>JAUMJL010000425.1:0-1392725 GCA_033558185.1 Dromococcyx pavoninus | reverse complement strand
AGTGGTGATTTTCTATGGCCCTCCCCTCTTTGGTAACACTATCCCCACAGACAACACAGGTTTTTCAGTCCAAGTTGCTCCAGATGAAGAGGAACAAACCAGTCCATTCATTCACTAACCAGGAAAAGGTGACATTACTCAACTACTTTACTCTTCCCTGTTGGTTTTAGCAATGTCAACACCTGCCCAAGAAAACCTAGAAGGAAACCAGGAACACCAGAGAGCCCTGATGAAGCTCCTTACCCCAGATACACTTTAACATGCCTTTGTATACAGGTGTGGTAGCCCTACACCTGGTGGAGGGATGTTGGGAACTGATTTTAATCTCCATATAGCTGCTGTTCGTGTTCCTTTATCCAGAAAAGCTGAAGCGGTACTACAGCTGCTCTTCTGTATCTTCATTAGTGATAAAGAAAAAAAACATCTTTGACACCCAGAACTGGACTATTCAAGTGGCAAACTGTGGCATAAATTGAGACCACCCAGTGGTTTTTGCTTGCTGGAACTGTCATAGGTGGTGCCCATATCTTGGTAGAAATAGAGGCTGTGTTTCTTATAGCTTTCCTGGTGTTCTAAGGGGCTACTGTGAAGCTGCCACATGTAATGACCAGTAGCCTAGGACCTGAGTACTCCTTTAGCCTGAGCAAAGTTCACTGAAACTGCCCAGGAGACTTCAGTAAACGTTAATTTAATAGCAGTGCGCTCAAGCTTTACATTTCAGGAGTTAAACATCTCTCCAGATAAGCTATTTTGTAATCACCACAATGAACAAGTTTATATAACCCAATATGCTATATGACACCTTCTTAGCAACCAGTTCAGCACCATCTATTCTTACTTCATTAACTTAGAACTTTTTAAAGACCTGTCTAGATATGGCTGAGAAAGACATTTCTTTTTCTTTCTATCCTATGCTTTTGTATTTTAACAAAAAGTCTCAACCAATAACATCAGTGAATTTTGGAAAAGAAGAAAAAGCCTGTTTGAGAAATGAGAATCCTGCAAAACTGAGTTAGCCAAAAACACTGTGTATCAGCATCCATTAATTTGAAAACACATTATCAAAACAGATACTTTTTTGCCGTAGCTGATTTTATTATGCTACCAACTCTAGATGCACACACAGAGCAGTACATTGTCGAATGAAAACTAGAGCAGCATTTGGGGTGGGACCAGTATGTTAGAAGATTGGGTACAAGCCTCTTAGAGGGAGACAGTATCCACTCCTCTCCATCACAGCATCACTTGCTGCCCATTTTCTTTAAGATAGTCAGTAACTGTTAGAGAAAGAAGAGATTTTAGAGAAAAACAAAATCAAGGCTTTAATGAAACAACGATTCTTTCCTTATGGTAAAAAAATGTATTCTCTCAGAGCAGGATTCAGATCCTGCTGAAGCTTATGGAGCCTCCCTATTGATTTAAACGGGCTTTGGGTCTTCTCTAATTCCCTCCTCACAGTTTTATCTTATTTCTAAAAGGCCAGATGCTGGGTCCATATCTGCTCAAATCTATATTTTGCTAATGGAGCTCAGGTTTCCGTAGAAAGAAACATAACTGAGTTCCCCTAATACCCATTGCTGGGTGACTCTAAAAGAGAGACTTAGTCCATTCTGTGGTGGAGAGATAAGAATCATATTTTAAACCAACCTACTTTAAATGAAATTAAATAGCTGTCAGTGTTAATTGAGGACACTTGTCTGTGGAACCAAAATATCTGATTTTATTTTTTCCTTCTAGAAGCGCTGCACTTATTTTACCTCTCCAAATGGTGAGATAGGGATGACCTCCCAGGAAACTGAGGAGATAGGCATTTGTGCAAACTGCATTTAGGGAGAGAGGGAATCTTCTCTAAGATTCTGTCAAATTTATGTTTCACTCACTGTTAGATAAAATGACTAATAATGTATACTTGGACATTTTAATAATAACTTCCAGCTGCTAGTGAGTGATGGAGTATCTTACCTGTCCAGTGACATATCCAAATTAATAAAAATAATTATAGATAAGGTATGCAAAAAGGATGCTGTACCTGAGTGCCCCATACCACAGATAATCTCATGCACGTGACATGGCATTTAAAGTGCTGGACAACAATACAGACTGAAAAAGGGTCACAAAGCAGCAAAAGGGCTGTTCTGTGGTTTTATCTATAGGTGGTATTATAGACCACTGTATTCTAGATATCCATTCTTTAAATGGATATCTAGAACATCATACAGATTAATAGGGAACTTAACCCGAATGAAATAAGTATGGGTAAAAGCTTAGTTTTGCCAGTATTTTATAATTTCCTTACAAATACACATCCTTTAAAAATATCTAACAACCTTTGTGTTGCTTGCTTTATTTCCAGAAGGTTATCTCTCTCATTTAACACAAAGTCCTTTGCCAGTGTTTGATATTTACTGTCTGGACTGTCCTCATTTGACAATCTTTGTAGGAGAAGATATTCTCCTTTATCACAGCAACAAATGTAAGTTGAAGACATTACAATCTTAGGTTAATTTGTTCAGACAAGCCACGTGGGACCATCTTTGCTATTTAGAACAAAACTTTCAAGCATCTCTAGCATTTCATAAAGGTTCTTCCCTTTAGTCATGTCAAAGTCATTCCTAAATTAACTCCTTTGAATACATACACCAGTAAACCTCCATCACACAAACCTTTGCAAGATGCTGTCCAGAAAGCTCCTAACAGGGCAAGAGAGAAACACGCGAAAGCAGAAATCTCTCTTTTTTTTGCACTCACTCTCTGTGTCTGATCAAAGTTGCAGAGCCTAATTGCTGAGATACATGCAACTCATCACACCTGCTGTCCATAAGAGTGCAGAAATCATCCCCAGCCTAAGAATTTCCTCATAATTTGGAGCTTATCCCTTACTGCTTGAGCTATGTAATGAACTACACGCTTCTGTTTATGTTGCACTCTAGCTGGCAGAACTAACCATGAAGCAGTGGTCCTGATCCTATAACTGCTACGCTAGGGACGTTCAGAACTTTTTATATACCTGTTAATTAAAATAAAATAGTCTCTAGCTGCTAAAACATATCCCTTTGAACACATCAAACCAAATCAAGCATCAAAGGTTTATATGATGTTCAAAACTGGATGTCCAAATTGTCTGTAACTAAACAGAGGCATAAATTAACCTGGCTAGAAGTAATGAGAAAAATTTAGTGAAAGAGGAAAATATCTGAATGATCTCATTCCATCATGTTTAAACGAGTCAGACCCGCTTTGTCCACTGATACTTTGGGGAACAGGAGGACTGCATTTTGTTTTCACACATGGAATGACATGCAGAATGAACTCCATAAAGGATAAATACTCAGAGGAGATTTTTTGTTTTCCAACACGGCCTCTGCTTTCTCCTCTCTGCTTTTTCCACCTCTTCTCACCCACCCCCAATGCTTTTATTCAGAAAAGCACAGCATAAATAAATAAGACCACTAATAAGAATTTGTGAGGAAGGAATCTTGTCATACTTTTTTATGTGGCCACATATAGAACATGGTTAAAAACTAATACATAGCGCATTACACATTAGACTTTATTAACACCTTCCTTCCACTCCTAGTTTTTCCATTTGATTTTCTCAATTCCAGGCTTTTATCACCAGAGTGGTTTGATAAAAGTCTGGCTTAGTTGTGTGACACTGCAAAAAGGATTGTACACTCAAGAACATTCTCACCATTTCTGAAGTATCCAGTTTTTGTCTCACTTGTAGTGAAGAATACTTGCCCCTTGGGGTGTTTTCTATTCCATTTGAGTGCTGTGGTTCTTACCTTTATACGTTTATCCCAACTATGTCATTAAGTTAATATTTAATGAATGGCATTTTCCCCCACCTGCCTGGGTTTAAGGTTAGATGAAGTCCTGCCTGAGCACTAGCAATGAATGTTGAAGTTGTTCATATTGATTGCTATCACTAAGAAACACGATTACCTTAATGATTTATAGTGCTGAGAGTACTCTCCAGAGTTTAGGACTGCAAACACCTGTCTGCAACTTTAAAGGGTGACTGTATCCATGATAGGGTCCTGGGTACTTTTCTCCGTTCTGGAGGTCTGGCCCTGAGAAGCCTCGGCAGGTTTCGTCTTCCTTCCTTAGCTGCAATGAGGCCCAGGCTCCCATCTGCCTGAGCAATGTTGCCAGTATGTCTGTGCTCAGTCTTGTATATCCTCTGACCCCTGGACTCGATATCTTGGCTTAGCTGTGGACCTGTGTTATAACTAGGAACTCATATAGCGACCTGGGTTCTTGGCTCAGCCTGGTGACCATCCCCAGATTTTCTCTACTTGCTGCATTAACGTGCCATGGCACGGATAAACCAAAAAGGTTTATTATCTAAGGGTCTGCCGGGCATTTTTAGAATAAGAGATGAGCCATGGCACTAATCCTGTGCTTTATGAGGAGGACTTCTGCAAGTATGAATCTCTAGCTCATCTGGAGATTCAAATTCTGATAAGTAGAGAAGAACAAGGAGCTATTTCAAGATTTAGCTGTGCTACAAGTAATCTTCAGTTTGGCTTCATCTAGAATCTTCAGCTGGAAGACTTGAGTAGGGGAGCTATCCTCTTTTCTCCCCAGAATATTTAGGATTTATAGATTTCTGTCTGCTCAAAAACAAATGCTGAGCAAGGTACTGATGGGGAGAAGTCTTTCAAAACCTACAAGTGAGATTACATTGAACTTTCCTACTCTTTTTTTTTATTGTTTCTTCTGTCACTAATAAATAAGCCATTTACATTGGTTACAATATACAGACAGACCCAACCAACCTGAGTCAATTTGGAAGATGAGAAGAGCCCTTTTGGATCCAAGAGGACAAGTTTCACGAAAGCTCAGGCGAATGCTGAAACTGGGGACTGCAATAGCAGTAGGAAATGACTGTCAGGGAGATGGCCGCTATGCAACCCGTTTCCATGAAGACCTGGTAGGGTTTTGGAAAATGGAGTGCACCTTTTCTTTTTTCCTGCCCTGTTCTTTCATTCTTCCTCTGTGATGGAAGAAGTTCTGACAGAGGTATCTCCATGGCACAGCTCCCATCCTTGCTGGGTACAGGAAGCAGCCAAAGGGGATTAGGGCAGTGAAAGGGCGATGTTAAGATACAGGTGAGCTCGGCTTGCTGCATGCTAATTGCTCCAGCCTGATGTCCAGAGGCAGCCTCCGTGAAAGGAGAGGAAGACCAGTACAGACAATCCTAGAGACCCAGACAGACGTGACTCGTTTTTTCTACCAGCACCAAAGTTTTCAGGGTTTTTGAACCCACAGTGCTTTACAGTGCTGCTCCATTAAAAGCAGCAGGATGAGAAGACTTAATTCATCAAAGCCACAAAACAGATCCCGTCTTAAGCCATCAGGTTCACATGAAAAAGAACCAGAGAAAACAGAAGCCAAAACCACTCAATAAAACCACAGAGACAATAAATCAGCCCAATTTCATGCAGAAAAGTTACATTTGAAACATCCTCTGGCAAACCTGCTGAGAGCTTCGTGTCCCTAATGAAACCTGAAACCTGTAGGCTTGTTTTTTTGACTGTAAACTCAGCACAAGGGAAAAATCTACCCCTACAATTCGAGGAAAAATACCTTAAAACATCTCTGCTGCTTCTTTTTTCGGAAGACACTCCTGTTTTGCAGTGCTTGTACCTGGACATGAACCATGCCGATTCCTTTGGAGTTGGTGGGAGAGAGATACTGCCCATGATTCTGAGAGCTTTTGGGTCAGACTTCGGTGCTCTGTGCCCAAGAGATGACACTGAGCACTAGAAATGAGAGGAGTGGTACACTCTATCACCCAGCCTTTACCTATTAACACACACAGGCAAAGAACAGGGAGAATTTCCCCACAGCTGTGAGTGATACAGGGATTTCCTCTTCAAACACCTTCAGCCCCATTTCTACTTCATTTCAGTTAGTTATTCCTGCAGCAGAGAGTTTAGCGAGCCAAGAGAAAGTGCCAAACTGCTACTTTCCTAGGGACAGTGGGTAAAGGGCAAGACTGCCTGAAATTAGCAGATAAGAGCAGACCTTAACTAAAGCTTTTATCGGTTGTTTGTGTTCACCGAGGCCAGATGATTTTCAAGGAGCCGCTTAGAGATTTAAAGCGCTGATGTGACACAAACTCTTTGATTTTAATGTTCCTGCCCTCTTCTTGCAGCCAGTGTTTATGTAAACTTGAGAAAAACTGCCACTACTGTTCATCTACCTCATTTTTCAACCTTAATGGTAATTACATTCCACGCATGACAGGAGACAGCATTGCATTCAAGACTGAGGCTGTAACGCTGCCTTTGACATGCCATTATTGTGCATTAAGTCATGGTTTCATAAAGGAGGAAAAATAACCTGTTGCAAAAGTGTGGGCTTAATGAGCATTGCAAAAAAATTGTTGATTTGTGTAAGACATTTCAATAAAATGCTGCAGCTTGAGATTTCCAGGGGCTTCCAACTAATGGAGGCACAAAAATCATATCGGAATTTAATGGAAGCAATGTTTCTGCCTTCCCTGGGCTCTATTGAAATCTCAGCCTCTAAACTTTCCATTTGAAGTGCCGTAGATTTTTTTCCAATCTTTTGAAAGATAGCAAGGCAATCCTCTATATGTGTAAGGGGGTTATGATGTGGGAGGCGTGTTTAACGTGGGTTTGTGTCTATAGGTACAGCGCACAGCTCTGCCCAACCAAATTCCCCTAATTTCTAAGCCCTTCTGCACAGGTGCCTGAAGTTTTACACCCAATGCTTTAGTGTAAAATCTTCTTTGAGTACTTTTTTCATGTAAGAGCTTAATTTGGGGGGAAAATAATTCTATTTGTCTGTGCAAGATCCCCAACATTCTTTTCTTTGCCCACAGCTTTTCTCTTAGCTGATAAGCTCTCTCTTTTGTCTGTGCCTTGGAAAAACCCCGTGCTACTAAATATTTTTTTGTCTGTCCAGTCCTGCAGACCTTAAAAACGTTGCCTTTTGTTTACTGTAATGAGAAAACCCAACTATTTTAATGTGATGACTCCTTAGCAAATAATTTCCTCCCTCTCTTTCATTTCATCTGCTTGAGACTTGCTCTTCCAGATACAATCTGGTCAGTTGGTAGTGTCGAGGGAGAAAAAAATAAGTAATGGGTGCTAGTGCTCTCTTCCAGCTGCAATGCCATCTGCATGAACACCTAACTGATTCACAAATATACCATGGTTTTGAGAAGACATATCAAGCTGCATCATTAACAAACTCTCACAAGATACAGCTTACAACCGCTTTCTGTGTGAAACCCAGTCAGAGCATTGTTATGTACACTAGCATCAACCGGAACAGTTCGTAGTCATTAGCAAGAGGTTGCAGAGCACGGAGAAGAAATTTTGTATTTCAAGCAAGGTTCATCTTCTAGTTCCCAAATATCATTACCCATCAGCACCACTCTCCTTCCAGCCACAGGCTAAAATAAATGGACCATAGTGAATGATTTCAAGCAAGTCTCAACATAAAACCACCTTTGACTCACAGTTTCAGCTCTGAAAAAAAGCCAACCACTGTGGGCAAGGATTATTTCTGTAGGACTTCAGTTTCAGCCTTGGCTCTAAGCTCCTGCACAGGAAAGATGTGATTTTACCTTGAGCAGCAGTCAGGTTATTCTCCCACTACCAGCTCACACTGAGTCTTCTGCTAGCAGCCCATCCAGGACAACCCCTGGCTGCTTCCATGGCCCCAGACATTGCATATCTCTCCTCTCACAGTCTCTACCCTTGCCTTGCTTGTGCATCCTCAAGCTGAGGCCAGGCGAGGCTGGTGGTCAAAGCAGAGAAGTCTGCTATTAGTTAATCTTCTGCTGGGCTGCCTTATCTCCTTTCAAGAGTGGGTAGTCCCAGGTGTTGGCTAAGGAGCCCTATGGGGGACTGAGGGGCACAGACCATGTTGCTTCATGACAGCCTACTGTGCCGCAGGAGGCTGCCTGCTGTTTCAGCCTACATCTTTTGGGAGTACTGAGGTGCCACAAATTCCTTACTGGGTAGGCAGATTCAAGATCGTAGAAGCTTTAAAACCATCTCCATTGAATTAGCAACTTTTTCTCTTCATCTTGGAGAGTAAAATATATGTGTGTGCACAACAAGACAAAATCTCCATCTGTTACTGTGCAAACACAGATTCCCTAGAGAGGGAAACTAAAAAAAAAAATAAAAGAATTCACCTATAAGTTTAATCCAGCCTATGCTGAGAAGAAACTACTGGTCAGTATCCTCCTAATGGAAATGGACTGTGCACCAATTATATTAGTTTTCATTTTTTGAATTACAGATTAGATTTTAAAATTCCACACAGCTTCTAAAGACCTTTTTAGAGGTTTTTCTTCAGGGTTTTATCTCATAGCCCTTACAGAACTTGTTTTAGATGACAGAGACCAAAAAAAAAAAAAAAGAGAGAGAAAGAAACTTAAACTCCAATCGATTGCTCTGGTAATGGAAATGGAATCCCTGCTTGTCCTTATTATCATGAGCCTTATTACCCTTGTCATCACCACCACCATTATGCCATGAGGCTTTTATTCTCCAGGCATTGTGAGGAGGTTCAGCAGCACAAGGGGCAAGCACCCAACCCTCTCCTTGCTCTGAGCTGCAGAGCCACACTCCCATCTGTCAGTGGTTCCCTTAAGTGGTGCTTTATCTTCTCTGTCTAACGACTTACACTTTATTGTATCTGTCTCACAGTAATGCCCCACATTCTCTGCTAAAATCAGGGATCCCCTCCAATTACAGTTTGTGCAGACTTACAGTGAAAATTCATCCTTGCCACATAGATCTAGCAATTTAAATCACTGGGGCTTTCCAGGCTGGATCCTGGCCCAGGAAGCAGGGCATGCAGTAAAAATATCATTAATTCTCACTTGGAATGCCCTCCACCCAGTTCAGGAAATACAGTTCCCCTGAAGTGGTACACGGGAATACCACATTTCCTATAGATGCAGAGGGTCAAATTCAATTATCTAGCCTAGATGTAAGTCCAGGTCAGCTCTAGCAACGTTAATGGAAATTACCGGATTTTTAGGAGGATTAGTGAGAGCAGAATATAGTCCACAGCAAATACTTTTAGAAAAATACCGTGTTAGTGACTTTTCTGCAAGCATACGAAAAAGACATCAGGTAAGACAGTTGTAGAAGAGCACGTCACTAACCTCATTTTCAGTAGAATCATACTCCTGTGATCGTGTATTTCCATAGGCACGATTAAGCTGCAATAAGTATAGGTTTTTCTCCCAAGTGACATACAACAAATTGGAATTGGAGTAACCATGCAGGAAGTATAAGGCATGACTGTGGCAATAGGATTAGACCAAAAACATTTCCCCTCAACTTGAAATCTTGGCAGTATGAACAGTTCCCTCGGGCTTCTCAAATTATTTTTTTGCTCTACAGATCTATATATTTAATAGAGAAAAATATCTCAAAAAGTGTATACCAGAAAGAGGGTTTTTCCAGACTAAGGAATATCAGTGCTGCTGATACTAATTTGAGGCAAGACACGAAGTCCCTGAGGGAACTCCACATCTCTTGAAGATGCTGGAATGGGCTCCCACAAAGCATGCCACTTACCTAACACCTCCTCAAAATGCTCGAGGTCCAGCTCTCCCTGGTGTACCAATCCTCATGTGCCCCCAGTGCACAAGGGAAAGGCACTACTATTTTTTATGGGAGAGCATCAGGCTGCTGCTAGCAGAAAAGGACCACTACCTTCGCAAGGAGTGGAGTGGTGGGGTCAGGCAGGGCACTGCAGGCATACAGACACTTTCATTTCAGGGCCAAAGCTGGCACCTCTGAGCATCACTGCCAAAAACATTGAAGAGAAGGCTGTAGAAGCAGAGGAAATTGAACCTTGACTTCAGTCCTATGCCTGTGTCCTAGGCTGCAGATCCTTACTTCATTTTCAGCTCGTAGCCAGACCATCTAGGAATTCTCACATATCTCTCTCCCTTCTCTGCCTTGTACATCACTCACAGTCTAATTAGTTATTCCTATTATTGCTGCCTTTCTCCCATGATTGTCTTGTTCACTCCTAACAAGGAGAAATATGGCTCCCTGGCAATTATCAGTTAATTGGGGCTGTATAAGGTCACTGGCTAGGCATTATCCTGACCAAACCAAAATATGCATTGACATTCAGTGCAAACATCATCCTGTGTGTGAAATAGCCAAACGCTAACCAGAAGCATGTCTTCCAAATTTGGTTGAATCTGCTCTGCAAAAGTTGTGCTGTGGTTCCATCAGGTCCATGAGATTAAGCTGCAAGAAAGAGCCCAAGAGGGAAATAGTGCCCTGCATACTGTGTAAGCAGGTTTTCTGGAAGCCTTATTCACAAAGGCCTCCAATGGAGTGACTATGGTTGAAAGTAGGATCACCACTAGGCACAGTAATCGTGGAGATGAACTTCTGCATTCAGTAGCTCTCTCATCTTTGCATATCACAAGAGTAATTGCAGAGAGCCTTGCTGTGTGTTGGGAGTTGATTTTTCTTTTCCACAATCTGTTTGACCAGGTTGAAGAACCTTGCTTTCAAACATTCATTCGATTACTGAGCAGCTGTTCTCTTTAACCTTACTAGCATCATGCTTTTATTTATTAATGGTCTATTTATACCACCAAAGTTTTATTGATACGAGTACTTGAGAAATGTCATGTGTCACCATGCCTTTTTTGCTATTCCTGATTAATTTTCTAAATCTTTCAGTCATTCAGTGAGAAAACTGAAATAATGCCCTGTAACTAAGGTGCCAGTCAGACAACATGCTTAAATCACAAAGTCACTGGCCAAGAGATTTGATGGACAAGAAGGCATGAAGTCTGACGTAAGAAGAAAACATCTTTATGCTTCATTGAATATCACTTCCTCTGCTGTTGGAAAGCAAGACTCACAACATGGGCAGGTGTCTCCTATGGTTATGTTCTTTGGAAGAAGATCTGGGTGGCCTGTACAGATTGCTTTGCGAGCGAGCAAAGGAGCAGCCAGCACAGGGATGATAGGGAGGAGTCTTACACTTTGCAGATCCATAGTGTGACTCTTAGGATGGTTGCAGCAGTGGCACCGGAGTCTACGGAGAAGAACTTTTAACTATAAGTGTGTCCAGTCACCTAGGAGGAAAGACCAGGTCCTGTTCATCAAAGAGCAGGATTCAGACTTTGGCAGAATTGACTTCCCCATTTCACCAATGACACACTAATAAGGGCTGGAATTGCCTTTGGCTTTTGGCATCAAAAACTGTTTTCTCCTCCTGGTACTATTTTCATTTAACAAGGATGTCAGATTTGCAGGGCTAATACCTTTATGCATCCAAGGAAGTCTGTACTTTTTCTGGCCACCAGCATTTGATAAAAGTGAATAATAAAGAGTACATGAGTAAAAAGCCTTGGAGAAGTGGAAGGGGAGTATTAGAAGACTATACCTGCAGATCAGACTGGTTGTACTGTTAGCAAATCATGGAATGCAAATAACAGAGGGGATGATTCCTTCCTTCAGCAGTAGAGGAAAGGAGGGGGAAATGAGGAGGCATTCTTCTCTGCTGGAAAATCTTCATGTGCTGATCGTTGATCATTGACACTCAGATTTTAGATCTTCTGACAGAAAGCAAAGACTTAACTAATCAAGAAGATTAACAGCTATGAGGTTGAGGTTCAGCTCTGAAATGAAGTGATTTAACACTCGGCTGTGCAAAACACTGAGCAAGAGAATTTCCTTGTGCTTTCAGCCAAGCAGAAAATCTCTGTGAAATTATCTAAAAAAATAAAAGGGCGTCCTCTACAAGCTTTCATCCCCAGACCATATGGTTTCAGACAGCTGAGACTGTTTCCATGCTGTACCCTGCACTTGGTGCACACGTGTCTATGCAGCAGTATGTTTGACACAGGGCTGCACACCTTTCATATGCAGGAGGTCACTGTTCAGGCACTCCCGAATTCCAATGGACTGAAATATTCCAGGTCAATTTTCTAGTTCAGGATGAGTTTTTAAGTTTCATTTGAATTCACATAGGAAGCCTGCTTCAACCAAGAGACAATTTAATTGAATGGGAGTTTCTAACTCCAGTGTTCTTTAGGCTGGGCTATCAGTGAATAAAAATGAATTCAGGTTTACTTCAATGTCATTTACAATTATTACTCGTTTGAAAATGAAGAGAATGGTGATCCTCATCTGTCAGTTACCCTTTCACTAGCCTTCCTGCTTTCTCCCATCCTGCTACCTTCATAAACAAAACCTGTTTGCTTTTAGAACTAAAAGAGGTTGATTAAAAATTTAGCAAACTTTGCTGAAATGCAGGAATGTATATTTTGTCTTTCTACCTTTTACTTTTAATTCCATGGGCTGAGCAATGTTTATTTTCTGATTACATGTGTTGCCTGATGGCTGCCAGAAGCAGAGGTTGAACTGGGCAGTAGGCTTCCACACTATAGCCTGGTGGAACCAAAAAAGCAAAGCTTTCAGCCGTAAAAGAGGATTGTGCAGTACTTGTGAAGATGTGTCAGTTAAATTAGCTAATCGATACTACACACAATTTGACACTTAATTCAATACATCCTTACTGTATTTCCTTTTTGGAATCCTGTGTTTTACTAGCTCAGATGTAGGCTATGTGGGTATCTACTGGTTTTATTCTTTAGGAGTAAATTTGGCTATATCACCTTATAAATTTCCTCTGATAGTGCAGATGAGCTGCCTCACACTGCTGTCACCCCTCTCCTGCCCAGTCTCAGGACAGTGACCCATTTTTTGCAGTACTGTTATGAGTTTTAAACAATCATCTCTTATTGACAAAGCATTAAGGGTACTACCTGCAAGAAAACAGGAAGTGGATTGACTCTTCCCATACTACAAATATTTTGGGAAACTAAGATATTGAAACAATATAGAAACTGTCTTGTTTTTAACAGCTGAGATGCTACTTTCATTATTCTTTTTGCTTAACATACACTTTTTAAAAACCCAGCCATTTTCTATCTTTTCAGAAAGGCTATATTTACCTCTCAATTTAAAAAGAAGGTAAAGATAAAAGGAATTATTATGAGTATGTGTCATTTTATAATGCATTAAGCAGGCATGAGAAACCAATGGATAATTACATACCCTACTATAGTCAGTAAATGTTTTTCCAAAAAAACAATAACAAACCAAAATCAGTCTAACTTCTTCTTTCCTACCTGTTATCAAACAATGTCGGTTTGCTGCAAGAAGTTGTTCAATTTCCATTTATTTCCACTACAGCAACACACAGCTGCTTCTCATCTGCTAACACTGCATTTGCCCCCCACCATAGAAATATATTGATAAGCCAAGCTGGGGTTTTGGCAGGAAGTCAGGATGCCCTGCTCCATCCTGCCATCCCTCCCCTGCCAGCAGTGGGCTCTGGGCAAGACACATAGGTGTGACGTGACATCCCACCAGCCTCATGGCTCCTGCAGGGATGCAGTAGCAGGGGTTTGGGCTCTCTCCCCAGGCACTCACAGCATTAGGAGGTGGCATACAAATTTGGCGATGGGTGGCGTCGCTTTCATGACTCAACTGGAGCCACAGGGCTGCTAAGCAATGCTGCTGCCCCTCACCCCTGCCCTAGCAGCCAGTGGAGACAGGAGATATTTGCCTCAATTTGGTTCCCCACAGCGAGCTGTGACCCCAGCAAATAACTTCCTTGCAGGGCCTAGGTAACGCTTTGGCTTGTAGTGCTAAAACCAGTTGTTGGCTACAGTCCCCAGATATCTTTCTCTGTTTACATTTCCCCCTATCAAAACTTTTTTCTAACACCCACGGTATCAGGCTTTAGGGGAGGCAGGGTGATGTCCTGGGACTACTTCAGACATCCATTTTCCAGCGCAAGGGCTGGGGCCTTTCGACGTCAGACAGCTCCGTAGGATGTGGAGGTGATTTTCTCTCTGAATTTGCTCTCGCTGTGTCTCCGGTTAGATATCTCAAACTCAGCACCAAACCCTTTCCCTGATAACCGTAACTAATGGCTTCTGGGATCCAGGGAGATGGTTTGGAAAAGAAAAAGCATAATATCTCAGTAAGTCAGGGACTGTGAAGAGATTTAGCAATCCAGGGTTGGGTCTCCCCAATTCTGTGCCCACCATGTGCTGCTTACTACTGTGCTGACGCATCCTGTGAGCCTGACCTTTCTGATGGAGACCATGAGACAGAGGTGAAGAGGAGTGGAGGAAGAGGACACCCAAAAGGTGGTGGGTGGGAGAAGAGACAGAGATCAGATAGCACCATTTCTCAGATGTGAGAAAATGAGCTCTTCTGATTCCTTCTTCTTTTCTAGTCCAAGCATTTCTTCTAATAAATTCAGTGGAAACCGCTCTACTGTAATGAGTGGCTCCAAGAGGTTCATTGGAAAACTACCTACTGACCCTTAAGGCTCAAATGAGTCAGTGTGTCTGCGATGTGGCATTACATTTTGAGTGGCAGGGATGACTGACAATCACATAGGCACTTCTGAGTTTACAGCTCCTTTCCAAAAGAGGTTCTTGGAATCAGCAAGAAAAAAAAATTATCTGATTACTTTTTTTATCTGATTACAATTCCAAAATTGATATTAGTTTCCCAGTGCTTCATAAAAAAGAACACTGAAAGAATATGTTTTTTCTGTTATTTTGGTCTACATTTTGTTTGCTAAAGTTTGAACAAAACATCTGAAAATGATATGTCAGTTTGTTTCAGGTTAATTTAAAAACACTCATTTCACTAGTTCAATCCAAAATGCCTTAATTGTTCATTAGTCAATAAACAAAGTAATTTTATGCTGATACAGATTAACTCCTTTTTAAATCATAAGCAAAAAACCACCCCAAAATAATCATACGTTCTTGATGCTCAACTTAGACACTCAACTTTGAGCTATCATGAAAGGTCAATGAAATTGGGCTTCCCCATCATGCCAATATTCTTGAATATTTAATGCACATGACAATATCTCCTTACAGTTCCAAAATTTCCAAATAAATCAGCTGCATTTGCAGGCGGTGTGCGTTTCCTTTAAGTGGTCGAAACCCCCACTAAACCTGATATGGGTGATCATAAAGCCTTGGTATCATTCAAAACAAGTCAAATCAAGTATGTTCAGGGGATATGGATGGCTTCTGAGAAGGTTTTAAAGACTACCTGTAGGGCATCAAATTTCAAACTTTAGTTCAGCTTTAATATATTTGCCTACTTGTTCTGTGTGCTGAAATACATTAGTGGAAAAGGGATGAAATAACATTGGTTCGAGACAAGTTGTCTGCTTATATTACCTCCCCTCATTGACCAAGTCAGAATAAGGGTTTCAGCTTATAACCTGCTCCACCTGTTCTGATTAGGCAAAGATTTTCCACAGCCAGAAGTTGCCTTCATCACTTGCTGTATTAACTGTGAATTGAGTTTCAAATTAAGACTCCTTGGCTAAAACCTGTTACAGATAGCACTCAGTGCCTTGGCAAAAGGCGTTACCACATTCAACATGAGCAACACTGAAGAAATTGATATCTTGTATTACAAAAAGGGTGATTTTTATGTTACATGTTAAATTTATCAAGAAGATTCTTCTACTATTTCAAACCATAAAGGTTTTATCGGAAGAGCAGAATATCAACACAAGTAATTACAGCGTGAATGTTTTCAGATAGTCCTAGTAAGATCTTCTGTGTCCCCCAATTTTTCAACTCAGCAGTGAGAAGTAAACATATTTGCACCTCAAGAAGCATATGGGCCATTTACAATTGTGAATGACTGACAAGATCATAATAGCAAATTCAATTTTTTCTTTAATCCTTTTGAGAAATTGAATCAGCTCCAACATCACTACTTTTTTTTTCCTAAAAGGGAAATCTTCGAATCAATTTTAAATAAGACGGTAAATGAAAAATCCATTGGAACATTAGTGGCCATTTAAATACTAATTAGCTAAGCCACTGCTAATCTCTCCTCAGCAGAGCTCACAGACACAAACGTCAATTAAACCTGAGTCTGTCCCCAAGGAAGGAAAGGTCAGAGGGTAGTGTTCAGTCAGCTGTGAGATTATGTTAACACAGTGTTAGGAGTAGTAATAGTCTCTCAAAAAATAATAGCTAAACTTTCTTTTACTGTTTTTTTCTTAATAATTACATTAACTGTAGGGTAGAGAGAGGAAAAACAAGGTAAGAATTACAAGAAGTGAATCAACAACTCTTATCTCTTTAGCAACAAATCAAACAACCATCAACTCCATTGCCTAAGGAGTTATGACGCAATTCATTCACTGCTCTTGTAGATCGTTAAGCATCCCAGGCAAACTCCTGCTTATTTCCACCAAACTAAGACTGAGAGGTTTATTTACTCCTGAAATTACTGTAAACTGTTTAAATTTGAGGGTTTTTCCTCCTTTAGCAGCATCACCTCTTCCTTCCTAAAAGAAAAGCCTTGCAACCCTCCATCCTCCCCAAGACCTGTGAATGAATTTGCTGTCACAGGTTTGCAAAACAAGTAGTGTGTGCACACTCTGTTCTCCTAGTTTACTTCCTTTGGCTTTTCAGAGCACTTTTTTCCAGTACTGCACTTAGGCAGGTGGATGGCTGTGAGCACACAAATAATCCCATTAAAGTCAAGGGACTTCTCCTGCCCTTTGAGTTGCACAGCTCCTTAAGTGCTTTGGTAGACAGAAGCTGTAACTCATTAGGACTGGCAGCACAGGGGTGTGTTTAAGCATATGCTGCAATGTTTCTGCAGATTATTTATGTTGCGTTAATGGACTTCAGCACCTGTTTAAAGTTAAGCACTTGCTTCCTCAATGAGGGTCTCAAATACCTTCTTCTGTAATCCTATGTAGCATCTCTTTTTTCCCCCACACAATATTCCAAGGAGAGACTGTCATGGAAAACATCTCCTGAGACAAAGAATCTCAGAGGTGCTGCTCAACTGATAAGGCAAGATCAATCATTTAAAACTAAGAGAGAAAGCACACAATAGGTGATTCCTGACCCCAGCCTCTCTTGTGAGAAGCTTACAGGTTAACAGTTCCTTCTTATCAGAGTATGGTTCTTGTATCAGCCTACTGTGTCGAAAACTCATATTTCACATAGAATTTGTGATAGGGTATGAACAGCCTACAGCACAGTAAAGTTGTAGTTAGAGGCAATATAAGGGCACGTGGAAAGTGTAAATGCTACAGGAAGTGTTCTGAAAGGCCAGAAACATTGAAGTGACAAAACCTGGTGAGATCTAATGTGCAACACATGGATTCTTCCTGCTCTCGGAAAGTTTTAGCATTAAAGTGTCTTAACTGTGTTTAAAAGGGAAAAAAAAAAATCTTATAAACCACTCTTCCAAAAAACAAGATTAAAAAAATCCCCAACATTTCTTTAAAAAAAAAAATCTGCTCACGTGCTATGCTGGTTAGCAAGCTAAGTTGATTTATTTAGGAGCTTTGGAGAAATCTCAGCGGAGAAAAATAATACAGCTTGCTGTCATAATTTCCTAAAGTTTATGTGTTCATAGATTTGTAATGCTCTAAGCTAGGAGGGGCCACTCTGTCATCCAGTCTGACCTGCAGTATATCACAGGTCATTACATTTCACCAAGTTACCTTTGCATCAAGTCCAATAAATTGTGTTTTGCTAAAGACTATCTCTAGAAAGGCATCTGTCTGGGCGTAAAGACCTTAGGAGCCAGAGAATCCACTTCCCCCTCACCCCTCAGTGTGTTCCAGTGATTAGACTTACTCTAATAAAAACGCGTGTTATTTTCAGCTTAATTTGTCCAACTTCCAGCCACAGACTTGGGTTATGCTTCGCTTCATTGGACTGTAAAACTCTTTGGTGTTCAGCTTTCTTTTCCTCTGAAGACACCTCTCTGGAGGACCTTTATGGAATATAAACACGCATAAGAAGCTCCATCTAAGTAATTTCTCTCCAACCCTTGATTCTGTTTTACAGCTGTTTCTGTGCTCTCTGGGTATACATCCTACAAGTAAAACTTGCTGAACCTGCAGTATTTCAGATGAGCTCAGAGCTCAGGAATATCTTTATTTATACAAATATTACTGAAGTATTATGCTGTAATCCCTTGCTTTCCTTCTGGTCCAATATAACCAGAAAAGCCTTTTGTTTTCAAAGGTGCAGCCACCTTTTTTTGTAGAAGAGGTCTGTATTTTTTATTCTAAAGTATACAAACTGGTATATTAATTGTACCGCTTCATTTCACCAGACTGTATTTCCCAAGTCATTCAGACCAGTTTATATCACTGCTTAGTCTTCCTGACTTTTACCATTAAGTCTTTGCCTTATCTCTAGATTATGATTTTACTTCAGCTCACAGATAAAGACATTGAACTGCGAGGTCAAATGTGAATTGCCTCTGAACCAAACTAGGAAAATCCACATTCAATTAAAATTCCTCATTTACTTACAACTCCTTCAAGGTTTAGTCCATCTATTATACAGCTTATTTACAATACTACAATGCTAATTTATTTCTGATAAATGGCATGCAGAAAACGGTGTGATAGACATATTACAAAATTGTATTACTTCTTTTAATGATCAACTTTGTAATTCCAACATCAACTTTGAGCTGAGAACTAATATTAATTCTGTTCCTGTCCTTAAATGCTTTATTAACAGAGTCTTGTAGAAATCCACTTGTTATTTTAACTTGAGCCTGATGTTTTGTTAACTGGTTTAAGTTATCTCACTTTTTCTTTGTGGCTACTGAATATCTGTTTAATATGTAAATATTGGTAGTTTAACAGAGTGTCCCAGGTATCCTGTGGTCCAAACTTCAGATGAGATGAGCCTAAACTCACATATTTATGGTCTGAAGATGCCTATTTTGCAACCACTTCAGCCTGTAAAGAACCACATTTAAATGGCCTTGCTTAAGTAACTTATGAGTCTTTTGCAAGAAAGGTCTTGAAACACACTCTTTTCAGGCTACAGGAACCAAAACCAGAAGACTCTGAAAGGAGTAAGGTGATGTTGCATGAGTAGTACAAGTGTAGATTATCCTCACTTGAGAGCACTTACGTCCTTCAGTTATTTTATACAAAAAATGGGTACTGAGTAAACACGGCTGCCTGAAGATCCCGTCTGTGCACAGGAGTCTGCAGGTCTAGAGAAACCCTAATAACTTTACCCCAAATTAATTAAGCCCACCACAGGGTATCTCCAGGCCAGCAAGACACATGCAAGTGATGAAATGTTTATTTTGCCATTCGTTCTGACACTGGCAGCGCCAAGTGGCCCAGCTACACCAGACTTATCAGCTCTTCTCCCACTTGAATCCCACATGCCAGCAGGGAGTGTGTCCACATCCCCATCCAGTATGGTTGCCTATCGTCCTGCAGTATCTTGTTGGGTTCCAGGCCTTTTCCTTAAAATTATCGTGTTCCGCTTCCAGTCATCATAGGTCTGAGTCACCCTTGCCAAAACTGATAGAGTTGCAATTTTGAAATGTCAAAATCATTACATAAGCAGAAATCTCCTGTCCCCAGTGGCTTCCCCTCCAGCATGGACAACATTGTCCGATAAAACCTACATTTGCTCCAAAACTAAAATCATGCAGATGTGTTTTATACTGTGTAAGAGAGAACACAGCTGTAAGAGTTGCACAAAAATCCTGACTTCAACTCTAATCTTCAGATAACTCCTGCTATGTAATATCCTCAGCACCAGGGGAAATATCAAAAGGCGCTTCCAAATTATATTTTCATATAAAAAACTTGCTAAACAGCAAACAAAATCCTCAGCTGGCCTGCATCAGTGAAGCCACAGTATCTCACCAAGTATCTGATTCAGCATCATGTACATAGAATTTAAGTGTCTTTGCTTACCACTAGCAAGTAACAAAATAAAAATAAAGTCTGCAGGGCTATAACAAAGAGTCTGGGGATTTACCTGAAGCATGTGTTGATCTTTTGACTTGTGCAGAAGCTGGGGCCTGAGATGATGGCCTCAGTGTGGAAACGTAGATTGATTAGATACCTAATCTGCAGCATGTCTTTCATCCCAGAGTGGTTTCCAAACATCATTGTCACAGCTTGCTTTCTCTGATAGCTCCTCTGGTATGTGATCACCCTGTTTTCCACGAGGCCCGGGCTGCAGTTCAGCACACCAGGGCCATCACTTCAGCATGAGGGCTGTAGCTTTTAGTGCTTTTACATTTCCTAAGCCCATACATTTATGGATCCACAAATTTTGGAGGCTTTGTAGAACAAGATGATGCTCAGTAGTCAGACTTCCAAGTGCCGGCAACTGACATTTTCCCTGTCTGTGAGAAGTCCGGAGGTGGGGGAAGCCCAGGGAAGTGGAAGCTCAAGGACTATCACACACTGCTGGGACCCACCATGGGCAGGGTGAGGGCAGAAATTCCTGCCTATCTGACTTTTATTGAAGGTTTGTTGGGGGCAGCAATTAGATTAGATATCAATCTCCAGCATAAACCCCTGGACTACTCTAGAAAGGGGGCTCTTGCTCCCTCCATACCACCTGGAACATCATATATAAATGACGCTAGCGTGGATAGCACCAGACAGGTGCCTCCCCTCTGCATTGAGCATCTTCATCATTAATTGTGCTCTCCTTACAACACAGTCAATGTGTATTTTGTGACACAGAAGAGACTAGGTGTTCAAAACAGGGCATGGGTTTTGCTCAGGCGGGGCATACATACTCCTTTAAAAATGTAAATAAGTGTATCTTGTAGATCCCATACTTTTCATTCCTGACACTCAATAGTCCAGAGGACCCTAGACAGCATCATTAGATTTTGAATATTTGACAAATATGCTATGAATACATCATTTTGGGGGGTTGTGTGAACACAGTTCATTATGTACTTGGAATTTGGACACTTGCCACTACTCCTTTCCTTCTGTTGCCCCTTCTTCCCCTCACTCCTGTTTGACGTTTGCGTCCATCATTGACCCTTTCAATGATGAGTCCTGTGCACCCAGTGCATCAGCCCCACAGTCTCCAGCCAAAGCCAGAAGTGCCCTTCTCCTTGATGGGGCAGCAGCTCCAGACACTCCATCAGCTCCCCAGGGCAATAGTGCCAAGTGTTTCTTTTTCTCTGCATTGAAGGCAAAGCACTACTGCTGTGGGACCATCAGAAATCTCTTTTGCAACATTATTACCGCACTAGCAAACTGCAGTCTGCAGCAGTTCCCACATCCTGGATAAAACTCCCTCCCCTCCTCTGATTACTGCTAACTCATACTTTCCAGAGCTGATTTATCCCAGGCCTCGTAAAAATGCTTTAGAGCAGCCAAAGCATGTTGCCTTCAGAGCACACCAAATTCTTTCCAGCACCAGGTATTTTAAAAAGATGCATCCTCAGCAAGGATGCCTCTTTCAGTCCAACTCCTATGTATGAAAGCTTCAAAATTACCTTAAATCACGCAGGGTGTTTGCTGGGCTGAACTGTCATTGTTGCTATTATCATTAGCACTGCAGGGTCAAGATTGGCTTATTCTGGTCCTTACCTCTTACTATGAATGGGCAAAAAAGAGAGGAAGGGTGGGAGAAAACAGCTGAGAGACTCACAGGACCATGGCAGGAGAATGGCAACAACTGGAATAAAGTGTTGGACTTCCCTAAATCTCTGCCCAACACCCTGTGCATTCAGCTACTTACCCTGTGCATTCGGTCGCTGACTTGCTTTGCATCTCTACAGTGTCCTGCTCCTACTCTGCATCTACTTTCCAGGAGACGTAAGTACTTAAGCAACATGCAAATTGGTGTAGGTGACTACAGTGCAGCTAGGCTACTGTCAGCCAAACTCAGATGAACAGATACCTTCACCTCAGCAGACCAGGGGCAGGTCATCTCCTCTTGTTCAACTGGGACGGGGATATGCTACTCCTAAGATCGTGTGTTGTTCTTGAAAGGACTGATGCCAAAAAATTGGGTTCACTGCTCACCCCAACCAACTACTTTCACTCTGTCCATGACTAGACTGTTTTTAAATGCTCTCTGTGTATTGTAACACACTGAAAACTGGACCATTGTCTTTCACTGTCATTACTCTAATGAAGAAATTCATACAGAGGTAGCAGTATGCTAAAGCAGAGGCAAGCAGCAGTAAAATATCAACCTGTTGTGTCCGAGGGAAATGATCTACTAAGAGATGGCAAGCTGAGCCTCATCTGGCTTCTCTGAATTCCCCCCAAAAACCTTGTCTTATTCTTTCAAAGTCTTCATATTTCATCTGGAGAAAGAAACTAGGGAGAGTAAACAGACTTAAACACTACCACATACAAATACGGTCTCATAACAATGAAAACAGAAGCCATTGGCTTCTCCTAACTTGGCTAACAGGAAAACAGAGATGCGATGAAAGAAGAACAGAATAGAGACCCTTGGGTTTTTTGTAGCTCCAACATGCACCTCCCTTCCACCCCGGCAGGGTAGTGTCATGTAGGACTGTCCTTTGAGGCTGGCACCCATCATGTAAGGGCTGTGCAGAGAAAGAGAAAAGGAGTATTCCCTGCTCCAGTAGTTTTACAAATTAAGTACAGTTTAGACATTAACATTCTGGGGTAATGGAGGTGTATGTGTCCTTTTTCTTCACTTTGTATCATATAAGCACATTTCAGTCTAACACAAATATAACAGGGCATACATTCATTTAAGTAGGAAGAGCCATCTACTTTAAAGGACATTAGATAGAGTCCTCTAAGTATGACTAAAATCCAGTGAAACTATTTAGTGGGCTCTGGATAACGCCCCATTCTACAAGGTTTTTATGCTGACATATCAGTCAGTCTTCAACAGTGCGTTTCTCCCTGAAATGGCAGAACCTCATCATTCCTGATACCAGGCAGGGCACCATAGCAAACAATCAGATGTCTGCAGTGAACTACAGCTCTTCATAGCCAAATACTCATCTGAGAGACTTAACATAATAACTTATTGTCTTCTTAAAAAGCTGCAGACACGCTGATCACCCTCATTAAGGGAGCAAGACAATTTTCTTCTATAACACTTCAGCCTTCATAAATATTGCAACTGGCCTAAAGGGAGAAGTGGAGTAGTTTTGTTGCCAGAGGACAGATTCACAGCTTCCCCATATGCTGTTGCCCAACTGGGAGAAAAATGGATTGGGAGGCAGGAATTTGAAGTGCTGAACAGCTCTTCCTATTTCTTGTTTTCCTCTTGAGAGCACTGCTTTCTCTGTAGGGCAATAGATCACTGGAGGGATGATCTTCATCCTAGCAAGCTGAAACCAGTATTATGAGGCTTTTTGGTTTAATCAGCTTTTTAATTATGCTTTATTTCTATTTTGTTGTTACGTGGGTGGGCCAGTGCTTAA
This sequence comes from Dromococcyx pavoninus, assembly GCA_033558185.1. Classification (NCBI taxonomy): domain Eukaryota; kingdom Metazoa; phylum Chordata; class Aves; order Cuculiformes; family Neomorphidae; genus Dromococcyx; species Dromococcyx pavoninus. Next base: position 1,369,434 of record JAUMJL010000425.1, on the reverse strand, counting down.
TGAGAATTGATGTGATGGGGTCATCTCTGAATAAGAGTCAGATATGTTTGTTTACATTGAATGGCAATATGCTTTCCTACATCTGCAAGAAGTGCAGTTTTAAATAGAGGTATTAAGAAGTAACCTGAAAGCCTGCCTGGCAGCCCAAATGACTTTCCTTACTTTGTTGGTTTATATGTAAAAAAAATAGACCACAGAGATAACTCGTTTAGGCCAGGTAAGGGATTCATAGGAGAAAAATGAGCAGACATGCAAAGCTGGAGCTTTTCAAGGTAGAGAAAAAGAGGGAAAGAGACCTAAAACCAACACCAAACATTTCCTTTAGCATTAAAGTCAGAAAAGTGTTTGCTGGAGAGTTGCACGTGACCCTAATTTGCACAGCAATTCCTGGAGGTCAGGATATGTATCTATGGCAGTTAAAATCCAAACCACTTTGGCTGCCTGCATCGAACCGCAGTGTGACCACCTGCCCATGTGGTATGTATGGTGTGCATTGTGGGGCATGCAACTCCCTCCCTCAGGAGGAGCTGAGTGTGTGAGGTTTATCAGGAGAGAGTTCCCCCAGTCCCAAGAGGATGGAAGGACCACACATTTTTAGGAAATGGTGCTTGCCAGTGGGCATCCACCTAGGCTTTGGGTTACTGAACACTCCAGCAGCAAGTCGGCTTTACAACACTCAAGCACAGACTGGGTCTTTCTCCCAGTGTTTTCCCAGAAACTTCTGGTAAGACTCCAACCTAATATACATAATGATGAAGGGCCTGAACCCTAACTCCCACCACCATGTAATTCCAGTGAGTAACAGACACTTTTATGTATTTTTTGTTGAGACAAGGAAAATGAATGCACTGTTGAAGTGGTCGAGACAAGGACAACCTTTTGAACCTTTGGCAGCTAGAAAATTTATATAAGGTGATGATTTAAGACGGGATTAAATGGGGTTCCTTGTTCTACCCTCAGTCATCTTATATTTTGCCCATCACTGAGATATCATTGTAAGACCAATTCTGTCGTCTGAAGGAATGAATGCATTCCAGGATGCCAAGCCTTCCTCTGAATTAAATCTGCAAACCTCCATATAGAGTAAAGATATTTAGTGTGACATTATTTTACGTTAATGCTATACAAGGGCAGCTGTACACCCTGAGAGTCAGAGACACCTTGGATCTATATAAAAAAACCCAAACATCCAAAAAAGCCAACATACCCATATAGCCACAGCTGTTATTCTGCTTCTCTGTACAGTCAAAACAGCCAAATCCATTTCCAAAAAACTAAAAAGATCACCTGTTAAAACTGACCACCCTAATTCGTAATAGAAATACATTATACCCCTTTTGTTCATAATACAGAAGTGCACATCCATTACCTTCAACTTAACCTTCCAGTTCCTTCTTATTTCTCATTATTGCATTCAGTTTAAACACATATATACACACATGCCTGAGTTAGCTTCTGGAACATAAGCACTTTTACTAAACAATCACCATCTTCCTAACAGCAACGGTTTCTGGAGGATATGAATAATAGTTTTGAAAAACCACCTTGAAGAGCCCCAATGGTACAATGGAGGATCCATTTTATCCAGTGATTACACTGTGTTTCTTTCAGTTTATTTTCTATACCTCCTGTCAGATAAATACATTGCCACTTACATTTTAACCCTTTTTGCTTTAAAATAAACACCTCAAACCAGCAAAGGTTCGACACATACTTTACTTACCCGAGCAACACAAAAATTGCTGGCATGGCACTACCAGCAACAACCAGCAATTTGCATCCCTTTTTTTTACAGTGTTATTCTTGGTGCACAAAGACTGTTGGCTTTGAGACTAAACTTTTCCACCTCATACAATGGTATTCTCTTCTCTTTTCCCATTTTTTTTTCCCTCTTCATTAACAACTAACCACATCCAGTATCTGCAGTCTCTCAGGCAAAGAAATACTCGTATTTTGACATAAAGTCATGTACCTGGTTATTCCAGCTAGTGTTTTCTGGATCCGACTGCATAAAACTCCTGAGGTCTGATGCATTATGGTTGCAACGTCAATTTAGCATCAAAAATGCCTTTCGTTATAGCTTTGTTTACTTGTTTATCAAACAGAATTTGTTTAATTGTTAGCTCTTCAGGTTTCTAAACCATTTGCAGGTAGGAAACTTGGTTTTAAAGTGGTAACACCAAAAAATGGGCACAAAGTGTTGTCAAAGCAACAAGGATGCTTTTTTTCCCCTCACTTAAAAGCTTCAGAATGTACAAATCAAACCTTCTCTTATAGCATTGATTTTCAAAATGTAAATCAGGATTTCAGGGAACGTATTGCATCTTTATTATTTCTTTGCAGCCTTCTGCTCATTTCACATAACAGGTTATTTTAATCTGGCCTACTTGCTATTCAAGTGTTTTCCTCAAATTGGGAAGGCAGCTCTATGTAGTGCTATCATTCTGCTTTTACAGAAATTATAGCAGAAAAAGAAACTTGGGCAATGGCCCATCACACTTTCAATGTCCCAGTTTAAAATAAGCTGGACCTTTTTGAATGACTTCCAAGCATTAATTTGTTTGCAGGTATTGTTTTTCTTCCTACAACGTGCCCTTCCTTAGTTAATCTATTTCTACTACTATTTTAGTGGGAAGGTGAATTTTTGCAGTTTTATTTAGGAGAAGGAAACTAGAAGGACAATTATCTTTGATGCCTCTTTCCAACTTTATAAAACATGCTACACGGACTACTGCACTTACATCCACACAAAGCAGGAGCAGCATCCCTGAAACAGCAGGAAGAGTGAGGGAGAATCAGATGCATAACACTGAATAACAACAGCTATGATGTAAATGTGTGTGTGCATGAATCTGCCCAGCAAGAACTCCTGTGGTATTTGAAAGGACAGTAAACCCTGAAGAGCCTGAATGTTCACAGAGGAGCTTATCAGTTGTTGATGAGGCCCTGTCCAGCCTTACAGACAGCCAGTTTCCTTCTACACTGGGGCACTAGTTTGCTGTGGAGCCAGCAGAAAGGTGATAAGCTGCGGAGAAGATTTTTTAGGAGTCTTGCCTATCTTTCACACCAAGTGGCCAGAGCACATTTTCCACAGTTGCCACTTACAGATAGGCTGGCTGCTCTGGGATAAGGTCAAGAAAGAAATAGGAAAATGGGTTCCAGTTTGCTTCCTCTCACAGTCCCATAGGACTCTGAGGTTAGGCCAGACTTTTCTCCTCTCCCCCCAACCCCTCTTAGATATATAAATCTCCCAGAGCTTACAACTGCACCAGACAAGGTAGTTATGGAGTCGACTCAGAGCAAGAGACAGATTTCAGACGGGCTATCAGCAGTTCCCTGTCTGCAACTGTCAGGCAGGAAAAGGCTGCAAGTTCTGCCAGTTGATAGCAAAAGCTTCAGCTAAACCAGGTTGCAAAACCTTTTCAGCTCTCTCAGAGGAAAGGGATGGTTGTAAAGTTTACCTTTTAACAAAGTGCGAGTGACCCTTTTTGGGTTGGGAACTGAGGTAAAGACAGTTAAGAGCAGGATGGTGTCGTCACCTCACTGGAAAGCAATATTCAATGCCCAGCTCCAGCACAGGGCAGCCTCATCTTTTGCTCCCCGGGCTGCCTCTCTGTGTGTTGTGGGAAAGGCAAATGTAGGATAGCTGAAGTTAGCATTCAGGAGAGATAGCATCAGAAAGGTCCATTGGGGAGGCTTAAACTGATATCTGAGGTTGCTGTATCTTCATCTTTGAATCTTATTCTGAATGTTTGACCCCCTCTTGCAATTGCTAGAAGGGTACCAGAACATTATCCTGGTTGCTGCTTTCCAGGGTTGCAAGATTACACTTGCAGGTTAAAACATTTTACCCTTAACTTCTGATGATGATAATAGTCATCTCAAGTTACTCACATATATTTGTGTTTAACACTTCCCTTGGGAGAATATTATCAGCACATAACAAAACACAATCACTATAAATCTGTTGTTCTATAGAACTGCAGTGGTTTTACATCGAGTGGGCAATTTTACAGCAGGAAGAATCTTTGCCAACAGCAACATTGCATTAGCCCTTCTCAGCATCTAAGGGAGCCATCCTCATCATTGCCTCACACCAAGGAATCTCCCAACAGAAGAGATTCAAGCAAAAGACTACGTGATGCTTCAAAGCCTTAGCTGATTCTGTGCTGCTCTAAGTCATAAAATTGAAATAATAGACAGTCCTGTGTTAGAGCACTGCTCTGCCAACCCTTTTGAGTATTGCCAGTATTTTGGGGTCACTGTGTTAACAAGGAAATAGTTGAAGAGGAAAAATGGATTTCAAAAGTTTCACTCCCAATTTAAACTCTCTCTGAAGTCCAAAGCCTGATTTTTCCAGCTGTCTGTGTGCTGCTGTCTCTTCTTTTTCATGAAAGAGCTGATATCTTTCACTTCTTGCCAACACAAATCAAACACCTCACAACTGAGTTCCTCTTCCTCCAAGCTACTGTGACAATTTTGTGCTGCTAATGCACAGGGGTTGTCCCCAAAACACGTTGCATCAGGCTCGTGGAGCACAAGGTGGCCTCGATGCATACCAGGAAACAGCGCTCCCACCTCTAGCCCAGGAAATGAGCATAAAAGGAGCTTATTTTGATTTTCATGTTGTTTCCACCTGGTGTTGCAGCCCTAGACCATGTTTCTTTTGCTTGCACAGGCATTGTAGGGTGCTACCAGCACCCTCCCTCCCTGGTTAGTACACACCACAGTCCCAACAGCTTCACCTCAAGCATGCCAGAAGCTTTGCAACCCCAATAACACAGCAATAACATCTCTAATTAGTGCCAAGACCTCCTGAAAGGGTGGCAGAGGTGATATGGGGGGACATGGAAGTGGCTCGTCTGGGGCTGCCACGCTCCTGGCGGTAACGAGGCACTGGGGCTGGAATGAGGAGAAGCTGGGAGATAAGAGAGGGCAAGAGGGGAATATTTTGCTGACAGAAAAGAAATATGCTTGGGACTAACATTTAGTGCCAGTGATATTTTAATCTCATTGGCAGGGAGCTGCTCTTCCAGGCGGGCAGAATTAATCTGGTGTTTTCGGTACCCTCTGACACACACCACTTCAGTGCTGGGGGTGCAAAATATTCTCCAACCCAGCAATCAAGAATTCATTAAGGAAAAATAAACTCAAGGTCCAGTTTTCCTTCAGGGCAACCGTTACATTGGTGTCACCAGTATCCACAGTGAAGTGGGTCCTGACCCGTACAGTGCAAAGAAGGGAAGAGCCAAGACTGCAGACTCCCAGGCCCCCGATCCTATTTAGCAGTGGCAATTAATGAGGCACCGCTGTGGCTGAATTGCTCACTACAAGACCACCTCCATGACCCCTATGTCTGTCAGCAGCAACAGGAGCAGTGACCTGGCCAAAGTGTTTGTGGTTTTATCAAGAAAGCTCAGCACAAGAGCATAAATCCATCATTTAGAATTGCAAAACACCAGAAGGTGATATTCCTGTTTTGTGGTCTGCAACCAAAAAGGCACCATGTGCAGAATAGAATTTTTGCTCCTTTGCTCCTCCAGATACCCAACGGAACCACACAAATGCATGCACACACAAGGATATCCCTTGTAGAGTCACCTGTGTCACAAGGACAGACCATCACAGCCACAACAGTGTTCTTCTACATTCCCATTTGCAAAACATTTGTTCCTTGTGATACCTAAATGTTGTCCTCGTGCAACACTTCCCAGTGGCACAGAGATAAGAGATGGGCACCAAACTACGCTACGATAGACCCACACACCCCTTCCCGAGCCCAAAACATCTTATCTTACAAGCTAGTTTTCCTCCAAGGAGATTTTACTAATTCCTATCTTGTATGTGATAGTGAACTAGCTCAAATATAAGGTGTACAAAAGAGGAGGCTTCTGGCCAAATTCATACCACTTTCTACAGTTCCCAATTTGGTGACTGTCTATCAATTTTGAAAAAAGAAGTTGCGTAAGTTATTTGGGTAGGCTGCTTGTGAAAGCTGCCTGGCTTAGAGCTGGAACTATTAAAGCACTGTAGTTCACTCAGGGTGATAAGAGCAATTCAGATCACCCCATCTGCATGGGTGAATCAGTGGATCAGTCTCAGTGCCTGCTGCTGGCTCCTAGTTCAGTTTTTAGGTCTAACTGCTACATTCACCTAGCACAGCTAGATTAATTATATTCATAGATGGACAAGGAAGGAAAAATACTATTTTTCTCTGGTTTAATTTCTGGAACAAGTTTGATCCAAGGGAAGAAAAAAAATGTTCAACATACTCTTTGCAAGGTAAAGAAACTAGGCCTGGAGACATGGTACTTTAATTTATCAGAGTATCTCATGCTATTACTGAGAGCTTTCACTGTAAAAAGCCTCCAGTGTGGTCCAAAACAATAACAGGGTATTTGTCAAACAGGAAGAAAATCCACAGAGTTTCATTATTCTGAGGGACACCAAAAACTGGAGAACAGTCAGTGGAAAAACACATTACTGCAGCCTGGGAGCAGAGGTCTGCCAAATCCAGAGAGTGAAAAACAAGAGGGCTGTAACCTATACTGGCTAATATCAGAGACTACAGTAAAAAGGTTAAAAGAAATCATCCTTTTCTACCACATGTTTATTGTCTGTCTTTGTTTAGGCTTACAAGCCTGAAGGCCCTTTTTTCCCCCCCTCTCGATCACAAGTTTTGGAGATTTCTTGTCGTCATTCGGTATAAGATGCTGCTTTTCTTCAAGGAGCTCACATAGACTTCAGTGCAGAATTAGGACATTGGTCGCTCCAGGAGAGGAAACGCCAGATGAGTATACAAACAGAGGGAGAAAAAAACACATCCCAAATGAGGCCAGTTCAGCAGAGACATGCACAGGCTCCCTTGTAAAATGTGACAGTCAATATAACAAAGAGAAATCAAATTCCTTCCATTCCCTCTGATAGACATTGTACATGCTGGGCCTGGATATTTCCTCCTCTTTCTCTCTGCCTTAAGAGAGGATGTTATTTGATCCAAACATGAAGCTGAGCCTGTTGATAAAGATTTATTGCCTTGCTGACACAGTCTACCAGTTGCCAGCACCACCACCACAGAAAGACTCAGTGAAGGCAGGAACATAGGACTTGCTCAAGAAGGCATTGCTCAGACTGATAGGAGCTAACGCTTATGTATGTTTGCCTAAACTACCAGCTAATTGAGGCGGGAAATAACTTCTCAAGAAGACAGACACTCTTCCTGATCTTGATTAACTCCCTTTGTATTGTGGTTTACAGAAATATGTCAGCATTCTCCATCAATCTGCCAGCAAGTCTTTTCTTTAACATATTTCAGCTTGCCACTTGGCCTTTCACTGCGGATAGGTGCTGCCACAGCTGATATAGCTCCTGCATGACATCAGGGAGCACTGCTACCTCTTCCTGCTGGTGCTGACCTTCCTCCTGCAAGTCAGCAACTTCAAAGTGAAAAGGGTGTCCTGAAGTAGTTGTAGTTGTGGATTTGGAAGTGAATACTTCTCAGGTATCTTTTTAGACCCTCCCTTGGACTGAGAATAGGTATTAAAATGTCAGGGACGATGCCACTGAAGAGTACTGGTGTTGCTTTGAACACGTACCTATCTGTATAATTTGCCAAGTACATTTATAGTATTTTAACTCTTAAAAATATTAGTTTTTCTTGACATCAATAGGGATGTTATAATATCTCATTAGGGGAATTCTCATAGCACCCAGGAAGAACTGAAGTTGTGAATGCAGGTTGGGAAACACCTGGTAGGACAAAATGATGGGAAAGGAGAAGGGACTTTGAGCTTATCATGATTACTCAGAAAGCAGCAACATACTCCTCTGTAGGCTGTTTGGCATGTCACTGTGCCCTGTGTACCCCTGATAGCGCTCTGCTGAAGTACTGTATTAGGTATCAGGTGCAGTACTTCAGGCAAAAGTAAAGATTTCTCAGCTGCACAGGCAAAGCATTTACAATTACAAAACAGCTTAAGGGAAGGAGAAAAGGGACCCAGGATGGGGAAAGCTGGGCTGGAACTCATTCTCTGAAAACATCTTCTGCCTCTAGACCCTTCTGCACATCCTCTTTTCCTAGGACACCTTCCCCTTTCTGAACAACCATGTTCTTCTGCCACCCCAAGCAGCAATCTGTGGTCACCTGCTGCAAGAGGACACATGGACTAGGGAATCTAGAAGGAGCAAGGGCACAGAGGACACAAGCAGAAACTAGAAAATGTAACTTTGAAGGAAAGGTCAAAAGCATCAAAATACCAGCTGTGTTAGTTTAAAGAGACACGGGGAAGAGATATTTGATTTGCTCAATGTCTATCAGAAATGATGCAGTATATGAGAAGCAAAAAAGGAGAATAGTAACTAGGTCCATACATCATTCAGATTCCTAATAACCTTGCGATTACAATGTATTTTCGTTTCAGGTTGGGTTGTCAGATGAATGGCTCCTTCTGGATATTCTGTATTGCTTCTCTGGGAAGGTCTTCCTTTTACTGAGTCGCGATACAGCATCTAATTCAGTAAGGCCTTGCTCCAAAATGAAAGTGTTCAGGCAACAATGGAGTAGCCCACTTAAGAAAAGCTAGCCAGTTTTAAAGAGCTGCAATAATTGACAGGGAATATTCTACTTGTTCAATCTGTCATTTGGTCATCGTTAAAACTACATAATACTCAAGATTCAAAAGAAAAGCAGCCTCAATTTCACTTTTTTTTCCCCATTACCCTGGAATTTAGGTGGTCGACGCTTGAACTTCATTATAAGGAGGACATTGAGGTGCTGGAGCACGTCCAGAGAAGGGCAATGAAGCTGGTGAAGGGGCTGGAGAACAAACAATTCAAAAGATAGCCGAGGAAACTGGTGTGGTTTAGCCTGGAGAAGAGGAGGCTGAGGGGAGACCTCATTGCTCTCTACAACTGCCTGAAAGGAGGTGGTAGTGAGGTGGGTGCTTGTCTTGTCTCCCAACCAACAGGCATCAGGACAAGAGGAAACCGTGTCAAATTGCACCAGGGGAGGTTCAAATTATACATCAGGAAAAATTCCTTCACTGGAAGGGTTGTCAGGCACTGGCACAGCTGCCCAGGGAGGTGGTTGAGTCACCAGCCCTGGAATTATTTAAAAGACAGGTAGATGAAGTGCTCAAGAATATGGTTTAGTAATGGGCAGGTACAGTTGGACTCCATCTCAAAGGTCTTTTCCAACCAAGTGATTTTATGATAAATATATATATATGTGCCAGTTCATTAAAAGAGAAAAAGCCCTGGTTAATGTGGAGAGTGCTAGTAAGGTAAAATTTTTGCTGTGTTTCCCTTCTTTTTTGTATTAAATTCTTCAAAAGAAAAACATTTCTCATTCCTAAATGTAAATGTATAGCTAAATATTAACCCTTTATCATCTTCACAACTTCAGAGTTGCTGTGTCTTCCAGCTGTGCCATTAAAAGTCCAACTACCTTTTTTCCTCCATTCTCTGAGGAGAGGATGTGCATGCAAATTGAATATACACGGAAGATACCTGCTGCAGTGCTTCACATGCTATCATTACTGTGAGGAAGAAGCATACAGAGAAAGGTGAGCCCACAAATGAACATGAAAAACAAATGGAAAAATTTCTAAACTGGACATTTTGCAATACATCTTCCTAGTAGGTAAATCAATAGCTTATTGTCTCTAAACTTTTGTTCCTTCATACTCTAGGTGGAATTTTTTTAAAATGCAAGTGTTCCTGAATGGTTTACTTTCTTGCTGGCAACAGAGCCAAAAAAATGCATAAATGATTGTCAGTCATCTCACAATTGTGTTGTGCATGATCTGCACCAACAGGCAGAGAGGATTTCTCATTTAGGACAAGGAAGGAATCAACTTGAATCGAGCGTGTACCAGCCTGTGAATACCACTCTCTTTGTCTATCTTTTTTTTTTTTCTTTTTAAGATAGGATGGGTTATTTCCCAGTTCTACACAATTTATCTGTGCTAAGCTGGAAGAGTGTTGAGTGGGAAAGGGTTTCATTGTCCACTAGGGCCTTATGGCTCTTCAACACCCACCACTTCTGCCTCATGTCAAAGAAAAGCAAATAGGTTTATTAAATAGCTGTCAGACCGAATGAGGCTGTACAGAGAACAAACAGAAGGGAAATTGGATTAGAGGCAGAGTACATGCCACACTAAACAAGGGTACAGATTTACAGCTTTCTCTGCTCAACTGGACAAAGGACTTTGAAGATGGGTTTTGGGGAGGGGGGAGCTTAAGTCTGGGGAAGAAGGGGCAGGTGACCCGTGCAGCCCCAGCCAGGCAGCAGTCGTCCTCCTTGATAGCCTGGAGCACAGGAATGAAGATACCCCTTCTCTTCCAAGTTCCTGACTGTGTTTCTCCAGCATGTCCTTTCAGTATGTAAGCAGAAAGCATACTCAAGCTGTCCCCTACCCACCTCCCTCAGGGAAGATGCCTTTACCCCAGCCTCCCTACACATCATTTATAAATCACACCATCTAGTCCAGCATGGGCAACAAGAGCAAAAGAAATCACAGCAGAGCTACAGAGAATTAAACTTTCCCCGATAAAAGCTTTGGCTCACAGGTAGGCTCAGAGAGGTTGGGCTCTTTCGCAAGTGGCTGATAGTTATTCCCAGAGAGACCCTGGTCAAATTTTCACACTGGAGGAAGAAGTGCCGAAATATTTTCAAGTTGGTTTTAGCTGGAAGAAAAGGGATGAAAATGCAGACTTACTCACCAAAGAGTAAGGCTGGTAAGGTCAGAAGGATCTTAATGTGTCAAGTGACGTGAGGAGCGATGTGTTTTGGGATGGAAAACTGCAGACCTCAGGTAGTTACCTGTGCAGTAACTGGAACTGACTACTACCTGTGTGTGTAGAGCAGCCTGAACTTTTCTTATACTGAATGAGAAAACTGCATCATATCACCCAGAGCACAGTAACTGATTCCACCCTGTAAAGAAGCAGGTCTTGAACCATTTACCGTTGCACCCATCTTCAAAACCTGTGTTTTTTTCTCCTACAGCCAAGTCAGAAAGCAAAACACAAAATCCCAGGTGCTCCTTCACACTCTCTGGGCCTTTGTCTCAGCATTCCACATCCAAACTCCATCAGGAACGTTGGGTTTTCTTCACACTTTCATCCCAGCACAGCACCATCATCTCAAAAGCACAGGAGTGTATAGTGGCAGAACCCCTGCAATGCCCTCCATCATCTTTACGGCTTAAAGGCTCTCTAACAATGCAGATAAATGTGCTGCTCAGCTGTGCATTTACCTGCATATTTATATCACCAAAGTGCTTATAACCAACACTTCTAGTAGTTTGAATTGGCAGGCACTAGGATTTCTACTAGTGTCTGCTAGTAGGACTTGTGCACTCCTCCAGAAACACAAACAAAAACATGGGAGATGAATGCATAGGGTGAATTTTCTATAACAAGCTGACAGCTTCTAGTTTTACATGTGAATTAATCGCTTTTGAGCCAACAGAAATTCCTATCTCTTTCTATAAGAAGTGTGTAATGGAAGTGTAAGCAGGTGCAAGCTTACACTTTCCTATGGATTTCCTAGTTACTATTCTCTTATTGACAATATATCTTCCCATATCTTTACTCGTTTGGCTTGAATTTGCGTATCATCCTTTGATTTACTGAAACACATGGTAGTTGTTGGGTTTTCTTGAGTGCTAGACTATCACATGGTGTGATATTTCTCAACACACAGGGATTTCAAGGATTATTTGTCTTCAGATCAGTGTCCTTTTGTAGTTATTCTTGACTACTTCAATTGCAGGAATTTTACTCTGAAGAGCATTTGTCAAGATTGACACCAGGCACTAAAGTAATTTTCTTTAATGGTGCAAAGTCACCTTGACACGATTCTGCAAAAAGAAGGGGGTTGAGTCCATGCATGGTTCTCATACCACACTCTCCAACTCAAGCTCATCTAACTAGGTCTCAATGGTTTAATATAGCATAAGACAGCTTTAGTCGATTCATTTTCAGTCACCTATGTACTCTGTACTCCAGCAAAAATATTGAAGTCTAACAAATGAACCAGTGAAATAATTTGAATAACTACTACATTAACATGCGTAAGATGGTGGTCAAGAGCATGAAGAAACATTCAGATATTCTGGTAAATAGAACAAGACAGAAAATTGAAGAGTTTGAGTTTGGGGTTTTTTGAAGAAGGAAATTGCAGTCAGGATAGCCTGTGTCACACTGGTACTAAAATCTCTAATATCTCAAAGTCTTAGCCTGAAAACACCAATACTCTTTTACCTTTAAGGGCAGAATCAAGACCTGTATTCCAGCTCACCAAAACATGAACTAGCTTAGGTCCTTAGGCAAGCACAATGTGTTGTCCAACTAATAGCATAATTATAAAGATAACTAGGTCAGCTGAGGGATCCTGCCAGTAAGAGCAACAATTTGGGTACAAGTGGGACAAACTAAACAAGTTGGAAATGTTTTTCCTTTCGCCTGGAAGGAGGGAAAAGACTCAAGTCATCCAATCTCACAGTCTTGCTTGGCAGGCTCTCTGCATGGCTATGCCAGAGGAGATGGGGGTGAGATACACCATACACCCACCTCCCAGGGGGTCACTGGCTTACAGGATGGACCGTGAGCTGTCATCCCCAGACCTTATCTGCCACCCAAGTGACAGGCATCTGTCATCAGTGGCCAGGCAGAGTGGTTGCAAGAGCAACCTCGTGCTCCAGGGACTGCTTGTCCGAGGCACTAATGGGCTTTGGCTTATGTGGAGACCAAGAAACTAGTTGCTCACACTTCAGACACAAATCAGTGCCTCTCTGAGTTTAGTAGATGTTGTCATAGAACACAGACTATAGCGTTATGGTAGTAAGAGCTTTGAACGGCAGTCACGTGGCTGTGTGTGGTACGGAAGGTACACTACGATGGAAAGAAAGTTCAGGCAAAATCCATCCTGGGGCAGCTCAAGGATGAACAGCTAGTTTTGCTCACAAGAAATCTCATATCTTTTGTTTAAACACTGTGAAAATGCAAAATCTTCCTCTCCTGCTCCCCACCAGTTTTTCAGGAGCCGACGCTATTGTTACCAGAGAGCAGCTGAAATATTCCCTGATGTACCACAGGAATTGGAAATGAAAGGCTGGTTTTAAATGCATTTCTTGCAGTGATTCAGTTGTGCTTGTTTGGGATGCTGTGGCTGTGCTTAATTTTACGGTCATATTACATGCTGATAGATCTTACTTTTTTTTTATTTCACTTACAGAAATCATCAGTGTTTCACTCATGAATTATCTAAACAGATTCAGCGCTTTTGAAAATGAAATATAAATCAGAGGGCAAGTTGATTAATAGCATGCTTGTAAAATATTGCATATATGTCAGCACTGGCAAAAGAGCATTCAAGCCAAAAGTTGTAGGCTTTAGTTTGTTTGCTTGAAATAAAACAGCTAGAACTACACACTTGTAAAATATTAATTATTGCTACCACAGCAGCACACACAGGTAGTAGTATCAATATAAGGATAGAAGGCTGGTCATACTTTTTGCAGGGCTGAGAATAGGATGAATCTATATTTATAATGAGGAAGATTTTGAGGAAGTACTGAGCATTGGTAAGAGTCCTCATCATCAGTAGTGAGACTCATTCAGTTTATTAAGAGCAGATTTAAGCCTACGCAATCTTCAATAGAAAAAGGTTTAGGTTAATAGTGGTCCCTACTGAATATCCTACCCTTTATGCATACATTAGTACTGAATTAGTGAGCAACACAGTAAAATCGCAATAAATCAAATAATGATGCAAACACAGCAATAAATCTTATGTTACACATCATTATGAGTTTCAAGTCTGGCACTAAGCAGAAAACATATTTAATTGAGAACACAGCAGAGCTTCCCTCAAAAGCCATCTAACTGATAGTATTAGTTACAAAACCAACCTGTGCATAAGAGCCACCAGACCTTGCTTTTTCTATATGAACTGAAAAAAAAAAAAATCAGCAGATAACTGTACCATTATGTTGCTTTGTGGTTTTGCCTGACCAGAGATTTTGCCTTGAGCGAGTTTTCTGCGCAATTGGGTGCAAGATAGGCCTGAAGACAAAAATATTATGCTAGATACAGAGAGCAGATTTAACCGATTAACATATACAACAATATAGAAGCATAGAAGCAGCTACTAAAGAGTTTGGGATGTGGAAGAAGCAGAAGATTGATAAACTTCCAAACCAAGCTGTAGATGATGTCCAGTTTCTGGCAAAAGTATGGTAAAGAAAAACCAGCCAAACCCCAGAAGCCACTGAAAGACTAAACCGACCAATCAAAACCTACTTGTGGATTGAGAAGGTCAAGTTTCAGTGATCTGTGAAATTACTGAAGCAATAAAATGGAAGCAAGTGAAGAGAAAATGCACTGCAAACTAAAATCTTGGAGGAAATTAAGGCCAGGTCTGCTTTAGCAAGCAGTAGCGCTGTGGTAGGAGGGCATCTGTAGAGCAAAGCAAGCAGTAGTGAGAACCCAGCCTCTACACTGCACACAGTTTAGGAAGTGCTTCAGCCTAGCTCTTGCCCAGTTGCCCCAAACTTTAGAATCCATTAGCTGGAGCTCATTAGGCACACATCCTCTGCTTTCAGCTCATCTAGAAGAAACACGCTTTGCATTCTCTAGGACTGCCCCATAACCCAAATTTGCAATGTGCTGTTTTTCATTCTGCAATGGAGCTTCTTTTAGGGAGTCTATTGATTGCAGTACTATGCAGTAGCTAGTACGTAAAAAAAAAAGTTAACTTGATTCTAGACTTTGCAATAACACTTCAAACTAACAAGGTAGAGAGAGCAGTTTTTGTTAAGTATATCTCTTTGAGAAAAAAAGACACAGAATCACTTGATTTCAGCAACTGATTTCAGCACATATTGGAGCTGGACTAGTGAATGAAAAAGCAGGACAAAGCAACCTGCTGCAACACTGTGCTGACTGTAGCTGTGTGGATCTACATATCTGAGATTCACCAGCCAGAGATATTAGAGCATTCTTACTACAGACATGCATGGGGAAGTTTGCTTTTCATGCTTACCAGACTGTTCATGCTGGTTTACCATTTTCATGGCATCTTTGAACTACTACATAAGGAAATAATCTAGGACTGACAGCAGGAAGTTTCTCTGATCATCTCCTGGTAAGAAAAAATATTCTACTCTCCATCAGCAGTTCCTCCCCTCTTTTTTTTTTTTCCTAAGGAGAGTCTTTTCCTTTTCAGTAAGGAGTAGATACCAAGATGCACTGGGCCGAATTTAGTGTTGCAGCCCACAGGTTCGTATAATGGGACTATAAGGCCCATGAAAGTATACAGTCTGTTATTTCATGCCAGCTTCTATGTTTCAGGTAGATTCTACCAGAAAAGGCAGCCGGTCACATCATTTTCTCTAAGCAGCCAGACCGTGACCACTCCAAGAAGTCTAAACACATGACCATTTCTGAAAATGAAACCATGCAATCTACACTTAACTCTCTTATGAGTTTTGGAGCAATTTGCTCACCCTGTAGCATTAAAAAGACATAATGCTGAACTAAACTGTCTGAATGTCCCTAAGTTGGTCCTCTGACATGCAGACATACACTATCTGTCTGTAACCCTTGGGGTGTGGCATGTGGGTCATGGAGGATCTATAGGTCTTGATACTGGACTACTCTGAAACCTCTTTTGTAATACAATGAGGGAAGAAAGCTGGTTAACGCCAAAGGAACACTTTTTTCAGTAGTATGGCTCTTTTTTTTCCCCATGAATCTCACTTGAACATTTTATACAAAAACAATCCCATATATTTTATAATATTCACCTCACTGGTCATGGACAAAGTAAATCTCTTAAGTTAATGTAATAAAATTAATAATTCTGTTTGATTTGAAGATTATCTACTATTTGATAAATCATGGCTCATCATTCCTCAGAAGTGGTTACAAGAAAAAAAGGTCCTGAGTGACAGAAAAGGTCCCCCATCCTTCACCCTCTCACCTTCTGTGCTTTCCGAACCTTGAATTTTGATTTGAGTCCCTTCCCAGCTGGAATCAAAAAGACAAAAGGTTTTTTCTCAGCCTTGATGTGCAAAGTCTCAGAAAGGTAGTACATTAAAACACTAGCCTGTAGCTCCAGAAAAAAACAGGACTGGTAGTTGTTTGCAAAAGCCTGAATTAGAGACTAGCGACTTGAGATAAGATACGCAATCAGCTCTGACTCTGCCACCGCAGACTCCTGGTCTACTTGCAAGAGAAGACATGTCATCATTTCTCTTGACAGTGCCCAGGATTTCAGGGAGATTGCCTAGCAGTCACAGGAGAAAGGGGGAAATGAAAACAGGACTCTAAAGGAAGAATGAAGGACTTTAGGAGAGAAGGTCTTAGTTTTATTTTTAACACAGAGACTACACCATCTCTGAGTAAGGTTAGATATGGTTACATATCCAAATCGTTGGGCAGGTAGACTGTGACATATTGATGTAACACAAATTTTGCTATTGCAAGAGTCCCTTATGTAAGTGTCATAATGTTGGAAGAAGTCTGAATAGACAGGAAGGTCAGCTTATTTTTTGAACTACTCAGAAGTTACTTGAATAGCATCCTTTTTCTTTTAGTTAGAATTTCTTCCTAATCTGCCTGTGCCTCATACGAAATTATACTGGCCCTTCTAACCACCGGAAGCACATTTCACTAGACACTTTATGTAGAAAAATGGTCATGTGCTACATTAAATCCACAGCTGCTGTCAGAAGAAAACAGTCACCAAGTAAATCTGTCAGCTGTGCATTGAGCTTGGTGTTGAAATACTGAAACAGCAGAACTGGTGTTGTTGGTCAATAAGACAGGTTTGCCAGGCATGCTTCTGAGGCGTAAGTTAACCTCCCTAATGGATTGGCATCTCAGCAGAACCTTGGATAGCAAGTGCCAAATGTGAGTCACTAGCACTGCAGCTACACAGCAGCTCCTTCAGCTGTGGCAGGCTCTGTTGCTGATGGCTAACTGCATGGAGGATGAGAGGAGAGGTGCTAGTCCATGAATGGTATAAGCTGAGGGAAAAAAAAACACTTGATTTTTTTTTTTTTTTTTGCAATGAAAATTCATGTACGAGCACATGCCATTAAAGAAATAATGGTTCCATGTTGCTACAGTTTCTCAGGAAGCTACAAAAATCTAGTTATTAGAGCTGGTACCTTATTCCCTTGTGGAGTTAAAAAAAAATTTAGGCAAGTTAGAATCTTCTAGCACAGAAATTTCACTTGCCAAGTTTTTCTTGACTGTTGAGATTGTCACCGTTCTCAAAAACGTGCATTTGCTGTCAGGAGTACCCAGAGAAGTACAATACTGTTCATCTATAGCCAGACCATTCCCTGGACTGGTACAAAAACTATCAGAATAAAGTGGTTATGAATCACAAAGGGGTTTAGCAGGGATGGAAAAAGGCAGAAGGGCTGTTGGAGGGACTTTCCCCCATCATTGTGCACAGTCCTAGTCACACAGAACACATGGATGAGTGGCCCTCCAGTAGCTAGACTGATACTCGGAAGCCAGAGAGAAGTACACTATCATTAAGTGCACCACTGCTTTCTCTCCTCAGTATTCATACTACTGGGAGTGCAGTTAACTTGCAAACCTCCATAGCCCAAGTCTGTGCTGCTTCTATCACTTCTACTCATGCAAGGGCTCTAGCTGAGCCATTCATCACTGTCCCCAGGCTTCTTAATACCTTACTCAGCAAACTGTAATTGAATTGGAAATTATTCACGGGAGAATTCTCCCTTCCTCCCCTTTCTTCCCCAAATGAAACATCTTCTCTTGCTATATTGTCTCATTAATCCTGAGAGAGCAGAAGTATAGGAAAAGGGTTATTGCAGTAGAACCTCTTCCTTCTTTCTAGAAACAAATAAAATGAAAAGTTCAAAAAGTTTCTTGCTTTTGGTCACAAACTTCAGGCCAGTTTACCAGGAGGCATATGTATGTACATTTTTATTTTATACAGCTTCTCTTCTTCCTTCCCTCAAAGCAGTCCTCTAAAGACCACACAGTATGCAGCATTTGGATTCTTTTTTCCTCTGGAGTTCATTCTAAAGTGCTTCCAGAGATATTTTTTCTTGCTTTGTGTTGTATTTCCTCTGTAAGCCTTATAAGACTTGGCAACACAAATTCCCTGGCTGGTATAAATACAGCCATCGATATTTTTAAATCACAAAAGCAAACCTTCCCACTCCCTCTCCCTCCTCCCCAAATCCCATATCAAGCAAACATCTCTCTCCTCCTTCTGATGGAAGTAATTTCATTATTTTAAAAGCACTTATGCAACCAACGGAGATGACACCATATGGGTGTGCATACACAAGCCTCCTCGGGAGCCAATATGATTGTGCCCTCATCCCACCTTCTCCTTTCTCTATCCTTTATATTATTCATTTTCTATTACATGCTAACTAGGTTCAGGTTGATATACACTACATCTATACTAAACCTGAGTTTTGAATGTACAATATTAAACCCAAGCAAGGTTGCTACTTTATTTGGAAAAGAGAATGCCTGTTTGATGACTTGTACAAGTCTGGCTTCATCATAGAAGTTGCTTCCTTTAAACAGAGTGATGATTCCCCGATCACTGCATTAACTCTGCACATCCCCAGCCCTTGTGCATGCTTGGGGATCTTAATTTATTGCAGTCATTCCCCCTTACCCTACAGCAAACTAACTGGAGTGTCATTTCTTCCCAGTATCTGGAAAAGGTGTTTGCTGATACTGATTTGAGCCTGGCTTCATTTTTTCACCTCCCTTTCTCCAGTTAGAGGGCAATTATGCTTGCTTTTTCTTAGGTTTGAATTCAGCACTGCTCACATAACATTGCTTCCAACTGGAAGGACTTATATTCTTGATCATGAATTGCCTTTTCTGACACCAGTTCTATTAATACACTTCCAGCTAACAAAATCAGTTATCCACACCATATTTGCCCTAGAAGCCAGTACAAACAGAAAATGTTGACGAAGTGAAACACCTCCCCAACCCACCATATCCCTGAGCCAGGGCAGTCCACCAGCAAAACTTGACTGAGGCAGTGGTTCCAGATACAGTACTGCCTTAGCAATGGTTACCTCAGACAATCCATTTTTCCTCCCATCCCCTGAAAAATTAAGTCTCCCAAGGTAGGAGAGTCTATAGTGGGGTTTTTGGCCCTTCTCAGTGGCTTTTGTCAAGCAACAAACAATTCTAGCTTTGGGAAGAGAATTTTTTTGTACAAACTCTGTTTTTGTAAACAGTTGTACTTGAACGTACAGGCTTGTCAGAAATAGTTTGACAGATGGGAAGGGGAACTGTGGCATTCAGCAAACTGATCTTTGGTAGGTTATGGGGAGGAAGAACTCTGCTGTTGTCATCCTCTCCCCAGATGTCAGAGTCCCCTAATCAAAACTCATGTCCCTGCAGAGCAGAAAGATCTTGACACCCAGTGCCAGCATTCAAAGAAGGCAAAGAAAGAGCTCTGCACTGTAAGTCTTAGCATCCATAAATACCTGAGCTTCTTTAGGCTAAGAAATTATAAAGAAAGCCTGAAAATGTGGAAATTAGATAGAAAATTAAGATTTTTTTTTATATTGAAGTTTCTTGTAACTTATTTTTAATGGAGAAGAAATGTAGTATATGTACTTCTCATGTAATTTCTGCTTTCAGATGTGGCTTGAAGAGCCCTATAGAAGTCCCCATAATAAATCTCTTCTTCCTGCTTTGATCTCTTTTGTGGTGTTGGACCAGGGCTCATGTTCAGCCTTTCATGGACACACTCATGGAGCGTGCAATCCCCACTGAGGGAGCTGAACCATGTTCTTTCACAAGCTTCATGTCTTTGGACAGTTGATAGTTGTGGTAACTTTAAGTGCAAGAGAAGGGTCAGTGACACAGCGGCCATTCAGCACACCCTAGCCCACATGCTCCCCTTCCCTTCTCATTAAGAAATCTGGTGTCCATTAAGTGTTGCCAGCTGCTCCTCAATGGGCATTGTTGCACTCTACTCACCTCAGAGTTTCTATTTCAACCAGACCGCCCTAGTACTGGTGCCAGTTTCAAATAAGAATATTTTATTTTCACAGGAAATTATGAGGGCTTTTGTAAAAAGGGACAGAATAAAGCCTCTGTACACCTATCCCAGTTCTCAGTGAAAGAAGGAAAGGTAGGTGACACTTCTTACCCTGTCAAGAAAGAAAGAAAGATGCCTCTGGACAGTAATGTCAGTGCAGCCTTTAAATATAATTTATTCAGTTTCTTTGTTTCAACTTATTTTTACCTGACCCAAACAATACTTTCCATCATTAGAGGACTGAGTTTATTATTTAGGTGATCTAACAAATGTTACAGAAAACACCAACAGATTCTACAGTAACACCTTATTTTTCTTAACTCTTTCAGTTCCCAACAGTATTTCTTGACTTATGCACATGAAATGTTCAAGTAACACTGAGAAGACAAGAACAAATAGAGGAAAAAATGTTACAGGGAGCTATTGTCAGTTCAAGACAAACTCCATTTGGAGGAACATCTACAGAGGACCTGTGATGGGCCTGCAGAGGACCAAGTCCCGTTGTAGATATCGAAGCGCACAAACCACTACCAGGGCTCCAATAAAGGCAGTAGGAATCCAGTGCTACTCCCCTGGGGAAAAATTCTTTGAGGAAAATGAGCAATACTTTGCTATTAGCTCATTTTCCAGAGGAAGGTTTGGCAAGGGAAGACTAGCTGTAGAATAGATGTCAAGAAAAATAAGAGCTGAGGAAGCAATTACAAAACAAATGTATGAGGAAGCAACGACAAAACAAATATAAAGAACTGCCTCCAGATGTTCAGGCAGATCCTCTTTTCCTCTTATCAGAGCCATGGAGCAAAACTGCAGCTGCTCCTGTGGCTACTCAAGATTTATATTAAAAATGAAAGCATCAGCATTTTCCTGTCCTCCTTCAGGGTGTGCTAGAGTCACCCAGGCTCCAACAGAACATAATCTGCACGTGGAGGTTAACATGGTTGAATCAATCTGATCATGGATGAAAATTCAGCTGCTATTGATTCCCCGATTACACTGATTGCCCTTCCCAGGTCAGAATGGAGACCCATCCCATTGTTCAGTGAATACAGTATTCTGTTCACTACATCAATTACCCTGACCCCAGGGGGTCCAAAAGCCTCCCTGCTCACCCATTTACAGTGACAGCTGTCATGCTAATGAATCCACATTGACATTATAATTAAACTATTACACAAAGTGAGGCCTCAGCTCTCAGCTGTAGGACAAACACACACAAGGCCATTTTGAAGAGGCTGCCCATCAGAAATGCAGTATAATAAGATGAGATATGCCCCAAGATTTAGAAGATGAAAAAATGCACCGGTGCAAGTAGAAGATGCAAGCTTGAAGAGGGATTAGAAAACAGGCAAAACCCTTGAAGAATTTTTGGTTTCCTCTTTAGGATATCTTTTGCTGTAGAGGTAGTTTCATGACATTAACTTCCTGACAAGTCTCTTTCTCGAGTACACTTTACAGTAGAAGGAGCACCTCAGACAGACTGTCAGCTCCACAGGAAGAGTCAGGAGCGCAAAAATCCCAAAATCATCTAAACTCACCTCACCTTGAGACCTCGCTCATCACAAACAATCCAAAGAAATAAATATATGTATGCCCACTAGTGTATATGTATGACAATTGGTTGTCCGGAATTAACTGGGAACTACCAGGTACTGGATTTGCATTCTGCCTGGCAGAAGCCCTTTGTTCCACAGAGGCACTGTAACAGCACCCAAGCTATAATCCTCCCACAGCTCCTTTACAACCTGCATATCTAATACCCTCCACGCACCTTTTTCAAGTTTAGCCATTACTGACCAACAGTTTCACCAAAGAAACTTATTTTTTTGTGGCTTTGTGTGGTAGTAATAGGCTGTATGGGTAGAGACAGTGCCTTATTCAAAGGGCTGTTGCTCTTTGCAAACCTAAATGTAGAAGCCTGGAGAAGGCTGAAATGGAATCGATGTTTAAGGAAAAACGAAATGCTCTTTTGTTTTATCCTGCGAATCCTGACCTTCCTAAATAATATTTTACAGTTATATGGTAACCTATTACATAAAACCTTAGTAGTGACAAAGACTTTCTTCCGAGGAAGCGTGAATTACATGATGCTATAGATAAACAGTACTCATCTAGATGCAGAGCGCAATCTGCCGAAGGCAATGTTATGGGAAGTAGGGAGGTAGGCAATTTGATAGTTTGAAGTCACACAGTCTGGCCTCAACAGCACAAAAGGGTACTCTAACCTTATTTAATCAGAAGTCTCTCATTCAGGCCTGAGTACCAGAGGTTTTAAAAGTTGTATTTTATTCTCTTTTTTTCCTAAAAAACAATACAGTGCACTCAAGAACAGGGGAAAGCTCTCTAATGTTATTGCATGTTGCTATTTGAGAGCAAATCCTCATATTTGAGTCCTGAAAAACACTCACTACAGTACCTTATCTCAGGCTTTCAAGTCTGGTGAATTTAAGGACACAGCTGTCCTTCACCAGAAAGTATTACCTGAACTTACTTTGAGATCTTTGTGGTCATCCTGAAGTGATTTTGGATCTACCAGAACGAAGGGAAATTAATGAGTTTCTGGGACTATGTAGAGACTTCTGTGTCTGTATTGAAGATGTTTAGCAGCATTTAGCTTCCACATAACCCAGCAATTCATGGTGGCAGATGATTAAGCTCTGAAGACTTGAAATACCTCTTCTGTCAGATCGTTAAAAGCTGCCTGAAATACCCCTTGTTGGTTTCTACTACTGATGAAGGTCATGTGGTTTCTGCACATACCAAATTAGAGATGTTTTCCCCAAAGCAAAACCTGTGGCAAAGAGCCACAATTTTCCACACCATCCCTGCTGATATTCTTAATTACTCTATCAGAAAATAAATTCAAAATTTAAAATAGAATAAAAATCTAGAAACCTGTACTTTTGCGTAATCAGCTGCCCTACAATAGATGGAAGTGTTCCAGAAAGATTCATTTTCACTATAGAAAGAGAGCAAACTTCATCACTTCTAACTTTTTATTAGTTCCTTTCTCCAACTGATAGCCAACAGGTTTCTTTATTCCCTTCAGCACCTCACTAGGACAGATTACCCCACATCCTAAAGTAATAAATAGAAAGGAACAGACATAAGGAGAATCATGGAGTTAGGCTGGCATAAATTGTGAAGTGCCAGAGCCATGGTTACCCTGTGACGCTCCGATTAGCCCACGCGTGTGAATACATCACGTTGTCTTTAACCCTGTGCACTTGCACAGAGCCCACTCAGTACACAGGGTATATGCCCAGCTATGCAGCAGCCATCAGTAGAACAACACTGCCAAATCCTTATAAATCACAGGCAGAGCTGAGGAAGCACCCACTGGGAATATCATGTAACATCATGCAGTCTTCCACACAGATGATCAGAAGAGCTAAAAGTCTTAGATCCCCAATTATCATATTAAGCCAGTCCAAAGCAAACAGTTAGTACTGGAAGGGGATATAACTTGGCAAAGTTATGGGCAACTGAGAGTTGGATCTTGGTCAACAATTTCAGCAATAGGTTACACTTCTGGTCCTACTTATAATACTGCTGCTGCATGAACAGAGCAAGGTCTTAGAAATGTATTTTATTTTTAAATCAGTATAGTTTCTTTGCCTTCCCTAGGGCTACAGAAGTCTACAGAAGCTGAAGGCTGCTTATAATGTATGTTGTGTTATTCTGGTTTCCTAAACTGTACTTACTTTGAATGATGAATGGGAGGCTGAAGCAGCTGATAACAATGCTAAATGGTGAGAGACCAAATATGCACCAGTAGCTGAGCTGAAATTGTGTAGCTGGCATAGAGCTGGGTTTGGACTGAGAAACAGATGAAGTGTCCTAAAAGCATGTCATCCCTGGAGTCCTAGAAAGGGAGCTTTCTTTCTCTTAGGGGATGGGGCAGAGAAAAAGTGAGAGACTTTCAAAAGCTATGAACATTATGACTTTTAACCAAGGATGCAATTAATATATTAATAAGTGACATGATACCAAGCAGATCAAAGTTACATACAAATCAGATCAGACTGCTCATGCGTGGGAGGGGAAGCTGCACAGTCAGGGAGGGCATCTGCTTCCACACAGTGCTACTTTATTGTGTCCAGGACAAGCCCACCTATGTTTCAGTCAGAATTTAGATCTTTCTAAAAAGAACTGTCATTTTTTTTTCAAAGGGATTCTTCTCTTCCATGCTCTGCATGCTTCATCTAATGAAAGAAAGGCTCAGGAGCCCAGTTAGGTCTACCTTTACTCTCCTGAAGTCAGTCTTTCTCAGGGCTTGAACCAGAGGCTCATTTATAAAGACCTGTCAGCTGTAATTGTTACAGCTTGGTGCAGCAGCATTATTTCTCAAAACTAACTCATAATTTCAATGTATGTATTTCACTGACATATCTACAGGAGTTGTGGTATTTGCCCTCTGGTGGGACAATTTACTAAAAACACCCCAGATCATAAGTATTGATAGACCAGAACACTCAGAATTGCTCACCAACAACTTTCCATCATTTAGCTGCAGTCCTGGCTAACCAGGAAGGCTGCAGTTGGTTGGAGGTTAGGAAATGTGACACCCATCTACAAGAAGAGTCAGAAGGAGGAACCAGGGAACTATAGGCTTGTTGGCCTGACCTCAGTGCCAGGGAAGGTTATGGATATCACCTTGAGTGCCGTCATGCACCAGGTAATCAGACCCAGTCAGCATGGGTTTAGGAAAGGCAGGTTGTTTGACTAACCTAATCTCTTTCTATGACAAGGTGACTTGCCTAGTGGATGAGGGATAGGCTGTGGATGTTGTCTACCCATACTTTAGTAGAACCTTTGACACAGTTTCCTACCACATCCTTCTGGAAAAAATGGCTGCTCGTGGCTTGGACGGGCATAGTTTTTGATGGGTAAAAAAACTGATCGTATGGCCAGGCCCAAAGAGTTGTGATGAATGGAGTTAAATCCAGTTGGCAGCCAGTCACAAGTGGTGTTCCCCAGGGCTCAATACTGGCGTTCATTCTCTTTAATACCTTTATCAATGATCCGGGTGCAGAGATCAAATGCACCCTCAGTTAGTTTGCATATGACACCAGATTAGGCTGGAGAGTTGATCTGCTTGAGGGAAAAAAGGCTATACAGAGGGATCTGGACAGGCTGGATTGATGGGCTCAGGCCAACTGTACGGGGTCCAACAAGGCTAAGTGTCAGGGCTTGCGCTCAGATCATAACAATCCCATGCAATATTACAGCTTTGGGGAAGAGAGGCTTGGAAGTTGCCCAGCAAAAAAGGACCTGGGGGTGCTGGGTGACAGCCGGCTGAATATGAGCCAGCAGCGTGGCCAAGAAGACCAACAGCATTGTGGCTTACATCAGAAACAGCATGGTCAGACGGGCCAGGGAAGTGATTGTGCCCCTGTACTTGGTGCTCCTGAGGCTGCACCTCAAACACTGTGTTTAGTTTTGGGCCCCTCAGTAAAAGAAAGACATGGAGGTGCTGGATCATGTCTGAAGAAGGGCAAAAAATCTAGTGAAGTGTCTAGAGAACAAGGCTTATGAGTAACAGAGGGGCTGAGGGAATGGGTGCCGTTTAGTCTCATGAAGAGGAGGCTGAGGGGGGACCTTATCACTCTCTACAAGTAACTGAAAGGAGGTTGTAGTGAAGTGGGAGTTAGTCTCTTCTAATAAGTAATAATCAATAGGATGAAAGGAAATTGTCTCATGTTGTGCCAGGGGAGATGTAGACTAGATATTAGGAAAAATAACTCCACCAAAAGCGTTGTCAAGCACAGGAACAGGCTGCCCAGGGAAACTGTTGAGTCATCATCCCTGGAGGTATCTAAAATATGGGAAGTTATGGTGCTTAGGGACCTGGTTTAGTGGTGAACTTGGCAGTGTTGAGTTTACAGCTAGCCTTGATGATCTTAAAGTCCTTTACAACTTAAACAATTCCATGATTCTATGATTAATGTTTTCCCTATCAGAACTTTTCTGCATGCAGATAAAACCCCAAACATTTTTACCAAGCTATGTATTTACAACTGCTAGAATACTGGCTTGGAAAACTTTCCCTTTGCCTTGGTATATTTCATAAATTGTCATGGTAGGAGAGATCAGTGACCAGGAGAACACTGAGTTTTGCTGGGAGATAGCAGGTCCCAGCTGAAGCAAGATGATGTAAACTGAAAAACTAAGTTATACGGAGGGAAGACTTAATAGGACTCCAAGATAAGATACTCCAGCTTATAAATCCAAACATGAGTTTGTAGGTTTGTTTTTCGGTTCTGAAAATATTAAGAACTAACTTTATTCAAACACAGCAGTTACTAATTCAACATGTTTACACAACGGTGGACACTTCAGAACTACTACAAATCCATGATATTTGGATTTAGGCATTCAGTCAAGACTGAGGCAGAGAAGGCGACAAAAAGGGTCAATATGTTGAAAACCTCATTTTTGCATTTCAGTATTTTTCCTCTATTCAGTCTTAACAATGAAGGGAGCTGCTTTTCAGTGCCCTGTCCCTTTTTACAGATGGGTCCCAAAGATCCCCCCCAGTGTACTCCCCTCTGCCTGAAATTTTACTAGATCCCTACAGCTCTTCAATTACCTTCATTGGCCTGTCAGGACTCCAGCATCTCAAATTCAGTTAGCTGGTGTTTGGACCTCCGCCAAGGGCCAGCCTTTGCTCCTAATGACAGCCAGCTGAGGGGACACTGAGAGGGGCTGAATTCAATTTGCAGGCCCTCTAATCTGATTAGGGGAGCAGGTTTTTTATTTTCTCCAAAGTTTGCAGTAGCCAGGATGAATGATGGCCAAAGGATGAGCTGTCAACATCAACAAAGGCTTGGAGACAAAAGAAAAAAAATGAGGGGGTATAAAAAAAATTTTTAAGAAGAGAAATTAGTCTCCTCTGATTGACAGCACAGTGAGCTGTTGAGTGAATTGTTCAGGTGACAATGTTGTGTTTGCAGAGTGTCACTCTGTGTGGGCTGTTAAAGCAGGAATGGATCCAGCTACCAGGCAGATGTCGAAAATTCCAAGGAAAGCCTTTCTTTTATTTTTCTAAACAGATCCAGTGTCCAGCCTCTAATAAATATTGTATTATTCTCCCATTGTAGTCTAAAATATGTCGCATTTCCTCAGTTTTCTACTTCATGACACTATTACAATTATACAGCTGCAACAAATGCTTATTATATAGCCACACACATTCTTAATTTTTCACAGTCTAACATCTGAAGGCTTTGCCTTACTGAGTGGAATTGAGCATTACTCAGCCAAAGGAAAAGTCTCTTCACATTAAAGCACTCTCCTCAGGCATACAAATTTTGTTTGCATCACTTTGTAATACAGTTATGACAAAGTCTAACACCACTCCTTCTGTGGTATTCTTACTGTTTGAAAACTCCTCTTCTTATTTGCCCACCCAGTTAACCTTTAATGGTATTTTTTGTATCACCACAACATGAGTCTGGAGGAAGACAGCAGAGCTGTGGCATTCTGCATGTTCTGCTCTTCCTCTTGCAACACCCAGTTTGACACCTCAACATGGTTATAGTTCCCCTACCAACACTGCACATGTTTATTTCTACTTACTTAAGACAGATCCCGGGGACAATTATTTAAATCAAACCCCTTCTCTGATTAACAGGCACAGAGCAAGTTTGGACATCAATCAGGTATAAAAGGATCCATAACAAAACATAAGAGATACTCATACACTCAGGAGTTTCATTCAGGAAGTTTTTGAGGTCTAGAAACCACCCCATAAATCACAAAGTAAGCATATTCAAAGAAAGATGCAGTGGGGAGAAGCCTGATCCAGATCTGACTCTGCAGCATCACAGCTTCCTTGTTTTGGATATCTGAGTGGCACTAATGTGATTCACATTAGAAAGATCGTGATGAGCTTAGCTGTCCAAAGGAACCCCCAGGAAAGCCACATTTTTTTCAAATAAAGGACTACTGAAACTCTTCCAACCGGAAAGGAGTCTGCCAGCCCCTCAGAGTACCCCCAATGCAATATACTGGTGAGCAAAATACCCAGATCAGATAACACAGAACATAACCTTTTCTCATTACCCTGTAATATCTCCACAGAAAGTTACTCTCCCATCCTGTGAGCACATTGACTGGCAGTATAAACAGATGACTTTGAGTTCCAGACTTCAGCAGAGGACTTAAGAGAGCAGGGAAGAGAAGCAGTATAGAAGTCAAGACAACACCAGCATAGCCGCTTCTTCTGAGAGCAGAAAGACAGGCATGGGTTTTCAGATGACCAGGCAGGAGTTGGTCATGTCCCAAGAGCTACAGGCCAGCCACGGGAGAAAGAAAGACTATCATCCTGGAGGCAAGCAGGGTAACCTTGCAGGGGCATAAACCAGTTGCATAATTGCTTCAGTGTCTGAAGGCCTGACAACGGGGGACTTGCTTTTAAATGTCTTAGAAACAGGCTCCAAAAGAAGAAAATAGGAAACCTAAGGAGTACATGAGATTGAGAAGGGTCTGCTGCTGCAACCACAAAGAAGCAGAGATAATTAAAACCAAAAAGGGTAATAATTCTCCTCCTGTAGGCAATGTCAGAAGGTGTACATAGGCTGCCTTTCTAGTAGGAGGCTCACTTTGCTAGCACTTTTGACTCACTTGCCATGCTGAAGTGTTTCTGGGCTCTCACCTCAGATAAGACTTCCCTTAACTTTGCAATCTGGTGATGGAGAGCTGGTGAGGAGGTATCTGTCAGCTGCACGCAGAGCTCTAAGGTCTCCTATTCTTGGAAACAGAGGCTTAGCATTTGGGAAGTAGCTTGTAGTCTCATCAAGATGTACTTTCTGCCTCTGTCCAAGTTTGAAGCCTCTGCAAAAATAAATTAGTGTTCAAATGCTCAGCTGGAACCTATTAGCCTGTCTGCAAAGATCCTTGATGGTCCCTTGCTCTAACCTCCTTCAGTTCTTGTGTTCAACTGGATTAGGCTGTCTCCACAGAACATCCCAGGGCTAAAGGGCCAAGTGAAATGTTTCTTATAATCATTCTTCCTGCAGTCTTTTCTCCTGTCTATCTGGGGCCTCTGTGGAGCCAGACAGGAGAGCTGACAGCAGGGAAGCTGCCTGTGCTGTGCCCTCCTCTCCCCTTGTTAGTGCTCTGGCAGAGAAGAATGAGAGCAGCCTGACAAAGGTAAAGGGGGGTGAATAAGAAGAGAGGAGGAAAGAGAGGGGAAGATGAAGCTCAAATGAATGAGGAAAGCACATAGGAATGCAGATTCAAGAAAGACAGGAGTGGATGTGGTTGCATAGGCAGGATGGGCAGTAGGTGCAGGGACAAATTTTGGAACTGAAGAGGTCAAGAGAAGCCATGCTGGCCTGCTAGAGCCTGGAGTCAGCACCTCAAAGTACTACCTTTCCTCCCCCGCTACAGGATGTCTGTGAACATCCTACTGCCCCTGGCAGTCTAATAGCAACAATAGAGCTCTGACATCTTATAAGTTATATCCTTAACTCAGCTACTGGAAGAACCATTGCACAGACTTACAGATCACTGCTGGTGTGAGGGGCAGGCAGGGAAACCACTGCAATGGTACATGATGACATATTACAATTCTCAATGCTCTTTAACTGTTACACAGCCAGGAAATTACAACCTAAATGACTATTTGGTGGAAAGGAAAGTCTACAAAGCCAAAGACCCTAAAGTTAGAAAATGGCAGAAACAGTTACTCATGTTTATGATAAATAACCCGTGCTCTCTCAAGCTGAAAAAGTCATAATGTTTTCAAGAAAATCATACCCTTCACGTTGAGAATGGCTAAGTAGGGAATCCATTTCATAGCTTGCTGAAGTCTTTTGATCAAAGCCTCACAATAGCCTATGCAATGATATTATCACCTATCATTGTTTATTGCTTTGCATCTGTGTTGAGAATAAACTGACCAGTAATGGATGCCTTGTGTTTGTATTGGCATCCATCAATTCAAAAACATTAAAAAAAACACAGAACAGTATCAGCCCATCAGAAATGCTACAAGTTAGATGCCAAGTGGTTGTTCCATATTCTGGATCAGTCTACAGAGTCTAATAAGTCTTCAAAAAGCCAGGCCAACTCCACCAGATAACAAATGCAAATGGAAAAAGCAAAAGTGCTGAACACACTAAAAAGACTATGGACGACAAAACTTCAGAAGGTGCTGCATATGTTTACATCTTGTTTGAGGCCATTAATGCAGTTACACCATGGGAACATTTGACCCATTATTCATAATAAGCAGAAGACAGAGAAGAGGAACACACTTAATTGAAATCCTTGTCAAAACGAAAAATTAATTATCCTCCAAAGATTCTCTGTCAAACTGTCTCTTTCTATTTGCTACACAGGGGCAATATCAGCAAAATGGCTCTGCAAGTCCTCACTACCAGCAAGTATATTATATTATGCACAAGTAACAAATACAGAAGGAGCCAATTCAGGAATTCTGCCTACTCCAAAACCAAACTAGTTTTAGGACCGTATGGGAAAAGCATGAGACATTGTATTTTGAACACAGCTATCTCTACTTGAGGGAAAAGTTTCTGAGGGCAGGATGGGATTCATTGCCAAACTACAAGACAGTCCACCAGCCTACACGCTCTCTCAGCTAAGGAAAGCCTCAGCTCTGCTTTGAGTAAAAGCAACAAAAGTCTATACTGAAAGAAAAGATGATGAAGTCATGAGCTGTTTTCCATTCCTGCTGCCTCTGTAAGCAGTGCAGACACCCTCCAAGGGACTAGAAACCAAGGAGAGGGACTTCACACCCCAACCCCAGGAACTGCTGAAGGATGGTGCAATCATTTCATATCCACCCCTTTTCTTAATGAGAAAAGCAACACAAGCCCATGCAGGGCTTGCACCCCTCCATCTCTGTGACCCCTTTTCCACAAGGATGGATGAAGAAAACTAAACAGAGCACTTTGATAGCAGACACAGATAACTCAAGATAGCGGCCATCTACCCAGACACAACCAGAAATATTCATGCTGTTTCTAAATCTTCCTTGAGCAAAGGCCTACAGTTTCCAATCACCTAGGTATTTGCTTTCTCCTCTGCCAAGCACTAGTCCCAAGACAGAAAGAGAGAGAGCAAAGTCCCAAGTGCATGTTAAAGGCCCCAGTCTACCAAGCCTAGAGCATAGCTAGAGTGAAAAAGACCCCTGGCTTTTTTCACTTGCGCCACATTATCACAGAAAGGTGGATTAGAAGTTATCTCAGTTCTGCTTTCTTTCAGAGCTCCTTGGCAACACAGTCACTGAGATATAAATATGCACACAAAAAAATTGGCAGCAGGCATGTGTGCATACATACAAGCCAATAGGCAAGAACATTTCAAGGTATGGGGCAGATATGACCAGGAAGGCAAAGGACTCTCTGGAAATTCTGGGAAGAGGAAGAAAATAAAGGTGATTTTTTTTTTAATCCTCTTCTTGAGTTTTAGCTTTTTTAAGGTTAAAAAAATAAGTCACCTTAGAAAAAAAAAATTCATAGCTGTCCTACCAACCACCAACAAGCTTCACACAAATTGCAAGGGGCCAGCCACAGTTTCAGGCCTGTATTGTGTAAAACATAGTTTAAATGAAGAAGACTTAATTCTGACTGAAGTAAGGCTGACAAAGGACCAGCTTAACCCAAGTACTGAAGACTGCGCTAAGTAAGCGGAGGGTATGCAAGAGAGATCCCCACTCCTAAAGATAATAGACAAGTAGCATTTCATAGTCCATTTAACACTTTTCTACATTTTTGGTAGCCATTAGCTCTTGCACCAAGGTCAGGGCCAAGAAATATAACACATCAGTATTACCACTTGTGTTCAGCTATGGTAACAACATGGTAGAACAATACATACAAGGCACATGTATAAAATATTTTAGTTGTCACATGCAAGAGGAAAACCAACACACCACTATCACTCATTAGACTAATACACAAAACCAGTAAACTTCACCACACCAAGTCCCAGTGCACATCAAGTGAGTTCTCACCTCAATATGTAACATTCCAAAATCCTGAAGGTTTTTCTCAGCAAGGGCCAAGATGAAGGCTAATCACCACAAGCTTTCTAAAGCCTTGCTTTCCTCCTGGCCAACTCTCCTCTCATCTTTAGGTGGGAGTTCTCCCACAGGTGATGGATGTTGATGCAATAAGACACCTGGAGCAGATTCTCTTTCTCCTACATCAGGTGGGACAGAGATTTTGTATGGGATTTTGATATCTCCTGCTTTCTGGTTCTTGACTCCTGCCACAAAGGAATCACTATGTGCTCTCTAATGGAAAGCACAGCGTTGGGAGAAGAAGAAATTGTGTCAAGAAAGCAGTGCTGGAAAAGTCTTTGGGCTTGTGCAAGCTCTTCCCTCACAGCAAGCAGGAAGGGATTGTTTATCAGCTGCTCCTATATCT
Organism: Dromococcyx pavoninus; assembly: GCA_033558185.1. Lineage (NCBI taxonomy): Eukaryota > Metazoa > Chordata > Aves > Cuculiformes > Neomorphidae > Dromococcyx > Dromococcyx pavoninus. The sequence continues at coordinate 1,336,959 of JAUMJL010000425.1, read as the reverse complement.
CTTTCTTTTTTTATATGTGTGCAAACTGTTTACATATTGAATGTTTTGCAATCAGATTAAGAAATATTTATTCCGAGATGTCTATATTACCCATTCTTAAACCAGGAGCACAATTAATTTTGATCCAGGCTCTGGAAACTCGTCTGTGGCTCAGCCTTATTATTGTGAGTAGTGTTTCTGAAGTCCATGTGGCTCCTGTGGTCTTTGAGGAAAGCACAAACATGTGAGTTTGCAGTGGAACACGAGAGTCCTGCAAATGGAACATGTTTATCAGGAAAATCAGACTCCAGGAGGAGAGAGAGAGGGAAAATCTTGCTGATTCTGGTTTACTGGCAGGGGTTTTTAGAGAGGAAAGAGTAAAACAGAATCAAATTTATTGTGAAATGAACAGACTCTCATCCTATCACTTGGAAATATTTCCCCAATTTTCCTATTTGATGACTTTTTTATTTCCAAAGCCTTTGAATTCTTCATTATTTACATTAAATTCAAGGTTTGAACATAGTATTTGAATCCAAGTATCAATACTGATTGTGAATTTGATAGGACAGAGGGCAATTCTTTGGAAAAATATCATTATAATTTTCTCTTCATCTCACTTCCATCTCCTGCCTATGCAGCCAGGCTAGGGTTATATGTATCTACTCCTGGATGATTTTAGGCAGTCTTTCAGTCCACCATCCATCTTTCCTGAAATGCGTCATGAACTGCCACTTCCAAATGTTATTATTGCCCTCTAACATGCCTCTTTCTGGTCCTGCTTGTCCCCAGGGTCTCAGTCAACATCTGTCTGCGTGAGCTGTTCTGCAGTCCCTTTCAGTTTGTTTTGTAGGAGCTGATATCCTGTGGAGCTGATACTTCACCATGAAAGAATATCAGACTCTTGCCCTAACATGAGTCTTCATTACTGAATTACTGTATCACAGTTCTTTTATGTTTAATCTCCCCAATTAGTTCAAATAATGAATTTACTGCCAGGAAAGTTTACAAAAGCAGATGATTTTAAATAAATACTCACTAAGTAAGTAGTCACTAAGTGCACTCAAAACCTGTGTATGCTCACCCCAGCAGGCAGAGCTATGCAGGGGGGTGGCTGCAATCACTGCCACTATTTCTGTGCTAGACAAGGAGAAGGAGGCATCTGAGTTTTGGGAAATCCCTGCTTGATATTTGGGGGTGCTCTGCTTTAGTCCTAGCTACCTTTTGGTATCAATATCCAGGCGTCTGTAAAGAGCTATTAATAGTTCATTCCTAGGAGAGTTGCAGGTTAGATATGACTTGTGTACATTACCTGACAATGTAAATCTCATCTTCCTCAAAACTCTTACAAAAAGCAGAATACATTGACACAGTCACTGACAAAGACAGAATGATTTGGATGAAGTAGGTATTATCATTTTGTCTTAAACTAGTAATTACAGACAAAGTAGTGCATTTTGTTTCTGTGTTTTGTCCACAGACCTTGGAGGTAAGCCATTCTCTATGGTATGCCTTCCTTACAAACCTGGCTTAAATGACAATGAATTCTTTCAGGAAATATTTTTTGTTCAGTTAAACAGCTCATCTTCCAAAAGCTCTGAAATTACTCAGTATTTTGAAAGGTGTTCATTCCACAGTATTGATGGCAAGTTTGTCCTCCTGCAGGTTTTTGCTCCAATTATTTTCTTTGTATCTAGAAAAGTAGATAATTATGTAAATTTTTCATATAAGATTTTAGCAGAGGGACTGACATTTCCATTTTAAGCATCTTATTTGAACAGTTAAAGCATTTTCTCTTTAAGGAATAAGAATTAATACATTGAAACTTCTTTCAAGCAATAAAAAAGCAACAGAATAAAATAAAATGAAAGTCTGCTAGACTAATACTGGAAAATCACAAGAAGGTAAGGGAAAGAAGAACTTTCCACAGTCTGAATTGGATTAATTTTCTGTGAGACCAAAGACAACCCCCTCCATTTTCTAAATGGGGATTTTTCTAATGAAACTTCAATTTTTCCAGTAAGCTTTACTGGGTCCAGTTCAGTGTAGGATCCTTATAGCTTACTTATTATTATGATTTTGAATATTCAGTGTCTCTATTCATGCACCAGTGGGTAGCTTTCTATGTCTGGTAAGACCTCCCTAATTACTGTATGAAGTTTGAATGTCTTCACATTTTGTAGACCTGGACCTGCTTATGGGTTTGACATGTTCTTTTCAAATTGAATACCCTTTTTTTCTCAAAGGGATTTTTAGAGATATATTTTAAATATCATGGTGCAACAAAGAACATTGAGGCCTTGACCCTACGAAGCACTCCTCAGGAGAGGAGGTAGTCTCCTAATACCTTGGTGAGTCATCTGAGTCCTGATCAGGCTTCCGCACATAAGAGCAAGACTTGGGACACAGCCCTTATGTCTTGCATCTGAAGTCTGGAAAGGTGAGCATGGATTCAGAAGCAATTCAAAATCTATCTCAGTAATACCATGGATTTGAAGGGTAGCCCTTAGCCTGTGGATTTACTTGATTTTTCTTGAAATTCTAATGTCAAGAACATTAGGAAACCTACTTGCTGTCTCCTAGAATTCCTCCCAGACTTGGAGGAAAGGTCAAAGTTATTATCCTTTGTCCATCATAAGGAATTTTCAGACATTCAGCAGCGACACTTCAGTCATTTTCTGTGCCACCTTAAGCCCTACAACTGCATATTGTTTTCCAGGCAAGGATAGCAAATAAACCCATTAGTTCAAGTACCTGCCACCTGGGTCAGGAAAGCTGCATCGTCCTATATATAAACATACATATATGTACACAAATAAGAAAGAGGGGGTGAGACAATTTCACAGCAGCTCTTGGAAGAAAGCTCTTTCATGATGAAATTTTTACTTAAGAAAAGCTCCTAAATCAATTGCCTCCAGGAGAGGCAGGGAAGAGGGAGGACGAGGAGGGCTGCATTTTCTCTGCTCAGCAGTTTCCCATCACCCTCCCCTCCTCACTTCGCTCCCTATCAGCAGGTTGCAGGCAGTGCCTAGGGCCGAAAAAAGAGCTGAGCCCACGGCAGATCACCTCAGGGTGCTGGAATGGCCAGAGAGGGTCTCTGCTGGCAATGCCGAAACATCTAGCACCAATCCCTTTCCAACAAGTTTCCTTCCAGTGAGGCGAGAGCAGGGCTCGCGTATCAGTTTAGCATACCAGAGACTTAGAGGGGCTTACCAGGCGGCTCTGTTTGGGGGATAAAAGATGGGAGCTTGGCAGGAATAAACATGTCACTTGGGGAGCCTGCTCTGCGGGGTCTGATTTCCCTCTCGCATCAGCTTGCTGCTGGCGCAGCTCCCCAGATGCTGCAGCACTAATCCTGATTTATGCTGAGTTTTGGCAGGCATGGGATCAGCCTCTGTGTAGCCCCCCAAGGCACGCTATTCCCCCTCGCTTGGGTGATCACTGGCGCTCACTGGCGCTCAGGAGAAGGAAAAACATGTCCTTTTTATGCTGGCAGGAGCAAAATGCATAATTAAAGCAATTTTCCAGCTTCTCAGGTTGGGGCACATGGCTTTGCATGAGTTTGCGAAGCATTGTTTGACTGTGCTGGAATTAGAAACCACAGCGGTGAGCTCTGCTCCTCCACTGCTTCCCCTGATGTTAGGTTATCAAATTCAGCTATGATTTTGAAGCATCCCTGGCTAGAAACTTCTACAGAACATGAGCTTTGGTGAGTGGACACCCAACACATTCTGCCATTGTGGTGGCTCCTGTTGGTCATGAGATGCCACACCATCTTGCAAAGGAAACAGTGGGCTGCTCGCGTACCTTCCTGATGGGATTACTGGAAGAATGAGGCCATTTAATCATGGTGCTATGAGATTCTCATAGGAGAGATAACAGAGCATCAAGCTGGACCTTAGCAATATGTTTACTTTCAAGTCTCTATCTTTCCATTTACAAAGGAAAGGCTGGCATCAGTGTTTCCATGTTATTTCTCAAACAGCTCTTGGCTTTTTGGTCCTTTCCTAAAGAGAAGAGCTAGTGGAAAAATTTCCCAAGGCTTTACAAAGGGTTTTTGGTGGGCTTCCCAAAAATGTCTGGTCCAAGAGGACCAGCAGTCCTTCATCACCAGGTAGGTTACTGGATAGCTGGTTGCACGTAAACAACGTCTCATCTCACCGTCTCCATTGCATAATGCACATAGCAGTGTCTCCCCCAGATCTTGATGGGAAGTCCACCAAAGGCAAAGCCCTTCTGCAATTTGTTTTGGAGGGAAGTTATCACTCTTCTCCTTCCCCACTCCTTTCCTCTGCTCAGTCATGGCAGCGTGATTCGGCTCAAGCTTGTGTTCCCCAAGAAACTGCGAGTCCCTCGCAGATGTTTGGTAACACATCAACGGCGCGGCCCAACACAATGTAATGAAATTCTCCCCCAATCTCCCCTAGACATTACCTAATTGATAAAGTGGCCGCCCCGCGCCACAGCAGCTCCCTCCCCAGCTCGTGCGACACAGCCGGGCTCTGTTCCCTTTGGCCATGACATCATGCCGGCACTCGCCGCCCATGCATCATGCTGCCTGCAAGCTTCCTCTTCCACCCCAGATAAACACAGCTGAGACAAACTCCCTTAGCAATACAAGGGGAAAAAAAATAAATACAACTTTCTGCAGCTTCTGCCCCAGGACCTTGCTCCTGCTTGGGTCATGAGTGAGTGCTGCTGGCCAGGGCGTTAGATGTGAAGCCCATCTGAAGAGACCTCTGACCTCCTACTGTTTGCTGGCAAAATCCAAAGAGAGAAAATGCTCAAAAATACAAAGGTTTCTGGTATAATTTCCAGACATGAATACCAAAGTTAGTCTGGCTTATACAAGTATGCACACATTGGTGGCTTTTCCATGGAGTCAAGTGTGTGACCAAACGAAACCTTCAGGCTCAAACTGGCAAAAGGTAAGTTTGCAATAGTTTAGTTCACTACATACTGCACCTAATGCAGAACTGGAGAACAAGGTTTCACTCAGAGAAAAACGTGTGCAATTAAGTTTAGCAGCAAAAAAAAAAGCCAATTTCTTATTTTCTTGTTGGTACTTTTGATTTGAGATTGCCCTCAATGCTGCCCCCCTTGATATACAGTTTACAATATTTTTTTTTTAGTGTAACCTCCACCTACGATTTCAAAGTCAAATTTAAAGTTATCCTTCACTGTCTAGTAGATAGATCTGTCAAGAAAAAAAAGCTGTGAATGCCTTATATCCTTTTCCATAGTGGGTCTTAGCAAATTTTTCACACAAATGTAAGTACTGAAACTTGTGAATATACACTGACCAAAATTATTTATAAAACCCTGTGGAATTTAGCTAATAAGGTCAGAAAAAAACAGATCCATATATCTAAAAAATTTTCTTTTCAAAATGGTGTATTTTATAAAAGGAATTTCAGCCTTTAAAAAAAAGGTCAGGTTTTGTTTCAAAATACAATTTTGTTTCAAAATACAATTTTGTTTCAAAATCAAACACACTTTTTCAGTTATAAAAGAATTCCTCCCAATATCATGCAGTATAACTCCAAAGATGTATATTTGCGTACACACATGCACACTCATAAGCATGCATAGACAGACACAGAGAAAGTGAGAGAGCCCACAAACAAAACTATCTCCTTTTTATTTGAGTCAAAGCTAAGCCTGAACAATGTTTTTCTTCTGGTTTCTTAGTTCAGATATCAGAAAAAAAAACAGAGGTCAACTATTCACTCATAATACTTAAACACGATATCCTTTACTTCCTCCCCTGCCGAAAAACTCGTACTCAACATCACAGGCTCTGGGCTCTGAATCTGTATCTATGAAACACAGGAAACAGCAAATTTTTGAGCCTAAAAGGAAGAAAAATTATTTAATACCAACCGTGTAATTAATGCCCACACATTAATTACAGACATTAATTGCCATGGAATTAAAACAGGACTCTGTGGAGTTTTTGTGAGATGTTTAATGAACTGGTTGCTCAGTCACCATAACATTTCTCATCCTGCAGTTTCTCTGGTTGCAGACAGCAAAACAGTCTTCCATCCATACTATGGGTTGCCATAGTATTTCACTTGCTTCCTTACAAGAGCAAGACCCAGAGTCAGAACTCAGGGCTGGGCTGCTGTAGGCAAGCTGGCAATGCACACGTGAGTAACAATGCTTTCCTCATTAATTAATCCTCCTTAGTGAGAGGAAAATGTTTAAGTACAGATGTGAGTGCGGGTTACTCCAAAGCAGAATCTACTCATCCTCAGTCGTGCCTGCCAGGGTACAAGAGCCAGCCCAAAAGGTTGCATAGTCTTCTGAGATGGAAGCACCACAAGGAAGAGCACTGCATCTGCTTGTATCTTAAATCCATTGCGTTACTTTCTCTCACTGCAGGACAGATGAGATAGATACAAACAAGATTTTATTTTCTTTCCCTCTCTCTCAGTCAAGGATAACATGGCCATAACTCCATCGAGAATAAACAACCCCACAGCTAATCTTCCCACTCCTCAGGACAGTTTGTTGAAATTACTGAAAGGATGCAGACGTTGCGCAGACTGCTTGATAAGAGTTATAAGCGCTGGTTTGTTATTATTAAAGAGAGGGAGCATAACTTTTCTGTCTCCAATGATTTTAAAACACAACATTCTGCCTTACAGCTATCTTTCCTACCTACTCTGCTTACATTAAATAGATGCGTGAGTAAGTGTGGGGATGCACATATGGAAGGAAAATAAATAGCTTTCAAGGGAAGAGTGTTTTGCCTATAGCATACATTTTTTGAGGATGTGGCAATATAAACCACAAAATCAAATATGAGAACAACCAAGAAAGCAAAAATAAAAAACCCAAACAAACAGCAGAGTCTGGGAGTATGAACTGCTTATTTTCCTTGAAATATCAATGCTGATGCCAATAAGGAAATACAGGTATCAGTCAACAACGTGCATCTAGGATTACCCCTGCTTGCACATCAACCTTCGTGTAATGAATGGTATAAGTAATTTCACCTTGCTCCTCCTCAAATGCCCCTGATGCTAAAACCAGGCTGCTAGGGTTTTTTGGTAGTTTAATTCAAATATTATCATAAAAGTAACATGAGAAGCAGAATATCACCAATGCTGCTTTAGGAGTAAGAAATCAATGTTTGTTCAGTCAGGCCCCCCACTGCATCCCGTTGCACCCCATTCTCTAGGGCACCATCAATGCCAACGGTGGATGTTGAGTATGTGAGCACTGGCTTGATCCATTCCCTGCAGCTGTCTGCAGGACGAGATACATGACACACATTTAGGGTGCAGCTGCTCTGAGGCAGATCGAGAGACTGGCTCTATAGTTGATATCACCCCAAGCACTGCAGGATCCCTGACCGAGGCTCCTCGGAGCTACATTAACAGAGATAACAGCCTGTCGTCGTCTCTGTTAGCTAGAGTAGACGTAAGTGGAAAAATCCTTTGGCTAGCGTTGATCTGGCACTTGCTAAATGTGCAGGGAAGGTACAAAGATGGAAGGCAGTGAGTAACAATGGGGGGGGGGTAAAAGTAGGATTTCTGTATCTGAATCTGTAAACTCTTGATGTCTTTTTTTCGCCATTGGCTTGTCATTGATTTTGCTACACTATGTGTACCCTAAAGAGGCAATTCTACCGCTACCATTTGTTATTTGACCAAACAGCGTCTAAAAAGGAACTTTGTGCTGCTGTTTAAAATTAGTTACACCAATTCATTACAATGGCTTTATTAATTATGACTATGTTTTTAGGGGTAACTTTGGGTATGAAAGATTCCAATTTAGTTTTAGGTAAATCCTGTACCGGTTGTAACTTCAGTAAAGTTGAAGTTACAAAAATCAAACTGTAACATAAGGGTGAAAATGGCATAATGACATTAATTTAGAGAAGAATGTATCTGAGCGACAAAAGATTTGGAGTGAGACTCAAGCAGAAACTTGTCTGCCTTCAGAATCTGAAGTTTATAATTAATGGAGTGTATGTAAATCTGTAATGACTGTTTCTTTTTAAGATGTATAAAATTGCTGAAAAATACATATCATTCTGTCCAGCAGATCACTTGTAAAACTATTGCAGTGCAGTCTTTGTGATCACATATTTCCGTGTGGTTTATGATGGTATGAGAATGTGAGAGCAGGACAGAAGGCACCTCACACTTCACTGCACATCTTGATGCAACACAAACCAGGAACACAGTATTTCTTATTGTGTTGCTCAGCAAATTATTATTTTATTATTATTATTTGTTTGCTTTTTGAAAGGTAAACATGAAAACAACGTAGTCCAAATTGTATGAGGTTTGACTTTACATAAGTAAAAGCAATGGATAGCTGATTGATATTGATTCTGCACATTCTGAAAAACAATGCAGGTTATCTAGTAACCAGGTGCATGTGTCTTGCCAAAAATACTAGTATTTCACTTTATAAGCTTTTTTATTTCATTTTTTTTAATATTCTAGAGCATTTCTTTCACAGAGGCAGGATAGTTTTAGCCAAATGTTGTATGCTATTTAGAGAGCCTAACTGCAGTCTTCGGTATGTACCAGTACCACAGAAATATATGCAAGCATATATATATTTGTAAGTATTTATGTGCATATACATGTAGTTAGTATATATATACACACAGACCAAGATACATAATATATTTTACTTTGCAATATTAGAACAATTTATTTGTAATAATGGAAAGGAAGAATGTGATGTGTGCTATTTTCTTTCTGTGAAAAACAATCCACAAAATTCGGCCTTTTAAACTTTTCTGTAGTCCTAGTTACTTGTAATTGTTATCATCTGACAGAACCGTATAACTAGTGATATACCTTCAGCCTAGCCTACTTGCTAACCCTGTCACTTTTGTATGCCATGCAGTCATGTGTTTGTAATCAGGGGTCCGCGGAGCTGGCAAGAAAATATCTCTCTTTCCAGCTGTTCTGTCCTTTTACTGGCATCACATTTGGAGAGCAAACTGTAAATAATGAGGAGTTGATGAAGCTTCCATAGCTAGCAAATTTCCAACTTCAAAAGATTTCTGCATCTGAAGTTAATGGTTGACTTCCCTCTGGGTTCACTTTTCACGCTTTTACTATATGCCATTACAGACCATTAATAACTATTGGTGTTTGTGGCTATCATACAAGCACTCAAAAACATATGACCATTCCTCATTGTTCAGAGCTGCAGATCACAGGCATGCTCATAGTGAAAGGCTAAACGAGTGTTTCACAGCAAAGTTTTCATGTTACAAAACTGCTTTCAGATATAGAAGATACAACAAACCTTCTTTTTCAAAAATTGATGAGGACTTCTGGACTTTTATGCACCTCTAATATGAGATAAATATACCCAGAATCTATGATAATAACACCCTTTCAGCTACAAGCAGCCTCTTCGGCATTTCAGCTTTGGGGCTAAACTTGTGGGAGCTGATGGAGGTTCTGTGTGAAGATCTGGTCTCCACTCAATAGAACGTGCGTATCCATGCTGGCAATGAGGCAGCACCCACCAGCTACATCTCCCTCTTTGCTGCAGGCTTTGATGTTAAAGAAGAAGGTGGGCAGGGAAGAACCTGAAGACCATTGGGGATGGTGTTGAAACATCATCCTCTCTAGTAGAGCAGGATTTTATGGCAAGGCGTAATATAGCCCACTATTTAAACTTCAGATGCATAATAATAGAACCCATTCACTTCAGATTTAAGTATCAAGTTTCTAATAAATAATATCATCAATATTTTTAAAACAACAGTTATATTCCTAAAGAAGTAACCAACACCTTTTTTGAGTTTTAAGTCATCATACAACAGTAAGCAAGTATTCCACTGTCACAGAGGACAACACATGACCACATCACAGAATCAGCTTAGGTTTGCAGGGGCCTCTTGAGATCACAAGGTCTGTCCCTGCAGGTCAAGCAGGGTCACCTAGAGCAGGTTGGGCAGGATTGTATCCAGTTGGGTTTTGCATATCTCCAGGGATGGAAAGTCTGCAACCTCTTTGGTCAACCTGTGCCAGTGCTCCACCACCCTCACAGTAAAAGAGTGCTTCTTGATGTTCAGAGAGAACCTCCTATTTTTCAGTATGCATCCATCATCTCTGGTCCTGTAACTGGGCACCACTGAAAAGAGCTTGCTTCTGCGTTTTTCATTCCCTCCTGTCAAGTATTTATACACATAAATGAAAATCCTCAAGCCTACTCTTCTCCAAGGTGCATAGTCCTAGCTCTGTCAGCCTTTCCCTGTATGTGAGGTGCTACAGTCCCTTCATAGTCCTTGTGGCTAGACTCTCTATAGCATGTCCATGTCCCTCTTATACTGGGGAGCCCAGAACTGAACCCAGCACTCCAGCTGTTGCCTGAGAGTGCTGAGCAGAGGGAAAGGATCACCTCCCTCAACCTGCTGACAACACTCCTCCCTAATTCAGTCCCGGATGCTATTGGCCGCATTTGCTGCAAGGGTGCATCGCAGGCTCGTGTCCAGCTTGTTGTCCAGCAGGACCCTTTGGTCCTGCTGGAGCTCTGCAGAGCTGCTTTCCAGCCAGTTTGGCCCCTGGCACATACTGATACATAACCACCTCTCTCCGTTGTAGATGGATCAGATCAAAAGGAGAGTGACACCGCCTCTGTGCCGATAGCAGCTTGCTGCATTGAGTACAGTGCATCACTGAAGACAATATAGAGAGAGGTACCACATGGAGAAGTAATCTTACCCAAACTGAACAGGGTGGGCAAAATCCTGTTCAGTGACATGAGAAATCAATTAAAAAGAAATCCACCCCGGTAATGAGACTCTTCCACTCATCGTTGTTTGATCCTTGATGTAGAGCATCAAAAGGACAACGGCAAATAAAAATCTTCCCCTGCTTTGTTCTTAAAGTGGGCAGAGATTTACAACTGCAATCATCTTTGAGCTGAGATGAGGGATGGCACTTCAGGCACAAAATAGGAGAAACCTGGTCTCTGTCCTGAAGTCTTACTTACCAAATCATCAAGAAAATTCAACATTTGAGTCAACATCTCTTAAATGTTTTCTTCTTTCTCTGTGATAAACAAGTAACCTTCTCCCCCTTTGGTTTCTGTTCTCTCTGATCTTAATAGCACATCCAGAGTATCAAATACCGGGGTAAATATGTTCACATCCCTGTGCTCCAGCCCAGATCTGAGCATGAAGTCTGTCTCAGCAGTTCTTCAAAAACATCTGCTGAAACTGTTTACCAAACTAAGTTTCTTGATTGCTTTTCATCTCCATCACATCGGGCTATGTTTACACAAAGGATTTCAGCAGTTATTATATAAAATATACGTATTTACAACTGTAAACCAGTTTGGGACAAATAGCATTACAAATTCTTTCCAGTTTGCTGTTTTCTTATTTATTTGCAAATCTGCCCACAGAATCCTTGCTTCTAAGATGGTGTGTGACCCCTTTGCTTATACTCTGCACACATACAAACGTTAGCAAAGTTAATTTAGACAAATATTTTATCATTGCACTGCTCAAGATAAAACATAGAATGAGAAAGAGAGCAAGGTTGTCAAGCCCTAATGATCATCAACATTCAAATACAGATATAAGTTTTTTCCAAGCCTCAAAGGACAGAAGTGGCTCAAATCAACTGCCTTGCATAGGCACCCAACTGGCGGATATGATGTAAAAGTATGGGAGATGCAGGACAAATGACCAACAGCTGAAACCCAGCTGTGGGTGCCCTGAGGATGTACCAAACAGCAGGAAGTAACCTCTGCGCGATGAACTGAATAAAGGCTGGACATTTCACAACTGCCCATAGCCACACAACATGTGCAAGGAACTTATCCCCTCAAGTTCACCAAGTGGTTTTAAAGAAAGCACTCTTTGGTATCTATCCTTTAACTTCAGCACATTTGAGTGATTTAAATTTGAATTACCAAATTATATGTTGATGTAGGCAGAGATTATCTTTCAGTAGTTTCTGCAGTTGCTTTCCACCCTGTATGAAATAGTTATATAGTGAATGAGACAGGCGCCAAACAAATAGCTCTCCTAAACTACTCCACATGTAGATGAGTGCCACTTCCCAAAATATCTAGGTGCTTTATACATAGTGGAACATAATCAAGGAACCGGACTAGAGAAAACTTTCCCCAGCTATGCCGTATCCCTGCTCTGTGGGCCTACATTCTTTCTGGTTACAATGGCCGTTGTAGCAGATCCTGTGTTAAAAATTACTTTTGCCATGTGATGTCATTTGATTCTGACTGAAAAAAAGGAGATAAAAAGGAAACCAATTTCTTCAGAAACAGGTAACTTAGTTTGAAACATTTTAAGGGAAAAAAATAAAAATATGTAACTCATCACCATGAAAACTTAAGTTGTTCTCAGTTTTATGTTCAATAGCCAAACCCCAAAATTTGAAACGAAACAAAAAAATTGGTCACATAACCCTTCTACATTTAGATTAAATTAAACTAAATTTTGATTAGATTAAACTAAATTGGATTAATCTTTTAAAAATGGAAATGAAACAAAGGAAGCACAAATTTGACCACAATTACAGACAAGCTTCTGGTGGTAAACATGGCTTCCAAAGATGTTCTGTATTCAAATTTGTGCCACAGCAACAAGCTCTGACCTTGATAAGACTCACTTAGGATCCTATCTGTTCAAGACAGTCTTTTAAATACAAAGGTGAGAAAGAACAGAAGCAGAAAGTGGAAGAAACAACTCTACATATTTTGTTGAGTAGGTCACCTTCCAAAAGTTGACAGCTCCTGTCCATCCCTGTCCCCCCCCAAAAAAAAGTTACACAGACAAATGTATGCAGGAGGTCTCATGTTGTGTTTTGTAGGGAAAAGTGTATGTAATAAAAGACAACGAGGTCTGCCAGCATGCAAGGCTGTCAGCAGACATTGCCAGCTCTGAGGTTGTATATCTCACAGTGACAGAGCACACGTTTGCACATTACAACCATCCATGAGCGTACCTATTTTACATACAACAGATTACTTGTATTTCAAGACACTCTGGCAGACTAAGGCATATGTTCCAGTACAAGCATGTTTATCCAAATAATTTTTCTGAGTATGCTGCTGTTTCTGTGCCCAACACCATTTGTGCAACAGCCATGACTAAATTTATATAGCAGCTATTGCTACATAACGTCTTGCATCCTGCACGTGGACGAACAAACCATCCTATGACTTTTAAACATTGATGCAATAAGGCAGCTTCCCTGCATAGCTGCCATTGCATGTGACAGGACAAAAATAAAACCACCAGCCCCTTGTAAACTTTAATCTTTGTATTAACACCCATGACAAAAGCTTTGGGTGATCCCAAACTTGTTTAAGAGAGTTCAGATGTAGATACTTACAGGATGTTCTGACCCTGCTGATTGCTCATTACCCAAAATTAGCTCTCAGAGCAGTCTTTGCCATAGTGTCTGGCAAAGTGGAAGCTGGACCTGTTTTCAAGAGCTTTTGACATTCTCAGGACCTCTGCTCTTCCAGGAATGCATGCCTTCACAGAGTAGGATGTTACACAACTTTCTGCAGGGAGAAGTCAGGAGCTTTGTTCATTGACAAGGAAATAAACCCCTGGAATAACAGGGCAATGGTGTTTCTTTTTCTTTTCTGATATACTCACCATTTTATTTGGGTTTTGGTTCCAGCTTAATGGTTTTCAAGGCTAATGGGTTAAGGCTCTTTAATGGGTCCAGTGGGTCTTGGACACAATAGGTCCAATCTTGTAGAGTTTTTGAGACTAAAACTCCTGTTGATCTTAGTGATGTTCTCCCAAAATTCGGAGAAAAAATGAATCACTCGTTCTTTCCTCAAAAAAATAACACCTGTACCCTCACTGAAAAATCTTAGTTTATGAAAATACCCTCAAAATGTTTGTACACAATGCCTTCAGGAACAACAGCTCCTCAGTCAGAGCAGAGAAAAAAAACATATGTCTTTTATATACACAAAATCTTTTCAGTGCATCTTGTATAAATTATTTTAGATGGTTCCTGTTACAGCCAGGCTTACTTTTTCTAAGCTCTGAAAACCTGTAAAAAATTATATTTTGAGGATTTCTTCCAACTTTTCCTGAGACAAATGGAGGTTACAGTAGCTGTTGATTTAATTCTAGTAGGATGATGTGCTAATGATGTAGTTTGTTTATTAGCTGCAACTATTTTCAATGATCCTTGTGGTAACTTTGGACTGGTAAAATACTGAGAGGTTTTATTCTTACAGAAAAATGCATTATTTTGCCAAATCCTATGATATTTCACAAGATTGCTTATCAGTAGAGATCTGATTATTTTGTGTCCAGTCTTGTTTTGGTATTGTCATAACATTTATATTTGTGTGTTTTTCATTAATTATTATATTATAATAAAATACTTATTTTTATGTATATTGCACACACATTGCATACTACATTTAACAAAAATGTAACCTGAACCAAACCAGATCAGAACAACAAAACCAAAGTCAACATTTCTCACACAATCTTTTTTTGGTGATTTCTCAAGAAAGTAGAACACTGTTCTTCCATTGGCTTTGTGATGAGTGGAAATGTGCTCACTTTAAGCCCTTAAATAAAAATCCCATCTTCTCATTTAATTCTTATTTTTTTCCTGTTTCTTTTCACTCCATATCATTAATACATATATTTTTAAACTTTGTGGTAACTATTGCTTGGTATTGCTATATTTTTCCATATGAAAACTTCTTTTAATGTGGCCATTATGTAAATAAATATGACTAAAATATACTTTGCTATGTTACAAAATAAAGCTTTAAAACATATGCTTCTTATAACTCTTACAAAAATTAATAAAACACTCATTCTTACACAGTGGGTCTAGCTTAACTATGAAAAACTATGTGAAAACACTAAACTAAAATAAATGAGATTGCTGTTAATGTAAAATATCCATTTGAAATATTTTGATATTTAAACTTAGCTCATTCAGCCTCTAGTGTATGAATTTGTAAGTAAGCCAGCTTCTGTTAAAAATAATAAAGTACTATGTAAATCCAGAGTGGATTGTTTTGGAGCAAAGCTGTGCTTTTATTGCATCAACTGTGTTTGGGTGTAAGTAAGTAAAGTCTTCCTAAACGTGAACACCATGGCATAAGAATGCCAAGAAAAAGATTTTTGCTTTTCTAGTTGATTCAGTCTGGCACTTCCCAAATCCTGACAATTTAATCCTACGGAAGCTATAGTCTCCACTAAAATAGCTGTAATTAAGAAAAGCAATTCTGGACTGGTGCTGGTCCCAGCCTGTGGTCACAACATGGCTGGACAGCAGGAAGGGAGCCTGAGGCAGAGCTGAGCGTGGTTCTGGGCTGCACACACCAATTGTCAGTGAGTTACACACGCAATGGTTTGTTCCTCTGAAACACGGAGGAGGGGATGAGCATGCCCAGAGGCACCAAGAGGTGGCTGTGATCCTGCAGACCTGATGCATGTAGGCAGAGCCAAGCAGTTGGGGAAGAGGAGTCTGTCTTGGGGAGCAGGCATCAATCCTGCTCATGGTGGATCTATCTCCTTCGGCAGAATGGGGAGAAAATTATGTTCATAATAGGGTGCCCTTGAGGTATGAAAGACCTCGAGCAGTGCCTCTGCCATCCCACATTTTAAGCTGGACCTGAAGACCCGCAGCAGTTCTGCGTAGGACTTGCCTTTACGGGCAAGTTGAAAATACTATGGCAACTGCACAGGTGTTGGAGGAGCCACAGCCGCTCATCCTGGGCAAAACCACAGAGATAAAAGTGAGAGGGAGACGCGTGGCTTTCCAGTGATAGCACGAGACTGATGAAACCCCTACACGCTAGGGAGAAAGACTGCTCAGCGATTGTCTTTCTGTCCACGTCTTTGTGGTGACTTTGTGGTAGACCCTCTCCACCAACACCGTGCTTTGCCCAAGCGGGCACTGCATGAAGAAAAGGGGTGTGCCACAGCTCATCATGGTGATAGTATCTGAGAGTGGAGCACCATGAGCAGTGTGTATCAGCAATGCATATTTTTCTCTGCTTGTACAATAAAGGCAGAGTGTGCGACGCATTTGTTATCCAGCAACTGGTGAGGGAGCAGGTACATAGGGAACGAAAAAGGACAAAGCACAGGAAAGAGGAGCAGAGCAGAAAAGTTCAGTTTTCCCCACAGGAGGAAGATCTCTGTTTTTACGCTCACAAATACGACAGGAAGCCTGATCAAAAGGTGGCTTGACCCACAAAGAGCTTCCACTTACAGCAGCCTGCGGCTGGCCAGCCCTTTCCAGGATCAGATCAATGTTTGGCAAAGGCTGCTACTGTTCACTTTCAACTTGAGTCATTATGAAAGACCAAAGCTTCTCAAGTCATATGGACAACTCCTCCCCTCAGCAAAATTGAAAAACATTAGTATTTGCCAAATTGAGGGACAGAAAAATAATACAATGTTGTAATTATATTACAAGAAGCAATTTAACCAAACATTACACATCCTTTTTAGGAATGGCATTAACCCACTCTTCATCAACATTCAGGCTAATTTATTCTTGATCACCTTGCTATTATCTAGGACACTTCTTGAATCAATTGAACCCTCCTCCATAGCAAAATTGTCATACCTTGTAAAAGGAGAAATCAATTTCACTGTTGGATATATCACATGGATAAAAAAACCACTTATCACTGGGCAAGAAGACAGATTTTTTTAAAAGTGTCTGGGATTTGCTGGGGGAACAGAAGCAGAGGTTATGGTTAATGATATTAGACAAGGACCACTGTTTGCAACTTACCTTTTGAATGATGTATTATGTTATCCAATGAAGCAAATCTATTGCGGCTTTCATCAGTTTCTCTTTAAGTACTAAAAGCATTTGTGTAAAGAAAAAACATCAACAAATGATAAAAAATGATAGCTTGCATTTTTTTTCCCATAGCATCTTTGTTGGTGTTCCCAGTTTTCTACAAAAAGGCCAGCGAAGGCCTGTGGACAGGGGAGCTTCCCCCAACACTTGTACCAGATGCACAAGAGTGTTAGTGCCTGTGTTCTGAAACTTGGTTCCCTATGGAGGCTGTGGAGACAGGGTAAATGTTCTCTTGTGGCAGCATGGCCACTCAGAAGAGCAGAGGTGGGCAGGATGGTATCATCTGGCTGGTACAGGCACACTGAAAGCTGAGACAAACTCTTGGACAACCCAAGTGCATAAACCCAGTGTTATTAGTTTCAAAAAAGATCTGACTAGCTGAGAGCATCAAACGTGTGCCACGTGTGCACAACTGCTGCAGAAGTTAAGAATGGGCTGACCTGAGTAGGGCAGTCACAGTAATTTACCCTGCCTTGACTTAGTGCAGCGCTGGTGGAATAGACTAACGTGTTTCAGGATAAATAACCTGCTGGTTTGATTTAGTCCCTCTTTCAACCAAACAAGGCAGATTTTCCTGTCGGATGTTTGAAGCCCCTGTCAAAGTGCACAGAGCATCTGCCTGGGATTTGTCTGGCTTTTCCCAGCTCCTTTCATGCCAAGGCTAAAAAGAAAAACTGCGTATATTCGGTTACCTCTGCTGGTTGGCAGCTTGATAGCACTGTGTGGCCTGATCTGTTTGCTCAGAATCTCCCTGGTGCTCTTTGGGAGGGGCAGGCTGGCAGGTACTGGTGGGTAAGGGGATAGCACACTCCATGCAGGCAGCAGCCCTGGAGGGAGGAGAGCGAGACCAGGGTGCTGAACGAAGTGTCACAGTTCTCCCAATATCTCCCAAATCAGATAAATAAATTCCGCTTCAGCACAGGACACAGAAAGGAATGGAGGCACCCAGCCATGGAGGCCAATGAGGCAAACCCCCTCCTGCTTGGGGAGACTGCTGTCTCTACCAGTGAAGCTATAAGGCACTTACAGATTGGTACCAGGACAGACCTCTCTTACAGGACTTTACCTGAGTAAGGATTCATCCCCCAAGAGGCTTATTACACAGCATCTTTTTAATCTAGGGCTCTCCTGTCTCTGGCTTTTCCTGGATGCATCCTTCTCCCTATTTGTGTGTGTAGTTCCTGGTGGGGGGGTCACAGCACTCATCCCATCACAGCAAGAACGTGCAGTCAGTTCATTGCCTGCATCAAAGGCGACTCTGTGTCTGGTGGGGTCCGATCCCACCCTGTCTGTTCCTGCCTGGTCCATGCACAGGAGGGGCCGGAGATGCCAGTTGCACGTGCCATTCAGAAAAAAAAAAACCTCTCTACGGGTTCAAATAAGTGCAAATGAGACTGGACCCAGCCCTAACCAATGCCAGCTGTCTTGCTGGGAACCTTGCTGAGACAAGCATCCTCAAGCAGTTTAGGAACAGGAAGGCTGTTGTGAAATTGAGAGCCTGCCTGCAACGTGTGATGCCTTAAGGCAGAGCCAGTATCTGAAAAATTTTCCCCTTTCTTAACACTAACACCCTCATGTGAGTGCCTCAGGACTCATGGGTGACTGCTCTGGCATGACAGGAGGCTGACTGGGAGATCAGGGGAGTCATGTTCTACCCTCTGCATCTCCCGGCCGCCAGCATATCGTCTCCTTTGGTGGAGGAGCAAAGTTGAGTGGTAAAACACAGGCCTTGCAAGGCGATGCTAAAATGGCTTTTCAATTAGCTGCCAACAGTTGCCTGAAGCTCCTTTCCAATCTGTGTGGGCATCTTTCTGAACTAAAAATGGCAGGGTTCTCTCTGGCTCGCAGAGGAGGACAAGGGAAGAGAGGCAAGCCCAGAACCTGGCATTTTACATCTCCAGGTATGAAGTTAAGGATGAACAGGGTGAATTTGACATAATAAAATGATTTTTTATCTTAATTTCCCCGTAAACTATTGATAAAGCCTGTATGTTCTTAACACATGCTGAAATTCACAGATCTGCTCCTACAATGGAATCTTCATCAAAACTTCTTTACTGGCCCTTTTCTAAACTTTGTGTAACCCCATAACTGGAGAATTAATTCAGGTGAAGCCTGTGACAAAACTGAGTATTATGAAGAAGTATTTTCTACAGAGAAAATTCAGATAAGTTCAGCTCCTCTATGGTTACAGGAAAAGCAAGCAATTCTGCAGAATATCCTCTCACACTTCTTTGTTCTCCCTAATAGTTTTAATTTTCATTCAATCATTAGATTAAAGAAGCACTTTGTGAAAAAAAAAAAAACAAAACCACACATTCACACATGAAAATTAACCCAGAAAAATGACTGCAGAAAACAGAATTTTCCTCTCATATAAGATACAGAATCCAATCTTGCCATCCTTTTTTTTCCCAGCAAAACTCTCCCTGGAGGTGAAAGGAGGGCAGGATTGGCCCCCAGCCGTGGCACAGCAATCCACTCTACTTTTACTACCTGCTGGATCTCTCCCCATTCACTTCAGGAGTTCAGTTCTTTGGTGGTCTTCTGTTTTGACAACTGCTTACCCTTATCTCTAATCAGTTTTGCTGATAGACATTTCCCCTGAGTATGGAGACACTGCCTAACAATTTTTTTTTAAAACCAACTACTACTTAGTAGTCAGGAAATTATCTTTGTGGCCTGCAAGGGTGAGAGACAAGGTTCCTAACATTCCCATGTGGACAGCTAAGTCTCACTCAACTTTATCTGATTTGCTCTGTTCTGCTCTTTATACTCCCATAACATAATGGCATAATGACCTCAATACATTTTTGTTAAACATGCAATTAGGCAGAATGCACAGTATCCCAAGGCATTGAATGATCATGGAATGCACTGTAAGTAATTGTTAAATAGCATGGTAATTCACTACAGCTTAGATCAAGAATTGCACCACCTGCCAGACCAAGGAACTGAACTTCAAAATTGTTGCTTAAAGCGAGGAAGAGCAGCTTTAACGATTTGTCTACTTGATGTGAAATTGTTCAGGAAAAAAGTCTAACACATCAAAGTGCAAGGTTTACAGAAAGAGGAATGGAGGAAATTAAATCTTTTACTCTCATTTGATACAAATGCTTACTAGAATAAGCAGCAGCCTGCATTTTGCCCTGATCGTTGTGCAAAAGAAAGTCGCTCTCCAACAGAATAAAAATGCCATAGCACCCCATAACAAGGTACGAGCTCTTGTCATTTAGCAATGGTACATTGAATTCCCAGTTAGAGAGCTATTGCATGTGATGGTCAAAAAATAATAAAAATTGTTCCCAATGTTTTCCAAAACCTTAGAGACCAAAAGAGTACTAGAAGGAATACAGTGAAGAAGTTACTATGCATTGGCAGGACGCATGAGAAAATCCCTGATGAACTTTTGTTGTTGATTTTAATAAAATGAAAAGAACCACACACATGAAAAACTGACTCCTGTCTGATTTTGGAGTGGGATAGTAGGGAATGTCTGCATCTGGACTTCTAAATGGCAGCCTTTCCTTAAAAAAAATGATTTTTTTCTGGGTCTATCAAACATAATTTTTATTGAATTTCCTTCTGCTGTTTTGTTTTTATTTCATTTCAGTGAAAACAAGAGCACACACTTGCAAAAACATCTCTGAGTCCAGACGGTCACTGCAGGAAATTCCTGCAGTTCTGATGAAATCTGGGACTGGAAGGAGGAGGGGGACATGTACTCAGCACTTCTGCTGAAGGATGAGCTACAGCACAAATCCAAGAGACACCTGGCTGGTTTGGGTCTGCCCCACCAGTCGTCTGCACACAGAGAGGTCTGACAGCCAACTGTTGAGCGCTCAGGTGTGGTAACACGGACTTTTACCCGATGGTTCGGATGAATGCAACGGCACTGTGCTGGGAAGGAGAAAAAACTAACAAAT
Source organism: Dromococcyx pavoninus (assembly GCA_033558185.1). Taxonomy (NCBI): domain Eukaryota; kingdom Metazoa; phylum Chordata; class Aves; order Cuculiformes; family Neomorphidae; genus Dromococcyx; species Dromococcyx pavoninus. Next base: position 1,316,219 of record JAUMJL010000425.1, on the reverse strand, counting down.
CTATGTGGGGAGTAACCTGAAGCTGGGCCTTTGAGGCAGCACTGGCACAGAAATCCATAGGAAATCTGGAGTCCTCAGTTCCAGTGCCACAGTGTAACTTGCTACATTTATTTCTAAAGCCCAGGCGAATCTAAAAGCTGTTTATAAACTCTCCTATCTATATTCTCAACTGAAACAAAGGACATGCAGACCCATAGGCATCCCCGACATAACTCATACTGCTTCTTTCCCCGGAATGGGTAATGACTCTATACCTTGCTAATTTCAGCTCATAAACTCATGTGATTAAAGTAAGTACAGCAAAGCCAGGAATGTATAAAGCCTGTGCTAGACGTTCGCGTTTTGATGGCTCCTCATCTCTCAGCCTTATCTGCAGTCTTACCCGAGTGGCTAGCAAGCACAGTCTCCAAAGTGCTGATGTCTCTGTGCATTTGTGGATAGGGAAATAACATCAGATCTGCTCCCTGGGAACAGGCTATGCAGAGCCCCAAATTGTGCAGCCAGTTTTCTTGTCGTTCCTTGCAAAGCAGTGATCTCATCCTTACAGTCTCCAAATTTTCTATCTCCAGTGTAGGAGAAGGAGGTAACAAGGGACAAGGGGAGAGGGAGAGGGAAGCTATGAAAAGAAAGACCCCATTGTCAGAGTGTTCTCATTTGTGTGAGTGCTTGCCAAGACAACATGATTGGGTCTGATGACACGAACTCAAAGGTCAGTGGGGAACTGTGAAAAAATGCCTGAACTTCTTGTCCTCATGATCCTTAGCATAAAAAGCAACTTCCAGATGTGTGCAAGCCTTCTTTCAGCCATCCAGTCCCTCAGCCTACCAGATTATATGGCCTGAAGACACCTACAGTGATTTGTATGGCTGAGCAATTGCAGTATTTGCCTTGGAGGGAGAACAGCATCAAAATCCTAGACCAAACCACGAAAGCACTTCAAGTGTGTTAGTATTGAATTAAAGCTGAATTAGACTTCAGAAACATGGTCGTAAAGGACAGGACAAATCCAGGATCCACCCTTAAGAAAAGTCTGGGAAGGAACTGTAAAAGTCTAAGGCTGTGGAGTGTATCTTGCATGAACTGTATGCAGAGATGCAGCCCCTCTCTCTGCTTAAAACCAAAAACGAGACTAAAAATATTCAGGTACTGTTATCTGTTGTCAGAAAGTGCCGTAAAAATAGCAGGTACAAGCCTAATGTTGGGTCTAAGCAACTCTCTTCCACACCATCATCATATAGGAGGGATTTTTTTTCTAAGTTCAGGTCAGTTTACACCCACTGAGGATGTGCCCACCCCTGCATCCATCCATCTGAGTCTCGCTGAAAGCAATAACGGCTAGCAGGGGAATTTTGGGCTGATGGGGCTGGTAGGATGCACTGACAGAGCAGATACAGCACCTGCAAAATCCTGTGTCACGGCTTACACCCAGGATGGAAAAGCTAGCTCTTATTTCAACTAACATTCACTAGATACTAGGCTCAGAGGGGACTGATGACTCTTAGTTATTAATTTTAAAATTGCAGTGCCTCAGAACCACTCATCAGTGCACAGCTGCCAGTGAGGGGCATCTGCCTTGGTGTAACTGCAGCAGATGGAGAAACCAGGCCCCCCACTCAGGGAAGCCTCAGGAAACCTCATCCTATCCTCAGAAAAACAGTTCACCTCATGCTTAGTGTGGGCAGAACAGCTTCATTGCCTGCAGCTGAGCTCAAGGCTCAGTCTTTGGCTGGAAAAGAAAACAAAGCTCTTTACGCATGATTTAGTAAAGGGGAAAAGTGTTGCGTTGTATTGTTTGTTCCTGGGTTGTTGCTTTTTTTTTGTGATAAAGCATTTTTTGCAATCCATTTTTGCAGCAGGTGCCCTTGACTTTGCAGCAGAGAGCCAATCCAAGCTCAAGCCACATCCTTTCCATTCAACCCAACACCACCTTGTTTCCTCAGCTCCCTTCTTTCCAAGAGTATGATTGAATGAGTGCTTGTGAAGGCTGTAAGCACTTGCTAATTTAGGGTTTGTCTGGCAATAGTCTGGTGGGTCTGCATTTCCAGTGTCTGTGGAGCCAAACTGACGGTTAACTTGTACTCCCAGTTTTCGCCTAGTCCTCTACAACTTTTTCCAGAGCCTGTTTCTCATTGACATCCACCTCCCGGCAGCCTCTCTCTCCAGTTCCCCTCCTCTTTTTTTCTTTTAAATCGACCTGGTCTTTGTTGTACTAATTAGATTATCTCGGTCTGAGGGACCCAGAGAGCAGTCCCAACAGCGCACAGCCTGGAAAGACAGGACACATAATCCCTGTTATCAAGGGGGCTGTCATTTGGCATGTAGATCAACTAATTGTTTCAATACCATGGGAGCAATTGTACATCTTAATATTGATTTTCCCCTCAAGATATGATCTCCTACATTCCTACATCAGCCTTGCTTGCCCTAAAAGGCTACTTTTATTATAAGACAATAAAATCTGTGCATGAACACCCCCAGCTTTTTGAATTAACAAATAAAAATGTGCTTCATGGGGAGGGCAAGAGAGCAAGCAAAAACGGACAAGGCAAGTTAACACAACATTTTCAAGGAGAAGCAGGGAATAAACCAAACCTACTGCACTTCCACTTTGCATTACGAAATAATTAATTCAGAGCTGACTGACATCAATGGCTGAAGGCCAGTCATGGGAAGGGGCATTGGCAATAAATCATATGCTAAAAGCAGTAATGCTTTGAGTCAAGCCATGTTGCTACCGCTCAGCAGCCAGCCTGTTAAATAAGTTTCAGCTTGTTTCTCTTGTTCTTCCTTTCCACCCACCTCAGTATTAATTTCCAGAGATGCTACTCATATTTTGTGCTCCATACAAATTATCTGTAGCTAATTGCTAAAAGGAGAAACACAACAATGGAATGACCTTCACTCGAGACCTCAAAATGCTTTAAATGAGAGTCAACAAATCAACCTGCACAGGCACAGATCCCTTCTTCACGATGTCCCTTTCAAGGTTAACTATGGGTAACTGGATTCTCAGGATATTAATTTATGTCAGTTCAGAGGACTTCTACAGTTGGTGCAACAGAAAATTTCTTAGCTTTGGGTGCTCTATATTATCTTCCTGGAAATGTATGTCTCTAGACAGCCTATGTTCAATTGTTTGCACATAACCCTTATTTTGTACCAAATTACAGGCACATCATGACTTAAAAAGCTCGTTTGGATGATATAGTTTATTTTCTATGCTCAGTCAAACTTTTGTTAGAACCAAAGAAGAAAGAAATAATTCCCGAGCAAAGGAAGAGGGAAAATCATCCTGCAGCTCCACCATCTAAGCAGCTTTCCTGACTTATACCAGCTGAAGACTACACAGCCTTAACAAAAAGCTTGTACAGCCTGATGCTGGCACCTGTTAATACCATCCACAGAGCTGGATGCATTTTATTGCCAGACAGGAAACTTTATCCACAGCATTGGGATCATGTCTTTCTCTTCCAAAAAGTGTCATAGGATCTCTCACTTCCTCCTGGACAGTCACTAGAGCCAGAAAAAATAGGACCTGGGTCCAGTGTCTCAGCTGAAAGCAGCCCTCCAGCAGCGCAGAGCTTCCTGCAGGGCCTGCACAACTCTGCCAGCATCAAAGACAAATACACGTCGTGGTTTGAGGTCAGCTCTTTTGTTTAATAGCTCCCTCTGCCTCACTTACTTCTCCTCCCTCCTAGCCTTTCCACTTCTGCTTTCCAAGTACCTGGCTTTTTCAGCTAAATGTTGGCTTGTTTTCCCAGACTATAAGGATCCATGTACCTAAATTATGTTTAACACGTGACCAACACATGGACCCCTATAAACATATATATATATATAAAAAAAATCACAGACATCTATACTTTTGTGATGCAGAAGGTTGATAAACCCAGGAAACAATGTCCACCACTACAGTTCACAGATATCCACAAAAGGCAACTTAATGAAACAACATAATTACTTTGAAAAAACAGTTCTGGGCTGGGTTCTCAATGGGGAAAGAAAAATCTTGGCAAATGAGATTTAAAAGTACCCTACCAGCCTTGCTCTTCTGGTCAGCAGTGTGGTGGGGAAATGCTCCTGTCCTAAGACATGAAGTCTCTGCTTCTGTGGCAGTGCATAGGAGCATCAACAATTCAGCAAAATTAAAGAGCAAAACAGACACACAGGGTAAAATAAGCGCTCAACCTCTAAAGAACTTTCAACAGCATGGTCAGAATTAGATGCAATATTGACGGGAGGAGGAGACATGAGGTATTTCTCCCAGCCCCTGACATAGACTGCATGTGCTGGATGATGCAACTGGGGAAGAAACAGAGAGAGAAAACATAAAAGATGAGGAAGAGTGAGAGCTTACACTGTCCCTTCACAACATTACCTCTGAGATCTCTGGGGCTGTTGGCTCCTATTCCCATCTCAAACCCCAGAAAACAGTATTGACAATAAACCTACTTAATTTCTCCCCATTGTCTCAGCAGAAGAATGGAAAATATTTATATATCACGGCAGTAACTCAATAACGGTATTGAACGAAAGTCATCATTTTTGGAAGGAATTTCAGGCAAACAGTTGTTGTGAATGAAAAGTGTGCTTAGTCTGTGGCTTACCTTTTACCCAGGAGAGATGAGAAAAGGGAAGGTAACAGCAGAGGGAACCTCTTGTCCTCTTTCAATGCATGGCCACAACTCCGTTCATTATAGGCTCCAAAAAGAGGATGGAAATTTATAGGCGTTACTGAGGGATCAAAGTGTGCAGGGGTTTCTGGGAGCCAGTCTCTTAGGAAATTATAGCTCTGCAGGCACTGGAACGAAAGAGAACTGGTTTCCTGTGGTTTTGCATCTTGTAGTTGTGGTTTTTGGTGTTTAATAAACTTAAAATTTTGACTGAAATTGTTCCTGAGGTTGGGGGGGTGCAGTTTTGTAAATCTGTAGTGCCTATGGAGGGTTGCACTCATCATTTCCCTCAGCTGGGAAATGAATATATTGTCTATCTAATGAGATATTCACTGCCATGAAACCTGTAAGGCTTAAATATATGTGGACAGTTTGTTTACTGCTGCCCAACAATTTTGAAAGACATTTTTGAGGCAGAAGTGGCCATACACACACCATAAACTGTATGCTATGAGACTCCATGTACCATGTTTCCTTTGGGAGTCAGGCTGAAAAGTGCTTTTTGTGTAAAGAAGTACAACCACAGCTGAGAGAGATTTTCAAGTGTTCTCTAGTTTGTCATATTTTGGAAACTCACCTCATGCAGATAGTGGGTTATATTCAAACAACTTAAAAACAATGCCCCAAATCTTAGTGAAACTCCAGAATCATGAATTCAGAAAGACTGTTTTCACAATGGCCTGCTCTTGCTGTGCTTTTACATTTAGTCTCAAGCCTGCCCGCTTTTTGCAAAGTTTGAGAGTCTTGACAGCACAAAGCAGAGGTGTCCCACCTATATGGAGACTCTACAGAATGCAGGGGCTCTTACTCCAGTCCTAGAAGCAATGATATTTCTGTGGCTGCAATGCCATGCCTGGCTAATTAGTGTTTGTAAGATGAGGACACGTCTTCGTGTCCCTTTCCAGTATGGTGAGGGAAGTTTGGGGACCTTTGTATTGTCCTTCATGGACCTGCACAGACACATCCCGTGTTTCTTGGCAAGAGCTCAGCTTCTTACCACAGTGCTCAGTGCCCAGAACCAGGAAAACTGCCAGGGAAGATCCCTGGAGAGCTGCAGGGGAAGACAGCTTTCCATTTTGCCTGCCAAGTCTGTGGTCCTAGCACAACTCTACCAACAAGGGGAAACCTGAGGAAATACGTAGCGGCACATTCTTCAATATGGTCTTTCCCTCCCAGGCTTGCACCTACTGTGGCTCAGTGCCATGCAGCCATCTGGGGTGGGGGAGCACTGTGCTGCACCTTTCATGGGATCATAGGCCTGAATGTCCTCATTTTCCTTTGCCACGACACCTTTTTCTGGTCCGTACCTCAGTGGTGGAGCCAGGCCCAGGGATTACACCCCCACAAGTCTCTGTTACATTCAGGGCAACCAAGCCTAAATGTAAGCTTATTGAAGCATCTTCAATTATAAAAAATAAAAATGAACTTGAACCAGCTGCCCATAACCACTAGCACAGAAGAGCCAATTTCACACCATATGGGGAAAAGAACGCATGAAGCCCCACTCTGTGGAGTGCTCCAGGGCTTATCTCCTGCTGGGAGGAAGGTCTGGGACGTATTCTGTGCATCTGCCCTGTGGCAGAGGAATGTGATTGGCAAGGAGTGGCTGCTATCAAGCCTGACACATTCAGCAAATTCTTTGGCTCTTGTCACCTACCCAGTGGCTTTTCCTGATCTTAACAGCCTGGTTGGCAGGGACCAGAGAAATGGGGGAACAGCAGGCAGATCTGGCCAACACTGTATTTTTGCTCAAGTTGGCAGTCAGCACTAATGCTGGAGGACTTCCCTTGATAGGGTCCACTACTCAGATGAAGGTGGCAGAGAAGATGCTGGCCCAATATAGGAACATTATTTCTGTTTCGCTTCCTTCTCTTTCACATGGGTCACTTTGTCTTGGAGAAAAGAAATATCCTGTGCACCCCGAACAAGTGAAACACCCCAACTCTAAGCCCAGAATAAGCCCAGGGGCTGTCCTAGTCACACTGGTAAAGCTAAGTTTGCTACAAATCTGTAACAGCTTTCCTGCAAAATTTTGTAGGGCTGTTCTTGTGTTGCAATTGATTTTTTTCTACAGGAATATCTGTTTGTGGCGAAATTTTCAGGTTTTGGGGGTAGGAAAAGGGTGAAGATGAATACACACACATCTATCAACAATAACTTTTTTTCTATCCAAACTTTCCCCACAGGAATAATACACACTGCCTAAGAGACTGGCCAAAACAGCTCCCATGAAGTGTCTCACAGATTATTCACTTAATGTAACAATGCATTTACACCAGATCGGGCATATTAGGTATCTTACTCTTGGTCTCCTCTCCCAGAAGTGCTAGAACACAATCAAAAAAACCACCCAACTTGCATAAAAATCATTCAGAAGTTTTCCACATCCTCCACTGGAAAGAAAATCTTGGCAGAAGGAAGAAAAAAACCTTTGATATGCAGTTGTTTTTGTCTTTGACAATAAGAAGGTTTCGGTGCTGATGACCTGACTACATGGCTTTGGGGAGGAAAAAAAGATTATTTGAAGCAGAATTTAGACAGGCTAAAAGGAATTAAGAAGGCTATAAGGCTATTAAGTAATGGAGTGGTGCTGAAGAGACGCTCCCCCAGCATTCAGGAAGTTTCACAAAATAGCTAGGAATTCTCAGAATAAAAGCCAACCAAAAAAAAAATCCCAGCCACCCTTAAGATACAACTGTATTTATTCTGGCAGTTGCTAAATGTCTCATATCACAAAGCAAAACCAAAAAATAACAGAATGACATTCCAAAACACCATCTGAATGCAAACACTGCTTGACGCGGAAGGGGCAGAAGGCTGTTTTTTCTCAGATCCCAATTATGTCAGATAGCTCTAAATCAGGTCCACCAAACAAACCACCATATCAGAAAAGCATCCTCTACAACTGGCTCTTCTAAACAACCCTGCTGCCTTTCCTTCCTAAGCAAAGGAAATGGAGTGGGAAAGCTGGGATCTTCGTGCTCCAGAACCATCATTTTGTCATCTCATCAGTGTGTGTAGCCACATCAGAAAGGCATAGAAAACAGAGGTATAGTTTAATAGCTCAGAATTTAAACGTGTAAGTAGGATATTTTTTCTGGAAACCATTTCACTGAAAAAGTTGATTCATACTCTTTTAACCAGGTTATCCTCACACACTCTGATCTCTGTGCGTGAAGCTGAAAATCTGGCAGCTCTGTACTTTCCAGCTGCCAAAGGATTAACCACCAAGTACCAGTCTGCTATTTAAACTCCCTGACTTTTTTTTTATCACAGAGTTTTATTTTCAGCTGCTTTGTAAAACTTCAGGATGAAGTTTCCGTGGCAGCTGTCTGAGGCTGAGCACATGGTGTTTGCTTGCAAGATAGACCTTATTCCTTCTGAGAACATTAGCAGAGAAGGTATTTACTGCATGTGTCACACCTATGCACATACAGCGCAGCTTCAAGACCTGCAAGCTGTGAAGAAACAGGTAGAAATTTGGGAGAAGAAAACTCCAGACAGTGTTTGTAAATTATTTTAAGTGGGGTTGGATTTGAAATGAAGAGAAAAAAGGCAGGATCAAGTGGCATCCTGGGCACAAGCTCATAAGAGTAAGACTTATAATTGCATTGGATGAAGAAAGGGTAAGCAGCCATATGAGAGAACAGGTTAGGGAAGAAAGTGATGGGATGTGATGAAGAGCAGAGGAGTAGCTGCACTCTGTGATGGGAGAGTTAGAGAAGGGAAATAGACTTCTAAAACTTTGGAGTCACAAGGAAAAAGGATGGGGTGGGTGGATCTCAGGGGTGGAAGCGCGAATGCATTAAGGAAGTGTTGTGCACCACCAGCATTCTCCAGGAAGACATGCTGAGGAAGGAAAGAAATGCAAGCCAAATAAAAGGAGGATCCAAAGTTTGCAGGTGCAATATTTTGTCAAGCTGGATAAGCTAGAGCTGTTTCTCTTGGAAGAAGTTGTTCTTGAGGAAGGAGCTCAGTAGCCTAATTGGATTCAAGAGCATTAATGTTGTGAAAAGAGGAAGCTTCAATGAAAATATTATAGAAGTCCATTTCTTAAAAAGGGAGTCTTGCATGCCATTTCAAATGATTCACAGACTCCTGAGTCCGATTGTGCAGTGATAAACTCATCACTCCTGGCAACCTACCTGGTTTTGTGTCTAAAAAACTATTCACAGAGTAATATGTTAATCTTCCCACTCAGAGAAAAATGTGTTGCAGTTCCTTTTACATACCCAGAACATGTGGAAATTACTTATCCTAGTGAGCAGTAAAGGCAAATGTCAGGATTTAATGGCTAAATATGCTAGAGTATTATAACCAGCACAGCATGCATGCTTTTTCTTACACATGTCATTCAAGACTACCCCCAAATAAAAATCAGAAATGCAAGCAACACTGTATTACACCCTGAGAGACACTACATCATCTTGGTCTGGTATACATCAGTGGATTTTGGTTCTTTCACATGTTCTATCTGAAGGTCAAGCGAGGGAGTGATTTTAACATACCCAGGTTCTAAGTGTCTGAATTAATCTAAAGCAGATTAATGATGTCTGCATAAAACTCCCCCAGATAAAATGCTACAGTTCAGACCCCATCTCCAACCTGATTACAGGACTAAAACAATCTTCTTTCTTTCAATTCAGGCTTAAGCTGTCATTGTTTAGTTTATTCTTAGCAGCGGCACAGCCGAATAAAACTTATAAACAAGAAAATCCAGAGTCCTCTTCACTTTCTCTTGACTGCATCAGGGTTGAGAGGAAATAAAAGCAGAAAAAACCCTGCTCATTTCTGCCACAAAGGCTCAAAAGATTGCTCTCAGATCACACTGAAGCTCATAGAAAGTAAATAATCATCTTGTGGGATGTTGAACACCCACAAGCTTCTGCCCTTGTAGAAGTTATGGCTTTTCATGATTGCCCCTTCAAGTTGTAAAGGATTTGCTTGTAGACATGATGTTGGTCTGAGTCCTAGATTTTACCCTGGCTCTCCTGCTGATCTGGAGAGCGACATGGAAATGTTACTTTGCTGCTCTGTGCCTTTGCCTCGCTTCCTAGTCCCCATCTTCTGCATTTGGCTCTCACCCTGCTTGCACGCTGCCTAGGAAAACCTCGACTGCAGCCTGTGCATTCAAGGGTAACTAAATTACAATTAGTCACCCTGATGCCAGTGGGCTAAATCTGGATAGTCAGTACTTCATTACTCATTTCTATTTATTTTTCCAAGGTAGTGTAAAGCTTATTTTTAATTTAAAGTAATAAAAATGTTGACAGAGGGCTGCTGTTTTGGGAAGAAAAAAAATAATCAGGACTTTCCCAGACTGAAAACCGTTTAGAGCACTACTCTCATCCATCACTTCATATGGCTCCACGATAACTCTCTCCTTACAATTACAAGTCATTGTCTATCAGCATACAGGGACAGCTCTCTAGGAAGACACAAATAGAAACAGGCACAAAGCTGCTTATTGGTAAATAAATCAAACAAGAGGAATTGGGAGAAGGAAACAACATAAAGCTCCCTCTGTCAGGATAGCAAGGATTTATGTGAGAGATTCACTGATGCTTCAGGCTACTGGTGCCATTTTCCAGGGTATGAATGGGTGGATTTTTGCATACATTTTGCTAGGTTGACTTAAGTAAGTCTTGACAACTCCCTTTCCCTGGGGACTAGACTAAAAGTATTGTTTAGAAATCTAATATATGGTTTATTTACTCAATTTGTGCTGAGCACTACAGTTCCTTCAGGCCAGCTTCAGCAGTCCATTACTCCATTAATGCTCCATTACTGAAATTAGTACTGTAATTGGAAGGAGGGAGGATGATGGGGAAGGGGACACTTTTTAAAGGAGCAGGTCCTTCTTAATCCCATCACAGAAGAAAGCATTAGGAAAAAAAAAAATCAGCTGCTCCCCCCACTCCCCCAAGCCATTTAGAGGAAGGGATAGGGAAAAGAAACTTCTCTCTGGTGGATGATATCCAATAGCTGTGCACTGAACAGAGAGGTCTGAAGATCACAGCAGCCAATCCCACTTCAAATCAGAGGACACCATGCCAACAACAAGATGCCTCCACACAGAGCTCCCCTGTGCCAGAAATCAGAAGTTACTTAGGTTTCACCCTAAGCTTTTGGTCCCTCAATACTGCTGATGGGGCTGCTGGTGCAGCCTCTCCTCCCAGTGCCTGCTGCACAGGTAGACTGCAGACTGCTTTTTCATAGCCTTCACAAGTTTAAGGGAAGGGGAGAGATGCAGCACTAAGACAACTTAACCATGGAAGTGGTGCATAGAGCTAAGTCTGGTTCCCTCCACATGCCCTCCTTGAAGCCATGGAAGATGTAACTGTGTTTAGGGTAGCAGAGATTCCTTTTGCTGCTTTGCTTCACTCATCTATCTCCCAAAATGTTTCGCAGCGTGAAAGAAGTTGAGATCTGTGTATGCATATTTGTTAATTAGTCCAATAAATTCTAACAAGGAAATTTCATGGATGTTGTATCCAAAAATTTTATATGTGCATACAATCACATAGTTTTCAATAACCTTTCGTTATTAATTGTACAGTGGTTGCTGAGTAACAAATACCCTGTACGATTATTCTGGATAACCAAAATATATACTGCAAATATACACGTTTATTTGTTTAGTTAAACAAAATACCCGTCAGAAGACTTGCAGGAAGGTAATACAATAGCCCTAGAGAGGTCATCCGTTAAAAGAGATTAAAGAATTCACAATAAGAAAAAATGCCACAGCTTTCAGCTGCAATGTTGCTGCTTCCATTTCCAGCCAGTGACGGGATATGTTTTGCCAAGGCTGGAGCTGGAATATCCCAAAGAAAATCAAAGAATTAAAAGATTTTCCCTATGGGGGTGAGGGACTGTGAGGACAGGCAATAATTCTGAATTTGTTCATGAGGAGCAGACTAAGACGGACAGACATTGCTGGACTAGTCAAAACTGTAAAACTTAACTATCCACTGTTACAGCATGGTAGGATGTTGAGTGAAGAGCATGTCAGATCCTTCACTTCTCACATTTGGCTTTGTTCCTATCACACAGACTCAACAAGATTTGCTCTGGAAAAGCCATTTGATTGCTGGGATAAACCACTGCTCTGGAAAGGGAGTCTGTGAGGTCCTCCCACCCCAGCTTGACCCCCGTGAGAGCTCAGCTACAGGCACAGGGCTGTCACACAGATGAGAAGGTAGGGGCTGAGGGAGGAAACCACTGGAGAAACTGGATCTCTCCCTCCCACAACAAGAGAAGTCTATCCCTATGGCCAAGAAAAAACAAAACCCTATCTAAAAAGAAATCAACCTTTCACAAAAGAAAATCAACCTAAAAAGAAATACAAGCAAACCTTGTGTCTTACTTGCTTATGAAAAAGAAAGTTAGCTCTCTTCCTTTCAGACTCCTGTGTCTTAAGGACAGCACTGCACAGTTTGTGGGCTAAAGGGAAGATGTTACTCCTTCAGGCTGTGCTTCTGATCAAGGCAACTTGTCCCTAAACCTTTCCCGGGCTGAGCCACACAGGTGGGATAAGAATTTGTCACTCCTTCCTTGCCTAAAATCTGAGCTGCAAGTGAAAGCTAAGGATGCAAAGGAGAAGTGCATCAGCAAGAACAAGCAGATAGGCTCTGAGGATGGCTGGAAGCCTCTCCACAAGATGCATTGTGTGGGAGAGTCAATGCACCCCAGTGTCCTGGGTTGTTACCTCTCTGGGCATCTGACGGCGTCTTGGAGACCTGCGTGCCTCTGGTGGCTGCCAGGGAGCACTCAGGCATTGAGTCTATCCTGCTACCAAGCCTTTGGCTGAGAAATGTATCAGCATGTCAGGATACTAAATATACTCCTGTTGGTGAATGCCACTGCAAGAGGACTTTTTTAGAAAAGTGCAGATGGGTATTTCATCAAGGTGAAGACTGACATGATACAGTGAAAATAAGGTTACAAGAATAATAAAGCTTCAGTTCTCCATCTTTCTAACTTTCAAGCTACCCTGGATTTCTAAACAAGGGCTTAAAGAGCAGAAAGAGAACTGGGAGGGACAGGTGAAAGCCCCCTCAAGAATTAAACCCCAATTAACACACCATCAGTGACGAAGGACACATTTTACCTGGTCGATTAAAAGACTCCCCCCTATTGATCTTTGCAGCTAATCATTGTCCTACCCCTGCTTAGGGAGTGCAGACATAAACCAGCAATCTAAATTTATTGAGACTCCTGGCAATCAATAGGTCAGGCTCCTGGAGAAGCATTATGCAGAAAGCCTCTCCACTGACTCATCACAGGCTGGCTTCTCTGCCCGGACAGTTCGCACAAGACCAGGGTTGCTCTGTGCATGCTCCTTGTCAAAGCCCAGACAAACAGCCCATGACAAAACAACAGCCGTGGACATTGCTCTTGCCTTTGGCTCAGCATCACAGTTTGAGAGCCGGGTACCTGGAGGCAGCAGACAGCCTGCCATTTGAGCCCTGCAGTTTTGATTTAAACAAAACAAAAGTGAGTAGCTGTAATTTCACAGATGGGAGCAATTCATTAGCTGGGAAAAGATGTGGTTGCTCTAATCAGGAGTGACTGGGGAGCTTTTGATGCAAATGGCCATTTGCAGCTGCCTCTCCTTGCCTCCCACCAGGCCAGTGCAAGGCAATATACTGTGAAATGGAAAAATCAAACTGTGTATTAATCTGATAGCCTGCAACAGAGTAACAGCATTGCCAGGCAATATTTCTGGATGCTGCCACGTGCCGAGGTGATCTGCCACTTCTGGATATTACAGTACATAACAACAAGAGGATTGCACACTCCATTAAATCACCGGCACCAGTGCATCTCATATGACTGCAGCCAAAGGGTCAGAAATAAAATCTCTGCAACTGATTGAGCTGGGCATCCCAGCTGTCCAGGACTGAGAGGGCGAAGATGAGAAAGACAGGCTAAAAAAAGAAAAAGCCTTGTTACATTTTAGTCAGTCATCATCTCAGCTTGAATGCCTTGTTGCAAGGCTTATGGTACAAAGCAGCCTTTCCTTGTTCTCCGCTTACACTGCAGCAAAGTATGTCCTCTACAGCACTTGCACCCTGGCCAGTATTGGGTAATCAAAGACCAAGGAAAACTTTTCATCTGGAAGAACTTTTCCAGGTTAGTAAATGCGGGGAAGAAACTATAAAGAGGAGCTACCTCCCCCCCCCTCGATTTCTGATTTCAAGGATGGTGGTACATTCTGATTTCAGTGCATGGTGGTGTGGATGGCTTTTTCCTGGTTTAAGGCTTCAAAAGAAAAGGCCTGCATGGCTCAGTCTGAGATCCACAGGAGTTTGGGATTTCAGTACCTAGACAGCACAAGGAGATTTTCTGCCTTTCTCACGAAGCAAGGATGGTCTTTGTAACCTCCTTGGGCGAGTGGTCCCTTATCTACTTCAGTTAAGTTAGCTGAGTTAGGTCAAAAGTCAGATCACATCAGGTCCTGAAAGAAAACCATTGAAAAGTCTCTTGCTGACTGCAGTGAGCTTTGGAGAGAGTTCTCATTAATGGGGCACAAATAATACAGTAATACACTCATGTGCTTGAAGTGAGAGGAATGAGGGATGGAAATGCCAGATTGTGTCTTAGGCACTGTGGTGCTCTCTGCTTTTCCCCAACTAGAAACACCTCCTGGTACCAGGGTCTCTACAAGGATTAGACATAACCCTAGCAGCCATCCTTTAGAAGATGCACGTGTGAACTGGTCAAGAAAACCACCCTGCATTCTTCTTTCTAATAGAATTCCTGTTTGTGGAGCAAATGAAGGAAATATGGATATTTGTTTCCTCAGTAATCTCCAAGAGCAAGTCGTAACAATCTCACGGTGATAAGGAATGCGGGAGACATGGCAGACTGGTGTGAAAATGAACAACAGAAGATTTAAAGAGAGAGAAAGAAAAACTCCAGACAAGTTATGTACTGCTTCATTTCTCACCCAACAGGCAAAGAAAGCAGTGCCACTATTGTTGCATAATGTCCTCCTAATCCCCTTCTGGTGAAGTGGCATCCCAGGACAAACATCTTTGGGAGCAAGTATACAGGCAGAAAAGTAGTAAAAAGATGAGGAATGGGCAGGGTCTTTTTAATTTAGATTACTGAATGACGCAAGAAAGCTGCCTGGGGGAGAAGTCCTTAGAGAAAATGGTAAATCTTTATATTACACGACATTAATTACACTTTTACTGTGAGTTAACCCTATTACAGTATTGTATATAGCTACAGAAGATGGAACTTCTGTGGTGTCCCGCACAATAAAGAGCTGTCCTGCAGGATGCCCAGAGGGCCAGCCATGGGATTTACTGCACTCTGTATCACAGCTCATAAAGATCGCATAATGCACTTCCTTGCAAGTACTTTCCTTTATGACTTTTACCAGATTAGAGGCATGAGGAGGAGCAGGGTTCTCATTAACTTATTCTTTAAAGCAAGGTCTTTTAACATGGGCTGCAAATGAGACGTGAATACATTGGCGCAGACGTCCCGGCTAGACCTCCAGCGGGGCTCTGCACAAGCATTTCAACACCAATGGTGCAGGGTCCCATGACTAGTGGTATTACTTGTGTTGATGTATTCTCCAGCATAAAACCTTGAAGGGCAGATCTTAACATAGCTATGGAACCTAAGCCTCAGCCTGCATTCAGAAAAGTAGCAGAAGTTAGTTCTTTGGTGTGCTGGATCACGAAGAGACTAGCAATAACTTTTATGGACTCAGGTGGCAACAAACAGCAGAGGTTCGGGGCTGGAGCAGTGCTGCTGGGATTTTGTTGGAAGAAGTAAATGTCAGAGAAACAGAAAGAAAAATAACAAGAGAAGACTAGAGAGCAAGAAAAGTATGATTAACCAAGGTCTGACAAAATACTAAAAGCAAGACTTTGGTCCAACCACTATCACATAAGGGCTTCAGACCATTAACAGGAGAAACAGTCTCATAGCATTTGCTCCCTGCTTCCCTCGGGGAAATTAAATTAACACAAATGAAATTGCATCAGGTTTACCCTCTTCAAATAAAAAAGTTTACAAATCCCCTATCTAAGCACTATTGTGCTTTTAGGCAAAAGGTGTAACAGAGATACCAAGCAAAGTGATCAATAGCAAGATCCAAACAGACCAAAAGCAGTCAGAAAATTTACATCAAAGAAAATGTTTTAACAGAGACCTCAAGGTGCCCAAGACTTGTCCTTATGCTGAGTGATTTGAGAATCCCTTTCTCACTGATTGATAGCCAAAAGAGCTGCTGATGGCTAACCCACAAGTAACCCACAGAAGTGCTGGGTGCCAGAGTGTGTGAGCTTCTTCAGGAGTGCAAATTTAGGCTGGTCCCCAACAAGGGTGAGGCAGCTTGCAATTTGTCTGAGTCACTTTGCAATAGCAACTGAAAAGGGCTCTCCCAAGAGCCAAAAGCAAGCATACTACCTCGCGCATTGCCCGAGGGTGCACAGCCTGCGATTGGCATGCCAGCCTGATCAAAAGTGCTTTTTCAAAACAAGGGGATGTATGAGAGGATGAAAAACAGCTAATTGGTACTAGAGAGACAGTGGATCTTCTAGATCCAAGTGGCCTGGGAACTGTCTGTGCACTGTAGAGGTAACTCTTGCTGGAAGTTACCACAACCCCTCTTCTGCCAACTGAACTTCACAGAGGACTTCTCTAATTCCAACCTTCCTGCACCAAGCAAACTTCCTCATTTTTCTGGAATTAAATTAATACCGAATCAAAATATTGAGTCAGTATCTTTGGATTAGCTGAGAATGACAGTCAGTGGGTGAAAAACACATTCTCCTGTAGGCTTAGCTATATTTGAAAGCAAGTCTTCCCATAGGCTCATAATGCAATTATACTTATGTCCGTGTACACTGCATTAGTAGTGGATTTCTCCTCATGTACTTCAGACACCCCATGCTGGTTGCTCAGCAGTAGAGCAAACTCATGCTATGGCAGGCTCTTCTAAAAATAACTTCCTGCCCGCTGGAAACACTTTGTGCACTTGCATGTCCAACTGCGGAGCAGTAATCAGTGCAAGCACATGTACATGAGGAATGAAACCTGTGTAGTGCACTGAACTTGAAGTGTGGGCTTTGAATGAACACTTTGCAGGCACATAATGCTTTTCAAGACAAAAATGAGACTTGGTCTCTGACAGATATCTACAAAAAATGCCTTTTTTACAGTTACAGGCCAAAAAATAAATCAACAGGAACTTTAAAAATGAAAAATGTTGACCAAGTGTAATTTTTTTTTAATTGAATTCACTGAATTACAACAAAAGAAGCCATACTCGGTTAATTCATTTTGGAAGCTGCTTTTTCTTTTTTCAAATCAAAACCAGTAGAGCAAAGTATAGAAGATACAAAAGGCCTGGGAATGAGGGACATACAAATTAGACATGCTGATCTGGATAAGCCATTTTCCATAACACTCTCTCAGAGATGGTCATAGAGAGGAAGTGAGGAAAAAAAGGGGTAAATCAAATGTAAGGCAGTTTTATGTCTTGTAGTTAACTGTCAATACTCCCACAAGGGAGAGAGAGAGCCTCTAAAAGACAAAGAAAATTTTAAAACTCAGTGCTGGGCTGTTTCTTGCATGAAATGCCCTCTGATCCAAAACGCCACCTGGAAGCGTGAGCAAATCTCTATGAGAGTTTCACCTGTGTAGTAAAACTTTATCAATCCATTGAAGGACCAGATTGCCATGGCTGGAAAAGAAAATACTTCCCATATGGAAAAATGATGATACAGAAAGGATCCAACTATGCTACAAGATTCTTTGAAGGTTATACTGTATTCCTGCCTGTCACATCAAAATAAAGGTATAGCTAAATAGCACTTGAATAATACATGATATTTTTCTCCTAAGCAAGCTCGCCAAAGAGAAGGCACTTGAGTAGCAGGGCCTCAGTAATATGGGACCCCCAAAGAGCAGCCATTTTCCACATCATCTCCAGGGCACCTTTGAAAGTTCTCTCAAAATTTTTATCTGTGACATCTGGCTTAAAAGAGAGCATTAGCAGAGCAATCGTAGCCTGTTTTGCTACAAATGCATGTCTCATAGTCAAGTTCCCAAGTACTTTTTTCATTGTGTGCCCTGATAAGCTTCTCCCAGGGCTAGGACCCTCATAGCTCTTCTCTACAGCAAGGGCTGGTCATCTTCTCCCAGTCAGACCCTGGTCATGTCTCTCCCTTTGTGGGATTGTCTGCTTTCACAAAACTTGCAGGAACAACCAGCCTCCGAGTTCTGGCCTTTTCTAGCTGGTTTCCTACTCATCCTGTCAGGTCCAGGAGTTACCTTGGGGGTGAACAGGGACAGATAGAGCACAATCACTCCATCCCCGCTTCCTAAAAAAATGGTGGAGAAAAATCTCAAATGCATGAGTGACAGAAACACAAAACGACCAAATACAACAGGGGAAAAAGGCCACTTTAGGAATGGGAAAAAGAGCTGTCAAACATTTTAGAGTTGAGGTTCAGAGCTCAAGATGGCTTAACTAGAAAGAGGCTGAACTAGTATCTCTGAGTTTTATCCTGCAGCAATCCTGTCTGCTTGCTCACAGCTCTTTCCTCTCCACCACAGCCAAACCAGAAGACAATCCCTCGTGCAACCTGTGCCAATGGACTTCTAGCTGCTCTGGATGGTCCTGTGCAGGCAGCTGAGAGCTGCAATAAGCCAGACAAAAACCCACACCAGAATCAGTCCACTCAGGCTGTGTGGTGAAAGCAGCCGCAACCACAGTAGTGGGTAGAGAGGTTGTGAATCCCCAGTGCCACTGTCTAGCAGGTTACCAAGGACTTTTTTCCTTGCTTCCCAGCTCTTGAAGGGAGCCTTGGGAGCAGAAGAGTGAGAAGGAAAAACGAAAGGGGGAAGAGAGGCTGCAGCAGGAGGAGGGGCAGAATGGAGTTATGCTCACAGCTTTTCACAGCTGAAAACAGACCTCGCTGCTGGTAATGTGAGAGGGCTGGAGCAGGCGCCAAATGGATAAGGCTGTAGACAGTGGGGCCAGAGCTCTGACACTTGCCAGTACCTGCAGATAGGAGACAAATAATTGGCACATGTTAAGAAACAAAAAAAAAAAGAAAGAAAAAAGGTAAAAAAAAATTAAAAGACAAGGAGAGAAAGAGAGTTGTTAGATGGCCCTATTTTCTAAACGTGTCTGGCAGGAGCCCCTGCAAGGAATTTAATCAGCAAGAGTTGTCTAAACTGGGCTTTGAAAACAAGCCCTGTGCTGCTAGTAATGAACTTCATATCATCTGCAACTCCTGTTTGCTGACGACATTCAATTTGTTAATTCTGCAGCTGGTGATAGGGGTCAGATATGAAAGTGACGATTGTTTTTTGACGTTCCAACCTCTGCTCACATCTTTCTAATTAATCCTTTTAGGAGCCACCAGCAGATCAAGAGAGTGGGGTTAGGGAGGGGGAGGAAGAGGAAGAGAGACGTTTTTTCCACGCTTGCTCTACAGCTCCTTGCCTTTCGCTCTGGTGGAAAAGAGGCACAAGGGCATACCTGCTACTCAGTCCTAAGAGCATGAATATTTTCAAGCTCTTAGAAAACTTTAAGGTTGTAAAAATAGCTGTTAAAAAAGATGAAGGCTCACCTCCCCTCAAAAATAGCTTAGCTTAAGATCTGGTGAGTATGTCTTATTAACTATCTCCATGGGGGATTAGATGGGTGGTAGAACTGGTGATGGGGTAGGAAACCATGCTCCCACTAGCCTTCCCTGCTGATATGGGTCTGGTGAGATCTCTTGGGGGCCAGTTTAATCAACTGAGTGTGTACAACACAGACCTGGGCCCAGAATTTCAGTGCAGACTGGTGATAGCCTTGTCAAACGGAAGAGAAATCATGTCTTCAGGAGGTCTGGCAGTGCCTGGGGAGCAAAGCGGGCATGGACTTACAAGTGATGCCAGAGGATAAGGACAGCCCAACCATCATATGGGCCCACAGTGCACAGATGGCTTTGAGGGAAGCAGCAAAAGGGCTAGGGGGCAGAAGATGTTGCAGGCCACCACAACAAGCAAAGAGAAGCGCTTTGCTGTAGCTGAAGGTTTAATCTCCCTCCAAGGAAGTTTTAACTTCCTGAATGTTTTACCTATAAAGTTATTTAGGTTGTTGAAGCCACTGCAACGACTGTGCGTGCCTTGGAGGTGGCCAGCAGCACATAACAAGCATTCGTGGACAAGTACAGCACCATCAAGTGAGAAGGACAATCAAGTGAAAACCACAGGGGGCTGGGTAATGCCTCGAAGCTCGCCTTGACCAGATGAAGCCCCAGAGTAGAGATATTTCTCTAAAACTGCTTGTATTTATCATTAAAACTCTTCACACTATGTTCCTTACATTTTGCTTGTGGCATTAAGCACATCTCATGCTGTCAGGAGGAGGAGGATGGTCTCCAAAGCTGGTCCCAGTTCACAGCAGACTTCATCATGGTTCTCTCTAGCAGAACTTCAGTTCAGAAGTGATGCAGTGAGGCCTGTCTCCATATGCAGAGATTTGATGAAGAAGCCTTGCAAAGGGGAAAAACAGCAGTCAAGAAAGGAGAAATTTTAGGAAAGGTGAGAAAAGTGAGAGTGGAAAGTTGGCAGAGTGACAAAATTTTGAGAAGAGAGAAAGGCCTGAGGCACAGAGATTGCTGCCATTAGGAAAGGGCAGAAAAAAACCACTCTCTCTGATAAATGTTAGACTAAAAAGGAAGATTTATTTATTTGCCTGTTTATTTGTTTATTTCTTTTTTATGTGTTTGTTTATTTTTAATGAAGGAAATCTGCCTTTCTTTCTCAGTTCACCTCAACACAGGGGCTGGAGACAAGAGCAGACAGAAAGTAGCCAGCAAGAATCATGGTCACATTGCAAAAGCTGGCAGCACTTTTCATATTAAGATGCCATATCTGTGATATAACTTCTGGTGCTGGCAGCAGAGGTGCACAACTGGACTGTGCAATTCTACTGAGGCCTAGAGTCACATAAAAGAAACCAACACCAGCCTACCTAAAGCAGGAGAGCCCTGGCAGAAGCTGGACCTGTTCCGGGTCAGAGCTGAAAAAACAGTTCCACATGCCTGCTCTTGCAGAAAGGTCATCAAGGCATAGCTGGCACAGCTGGGGAGCACACCCACCTGCATGCTCTGTCCAGTGGGACCCAATGCTCAAGTACAGTGGCCCAGGTTTCTCTTAAGCAAATGGAGGTCTACCAGCTCATTCTATCTGGGTATCCACTGTACCTTTCTTTTTTTGTGGCCGAAAAATGCAGCTACCTGCTTATATGCTGCCAGTTCTCCAGTTTTTCTAAGAAAGAAGTTTTCATTTGATTCGCTTCATTAATCGACAAGTACTGCTGTGGCCTCATAAGAGTTTATCCATCCAGTATAAACTTGCAGTATCTAGTATTGTGAAGAGCAGTCTAACCAACCACTGCAAAATGCTTACTTTCTTATTTTTAATAGACTTTATTAGAATTAATTGATTTGCACATACAAAGAAAAGGTCTATTGCCCTTTTACTCAAAAACTTAGTAAAACAGAGGCTCAGTTCTGTTCTTAGCACGTCTGGAACAACCCTAGCTTCAATTAAATTGCCCTAGATTTACAACAGTAGACTCATGAGAAAGCTTTGCCCTTACAGTGTCTTTACAGTTTGTTCTAATCTTTGTGCAGAAAAGCTAGGAAAAGACTGTGCGGGCAGACAACTGAATGCAGCAATGAATTTGATGAGTCACATGAAAAGATTAATGGCAAAATAAAACTGCTGAGCAGCACTCACCCAAAAAGAACATTGTGGATGATCGTGCTCAGTGATCACCACCCAGGAACATAGGACTGAGCATCTCCTCTAAAGCCTCACGCTCGAAGGGCGAGTGCCCAGCATGCACTTCTTGAGAAAACAGATCTCATGATGATGTTATTAGCAGCACATCCAAAACAGAGATACCAAAAAGTTCATTATTAGCTACTTGAATTCTCAAATCAAAAGTCTTTCAAGCACCAACATCACGTGGTCATCTGTGCAGAGACAGCAGATGTAAAAACAGATGGCATATTCCAGTTAAAACAGGAAACTGGTATTTCCAAAGAGTTCTTTGACTTCTGTCATTTGGTTGGTTGAGTCTTGGCTGAATTATAAAATAAGAGAGGATCAACAAAGATTTACGTCAGTATAAGGTACTCTACTGAAAAGATATGCTAAAATTTACTTAATGGATCAATGAATACAATTACACCACATAGGAAACGTGATCTATAAAGGCATTTTTAGAGGTGAAGGCACCTTCCTAGTGGAACATCACTACCTGCAACCAGCAGGTAGCTCACTACTGAAGTCTGCTGGTAAAGGAAGAAGAGCAGTGGAGGGCTGCCTGAGGTTCCTGGTAGACACTAGCCCCACAAAATACCAGGAACTCTGCTACATCTGCTGGTGATCAAGGATAAATGACTGGAAGGAAGAGATTGCACTGGGACATCAGTAATGCAACAGATTTTCCCCATCATAGAAGCAGAATGTAAAAAAAACCAGAATTGTACATCTAGTGAGAACAGATTAGAAATGACTGAATTTCTCAGGCTGTTCATAACATCATGCATTGTTATTTGTTAATGGGTTTCGCCTGTTGCATTTGTGAACAAGAGCATGGCTTTTACTCGTGCAAGATTTATAGGGTTAACTTAGCTGCTTATGAAAAACCTGTTGGCCCTGAACATCTCTGCGTGCAGCAATGCAAACAGCAGCGAGTGGTTCATGGCATCCACTCTGCTTAACCAGAAGCACAAAGCACTTAGTGAAAAACATTATCCTCTCCAGTGTTTATACTAAGCTTGAGCACATCTTAGCCATGCAGAGAATAAAACAGCTAAGTCCAACAGGTACCCTGTCATATAAAAGACACATTGTTTATTATTAAAATGTTAACAAGGTACTTGAGTGGAAAAGTAATCTATTTTCAAGGGAGAAATAAACAACTAAAGCAAATATAGCAAGAATCACCAGCTCCAATGACAGCAAGAGTATCTTTTACTGCCTAACTCACTGCAGAACTGTCTCCGTACAAGCCTTGTACAGGCAGTTGTATCCCTCTAGTTGCCTCTCAAACCATGGCTTTCAACTTGCTACATCCCTTTGCTCACCCTCTTTGAAACCCAAACAACATTTCCTTTCATCTAATAATCATGTGCATGGGTATAAACTCCATTTTAGGACAACAGGTCTGATTTTCTCTGGTGAGAAAAGGCCTTGACATCAACTCTGAATGCCAAACACCATAAGGAGTCACTCCCATGTATTGTCACTGTTTTCTTAAATGTTTTTTTTTACTAGATATCTCTTGCCACAATATGAGAAAATACTTTAGAACATATTTTAAAGTAAATCAACCTCTCTCCAAGATACATACACAAAGAAAAAGCAAAACATTTCTAGACAGAAAACAGCCAAAAAGAGTAAAGTCAATGAGGACTGTTTAAATAATCAGCATTCTCAGACAGGTGATGTCAAAATGGTAATTACCCTTCCAGAGCTGCCTGAAAATCTACAGCAGGAGGTGAAAGTCTAAAGAGCTGTATCACACTGCTCTCACCCTGTGCAGGTAGAGAGTGTATCTGGAATAACATGCTCACAAAAAAAAAGTCTTTGTCTTCCACAGCCCTTTGGAGCTCTTGGAAAGGGTGTAGGTGGTCTAAAGGGACATAATTACAAATAAAGGAATGAAATTGAGCACTATAACATTTGCACAGTTTATCAGGACAAATTCCCAAGCAATGAGACAGAGCTGACATGAGGAACAGTGTCCTTAAGGAATCAATGGGAGCTCCGTTAAAGGTTACATTAGATAAAGCAGGCTGTGCTACAACTTGGAAAGAAAAAAGTTTCTAAATACTCTAATTTCCTCTACAAAGAGAAATCGCAGCCTCCTCTGGGCAGTAAAGTTTCAAAAATGCCTTTAGGTCTCTGACTTGTTTACTTCACTGCTTGGATAGTAATGCCGAAGAATTAGATTGTGTTAAAACAGCAATATTCAGCAGGCAAGTGTTATCATAGACGCTTTGGAACAATGTTATCCTCTTGCATTTAGGGTGTAGGCCTTATGATTAATCATTTACATCTCATCCTCCCCATTGCTCCAGTCCTGGAGGCGCTTTGAAAGTGTTATTGCAGTACAAGCAGTCAGAGCAGGCTGATAGATGTGGCAGATTCCCAGTTTGTATATGATGTTGTTTGTCCAGTTCACTTCTATTTAGGTGCCTAGCCAAGGCGAAAGAAGCCTACCTTAAGCCGTCCTTCAAAAATCTTAGGATATATTACAATATATATAAAACATTTATAGAATACATACATATAAACCCCTTGATGTTTCCAATACGTGGATTCAGTCATACAAAGAGAATTCAAATGAGTCCTCCCCGGGTAACACATCACCCTCATGGACACCGCAGACCTCCTTCTGAAGTGAGAGCGTGTCCCATCTCCTCAAAGTGACAGGACTCACATTGCAGACCACCACTTGCAGGTTTGGGTTTTTTCTTTCAGCCTGAGAAGGCCTGCAGAGTTTGGGAGATCGTGGTTCTACAGGTGAACACAGGATGTGGAGAATCAGGACAGCTACACGAATCTACCCACTGAGCTGTCTAGATGCAAGCTGAGTAATCTGAATGAAAGCAATTTGATTTAAAAATAAGCACGTAAAATCAGACCCTTGCAGTGAAAAGACTACTTGAAGCGACCACTTAGAAACAACAGATGAAAGAAATAGCTAAATCAGCCTTTCAGTTGTTTGTAATGTATTACTGGACAGCCCTTATTGTTGCTGTGAGCAAAGACCAATACCAGGGCCTGAACATGTTAAAGAGACAATCCCTGCTGTCCAAATGCTGTTAAAATCTTCATAATTAACATTATTGATAGACATCCATTTTCAATACTAACATTTCAATAGCACTGCACAGAGACCAAGTCTCCAGTTATTATTTTTAGAGAACAAATTCCAATTTGGGACCAGAAAGATAGCCATGGTAGCAAGTGAAAAATGGGAGAAACAACAGAGAAATAGCTTAAAGCAGTACTGTTGTTTTGCAGCATCACAGATGCAAGATAATTGCTCTTCTTTCCTCCTGTAACTAGAGGTTTGGTCTGTGTCCCACAGGCTGAAAAGGGATGAGTGACCCATGTACCAGCGGGCCCAACCCTCTCACCAGCAAGTGGCAATGCATATTGCATTAGCACTTTACAGGAGGATACCCTGAGTCCCAACACCAGTGGGGCCAGGGGAGTGTGAAAAACATCCAGAATGTGCTTTCTCACAGCCCAACAGATAACTTGCCACAAAACCCAGAGTCATATCATCCAGGATGTAGTATACTATGTTACAACTCAGTTGAGAAAGGAACAAGATACTACTGACAGGTTTCATACATAATCCTTAAAACTACTTCTGCAAAATATTTTTTGTTTGAAACAGAACTTCACTCTTAAGGGAGCCTATTCCCTAAATTCACATAAAATCTAGCTCATTCAGCTCTCTCTGAAACAATGCAGCTCAGCTGGTTTGAAAAAGACTTATTTACTATGTGTTTTCTTCCTATGGAATTCATTTTGTAAAACTACCAGGTAAGAAGATGAAAGCAGATAGAAATGCTTTGGAATACAAATACTTCCTTTAAAAAAAAAAGTGTTAACATCAAGGAGTTTATTTTACCACTCAAAGTCAAATCCAACATGCTCTGAGAGAGCAGTGATTGGGGACAAGGCTTAACTAGTAGGTTTCTCTTTAAAGAAATGCAAAACAAGTAGCAAACTAGAGACTGAAAATTAAAGAATAGAAAAATGCTTAAATTAGCCTGGAGAAGTCTATCTCTCTAAGTCTTGCCTATACTAGACAAGGTTTGCTGGAAAAGAGAAAACTGCAGAACTACCAGTAAATTTTAAACTGTTAATGCACACTACTTGCAACTTGTTTTTGAATGCCCAGACTTAATCTAACAAAAGGAGGGTCGTTTCAGCCGATGGTCTCTTTCTTATTTATAAGTGAAGAAACCTATCACACGAAATAAAACAGCGGGGGTTTCTGATGAAGGTATGAGTCTCCATTCAAAGTGGTATTTTTTTTTCCAGGACAATTTTGAATTTCTGCTACCAAACTATGGGTCTCATAATTATATTTTGCATTGCAGATTTCATATTTGTGGCCTGCAGCCACAGGGAAATTGTTCTTCAAAAATTAATACAGTAGGACCACAATATGTGACTTGCTGCTCAAAACAATAAAAGCAAAACATGTATTGTTTTCCCAAGGTGCCATGGCTAAAAAAGCAACAATAAAATAAAAATATCAATTTTATCTTCTAGAAATGTCACATTTGCTTTGTGTCCTTCAGAATCCATTGATTTCTTCTTTCTTCTTTCCCTTGAGTAATTGCCCAAACCCTTTCTGCCCATCCACGCTTTCTCTACCATAAGCTGCAGAAGCATTCGCTATTAGTGTGTATTAGAGGTGCTAACCTAAAGAGACAATATTTATGAAATAAATAAATTTAGCTGTACAGCCTCTTCTGTTCTTTTTCATACTTACTTCTCAGGAGACAGGAAGCAGAGGAGGGGTTTCCACAATGGTATTGTTTAAGATCATTATGGAGAAAAACCTTGATCCTTTCTGTGTGCTTGGAAGCCTATAGTAATTGTATTAATCCAGGGTCCTTATTGCTGGTTAATGGAATTCTTTTAATATTGAACCAAGTTTCTAGTAAATAGATTTGCATTGATCTGGTGATGTATAGAGCTCAAGTAAGTCTATCTATGTGTAAGCAAATTAAAAACCTTAAGCCTATACAGCCAAACTGTATAATCCCATGCTGAAAAATTGATCCCCTGATACTCTCCTGGGGGAGATTCTTTTTCTCTTTTTAGGGAAAAAAACAACTTCAATTTCTTTGACAGAGAAAATGATCAGCTTAATATTTGAGAGAGAGACACATAACGCATTTTACGCTCAACAAAGCTGCCAGAATAAATCTTTATAATCAGAAACTGCACCTTGTATTGGGTAACACAGCAGTGATCAATCAGCAGTTAGAATGAGTGTAAAAATGTGTTGTTACAAAATCTCTCATCCTTGTTCTCCTGCCTGAATGTAGAGTGATATTTTTGAAGGAAGACATTTATGGCAGTCTTGGATGAATGGCAACCATCAAAACTCAACACCAAACCTCATCTAAATCATTCCCTTTTGAAGTTAAGTTGGTCTCATTAGGCCTTGTCCCTGTTACAGGGACTGCACCCCAGAGGGCCTTATCCCACATCTAGCAAGCAACCTCTCTTCTAGGGGAAGACAGCAGTAGAGTCTTTCATTTCTCTCCCACTACATCCATTATTTACGTTAATAAATTAAACTGGAGATAATCCCACTTCACTATCAGACTGGTCCAATGGATCCAGAAAGTGGTTGAGGTGCAGCAGGGCAGATACACGCGTACACCTAAAGAAGCAGGATGGCTTACCCTTTAATTCCTTGAGAAATTAGGCTAAAAATAATTGTAAAGCCTAACCAGTTGCTCAGTTGCCAACCCATTTTCACACAAATTTTTACCTTCCAACACATCTGTACTAGATGTAATCCTTGTCTAACATATTTCAGGCTACTAGCACAACACCAGAAAAATCACAACTGTATCCAAGAAGCCAAGCTGTATATAAAGATCAGCCCACGTTTTGGCCACCCAGTCAGAGCACCTGTAATTTGGAGGTGACTTTTATGTTACCTTGTCAATACATGCACACACTTCTGTTGTGCACTTACAGTTTGTGAGCACAGATTGAGAAGAAAAAACACAGAAGCTTGTCAAAAAAACAGCGGTCAGGTTGGCAGTGCTCATACAACATTTGCATAGAGAATGGAGGATGAGCAATATCTCAGTGCTTACATAGTAGATGGGAAGGTTTCAAGTGAATCTGTCCCAGCACGACTCTGTCATGTAAAAGGCTACCTTTTTAGAAACACTAATGAGCATCTAACACTGAGCAACAATCTTTAAAACCTCCCCATTACAATCAGGAACAACTGCAGCTTTGCAGATTGAAGCAGGTGTTGGAGGATGTGGAGATCTGTCTGGAAGATCCATATCTCCTGTTTCCTTGTGTGTATTCATTTCCATCACCTGTCAATATCCAGATTCATTAAAAAAAAGTATATAAACAATAATAGCATCTTTTTAGCTACAGTGTTGCATACCACGATCCCTGCATGTATTTCAAGAAGTGGTTTTACTGCTTGTTATTGTGATTTGCACTGCTAAGTTGAGACCAAGGACTAATATCTAGCCTCTCTTCTCCTGTGCATGCAACAGCTCTGCTGAAGGAGTTTCAAATGCTAGGTCAGGGGTAGTTCTCTTTTGGTGGGTTTTCCACATCCTTCAGTAAAGGCAGCTTAATACCTTTGCTTTCATAATTAAATTGTACAATAACTTCACAATGATTTTTGAAACACACACAATTATAAAGTACTTCAATAATTTTCCTGTGAGTCAGTGACACGAATTTGCTTTGGGGTGACAAGAGTAAAACCCTCCTTATCATCATCAGCCCTAAATAGTTAGCAGAACAAATACAGTCCATTCCTGAATCAAAGGAAACCTGCTGCAAGTATCTCAAAACTGCATCATAGCTGCCTTAAAATCAGTGGAAATTCAATAGCATACTAAAGAAAAAATATCAACACAAGATTTTTAAACCCAGTTTTATTTAGCTATTTTATTTACCAATAAATTCTTGTCTGCACAGAGCAAAAGAGCCTTGCCTCTCACTCGCTACGGCTGGTAGGTATTAACAGCTGTAGGATGCAAACAGTCTCTCTTTCTCCAGGTGCAGGAGTCAAGTTCAAGAAAAAAAGGGGAGAAGCACATCCTGACCCCTCAGCAAGGCGAGGTCTGGCTGTGCAGACCCTCAGGGCCAGGGCACACTCCTTAGTCCTGCCTACCTCGGTCTTCTGCCCCAGTTCCTAGCTGGAAGGTGACCTGCAGGAAACTCAAAAAAGCCATTACTGTTTTGTGTCAGCTCAGAAAACCGCAATAAGGCCAGGCAGAGGGAAAAAAAGGCTGGAGAGGAAATCAAGGAAATTCACTGTGGCAGAAACCAGCAAAGCCTTTTTCTGAATGTTAACTATCTAATTTAATGAAGTCTAGAGATCAGTAGAGACAATTGTCACTGCCAGCTTTGATACCAATCACAGCTCCAAAATAGGAGCCAGCAAATGCATCCAACATACAAAGGAGAAAACAAAAACAAGGCAAGGATTTGACCCTTTGCTCTCATGATCCTTTAAGAAGAAAGATTACATTTCAAAACCATGGAGAGACAAGTCATCCCAGTGAGAACAAGTCATCAAGAAATAGAAGAGAAATCACAAGGCAGAAGTGTACAGAACTGTAATTTCTCTCTGTTAGTCTGTGGTGCCATCAGTGGGAGCTCTTACAGGCTTAAATCCTCCACATGAACTGTGAAATTCTGGAGGATTCCCATAGTCCACATCAGGGGAGCAGGCATGTACTCCCTGCTTGCAGGCAGCTGTAAGTCTGCTGTGCCTCTGTAGTGGCCTCTGCCCCGGAGGATACACTGCTCCTGAGCTGGTGGAATCTCAGTATCCTCAGCTCCATCATTCACCTTACTGCATCCTCAGAAGACATGTAGTGAAGGAGGGAATTTTACATCTCTGCTAAATATATAGAAAGTCCAAACCTCTGTGCATTGAGGGTATAAGTAAGCAAATTAATATCGTCTGATTTCCTTCAAGCAAGTTTTTCCATAGAGATTTTCAATGCAAATTTTAAGAGTTATTTTAGGCACTCATCAGCAGTCCTCACCCTGGAAATTCATTTTCACCTCCTTTCATTTTAAAAAAGAAAAACAAAAAGGAAGGGCAAAAAGTAGTGGGTTTGGCTTCACTCTGGAAATGCAGAAAGACAGTCTCCAAGAAATTCAAGGTATCCCACAGACCACTCTTTAGCAGCTTCTGCTCTTAGGTCCTAATGCATCTCAGAGCCGATGCTCACAAGCATTAACACAAAATGCACATGTGTAGCCAGGAGCAGGCTGATGTGCTCTTCAGTTTAGCTTGAGAAAACATCCCTTGCCATCTGGCAAAAGCAAGCCAGACAGCTACAGAAAGTAGCAGGAGGGGAACAGGCCAAGTAGTGCCTGTTTCCTGAAGAGCAAGAACATAAAGAATGAAGATCAGGACTGATCACACACACAAAAGTAATGTGTAGTACCATGGGGTATCTTCAGAAGTATGACATATATCGATGACAAGCACACTTTTTGCCTTACAATACTTGCTTTGCTGTCCTTCTTGGCCAGGGATGCATGAAAAATACCCTCATGCTTGCCTTCCAAGCATAGGCTGTTTTGCACAAACTATAAATCCTGTAGAAATTAAGCCAAGGAAAGAGCAGCACTCGCTTCCACTTACAAACTTGCAATGAGCAAGAGAGGCAGTGAGAGACAGGGCGTGGTGGTGCCTTGGAGATTCAAGAGCAGTAGGCAAGAAGCCAGCTGAAAGGGCTCAGAGGATCCCTGACAAAGGGCTGTGCTACAGAGGAGAAGAAAAAATCCGCAGGGGGTTCCCTTGGAGCCTGCCTTGAGAATTTGAGACAGCCTCTCATCCCCAGATGCGGGGCACAAGGGTCACCTTCATGGAGCACAAGGAGCAGGCACCTCGCCAAAATGACCCAAAGAAGCCCTGGCAAGGGGCCGTGCTCAGTGCTGCAGAGGAGGCAAAAAACCCCTGGGGACACTCGCTGGCCCAGCGTGGGGAAAAAAAGCCTTCCTCCCCCCAGCTGCAGGGCACGACAGGCCAATCTTCGTGGTGCACGAGCAGCAGGCAGTGAGCCAGCCAAAGGGGAGCAGAGGAGGCCTGACAAGTGGTGATGTTCAATGCTACAGAGTAAGGCAGAAACCCCCCGGGGATCAGGGCCAATCTGCCCCGGGGGAAAATTCCTTCCTGACCCCAAAGCTGGTGATCGGCTTTTCCCTGAGCATGTGAGCAAGACCTGTCTCCTCCTCCCACAGGCTGGTCACCCCTCCTTAGGAGATGCCTGAGCCCTGTCCTCCCTCAACCTGGAGACTACTGACAATAGCCACCTGCCCCTTGCCTGATGGAACTTGGGGACAAGAAGCCTTCCTGAGCCTGGCAGGACACCAGTGGGTGCTCCAAAGCACTGAAACCCCTCGCAATATCTCTGATCTCTGCATCCCACTTCTGCCCCTGACTCCACAAGGAGGACAAGGGACACAAACATATTTCCAGGGGTTTAACAGGGGTGGGTTTTGCAGCCAAAGCCCAGAGGAAGACAAATTGTAAGCAGAACCATAGGCTGAAATGGACGGTGCCAGCAGACCATCACAGAAATTACACAGGTTTTGAAAAGTAGTGAGTAGATGTGACACTGGTGTGATGGGATTGTTGAATGTTTTCAGACCTAGACATATGGATCCATGCCCAAAGCTCAGTCAGGCAAATGAGAACTCTCTCCAGTGGAAAAAAAAGTCCATAGGTGATATTGCCATTACATCCCCTTTTCCCACTGAAACCAAGCTGTGCATTTAGCCATGTTTATATGGGGTACAAAATGCACTTCTGCCGCAAGTTAAGACTTCCACAGCTCATTTGTGACTTTAACATTTTGCAGAGGACAGGAAGAGGAGAGTTCAGTTGGAAGGGATCTACAGTGGTCTCTAGTCCACCTGCCTGACCACCTCAGGGCTCAACAAAAGCATTGTCCAAATGCCTCTTGAATGCTGACAGGTATGAGGCATTGACCAGCACTCCAGGAAGCCTGTTGCAGAGTTTAACCACCGTCTTGGTAATGAAGTGTTTCCTCATGTCAAGTCTGGACCTCCCTTGTCAGGTGCAGCTTTGAGTCATTCCCACATATCCTGGCACTGGGTATGAGGAAGAAATGATCAGCACCTCTTTTTTCACTTCCCCTTCTCAGGAAGCTGTAGAGAGCAATGAGGTCACCCCTCAGTCTCCTGCTCTCCAAACTAGATAAACCCTATGTCCTCAGCTGCTCCTTACAGAACAGGCCTTGCAGCCCCTTCCCCAGATTTGGTGCCCTCCATGAGACATATTTGAGGACCTTAACATCCTTTTTAAATTGTGGGGCCCAGAACTGCACAGAATACTCAAGGTGAATCTACACCAATGCTAAACACAGTGGGATAATCACCTCTTTTGATGAGCTGATCATGCTCTGCTTAATTCGTCCCAGGATGAGGTTTTCCCTTTTGGCTGACAGGACACACTGCTGGCTCATATTGAGCCTGCTGTCAACCAGCACCCCCAGATCGCTTTCGGCAGGAGGTCTCTCCCTGTCCAGAAGGATACTGTGAAGGACAGTATCAAAAACCATAATAAAATCCAGTAAAACTACATTGGCTGCCTTCACAGGTGGACATTAGATGAGTTAAAGAGGACTTTCCCTTTGTGAACTCATGCTGAACATGCCTGATGACTGCATTGTCCTTTAAAAGCCTTTCGATAGCACCGAGTATGAGGTTCACCATCATTTTTCCAGGTACTAAGGTCACACTAACAGGTCTGTAATTTCCTGGATCTTCCCTCAAAACATTCTTGTAAATTGGAATAGTGTTGGATAGCTTCCAGTCAGTGGGGACTCTTGTTCTTTGGTTGTAATGGTAATATATGGATAATACTCCACTCTTCTGTGGAGAGCACCTGGATTGCTGCCTTAGCTGTTTTTCTCAGTATATTGAAAGCCTCAACTGTCTTTCAGTTGGTGCAAGTATGGAGCCAAGGAGAATTTAGCTGGACTTTGAAATCTTCCTCACACCAGACGGATCATGAAAGATGAATCCAGGGACTCCATTTTTTTTATTTTGTGGGTTAGTCTCAGCACTTGCGTAGCATCAAATAACAGGAATAAACCCTTTCAGCTTCAGATCTGATTTCAGTCACATGTTTTTCTGGTAAGCAGGCATCTGAGCAGACAATTCAAGCTTGACAATGTAACACTCAACAGCATGAGCCTCAAGGTATCTGTAAAGTGGAGATGGGCATGAAAGAGCACCATGAAAGAGTCAATCAAGGGGTTTTTTTTGTTTCAAGTCCAATACGGCAATGATCCGAGCTCCTTGTTTGTTCATTATACTTTTTGATTTTCCTTTGTGAAATACCTTTCTGGAAGACTGGAAAGTTCTAAGAAGAAAAACTCTTGTCCTAAACCTATGCAGTTCTCAGAAGAAAACAAGCACGTTGGCTTCACAGTTCCTAGTATTTTATTTCAAGTCGTTTGCAGTGGCTGCAGAGCTCGACTGCCCCTGATGAAGCTGAGCCTTATATTTTGCTGTCAAAAGTCCGTACCTCTCTACCGAGCCTATGGCTGGTCTCTGCTCCAAGCTCTCTCACACCGCTTTGTTCTTCCAGTTACTCCGTCCCACTGCCTCCATTTTTGAGTATTGTAAAAAACTCACAAGCATATTGTAAATATTCCTTTTATGGTACTAAAATGCTCATCCCTTTTCAGGTGAGAGCTGAGAACACCTCACCCCTCATTCCTAACAGTCTCTTGTACTGCAGTTGCATGTTACACATCTGTGTACAAACCAAGGGTAACCTGCCTCACTGCCAAGCCCAACAGCACTAATCACTGCTCCTGTGGTTATTTACGTAGGAAATATTGTTAAGACGACTGTTCATCTCATATTCTATGGTTATAAATCCGTGTTTGCAAGTTTCCATCACTGCTATGATTATTATCTTATGTTTATCCATTCTTATTCCTGTATTTGCCCTTTCCAATAAAGTTTTGCTTCAGTCTAACAGTAAAAATGGTTGACATCTGCTCATGCAACTCCTTTCTATGTTGATGTTCCATTGTAGCAAATCCTGGCAAGGATATCAGCGAGCGTGATGCTCTCTATCACTGTACACACTTTTAAAATACATTTGTTAGGGAAAGCTTTCCCTCTGAACTCCCACTGCCCTCGTAAGGGTCTTCCCAGGTTAAACATGGCACCTCCAGGAGACAGGCCTGTGCAGATTATGTGAGCTCATTCTCATTCTCATTCTCTGTTTAGCTTTGGTGTTGTTTCCACAGGATTTAATGATGGAAGGAAGTTAAAAAGCAAGTGGAAGCCTAAATCACCAGGGAGATGAAAAAGTGTTCCCATGAGATCTATAAATCTTCTCAAGACATTCTAAAATTACAGAAAGCTCCCTTGGCTGGGTATGATGATAGCAGTCAAGAAACTAAGCACTAATTAGACATTTTTAAACTGTCTTAAAATACGTTTATTTTTTCTTTGATACATAGATGATTTAAGCTATCAGGAGGCCCAGAAGACCACGTGCCAGATCCTCAGCCGGTGCAAACCAGTATCAGTCCACAGCATCCAGTGAAGCTACGATGGCTGACACCAAGTGAGCTGCTGACTCTTCCCTACCATTTGCTACCCATGAAATCTTGGAAGACTCACCGTTTGCCTGGCCGTGCTTTGGGCATGGAGCCAAATGTTCTAGGTCTGAAAATGGCCAAACTTTCCACCATGCCAATGTCACATCTGCCCACTTGTTTTTCAAAGTCTGTCTTATTTCCATGGTGGTCTTTTGGCACCATTCATCCCAGCCTACGGCTCTGCTCACACTGGTGCTTTGCTCTGGGCTGTGGATGCAAAACCCCTCCCCTGTTAAACCTTTGGAAGAGGGTTGGTGTCCCTGGGCCTCCTTGCTGTGAGGCATCATAGGCATTAGTTCTGGCACAGAGACGGGACAGTTGACAAGGTTGTTCCCTGGGCTGCAGGTTTGGTTTCTGCCATGGCCTGAGGAAAAAGTAACAGCACTAGGATTGCCCTTGGTGAGTGTCAGAGGAGGCACCAAGCAGCTGTGCGCAGAGCAGGGCCACCACGTGCAGGGACAGACCCCTGAGCCCCCTGGGCACAGGGACTGCCTTGGGGACAGCAAGCCCTGGGCCTTCCTCTGCAGGATGCTCGGTGCAAGGGGGGGGGGGAGGTGAGTGGGCAGGGCCGTGTGTGGGAGGGGCCAGTCACGCCCACATCACAGGGCCGTTACCTGGCAACGGCACTGTCACAATGCCCTGGGCAGCAGAAACCAGCATCCTCCTGAGTTCAGCTGCCAGGCAGGCAGTCTGGACACATCCGAGGGAAAGTCCTAGCACTGCCAGTGCAATGACCTGCAGGAGACCGAGGGAATTTGACCGGAGGCTGGCTGAAGGTGGTGGAAATGAGAACCTCTTGGAGGTGCCCGAGGCTGTCAGGCTTTTTCAGCTCAGTAGGATTGAAGACCAAGGGAATGCCCGCTTGAGGAGCCCTGCACAGCTTGCCATCCTCTTCGCCTGTGGAGCCAGAGGCAGCAGCCATAAGCAGTGGGATGCAGAGGTATTGCAAGGGATCCCAGTGCTTTGGAGCACCCACTGGTGTCCTGCAAGGCATGGGAAGCTTTCTTGTCCCCAAGGTTCATCAGGCCAGGGACAAGTGGCCATTGTCAGGAGGCTTCATGCTGAGGGAAGACAGGCTTGGGCATCTCCTGGGAGGCATGACCAGACTGTGGGACGAGGAGACAGGTTTTGCTCACCTGCTCAGGGAAAAGCCGATCACCACCATTGGGATCAGGAAGGAATTTTCCCCCCAGGGCAGACTGGCCCTGATCCCTGGGGGTTTTCTGCCTTACTCTGCATCACTAAGCATCACCAGTTCTCAAGGCTTCCTTGGGCCCGTTTTGGTGGCCTGTTTTGGTGGCTCTCGTGCCCCATATCTGGGGGGAGGAAGCTTTCTTAGACTTTCAGGGCAGGCCTCAAGGGCTGCCCCCAGGAGCTGCTTCTTGACCTCTGTAGCACTGAGCACAGCCCCTTGCCAGGGCTGCTCTGGGCCTTTTCATCTGCTTCTTGACTGCTGTTCCTGCACCTATTTCAGGTTATTTGGATTCTTTTATGATATTTGTGATGTATTTCACTCTTTTATGGCAGTTTAGTGGTATTTCTTACAATCTTAAACAATATATTAAGAAGGTTGTGAGTGAAATTTTGTGTTAATTAGGTTATATTAGGTTATTTTCGGTGCCTTTCCAGTATATTCTGTGGTTTTTGCGCTCTTCAGTGGAGGACAGAGGAGCAAAGAGGAGCAGAGCAAAGGGCAGAGAAGAGAGCAGGAAGGAATGTAGAAAGTATAGTGTAGCCTCCAGGCTGAAGAAGAATAGGGCTTGGGTATCTCCTAGGAGGCGTGAGCAGCCTGTGGGACTCAAAGGAGCAAAGAGGAGAAGAGAAAAGCATGGAGAGCTGTGCAGGAAGAAGTGGAGTAAGCGAGAAAAGGACCAGAGAGGAGCACATAGAGCAACGCAGAGCAGAGGGGAGAAGTGCAGGCAGAAGCCCAGAGATGAGGTCAGAGGAGAAGGTAGGAGCATGGTAGAGCAGGGTGAAGCAGAAGAGCAGAGTCAAAAGGATCAGAAAAGCAGAGGAAGATCAGAGGAGGATCAGAGGAACAAAAGAGCAGAAACGGACAAGGGCAGAGGAGCAGATACTAGCAGCGAGGAGCAGTGCAGATGTAACAACGTATGCGGAGAAGGGTTCAGGCAGCTGGTAAGTTGCGGAGCAGAAGAGACGAGAGGAGAAGGGTGGAGCAGAAGAGCAGAGAGAAGAAGAGGATTGGTGGAGGATTGGAGGAGGATCGGGTTTGGATCAGAGGAGGATCTGAGAATGCTGATCAGGCCACGGGAATCAGACCACTCTCAGAAGCCCCCTGATGTGCCTCCTGGTTGAAGAAGAATAGGGCTTGGCCATCTCCTGGGAGGCGTAAGCAGCCTATGGGACTCAGAGGAGCAAAGAGGAACTGAGAAAAGCATGGAGAGGAATGCAGGAAGAAGTGGAGTAAGGCAAGAAAAGGACCAGAGAGGAGTGC
Source organism: Dromococcyx pavoninus (assembly GCA_033558185.1). Taxonomy (NCBI): domain Eukaryota; kingdom Metazoa; phylum Chordata; class Aves; order Cuculiformes; family Neomorphidae; genus Dromococcyx; species Dromococcyx pavoninus. Next base: position 1,279,626 of record JAUMJL010000425.1, on the reverse strand, counting down.
AGAGAGGAACAGAGAACAGAGGAGAGAAGTGTAGGAAGAAGCACAGAGATGATGTCACAGGAGCAGGTAGGAGCACGGAGGAGCAGGTAAGCGCACAGAGGAACAGGTAAGTGCACAGAGGACAAGGCAGGAGCACACAGGCGAGTGGAGAGGAGCACAGAGAAGGAACAGAGAAGTAGACAAACTCAAAAAAGGACAGGAACAGCTGAAAAGAGGGATGAAGAAAGGAGTTGACAGGAGAAGCAAGTGGAAGCATTGAGAAGTGTGGAGAAATGTGAAGCAGAGGAGCAGAGAGAAGAGAATCAGAAAAACAGAGGAAGATCAGAGGAGGATCAGAGGAACAAAAGAGCAGAAACGGAGAAGGGCAGAGGAGCAGATACTAGCAGCGAGGAGCAGTGCAGATGTAACGACGTATGCGGAGAAGGGTTCAGGCAGCTGGTAAGTTGCGGAGCAGAAGAGACGAGAGGAGAAGGGTGGAGCAGAAGAGCAGAGAGAAGAAGAGGATTGGTGGAGGATTGGAGGAGGATCGGGTTTGGATCGGAGGAGGATCTGAGAATACTGATCAGGCCACGGGCATCAGACCACTCTCAGAAGCAGATAATAACAGAGAGGAGCAGAGCAGATGCAAGGCTGTATGTGGAGAAGGGATCAGGCAGTTGGTGAGTTGTGGAGCAGAAGAGTCGAGAGGAGAAGAGCAGAGAGAAGAAGAGGATTGGTGGAGGATTGGAGGAGGATCGGGTTTGGATCGCAGGACGATCTGAGAATGCTGATCAGGCCACGGGCATCAGGCCACTCTCAGAATCCCCCTGATGTGCCTCCAGGGTGAAGAAGAATAGGGCTTGGGCATCTCCTGGGAGGCAAAAATACCAGAGAGGAGCGCAGAGTAACGCAGAGCAGAGGAGAGAAGCGCAGGAAGAAGCACAGAGACGAGACTACAAGAGCAGGTAGAAGCATGGAGGAGCAATTAAGAGCACAGAAGAGCAGGCAGGAGCTGACAGAGGAGTGCAGAGGAGCACAGAGAAGGAACAGAGAAGCAGACAATCCCAAAAAACGACAGGAGCAGCTGAAAAGAGGGATGAAGAAAGGATCAGAGGAACAAAGGAGAGCAGAAAAGGACGGGGCAGAGGAGCAGATACTAGCAGAGAGGAGCAGAGCAGATGGAAGGACGTATGCGGAGAAGGGTTCAGGCAGTTGGTGAATTGTGGAGCAGAAGTTTTGAGAGGAGAAGGGTGGAGTAGAAGAGCAGAGAGAAGAAGAGGATTGATGGAGTTTTGGCACATGATCGGATTGGGATCGGAGGAGGATATGAGAACACTGATCAGGCCATGGGCAACAGACCGCTCTCAGAAGCCCCCAGACGTGGCTCCAGGTTGAAGGAAAATGAGGCTTAGGCATCTAGGAGGGGTGACCAGCCTGTGGGACGAGGAGACAGGTCTTGCTCACATGCTCAGGGAAAAGCCGACCGCCAGCTTTGGGGTCAGGAAGGAATTTTCCCCCGGGGCAGATTGGCCCTGGTCCCCGGGGGTTTTTTGCCTTCCTCTGCAGCACTGAGCATCACCACTTGTCAGGCCTCCTCTGCTCCCCTTTGGCTGGCTCACTGCCTGCTGCTCGTGCACCACGAAGATTGGCCTGTCGTGCCCTGCAGCTGGGGGGAGGAAGGCTTTTTTTTCCCCACGCTGGGCCAGCGAGTGTCCCCGGGGGTTTTTTGCCTCCTCTGCAGCACTGAGCACGGCCCCTTGCCAGGGCTTCTTTGGGCTGTTTTGGCGAGGTGCCTGCTCCTTGTGCTCCACGAAGGTGGCCCTCGTGCCCCGCATCCGGGGGGAGGAAGCTTTCTTCAACTCTCCAGGTGGGCTCCAAGGGAGCCCCCCGTGGGTTGTTTCTTCTCCTCTGTAGCACTGAGCACAGCCCCTTCTTAGGGCTTATCTGGGCCACTGCTCTTGCACCTCCAGGGCGCCACTCGTGCCCTGGCTCTCTCTGGCCCTGTTGCCCATTGCAAGTTTTCAGCAGGAGCGAGTTCTACTCTTCCTTGGGCTCCATTCCTCAGGGGTTCTTGCTTGTGTAAACCACTCTGTGCTTGGAAGGGCTCCAGGCTTGCTCCACCATCAGGAGCTGACACTTCCCAGCTCTCCCTGCACACACTACAAGCACTGGACAGGCACAAGAGCACTTTTCATGCATCACTGGCGAAGAAGCACGATGCGGCAAGTTTTTGAAGGCAAAAATATGCTTGTCATGGATACACGTTATCCTTCTGAAAATATATCCCATGGTACCACACCCTGCTGCTACTACTTCCTCCTCTTCTTCCTTTTCTCTGTGCTTGGATATTCCTGACCCTGACTCGAAAAGAGGCACTGCTTGGCCTCTATTCCTGTTGCTGCTTTCTGTAGCTCTGTGGCTTGCCTTTGCCAGACTGCCAGGGATCTTTTCTCAAGCTAAACATCAGCCTGCTCTTGGCTACACATGTGCATTGTGTTAATGCTTGTGAGCACCAGCTCTGAAACAGAGTCAGAAAAATAACACAAAATAACTTAACATAAAATAATTTAACATAAGATAACCTCACGTAAAATAACTTCACGTAAAATAACAACATAAAATAAAATCCCTTTTCCACTTGTATCTTTTGTGTTATGTGTCCTTGAAAGCATTTTTGGAGCTGAAACCCCCTGCTCTTTTGGGCAAATTATTTCATTGTTATTTGACTCAAGTAGAGGGGAAGGGAGGGGAGGACAGGAGGGAGGGAGAGGGAGAGGGAGAAAGGGAAAGGGGGGAGAGGGAAAGGGAAAGGGGGAAAGGGAAGGGGAAGGGGAAGGGGAAGGGGAAGGGGAAGGGGAAGGGGAAGGGGAAGGGGAAGGGGAAGGGGAAGGGAAACGGAAAGGGAAAGGGAAAGGGAAAGGGAAAGGGAAAGGGAAAGGGAAAGGGAAAGGGAAAGGGAAAGGGAAAGGGAAAGGGAAAGGGAAAGGGAAAGGGAAAGGGAAAGGGAAAGAGAAAGAGAAAGGGGAAAATATGTAATTCTTTGCCTAACAACATGCGTGGCAAGCTCTGTCCTAGGTCTGAGGGTTGCATCCAGGAGAACAGTGCAGGTCCCTGGCCCATCCAGGAGACAGGGCCACATATGGGCACCCCTACAACATCGCTCAGGCAGGTGCTGAAGGCCCCAGGCAGAAGCAGAGACACCACCTCCCCTGGGCCCTTGGCAGGTGACAGTGGGGCTGGGGGTCCCAGGGGAGGCCAGTGCCAGTCAATGAGGCCTGTGAGCCCTGCCAGGACCCTGACAGAAGGAGACTTGCAATGCTCATATCCTCTCCTTTGCACATTTATGGTGGACCACTTTGGGGACCGAGTGGTGGGCCAGATGGACCTTCCTTCTGACAGAGTACTGCTGTTCTCAGGCTCTTTGGTTTTAGTACGCTTTTTCATGGGAAGCAGCTCAGGAATTTCTAAAAATGAGTACAAGGAGAAAAAAAATAAATTAATGGGAAAATGATCAGGTATCGCTCGCCTCAACCAGATTTGCAAACATTTAGTTGAGGAGCATATCCTGCCTCAGACTGAGGGCTCAATCTTTGAGCCTCACCAGCGTCAGAGATGGGGGGGGGGGGGGGATTGCTATCCTGTAGAAACCCAGCTCAACTGGATGAACGGAGAAGGTTTTCAGGAACTGCACTTCCCACGTCCTTTTTGCAAATTTGATCAGATGGCCGGATTGTCTCAAGCTGATGCACAGCTCTCCCCTCCATCAGCAGGTACGTCCTTCCTTCCCACAGCATGACTGAGCCAACGCCTCGGCTGGGACGTGGCCACCCATTCAATCCCTTCTGCTGGTGCAGGGCTGGGAAGAGGTGTCCTCAGAGGTTTCCTCAGCACGTACTGCTGGGGAAGAGAGAAGGTAAGGAGAAGAATACGTTAGCATAGGCTGGCATTGTTCATCTGTAAGGCACCCACAAGGATCTTTAGTCCAGCAGTCTGATCACTTCAGGACTCAAAAAAACCTCAAGCATGGTGTTGAGGGCATTGCCCAAATCTCTCTGTATGGGTGATTGCAGAAGAATTACAAGGAAACTGAGTGATGTATGTTGTTCAGACTTCCCACACTCTTGTACAAAAACATGCTGGAAAATTAACCTTGGTTTTGCTCTAGCCAGCAAGTAGAATGTAAGCAATATTACCCACCTGACTTCACTGTTCACCAGTCATATGAACACAAGAATAGTAACTCAGCCGATCCACCACTTGCACGCACCCATCACGCACCCACCTAGCACAGAAAAGCTAAGATATGCCAGACCCTATGCTCCTCGCCATGGGTCAAGCTCAGTGACACCACGAACAGCTGCCAGTTGCTGTGAATCTCCGCTTGGTCATCGTTGGAGAGCCCTGGGCTAATTGCAAGGTAATAAAAGTCCTTTTCCTGACCTTGTATTGTGTTCTTTCTGCATATTCCAAGCTGCCTCTGGGGCTGCCAAGTCTCCACATCCTTTACAGTCTCTTAAACACTGCCAGGCTTGGAGCATCAACCACCTACCTGGGAAGCCTGTTCCAGGGTTTGACCAATTTTTGGTAAAGTGCTTCCTAATGTTTAGTCTAAACCTTCCCTGATGCACTGGGTACCAGGGAGAAGACATCAGCCTTTCTCTCTCCACCTTTCCCTCTCAGGAAGCTGTAGAGAGCAGTGAGGTCGCCCCTCAGCCTCCTCCTCTCCAAACCAGACAAGCCCTGTGTCCTCAGCCGCTCCTCAGAGGACAGGCCTTCCAGCCCCTTCCCCAGCTTTGGTGCCCTCCTCTGGACACACTCAAAGACCTTCACATCCTTTTTAAATCATGGGACCCAGAACTGCACACAATACGTAAGGTGAGGCTGCACCAATACTGAACACAGTGGGACAATTGCCTCTTTTGACCAGCTGGTTATGCTGTGTTTGATGCACCCCAGGATGTGGTTTGCCCCCATGGCTGCCAGGACACACTGCTGGCTCATATTGACCCTCCTGCCAGCCAGCACCCCCAGATCCCTTTTTGCATAGTGTGACTCCAGCCACTCCTCTCCTGATTCATACTTCGATCTGTCGTTACTCCATCCCAGCTGCAGAATTCAGCACTTGTTAACTGTCATTCCAGTATCTTCAGCAAACTTCCTAAGGGTGCATTCAACTCCCATATCCAGATCACTGATAAAAAAAAATGAACAGAACTGGCCTAGGATTGAGCCCTAAGGAACACCGCTGGTGACTGGTCACCAAGCAGATGCAGCCCTGTTAACTACAACACTGAGCTCCGCCTTTCAGCCAGTTCTTCACCCAGTGCACCGTCTACCTGCTCATCTTGCAGCTGGACAACCCACCCAGAAGGATGCTGTGAGGGGTAGTATCAAAAGCCTTTGTAAAATCCAGAAAAACTACGTCCACTGCCTGCCCTTCACCCATGAGGCAGGAGACCTTATCGTAGAGGGATATTGAATTTGTGAAACAGGACTTTCCCTTTGTGAACCCGTAGTGACTGTGTGATGGTTGCATTGTTCCTTACATGTCTCTCTGTAGCATCCAGTATGATCTTCCGCATATTTTTTCTATGTGCTGAGGTTAGACTAGTAGGTCTGTAGTTTCCTCATGCCCTTCTTACAAACAGGAATAATGTTGGTTAGTTTCCAGTCAGCGGGGACATCCCCAGACCACCAAGACCTTCGGTAGATGATTGAGAAGTGTTCTGCCATAACATCCTCTAGCTCCTTCAGTACTCTGGGATGAATCCCACCAGGTCCCATGAACTTGTGAACACGCTGCTGGTCCCTTACGATTCCGTTGTCCACAAATGGAAAGTCACTGTTTCCACAGTCATAGTCCTTCAACTCAGGGGACTGGGCAGCCCAAGATTTTTCAGTATTATTTAAGATTGGGGGAAAAAAAGCATTGAATGCCTCCACATTTTCTTCATCTCTATTTGTCGGGTGACCATCTTCAACAAGAATCTTGGCTGGACAATCAATAGTAGGCACCCACAACGATATCTGTCCTGTTTTCCATCCCCCTGATCCTCACTCAGAGACTCTCCATCACGTCATCCCTAACCATAAGTGTTGTAGAGTCAAACCTCTCCTTTTAGAAACAGTGTTAACTCCTCCACCTCACCTGCCCTGCCTAGCCCTCTTGAATAGCCTAGAGCCCTCCATCTCATTTGCCTACCTCACTTTGTGGGACGATGTTCAGATCTTATCTAAAACCTTGGAAAATCTCCTTTTCCTTTAGGATTTAGTATTTTGAGTACTGGAAGGGTAAGGAAGGGACTGTTCTTGTAATTTTGTACGTTTGGTACGTACGTGTAGATAAGCGCAACTATACCAAATACAGTCATTTAGTCACAGTGATGCCAGAGGTGAAAGAAAGGGGTTTGGTTTCTTCTGCATGAACTTTGCAGAGACGTGGAGAGTGTGCTGTTCATGGTGAGGTTGCCTTCTTGGAAAGAAGTTCTGAATTGTTTGTGTTCTTGAACATATTTTTCCTTGCACTTCAACAGCTCTTTTCCTCCTTTGGCATAGGAAAACAACTGTTTCTATGGTCCTTGCAGAATCTGTGCAAAGGAGACGTAAAATTTCACCACCTTCGTCTCAGGAATGAGACTTCTGTCTCAGGACTTGGGTCCCTCCTCAAACCCAGAAGTATCTCGGATCAAGAGATAAGCCTTCATATAAAATGAGAAGGCTCTCCTAATTGTGAAAGTTTCTTCTCCTAAAAAGATAATTGGCAAAATATATATTGTTAGAACATCCCTCAGAACTGCCAGAGGTCTGTCAGTTCCACTATGAGCCAGAGTAGTGAAGATATACTAGAATTAGGCTGTTATTTTAGGTATTTGACCCCCAGGGCTCTGAGAAGGGAAGGAGAGGAGAAATAAGATGCCTGTACCACACCTATGTACACTAGCAATATAAGGCACTCCAAGCAATAAAGAAATCCCATGGCAGCCTAGGGATTACGACAAGAAGGACTGGCAACTCAAGAACATTGTAAAGATATTAGAAACCTAAGCCCAAAAGCCTTCTCTGACTGAAGGAGTCCTGTGCCCCCCACAGCACACTTCACCCCAGAGCTTCACAGTTACCTCAAAAGGGTACAGTTTCTTGCTTCAGATGTTCTGCTTAATAAAAAAATTCTAAGTCTTTATTTAAAAAATGCAAGAGCAAACTTGGCAGTCTGGCCTCTGCTGTCAGGATGGCCTATGTATTATCCAGCAAGTGTTTAATGTAAAGAGTTTGGCACAGTGCTTATGTTTCTTTCTACATAAGATCCTAAGTTACTTCTGAAAACCGAACTTGGATGTTTTTGACAATTCTGTCTTATTTTATCTATCTAATAGATATTTGAATTCAAATAAAATCTTTAGCTCCATAATTTATTGTGGCAGTGAGTTCCGCAGATTAACTATATGTGACATAAAAGGCCATTTTCTTTACCAGTTTTAAATTTATTGCCTTTTAATTTAAGTAGTTATCCGACTGCACCTCTTTCACAAGACAGCATAAATAGGAGCACCTGCTGACCTTTTTGCCATACATTATTTTATATACCTTTGTCGTGTCACTTCTTATTAGTCTCTTTACTAAACTAAACTGCAATCTTTTAAATCTCTCCTATTATGGGGTACTCTCCAACCTCTAATTGTTTGCTTTGCCCTTTTTGAAAAGATCTTGGGTATTCGGGTCTCTTTAGGCACTCACTTAAGTGTAACATATAATTTACAATACTTCAATGCTTAGAAAGTCTTGCATTGTTTAGACAACTAGAGTCCTTCAGTTATCTAGTCTTTCTAAACTAGTGCAGATTTACCATGAAAACAGTGCCTCTGGGAATGATCTTTGTTGGTAGAAATATTTGCAAACAAGCGTGACCAAGCTCAGCCTCAAATACATTATGTATCTGGGGTAATGCTTTGGGGTGTACCCCAGCCTGGGTTGCATTTTACATTCACAATTAGTTTGAAACTGTAGTCAAATCCATCCCACACACATTTCTCCAACAACAATGCCCAGAGTGTGCTTCAGGTGACCTTACTAGACCTTCCAGTACCTCTTTCTGTCAAGTTTCTTCTCAATGACTGTGGGTTGCTGATTTCATTTCCTCTTTGTGGAGGTGGGTCCCAGCCAGTGGCTCTTGACAGGGAGTCCCAGCACTCAGCACAAGGAGATCACTCAGCGTGGGTTCCTGCTGTTGATGGAAACTAGAAGAGATAATCTCCGGTTTCAGTATCTCAGAGTTATCACATCTGCTGAATAGATAGAAATTCATGCAAGCACTGAACAGATAGCTCAGTGTAGTGTCAGTGCCAAAATGCAGTGTGTCATTCAGGAGTCTGAGAGTCATCTTTCTCATCTCCCTCTAACATTTTGGGGTTCACAGTTTCTATCTTAGCAAGCAGACAGGCTAAGTGAGCTCAGGTGGGTTGCTAACCCTAGTGTAGGATAATTTCTACCACCAGCATATAGCAACACCAAATGAAAGACTTCTGATGTAACTCTCCTGTGGCCCAGGAGGAAGTTTCTCTAGGTATTACAGCTTCTTGTCTGCATTTAGACAGTGTCTGTTCTGCACCCCAGAAAGTTCTCGCTGCCATAATCACATTTGGTTTAGGGTTCAGATTCTGTTCTTGAACACCATAATTTAACATAATAATCCCTCTGTCTCATTGACACACAAAAGGAATTTCCCTCTATCTTCTTTCTTAAACCTCCCCAACAGGGACCTACCTTCTCAGGGCCTGGTAGCCATGCCACACTGTGGCACCTGAGATGCTGGGCCCAGAGTAACACTCAGCATCCCACTAGGTATTCAAGCTTTTCTAAGGGTGAGCAGTCATGATGCCATTTCACCCCACATCAACAGCTTCTTGTCTGCAGATGCTAAGAAAAAAATGAGTGAACACTCTCCTCCTCTTCTTTGTCTTTACCAGAAAGACATCTTTTTTTTCGCACGCGCACACAAAAAGCTGAATTTAGTTGCTTAACCCGAGTCATCTGGTACCACCGGAGATGCCACAGGTAGTTGCAAAACCCACAGCAGGTTGGGAGATACAACAGGAAAACTATGGCAGACCCTCAGTCCTTTGGGTAGCAGCTTGATACCAGCTGCTGCAGCTCAGGGCATTCCAAACAGCAATTCTCAGATGCTCAGGTGCCTCTGAAACATCAGTCCCAAATCAAGCACCAAAAAAATTATTTCTTGTGGAAAGTGGCTGACTATTCACAGTTCAGCTGTCCTCAGAGTCAGCACATTAAAGAGCATCTAATACCAAAAACTGCTTTCTGGACATAACACTCACTGCAAGGGGAAAAGAAAGCCCTAGCATGATCTTGTTTACATGTGGCATACCTAAAGCCACAGCACTCCCGAAATTGCGTAGGAAAACAGAGCCACCTACAGGAGAAACCATTCTGGTTTGGCGAGACATCAGATCCAATGATGCAATGCATGATTTTGTGCAACCAGCACAAAGGCAGGACCAGCTAAACACTGTGTTGCCAGCAGAACAATGAAGGTTACACAAATATATTCTGTATAATAAAAGTTTTGTGAATCAGGCTTAGAGTGTGTCTGACTTTTGTAGTTTTAGTAAACCAATTCCACGAACGTTCAACCAAAGCAACAACTAATTAAGTTCCCCAGTGACTACATCCTCGTATTAGAGTTCCTAGTAATTGTTGGAAGACACTTTTACTGGTACAGACCTTGTACATTATCCAGCAGACAGGCTCTGTCTGCGGTGGTCGTCCCACCCCATCTTTTCACAACCATGTCCTCTCTGTCAGCCCTGTGCTACTCAATTATTTGGGCATGCCCATGCCATATGAAAGACATGCAAGCTGCCAAGCAAGCTGTACCCAACCTACCTGGCTGGAGAAGATGTAAAATAACTTATCCTGTCTGTTGTACAATGGAAAAAGTCAGTATTTGGTACTTCTTTGGTACTTAACAGGGTATGTTCAATTCCCTGCTGCTAACTGTAACCACCAGTAGATAAAAACTTGCAGTATCACCAACAGCACACGGAATGAATCCTAATGGCTTTTCTGCCTCCATGGAAAAATATCTCAGGGCTGAAGTCTCCTTAATTCAATTTCCTGTTGCTTGACTGCTCCACTACATGTCTTCAACAGAGAAGATATTAAAGGAGAGAGAAAGTAAGGAAAAAAAGGTTGGCTGAAAATAGTGACTATTTGGACCAGGCTATCTGCAAGTCTTAAGAAACGGTAGCAGAGCAGCTGCTTAAAATGCCATGTAAGGAAATATAAGGTCTTTGGTGTCAGAGGCTGCTAAAACTTAAGGAAACAGCACTAAGAGTTTCCCCATGGCCAGCTGATAAAGGATGTTCTGTTACGTTAACACAGGGGCCTCCATACTTAGCTGGATTAAGCTAATTAAAATAGCATGAAATCAATCTTTCTTTAAATACTTAAAAGCAGAACAAAAATTAGGTTGAGTGAACCCACCTAAATTGATTTCCATTTCTGTAATGACTGATTTGTGTGATACATAAAGTTCAGTTTCATATCTGTCTGAACTTCTAGATGTTTGTATGTTCTTACTTATTCAATCATATTCTCCTGTAGGATTATTATTTTAAACTCATCCAGACTTGAGCTTTTTGAGTTATTAGAAAAAAATTCCATAGACTTACCTTTGGCTGAATTTAATAATAATTTTAATTCAATTAAATCTAATGGGATTACATTAAATGCATCCTGCAATTTTATATATACTGACTGAGCTGTACAGTCAATGGAACAAAGTCACTAGTATAACAGCATAGCTTTGAGGTTTTAATATTGTTGATAAGAAACTAAGACTTTTGTGGGTAGAAAAGATTTCCCTTGGCCTACAAAGTCTCAAGTTCTGTGTCATAAAGAACAATAGTTGTTTCATACTTCATTGCTTCCATGTGGTACAGATATCACACACAAAGATACCAAGCAATGATCCCTCATGATATCGCTATTGACTTCAGCCAGAGCTGAACGGCATGGCAGGGTTAGAAAGGAGGATCATGTATATGGGCTTGCCTGGAACCTTGCTAGCACAGGACAACTAGGATCCACCACCCTCCTTGGTCAATTATAAATGAGGACAAAAAACTTGTGAAGGATATTTTTAAACTTTTTTGAAAGGATTAAATGAAAAATGCACAGCAATCAATTAGATGCGGACCATAAGCTCTCCCAGACAAGGGCTGCTCTTCTTGTGTTTACATACAGGGTGAGATAAGTTGCTGTTAATTTTAACTACCTACAAGTTGCATTAAGTCTAAAGCATTTGTCCAGGCTTTCGCTGAACTTTTTGCAGAGTCCTGCTAAGCAATCCCCCCTATCTATCTTTGATGACATATACTTCTGTACTGTGGAAAAGTTTTGCACTGACTCATAGTTATACATTGTCTCATATGAGCAAAAATGCTGCTTTAACCCCCATCTCCTTGCCTTGCCACTCATTCAGCTCCAGGACAGGTGGAGGGAAGGGGATCTCTTCTGTCTGGATGGCATTTTTGCAGTCCTGCTACTACACTGCTTGGTTAAAATCAGTCCACCTGGGGGAACAGAGCCCCTAGGAGGCCCAAAAATGTGATGGAGTTGTGGAGGTAGAGCACTGTTCCCCAGGGGCTGACACTATCAGAGGCAAGAGGAGTGCAAGCAAACAAGGTGCACGTGGCAGAAGTCAAGCAAATCTCTCTAAAAGGGGAGCTGGACTTGGAGAGGAAGGAGATATCTCTAGAACTTGATCTTCAGGCAGATTGTGCAATTCTTCCACCAGCACACCTGCAGCCGTTCTCTGTTCTATACTGTCTGGGAATTCAATGAGCACGTTTTCTACCCTATCGTCCAAGTCACTAGTGGAAGTATCAAATAACATCAGAGTCAGGGCAGAGCCCTTCGATACTGATTCCCAGCTCAGCAGTGACTCACTGACAACTATACAGTTTCCAGCCAGCTGCATACCTAAAGCGTTAGAACTTCTCCTTTTCAAGGTGTGTCAAAACAGTCTAAAATAGATATTTTGTTGAAATGTGGTGAAAAATCAGATCTTACAGAAAGCCACAGCTAAAAGAAAGGCAATCGAGTAGTCAAAGTTTAGCAAATGGGATCAGCACTGAGTTTTTTATATATGCATCTATGCCCTTTTTGTACCTGTTCTCTGATTAAAGCGAGCAGCAGCGCTTTCAACTATTTTAACAGCACTTTGCTCTCAGAAACCTCCACTGCAAAAAGGCAGTTGGCTTTCAAAGGCACAAATCTGTGAAAAAGATTAGTTAATCAGCTAAATGAGAAAACAAAGAAAATATAAAACTCAAAGTTAGTTATATGATAGTCACATTGTCTTTATGAAAACGTACGTCTGGAATAAGCGCAGGGAAAGGGATTTCTCTCAAAGATATTTACTTTCTAGTAACAGGAAGAGAGGGGGGAAAGTAATCTAAGGGATTATCTACAGGAGATAAAAGCTCTTGGATAAACTCCCATGTCTATTAACAGCTCATCTCCAAGAAAACATAGTGGAGTCCAAGGACAGGGCAAAAATGGATGTATACCTCATATAAAACTTCCCCCCAGGCTCTTCCAGTATGAGGAGTAGGAGCATATGAGGAAAATCGTGGGCAAAAGGTCTGCAAGGTTGCCCCTCTCCCACTGTAAACCACCGCTCTTCTTCCTCCCTGAGCTCATCAACCCCATGTAATGCTCTCCATGCGAGTGCTTCGCTTTGCGTAAAACCAGAGGCCGAGGGGGCAGAGAAATTGGCTCTCACACACTTAAAGAATGTTGTCAGTAGTGGGGGAGACAACTGGGAGACAACATTTTCTGACTCTCCACGACAGGCCCACGTACAGCTTGCTCTGGCTCCAAGTCTCAGGTTTTCCAAAACGCCAGACGAGGTCTTCAGTCAAACATACAAATCTACCCTTCATTGTTGCTGATTCCACGGCACAACCCTGAGAAGACACATTGCAGGCAGAGCTCATGGCTGGCTCCACAACACGCTGATTGCAAGTTTGATGCAGACTGGGCAGGACTGTAACAGATCCTCATTGGTCATCTGTGGGGCTAAGAGAAGAACAGAAATCCTAACAGGCACGAGAGGGGGTTTCTCAATGAGTTCTGTCCACCGGATTCCTCTCTTTCAAATATATTAAAGCAAAGAGGCACAGTAAGAAGCTAGATGTGTAAAGTTTGGCTACTAGGCACTTTTCAAGCCACATTTAGTCACTGTGCTGAATGGGCATTCACAAAGTCAAGAACCATAGGGAAAAAATGCTGATACCTAAACATGCTTAAAAGGACAGAAACTCAGCTGGAATAAATCAGTGTAGCTTCAACAAAGTATGTGGGTCTGGCCACTGGAGTTTACATTTTAATGCTACAGCTCAGACAGACTTCGGGACGGGGAGATGCATTACCCACCACTCTGTCCTGCTTCACTGCTGGGCAAGCTGCAATAATCCAGCACTTGATTTTTTTCACACTTGAGTAGTGCTTGCCAGCCAGGAGAGGGATTTCTCATTTAGTTTTAGAATTGATTCATGTTACTTTGATTGTAAGTTTACAAAACAAGCTTTCCTTTAGGTTTTCCTTTGTGTTTCTCTGGTATCTTGAATCAAAAACTCTCACTGCAGGGAAAACGGGAAAATTAGTCTCCTATTGGTATCAAATGGGTCTATGTGAGAGCCCTAAATGTCACTTTGGTGACTAAGATATAGTAATTCCTACGTGTAAAGGGAAGTAAAACTCCTACCTACAAGCAATGATTCTTGACCCGTTTTGACTTGTCTCTCTTCTCGTTCAGAGAAATTTCCTGAAATTTTGTTCAGTGTGATGGGCAGAGACAAATCCTGTACCCTAAGATGCCCTGGTAGAGATCTATTAAAACTCCCATTTTTCTTCAAAGACTTAAGGTACATAAGGTAAGACTACACAAGTATAAGAACGGGAAGAAAAATCCAGGGCAAGTAGAAATCATGGACTTCAATGATCTATGAACATATGTGATTCTTACACACTAGGTTATATAGAATTAATAACATTGTTCTCTGAGGAAAACATACAAATTTTAGGATTTCCCTGAAGCAAATCAAGTTTTATGTGTTTGCCTCCAGTAAAAACCATTTTCATCAATACAGAAATCCATGCTATTTATTGGTCAGATATGTAAATCATATTTAGATCAAGCTACATAACTAGACAAATTCAAATCACAGTAGATATATTCAAATCACAGCACTGCTTTTGTCTGCTGAGGTTTAAGGTTGGAGCTTCTCTCCCTGATTATTTTTACAGCCAGCTCTCAGAGTTTATTGCAATCTCAACATTTCCAGAGACAGAAAAAATATTATTTTTCTAGTCAGTTACTCCATTGCCAGTATACTAGGACTACATATTGATTTTCTGTCCTCAGCTGCTAATGTGGTGCACTTGTCTCTAGTTTTCTCCTCACAGGTCACTAAGATTTATGGCTAAGTCAAAGGAGATGAAACCAGAAGGCAGACTGCTGAATCTCCACTGCTGGAAGCCACCTGCTGCTGGCCAATACTGGGTCACATACATCTCCTGAATTATTCAGGCCACGCCAAAAGTTCTACTGGATGTTTTGCTTCTCATGTGAGAGAGCTGGGCTTATTCTTGCCGCAAGCCACACACCTGGTTAATTCATTTCCTCCCCACTATAGCCAAATTTCAGTTTATCTGTTACATAAAATGCAGCACATCTGACCAAATAACCTGCTTTAGCAAAGGCAGGGTCTTCACCAACACATTGCTTAGCAAGGCAGGGCTCAGATGTCTTCAAATCAGGTAATTATTGATCTTTCGTTACTTTTTCCTAGAAGAAAAAGGGATTTCCATAGAAATAAAGCAACATTGGGTTGGGTGAATGTGGAAGAAATGATAAAACCTGTAGCAGCAGTCTGGGGAGGGATGGAATAGTAAGGGATGTTGAAAAGAAAGGAAGGGCTGAGGTTAGGCTCCTCATCTGAGACACGGAGATGGCTTGGTATGAACGGGATGCAGTGCAGTCCCTGGCCCACGGACAGCTGAGGGTTAGGATTAGGGTTCCTAGTGAGCAAGGTAACGGCAACGGTGCTGGAGTGCCTACAAGAGTATCAAAAAGGAAAAAAATTAAAGGCTCATACTGGCAGTCTCCTTTATCTCACTCAGTGGATTTGAATCCTGGCTTGTGAATTAGAGTAGGATTTGTGTTTGGGTTGACAGAAAGTCCAGATCTATAGCTGGCGTGGGACTGGAAAGGGGCTGCCAAAGGAAACAGAGTTGAGAGAAAGACATTTTGTGTAATTTTACTACTAGGATCTGGAATATTATTTCCAGTAAGAATATAGAAAGTCCACAGCAATATTTTAATGCTTCCTTTTCTTTGTCCAGCCTCAGTCTTTCTTGCAGAGAACTGCACACATGGTAGATTTCTAAACTTGAGCTATGGAAATAGCTTGTCCTTGAAATTAATTAGAAGGTATAATGGTTTAATCCTCATGTGTACTGAAAAAAACAGTCCACCACAGATTATTAAACACACATAAACATCAACCAACTCAAAAAATAACAACCTAACTCCCCCCAAAAATGTGGGCTGAAATAGTTGGAAGCTGGGGGAGCACGTGGAAGAGGTGTCACATTTTCGTACTAATCACGTCCAGAGGAGGGTATGAAAATACGTCCCCTGGTTGCCAGAACAGTCCCCACCTCACTCTTTCCAGGTTTCCTGTGGATGGACAGGAGGCTGGACAGAAAGCCCCATGACTTATGGGGCTGCAGATGATGGTGTGTGTAAGTAAAATGGCATGGGGAGGAACACAGCTGAACCTCAATGAAGTTTTGATGGAACTGGAACAGAGACTGCTTCCAGGTGCCCTTAAACTACAAATGTACACAGGTGTCCCTCTTGTCATATGAGTTGGGGAGCCCCATTACTATGCCACAAGCACAGCAGTGGATGTGGTATGCATTATGGTCACCCTAGACACAGGCCCCAGGATACGATGCACCCTCAACTCTTCACCCCTCCTGGGTATGCCCTGCACTCAGGGAGAAGGTGGGAGGCACTACACTCACCTTCCTCTTCACCTTTCTTTTGGGGTGTGGGTACTTTGCTTCAAAACTAAAACAGTCTCCAGCTTCAAACAGAAAAAAAACTATTCATTGTGAACCATGCCTCTGGCCCGGAGCTTCTCAAACAGCCAGGACTCAGACTGCTGCATCCTGCAGCCCACTCAGTCCACACAGACCAGGTTCTCCTGTAGCACCCCGAGTACCACAAGGACAAGATATTTGGGGAAGCTTTTGAGGTCCTGCCTGGAAGTATTGTCCCCCTCTGCTGGCAACCTGGCTTTGCCGTCCTCTGATTTCTAAGGGAAAGAATCAGAATGGTTTCCGTTGGAAGGGGCCTTAAAGATTACCCAGTTCCAACTCTTCTGCCATGGACAGGGACACCTCCCACTAGATCAGGTTGCTCAAAGCCTCATCCAGCCTGGCCTTGAACACTGCCAGGAATGAAGCATCCACGACTTCTCCGGGCAACCTGTTCAGCACCCTCACGCTAAAAAATTTCTTCCCAATATCTAATCTAAATCTCCCCTTTTTCAACTTAAAGCCGTTCCCCCTCGTCCTATCACTACACTCCCTTATAAAGAGCTCCTCCACACATTTCTTGTAGTCACCCTTTAAGTACTGGGGAGAAAGAAAGGGAGAGATTGCAAGTGAAGCACATTTAAGTTTTTACCTAAAGGGAAACATAGCCAATGAACCCACACTATTTGTCCTGCTCAGACATTTTGAACCCATTATGGCTGAATGGGTCCTAAATGTCCCCAAACATGTTCCCATTATTCCTAATTAAATTAGTTTATTGAGATCATCAATGAAAAAACATTATACAATTAAAACATTTGCACTCAATCAATTTTAATTGTATTCACTGCAATTGCCTGTGCCAAACCAGATGCCTTCTATCCTGAGATAAGTGAAGGAAAAGCAATTTTTAAAACTCCCATTTACTCAAGTTTGATCTGATCAAGTATTGCCACAGTCGTTTTTTTTTTTCCTGGGAGAACTCAGCAGCAGTCGCCTCCCCCCGACAGTGGCGGCTGGAACACCAGCCCTGGCTCCGGGAGGGAGGTGCTGGGCAGCTCTGGGATGGCAGGGACAGAGCATCCCTCCGCCTGTCTGTTAGCACCACCTAGTGCTGCCGGCGGCAAAATGTCAGCAACGGCGGGGAAAGGGAAGGCCACCATCCGATGCCTTGGGCTTCCTGATAAGCGAGTTAACTGATGCCAGAAGGCTCCTGGGGGTGTAGCAGAACCTGGGTGCCAAAATGGCACATCTGAGAGCCACCTTCACTTCCTGGAGAATCTTCCCTCGTTATCTCACACTGCTTTGGAGAAATCATTGATCAAAGGTGGTTTTGGAGCCCATCACAAGTAAAAAATCTATCAGCTTTAACCTCCATCACTGAGATTTAAGCCAGCCTGCTTGTCTTGCACTTCCTTTGGGCTTAGACCATCAAAACATACAGTAACTCTTCTTGCCCAAAACCCTGTGGGGGAAGGGGTATTGCCTCCCCCCCCCCCCCCCCCCATCCTCAGCCACAACAAAACACAAGGAAGCCTGGCAAGTTGTTCCTCTGCCCACTTGCAGCCCACGCCTCCCAGATGAAGCTCTGGGAAAGAACAGCCCAGGCCACGGCTTCGTTGCAGAGCACAACCAGCAGGGAGGTGGTAGCGAAGTGTCTGGTTTTCATCCAGTGCTTGTTTAACTTAAGGAGTCCTCGGTAGTCAGCACAGACAAGGATCAAGTCTCTGACCACCAGCTCATGCTCCTGCTTTCCCTCCCCGGTTCAGTGGGTGTGGTGCTGTTCTGCTTATCAAAAGCAGAGGACGACTTGACCCTAGAAACCTTATAAGCTGCATGTTCTGACCTTCTCCTGACACATGGGTGTGAATTGCACAGAAAAGGCTGGTGAGGCTCAGGGTCCTGCTGCCTGGGAGGCACGCCACTAGGCTGGAGCTTTATCACCAGTCAGATCAGCCAGCAAGGCCAGAAGAAAGCATCACACCCAACACACGGGTACTGACTCGCAGGAGGCAGCACCAGGCTGGGAATCCCAGCTGGAAAGCAGACCTCCCCGCAACCCTGAGCCAGGAAGCTCTGATCTCCATCTTTCTGGGTGAATGCTTTCACTGCTAGCTTGAATACAAACAAGCAAGAGACCAGATTCTGTTGTTTATATCTTGAACAGCTAACCATATGCAGCATGCTCAGTTTGTCTGTTCAGGTTTAGGTTGTTTCTACGTCTTAGACTGATGTATATTTCCACATACCCAGAAACAATTCTCACATATCTGTGAACTTCTGGATTAAAACCCTGAGGCTCTTACAGATTTTCAGTAGCTTCTAATTAGAGGAGAAGCTGGCAGGATTTTGCATACAGAGGCATTAGAGTCTTTTTTCTTAACTCAGTGAATAAGCAGAGACTTGCTGTAAGTCAAATCTGCAGTGGGATATGGCAATTCTGGCTCATGTGCTCATACAATATTTCCAAGGCTAGCTCTGAATCAGAGACCTTCATGCCAGTTTTATGCTAACATCCAGCCTCCCTTTCTCTAAATATGAAGGCTAATTTTCCCTCAGCTATGTTCGCCTGCTTGTGGCTGAAGATCTCTAGTCTCCTATGCTCACATCTCCAAATCTTTCCCATCAAACTGATCACTATAGGAAGAGCAGTAATTGATAGCAGGTGTTTCCGAGGTGTTTACTGCTTGTGGCACTATTTGCCTCATATCTTGCCATATCATTCTCTCTTCCAACATCATGAACTTATGCTCACTGATCCTGAATGGCTGTACAAGAAGATTGATTTAGAGATGGATTTGTTTGCAAGTATTCACTGCTTCTCTTAATCATTGAAGAAACTCAATAGATGTGAGCATGGAGGAAGCCAATACTAATACATTTTTTTTTGCTAGGGTTCAGAGCAAGGTTTTCTTTCCTTTCAATACATTTTAAGGATTATAGCGTTTCAAATTCCAATTCTTTTCCTGTGCCTTAAAGAAAATTATACATATTGCAAAATAGAACAATAGCCCAAACATACTGGGATTGGTTGTAGATTGTCCAGATTATTCCATAATGTATAAGCTGTCTTGCTGCTCAGCCTGCTTTATGCTGTATCTCCCTACACTTATGGAAAAATAAAGCATACTGCAATGAGAGAGTAAGAACCTCCAGGAAATTTGTCTTGCCAGGATTCAACTTGGATGGACATGAAGCAGAAGGAGTCTGAAGAGAGGAGTTAGGTCTGCAACAGTTCCCCAGAAGCTCCAGATAGCAAATTCAAGAAGACATAAGAACAAGTTCCTATTCATTTTCGTAACACCAGCTGATACCATCCAGTTTGCAAGTGTTCCTCATCTCAGACTGACATTGGGTCATACGGATATGGGACAATCTGGGTTGCACAGCTCCAGATCTCTGCTTTATCACGTATGCAAAACACTCGGTTTTTTTGTTCCCTGAAGAGTGGGCCAATGCCTCAGCTCACATGCAACTCCAAACCCTATATGAAACTTAGCATTGATCTTTCTCCACTCAGCATTCCTTTTATTTGCTGACATAAACACACACTCCAATATTTTCCCAGTGATGGGGAAAAATACTGGGTTTTTTTTCAGGAAGAGAAGAGATTCAAAGAGTCCAGAATTGCCAAATAATTCTGCTATGTGAGAGTACCCTATTTCAGACAGCCACGACCCAAGTCATCAGGGGTCCGTAACATGGCATATTGCAGTGCAAATCCCATTTAACTGCAGCCATCACCCCCTTGCAGGGCTGGTTCCTAATCTATCACTGACGGCTCATGCACTGGAGAATGCACCACAAGTAACAGACTAAAGCTGAGGTTCAGTTTTACAACATTGCCCTCTTTGTGGGTTTGAAGAGCCTCCAGGTGAGCAGAACAAGAAAGTTATCCTTGTCAACACAAACCTGATGTGTTTCAAGCATCAAAAAAGCCACTGACCTGCCCTGGTATTTCTGAATACTTCAAACACCAACGACGGCAATTCATTAGTTCCAGATCATATGCCTGCTGCTGGTAGTAATGCACTCACCCATTGAGCTGTATCAGGAGCAAACTTTCTGCAAGCAGACCACAGAAATATTTATTATTTTCCTTGATGGCCATCTAGGATGGCACAGGCAGCAAATTCAGAAATTAAGACTCAGATATCTTCTAGCCGATCCCTCATATAACCCTCATTTGGGTCACTTGTATTCTTCAGGTTACTTGGAAAATGAACTCAGATAAACCTGCAGGTGTTCTTTTTTCTATTATTTCATGTCATCTACTGACCCACACACACTGTAACAGGGACCTTCTCGATTCCCCTGCCCCTAGAAGTCTTGCTGCTGTGTTGATCTGACCACCAATGGCACGGCAGTGTTGCATGAGCCACGGTACAACCACAGATCTGGGAATGGACTAGGTTTCTTGAAACCTAACATAAGGTCCATATTACTTAAGCAATGGGGAGCAGGGCTGACTAAACTTGTCAACATAAACACCAATGACACGCATGAGTGTACCCGTCTTTAAAGCCAAAGTATAAATGCTTCATGGCTGGCATCAAATACTGAGTGATGTAGTACCCTGAAGAATAATGCCTTTTTGTCCAGCCTAAATTAAGGAAAGCTTTAATTCAGTTGGACTTCAGTTCACCTCCAAAGCAGTGCTGGAGCTTTCTGCTCTGCATCAGATTAACAGCTTCGATCTCCACAGAATTGCAGATTCTGAAGAATTTTGATTGGGAAACGTAAAACCAAAACATTGTCAAAAAAAATAGAAAAGAAACATTTGACTCTCATGTTGATCTTTTCACTGTTTCAAAATGACAATCAAAAAGTCAAATTTAAAGTTTTCTATTTCAGAAGAACAACTGAATAAATAGTCAGAGCTAACATTTGCTGACAAAGAAAGAATATTTCAGCTATCCTGAGAGAGGGGGGGTTTTGCAGGGCCAAAATATTTCAACAATTCTTTCCTCTTAAGTTGGGAACTGGAACCACCCTCCTCAGCCCTAGCCAGCCTGAAAACTCTTGACAAACACAAATTAATTCATCTGTTTGCCAGTGGGGGAAGGAAGAAGGGAAAAAGCAATCAAGTGTCAGGCTTACAATGAAGTAGGATGTCTGTTGACAGAACTGGAGATATGTCGTGGCTTCAGTCCTACAATATGCCTGCCTGGGCCCAGGTTCCCTTGCTGTGAGATGTCTGGCCATGAAATCAGGTGATGCCCAGCAGCTGCACCCATCCCCTAGCATCCTTGCCCCCTGCATAGTGAACCCCACCAGGCAGAGAAGAGCTGTAGCAGTGGGAGCAAAATACTCTGGAGGCTGCCTGCCATAAAACACACTTTGAAAATCTCAGTCTGGCAAATCTGCTTGTTTCTGCAATTTGATCAACTGACTACGTACCCAATGACTTTTCTTCAACCTCCTCTTCTAAAAGGGAAGGCAAAAAGAAGAACAATTCCCAAGAAAAATGTTTTCTTTATGAAGCCATCCAAACTTTTCATTATCTTTCTTTTACAGGCAAAACTAATAACAGCAAACCACAGAAATACACTACATGGTCTTGTCCTCTCCGATGTTACTGAGAGTAGAGGAACATGAAACTAAATAAAGATGTTTACTGACAGACTAATAAACAAATGGGCCCATTTTGATGTAACCTTGATGAATGGAGCATCCAGGTGTTTTCAATAATGGCAATAAGCACTACAACTCAAAGTATTTCTGATTCAAGTATAATGCATTATTAGGCCATTAGAGGCTGAGTATAGAGGGCCATTTGTGCTCAGCCCTATCAATAATGCTCCTTCCCAGCCTACATTTAGGCCAGGGGAATTAGTCATACGGATATTCTATTTAATAAAAACCTAAAGAAGACGCATCAAGAATCGCATTACATTTTAACAGGGTTACAGTAGTCCAGGAGGACCACAAGTTTAATTTTCATAAGAGCATTCATTCCTCAATTATGTCAAACATGAAAATGTAAATGGCAAATTTAATGCTAACAATATCCCTCAAAGCACATTGGCAGGTAGCAACCATTATGTTGAGTGAATGCTGGCTGCATAACAAGCAGCCCAAACTAGACAGCAGGGGATTAAAATTGCCAAGCTGAGCTCTGCTGATTACAGCTGCACACTGCTGAAAACATCCTTTGTAATATGCATGCAGACTAAGGGTGGATTCTTTCCTCCTGAAGAATTTGCTTACCATGCAAGAATCACTATTAATATTGGCTGAAGGTGGTAGCCACAAGATGTGGTAGGAGCTATCCTTTGGGACCTTCCAAGCAAGTGCAATGAGCCAAATTCACCCCTAGATGTAATTCCACCGAAGAGGAGAGAGTTGCATGCACAGACATACTTTGCTGGCTATTCCCTGCACAAACAGGACTGCTTAAATGGATAGAAGAAAGAGCTGGTGGAGACTGGGCACTGACATTTTGCTTCACGGACACAATCTGTAGCCTCCAAATATGATAAAAAGTGAGAAAGCATTTTAAATATTCTGCCACAGAGCCAGACTATAATATGCCAAGGTACCTCTCCATTACGTGAAGGAAACCTGTTGGTTTTGTAACCACCCAAACTGCAAAGAAGTCTAAATGAAGGTGATAACATCACAGATTACATGCTGCACCTTCTGAACATGGCCCAAAACTCTGCCTTTGTCTATGTTCTTGCTTTCATTGCCATGCTAGGAGTAACATGGAACTTCAGTCCTGCATCCACATAAAACAACAGGATCGGTGGTCAGATGCACAGTGTATAAAGCACTCATTCCCTGCCAGAGCCCTAAAAGGAAAATGCATTACCTAATGTGCACCATGCTATCAGGTGGTACTGCTGATGCACTTCTGTGACATTCACAGTTCAAAAGAACGAGTTGCATTAGACTGCAAAGCATGCTGAGGGAGCTGAGCTCTCACCAGCTTAGGTCTCTGCTCACAGAGCAGAAAGTATTGCTACCACTGCCATTCCCAAATGGTATGTTCAATATGGAGCAGATTCGTCTTTCTTACTAAGGTCACTGGAATTACGTTTGTGCATTCAGGTCACTTCTACATATGGGTTTTTTTGCATCCTCTTGTATATGTATTAGTAAGATCACATAAATGGATGAGTGTGTGCATGTAGCAGGCAGATTTCTTGAAAATATTAATGGACATTTTCATATACCCATCAATGCAGCCTCATTATGGAGCAAGGAACACTTTTTTTCAAGTTTTGTCATACAGAACATTAATTCCAGATATATACCTACTCTGTTTTTTAAGGTAGGAAATGCTACTCAGTCACATCATCTACCTGATATTTCCAAACCTACTCAACAAAGCAAAGTCCTTCTGAAACCGAACAAGAACAGGATGCTTAATAAAAATCATATTTTCAGCAGCTATTTTAAAGTAAGAATGAATAAAAGCTTATTTATTTCCCTGGTATCCTTAGGCTTTTTCCTCATAGAAACAGCTAAAATCTATACAGAGAGAGATCTGAGGTACAGATCTGTATTTTCCAAGAGCCATGCCACTAAAAACTCTTAACTCTAGCAATATTTTACTTTAGGCGGGAAATCAGCTTATTGTCATTATAGTGCTTGGTTTGTACCAAAAACTTATGTCAGACAACCCTACTGAGAACCACATAGCCATTGCTGCATCGGTAACAAAAACCAAGGATGAATCCTTTAGGAGTTAAGAGAAAAGATTTATTTTATTTAATAATTAAATTATTATTTTATTAACTTATACTCAGAAGTAAACTTCTGATTGTGTGTTTCACTTCAGTTTTCAAAAGGCAATGGGCACAAACTGGATCACAGGAATTTCCATCTAAACGTGAAGAAAGCTTTATTTGGAGGGTGATGGAGCACTTGGAAAGGGCTGCCCAGAAAAGTTGTGAATTCTCCTTCTCTGGAGATAGTCAAAATCTTCCTGGACATGCTCCTGGGCACCCTGGTCTAGGTGAACCTGCTTTAGCAAGGGGGTTGGATTGGATGATCTCCAGAGGTCCCTTCCAACCCCGACCATTCTGTGATTCTGTTTCCAGCCTGAGGCCAGGAAGTTAGCTGGTATGAGGAGACTTAAAACAACTGTCTCACACTTGTTTCTACTATAAAATTCATGGAGTTTACATAACTAGGAATAGCAAGGCAAGGTGTTACAATATATATTGAATTACACCAGTACTATGGCTCCTGTCTCCAACCTATTCTCCACAGACCTGTCTCGAGACACCGTACCCCACTGTCGCTTCCCACCATCAGATGGTGTCAAAAGCAACATGGTGACATTGGCAGAGCAACTCTGCCTCAGCTGATGTCAGCTAGATTACTCAAGGACAAGCTGTGTGCTACCCAAGGATACCTCAGGGCTACCAGGTACTTAGGCAAGCCCTCAAGCTGCAGCATGGCCCCACATCCCTGGGAGATGGGAACTTACCCCATCTACCGGCATACAACAGAGCCATGATGGCATCAGCTGAATCCTCAGCATCTTCCAAGATGCCTGGGGCAGAACTGGGGTCAGAAAGCACTGAGAAAACCTAGACTCTGTGTACCATGAAAAATCTTTAGGTATTGCTTTCTACTTATCTTTATCTGTCCTGTCTCTCTCATTTTCTTCTTCCTCTCTCTCACGCAATGCTAATTAAACCTCTCTCCTTTCCATAAGCCTTTCTTTTACCTTTTCTTCATCCTTCTGGTCCCTCTAAGTCAGCAGACTCCTGCAGCAGCAGATCCTTTGTTATCCTTAATCCCCTGTCAGAGCAGTCATTCCTCACCTGCTCTCTGCTCCTGTCACTCCTCCCTCCACCCTATGCAGCACTGCACTTGCTCCTGTACTGAGACAGCTCTGCTCCCAAATCAAAATCTTGGCATCAAATATTTTTCGAATACAAAGGGGTGAAAAAGCATTTTTCCAGTCAGAATCTGCAACTCATATTCCTCTTTTTTTTCCAACTATACAAAGCCTAGCACTGCAGTTGCTGACAGATAAAACACATATGTTTTACCAACTAGCTTGTTACACACCAGGACTAACACCAAGGCCCATCACACAAAATAAGCTTCTGACGACAAGCAGTCCCAGGACGGAATTATTTCTAATGCTTACACTGTACAAGAGAGAAGTTTGCAATAAGCAAGCTACGAGCAGGATCTTACTGTTGGTAGATTTATCCTTTTCACAAGTCAGCAATAACAAGGAATGAGGAATAATAGCATAGCTAGGGTTTAAATGCACACACTTTCCAGTTTTACTTCCTTATCTCTTGGATGCCTTCCTTGTGTTAAGAGAAGGAATGATTCTGCATCTTGGCTAACAAAAGTGGCAATGCCTTGCTTCAGATTATACCCACTGAAGAAGACAATTTCCAACACATCCTTTGAATATTGAAGATGAGAGAGAGAGAGAGAGGGAGATCAGGGAATAGAGGCAAAAAGGAAAAAAAAAAACATAGTTGAGAAAGCTACTTAATGAATGGGAAAAAAAATTTAGAAGCAGTCCAGTCATAAGAAGTTAAATTGGTTTTTTATGGATATTTTGGAGGGAGTAAAAGTTTGGGGAGACTTCCTCAAATTTCTGGAGCCATGGAAAAATCCTCCTTGTCTTTATTTTTAGTTGACATAACTGAATATTTCAAGGCAGCTCAGTTTTCCAGCACTGTAGAGGAGTGTGAGTTTTCTTTAACAGCCTGTACGAGCAGTCACGCTTTAAAAGCGTAAACACTCCGAACCCAACAGATGCATTTTCATGATGATTGGTTCTTGTTATTTCAGTCTCTGTGCCCCAGTTTTCCTCAAAAGATTGCTGTGGGGGCTGGTCCAGAACAAGTGCTATAGCGTGAGACCCTCTCTAGCCAGAGGTATGTCAGCACCAGGAAGGACTCAGCTTTCATCAGCCCAAAGCGAAAATCAGCTCTTGCTTCAGTTCTGAATTTCAGCAAAAAATCACTTGTTTCATGGTCCCTTCACGAAACCCCAAAGCAACCAAGTTCTTAAGTACTGGAAGGACCTACCTGTGAGCATGCTGAACCAGCACCACCAAATGCAGGGTTTCCTGGTGGACCAACGCACCTCGACCTTGATTCCCACGTGCAAGCACCCACCTCTGAGTTCAGCTTTCACGCATTAGGAATTCTTCACTTGGACGCGGATGTGTTTTCTTTTCTGGGGTGGGTTATTTTAAGCCTATGTCAGATGCTGTCAGTCACCAGCCTAAGAGAACTGCTCAGACCTCTGGCTTCGCTCTCAGTGTCCCACGAGGAACTTCACAAGCAGCCCACAGCCATATTGGCATATGGCTATCACCACTCCGCTCCCCAGACGTCTTAGAATAATAAACTGGTAATTGAAAGGCGAGTTCAGTGCTGCTGTTTGCAGAGAGCCATGACCGCTGAATGATTACCACAGCAGGCAGTGCTACAGAGGTGTTGAAAGAGTCTATTAGTCTGCTTAGTCTAAGGCAGTATGGAGTGTTAATGCAACCTCTCTGCAAACAAATACCCTGTGCAGACGACACAAGAAGAGCATCGGCTAAGGAGGCTACTTTCTCTGTGGGTGTTGTCACCAGAGAATGTGTGAGAGATGCACAGAGCTAGGGGACCAGGATTGGAAATGCAGGCAGAGAAGGAGTTGTCTTTGCACCTTGGTTGTAGCTCTTGTGATAGGTGAAAGGCAAGGCAAGAGGAAGATTGCTGTTGCTTTCTGGCAAGGAGTCACACCCATCCTTTAGCATGGTATGTCTCTAAGACTCATTCCTGGTGACTTGAAATGACATATTAGATACTTGAAGGCACGCTTAAAAGACAAACATCACATCTGAAAGAGGAATAAGTGAGTCCAATCTAAGTCAACACTCTCCCACCAAAACCCCATTTAGGGATGCCTACTCAGCTCCCTCTCCCAGTAGCCATGAAGTTCACAAAGCCATTCCTAGCCTGGGGAGCTGCAAACCCCCGGCCCTGACACCTATCTTCATTCCACCATGGCTTGCAGCATTGCACGGTGCTTATGCAAGCTGGTGGTTCATGGCCAGTCCTCTGGACAGCAGACTCTTTGAGCAGCCCCTGGTGGGACCACAACAAATGGCATGAGCAGAGGGACACAATTCATAGTCCACTCTCTCAAAAATCAATAGGGCTAAAATAAGGCATTTGCTGCTGATGGGGTGCATCAGCTTTGGTCATAGTTTACTCTTGAGTAATCACAACTGGAAGGACTGAGAGTTGCTTTGAACAGCCGAAACAGCCTCCTATTGCAGTGCAAGTCTCCTGCCTTGGAAAAATCCTTATAGATAGCCTTCATCCTTCAACAAGTAGTTAATCCTCAAGCGATATTTTGTAAAATATATTGGAATAATTTGAAATCGTTTTATCTAACACCATGAAATGCTTTACCATATCCAGGGGATGCCTTCAAAGAGATTGTCTCTCATCTTTCACCTCTTCATTTTTCTCATCAGGAGGCTGATCTGACATCATTTGAAAGTTTGGGATTGACCTGGTTTGTTTTATCAGCTTTCCTGTTACCATGGCTCTGGAAAAGAGTTCAGGTCATCTTGCTCCTAGTTGTTTTGACACAAAAGCAGCAAGACACCAAATACTGCCTTAAAAAAAAAAAAGCTTTAACATAAAACCTTACGAACTATATAGTAGCACAAAGATAATCTTGAAATCTGAAGGAAGAGATTCAGTGAAGTTACAACTGTCACCTCAGGTTAAGATTTTAATTGGGAACCTCAGGCATTCGAAAAGGGAAAATCTCACTTCGTGAAACCTGGAATCAAACTCTGCCCATTTCAGTCTGGTGGCGTGAGTGCAGAGAAAGCTATGTAACCCAATCCAAGCCAGATTTGACAAAATCATGTCATACTCTTCATTATTTCTCCTGTCACGACTTCTCAGTTTCTCAAGTGCCATCCATGGGATTCAGCAGAGAGGTGCCAATTTGCACCAAATGAAAACCTGGCCCTTGAGACATAATGGAGAGGTAAATAAAAGTCAGTGCTGACCGGTGCCTTTGGTGAGCTGGAGGGAATTACAGCTGTCCCTCAGCACTAGGGCCAGCCACACCAGCTGGGAGGACATCTGATGGTGGTGGTCCCTGCCTGAGGCTGGAGCTGCCTGCAAGGACACAGCATCATCTCTAAACTTCCTTGGAGGACAAACAGGGATGGGGGAATCTGATTTCCCAGTGCAAGATGCTCAGACACTGCTCCCAAGCACTAGATCCTTCTCCTTTCCTTTTTTTGCCCATGAGATTAAATGGAAAGGATGCCTCAGCACAGACTACTGCAGAAGTTCTCACACAACAGGTGCCAGGGCAGCAGTGTCTCAAAGCATGACCAGCTTCCCCCAGGCTGGTGTATCTGCTGCAACCCCCCAGGCACAGACATGGCACTGTGCTTCTCAAAAACAACCATCCGATAACAGAACTACTGCAATTAGAAGTGCCCCTCACCTCTCCAACAAGAGTAATCCCCTTCTGTCTGAATTCAGCCAAGTCCCTCAACCCCAGGGGTCTTTTCTCAACAGCCAGCCCCCTCTGCAACTGTCAGCCTGCATTACGGTCCAGCAGATCTGGAAAGCCCGATTTAAAGAGCTGCCTTATGATTCTGCCTGCTGAGGATGTCCAACGGCATAAGCTCATCATATGACTGCATGCTACGCACATTGGGGTAACCATGTGGAAGAGCTAATTACAAGGCAGGAAATTAGAGCACAAGCCCGGAGGAAGCAACCTTTCAGCACACAGCAAAGCCAATCAGACAGTCTCTAGCAACTGCGCCTTAAGTAGCAAGAAAATGGGCTGCTGAGGGAGGACCTGGTTTAAACATCTCTCTTCCCCTCTGTTTCCTCTCAACTTCTGCTGTTGCTGTAACATAGCTCAGTGGAAGTTTAAGCAAAGCTGTCCAAGAGAGATGGAAATCTTCCTTCTTTAACAGTTCAACAGGACAATTAAAGATGTGCTTAAATTTAGGCATATGGATAATCTTACTGACTTCAACAGAATGGCTTGCATGCTTTTTATTAGGTGCACGAAGGAGAACCTTGCTGAGTCAGATCCAGAATGTTCATACTTACTCCAAGATCAAAGGCAACACATCAGCTCCTATTGCAGAACCCACATGGCTGCATTTTATTTGTTTTATGCTGACTGCATTTGAGTAGGATGAAGGATAGTCTACAAGCCAAATTAAGCTTGCTCCCTCTTGTGTTTTGTTGTGATTTTCCTCTTTTTTGAGCACATGACCAGAACAAGTTGATTTTTGACAATGCAGAGATTTGCAGATGAAACACTGGGATTGTTTGCAAGTTGCTATTGTGATAAAACATAGAAAAGAAAACCTGAAATACATCTAAGTAAGACGTTAAGAGAGTTAGGATAATGTTTTCATTGGCACTAATATCTCTGTCTCCCCACCCCTGAGATTTAGCAAGATAGAAAAACTAACTGCTGGACAGCAATTCCTCTCTGACTTGGGAATCTTCATTCGCTACTACTGCTTGCTTTGAAATTCCTATGCCAGCAGCACAGAATAGTGAGGTGTATTTGAAATATCTATCCCTCTGACCTGCCCCACCCCACCCCCCACCCCCACTTCCCCGATCCAAATTATCACCAAAGCAAAAAATGCAAGCTTCACCTTCCACAGCATATAGAGAAGTTTTGGAAAAAGCATGACAGTCACATGAAAATAGGCTCAAGCATAGATGATTGCAAATAATAAAATTATAAAAGCTTGCTTTTGGCCTGCTAACTTTGCAAAGGCTGCTCTAGGTCAAGGGGTGAAAACATGGAGAGCTGTCAGATCACATAGGGATCTCAGTAGATCAGCTGTGATGTAAGGAGAGGATCAAAGGACTCACAGCCTGCCTACTGCTGAGCTGGGCAGCAAATATGGACATCATGACTCAACAGCATAAATCTCCAGGAAAGACAGAGTAGCATCTACAGCTGGTACACAGGCAGGATCTGATCTCACAGGAGCTGTACAAGGAACCTAAAAGCTGAAAGGTGTCACAAGGACAGAGGCAGCACTTGAGAAGTAATCATTTGGTCTCCAGCATCAGCCAGGTTACTCTTCCAGATCAGACCTCCGGGGACTGAGGAACAGGAGTCAGCTGAGGAGAGTAAACCAGCTAGAGACACATATCTGCTCTGGGAAGTGCGTCGACAGCACTCACACATGCAGAAACACATGCCTATATGCACACATATGTACAAATCTTTATCCTAAATTCTCATGGGTTTTCCTACAACTTGAAAAATAGACAGCAGTTGGGTACAACTGACATCCCAGAACATTTATGAGATATAAACAACGGTCTTGCTCAGAAGTGTGATTCATGAAGTAGAAATCCCTTGCAGGCTCCTTGCCATCTCAGCAATTCCCAGTTTAAATTGCCTTATTTAACATGCACCAGCCTTTGCATGAAGTTTTGTTGCAACGCATACTGCAAAGTGAAACTTGAATGCAGATGCCAAACTGTTGCCATTTCCAGCGAATGTGCCATCTACTCAGCAACAAAAAATCTTCAAATGCTTCAAACAAGACCTAAGATCACTGTCAGCTGAAGACAGGAGATTAATACTGTGAGAACACGAACTGGAGCATAGCATAGGCTTATGTCAGTGTTTGCCGCCTCTCTCCACAGCCGGTGCCAGAAGCATTGCAGAATCCAGCTAATTCCTAAATCAGAAGGAGAAGTCATACCACATATTTTGGACAAAATATCGACAAGGATCAGGTTTGTCAAGTAAAAGGTTGTTTCACTGGAAGGTCACTTTTTCAGTGCTATGTCACTTTAACCTTTATCACCCTTGTTCACAGAGATTAACTGAATAACCAGAAGCAGGGAAAGTTTTCCACTAACACACCCATAAATGTGTCTTTACTCTGAAGCAATGGAAAACTTTTAAGGCACTTAGATGCCATGATGATGAGCATGGCATTAAAAAATGTAGATAGATAAGATAAGGCAGGGGATTGTCTGGCAGGAGTCAGCAGCTGTAATTTGACATGATGATAATTTCCCTTGTGAACACTGGGATAAAGGCAATGTGGTGCTCTCATCTTCCATTAGCATGGCAACAAATACAAAATATTCATCTAAGAGTCCTGTAAAAAATCACCCTATCTCTCTAACCACTGTCTCGAGCCATCGAGAGAGTCAAATACTCCACTCTGAAATGGGAGGCTAAGAAGCAAAAGGGACAGCATCAAGTGTTGACAGCTCATCAGAGCTCAGACACTAAGTGAAAGTGAGACCACTGTGGTAAAAACACAGCGCTGAGGAAGAGATGAGATCATTAAGCACAAATTTTACAGAGAAGTAAAGCAAAAATGAATTTTGCTTGTGTATTAGCTTCCTCCCCTCTAGCTATGAAGACTCAGAGGAACATCAAACATCATTGTAAAGTCATCCCTTGAAACCAATTTGTCAGCAGTCTCCGACATCAGGGGGACATTGCTCTTCACGGAACATCAGGTGACACCAACATAGGGGAATAAAGCACAAGGGCAGAGAAAGTAAGGCAATGCTTTTAAGAAATATTTGAAAGAAACACCATTTCCCACCTCACATATCACATACATTCCTTGAAACAGCTTTCTACTTCCATTCAGCACATGGCTGCGTTACCATGAGATAAACTTCACCATTAAAAAGTGCACTCACCCTTGAAGTGTTTTTCAATAATTCCAGCAGAGATTGTTTTTAAATTCCAGTTATAATGCCCAAGAGTCCGTTTAAGTCAGCCACGAGCAACAGAGTAAATTTGAATAAAACTATGGATGCCTAATTTAAATTTGCTGTTATTATAATTAATAAATGATGCTATGAACATCAGTGTAAACTGCTGCTTCCTCCCCCAATTCATGCACAATCTTTTCTCCACGTATTTCAGAAAACACAGCCAAGGCTTCTCTATTCACAGATAGAGCGACACCTCTGCAGTCACATCTGTGCAGAAATGCAATTCAGGCAACTAAACCCAGGATACGCTCATCTCTCAATACCAAAGTTTGAATATAAGGGAACAACCATCCTATTGTTCATATGGACAAAATAAGAAATATATTTCTATTTCATCTTTTCTTGTAACTGCTGGGTAAGGTATTTTCTATAGAAAGTTTACAAAAACCACACAATTATTTTGTTTTAAAGGTCTTGAACAAAGTGCTATTGCTAGAGCTCAAGCACATAGCATTAACCACGAGCTCCGTCCTTCATGTTACCTTACCATTAACACATACAAACATGCATACGTTACAATCCCTGGTAGCTTCTATAGCCACCAATCATTTGTTTATCCTTTGCTTGGTTCTCTGAGTACAAAGAAGAGTCCTGCCCCTCTGCAGCAGTAAGCATTTGCGCTCATTTTCCCTGGTGTCATCTTGACACAAGAACATTTTACAGCCTCCCAGGGCCTCGCAAAGCTGCAGATATGGAAAGCGGGGAATTTGCCATCATCCCGATACCCTTGGAAGTCCCTTTGGTGTTTCTCCTAAGGTTCATCTAGCATTGCTCCCATGTCATTCTGGGAAAGCCATCATCATGGAGTTAAATGATGAAAAGTGTGTCAAGCTGAAGACTCTGTAAATGAAACTGTGCCGCTGAATCCCACCCCTGGCTCGCGCTGGCATCGGCATCCTAGTGTACAATAGCAGATGCTGTTCAAAGCTCCAAATTCATTTCCACAAAATAAATGTGGATATAAAATGTAAATCCTTTCATAACAGAACTGAGGCAGAATTTACAGTGGAAAAAGAGTAGAATATAACAAGAAAGTAGCTAGACTTTTCTCTATTTGTATGCATACATATTTATATATACATATATATAAGCATTTTACATTATCAAGAGGTTTTACTACAGAGAGGGAAAAAAGCATATCTTACTGAGGTAGAAAGGTCAAGGTATTTTAAATTAATTTTTCCATAATTTGTGTCTGACAGAAACTGATGCTGTCTAGGTAAGTACTGCTATCTTGGGATGAGCTCAGGGCCAGCAAAACAAAGGTGATAAGGAAGGGACATCATCTCAAAACCAATAAATCTCCTTCCCAGATGGCATTTTTATCTGAGAGTGCCAAAAGAAGCTAGACAGGAAATTTGTGGACCTATATCATAGTAAACTCATTAAGAGTAAGTGAGTTCCTGAAAGACTAAAAGCGAGTTAATCTGGTGCCTCTGATTAAAAAAGGACCTCAGCACTTCAGCTCCATCAGCCTAATGTTTACAATGTATAAAATAATTTAATCCACTAGAGTATCAGTCTCGTGAATATCTATGAAGGAGATAACTCGCTTGCATTTTAAAGAGGTCCTCAAATGATGTGCTAAGACCTATGAGTACAGCACTGCTAACACTGAGGCTTCCCCGGGTAGACCAAGAGGGTTCCTGCTTGGAGGATTTCCAAATAACAGCCCCCAGATTTAGTTTTAAGAGGAAAACTTGAAAGCACGGGCCAAGGGAGAAACATTAAAGCTTTTCTCTAAAGCAGTCCAGTCCTTCCACTGTGTTTCAAAAGAAAAGACTGGGAGGGGAGACTGTCTCACTCATAATAATGGAGCAAAATGACACCAGAAACCCATATGCAGGACAGCAGAGCCCTGGTACAGATGCCTGTGGGTGTGATGCCCATCTGTCCCACAGAGTACGTCTGTCTTGTGCAGACTTCCAGGCCAGCGGGGAGTGAGGCAGCTCCCCAGGCACACAGTAAGCTGTCTGCTTCTGCCTGGGAGCATGAGGGAGGTTTTGAATAGTTTGGCCCCAGCTATCTCTGCTTGCATTATACAGCTGTGAAGATGGCATAGTAAAACCCCCTGCCTCTCAAGAGGCTCAGCACACCAAGGTACTCCAAGCACTCAACCACTATTATAATAGGATCAACCAAAATAAGCTCTGAGCCTCCCTGGTCCCACAGGCAGCTGCAGTCATGTCCAGCAGCAGCAAAGAAATACTTTGGTTACATCACATCTATGCACCAGTATCTGTTTGCAGCCAGGTCAGCTTTTGGCCCAGCTCTATGCCACTAGATTTGCAGTGGAGAAGAGTCATCTAGATCTGCCACTATAAACTGATGCCACAAGATCTGCTGTGAAGTATGATCATCACCTTGCTCTTATCCCAGTGCTCAGCTGTGGGCCTCAGTTACAGGGGAGTTAGTGGGCTCTCTTCAGCTCAAACAATACCAGTTCTTGAGACACTGCTAGTGAGACCACCAAAGTTGGAGATGATGACACCGCAGGCACAGGTTCTACCTCTGGAACAGATCAGAAACTAGGAACTCATCCTTTGGTTCTCACAGAAAGATAACAAACAAATTTATTAATTCACTGGTATTATCACTGAACAGATTCGAGCATTCAGGTTAACCACCTGTCAAACTTGCAACGCTGATTTTCCTTAGAAATGGGAGAGGGTAAGCAAATATTTACTGTGTTATATTTTTTGAAGACAATAAAAGCCTTTTCCATATACTTTTGCAATTGTAGCCATAAAGTATTTGTACAGGAAGGAACATATTGTTGGCAGAGGAAGCACATTTTGTTCTTAAAACTAATATTTAACTAATGCTCACAAATGCATTTATGTAATCTGTGCTCTGTTACAGTGATGTATTAATAATGAAATTGTGGCTCTCCAAGAAAGTAATGAACATTAACAATGGAAGTGGAATCAGAATCCTATAATGCAAGAAATACTGCTTTGTCAGCTGGACACAGAAGGTGCATCAGTGATTTGAGTAAGAACATGAAAGGACCATAACAATAATGACTCACATTGCGTTTGCATAGTTAGTGCCTTTCAGCCAGAAAATGCTCTCTGGATTTTATAAACTGCTAGCGCAGGACCTGCCAAGCTCTTGCAGAAGGATGCTAAGCACCACCAGCTTTGAGGGACCTCTCTAGCAAGTTAACTGGGTAGGTTCTGTAAGGTTTGTCATTGGAACATAGCAGTGAATCTTTCTCCCAAAAAGCAATACTCCATTTGAATCCTCTGAAGCACCTTCACCACATCCTAGGTCTAAGCCTGTTTCCTAGATGTACAGGTTTCCTAGTACCTCTCTGATGCTTGCCCATTCAGGGAGAACACAGGTATTTTCTCATACAGAAGTTGTTTTTGTACATTGTTCCCACCATTCATTGTAGGGACCACAGAGACATCCGTTGTGACCCTGCTCCAGGGCAATCATAAGCTAAGCTTGAGGTCTGCACTAGGATGTGTCATGGAACCCTGTCAGGGTCCTCATCCCCTCATCATCCAGACTGAGCATTTCTCAGCCCATGCAGCACCTCTGTCTTGTAGAATGTGCCCAGGTTTCCTTCCTGTTAAAAAAAAAGGGGAGGAGGGGAAGAGAGGAAATTCTCACTCTGATGCATAGTCTGGCTGCAGACACTATGTGCCTGCAAGCACAGAAGAACTTGTTATCCTAGAGGCAGCCAGAGTGAATAAATGCATT
The DNA here is from genome assembly GCA_033558185.1 of Dromococcyx pavoninus. Taxonomy (NCBI): domain Eukaryota; kingdom Metazoa; phylum Chordata; class Aves; order Cuculiformes; family Neomorphidae; genus Dromococcyx; species Dromococcyx pavoninus. The sequence goes on along the minus strand of JAUMJL010000425.1, from coordinate 1,244,047 downwards.
TTATAATAGTTTAGACATAAATGCAGAAAATCATGTTTCAAAAAAACCCTAAAAAGTCTTTTGCAGCTAGTGTTAATGCTGCATGTAGCCCTATAGACAAGGGAGCTTTTTAGGGTCTGATACACCAAGAGGCTGAAAGTGGTGTTGGCCAAATTAAGGCAAGTTGGAGTCACATCTCTCCCCAGTTTGCTTTAAGAGCTCATGAATAACTAGAATTCAGAAACATCAATATTTCAACTGCTATTGACCTAGAACTCAAATGATAAAACCAAAATACAGATATTTCTAATAGCCTGCTGAAAAAGGAGAGTGGACTGCCTACATTACAGAACAATAACCTGCAGAGGCACCTTCAAAAGCAGTAACACTAAATGAATCTTCCCATGCTACACACAGTGTCTTGAGGACAGTTTTCTGGTAGTCTGGAGTTTACTGAAGGCTGGCAGGCTTTTTTTCCCCCTCCTCTTTCTCTAAACAGATTTCAATCTTCTTTGATTTTCCATGCATGAGTGGCCAGGCTGAATGAGCAGATCTGTTATCAGCTGCAAGGAGTCTGGGCTTACAGCTGTTGACTGATAACTCTGCAAAACCCCCACCCAGTGCACCAGGTCCTGCTTCCCTTTGCTTATCCTCCTCAGGGAACCCAGGCTGAAGTTTTGATTGAAGGAGCCTCTACCCTGGTGCTTGCTCCTCCTAGTGGCTTCCCTGTGTCTGTGTGACAGACCCAAGGTTCGATAATATACCAAGCGTTGGGCTGCAAAACTGGATTTTGCCAGATGAATACACAGAAGAACTTTGTGTCCTAGAGTAACCATAATAAACCATTTGCTGGCAAATGATATCCACGATTTTAATTCTTTTGCCTTTCTTTTCAGCATGAAGAGTGGAAACCTAAACTAATAAAGCAAATTAGAATACAGCTTACACCGCTAATACCTCTGGCGGAAGAGCAATGTGGTTCAGATGCTCAGCCCATGACTTCTCTGAGACAACACGTCGCCTTGTTGGTTTGATTTACCAGATTCAAAAGTCAGTATTTCCAGAACAAAGAGCAACAGAGTGATTCTCTGGGAGAAAGTACAGTGGTAAGAAGCATCTGTGCACACGCACAAAACCAAACCATTTGTTTTGCGTCAAGGGAATAATTGTCAGCCTAGACCCTGGAGATGGTAAATTGAATTGTCTGTTCTGCATATACTAATGGGAGCTCAATGTTAAGTCAAATAATGCCCCGAGACGATGCGATGTTGAAAAGCAAGTTGTTAACAAGAAAGAGGGCTGAGGGTGCTTTTTTGATTTGTAACATGCTTTTGCATTTTCCTTCCAGACTCAGAGGATTAGGATGATAAAGGGATAGGATGTCAGGAGTATTTTAGCTAATGCAAGAAAACAATGCAGATTGCTCGCATCCTTTTTGTGGATTAACTGCTGAGGCTTCTTTTTTGTTTGTTTGCAGAACGGTGCTGGAAAGAAAATTTTATCAATAGTTTTCCCAGAACTGAAGTCACCTCTACGAACTTAACACTCAATTTCTATGAGGAAGAAAGGAAAATCCTCAAACAGCTTTTGGTAGACTTGAAAACTTGATATTTCAATGCAATTGTTTTAACTACTTATGAGTTAGTAGTCAAAGCGTCAGTGGAAACTGAGCCTGCAAAACTGCACAATATATCTTCCCTTCTAGATAAGCACCAAGTTCTAAAATGACCATGCATATATTTCAAAATATTTGTTTGAAACAAGAAATGTAGGAGGTAAGCCTAAGAAATGAGAATATTTTAAAGAAAATTTAAAGGAAGTATTACAGGTAGAGAGTTCCCAGAATACAAATATTTTTAGGTCTCGGTCTTAATGAATCCAGTAAAAATTTCTTAAGATTTAGTAGGAATGGAAGAGCTTGCTTAGCTTTTCCCCCATATAAAATTGATTATCTTTTATCAGGTGATTAGAGCTAATTATTTGCACTTTGTTTCTCCTCAGTTTTGGCTCTGAAGCACATGGACACTACTGCTATGTTGGAGATGCAATTATTTTCTTCATGAGGAGAAAAGATACTGATTGTCCAAAATGGAAAGTTCGTCAATCTTGGCAAGTCTATTTATCCCACAACCAGCAGAGGTGAATGATATTTTATTTATTTATTTTTAAATGTTGCTCCAAAAAGGATCAGTTCTGCCAGATGCTGAAACAGATACAAGGCAGGATGAGCAGGGTCCTCCCATGTGGTGGGCACAGGCTGGGAAATGGGGACAGCTGCTTCCCAAGCTGCAGGCAGGGCTCCTTGCCACCCAGTTTTTGTTGTGCTGCTCTGAAGATCACGCCTTGAGGAAAGCTTCCCCGCTGGTTCAGCAGTGTTTCTTGGATTGCTCTCCCACCATAAATCCCTAACTGCCTCATCAGGAGGAAGAGGGCAACTGGAGTCAGAGGAACAATGAAAGCCTCAGATCACCTACCCCAGGATCAGTAATGCCTGCACAATCCAGGGAGATACATGCTGCTGAGAACCTACACAGGCACTGAAACCAGTGAGAAAGTTTTCTGATTTATAGTCTTAATTCCTTTGCTGGAGCTTGGCCAACAGCCATCGCGTCCGAGGCCTTTTCTTCTAGCCAGGTGTTCATTTCACAGCTCTCCTGCACTCCAAAAGCTCTCTAGTTTAGCTTGGCAATGCTGTCTGTGCAATTTTTTATTTCTTTATAGATAAGGCTCTCCAATCCAGCAATATTTGCATCATGATCTTGGGTTTTTTCCATTTACAGCCCTGTGCTTAATTCCTCTATAGCATCTGAAAAGCACTGACATCCAGAGCTTTGCATAGGAAAGGCCTCTCATGATCCATCTGTCTCTCAGGTGCTGTCCTGCTCTACTTGAGCTCAATGGGGCCTTTGCTGGTAACATCAGCAAGAGACTGCCATAGAGCCTCAGGCTGCAAGTCTTTAACCCATCACAGCCCAGAGTCTTGCAGCTCACTCTTAAGCAAGTGGCTAATTTTGTGAAACACTTCTGCAAAAGCAGAGGCTACTCCAGTTTCCACTGGAACTTCCCAGCTGCCCATGACTAATTGTGGAAGAAACATACATTTGGGGGTGGTCACTGGGCACCAGTTAACACACACCCAAAGAGCAGGAATAATACTTTTTTTTAGCTATCCTCTAAATCTTGTTCCTCACTAAAAGAGCTGTAAGTGGCAAATGCACCCAATGGGACACACACAAGCCAGAAGCAACATCATATGTACCAGGCAAGCACTAATAGCAAATTAGACATCCATTTTATTCAACCTCACAGAGGTTAGATATCATAAATGATGGACCTAAAAGCAGTTTCCCTTACCTTGCTCTAGTTCATATGGCTTCACTCTTGCTTTGACCACTGCTTAATCGATTGACTCTTTGCAAAGTAATTTTTATAAATTTTGCATATGCATACTGCACAGGCATAAACGAAAACATATGGGGCTGGAAAGCCAACCCCCCCAGTTCTGCTCTTAGGATATCTTTTCTTCATGCCTCAAATTATCCAAATACCAACACCCCCCAAGCCTCTCCTATCCATGCATCTTGCAGTTGCTGCATAAAGACAGCTGGACGGCTTTGGTCAGCACTGCTCCTAAACTTTTCTAAAGGGGATTGCTGATTAAGCTACAAGTCCTTTTCAATAGCCCCCTTTACATCCTCCAGCACCAAGGAACCTCTTTGGTAAGAACCCAATAACAGTGCGGTCTGCAGTCCTTGAGAAAGCCTTAAAAGCTTCAATCTGAGAAAGTTTAAGCAAGCAGTGGTGCTTCCAAAGGGAAGTGTGAGCGCATGGCTGGCTGACGCATCTTTTAGGGCCTTTGAGGCATAACAGCCCCAAAAAGAAGTCACAGGTCACTCAGCTTTTCTGTTCCTTGCAAAAAATCAAAAATTTTTGAGAGTGTTTCTCTTCCTCCAGTGTGAAAACCAACCACTTTGACATACTATATCAAAGGAATCATAGAATTATAGAATCTTCTGGTTGGAAAAGACCTCTGAGATCATTGAGTCAAACCACACCCATCATCTGCTAAACCATGTCCCTCAAAAACTCATCTATCCTTTTTTTAAACACCTCCAGGGATGGTGACTCAACCGCCTCCCTGGGCAGCTGTTCCAGTGCATGAACACCCTTTTGGTAAAGAAATTCTTCCTAATACCCAGTCTGAACCTCCCCTGGTGCAACTTATGGCCAGAGACTGCTTATTTTCCATCTAAGGAATGTTTCAGTTTGATTTCCCCACAAGTATCCTGCCACAGCACCTGGAGCTCTCAGGCCCCTCAGGAAAACTTGTGATTCCCCAGCTGCCCACACACAAACCCCCAAGTCAGAGGGGATTTAGAGCAGCCCCTGCCTCAGAGCAGACACCTCACAAGCAAGCCTCTCCATCCCCTACCGGGAAAAGATGTCTTGAAGAGCAGTTTACCTGATCTAGAGGGTCCATAGTAGTTTTCACATGATAATTCATCCTGCCCAAAGGTGAGAGGGACCTGTGACATTCTGACATCCCAGAGAGGTTTCAGGAGCAGAGCACAAAGGTGTTTCTCCTGCCGATTCAGGAACCACAGAAGGTAACTTCTGCTACAGGATGTCTCCGCTGCACCCTGAACAGGATTAGTGTCCAAGAGCTCATCATTTCCTATAGGGTGTAACACAAAATGGGATCTTAAAGCCGCTTGCCAGGACAAAAAACTGTCTTCTTCAGGAGGCACAGACTGCATATCTGGCTTAGTCCTCATAGAGGTATAAAAGGACTCAGACAGCATCTCTGCTTTTCTCACTTTGTGCCTCAAGGCTCGCTCTCAGTAGCAGGAATTTTTCCCACAGAGCTGCACCTGCAGCACAGCACATCTCCCACTGCTCCTTTCAGCCAGGCTTGCACCCCACTGGCACTAGTAAGGAGGCAATGGCTTCCTTTTCAGTAGCAGGTTGGGTGGTGGGAAGTCTATGTGACTATTAAAGTTACACTGGGGCAGTGGGAATTTAGCCAATGCCCAATTGCCCGGTGCATTGAGGCTTAAGTGAAGCTCTCAGCTACCTATCATTTTAATTCTGGGGAAATTACAAGACTTCATCAGGCCATTTCCTGATACATTTGAGGGACACTGTTTAATCTTTTTTTTGACACCAGTGGCATCACAGAGAGACCAAGTACCAGCCTCCTGTTTGCAGAAGCAAAGACCACGTGTCTTATTTCCCAAACATAGCATTGAACTTTCCCCCTAGACCTCCATGGTTCAGTCAAATGGAATAAACAAATAAGGATCTTTTAGCTGACTAACTGGGAAGCAATTTTCCTCTTAATAAAAATATGCTAAGCAAGTACAGAGGAGATGGGGGGTGTCATTCCAGAGCAGACTCTACGCACTTATTTCATCTTTTGTTTGACAGAGACAGGCAACTTAAAAGAACCCTGTTGCAGAGCAGCTACAACTGAGGGGCTTCATCCTCAGCCTGTCATCAATTTCAGTTGTCTCTACTTGCAACTTCGTCATCAGTCACTAAAGGGGTCACAGGAGTACACATCAGCAAATATGGCTCAGCCTTCATTCTGCCTCATGGCCTGGTCTAAGCTAATGTTTTCTTGTTTAATTCAATTATTTTATTCTTTATGCCAAGAAAGGTGTATTATTACATGCTCAGGGTATTAACCTCTGTGTCTGCAAATCCAATGAGATTTTGCTAGAGGATGCCAACTGCTTTCAAGAGCCAAGAACTTACACAGGAACGCTTTTGCTTCAAATAACACAAAGACCAAGGTCACACTTACCTAAATACCAGGGAATAAATGTTTAGGCAGGGAGGAGAGGCTGGGAAGTTGCTTTTCTTGCACATGCCACCAAGTCACCCATTTTACAACACAGACATGCTGCAAAGCAGCAAGGATTGGTGCACTGCAACAAGGAGACCATGTTACCCCAACTCCTGTGCCACACTGAGCACACACTTGGCAGACCCAAGAGCTTTCTATGTGCCTTGCATGCAGAGAAGTTGTGACATGCTCTTTGCTATTGTTTTTGCAATGTCACATTATCCTCACAAGCACCTGACATTTTACTCTGGATCCTGCTGAAATCAGCATCTTCACATACATCATACACAACAAGGGACCTCTGCTACTATTCTGCCACGTAAAAAGCAAAACTATTTAAAAGGTACAGGGAATAAAGCCTTGAAAACACACTGGCACTCATTACAGCTCTAGAACAGGGGTGTCAAACTCACAGCTCCCGCCCATCTCCTGCTCCTGCATCGTAAGGCGCGTCACACGCTGCACACGTGACCAGCACTGGTAGGAGCGCAGGGGCAAGGAGCCCGGTGCTGCCACCAGGTAGAAACAAGGTGCTGGGACAGATAAAACAAGGTGGAGGGCTGGATTCAGCCTGCAGGCCATGAGTTTCACTCCCTGCTCTGGAAGGAAAAAGCTGCTTCAGGTACCACTGAATTCTTGATGAAAGAGCTAAAAGGCTGCAGGACAACATCAGCTCAGCAGTGCTCGATCTTTTAACTTAAATGCCTGGTACCTGCTTTTAGGCATAAAGTCAAAGGAGAAGAACTTGGTATATTCAAAAATAAGACCAGTTCTCAAGTTAAATCATAACAATATAAAAAAAAAGAAATCAAACTTCAAAGGAAGGAAGGAAAATATAGTCCAGAAATATGTTCTGTGATAACTACCACAAAATGCCAAGTTATATCTTACAAAGCACTAACCAGAAGTCTTTAAACCTTCAGACGCCAGCTTATCCAACAAACTACTCCGCTTTTCTCTTCTCAGGATATGTGAGGATATTTAAGGAATGCAACCCAGATGTTTATGCTTTTTTTCAAATTTAAGCCTTTCTGAAACACTAAACCAGTGAGACAAGTAGTTTTTTAGCCACCAGACACTATTTGGTTAATTACAAAGCAGATAGGCTTGTCTGGCTGAGTTGGGAAAAGGGGAGAGTAACCACTCATGCGAATGAATACTGAAATGGAAGACTCAGCAGACAGTTGTACTGTTGATATTTTTTCTTTTATGCCTGACTTTTAAATTGGATTGTAGTCCTCCATCTTCCCATCCAGGGAAGATCTCGTTCAGTAAGGTAACTTCTGCTGCCACTCCTGACTTGTGCGGTCCACAGTAGAACCACAATATACATCAACTAATGAGGCAAGCGCGTTGCCAGAGGGCTGCCAAGAAGGTGGTTAATCTGAAATTCAAATTCCAACACATTGCCTGGGTCTGACTTGTTTCCGGGCTCACAGATGTGGACAAGCCAAAAAAAAGAAAGAACCAGTGAAAATAATTGCTGTCATTATTTCTTGGCAATCACTTTTCCATGTATATCATTTGGTATATTTTTGTATTTCACATGTGTGCAGATAACTTTAAAGGTATTACTGATGTTTGGACACATGTAAGAAACCAAACGCCTCAGCTTAGCACTAACACCATTTTTTCCCCAAAATCGCCCATTTCTAGCACAGGTTGTGGCCAAAAGGATGTTAGTGAGCTTACTGTGACAGCGCAAAAGAAGCAGCCTATGCTCCAAAACACAGAAAATCCCTTAGTACAACGTGCCCACTGGTTAAAGCTGTCTATCCATCCACCTCAGCACTGGTTTTGATCCATTTCTTTGTCTGAACCACGGACACAAGAGCAGGAATATCTCTGAGCACAGACTCTGCCCCTTTTCCTTCATCCTCCAGAAGCTCTACTCCACAACAGTCCTTCCCGATGGAGACATGCTGGAGCCAGCTCCCCTCCAGAGACCATTCACAGCCTTCCCTCCCAGCACACGGTGGAAGACACACACAGTATGGCTGAGTGGTGTCCAGCCCTGCATTACGAGCTCAGAACCTCCTTTTTTAGTGCTAAATTGACCTTACAGCTACTGAGCACCATAGATGCACACACTGCTACACCATCCTGTAGTTTTCCTTCCTGCCTTTCATCTGTGCCCCCAATCATCTAAAAAGCTCTTGAGGGATGACAGTTTCTGCTAGAGGCCCTAGATGCTCTGATAATGAAAAAAAAAAATAGTAGCAAACCACAGGAAACTCAGCATTTTTACTCCATTACCTGTGTTGCTGCCCTTCAAGGAAGGAAAGTCCTTATCCCACTAGGCAGGTAGTCCATAGCAAGGTAACGTGTTCACTCAGACTACAAAGTCCTAACACATGTAGGTACTGCAGGGGGATTTTTTGCAAATTCTAAAAGCACACTTTTTTTCCTTCTTTTTCAAAACAATCATAGTAATAAGAGCACAGCTTGGAAAATACTGAATTGGCATTCCTAAAGCTTCTTGGCCATCCTATTTTGCTCTAGAAGAGCTATCTTCTTGGCACTGTCCTACAAAAACATAGCATGCGTTGCATCACACGCTAATAGCCAGAAAAGCAACATTTATACTACTTCATATGAATGAGACATGAAGAAAAATAAAGTGTCTTATGGATAACTCAGCAAGCTATTCATCTAACTGAACCTTAATTTATTTGATCTATAATAACAAAATGTTTCCTCCTTTAGTTTCATTCTCTAAATTCACCAGATGACAGGAGAATATTGTAAGCAGAAATTCTGTACTAGAAACCACATTCCAGTGGTATTGAGAAATCACTTTCTTGTGGTGGAACTAGAAGCCTGCTCTTGGAGATGCAAGGATTTCTTTTTCCTCTGCAATAGTTTTCAGCATGGTTGAGATGTAGTGTATGCTACAGAACAGACATTATTTTGGATGCCAATGAATCTCATGGGCAGTAAATCTTTTTTCTTAAGCAATTAAATTTCTGGCTTTAATCTTTCATTCTCTTGATAGAAGTGGTTTCCCGGATCAGGCTGAAAGCCAGAAAATAATCTGCAAAACAAAGGTTCCCCCCAGCTCTAAACTACATTTAATATTTCTCTTTCACTGTAATCATCGTTGCAGTTTTATTTTTAAAATCTTTTTTTTTTCCTTCTGCTTCTGTGTATTGTAAGAGACAAACTCTCATAGCTGGGGAAAATGAGCAAGTTTCAGGACATGCTATCTTAAGAGACCCGAAACATCTGTACTCCCCAAATCTTGTCCTTTCTATTATTCATTCGAGAAAGTGTTAAAGCTGGAAGAGATATTCACAGCCCTCGTGTCTTGCTCTTGCCTTCAGAATCTCAGTTATAACAACACTGATCTATTAGCCTGCATCTATCAGTATTTCTCCTGTCTAATGTCTCTTTTCATATCTGGGCAGATACCTACTGAATGCTGGCACACCAGTTGATCTCTTCTATCAGTAAATAAAAGATTATTAAAAAAACCTAAAACCACAAGGGTAATAGGAGCTTCATGAACTAGAGCACCCCGAGACATTTTACTTAAGCAGTTAAATGAACTAGAAAGCATTTGTTAAGTAAGGCATCGTTGCTTCCTATTAACCCTAAGCTTTCTGCTCTACAGCCACATTACAGAAACTCATGCCCGTAGATATATAAATGCATTACCAGTGGCCTTTTCCCTTCCATTAGAGGACATCACCCAGTGCTGTGTTTCAAAGTTACACTGGAGACTGAATTGGATCGAGACACCCATCAAACAGTGAATCTGAAATGTTTTGCCAGACAGTTTGCGTGTGTCAAGTAGTATATCTGGCTTCGGTGCGAGCATCTCCCACATATCAACATGTTAAAGACTTGTCCTTTCTGATTATGGGTATTGACTCTTAGCTGGATGGCTCCAGAATCCGTAACGAGGTTTAATGCAGGTCTTCAAAGCACTCGGGTTCTACTGGAATTTGAAAAGGAATAGTGCACATACACACGAATACAAAATGCATTACATATTCCAATGAGGTCCTGCACAAAATAAATACTCCTTTCTTAATTAGAAGACTTCTCCCTTCATTGCAGTTCTAGAAATGTCTAAAATATTAAGGACATTTGGAAACATGTTTTCATTAAAAACACCTCTTCTGAGATACAACTGCTCTCAGGCCACACCACAATTCTCAGTTTTCCAGACTTCAGTATGTTGCTTCTACCCCTTAATACAGCTTGGGCTTTTTTTCTGGTCTGATCAAGTGAGTTGCTGAGCTGTTCTTTTTCGTTCTGCTTCCACAGTATAATAAATTCAGCATGATTTGTGGGTATTCAGCACTTAAGTCTGATCCCACAGACCTTTAAGCTCTTGTTTGAACCTTTAACCCTCAGGATGTTAAAGCAAGATGCCCACCATCACTTAGTCCTTATAAACTACCTTCATTTCCTCTTTATGGCCTCTTACTCAGCTGCACAAAATATGAGACCATATTCCAATCAGTATCATACAAGGACAAGATCAACAGTCCTTCGCCCTCTGTAGGCTAACAAAAATCCTACAACACATTTTAAAACAGTTGCAGACAAAAGTCTACCCCTCCGATGTCCTTTCTAGACTCTCCAGCACCAGTTGCTGCTTCAATGTCTTTCTCTTCCAAGCACCAATTCATGCAAAATATTTTCACAGATGAAAACAACTAGGAAGATGCCGAAGTCATTTCCTAAATCAGAGTCAGAGAATACAGCATCATACTTGTTTAAAAGTCAGGGAAGGTACCAGTTAGCAGTGTTGACTGGAAATGCTGTTGAAGGAGGTGACAGGATTAGATCAGTAGCCTTAATTTACTGGAAGGAACAGCCTATTGACTTCAAAAAGCTGATACTCTATCACTGACAGAATATAATTGTCATATTTGCTTAATGATTTCAGGAAAATAAACAGCTGCCCTGAGTTCTCTAGGATTTGAGCATTTGCAAGCATCTGCAGCCACTGACTAGATGAACTCTTCGTCCAAGACACACAGCATCTTTCACATTGCCGTGCTTCTACACACAGGAGCCAGAGGCACAATGTTGATAGTCGAGTTATTGATTTACTTGACACAGAAGATGCTGAGAGGACAGTCAGAACTGCACACCATGTGCATTTTAAGGGAAGCATGGCTCCAGAGAGGTCAAAAAAGTAATTGGGCTGTAATGCAATTGTATGAGATTATATCAAAGCCTACAGTTATTCATTTTATTACATTTTGCTGTAAGCCACTGAACCAATGATCTATCTATTTTGAAGTTTATATTGTTAAGTTTAGAAATACACAGAAAATGAACATTTCAGTGCTATCTTTGGCTTTCTTACCTAGGGCAGAGTTTAAGATACTCTAGGCTAGATTTCAAAGCTACTGAGCCTACACGAAGCAGTAGGTACCTAAACATGCTGAAAATCCAAGGCAAAGCTAATCAAGTGTTAGCTACCAGCCTAAACACAGGCTCTTCCTACACATCCCTGAAAGGACTTTTTTTTTTTTTAACAAAGCAGATGTTCTCTCAGAGAACTGTTATAGTCTGCCCCTGTAAGGTTCAAACCTAAACTTGCCCACGCTATACTCAGGTAGGAAGTACATTATTTCCTGAAGAGGAATGAATGAAAATCAGACAACCCAAATCCAGATTTCTGATACTTCAAATCTAGAACTTTCAGCCTGAGCAGCTGGACTATTTAATGACTAGCATATGTGGCCTGTTTCACTACTAACTACAACCTCTTCTTGTAGCAAAGGGAAGAGGAAAGGGGTGGGAAGAGTCAGGTTTAACTGAACTAACTATAACAAGTTATAAGGAGTTGCATTAACGGTTCGTGCTCTTGGTGCCTGGCCACATCAAATACTCAACTTACTTTCAGAAGCCACAGCAAGATGCAAAATTTGACTCCATTTCAATGATGTCTTCAAATGCTTAAGTGCAGATTAACCCAAACTTCCATTTTCAAACATATGTCCACCAGGTATTCACTCACAGTTGCACATCAAAACCATCTGCATCTCCTGGATTCATATGTTCAGAAGAAAGAGTCAAATTTAATGGGGGTTGTTTCAAGTGAATATGTTTTTGAACACTGCATTCACTACAGGTTGTCTGAAGCTAATTCAGTTACTTGACTTTATAATTTTTACAAGGTTATGGCTTGAACTTCAAAGCAAAAGAGGAGCTAGCAATAACCGACTTCCTCCTGGGAAAGAGGTTCATCTTGGCAAGTCTCTGCCCACGTCATGAGAAAGGGCACTAGCTAGCTGCTGCCTAGAAGGGCTCATGGTCTACTATTGTACCTGCCTTCAGCCCAATACCCAGGAAAGCAGAGCCAAAAGCTATGCTGCCTGTATGAGCTTGGCAGAATGCACTGGGACAAACTTTCTGCCCTCATTTGCCCAAAACTCATTTCCTTCTATGCAGAAGAAGCTGGAAGACTGAGTTCTTGTCAGGATTAGACCATCCTTACTCTGTTCTGCAACACCACACTTCCCATCTCACAGCCAAATACTGGACCTAAGTGGCACAGAACATGTGACAATTCTCAATCATCTCAACAACTTGTCCTACTTTAACAGCAAGGGGCTTTTAACTGTTCTGCAAATACCCACTGCTGCTGGCAATCAACAGATCTGTACACTTGCTTTCACTTTCCAACTGAGGCACTAAACACTCCTGCATACTTGCAATGGTTGCCTCATTTGTTGTGCTACTTCCATTTGAGAGCATTACTACTTGGTATGGCAAAGCCCTAACAAAATCCACTGCTGGTAAAAGTCAAGTAAAATCACCTGGCATAGATTTACTAGAGTGATACTTTGCTTTTTAGTGCAGTGCTTTCCTCAGATAAAATTTGAAAGAAGTGCTATTCCCTCTACACTTCCAGCCATCTTGATTATAGATGCACTTGTGGATCTCATCATCCCAGAAAAACATGTTTCTGAGAAGGGTCAGTTCTCTCAAATCTAAAACAAGCCATCTGCTTAGATCAACAAACTTTCTAGAAGCCTTAAAGAGAGCAAACCCATAGGTGCTGATGGGAAGCATCTTGCAGTCAATTCACTGACCGCTGAAGTTGACAGGGTACAGATAAACTGACAAGCGTTTTTCAACCACCTGTGTGGCCAAAGAACCAGCCCCATTCCAGTATCATACTGGGCTCTGCTGTACTCTCTCAACCATTGACATTGCGTTGATTTACTTAGAAAATTCTTGCTTTGGGTGGTGTCATTGCAAGGAAAGAAACCAGTGGACAAGATATGCTAAAATAGTGATTAAAGAGCAAAAGCTTTTCCATGATTTTTCCTCTCTTCAGCCAGAACAAAGTTAAATCTTATTTCCAGGGAGTCTTCCATTTTATTCCACTCAACCTTCACAATCCCTCTTGTCCTCTAAAATCCACACACACTCCATTAGGCAATAAGCTCAAGGGTATCAAACGGCAGGCAATTAATGTTAAAAACTGACTCAGCCTTTCTTTTCTTTCAGCAGTAGTTTGTGGTCTTCTTGAGCAAAGTTTAGACGAAAAGAGAAGAAATTGAATACATACCAACTAGCAGAAAAAAATACACCTCTAAAAGGGAAAAACAAACAGAGTTGGATTTGACTGCAGAACAAATATTCAACCGGTATTCAATGCTTTGCTGTTCACGGGCACTTTCACTCACTGCCAGCAAGAATGGCAGAAGTCATTTGCCAATTTCCATATGTGCATCTCCTGGGTACTCTTGTCTAGGTACATTTTTTTATAAGTCATTATGTCGAATGCCTGGATTTTGGAATTGAGCTGTAGTTCAGTATTCCAGACCTCAAGAACCATGTTCAGGTTAGAGTAGATTTTGCTTGCAATGCAAGATTATTTTCTTCTTTAAGGGTACCATCTACAGTTTGGAAGTGGCTATGCTGTCAACAAGACAGTCTAAAAGTGTTACTGAAAAGTGAAAAGTAGCTGCTTGGAAGTTATTTGCCACAATTAGACCCAGCAACTCCTCTGTGCTCTCCATTCTAACAAAGCAGGAATAATTCTCACAGTCTGAAAAATTAAAATCTCTACCTATTATACAGTTCCATCTTCTATCTCAATGAACCAGATGCAATAGGAATGTTTTTACAAAAAACACTGAAAAACATTGCAGGAGTTTCATAAAAGGTGTTATGCATTGTAATGGAAAAAAAAAAATTCGTCCTATTGCTTTTATTCACACAGAGCCAGTTATTAGCAAGTATTCTGTTCATCTGAAGAAGACAGCGTTCCACCACCAAAGGCTCTGCCCAGAACACAAGTAATCAGGAATTGTTGCTGCTCTAAATTAAGGGTATAAAGATGCACAAATTATTGCTTTCTATCTGGTATAGATACAATATTGTTTAGGAAAAAAAGGCTAAAGACCACACTTAGCAAATCTACAGGCATGTGTAATCCACATACACACAGGAGTAAACCAAGCATCTCTAATGTCGTTTCTCATCACTCCAGGGAGATGTGAAAACTTCACTCACAATATTTGCCTCAACAACAAGAAAAGCATTCACCTTCTGCTCCTGATGGGTGGTGATTTACAAGCCCAGAGTGACAGTCTCGTTACCGCACACAGAGACACGCTCAGTGTTTAGACTTGTGCCAGGCTGAGCTCCAGGACCCCAAGAGGGTTCTCAGTTCCCTGCACAATGGGAGGTCAAAACCCAACTAAACAAAGGCTGTTCTTGGCAAGATACCACTGAACTGCACAGGGAAAATAGTTTAAAAAAAAATAATCGAGAGGGTTCATGGTGTTTTCCAACCATCATTTTAAATATATTGTTCTTTGAACTTGGAAGTCAACCTGAAACAAAAGTACGTGCTGAGCAACACTTTGCAAACAGCCACAGGCTTCATAAGTTACCCAAACCCTGTCACCAGCACCATCAAACCTGAAGTTCTGGGAATAAGAGCTAGGCGTGTTGTGTGGCACAAGCCCTGCTCCACTTGTCCAATCATTTAAAGACATCAAGTAGCAAATATAAGCAAGTCTCCTGAACCCTAATGTTGTGCACAGAAGTGCACTAATAACAAAACTATTATGTTTGTGTTTCAGGGAGGCAAATTCTGTACTCACACAACCATTGAAAAATAACAGCATGCCTCTGGAAAGGACTATTCCTAAGGTAAAATCTTTTCTCCAAGATCAGTCCTTGATTCTCCTTTCCCCCTCAAGAAAGAAGTCAGCCAACTGTTTGGTGTGAAAACAAATTCTCCCAGTGTGGCCACAAGCTGAGCTAACATAAGAAACATTTCCTCCTGCCCAGCTTCTGCAGATGATGGGACTTGGTCCCAGGGCATTGTATTTAGTTTCAGTCTAGAGCTGCAGATCAGCCTAGGGCTGGGAATCCCACCCTCACCCTGGTATGAAGGAAAGGGTGTTGAAAGGAAAGCATCTGGCTTCAAAAGGGAGAATTATTTTTAAGGACTAAACATTTTGCTGTTTAGGGTATAAGCCATTTGCAGGAATTTAGCCAGAAGTATGTATCCAACTAGAGGAATAACATACAACTTTTCTCAATATATTGTAATCATTTTTCTTAAAGTTAAAAAAAGGAGCAGCAGTTTGTGGCATTTCAAAAGGAGGTGACCCATATTTTAGCAGAGCAAGTCAGATCTGATGAAGCGTATACGCATTTGTTTGCCCTTATCTTCACACATAACTCAAATCCATCTAGGCCACTGTCGTCCTGGGTAGCAGTTTTGCTGCGGAATAAACAGTGGGGCAGGCACACGTGTGCAATTTCAGGCTGAATTTACAGTACAGTCACTGGGTTTTGGTCAGATATGAGCCATATTCGAAGAGGTCTGGTTCAGAAGTAATATCATTAGCCAAAGATAGAATCCCATTCTTCAGTGTTCAGATAAGATTGCCCACGTGGAAGATGTGGTACCTCCATGGCATTGCTATGCAGAGACACATTCATCCTTTGGTCCAATGGAGAGGTAGATCCTCTCATTCAGGGTGTGATCACTCACACAAGATCAGAGTAGCATACAGAGTATTTTTGCACATGCCCTTATTACTGGGGAGAGAAGAGAACAACCAGAAATGTAAAAACACCATCCCCAAACACCCAACTTTCATTTACACAGCCTTTTCACTTTAGAAGCAAAACCCACAATAAGTTTGAAGACTTACATCAACCTTGCAAAGCTTTCTGGGGGCTTTAAAGCACCATCGCTATAACGCAAAAAGCACCCAAATAATGTAAATCCAAAACTTGGAGAGCATTAGGTTACTCAAGAACATCTGACTGTTACGCCTACCCTACAGTCACTACCATAACTGCAGTATGGTGTGAAGATACCTTAATACAGCATTCAGCAGAGTAACAGGATTTCAGAATTTAGTCTTTGCTGAGCTCTGTCCTAAATTCTGCTGGTTCCTGGGCAGGCAGCTTACAGTTCTATTGCAACCATACTGTACTTCAAATACAGCAGCTGTTACAGTCTAATAATAATATAGATGCGTCTCAACTCCCAACTTCTGTGGGGCTTTGAAGTCCAGCTTTAAGACTCAACTGGGAAAAGAATTGGTTCCAAGGAGGCCTATATATTTATCTACCAAAAGTACAAAATGCACAGTAATCTAGCCAGCTATATGTGTTAAACTAGGAGAGTAATATCCAATATTAGGAAACAAAATCTATATAGTAAAGCATTAAAATAGCCATGAAGAATATACACTGAGGAGGTTTACAGTCAAAGTTTTTGAGAATCAGGCACAAAACTGCATAGCCCTTCCCATGTTAATTGAGTTAAGCAAGCAGAAGTGCTGAAAAAAATTAATGGAACTTGAACACTCATGAAATCATTCTTTTTCCCCTCAAATAGCCAAGACTCCTGCACTGAATATCCTTGGACATGCAATGGGAGAAATGAGACAAATGATTTCACATCTGTAAAGTTAGGCCAATGTACCCAGCACCCATATAAAGAGCTTTACTGGACTAAATTAAGGGGCCTTGTGAGTGCTGGAATTTGCAGGCAAAACCTTCATCACTCATTGTCCTGGCACCAGCCAGGAGCCTAGCATTTTCAGAAGTTTATTATTCCTGTTTCCCAGTACACAGCGCTTCACTGATGTATTTAAACAGCCTCCAGTTCCAAAAAAAAAAAAAAAAGCAGACACTTGCTTATCACTGCTGGGTTGCAATGTCAAACTAGCATCAGCCAGCTCTGGGGGAAGGTTCAAGCCCTGCAAAAGCCAAGGGAAAAGAGGGAGGGAGCCACACAACCAGTCCAGGACAGGCAACATAACTCCCAGAAGAGGAAGCAGCCAAAACAGAGCTTGCCAAAGGCAACTTTTAGCAGCCAGCTCCGCTGAACCAAACTGAATTGCCTCCAGCAAACTTGGTCAGTTGTCCCTTTCCAGATTGTCGCTGCACAAAGTTTGAATGCCTGAAGTAGACATCCAGGAGCCTTCAAGAAGTCTTAGCAAGTGACTTCTGGCTCAGGATTGCTGACATTTCAGTAAGCTTTGTATTCCCTTGCTCAGCTTCAGAGTCATTTGGTTGCACAATATTTTTTAACATTTTCCACTTTACTGAAACTTTTACCTCCCTCTCTCCCATCAGTCTCCACAAAGGCCAATCAGCTTTCCACTTACCTTTTAGCACCAGATAACTTGCCTTGTAGTCGCCCCAGTCTGCCCAAATCAACAGAAAAGTATCCATGAAAAGAAAGCACCTAGTTCTCTCCACCTATCTTTTCCTACACATCCCTCCAGCAGCCTACAACATTTTACTGCTGATTCAGGAAGCTTCAACACTCTCAAAATTTGTATTTATCAACACAGTCTTCAAGAACAAGGATTTTTCTAGCCACTCACCATTTATACTCACAGCAATAACTCAAACCAAGCTGACCCAACAACCCCTTGAAGACTCAGCAACATTAAACCCTCTGAAACCAGCAGCACAAGGCTCTCAGCCTTTCTATAGGCTCCTGCTGGAACTCTGCTAATTCATACCAGCTGTAGCTTGGAACCAACTTTCTCCAAGCTGATGCTGTTTCAGGTCATCTCATCCTTAGATAACTGGGTTTAGTAGATGTCATTAGTTTTTCTCACTAATATGTTTCTTCTTCTGAGAAAAAAACCACATGGTGTCATCCTTCTAAGGGCTTTTTCCCTGGGTCTGCTAGGGAAAAAAGACCAAAAATCCCGTACTGGGGGAGTTTTGGTTTGGGACCCTTAAAGGAACCAAAGCAAGAACAAATTCCTGCCCTAGGACTATGCAATGTTCCTTCTTACAAGAACAGAGAAGAAAGAACACAAAGTCTCTCAACTTGCCAAAAGAAGGAGTTTAATTCTTAAACAAATACTCAAAGGTGACGACGTATCAAAATCCATTCCAAATGATGAAAACAGTTAAATCTAGACCAAAGGAGATATTCATTCTCACTGAACTCCACAGGATCAAAGAGTGGAAGTTCCTCTGAAATAGACTAACAGGTCAACTCAGCCCAGAAACACAAATTTAGCATACCTGGAGGTGGAGTTTGGAACTGTGTTTTTTAAAGCAAAACATGCTTGAATTGCTCTGATTCAACAGCTGCTAACAGGCTGTTCTAACAAAGAGAAGAGGGGCTTTGATATTCACTTGGATAAAAACTGGGCTGGAGATAAATGACATCATCAGAAGCGTTGCTTAACAAGAATCTGGATGACTGAGATTAAATAATGGATGATTAGAAAACCATTGCTACACTTTAATGGTTTGAACTGTGCCACTGCCATCCCAGGAAGAAGATTTCACGTTTATGCAAACCAGTACCAAAAGAAAAGAATCTTCATGAGTTAAAGATCAACCAGTCAACTTTCACATACAGGATTAAGCTATAGATTTGCCATGGCAGACAATGAATAATAAAAGAACTGATCTGTGTTAGGATCACTGTACTGAGAAGATATTTTTCATCTCTATTTTTAAAATTATTGTGTTTATCCAAGGTCACCCATGGGAAAAATGAATGGTTAGTCAAACACATATTACTTAGTTACAAAAATAATAGGGAATTTGTTAAAAGGAGAGAAATGAGAGTACCAAATTGACTTGAATTTATTTGACTTGAATTTTCTCCTCATATGGGAAAACAAATGAATATTTACATACTGTAAAGTCAAGTGTCTAGCCACCATAATAACATCATCAAACAGGCATCAAGAGAAAAGGTCTTATTATTTGGATAGATTTTTTCATTCTGTGGCTCTTTCCTCTTGAAGTCTAAATAAACACTTGGGCTGCAGCCACACTTTGTCAGTTGGAAGTTTGGGGAGGTTGTGAGCCTCAGTGTTTAAAGTGCAAAAGTTTTGCTCTTGGTGAGCTGCAAGAGGAGGGCCCTGGCGAACTGAGGGAGATGCTTCATAGCCTGAAACAATCATCTATTCAGATTGATTGAGATAAGACACTGTGGGAACACATTTCCAGTCCTCCTCAGATGCAGCCAGAGGAAAAGCAGTCTTAAGTACACTACTAGAAGGAGCGTCCAACAGACCACCACCTGAAGTTCTAAAGCTGAGACATCGCACACTCTTCACTGTAAATCATTTCACTTCTAGTATGTGCTTACCTAAACATGCTTTAGGAGGACAAATTATTCTATAATGCCTCCATCTGAGAGGTGCTGAGCACTCTTCCTATCTTTATATTGCAGTGGCTGTTACAGGCACTGCACACTTCAGAAAGATTGGGATGTGAGATACCTCTAGCCCTCCTAGGAAGCAATTACTCTCCCAGCTTCCTAGGTGCAATGACCACTAACAGGGAGGTGCAGAACTGGGGAGGGCTGTAGGGCTGTGACTTCCCAGCCTGCTGGGGCTGCAGCTCCCATGAGATGCCCAAGACATCAACCTGGGATATGCCACTGACAAGCCACAGCTTTAGCAAACCAGCAACAGCTGCTCTTTGTCTTTCTGCTTCAAAACTGACTCAGGGATACCACTCACGACAGCCAAAACTTTGCTGCAACCCAGATTAGTTTTCAGGTGAGCCAGAGCATGGGAGCTTGGAGTTGTTATGGATTTGCATGCAACACTTGGGGATTGCAGAACAAATGGCAATTGTCTCATTGAAACTTCTTCTTAATTAGAAAATTTCAATAGGATTTTTCCCTCCCAGTGTCAGCTAGATATTAAAGTTGTGAAACAAACCCTTCCAGACATCAAAGCAAGAGAATGATTGTTTCTGGGTTTCAGACCATGCCTGAAACTGGATCCAGACCAGTACTTGGAGACATGTTCTTTCATTATTTAAGAGCCATTGCCCAATGTGATTTCCCAAGGCCCCAAGCCTCGGTCCATATGAGCTTCATACCCCACATTCCTCCGAGTCGCCGGTTCATTGTTTGCCAGCCTTCCCAGTAAAGCTGTTTGGAATAATTTACACAACCCTCAGCTAACTGAAGCAGAGACCATACCACCAGGGCCACGTGAACATCTTGAGCTGTAGCCGGGTTACTTCGTACATGATGCAAAATGAAAAATAAGGCCCTGAGCATTCCAGTCATACCAAGTGTGCTCCCAATAGTCCTTTTAAACAAATCTCCACTGTTCGAGGGACACAGCAGAACTGGAGTCTGTCTGCTTCGGTTTAAATCTGTCCCTGAATGATGTCCATGAGTTAATGGAGAGAATTACAAGGGAAGGAACAAATAAACATTAGAAAAAGAAAAGCAGACTTTTTAAACACTCAGATGCCTGGATAGTTCCCAGGCTAAGCATCCATGTGTGAAAGGAAAAAAAAAAAAA
Organism: Dromococcyx pavoninus; assembly: GCA_033558185.1. Lineage (NCBI taxonomy): Eukaryota > Metazoa > Chordata > Aves > Cuculiformes > Neomorphidae > Dromococcyx > Dromococcyx pavoninus. The sequence continues at coordinate 1,223,455 of JAUMJL010000425.1, read as the reverse complement.
ACCAACTTCTCAACAGTATACAAGGGCGAGCAGCTTCAAAGGTGCATAACCTATATGTGAATCCAGTACAGATTTACCAGTGGGCCAGAAAAGCGTAATCCCTGCCTTGCTCCCATGAGCTGTGCCTTGTGGGGCACATGGCCTCAGGAAATACTACAGGGTTTTCTGTGGGCACACAACTGTCCCCATGCAGGATGGCATATAGGTTGTCCTCTCCAGGAAAGAGGGAGACCATCCGGGAAGGTGATATTCTACAGGCAATAACTGGTGGTGTAGTCAAGTGAAAAGTGCTTTAGCTACTGTACATGAAGGAGAGGTCTGGCTGCTACTTTTTTTTAGGACTATTTCTGCCCTTGCTTTCAACTGCAGCTAGGGAAAGACTTACTGAACTTTGTTTGGATGTACCTCAGCCAAATTCTTTCTGGTTTTAGGGCAATGGCCCCATGATTCTCCATTTGTGCCCACACTTACACTACTGCAGAACAAGCAGAAAGGCCGCGTAGGCCCTCACTCTGCTACAGGAGACATCAGAAGCCCAAGTTTTGAAACAGGGATGAGAAGCCACCAATCATAGCCTAGTGTTAATGTACAGCACTGAAACATAGCAAGTCCCCAACAAGTGACAGTAGGTCACTTAAATGATATCTAACTCGTCCCGCAAAAAGCCATCTGGATTTCCATTTGGCCCAGATCTCATATTTATGTTGTTAAAATTTATGCCCACATTTAATGTAGGAATGTTAGAGCTTGAGTGTAATTTGTGCTTGTACTTCTAATAGCTACCTAGAAAATATTAGACAAAGCCAATAAAAGGAAAAGCTTTCCCCTGTCTCTCTCCTGAAACTCCTCTTCAGCTTAACTCAATTTTCCAAGTCACTTAGAGGCCTTTAAATAAAATGAAATCCTAACGATGTCGCTGCCATGAATAATTAATTGTACCAGTACAATCTCTCTAACAAAATCCATTCTCATTAGATTAGAGGTTTTCTCAAGACACACGAGTTCATTATGGCATTTTTACATCCTTCTTGTCTCTTACATTTCTTTGTCTTTCCTTATCTATGTCTTTTCTTATTTGTGTCTGAGAGCCAGGCCTCCGTCACCTCAGTAGCCTCCAAAACGAAACGCCAGTATCCAGGGAAGACGGTTTCTGTACAACCAAGCACACAGTGACAAGAGTGAGAGAGCCCTGCCTATAGCTTATGGACAGGCCAGCAGGGTGGGCAATTCACTGGACATTCCTGTTCCTAGAGTCCGAGTATTCATTTTGAAAGTTTTGCCCTCTGCTGAAACTCTAACCTTGAATAGTTTAAGTAGCACGGTTCAAGTTCCGTGCAAAACCTTTTTTAAAGCCATTCTCAGTGTTTTAAGCTACAGGAGGTTAACCTATACCTCAGTATACACAATTAGAATTATCATACTAATATACGCAGTCTTCATCTCTGTCACTCTTCTTCAGAAGACACCACTTCCATGGTTAGGAATACCTTCTGGCTCCATTTTACTTCTTGGAGCGGGCATCCATTCACCTTTAGGCCAGTTTTGTCCTTATCACTAAAGGCCTATTCTTCCTGCCAAAGTTTATCCCCTTGATGTGTTCACAGGCAACACTTGTCATTTCTCAGCTTTCAGCTTCTTAGATGACTTAAATCCTCCTGATCATCCAAGTGTCCCTTCGCTCCATACCACTCCACTTCAGAGATTATCTGTGGTGAAAATAGGAGACTGGAACTGTACACAGCATTTCACGTTAACACCTTGAACAGAGGAGTTAAGAATTTCTTCCCTTCTGCCAATACTTCATCTGAGATACCTTACGACATCGGGATCATAGATACTTTTTTCCAAGTTACTTTGCACCTATGACTCCTTGTGAACTGCTGATCTTTCAACATGCCCAGCATGTTTGCTCTTTCCAAGTGCTATGCTCTTGGTTTGTAAGAGTAATTCTTGTGATTAGTCACTGATTTCTTCACCTAGCTCTTTGCATTGCTGCATTTCATCCTGTTTGCATTAGCCCAGTCCTCACTGAAGCACACCACCATCCTCTTCGTGTTGCTGATGCCTCATAACTTCATGTCAGTATCAAATTTCGTTGGCACTCAAGAGCTTGGCCACAGACGTGCTCTGGCTAAGTAGACTGCAACCACAACATACAACCTAGCACTGGAGGAGCCCAAGGGAAAGAGATGTTACCCCATTATCATCTGACTGCCCATGTTAATTCATCCTTAAAAACACTGCTAGTTTTTATGCAGCATCATGAATTGAAGTATTCAATATGAATTTTTCCCCTCAAGGCTATGTTTAAAAACATGTCTCCAGCCCTGTAATCCCCTGTCAGCAAAGCTTCCTGTTATCTCTTTATCTAGCTTTTGTATTCCTCCCTATCTTATCCATCTAAACTAATAAATTCTCTCAAAGAACCATAAAGTCTGCTCTGCCAGACATGATGTTTCATGTTCCAGTTGTCTCAGCAGAACTTCTCTATAAAGCTTTTGTCTTCATTCAAAGTTGAGAGAGGATCTGCAGTTTTGATGTCAGCAGCTCCAAGACTCCTCTAAAGCCAAGTCTCTGAGCTTATTAGTCTCCCTTGCTCCACTTGTTACTGCTCTCAAAGTTTACTTTCCTGAAATAAAGCATCTTAGTTTCATTTAACTGACTTCTGATTTAAAGGAATTCTACTGTAATTCAGCCTATCCAGGCAGTTTGGTTTGGCTTTGATAATCAGTTCTTTGGTAACATCCTTGCTACTGATCACAAGTCTGAAGTAGTGAAGACTCCTATTAACCAGTAAATGGTGAAGAAATCTGCCAGTTACTGGACACAAGACTACCTGGATCTTACTAATCCAAGCTACTGTTTTCTCCATCAAGATTTTCCAGATGAAATTTAATTATAGAAACCCACCGTTTTCTAAATCTAAGCCTGGGTACCTGCAAACAAGACTGCCCGCACTAGACCAGTAGGTTTTTCATATTACTTTTACCATCCTTGCCATAAATATTTAATCCAAAGTGTGTCTATTTGACAAGCGTCATCCTTTTTTGCTTCTTTGTTATCTATCATACCATGAACACAGAATTATCAACACTTTCAGCTTTTTGAATCTTTCCAGAATAGTGAACCTCTTTGAACACCCAATTTTCTTTTATGATCTCGTTCCCCAAATGTATTTGCAATCACACTGAGATCCTTCACCAGTAATTCATATGACTCTACTGCAATGTTAATGACATGTTTGTGTTAATACTCTGCTGGCCTTAACATTACAATTGTATTTTTTAAAAAATAAGATGTTTGTATAATTATACATTACTCTTCATATATGTATGCCCTGCTCCTTAACTGAGAAAGACTTTTTTTAATATTCTAGGTCACTTCTCTGACTCTGCTCTCAAAAATTAGTACTTAGAGACTTGCATCCGTTAGCCACAGTCTTCCTTTATTTACTACTGTACTCTCAGTACCTCATTTTCTCCTCCTTGTGCACAGACACCACCAAGCCTCTCAGGTCCTGCACTCACAGATTCAGTTCTGTAACTCACTGGTAACTCTTGCATCCTGCTGCCATAGCGTATATGCACACTCCTTCAGGCCACCAGCAGGCCAATACTGACTTTCTTTGCTTACCCATCTCTACAGCCAGAAGGACTCCTCCCATATGTCTGGCATCTAACTCATGTCCTTCTTCAGATCTCCACCACTGTTATCTCAGGAGCCATTTTTGTTCTGTTGCTTTGCTTTTAAAAAAAAAAAAAAAAATTAAATGCAGCATCTTTACAGTAATTTCATGGCTCAGGCTGCTGGACCCCCCTGCTCTTTACTGATGCATCTTTTGCAGAGGTCAGCTCCATCTCATGGGAGCAAGTTGTCCAGAGAAATCATGGATGCCTCATCCCTGGAGGTGTTCAAGGCCAGATTGGAAGAGCCTATGAGCAATCTGACATAGTGGAAGGTGTCCAGGGGTGCTGAAACTAGATTATCTTTAAGGTCTCTTCCAACCCAAACCATTCTATGATGATATCTTCACTGAAACCCAGGAACTGACAGTTAATTTACTGCAGTAAAAAGCATAAATTCTGTCTCATGGTCTGGGACCTACAATTCCTCTTCTACAAAAAAAAAAAAACAACCCTTTGCAGCAGATTTTGAGTGGTCAATACTGAATTAAACAGTAGCTCCCTAAATACACATGTAAGTGAATGCGAGTGAGTGCATGTGTGTCTATGTGACTATACAGAGTGAGTCAGTCTGTTATCCCTACAAGGAAGGTCACTATAGCTATTAAATTACAATGGGCAAAAACATTAGTGTAGCCATTAAAATCAAAACCAAATTGATTTTTTACATGATCGTTATCCATGTTTGCAATTACAATTTTTCCTCTTAAAAACGGAAAATTCTACACAGACAGGAGTGCAATAAACTCTAGAGCTTTCTGTTAAACTTAGAAAATCAAGATAATTCACCCTTAATGTTCCTTGACCTAATTTCTTTGTCTTTTAGCATCACCAGGGCCAGAGAATATTAAGTGGTATCATCTGCGACGTGGGTACCAAGGCAACAGGCTCCTAGCTTAAGGACAAAGTTAAATCTCATAGTACCTCTATGGAGACACAAAGCTCTCTGAAACCTGTTCCAATCATGCCACTTGTGCTCTCAAATATCTGATTTAAAAACTTACTTGTATTGGTAGTCTTGTTATTCTTCGTACTGTTGGGATACAGCAGACCCTCAGTGATAGGCAATTATACTGCATGAAGTTAAAGACTCTTCCCAAGAAATGTAGAAACTGAGTTTAACCCAATATCTTACAGGAAATGCTCTCACAACCTCCATTTCAGTGGTCTTTCACATTGCCAAATTCTTCACAATAGTCCTGACACAATTTAAAATCATGGAACCACCAGGAAGGGAGAGAAGGGCAGAGGGAGAACAATGGTATTTCCAAGCCGTCATTCAATGCTTTCATACCTCACAAAAGTCAACTCCAAACAGAGCTTTTCAGCAGCAGCTCTGAATGCACAAGAGGCCAGGATCTTTTTCCACAGAGAGGCTCCAAAAGCAGTATGAACCACTTCACTAGAATCACAAAATGGTTTGGGTTGGAAGGGGATTTAAAGCCCACCCAGTTCCAACTCCACCGCCATGGGCGGGGACATCTCCCACCAGACCAGGCTGCTTAAGGTCCCATCCAACCTGGCCTTGAACACTTCCAGGGAGAGGACATCCACAGCTTCAGACGTCTCAAAATGCTTACATACAGCAAAGAGGAAGAGACTTTCCCAGCAAAAAGTTCCTCCTCACAATGAGCTTCACCATCTATTTTTCACCCCTGCCCATCTTGATCCTACACCAGTCCCACAGAAGCAAAGGATTGGGTCTTTTTCAGAACAAGTAAACCAAACTTCAACACTATAATCTATGCCTCACATTTTACACATGGAAAGTTTTTAAATTGCAGTCACAAAAAGAGAGATCAAGCCATTACCAAGACGAACGGAAGGAAATTGGCACCTATGCCGTCTTTCGCATTGTAATTAACAGGTATGAAGATTAATTTCAGACGTATCAAGACCAAGTCAAGCATAATCATCTTAATAAATAATGTTTGTGCTGTAACTTACATGTTACACCCTATGCTTGAGGCCACAGGAAAAAAATATCAGCGGTGTTGGAAAACTAGCATACAACTCAATAAGCTGATGGTTTCACATAGCCCAGAGCCAGCTCTATGTCACATAATCCAGAGGCTGGTTTTTTTCAGCCAGATGAAGACAGTGGGGTGCCTAACTTCTTACAGCAGTATTTCACCAAGCAGCAGTGTTACCACATGCATCTGAATGTGAGAATCTGACTCCTCCAAAACAGGCAAGCTACAGGCATGACTTTTTGGAGACAACCTTGAATATGAAGCCCTCAAGCCAGAAAAGAGATGTAACAATGGAAGCAATTTCACAGTTTCCTCACAATACTTCATCCACTTATCCAAGCAGGACTTGCATCTCTTAGTGGCTGAGAAGAGCTGTCAGCCTTCATGCCAAATGCAATAACTCACTTCTGCTGCAGGTACCGCAGAAGAGGGTGGGTTAGCAATGCTTTTTTTAAGGCAAAGCTACCCAGCCTTAGAATCATAGAATCATAGAACCAAGAATGGTTTGGGTTGGAAGGGGCCTTAAAGATCACCCAGTTCCAACCCCCCTGCCATGGGCAGGGACACTTTCTACTACTGATAGCCTCATCCAACCTGGTCTTAAACACCTTCAAGGACGGGACATCCATAACTTCTCTGGGCAACCTGTTCCAGGGCCTCATTGCCCTTACAGTAAAAAAATTCTTCGTAATACCTAATGTAAATCTCCTTTCTTTCAGCTTAAAACCATTACCTCTCATCCTATCACTCCCTGATAAAGAGCACCTCCCCAGCCTTCCTACAGGCCCCCTTTAAGTACTGGAAGGCTGCTATTAAGTCTTCCTGGAGTCTTTTCTTCTCCAGGCTGAACAAGCCCAACTCTCTCAGTTTGTCCTCACAGGGAAAGTGCTCCAGCCCTCTGATCAATTTCGTAGCCCTCGTATGGACTTGTTCTAACAGATCCATGTCCTTCCTGTGGACATGTGTTCAGTTCTGAGGACTCAAGAACTGAACACAGAACTCCAGCTGAGGTCTCTCAAGAGCAGAGTAGAGGAGAGAAAATCAGCTCCCTCCACCTGTTGATCCCACTTCTTTTGATGCAGCCCAGGATACAGTTGGCTTTCTGGGCTGCAAGCACACATTGCTGGCTCATGTTGGGATTCTCACCCACCAATGCCCCTAAGTTCTTCTCTCAATCCTTTCTCCACCCAGCCTGTATTTGTGCTTGGGATAGGCCCAACCCAGGTGCAGGACCTTGCACTTGGCCTTGTGGACCTTTTAAATCTGTCAAGGTCCCTCTGGATGCCTTCCCTCCCCTCCAGTGTGTCAAGCATGCCACACAGCTTGGCATCGTTGGCAAACTTGCTGAGGGTGCCCGAGCCTTCTCTGAAAGCATTGTGTGTCTCACTAAGGTGAACACCACACCTGCTGCTAGTGAAGATATTTTGTAAAAGTGACAGGAAGCATCTTCTTAAACACACAGCATTCATGCAGTACGTTTGATAGCACCTCAGGCACTGATCTCTTCTCTCTGGTGACCGATGACAGGATCCGAGAGAATGGCACGAAGATGTGCTGGGGAGGATTACATTGTATATTAGGAAAAGGTTCTTCACTCAGAGGGTGATGGAGCACTGGAACAGCTCCCCAGGAAAGCTTGACAATCACAGCATCACAGAATGGTTTGGGTTGGAAGGGGCCTTAAAAATCATGCAGGGACAGGAGCTGGACTCTGTGATGCTTCTGGCCCCTTCCAACCGAGGTCATTCTGTGATCCTGTGGCTGTGTCAGCGGAGCGATGCTGCAGGACAAGCACACAACACGAAACTCCATCACCGCACCGCCCCCTCCGCCAAAACCCCCGCCCCCTCCCGCTGCCGCGCACGGTGCCCCGGTGACACCGCGCCCCTCCCGCCCTTGACGGCCACGGGGCTGTGCGGTGGCGCCACCTCGCGGTGCGCCCGAGCAGCGCAGCGCCCGCCCCCGCCCGCAGCGCCCGGCACGCGTGACGCGCTTCCTCGCTTTGCCTGTTGCTCACTTCCGTAACTGTCTCAGGGTAACAAGTGAGGGAGCGCAGTGCTCAGCCGCTGGAGAAATTGCTCATTTGTTTTTACAGCGGTGAATTTCCACGTCACTGCGGTGATTTCATTACAGTTTAACCTGGCAGGAGGTTACTGACCAACACACGGCAAAGAAACCACCCAAACAGGGAATCGTTGAATCACAAATGGTTTGGGTTTGAAAGGGCCTTAAGGATCATCCAGTTCCAACCCCCCTGCCATGGGCAGGGACACCTCCCACCAGACCAGGCTGCTCAAGGCCCCCTCCAGCCTAGCCTTGAACACTTCCAGGGAGGGGACATCCACAGCTTCCCTGGGCAACCTGTGCCAGTGCCTCACCACACTCAGTATAAAGTTCTCCCTGATGTCTAATCTAAATCTTCCCCCTTCCAGTTTAAAGCCATTCCCCCTTGTCCTATCACTACTTGTCCTTGGAAAAAGTCCCTCCCCAGCTTTCCTGTAGGCCCTTCAGGTACTGGAAGGCCGCTATGAGGTCTCCCCAGAGTCTTCTCTTCTCCAGGCTGAACAACCCCCTCAGCCTGTCCTCACAGCAGAGGTTGCTCCAGCCCTCTGATCATCTTCTTACCCACCTCTGTACCCGTTCCAACAGTTCCACATTCTTCTTATGCTGGAGATTCCAGAACTGGACACAATAGTTAACACAAATATCACCAGCTTTTGGCTTTTCTTTCCAACCAGCAGTTAAGGGCAGCACAGTCTTTCTGGAAGGGTAAAGAAAACAGGTGCACGTACAAAAAACAGACTTTAAAAATTAAGATACCAACAACTCAAATTTACCTCAGTCCCCCAAACTCCTTGCACCCAGATTCTCCCACCTGGGATATCTGCAAAGCTGGGGAAAAATGTCATCAGTCTTGCTGTAAGTTTTGTCCTGTTTGTATATACACACACCACCTCACCACTCAGATTTAAACTACAACTGTGTCTTCCCTGGTAGAAGCTCCCTACTCCGAAAACAACCAGTAATTTTGCAGTTTATTCCTAGGACAGCTAAAACTCTGTGAAGATGAGGTTAACACCAGCTAGCATCATCTGGTCTTTCATGAGAAGCCTGAGTGAAATTCTAGGAATATAATCCTTCCTCTTTTACTCTTCCCACATTGAAAAACTTTAGGACCATTTGTATTACAGAAGTGGCACATAAAAACTACGCTATCATAAGGCCCAAAGAGCAAAGCATTAAGTGGAAGTTTAAACAAAGAGATGAACAGAATAACCTCACATCTTTACCTTCACAATCCCAGTCCCTGACAATAATTCAAGCAGTGAAGTCACATCAGTATCACAGATACACGTTAAGAGAAAAAACAAACCCAGAGAGTATTTACTATTACACAGCAACGTTTCCTCATGTTGCTAAACAGAGTATAAAGCTGTGAAACAAGCACAAATTAATGTCTTGGTAAAGATATGGAAATATTCTTCCTGTAGTTTGGGCACTCTCCCACTGGACACTGTGCTTGCTTCTGTAAATTCTAAGAGAAGAAAGTAAGCTAGCCAGCCCTAGATTTTTTATGGGTAGTCCCTCAGGTCCACTATGTCCTTCCCTCCTCTCTGACCATCACTACCGGGTAGAATGCCTTGCGAATGTCTAAACTGCTGGGTATCCATAGTAGTCACCCTGGCTTCTTTCAAAAGCAAGAGCTTGCACAGACAGCTCAAAGTGAATAAATCTAGCTGAAAGCAAGAAGCTGCTTCCCATGTGACAATAGCTGAGCAGGTATTTGTGTAGAGCCACTGCCATGCAGAGTGGCTGAATCCTCCTTTTTGGGCTGGGAATCATGATGAAATGTGTTTACTACAGTGTATTATCTTGCTATTCAGATGAGCAGCAGATGAGCCCCATGCACTGTTACAGACTTGGGGAAGAATGGCTAGAAAACTGCCTGGTGGAGAAGGGCCTGGGGGTGTTGGTTGACAACTGGCTGCATATGAGCCAGCAGTGGCCCAAGGGGCTAAGAAGGCCAATGGCATCTTGGTCTGCATCAGACATAACGTGGCCAGCAGGACAAGGGAGGTGATTGTACCCTGAACTCAGGACTGGTGAGGCCGTACCTCAAATCCTGTGTTCGGTTTTGGACCCCTCAGTACAAGGATATTGAGATTTTGGAGCATGTCCAGAGAAGGGCAACGAGGCTGGTGAAGGGGCTGGAGAACAAGCCTTACGAGGAAAAGCTGAGGGAACCGGGGTTGTTCAGCCCAGAGAAGAGGAGGCTGAGGGAAGACCTTATCACTGTCTACAACTGCCTAAAAGGAGGTTGTAGCTAGGTGGGTGCTGGTCTCTTCTCCCTAGTGACAGGTGATGGGATGAGAGGAAACAGCCACAAGTTGCACCAGGGGAGGTTCAGACTAGACATCAGGAAAAATTTCTTCACTGAAAGTGTGGTCAGGCACTGGGACAGCTGCCCAGGGAGGTGGTTGAGTCTCCATCCCTGGAGGTGTTTAAAAGACAGGTAGATGAGTTTCTCAGGGATGTGGTTTAGTAGTGGACAGGTACGGTTGGACGTGATGATCTCCATGGTCTTTTCCAACGAGGCGATTCTATGATTCTATGAAGCAAACAAGTGCTGTGAATGATAAAGTAACTCATTCCCAGCTTGCATCATACCACCTACAATAACACTGCCATCACCTGTTACACATTTCAAGCTGCTCAGTTCTATACCTGAATTGCTCAGAATTCCATAAAACAAAGACCTGACAAGCTCTTTTGTGAAAATAAAAACATGCACCTCTGACTGCAATCTTCTCTTCGATGCTTGATGGGGGACAACATGATGGAGTGCAGCCCTGTGGAGAAGAACTTGGAGGTGCTGATTGATGAGAAACTTGACGTGAGTTGGCAATCTGCGCTCGACTGTGTCCTGGGCTGCATTAAAAGAAGTGTGGCCAGCAGGGCGAGGGAGGTGATTCTCCCCCTCTACTCCACTCTCTTGAGACCCTATCTAGAGCACTGTCTAGTGCTCTAGACCTAACCTGGTCTTATGCCACTCTGTGCCATTCCTTTAAATAATTTAAGTTTTTTTAATATTTCTTAAATGATAGTCACATTAGATCAATCCACCCAATTAACAGTCAAAAATTTCTAGGACAAAGTCTAGATATTTTATATTTGTATAGTAAAGAACCTAAATTGAGAGCAGTACTCCATAATAACATGGAATTAAAACATAATTAAAGATGATTTATTCATCATTGCTACCTATACAGAAACATCAATTATTTTGTTTGCTAAGATGACATTTATATTTCTCCTCATCTGACATATTTGTAAATGAGAATTATTTTGCAACTCAAAAAACCATTCTTTTTAAGCAGCTTAAATTGAAACCATAGTTGAAATTTATTTTTTTCCAATTGAGAGGCAACCTTAAATAAGACCTAGAAATCCTGACAGGTGTTTCAGAGTACACACTCAAAAAAAATTTTAAGTTTTAAAACTTCACCACACAGCTTCAGCAGTTTGTCATGAGCAAGCCAAAAATAAACTCCTACTTCTCACTTGTTCAGACCTATTTAAGACCTTTGCCTTGTATTTGGAAATTAGAAACCTGGATAGGTTTTCCTTTAGTTGCAGTGTAACAGATTCTTTGCAGCCATTTTTAAGTTGGATGGCACATAAAACCTCCAGAATTAGGAACAAAACCAAATGAAATTTTGACTATGATTAAAATCTAAAGAAAGCAAATGAAAACCTGACAGTAGCACTGTGCTGTTACCTCATGTACAGTTTTCCTTGTCTCAGATTTAATTAGGTTAATTAAGTTTAAGAATATAGGTATCCTGCTGTTGAGGAGATCATATCCATACTTGTGTCCATGCTGCTACAAAGATACCACTTTAGTCAATACCGGTAATGCCACCATGACTTTATTCCACTCAAATCAATCACATCCTCATCCCTAATGATGCACTATTTAGTTGTTTTCATTCAAATATGTATATAAACATTCAAAAGAGTTACCACAACATTTTTTATTAAAAAACCCTAATGTACATGTTTTTCCCCCAGTGCAGCTATATTTTTCTTAAAAAGTACTGTATGTATCAAACATTTAAGGTTCATCCCATCACTGTCAATTGTCTTTGAAGAGCTGTCAAACATCTCCAGATTTAATGAACTTCAGTATAACCTCAAGAAAAAGCTTTTAGCTTTCTAAATGCATGAGAAGAGGTTTAGTATTTCGTGGCATGAAGACAATATGCCATTATGGAGTAATCCCTGTGTTCACAGCATTCTTTCAGGAATAACCAACTCCAAATCCCAAGTGATAATTTATACCCAGCATAAAAGTAACTCAAGATACACTGAAGTTATCCACATGAATAGAAACCGTTAGGAAAGGTCTATCAACATTCATATTTTTTAACAGCTCTTTAAAGAGGTAATGGTGCTCATTACATACAAGCTTTTTGCCTCAGTATAATACACATTTGAAATCAAAATAAAACATGGAAGACGATATTTTTACATTTCATTCTTCAGAAAAAGAAGAATCTTAAAGAAAGCATTTAGTAGTCCACTTGTGCTTAAAATATTCAATGCATGAGGAAAGGCAAAAGAAAAATACACATTTTTGTACACCATGAACAAAAAGATATCATAAATTTTCAAAAATTGCACTGTATTTAAAAACACTCTATGATCTGCTCCACTTCTACATATGGCTACTGAGGCTGCCTGGCACAGTTCCTTTTCCACTTTAATTGCCAACCTGTGGAGGCCCTTCAGGGATGAGTGATGTGAAGAAGGTTGTGATAAAGGACCAAGCAGAAGCCATGAATCCAGGCTGCTGCTCTGTATTAGCATCTTCACCTGCATCTTCTCCACTATCTTCATCAATACCATCATCCATAATTCGTTCCTTTAAAACAGAAATTGAGCCACTCAACTGCTTCTTTTCAGAGCTTTGACATAAGGTAACCAGCAGTATCTTTCTACATTAAGTAACTTCTCTCGGAATAACCTCCTGAAGAATAACTAAAATGGGCAAAGTCTGTGATTGAAGCAGACTGGAAAAATACAAAACTTAAGCAGCAGGCACAACACTGAGGACAATGCTGAAAGCTTTCTGGTTAAACTGACTACATTTCATGAGAGATGACTTTCTGTTCATGCATTACCGTATACTTCATAATATGTGAGTCTCAAAAGACACATCTGCTCTTACTCACCATCTCTTCAAGATCAGGATTATTTGCATGTTGCCCATCACGGTTCACTTCCACATTATTGGCTGCCTGTTGCTGCCCTCCCTCTTGCCTAAAGGGGAACCATCCAGCTTGGTGTCTGTGGAAGAAAATGGAACTCTTGAAAACCTCTTTTGAAAGGAACAAAAAGATTTTTCTGCTACAGCTAGCGACTGCAGTACATTCTTCAAGTATTTTCAAATGAATGAAGCTGCAAGTATTTTTTCTGCAACTCTTACTTCTAGATCAAATGGCTATTTTTTGATGTCTGGGATAAGATGTGCCTTGCTAAGAGCTGTTGTTTAAGTTTCAGAAGTGCTGTTCACAGTGCTCTGATCCAGAAGATGCATAATTTACTATGATTAGGTGATAAAATATGTAGAACACAATTTCTGCGGTCTCCTCCCCATTTTTAAGTACTTAAGTTATACTAATTTTCAAAGGCTGCATTTATTTTTATAGTTGATTTTCTGTGGCAAAAAGAAATTAAACTGCAGCTAAGGCTTGAACTCCATTACCACTGTAAATTAAATAAGCCTCTTCTACATTTTCAAATGTCTATATTCTGATTTCAGCTATTGTATCTGCATGAGAAACAGAACAGTCATTGTGAGAACTGAGACTACAATATAAGGAAACTCTCATTATATCAGTCCAAAATATCAAGCATTACTGCTGTTTTCTGCTTCTATTTACACCACTAAGGTATTTTCATAGATAAAGGGAAGCGATGACAACAGACTGATATTTCTTAACAAAACAGAAAATGCCCTTAGGTCTTTGATGCACCATGAAAGAAAATTTAAGTCTTTGTAATTCTACCAGATCCAGTATCCACTAATGCACTAGCACTGCCTTAAGTCTGCCTAAGACAAGTTACTGCACAAATCCCACACAGTATTTTTGAAATACAAATGAGCTCAGCTCTGCAACTTTCACATCCAAGAAGTAACTGTTTTAAGTTTATACAAGCACACACTTGACCTATATGAACTTCTCTCCTCCCACACTCCCACTTCCCGTATTTCCATCCCAAAAATGTACACTTCTGCAATAATACTGACCTGTTAATATCACCATCATTTAAAAGCACTGTCTCAGCTAAAAGTGGTATCCAAGTCACTGTAAAAATGTTTTGAGTATTATTTCTTTTTTCATATCAGCTTCTCTGCTCGTTTGATTTTTTTTTTATTTTATACACACCCACCCCAGACTGTAAAGGGGCAATGCCCTAAACTTTTGCATTTGGATACTTTTTCAGTTTAAATGGATAATACTCTAGTACCATACTCTCCACATATCAGATCTGTAGCTGTACTCAACTGTTGTACTCACAAATAAACCAGCAGCATGGCTCCCATTACCATGACAAATCGACTGAAGGAAGAATAGAAGTATACAATGCTCAGAAGAATTGCTGCTCTAGAGAATGTGTACATCCAGTCCAGCCAGTCCCGGTTGAAATCCTCCTCATTCACCACAGGGCCACCCTGTGCATTCATCTGAATGTTCGGGTTCACAGGCCTGTTCTCCTGGACGGCTACATTTGGCGCTGCTGCAGGCTCATTTGCAGGAGCACGCTCTGAATTTACAGCCTGGGCAACTGCAGATCTCACTGGTTCAGTGCTGGGAGTCACTTGGGCTGAAACAGCAGCTTGGCTAGAAATTTAAACATAAAATTGGGGGTTTTTTTTTCAAAAAACATGCACCAAAATTTCTGAGTTTATTCTTGTCTTTTCTACACTAATAAAAACAAACCTTCAGCTATAATACACCTTTAACAAATTGCATTTGCTCTTAACTATTTATATATTAACACATCAACTTAATTCCAATCCAAAACTGGATTTCATGATTTGCAGGTCGAAACAGCACAGCCAGACGAAATAACTACAGACATTTTGATCATGCAAACAACACTTAAGTTTTTAATACCTTTCTTTCATTACTAGAACTCAGTACTACCTAAGATAATGCAGACTTACTATTGCATGTAGTACTGACGTGCATACATTTGTTGCCACCAGATCATCTGTAAGGGACTGAATGTAGGATACACAGAAAAACCAGCAGGAACACCTTGGCCTGGAAACTGGTTGCCTATATTGCTAGAAAAGGATTTCAAGAAAAAATATTCAATTCTAAATTGCCACATTTATAAAATGCAAGCATTTTTCCTCTCATTCATCTCCCTACAATAACACACTCAAACAACACTGAAACCACATGCAACGAGATCCAACCCATTCCAAAAAAGCACTATATTTTCATACAGATTAATATGCAAAGTTATTTCTATAGAAGGATTTATAGCTTTGTGCTTAGAAGTCTGTCACCAGCTGCATCTCTGGGACAAGAAAATTTTTCAGTTGTTGAAAAAAAATTGTTGAAAATTTTTCAAAATTGTACATAACTGCAGAAATTCTTGCATACAATTCCTTTTAAGTTCAGGTCACCCTTTACAGCTCCTGCAGCACCTTTAATGGAAAACTTACTATCTTCTATAGCTTTCTTTTAGAAGCAATACCTGAAATACCACTGTAATCAAAGATACAAAGAAATGAACATGAGCAAAGACAACAAATTAATCTTTCAGATACAGCTTCTGAGGACTGCAGCTAAGAACACTGTAAATTATGTACTTTCCCCCCTTCAACATTTGAGCATAAGCGACTCTCTTCCCTATGGGCTTTTAACTCTGGTTCACATGCAAAAGACATAAAGGTCCTATACATAAGTTTTGGGTTTGGGGTTGTCTGCTTTTAAACTTCTTAGCCTCTCTTACCTCCTAGAGCATAAAGCATGTTTTGGCAAGATTTCCAACTCTTTCCCCAAAGACTTTGATGTAGTGAACTGTAGTAAATCAGGACATCTTTCAGGACAGCATGAGAGTATAAAGCATGAAGAAAAGTTTATTCAGACTGCAGGTAGCAAAAGCTGAGACTGCTGTAATTGTACTGCAGACTACACCTGTTCCCTAAGTAAGGCACTCCCTGCAAAGATATCACCAAGAGATTTCATTAGTCTACCAGGCATTCAGATATAAAAGCCATGCCCAGAAAGAAAGATGGGAGGAAGACATTAAATTTTTTTCATGTTACACGTGAATAAGTATTTCACTGTAATTCTGGACAAGAGCCTGCCATTCAACTTCATTACCTCTGCTAAAACTGTTATGTTTGTGTTTAGTTACAACCTGTTTTGACAAATCTGTGCAAAAACCAAAAAGAGCGCAAAACCTACTTTCCCAATACCACATACAAACCAAGATAATCATAGGCAATACTCTAGTAGCTTTCTTTCAAAAGTTGCAAGAGTGAAACAGCAGCCCTGCTAATGCTACTTATTTATGTATAGTTAACACGTTGGAGCAGAAAAGCTGTGAAGCTGCTATTGAAAAACACCAATCAAGCTTTTATCTTTATGGCTGCAAGCTATAAGAAAGTGTTCTTCTATCCCTGAACTGACAAATGCTGAGAACTAAGCTTCCTCCAAAATTCATAAAACACTGACCCTCAGAAGACGTGTGACACTTAAAATGTAAAGATGATTCAAATATTCTACATGGGTATTGTTAAGCACTACGTGGTGAGAAATCACTGAGCAATATCTCAATTTCAAGCATGTAGAATATCATACAGGGATGTGAACAAGCAAGACCACTCACTGTTCAACCACACCTGTTTCTACAGCTCAGTCACCAATAAGCAGTGTTTACCCAATTTGCTTGAGTGAGTTCTGTGGGAAATCACCAATCCTTTTTCTCATCAGTTACAGATTTTAGGGAGTTTCTTTAAAACCGTTGAGCTCAACAGAAGTTGAGAGGCCTTAGGCTAACAGTTCTCCCTCACAGATACATCTTTTTGAAACATTACAGGATCTGAGTCTCTCCTTTCTTAACTCCTCCAAAATTTGCTTCCTTGGTGTCTTAAAGCTTAATAGTAGATTAAGAAACCAGTGAACCTAGACAAACCACAAAAGATTTCAGTTATGTTATGTTCTTTCCTTTCCCATTCAAATCTTTTGGAGTTTTTTCTTTTTTCCTTTTTTTTTCCAATGGCTTTTCTAGGAGATGTGACTTTTTGAGAAGACTTAGCTTTTCAGGATCTGACTCCATTAATGAAAAAATGTAGTCATCGATATTCAAGAACTGGCTTCTGGCTTAGAATGCCAACTAGCACAGCCATATTTCATTTGCTCATCAAAAACCAGAATGAGGCAGATGTTGTCAATTGTACAGCTATTACAGCTGTCAGGGTACTAACTTAGCTTATGAAATTCGGGAACAACTCTAAATATAGTGTAATGTTTTTCAGTGAGAAGAACCTCCTCAGAGGAAGAAGCTCTTCTCAGCAAGGCAAAATGCTTTTCCTTCTAACAGCAAGCCAAAGTATCACATGCTTTCTCCTTTTTCCAAAAGAGGGAGAAAGAAGTAGGAAGCAGAGTATTTCAAAAGAACAGCAGCAACAGCAAAAGGGCAGAGAAGCAAACTGAATAGGCACAAGCATCCCAAGATTGGAGAATAAAGCAGAGCAGACAGTAGAAGAACAGTTAGGTAAGTCAGAAAACCATTTTTATGGTTCAAATGATAGCAGTAGCTTCAGAATAGAAAAGAAAGAGGCCTGCTACTCCTTAAATGTCTAGAAAGCTTAGAATTACTTCTTATGGTCAATGGAAGACACTTAAAATGTGCTAACTCGCATTCAATTTGAGGATAAGGTCAGACTAGTTACCTAGTGTCATCGTAAAGATACTCCTCACCGCTGGTGGAAAAATAGAGATTTTTGTTCAGACTTAAAAGCATACATGCCTGGGATATTAACTTCAAGTGATATTTCAATATTATCCACTATATTATTTGCTACTTCAAAAATACAGTGAGCAAAGGCTACTGATGAAGCACGGTATTTATGTGCTAGAACATACTGCATGCTGTCAGCATGTCATTCTGCTGTAGACTTTCAAACATTTCTATGCACACAACTCAAAAACATTTCACTAGATGGGCTGCCCACACCTGACAAATAATTTCACTGCCTTGATGTTTCTTGTCTGTTTACTGCTTTCAAGTACTCTCCAATCTGAAACGCAAGCCATTTCAGGACTGAGCCCATCTGTTCTGTTTGTACTTGCGTAGCACAGCAGGGCCCTGATTCACAACAAAGTCCATCAGAGTAGACAATGCTGTGCTTGCTCTCCATAGCAAAAGATCAATTTGGTACATATATAAACTACTTGCCCGGTTCCACCTCAAGTTTAGGTTTTTAAAAAATATCATTTATTACACAAAAGCTTAAAATCAACAGAAAGTTTTAAACTGCTTTCTCTGTAATACTTTAACAATCTGAATTAGCTGTTTTCTCAAAGGGTATTCAACTCACCCACTAAAACTTTGTGCCAGGAACTGAAAAAACATCAAAACTATCATTTAAACACCTAACATTCCTGTTACTTATTTGCAAAAATTATTAGTGTTGCAGAACACTCAAGGAAACTGACCCTCACATACATCTTCAAACATCTGAAGACCTTTCCCCATCAGTAGAGCCTATAGCTCATCATGCAGCTAGAATAAAAGTGTTTGGTCATGGAACAGTAAGAAAAATCCTCAAGGCAATGCAAATTTCAGCTATAGATCTTCATAGTTCCTCACAAGTTTCAACCCATATAAGTTACATTAAAGCTAGATTTCATTGTCCCAAATGATATTTAAGACAGCAGCTAAAAAAAAAAAAAAAAGAAGGGATTTTTTTAACGTGGAATACAAGTAGCAGTGCCCTGAAGCAAAAACAGATGAATCTCAGGGGATTACTGAAAGCATTAAAAAGGGTTTTTCAAGAAGACAGCTGACTACAGTGGGCACTGCCACAGACTATCTGGAATTGAGCAGAGCCAGTGCCCAGCAGTCTGCAAAGATCTATTTTAAATTTTGATACGGTTCCATTAAATTACTTCTACAAAAAGGACTGAAGATTATTTAGGGTTCATTTATTTTGGCATTTCTGTTCACATCAGGAATCCACTTCTGAAGCAAATCTCCAGTCACTTCCTCTTAGCTACAGTTTTGTTTGCATCACAGAATGCTCTTGGATCACCATCTATATATTTCTTTTGGATTACGCTAAATTGAAAGATGTGATCTAGGTGAACTGCTAATGCACCACAGGCACAAATAGGTACATATTCCAGGTGATCAAAGTAGAGATATTTCAGGGTTTTCTGTCTTATCTGGACTATGTACAATGTTGATGTCAGGTTCTCAGCACCTGTCTGCAGATCCACTCCCCTCAATACGCATTACTTGCTAATACAGATGCAGACTTTGCATTTTTATTTATTTATTTTTAAATTGCATGTGGTCAGAATAACCAAAGTGCTCCACTCACTGCAAAGGTAATTTCTTCCCATCAGAGAGTACATTTTAGATAAACAGAAAGGACATGAAGGAATTCAGGATGAAAACTAGTAAGACTAGTAAAGTCTAGGTTAACTCTAACAAAAATCATGTCAATTGAACTGAAACTAACAAATTTTCAATGGTTCTTGACATCTGTTTTCTTTCCAGTGACAAAAAAAATTGTTACTGTTATCAGGTTCATAGGGGTTTTTTTGTTTCAACATTCTCCAAAGAAAATTTCAAGAATCTATACAGTATTGGGAAAAGACCTCGTCAGAAAGAAATCTTAAAAGTATTTACTGAGTAAACAGCAATCATCTCAGAACATACTACCTTTCTTTTTTTCCTGTTGGAAGAATAAAAACAACCTTTCAGAAGCTGCAAAGGTCACATGAGTTAAAAATTCCTAAAGCTGCTCTTTAAGAACAAAAAAAAGATAGAATTTTGAAAGTTATCTAATAAAAGATCTGATCTAGAAGCGTAAACTGTTTAAATCTCATTGGTATGAATGAAAATACTTAAAAATTCTGTTGTACATACACCAGTATTTACATGCACTCAAAACACCTGTATACCATTTCTACAGTTGAATCCAATACAGAGAAAGAGTTGTGTCAAAAACTAAAAACCATCATGTTCTGATAAGAATTTAGTGTTGATTACAATAAAGGACTAGAAAAAGCAACCAGAAGTAATAATTTTCAGTTACATTACTAAGTACATCCTCTAGATAAATATTACAGCTGCACTTATCAACTGAAAGCTGAGGACAGAAAGCATGAAGAAAAAATAAAAAAGATCCTGAAGGGGACCACCAGGAACACTTACTCTTTGTTTGACTCCTGGCTAAAAACATTAATGTCCATATTAAAAATGTTTCTAAATGTGACTTATGCCTCAAGGTGAACTAGACAAATTGTTTTGCAGGCTGTGAAAGAAACATAATTGGAACAGAACATTTAAAGTACTTCAAAGAGTATCAAAAACTGAGGATTGCTTCAATCTCACTTACCCTTGCATTAAATAAGGGAACTGGTGGCTTAGTGTAGGGTTGCTTTGTGCTTGTGGAAGATTACGATGCCTCACTCCATCTGCACTACTGTTCAAAGATGTAGATGAAGCTTCCTGGTTTGTGGGTGAGGCAGCAGTTGATCCAGAATGTTCCAAATTCTTAAAAATAAATAAAATTGAGGTTGGGGATCTCTTTGCCACAGTAATAAGATTTACTACTGTATCTTAAAAAAACTATTTGCTTTAATATTTTGTCACAAGTTTTACTGAGAATATAAGCACCAGGCAAGTCTTCTAGGGTTTTACTGGTTCTGGCAAGCCTTTAGTAAAAACAAATTCAAAATCGCACTCAGGTACACGTATAGGAAAAGCAAGGTTTTCAGAAAGACTCAAGAGTTCATAGGTCCCAGAGAAAACCACAAATCACTGGGAATCTAAGTTTCAAAAAGCTGATCAAACTGAAACTTAATGTAAAGAATATTCAGCAGCAACAAAAATTCTAGTGGCTACCATTAGAAAAGTAACTATAGCCTCAGGATACAACTTCATTATCAGAGACAACTGAGTCTGCAGTGGCTTAAAACACCACTCTTCTTATTCTTGCCCTGAGTTTCCCCTTCTATTTTTCTCTACATCATCCTCTTTGCTGTGCCTTTTGCCCAATTCAAATTACTGTACTCATTGCTAGATGTCAAGAGGTAGTAACAGTGAAGTAGCTAGGAACTGCTCAGACTCACAGAAACACATCTAAAACTAGTGTGGCAGACCCTCAATGCTTTTCAAGGTCAATACTTAACCCTGGAAGCAGGACAGCAGATGACTCTCCTAAATTATTTGTCACAGTAACAAAACTGCAATTTGGCCATTGAGATGCATTTTTTTATTTTTAACAAAACTCCAAATCCTATTGCTAAGCATAACTGTTATGTTTACTCAGTAGAAAATCCTCTTCAACTTTGACAACTCAGGAAGTGAGGAGCTGCAAATACTTAAGACATCCATATCACATTTGTCCTACAAAGGAAAACAAGAAAAATTTACCACTGGGGGGAGAGGGAATAAAAAACAAATGGAAGAAAAAAGGCCATTCAAGCTTTGGGTTTAGGTTGTCTCCTTCAAAGTATTATGAACTTAACACTGTGCTTAATGACTGCTTTCAGCAGTCGTTAATACAGTCATTTCAATATGGCATTTACTACCAATCTATAAAGCAATAAAATCACAAAGGAAGCCTCCTGTGTCCTGTTTGCAAACAGAGATAGAAATACAGCCTTTGAAAAGATGATGTAACCACTGTCCACTCTCTACTGATGCTTAAACTGTTCATGTTTCTGTCAGACAGCAGTCAGAAACAGTATCCTATCAACAGGACGAAGACAGACAGCTTATTACTGGGAGGGTATATGTTGATCAACACACCACAGATGAGAAGTACCTACAAACAGCACTGTATACATTCCTGCCTAATCTTCAAGAGTCACTTAGTGATACTGTCAGCTCTGGAAAAAGCCAAAAAAGAACTACAGCGATGATGATGAAGTCATCAACAGAAACACTAACTGCCCTTCTGTTACAACAGAGTAGAACCAAAGAGCATTAGCATTTTATGAGGGTGCAAAGAGGATAAGACTCAGAACACCCTAAACAAGTGTTCTGTTCTCTGCTTAACTAATAAACATCAAGAACACTCTCAGCTTCTCACTATCTTACAGACGCTATGACTGCCTTGAAGCTACTTCATAAGTATCAGCCAATTCCTGTCAAGCAGAATGAATGCTGGCCAAGGTCCACCCATCTATCTCAGAGGAAGGCCACTAATTTGACTGGTCTCTCTTCAGTAGTACAAATTTTCACAAAATAAGTAAGAAGTTTTCTTTTTTAAGAAAAATTGAATATGCTGCCCAATTTCTGCCAAAGATACGGTGATATGGAGAGAAAGGAAAAGGTACTTATTGATAAAGTGTTAAAAATGAAGAATAGCTTAGAAAAAGTACTGCTTTATCATCTAACAAACATAATTGTATTATAATTTGAAAAAAGGTCATCTGTTTAAATGAAGTGACATCCTTAAATAATCAAAACTGTACAATTCATGTGGCATGCTCTTCTTTAATCATGTGATTTTACAGTCAAATTTTAAAAATTAAGATAAATTCCTGGAAAGGTTCTTCAGTGTAGAAGAAATTCATGCCCTGTATATGGAAAAAAACTCACTGAGTTACTGCTGGAGGTTGAAGCTCCGTGACCTTCTCTACTGGTGCTGGGTTTTGGAGAACTTGGGGGTGTCCGGGAAGTACATACCAGATGAACCATATGATATTCATCTTGCTAAAAATTAAAGAAATTGGAGAGCTAAAGCAACAATATTTGAGAAATTTACAAGCAAAAAATATCTTTATAAATCCACTTTCAAAGTTACAATTGCAATTAGTAAAGAAATACTAAACAAAATGAAGAGATTATAAAGCAAACCTTGTACCTAGCACAAGAGAAGCCTACCGTTTCACAACTTAGGTTTTCTTAGCATCTGTGCACAATAATATACCAAACATTCACTTACCCAGGTTTCCCTAGAACTTCAGTACAGCAGAACCAGTGGAAGACCACACAGGAAAACATGAGGAAGTATAACATATGCTTTACCTTTTATTTTGGAAAAATCTCAAACCCCTTACATGGCTCAGTTTCTCTGAAGTTAAAAATGCTAACATTTGCACCGAGTTCTAATGAAGAGTGTTATTCAATAAAGACACCATGGTAAATCAAAAATGTAGGCACTGGAACTCCACAGGCAGACCAAGGTAAGAAAAATGTACCAACCATAACTTCCACCTCACTGCAGACCAAGACTGGCTCAAGCCTAACCTGCAGACACCCAACTGAAGAGCCGCTGCAGATATTCCACACTCAGGGAATGCTATTTGAAGCACTAGATGGGATTTCAGTATTCCTAAATATTTGAAAGTGAGGAAGAAAACGAGCGGCACCAGTTGAAGCCACATCAGTATGTAAGTAATCAGCCCACACCAGTTCTT
The DNA here is from genome assembly GCA_033558185.1 of Dromococcyx pavoninus. Classification (NCBI taxonomy): domain Eukaryota; kingdom Metazoa; phylum Chordata; class Aves; order Cuculiformes; family Neomorphidae; genus Dromococcyx; species Dromococcyx pavoninus. The sequence goes on along the minus strand of JAUMJL010000425.1, from coordinate 1,200,106 downwards.
CACGAATATGCCGCCCACCAACACAAATGCCATAACAATTTCGATCTGATGCTATTTCACCATACAAATGAAAACATCCCATTATATCAGCATCCCTGAAGCTTATATGGCCACAGCAACAAGAACAGCTACGACTGTATTTATATTGCACACTACAGCTACCTCAGTAACCAAATTTTAAACAAGAAAAGCAACAAAAAAAAAATCTGTCCTCTTCCGAGACCATTGTGGTATCGTCAAGCTGCAGGGTTTTTTATGAGATGACATTTAGAAATAACAGGCTTGGAGGTTTTTTCTGAACTATTAAAAAATATAAAACATATGTTTATCCATATTTAAGCTTTAATCTTTAGAAATAAAGAAAACTGGATAACTACTTATATATAATTGTGCATTACTGCTAGCATAGCTTATACGTATCTGCATTCATTTAAACTCCTCCGCATGTATGAGTTTATAGCCCCAAGCACAGCCTCCATTATTACATTAATGCGTAGTTTCTTACTAGTTAGTGATAGTAAGCAATCGATCAGAGAGCACTGAACACAGATGATCAGCATTCTGACCACATTAAAAGCCTTTCACCTAACTAGTTACCTTCTTTCTAGATACGAACTTAGACCACTTGGAGAGGCAAAGGAAGCTAGATATATTACTTGTAAGCTTACATCTTTATTCAATGTGACTGTAATCACATGGTGTTTATTGTAATATATTTCTATTTATACATAACATGTCAAATACCACTATACATGAAAACCGCCACAACTCGCAGCCTCAAGATATTTTATATCAGCAAAATAACACTGCTCAGTATCGAAAAGCAAGGATAACAAAGCTAATTTGAGAGATCTGGTAAATCCTCAGATAACATCTGGAATTTGTAGCTTATCAAGTAGGAAGAATATGGCAGAGAACAACACTGAACTTCAAAGTAAATCATACTTTTTTTTCCAAAAGCTCTAAAAAGCCTGAGCACAAAAAACTCTTCTTCACAAACAAATTTTTAACTTTATTCTTAACACTGATGAGTATGCTTCTAAATTCACCAAATTCCTTTAATGAAACCCAAGGCCTATAGTTAATAAAATGCCTTTAACGTCAATTATGGCCCCTATATAGTAAAGGAGGACATAAGTTAGGTAAAGTTTCTTCTCAAGTACATAAGCAAAGTTTGAAATTGTGTTTTCTAAAACTAGACTGCTGTAAGCAGGCCAAGTGAATTTAAGGGATTCAGACTTTGTTTTGTCCTTAACAAGTAAAATTAAGCTTTGAGGCAAGTCATATAAGCATTTTCACAGACTTTTAAGTGGTACAACATATATACTGCTTGGCAACAGTCCAGCTCCAGTTTTCCAGTAAATCTGTACATAGTAGATTTCAATCATTTTTTGATAAGCAGTTAAATTAAATTTAATGAAAATATATTTCAGAATGAATATTATAAAGTAACAATAGTGTTAGTCTGCTCAAGATTGCTCTGCGTTGGTTTCTCCACACTTAGGACAGTTGCCCACTTTCACTAAAGCATTATTGTCTTTCAAAGACCATCATCCATACCTGATATTAAAAGGTAACCCACTCTTGCATTCTGTACATTGATTTTTACCTTAATAAGTCATAAAAAAATATCATCACCAACACCCAGGTACTGTGAAACAAAGCTTACCTATTTCATAGGATTAAAAACCATATAATGGTTAAATGACCTAAAGTATCTTCCAAATACAGCAACTGATGCATCCTGATCCGTGTACAAGGAGTTTCAAGATTACTCAACATAAAATGCATTGCTTTGTTACCATCAAAACTGAAACAAAGTTCTTGATAATCTGCCCTAAAGATCAACTTATTCTATACATTTTTAAGAACTTTTACTAACTTAATGAAGTCTCTATTACTTGGTACCATCAGTCCAAACTATGAAACAATTTGAGAACAAAGTGCATGTATTTAAAGATCTACTTCAGCTATCATGCATATTCAGGATTTGGATGTTTAAATGTTGACTGGAGAATCCAGAGTTAGATTAGTAAAATTATTGTTTTCCAAGATGAACCAGCAAAATGCAATTAAAAAATTAAAAACAAGAACTTTCAAACACCATAAGGAACGGCTGACAGCTGACAAACAGGACAAAAAATAGCTTTCCCAGAAAAAACATTTAGGAATTTAGAATTCTGGTTCTACATATAAATACGTTACCCTTAATTTGATTACACAAGTGAAATTTTTAAGGCAAGTTAAGTTTTTAAGGTGAGTTCTTGGATTGAAGTACGTAGAAGAAATAGAATTATATCCCAAACCAACATAAATCTGTCAAATATTCCATTTATGTCACAGTGGGAACTGTCCAAAGAAGTCACTCTACACTACATATCAGTGTTTGGGACTTATACAGTCTCCTTGCTCTCCCACCAGTTGGAAACATGCTCTGATCCACAAATACCACAATCCTACCTACAAGTGATACTCGAAAATACATTCTCCTGAACACAATAACATTATACGGTTATATCTCTCAATACAACAATGAAAACTTAAAGCTAAATAACACAACACAATTTCTATTTCCCAAAAAGGGGTTTTCATCAAATATCATATGGTGTTGATAAAAAGCTTACTTTTCTGAGAACATCTTTCAGCTGCAGATGATCAGGAAGCAGTCTGCCAGAATACACCAGTCTCTGATCCTTTGTAGACTACGAGATGGGACAAAGAAAGGAATTTAGGTTTTTCCTGCTGTACAGATAATACAGCTGGAGATAACATTTGCAGATGAGAAAACCCCTTGTAACTCCAACCACCACCAGACAGCCTTAAAAACACTGCAGAGGCTTCACAATTCCAACTCGCAAATTAATTCTGAAAGAGAATTCTGTTATTATACAGTTGGCAAGAGTGCCATAACAATTAACAACATTTCACTGGCAAATGCTGCTCAAGATATCAAGTATGTTCAAGAAATCCTTTCTTTTAGAGAAGATTTGTTCTTTAGCCTGCTCCCATTCCCAAGAACTTGCTGAAAAAGTAGATGGAAAAGTAGCTGGGGCAAAGAAAAAAAATCTCCCCAAAACAGCAGAACGATGGAATGATAATTAAAACATGCAGGGGGGACAAAAATTTCACCCTTTTTTGACACAGAATTTCTGTTATTAGGCCCTCCCCCCATTCCCCCACTGAAAAAAAAAGCATAACACAAGAGCAAACAAGGAGGTATGCATTAAAAAGCATCAAACATCACAGCCTTCAAACTTGGGGAAGCTTTTTGCCTGTTTGCCTGTTCTTACACTTCCCCAGTTTAAAATACCTTAGTAATGCACGTAAATATTAATAAAACCACCAAAACATAAATTATATACTATTCATAAGGTAATAACTATTTCACACACAAGAGATAATAATGAAATTCTTTTTTAAAAGGAAATTATTTGGGTTACCTATCTACAGTAAGATGTCCAGTAAACTAAAGCAATCAGAATCTTAATTGTTTAAACAAAACAAACACCCCTTAATTCAGTTTATGTTGTAAAGAGAGTCTTAAATAGACTTAATACTAGCAGGTCACCAGCACACTGTAACTATGTGAGTAAACAGTTTAGGGTTTGGTTTTTTTTGAAAAAAAAGCTCCCAAATATTCACCTATATTGAAAGGCTTTTAAAGAGAATCCAACTGTTACATCAATTCAGCATTGCATCCTAAATTAACACAATAGTATTTATCATGTGAAAGGGAGCACTAACATAAGCAAATATTTCATGAAACCTAATCTAACATCCGTGGAACAGACACGCACTATCAGAGTGAAATATCTGAAGAATTTTGCCATCATGCAAACAGCTAATCTTACAACATCCCTCCTCTTTCTCTCCCAGCCTTCTATCGCTCACTCTGCAGTCTTATTCATGCTAAGACACAGATAGCTGAGATCCAGATCCCTGTAATTGGAAAAAGCTTTCACAGAAGCTTTGAGATTTTTTTCTTACAGTAGCATTTTCAGATTCCTATTAACTCAGCAGAACATAAAGTTGCAGAACTTGTTTTTTAACTAAAAGAAATGGTCACATCACTAGAAAAAAAATTATATATAGTCCAAGCAATAATTATAAAAAGTACACATTAAATCTGAAAAGCTTTTGCTTTGACTTTTTCTCACAAATTCATAGTAGCTATTCATTATTAAAAAGATCTTTTAAAAATGAGTACACAACCTGCCATATATTGTACAGAACTGTTTGTCACTTCTGTTGAAAAATCATTTTCTATATTCTTCTGCATTTTTTATGTATTTTTGATTAGTGATATAATATACTACTTTCCTAAGTCTCACAACACAGGGAACTAGTTATCTGCAGATTCAGTTGATAAAATGTTGCAATGAATTCAGCATCAATGCTGACATATTTCTATTTATGTTCAAAACAACAACAAAAAAATGCCTGTCTCCCTCATGTCAGACTAAGTTCTTAAGAACTACACCATTTTGGTTGCTCTTTTCAAGCAGGAACAGTCTGCTAACAGAATCAAAACTTACTTGTGTTCTGTATTTGGGAAAAGGCCTTCTTAGAAATACTATAATCTGCAGCATGCATCAAGATTACAGAAAACTGATTTCTCGCAAATTAGAAACTTGTTTCTTTAAAATCACCGAGGAACGCAGATGTAAAGTCTCAGAAACCTTGGTTTTGGGTCCTGAGATAGATTATCTGGAGATTAATTAGAACAGACAAGCAGTTAAAACAAAACAAGCAAACCAACAACACCCACTCTGCAAATTCCAAATCTTTGTACCATCACGCAACACGGCAATGGAGTGCTAGTTTGCCTGTCCCACCGATAATATAACTTTCTACGTGGTCAAATTCAGATTCTTCTCTCGAGTACCTTATTTATGAACCTCCCCTCAACCCTTTCTAATTAAGTACCTTCTCAGACATGGTAAAAGTAGTACACACTATATTTTTAAAACGAGTACTTCAGAGAGAAGAAATCACAGATTAAAATGACCCCTCAAAGCAAACTACCACAGCCTTCAGTAATGACTGTCAGCTCTCTACAAAACCACAAAAGGTCACGCATAGGTACTGTTAATCACATTAAGGTAGAGACATTAATGGGGGAAGACGAAGTCTTAAACCCCACACTCCTCCCTACATAACTTAAATACCCAACTGTGCACTACAGGATTAGCACGTGGAATTTTCAGGGTGAAAGCCATTCTGGAATTCTGAAAGGTGGAATTTCTTTAAATGCAGATGGACAAAGAGATGATAAATATGAAAACACAGTAATTCACATATATGCCAAAGTAAATGGAAAGGCATCCAACTTATCCTCTGCCAGAGGAGGTTCAATACCACACCTCCTACTTCAAGGAACAGCATGCTCCCTGCTAGCCCAAACACTGAACTGAGATGGAAAAAGACTTAAAAATTAATATTATTAATATGGCCTCATTTTCAGAAGCAACCACATAGCACCTGATCAAGTTATTCTACAACCTAAAGTTTAGAGTGAGGTGGAAGACACTTTTCAGATCATAATGCAAAACTAAGAACGCATCAGCTAGTAGTTTTTCCTTCTATTTTTCAAGCAAGACTCCTGCAACACTCAGTCCAAGTTTGCTGTGCCCAGCACATTGCCGAAACCACCAAATCTAAGCTAATGCAGCAACTTCCTCTAGAAACATAAGACAATCCCTGCACTCTCCTGTTTCAACTACAAGGCATTATCTATTATTTTGGTCACACACCCTCTCTCCCGTTCTTCCACAGGAAACAAAAATCCAAAACCCACATCTGGTTAGAACTGTGGGCAAATACATTCTAAATGACAGGTACTACAGGAAATGAGAAATAGCAGTGCTAAACTAATGTTTATGGCTGCAATCAATGCAACAGTTGATGAATCGAATGTAAGTTCTGCCTGACTGAGACATACAGGTTGATTTTCCAAGTTTTTTCTTTTCTTAAATAAACATTTCATTTAGGTACGCTATAACTGCAGTACTCCACCTACGAAAAACTGGTCCAGTCATACGAAAAAAATATTGACAAATATGAACCTTAGTATAGAACCACAAACTAATTTAACACTGTTTTAAACCCGTTTAGCTTATTCAGTGACTTAATTTAGTGAGTATACCAACTTCAATAATAGCTAAACCAATTTAAATCTGCCTGTAATTGGAATCTGTTCATCTTCATCTAAGACATTTAGACAAATTAACCTGTTAAAATCACAAACAACACTGCCTCAAGGCCTAACCGCTCATTTGCCTATTTTAGTCATCTCATTTTCTGAAGATATACTCTAAATAAGTTGTAAATTTAATGACAAATTTACAGTTACCATCGGTTTACAGACTAATTTACATATGCATAAATTAGCAAAATGAGGTACAAGTCACCCGTGAAAATACTGCGTACATCAGTGATAGCAACCAATTTCCATTTTACACCGCTACCTTCAAGAACACGGCAATACCTGTATAGGGCATCTGTGTTCTGATGTACTCTTGCACTCTTAAAATAGCATTGTAATGAAGCTATTTCCCAGACTTATCACATTTGGGGAATGTAGAAATTTGATTGACAAGCTTTTGACACTGATCTGGTTTAAAAACCAAAAGGAGGAGTGGGGAAAGCTCCTAAAAGCACAAAGATTTAAAGAAATTTGAAAAAGCAGTGACGTTCAGTGCAAAAACATATCAAGACAAAAACACATTTTCCAATTTTTATATATATAAGAGACAACCTATTAAATGTCTTTCTCAGCTCCCATGTTATAATTTGAAAAGTTCTAAGAAATAGAAATGTTGTGTTCAGTTATTAATTTAATTGCAAGCGAGTAAATCTAAACTAAATTTGAATTCCTGAGATAATTTTCAGTAAAGAAACTCCCCATTCCTTAACCCAAAACAATTTGGGGGATTCTTTACTAGTCACTCAATAATGAGAGGCATGTTGAGAAATTAATTGTCAACAGAAGGAAGACGTTCCAGGAACCTGAACTTTCATATTACACTATTGGTTGAACCCTACAGTGCAACATAAAAACTTCTTGTTCATTAAGGATACTTCCCAGAAGTCCAACCTAGCAAGATCACAGGATGAGTCAGAAAAATAGTGTTTAAACACAAATATGTCACAGGAAGAGATTCTAGCAAGGAAGAAGCAGCAGCAATCAGCTAAAGTCATATCGTTGTTTCTTTAACAGCAGATAAGCTCCCTCAGTAAAGAATTACTCACAGCAAAAACTAAATCCACAAACTCTCAAACACTGCTTAACAGCTCTCAAAATACAAGGGACACAAACTAAGCTGTTGACTGCTTTTCTTTTCCAAAAGGCAGAAACCCTCTCTGAGGAAAAAACACTACTATTTTACCTTTACCTTTCCCCTCTCAAAATAAAAAAGAAATTGACAATGCAATAACTCTTCTATTAAACTAAGTGAATACTCATCATTTAAAATATAAATGCAACCTTTGTCTACTGTTTTCTACAGCAAGGTCTAGGCCTCATGTGCTGCTGGAGGGCTGAGGCAAAGTCATTCCCTTTATACAGTTTTCTGGAACAAATTTTTAAATGACTGCGATTCTATACAGGTACAGTATTATCTTTCTATTATTATCCGTGTGGTTTCTCATAGCCTCTTTTTAACTGCCAAACTTTGTACTTAAAAGAATTTGCAAATAAACCACATTTTCCTTAGGGAATGAAAAAGCTATAGGTCTTTAAGTTTCAAAATACACTCACAACTGTCATACAAGTCTGTAGGACATCTGAGAGCAGTTTTGAGCACCACCTCAAAAAATTAGCTTCTCAAAGAGGAAACAAAAAAGGAAATAACACTGGAGGTTGTTCGATAGCATGTTTCGAATAATATTATGAATAAACATCTACCAGTTTCACACCTCAAACAACTCCCTAGACCGTGGCAACTTTAACTTATTGCTTATATTGTAATCACCTCAGAGAGAACTCTTATATTTACAGCAGTTTGTCTCAAATTCAGTTAACTGAAATATCTAAATTCCAGTTTCTAAAAAAGTTAAACAGAGCATTAATGTGTCTTCGGCGATACCACTTTCCAAGATCCCATACTGTGATCTTCTTAAACCACACAAAAGATCTGCTATTTATACTGCCAACTTCCCCGAAAGGAGGGCACCATCCATCCCCTTCGCACAGACAGCTCTTTGGCAGCAGGGCTCCTCCTTGTTCATTTTGCAGAGTACCTAAGGAAAGTTTCGATCGACTGTCCAGAAGTTACTGCAATGCCACTCTTAACCAACAAGATGAAGGAAAAGGGCTGGCCAACAACTCACCGGCTTACTGGGGTAGACTTTAGAGAGATGAGATTTTAGCTTGCCCACAGTCCAGTCCAGAAAGCAGTTAATGGTCTGGTCGGTGTATTTCTGGTTGGGGGCCTTGATGATGAGGGTCACCGGGTGACCCACAACGCTTTGGTCCATGCTGCTTACAGGAGAGGGACAGCCCTGCCCCTTCTCTTCTTCCCAGGGAGATGAAGCTGCTCGAACCTCCAGGGGCTCCAGGGAGAGAGGAGGACTGTTCAGCGTCCAGGGGCAAACTCCCTGGGGAAAATGAGTGATCCCATCTTGGTCCTGGCGCTAACACTGCGGGTAGGGCGGCAGCCAGAGTCTGCCTGACAAGTCGTGGGGGAGCAAGCAGAGAGAGCGACGGCTTAGCATATCACACACAGGCACTCCCCTCCCTCTCCGGTGGCATTCCAACCTCCCTTTCTCTCCGGTAGACCACAGGTACCCCAACCTCCTCCACTCTCCGGTGACCACAGGCACCTCGACTCCCCCCCCTCCTCCGGTGACCAAAGACACTCCGACCTCCCTTTCTCTCCGGTGGACCACAGGTACCCCAACCTCCTCCTCTCTCCGGTGACCACAGGCACCCCCACCCTCGCCCTCCGGTGGCTACAGGCACCCCATCATCTCCGGTAACCAAAGACACCCCCCTTTTCCCCTCAATGACCACAAGCACTCCCCCCCAGGCACCCCCACACCCTCTCTGGTAACCACAGGCACCCCCACCCTCACCCCCGCCTCCGGTGACGAAAGACACCCCCTGCCCCCCACCAGTGCACCCCCCCAGGAACCCCACCCCTCCACCGGTGACCACAGCCACGGCCGCTCCCGCCCTCACCTCCCGCCCCGCCGGACACCCTCCCGCTGCGCCCACGGAGAAGGAAAACCAAGACGGGACAGCCCGGGCTGGGCCCGCTCCGCTCCCTCAGCGCCGCCTCGACCTCCACCCGAGCGGCGTCGGCGGAAAATGGAGACCGGAAGCGCCGCCCCGCTCCCCCCGCCCCTGCTCCCCGCGCGCCGCAGGGGGGCGCTGGCGGGGCATGCGCGGGGCGCTGTGCTTCGCGGGGGGTGGAGCAGTCATGGAATTGCAGGGACTCGCAGTATCGGTGGATCGGAAAAGACCTTTGAGCTCATCAAGTCCGTGTCCACTGCTGAACCACATCCCTGAGCCCCTCATCCCCGCGCGGAATCTTCACTGATTTCGAATCTGAACCTCCTCTGGTGCAACTTGAGGCCATTTCCTCTTGCCCCATCGCTTGTTCCTTTGGAGAAGAGACCAACACCCGCCTCGCTACAACCTCCTTTTAGGCGGCTGTAGACAGGGATGAGGTCTCGCCTCAGCCTCTTCTCCCAGCTAAACAACACCAGTTCCTTCAGCCGCTCCTCATAAGATTTGTTCTCCAGCCTGCTCACCAGCCTCATTGCCCTTCTCTAGACATGCTCCAGCACCTCCATGTTCTTCCTGTAGTGAAGGGCCCAAAACTGAACACTGGATTTGAAGTGTGGCCTCGCAGTGCTGAGTACAGGGGCACAATCACTTCCCTGGTCCTGCTGGCCACACTGTTTCTGATACAGGCCAAGATGCTTTCTGAGCCATCTGGCTCATGTTCAGTTAGCTGTCAACCAACACCCCCAGGTCCTTCTCTGCCAGGCAGCTTTACACCCTAGGTCTGTAGCTCTGCACAGGGTTGTGTTCCAAGTGCAGGACCCACCACCTGGCCTCATTGAACCTCATCCTATTGTTCTCAGTCCATCGATCCAGGCTGTCCAGATCCCTCTGCAGAGCCATCCCACCCTCAAGCAGGTTGACACTTCCAGCTTAATGTGATCCGCAACCTTGCTAAGGCTAGATTGAATGATGCAATGGCAGAGGGGTGTGTGAGGTGGGGGTGGTGTGTGGGGGTGGTGGGGCGGCTCAGCCTCAGGGACACATGGAGCTCCTCCCGTGTTTTGCCTGGGGCATAGAGTAAAAGAACTGGATGAAAAGGTTGTGTTGGCAGGGCAGGAGTCAGGCATTTTGAAACAATAGTTTACAACGCAGTGGTGCATGGGGAAAGCAAGGAGTGAGCTGGTGGAAATACTTAAAGGAGTCCTGCAGGAAAGCTGAGAAGGGGCTCTTTGTCAGGGAGTGCAGGGATAGAAAGAGGGGTAATTGTTCTAAGATTAAAGAGGGGAGATTTAGAACAGATATTAGGAGGAACTTTTTTCCTGTGTGGTTAGTGAGGCACTGGCACAAGTTGCGCAGGGATGCCCCATCTCTGGAAGTGTTCAAGATCAGGTTGGATGAAGCTTTGAGCAACCTAAGACAGTGGAAAGTGTCCCTAACCATGGCAAGAGGTGAGGTTGGAACTGGATGATCTTTAAGGTCCCTTCCAACTCAAACCATTCTATGATTCCATGAAATGGGCATCCTCAGTTTCACCAGACTACAGGTTAGTGGCTGTAGATGGAGGGCTGTGATACAGGATGTGGGGTGTCTGCTAGCTTCTTCAGTCAAGACATTGGTTCACAAGATGATCTGAACTTAAAAGATTAATACTTTGCAATAAATTTTTGTGTGTCTTGCCTCCATAACCATTGTGAGTGAACACCTCAGTGTATTTGTCCCAGACATCCTTGTGAGGTTAGGAAATACCATTTTATAACCGAAATTGCGGCGTAAGAAAAGATTTGCCTTATGTCACACAAAATCATAGAACAAGTTTCTGGAGTCCCAGGTAGTATTGTACACTTCTAATCATCTTGTGTGATTTTCGGTTTCCATGAAGAAAATAATTTTAAAGGATAACCTTCGAGTTTGATGGATAAAATGACCATAAATAAGGGAAAAGGTCAGTTACAGTATCACAGTATCACAAGGTTGGAAAGGACCTCTGAGATCATCAAGTCCAACCTATAACCCAACACTAACACCAACCATCATCTAAACCATGGCACTCAGTGCCACATCGAATCTCCCCTTAAACACCTCCAGGGTCGGCGACTCCACCACCTCCCTGGGCAACGCATTCCAATGGCCGATCACCCTTTCAGTAAAGAAAGTATCAGTTCATGATACTTCTGCTAAAGATTTCTCCTGTAGAAGCTGGCCTCTTTAACTCAACAAAAACAATAAATTGCTTATAAAAATACTTCAAATAGTCTTTTGAAAAGAAACAAGAAATAGTGCTTTCCTTCTGTTTGCTTCAGTCTTCAAATGCTGTATGTAACTACAGATGGCACAAGAGTTTCGGACGCGTTTGATTTTTTCAAGTAGGTCATATCCCCTTAATGCTAAAGAATCATACCTTTCATTAAGCTCTGCAGTATAAACAAGTAGTGAGGCACAAAAAAGTTCCCTAATAAAGAGAGGACTCTAAGGAACTCCAGTGTCTGAAGGGAAAGATAAAAAGAAGAGCCTGAAGGAATATCATTAGCACGCAGGACCTAATCCTTCCTTTTACACAAAACCTGGATACAAATAACAGCTAATGTGAAAATTTGCAAAACCAGAGAAAATAGTCAAAATTTTTCTGATTATTGACTTCTAATTATTTTCCTTTACAACCCCTCCTTCACAAACCTTGTGTTTGAAGTAGAGCACGGGACCTCTGTGTTTCTACTACACCTGTGTCCCTGAGGTGGCTTATCAGATTGTAAATGTGGGCAACTGGTACTTGACAATACCTTCAAACATAATATTCACATATCAGTTTCCCAGCTCCCTCGCTTGTTATATAAAAAACCTATTTGCACTTGACATTCTGAACATGCTGTCATTATCAAGGCCTGTAACTTAGAATTCCCAGGAATTTCCAAGAATAGAATGGAATTTCCAAGCAGAAGGCAAATATTTGTACGAAGGGTGATACACCAAAGCGGATCAGCTAGACACGCACTTGCAAAGATTAGTACACAAAAATCAAGGTAAATGGTGAGTTTTAAACTTTGCATTTAGGGTGGTTGCAATTTTATTGTTTGACAATTTGACATTATACATACACACAGTACTTCTGTAACAGACCCATTAGATACTCTAAAAAAATCCTGACTTGGGATGACCAAGAAATCTCTGGGATCACAACCCAAGAACAGAAAGATCTCTTCTGTACTGTCGTTTAGACCCTGTGTGTTCTGCCAGCTCTATGAACAGATCCCCATACTGTGCACAGGCCCTCCGGGATCAGAATTACACTTGCAGTGATCTCCCTTTAGGCCTAAAAACCTAATAAAACCAATTTGACATGAATTTGCATTCCTGAAAACATGTTATGGTTATATGTTGTGAAGTATTATCATATATTGTACCAAGAGATCATTTAATGTTTTAACATGCAAGAAGTGATGTTATTATTAATACTTGTCTGACTTGACATCCCCTGACAAAGCCACAGTGATCTTTTTACATACTTGTATTGTCTGCGACATTTCTGTAGTTCAGAGGAAAAATTATGGCAGATCATCTCTAAGAATGCCAAAACTTTGTTAACATTTTTTTTAAAAAAATTAATGCATTAAAATGTTATGAAAGACAAAGGGATGATTTTCTAACTCTTGAAATGCCTAAAACAAGTGCCTCATTTGAGACCTGAGGGTTCTTATACAGCCATTAGGCTACCCAAGGGAAAATTCAGAGCATGTAAGGTCCTGCATCTCTATATTCTTAGCTAACGTGGGTGCAGAAGATGCATTGTGCAATTAATCTATGCTGATACTCATTTATCCGGTTGGAGTAGATCAAAATCTTAGGTTATTGCCAGTAAAATCTCTGTTACTTGATTTTATTTATGTATTTAATGATTTATTTTCTGACAGACTAGTGAGTGTGCAGTCTAAAAATTTTCTTCCGTTCCTGTGCTCCATGCAGGGCTCAGCCTCGACACTGTAGTACAAAGTAAACTCACAGCGGCTACAAGTTGGATTATAACTAATAAATTCAGCCTCTTCTGCTATTTATACTAATAGCTGGGGTCATGTGAAATTACTGACCTGTATGTGGGATGACAACCAGAAATAACTTGAGAATCTCTATGCTCAGACACATGAGCTTTCTCTAAGACTTTTTAAAAACTCTGCCTTATCATGAAACAGTGACAAGGATTCCCACATTCCTTCTTCAGATCAAACAGCTTTGACAAAATCAATATCTCAGCCCCTGCCAAGATATTCTGTTCTAAACCACAGAATTTATATTTCATATAATGATCTGTAAGTTTTGATATACAAGGAGGAAAGAGTGTATTTCTGTTGTTTGTGCTCTCTTCAGTTGTATACATGAAGCCGGAGATATTTGTTCCTGAAAAAAACTAAGGGAAAGGTCATGTTCACATGCGTTTTCTCGTTCTGGAAGTGTATACCATCTCTTCTGTACTAGAAATTTTGCTAATTTCCAACAGTACTATAGGAATTTCCACAATGGATTTCCATGTGGAAAAATGGCTCTGAAAGTCTTTTTGTTGCCATATTAGCACACTGACAGACAGGCTTGACTACATGTCTTTCAACAAGAGGTATCCAATTTGTCAGTCCTGATATTTCTGTAAGCAAACAAGCTGAAATGCATATGTATTTAAATATAATAATAGACATCCCAGTTGTTTGTCAGGACTTATAGGCTGAGGTTTTATATATATCCCAGTTGATCCTCCCCTTAACATTTGAGCCCAGTGGCCAGTTTCCATCAGGCTTCACAAGGGGTAACAGTGTTGGGTATTAGAGTACTGAAGGTTTCAAGAACTAAGGGGTTACTAAGAGAGAGAGACCTTACAAGTGTATCCACTGATAAGAAAGCTAATAAGTTTTCTCCTTTCTAGCCACCCGAGAATTCAAATGGAGCAGGCTGAGAGGGAAATATAGAACCACTCGCTTTCACTTGCAAATCACCCATACAGAAGCGGCAGTTTAAGGCCCCACTAGTCTGCAGTAGGTGGCTGGCAGAGGGACTGCGACGTGGAATGGGACTTGGAGCTGGGATATGCAGTTTCAACACTTTACTTGTGGAATAAAGTCCTGCAAGACCAATATCTGGTTTCTAAAAGGGGCATGAAGATGGGTGCAATGCTACTAGCAGTGAGAATCCAATTGGCAACACGTCTAAGGAATAACTTCTTGTTATGGTTAAGTGAGAATGTGATTCATCTGCAAATATTTTTGTCCTGATGATTCCTTGAAGACTGAAGAGGAGTAGCAGGTACTCTCTTACATGTGAGGTACTTCAAAAGAGACATACAGGTAAGAGAATGTCTTGGTATCCTATTGTATCAAGGAAAAGCAAACAGTAAATATGCTGGTTAAAGAGCTGCAGGTACAGAGAAGTTTCAGGTGGGCAGTAGCTTTCTGGGATAGGACTGGAATGGATAGTTCTTTATTCTATAAAATTGCATTATAAAAGAGGTAGAGCACTGTGTTGCAGTCTCAGATCAGATCTCTGAGTTGAACTCAGACCTGGACTATGGTTGTATGGAATGGCTTTTTGCTTACAGATTTAGCGTAGAGTATTATTTGGATTTCTTCTGTGTGCTAAGAATTCTTCCTAAGCATGGGGTCAAATTAGACCTACTTTTTCAATAATTTCTCATGTGTTTCAAACATCTTGATAATTATCAAAACCATTGTTAAAATGTCTATAAATTGGTTTCTTGTGGAACGCTAAAGAAACATAATTTCAAATATTCAGTTTAAAACAAATTGCTAAAATGGCCGTGGGAAATCTAGTAAAACCAAGTAGCACCATGATTTTTTCCAGAAGAACATTTGTCTTTGTAAAAAATATTGTTTTCATTTAGCAAATTCCTTGTCTTTTTAAATTTCAAATAATTCTAAGTCACTACCAAGAAAAATTGGAGACAAACCAGCATTGCTACAAAGGATGATCTCTTTTGCAGGGCAATGAATAAAAGAAAATCTACTAAAATAACTGATATTTAACTTTCAAAAAGCCTTTGACCTTATTGCTCACAAGAGGCTACTGAGGAGATCAGTTCTGTGATCCAGCTTCTGCTTTCATCTGCAGCATTCCTTATTCATGTGACACCCCATTAACTCTAAGGGAACTATCAGGCTGCCCATACGAAGGAAATTGGAGTATGTTACTACACGTTGATACAGTAATATATGATAAAGTGGTACTGAGACCTGAAATATTATTCTTCACTCTGAATGTTTCCTTGTTTTCTGTTACTTCTTGACTTTCTTTTGGGGTTACAAGCCCTTTGGGGCAGAGACCATTCTCCACAGTGCGTAGCGGTATGCTGAGTACCCAGCCCATTGTGCTTTACAGACATGTACGAAATGAGCTAGGTGAAAAACTGCAGAATTGGGGCTCGTATGTATGCTGCGTCCTGGCACAGCTCGTGGTGCCCCACAGTTCTGGGTCACTTAACCATAGAAATGATAATTCCTAAGGGATCTCTCATAATTTGAGAACAAAGTGATATTTCATTAAACTAAGAGGAGAGAACTTTAAAACCAATGTGACCCTTTTCCTTAGTTCTTTTTACGGTAGCGTATAATTACTCCATGGAACTTACTGCCTCAAGGTACTGCCAAACCCCAGTGGAAGAGGTAGTGTCAAGGATTTTGTTAGGGGCTGGGAATGGGGTAGGGGAAACACAGTGCTTGCAATTAGCAAGCCAGCTCCTCCCTGCTTGCAACTTTGGTATAGCCATTGCGTCCTGGCAGCATCCCTCCCAGCTCTGCCTGCAGCATTTCTCTCTCCCCCACTGCCATATGCCCTGTGTGCCACTGTTGCACAGATTGAAAATAACCACATAAAAAATTCAGAAATTGTTGGGAGAGCAGGCAAGGCTGAGAATGTACCTTCATGAGGGGGAAAGAAGAAAAAACTTTTATATCTGCCAGTCTAATGATTATTAAATGTCTTATCTTTTCTTAGCCTCTGCTTTGTAGCTTTACATATAAGGCTTGTTGTTATTTTTAACAGAAATTAACAAATGCTTGCTAAATATTATCCTGACCATAGGAAAGAAACCCTCACTCTTCAGAAGAGTTTATCCTTTTTGAAGGTCCAGTCCTACAGATTTGCAAATGTTACTGCACGAGTAGAGAATTACAGAATGTAACTAATAGTTTACTCGTGAACGATCCCAGGAAGCTCAATGCATTCAGCTGATGTACGTAAGTATTTGCAGAAACAAGATCCAATTGTTCTGGAAAGCCATATATTTTGTGTATTTACAATTTGTTCTGTCTGAGCCATTGTCTCATGTCTGTTGTGATGATGCTTTTATATGGTTTTGCTTCCAAATGCTTCCAAATATTTTGTTTCCAAATGCTTCTCTGTACATGTTTGTCTTTTTAGGTGTCATCCTGACATCTGTACTGTGGGAAAATGTAACCTTCTCAGCCTGAAATGCTGTTCTTGAAGCGATAAGATTTTATAGTAGCATGATATTTGTCTCTGTCATTAAATATCACACTCTTATGAAAGAAAGTTTTTACAACTTCTTGAATATAATATGGAGAGTCTTGAGTCTCAGTTTAAAGTCTCAAATACTTGCTGCCAATGTGCGTGAAGCTTTACACCATAATCTGAGAATATATAGTTAAGTCTCATTTACTGTAGCAAGATACCATAAAATAACCTAGGAGTGGTGTTTTGCCTGTAGTTCTTGATACTTTGTCTTTTGGTTGTTCTAAAAATTGCAAAGGGTGGTTTCAGCCTTTGTGTTATGTAAGCAATAGGGATTAAACACAGTTAAAATGTCATTCAAGCCATGCTGAAGTGGTTAAAGGAGGAAGAAAGGCCCGATTTCCTCATCGTCACGCTTCAAAGAGAAGCCTTAGTTATGTTAATCTGGATGCTCAGTTCTAGAAAGGGTAGGAACCGTCTGTGTATGTGTAGGCCAGCTGACTCCAACCGTTGCCATCAGCCTCTGCCTACTGAGCATTTAGCACTTTCGCAGCACCTCTGCAGGTTACACGACTCCTCCTAAACCTAAGGAGGCTCATGGGACTTCATTCACCATTTATGAAAACCATGCTTTACAAGCTGTCATGAGGCTCATTGTGCAGAGTTGGTTGCTCTGGTTGGTCTTGATCCCTGCAGTCATTTCACAACAGTGTAAGACTGTTTTTATATTTAGACATAGTCTGCTGCCTCACTATGTTTTCATGAGTGCCTTTTCGACTGCTCAGCCAGGTACTTGTGCACCAATTATGCCAGGTATTTTTTTCAGTTTGCTGACACATACACTGTTCCTGCTGAGCCTTATATGATTATTAACCAGCACTTCGTTTTCCTTTAAGGATTAAAAAAGCATTTTGGTAAAAGGCAACTTCCTGACATCCATTCAGGATCAGGGTGTTGGTGGAAAAAGACTGTTTAGAGGTGGTATTTAATCCACTTCATTCCATTTCCATTTTTGCATCTTTCCTCATAGTTGTATGAACTTGAAATGTTCTTCATTAGCTTGTTTTAATGAGATTCTGTGGCAAGACATGGACTTGCTGAAAGATTCCGTGGTCTTAGGACATGTGAGCCCTCAAGTCACGTTACGCACAGGGTATTGCATGTCAGGCTCCATTTCCAAATACTTGCATCATCACATAACCTATGAACAGCTCTTAAACACCATTAAATATCCTGAATAATACTTGAGTCAGACTGCCGTCCCCTCATTTTGCCAACTTGCTTCATCAACATTGTGTTTGTGTCCAGAGTGTTTTTCTGACTTCTACAAAGTGATGAGTGTTTGGCAAATACCAACATGAGGTGTCAAAAAAGGAACAGGATAACCACAGACAACAGAGAGTCTTGTCTCATTCATCAGTGGAAATGTATGTGATTATGATTTTCTCTTAGCCCTACACAGCAGTAGCAATGTGGGAATGGAACCCTTTCACATCAACTGCAAGATGTGAGGCTGTCTTACCCTTGGGAAAATATATGGCGCGTGCTTCTGAGTGCTTATACACACAGCTACCCAACCAGATTGCAATGCAGTGAGTAATAAGGAGAGTCAGCAAGTCACTAATCAGGTATTAATTGTGTGCTTCAGTAATTAGCTTCTGCTGAAAACCAGTTTTCCATGAGCCACAATTTTAGGGTAGAGAGTGAGTTAAACGACGAGCGCATAAACATGCTGTGATTAACCTTGTCAGTCAGTAGATGGCTGTATTGCTTCTAGCCATCTTCAGGGAAGAAAATTGTGTTTCCAGAGCCACCAAGAAAGAGAGCCCTTTTCCTGAGGGATATAAGGAACCACTGACAGTGCATGCAGACCTTTGCACTTTGTTGTTTTGAAATGGTTCAATTTGCACTCAATATTGTTCCTTTATTCATTTTTATGTAACTTTTTGTTAGCTGCACAAAATCCTTTTGATGCTTTGGTTGAGCAGTCTGACTGTTGCTTTTGTACAACTTAGCTGAAGTAATTATCATCTGCCATTGACATCACCTTAATTTCACAGCAACAGGTTACAAAATCACAAATAAGCCACTATGGGGGAACTAGATATTTCAGCTCTTTCTGTAAGAGTGGGCTGGGAGTTTCTTTAGCTGGGCTTTGATCTAGTCCATAGTCGTAGTTACTGTCCTGGTTCCTTCTCATTCTCACCTGGTGGCCTACCAATCGTACATGTGAATGGTTTCCTGTCAGTTCAAAACACACAGACACTCACATCACCAAAGAATACAATTGCTTCATTGATTGGCCCTAGCAATGAGGTTGAATAAGCACAGAGTTTGAGCTACTCTTTCCTTCCAAAAAAACAGTCACACCAAATTGGAATTGCAAGAGACTGCCAGGGCAGCAGGAGGAATCTCACAGTGTAGGCACTCTCTATTCTGCAAATAAACACAACATTTCTGTTACCCAGAAAAATCTATTAATGAGTCTTCTCATGCATTAAATTACCACACAAAACCCTCTTCCCCTCTGCCCTAAAACACAAGCCAGCATGATGCCAGAAGAGCTCAGTGGTGAATGAATTTGCAGCAGGCACATGGAGATTGTATTGGCTGAAATGGAAAGAAATTGAAAAAGAGACATGTTTATTCTTCAGCAGTTGTGGGCAAGCACATGAAAATAAGCAGCAGATGTTAAGATCTCAGTAATAAAATGGTAAACATTTTCAGACTCAGGTGGATTTATTTTCAGAAGGTGGTGATACTATCTGAGTTCTTGGAGTACTGTCACGACACAAGAAAAGCAGCCTGTAGACAGGATCTGAAGTCCCCTGAAAGCGCTAGGAATGTTCTTATGGATTTCAATAGCCCGTAGAGCATCAGAGCTGCCAAGTGTCATGCATTTGACTAGGCTAGCTTGGACCTTCTCACGCTGGCTTGGCTCTCAGCTGTGTTCTCAGGCACTGAAACTCAGGCTAGTGGTGGGAAACTGTGGCAAGATTTTGGCTTGTGATTCTGCCCTGGAGCTGCTTGGGCCCCTGTGGCTCTGTTCCTGAGGCACATAATTGTATCCTGTCTGTAACTGGTTTATGCCCTGAAGCAGTGGACCTGAACCAGGCCAGGGGAATCAGGATAAGGGTTCCCAAGCTGACACGTCTTTAACCAGTTATGGCAGGATCCCCTTCAGCATTTTGCTCCACAGGTAAAGCAACTTCTACCTGTAGAATGTCCAAGAGCCAGCCCATCCACTGCTTTCCTCACCTAACAATGTCTTACCCATCCAGCAACTTTCCGTCACTGAAATCTGTTTTCCCTACCAATGATACCATCAGCCTCGGTAATCATTTCTCCCCATCAATCCCCTTGCTACTTCCCAGCAGCATCCATTCAGTAACTCTCTCTGGCACTGCACTACCCCTCACCTCTCCTTTGCCGTGGTTTAGAGTGATGTGTACTGCTCACTGGTCTGAAAATTGTTTGCACACGTGGAAAATTGCACACAGGGAGTCAGGCGTCTTTTGGAAGCACTGTTTCACTTGCTGTCTGAGCCAATATAATGAGGAGAATAATAATAACATAATCAAAGAAACAGTAGTAGCTGAGGCACATCAAATATTTCAGCTCTTGGAAAAGGCCTACAGACAAGGAGTGACCGCACAGCACGTGGAAATGAACGATTGAGGTCTGGAATATGATTTTGTTATATTGCCATAGGTTCCATACTGGATGGCAAAACCCTGCAAACAGATTGAAATAGTGGGGGAATTTACCTAGCAAATGCTGCCTTACTGAGCTGTGAGAACATGGAACGTTAAAAGTTCACACTCAAAGAGGGGTCAAGAGAGGTATGTAACCTTTCTAGGACTGTATGCATATGAACAACTTGTGTTAGATGGTTGCAAGCTTTGAAGAAAGCTGACCCATTTTGCTGTTTAAAATATTCTGAGACTAACGTAGAGACTTATCTGATGCCACCTATATATAATGGCCTAGATTTTTAAAACAGTTGGGAGGCAGACGTCTGGAAACCTGCTGTGAATTTTAACATTTTCCATACAAAGACTGCGTGTAAACTTGCAGTTTAGTTTTACTTAGGAAAGGCTAAAATGCTTTTAGGACTTTTGAGTTATATAATTAGGATGGTCTTGTTTGGAAGATGACCATGAAGTGGCAATAGACCCATCCTTTCCCAGCCAGATTCTTGTCTATCAGGACACTGAGGTAAGCACAGGTCTAAAGTCATTACTATCTACTGACTGCATAGCTGTCTGCATGCCATACCGTAATATGCTTATTAGTAGATGGATGTCAGCATCACAAAATTCACTGGCACCGTTAGTGCCTGCCAACTGAGTTATCCCTGTGGCCTACAAATGAAGCGGTGAAGAGAAAGAATTATTTTGCCAAGATGAAGCACCCAGAATAAACCAGACATGCGATGATCAGGATGAAGCCATTTAGAGGATGGCTTCCTCTCTCCTCAGACTAAGAGTCTTCAGTCCGTGGGTCTGTCTTCCCAGCTATATTGCCTGGGACTCACTCAACCATCCAAAGCATGGACTATGTGAAGTGGCATTTCTAGAGTTCAGCAGGCAGGCTGCCAAAAGAATCTCCTCTACTCCTGTTTTAACACAAATTTGTATGAGTTGGAGAAACAAGACTAAGCAGTTGTATAAGAGGGAAATGCTGGTAGAAAATATTTGGGGGGGAGGGAAGGAAATTGAGATGTCTCAATTTGGATTTTAAATAGGAAAAATATCCTAGAGCCTTATAGGCTCAGGGATCCAGAGGTCAGTAGAAACAATAAGTATTAAGCATTAAAAAAAAATCTAGTAGGGAGAAAAAAAGAAAATTTTTAACAATAAGCGAAAGAAAGTTAAAGAGTAATTAGTGAGATAAATAATAGTGAATTCCCAAAAATATTTTGGCTGGCAGCAAAGGGACACAAGTATGTTTCTAGTGGAAGCAAACCAAAGCAAACTAAAAGTTGGTCCATGGGAGAATAATTGGCTTGATTGTCACAGCTATTTAAATAAGTTTTGAGATTATGAAAACAGTTGTGTGATACGGCTGAAACGGCTCATAAAGCAGGCACTTCTGTAGGCTGCTAATGAGAGTTTGCTAGGAAAACGTTTGACTAGAATTTGTTCCCCAAAACCTCTCTGCACAGTTTTGGAGAGCAGTGTCCACGTGGAATCAGAGGAAAGTAGAATTAACTATCTGCACTTTTCTCCCACGGGTTCATCAAAACCTTAGTGAATCACTCTAATCCCCTGCAAGTCTCACAAGTACAATCCCTGTTACACAAACAAGGATGACTCCAGACATAACAATTATGTCTTGAGAAATATCAAGCTAGATCGTCTTTTGCTGGGACAAATAAAGACCAGAAAAGATAATATACTATAAAGGTATATTATCCATTTTCGTAGATGTCAAGGAGTAATATGTGTGCAAAGGAAGGCCTTCAGTGGTGCTGTGGATGCACAGAGCCTGA
The DNA here is from genome assembly GCA_033558185.1 of Dromococcyx pavoninus. Lineage (NCBI taxonomy): Eukaryota > Metazoa > Chordata > Aves > Cuculiformes > Neomorphidae > Dromococcyx > Dromococcyx pavoninus. The sequence continues at coordinate 1,177,919 of JAUMJL010000425.1, read as the reverse complement.
GCAGAAAGCAAGCAAAAGCTAGGGATGGACGAAAAAACAATGCTGCCAGACCTGATTCTTTAACATCATTTAAGTAACATCCAATATTTTTCACTTAATTGTTCTTTCTTACAGCTGTGACACAGAGAAGTTTTGCCAAAGCCTTACATTCTTAACTGCACTTTCACAGTGGAGAATTTAAACCTCACAGAAGCCAAGATGGTGCTGCTGACAGCAGAATGGGATTTGCACATGATTTTTTTTAACAGCAGTATATATTGTAATTTACAAAATTGACTAGTTATTGCCTATCATATATTCCAATTTTAGTTAAGAAAAATCCAGGTGCTAAAAACATAGCCACTTAACCATGTCATAGCTTGCAAAGTTGTCTTCCCAACAATTTATAGTTCATGCCCTCCACAAACATGACAAGAGTCAGTCCCCAGAAGTTAAATGAACCACATCCGCTGTGAATATACCAGCCCCCAGCCATCTGCAGAAGGCTTGAGAAAATATCCTTAGTAGTATAATTCAGAAGGTCAATAAACTGATCCTTTCAGACCTGCACTCTTTTGGAGTTGGAGATAAAAGCCAGGATGTGAGCTTTCTGAGGCCATTACTTCTCTATCTATATAGTTGCACATTCAGAAACTGTCTAAAGACAATTCAGGGCTATGTAAAATCTTCAGCTTTTCACACTTATTTAATATTTCCTAATTACAATTCCCCTCAGTGACAGGCTGACTCGAATTCCTATGATCCCTGTTGTAGCTGTTTTGCAGGCTTCCTTTATCTACACAAACATTTCCTGTTCTGCTTTCTCATCCTCCCCTGGTGTCCTATAATGGCTTCCTATCATTGGATTTTTTACCATTTCTTTCACTTGGGTCCAGATTGTTTTTCACTGTTGACAGCTCTGTCTGTGATATTTCTTGCTTTACAAATACATCACCACTTCTCACCAAGTGAAGAGTTTTCCTGTGTGCTATGAAATGCTTTAGATAAAATGTGTAGTGTAATGTTTTAAATTCTCAGCTGCATCTTAATTTGACCAGAGCTCAGACACATTGGGTTCATTGTATTTTTGTGGTGGCACCACTCTCTTCTGCATGCTTACAACATACAGAGGGTCTGTTGCACAAGAGAGCCTCTCAAAATTAAAGTTAACTTTCTTTTACCACTACTTTTTCCGAAAGAGCCCTGCAACACTAGTATTCCAACCCTGTTGCAGGAGCAATTCCACAAGTACAAGTTCTACATCCTACCCTTTTTTAACCCATTTATGCAATTTATTTTTACAGCTGGGGAGGTTATTATTCATAGAAAACCATAGGTGTGCGTTAGACACTGTTTAGGTGCTATAATTCTCTGTGCCTTATACTTTATCATTATAACGGTTTGCTATGGAGCTTGCAGTCTGACTGAAGAAGTTACAGACCGTACAGCAAAGACCAAGGAGAAATACCGATGCTGTATACGCCTGTATGGAAGTTCATTCATTAAAGTCCAGTCAAGATCAAGCCAAAAGAGAGAATTTCAAGGAGGGTCTTAAGTCTTTGTTACGAGGAGTAAGGGCAGCAGTGCATCCTGAGGAATGTCTAGGAAACAAGCCTGGAGAGGTTTTTCTATCCTCACCCTCACTGTTGCGCTCTGATCCAAAAAACTTGCCTCCAGTGACCACTTCATCCATTCACCTCTGCCCCCTCTTCATACTGGCTTTAAATCCTATCAGTCACTTTTACAGACTTTGCTTCTTATTATCTTCATTTCTAGCCATAAAATTCATTATTATCGCTCAGCTACCACCATGGGCTCTGTCCTCCTTACTATCTCCCCCAGGCTCTTGTTTTTTCTTTGCCTTCCGTTTTTGGTGTCATAATTGTGTGCAGTTTGTCTACAGCACCTAAGCTGCAGCACCTAAACTACAGCACCTGCATTTTGCTGCCAGCCACCTAAGCCTCACCTACACTAAGAGATGTGGGAGCCCTGGGGTTTTTTACACTATCACTTAAGGGCGTTTGGGCTTTCTTGGGTGCTTTTCATTGCAAAAACAAGCATGGTCTTTTTCCCTTCTCTGAAGGCCTTTCAGGAAATACTGGTTTGCGGCATTTAACTGCATCCTTCTCTGTGATGGTGAGGGACCCCATCCTATACACTTGCAGGCACTTCTGTTCCTGGGTCTCAGTTCTCAAGTACGAGTGCTCATCATTAACTTATAGGCATTCCCATCAAAACTGTCATTACTGTGTATGGACACCAAATAAGACACAATTTTCTGCATCACTTTACTAAAACAAAGGACGGTTTTACCTCAGATGGGAGAGAAGATGGAATATGGCCTCTTTTTAACATCCTGTGTGCCACTTAAGAGGAAAACATAAACATGGCTTCACCCAGCTCTGAGGATTTTTTTGGTCCATGCTCAGCTGGAAAGCCTTTTCTCTAGCTCTTGTCTTTGGAGGAACTGGTGCATATAATACAGTTAAAGTAGGAGACAAGGGAGGGAATTTAACAAGATATATATAACTGTTTCTGTTGCAGGAAGGCTTAGAATTGAGTATAGAATAGACTGTTTCAGCTGGAAGAGACCCACAACGATCTCTAGTCCAACTGCATGACCAATTCAGGAGAGACTAAGTTGAAGCATGGTGCTAAGGGCATTGTCCAAATGCCTCTTCAACACTGACACCACTCCAGAAAGCCTGTTCCAGGGTCTGACCACTCCCTCCGCTAAATACAGTGGGATGATCACCTCTTTTGACCAGCTGATCACGCTCTGGTTAATTTGCCCCAGGATGTCGTTTGCCCTCTTGGCTACCAGGACAAACTGCTGGCTCATACTGAGCCTGCTGTCAACCAGCACCCCCAGATCCCTTTCTGCAGGGGGTCTCTCCACCTCTTCTAGATTATGCTTGGATCAGGCATTACTCTGTCCCACGTGCAGAATTCAGGACTTGTTCTTGTTAAATGTCATGCCAGTACCATCAGCAAACTTCCTAAGCGTGCATGGAAGTCCTGCGTCCAGGACATTGCTAAAAATATTGAATAGACCTGGCCCTGGAAGTGAGCTCTGAGGAGCACTGCTAGTGACTTGTTGCCAGGCAGATGTGTAGCCCCATTCACCACAAACCTTCAGCCCTGCCCTTCAGCCACATATCTGCTCATCTCACAGTTGGACAACTTGTCCAGAAGGATACTGTGAAGGACAGTATCAAAAAACATACTAAAATCCAGAAAAACTACATTGGCTGCCTTCACAGGTGGACATTAGATGAGTTAAAGAGGACTTTCCCTTTGTGAACTCATGCTGAACATGCCTGATGACTGCATTGTCCTTTAAAAGCCTTTCGATAGAAGCCAGTATGAGGTTCTCCATCATTTTTCCAGGTACTAAGGTCACATTAACAGGAAATAATGTTGGATAGTTTCCAGTCAGTGGGGACTCTTGTTCTTTGGTTGTAATGGTAATATACGGATAATACTCCACTCTTCTGTGGAGAGCACCTGGATTGCTGCCTTAGCTGTTTTTCTCAGAAAATTAAAAGCCTCAACTGTCTTTCAGTTTGTGCAAGTATGGAGCCAAGGAGAATTCAGCTGGACTTTGAAATCTTCCTCACACCAGACGGATCATGAAAGATGAATCCAGGGAATCCATTTTTTTTATTTTGTGGGTTAGTCTCAGCCATTGCGTAGCATCAGATAACAGGAATAAACCCTTTCAGCTTCAGATCTGACTTTCAGTCACATGTTTTTCTGGTAAGCAGGCATCTGAGCAGACAATTCAAGCTTGACAATGTAACACTCAACAGCATGAGCCTCAAGGTATCTGTAAAGTGGAGATGGGCATGAAAGAGCACCATGAAAGAGTCAATCAAAGGTTTTTTTTGTTTCAAGTCCAATATGGCAATGATCCGAGCTCCTTGTTTGTTCATTATACTTTTTGATTTTCCTTTGTGAAATACCTTTCTGGAAGACTGGAAAGTTCTAAGAAGAAAAACTCTTGTCCTAAACCTATGCAGTTCTCAGAAGAAAACAAGCACGTTGGCTTCACAGTTCCTAGTATTTTATTTCAAGTTGTTTGCAGTGGCTGCAGAGCTCGACTGCCCCTGATGAAGCTGAGCCTTATATTTTGCTGTCAAAAGTCCGTACCTCTCTACCGAGCCTATGGCTGGTCTCTGCTCCAAGCTCTCTCACACCGCTTTGTTCTTCCAGTTACTCCATCCCACTGCCTCCATTTTTGAGTATTGTAAAAAACTCACAAGCATATTGTAAATATTCCTTTTATGGTACTAAAATGCTCATCCCTTTTCAGGTGAGAGCTGAGAACACCTCACCCCTCATTCCTAACAGTCTCTTGTACTGCAGTTGCATGTTACACATCTGTGTACAAACCAGGGGTAACCTGCCTCACTGCCAAGCCCAACAGCACTAATCACTGCTCCTGTGGTTATTTACGTAGGAAATATTGTTAAGACGACTGTTCATCTCATATTCTATGGTTATAAATCCGTGTTTGCAAGTTTCCATCACTGCTATGATTATTATCTTATGTTTATCCATTCTTATTCCTGTATTTGCCCTTTCCAATGAAGTTTTTCTTCAGTCTAACAGTAAAAATGGTTGACATCTGCTCATGCAACTCCTTTCTATGTTGATGTTCCATTGTAGCAAATCCTGGCAAGGATATCAGCGAGCGTGATGCTCTCTATCACTGTACACACTTTTAAAATACATTTGTTAGGGAAAGCTTTCCCTCTGAACTCCCACTGCCCTCGTAAGTGTCTTCCCAGGTTAAACATGGCACCTCCAGGAGACAGGCCTGTGCAGATTATGTGAGCTCATTCTCATTCTCATTCTCTGTTTAGCTTTGGTGTTGTTTCCACAGGATTTAATGATGGAAGGAAGTTAAAAAGCAAGTGGAAGCCTAAATCACCAGGGAGATGAAAAAGTGTTCCCATGAGATCTATAAATCTTCTCAAGACATTCTAAAATTACAGAAAGCTCCCTTGGCTGGGTATGATGATAGCAGTCAAGAAACTAAGCACTAATTAGACATTTTTAAACTGTCTTAAAATACGTTTATTTTTTCTTTGATACATAGATGATTTAAGCCATCAGGAGGCCCAGAAGACCACGTGCCAGATCCTCAGCCGGTGCAAACCAGTATCAGTCCACAGCATCCAGTGGAGCTACGATGGCTGACACCAAGTGAGCTGCTGACTCTTCCCTACCATTTGCTCCCCATGAAATCTTGGAAGACTCACCGTTTGCTTGGCCGTGCTTTGGGCATGGAGTCAAATGTTCTAGGTCTGAAAATGGCCAAACTTTCCACCATGCCAGTGTCACATCTGCCCACTTGTTTTTCAAAGCCTGTCTTATTTCCATGGTGGTCTTTTGGCACCATTCATCCCAGCCTACGGCTCTGCTCACACTGGTGCTTTGCTCTGGGCTGTGGATGTAAAATCCCTCCCCTGTTAAACCTTTGGAAGAGGGTTGGTGTCCCTGGGCCTCCTTGCTGTGAGGCATCATAGGCATTAGTTCTGGCACAGAGATGGGACAGTTGACAAGGTTGTTCCCTGGGCTGCAGGTTTGGTTTCTGCCATGGCCTGAGGAAAAAGTAACAGCACTAGGATTGCCCTTGGTGAGTGTCAGAGGAGGCACCAAGCAGCTGTGCGCAGAGCAGGGCCACCACGTGCAGGGACAGACCCCTGAGCCCCCTGGGCACAGGGACTGCCTTGGGGACAGCAAGCCCTGGGCCTTCCTCTGCAGGATGCTCGGTGCAAGGGGGGGGGGGGGGGGGGTGAGTGGGCAGGGCCGTGTGTGGGAGGGGCCAGTCACGCCCACATCACAGGGCCGTTACCCGGCAACGGCACTGTCACAATGCCCTGGGCAGCAGAAACCAGCATCCTCCTGAGTTCAGCTGCCAGGCAGGCAGTCTGGACACATCCGAGGGAAAGTCCTAGCACTGCCAGTGCAATGACCTGCAGGAGACCGAGGGAATTTGACCGGAGGCTGGCTGAAGGTGGTGGAAATGAGAACCTCTTGGAGGTGCCCGAGGCTGTCAGGCTTTTTCAGCTCAGTAGGATTGAAGACCAAGGGAATGCCCGCTTGAGGAGCCCTGCACAGCTCGCCATCCGCTTCTCCTGAGGAGCCAGAGGCAGCAGCCATAAGCAGTGGGATGCAGAGGTATTGCAAGGGATCCCAGTGCTTTGGAGCACCCACTGGTGTCCTGCAAGGCATGGGAAGCTTTCTTGTCCCCAAGGTTCATCAGGCCAGGGACAAGTGGCCATTGTCAGGAGGCTTCATGCTGAGGGAAGACAGGCTTGGGCATCTCCTGGGAGGCATGACCAGACTGTGGGATGAGGAGACAGGTTTTGCTCACCTGCTCAGGGAAAAGCCGATCACCACCATTGGGATCAGGAAGGAATTTTCCCCCCAGGGCAGACTGGCCCTGATCCCTGGGGGTTTTCTGCCTTACTCTGCATCACTAAGCATCACCACTTCTCAGGGCTTCCTTGGGCCCGTTTTGGTGGCCCGTTTTGGTGGCTCTCGTGCCCCGTATCTGGGGGGAGGAAGCTATCTTAGACTTCCAGGGCAGGCCTCAAGGGCTGCCCCCAGGAGCTGCTTCTTGACCTCTGTAGCACTGAGCACAGCCCCTTGCCAGGGCTGCTCTGGGCCTTTTCATCTGCTTCTTGACTGCTGTTCCTGCACCTATTTCAGGTTATTTGGATTCTTTTATGATATTTGTGATGTATTTCACTCTTTTATGGCAGTTTAGTGGTATTTCTTACAATCTTAAACAATATATTAAGAAGGTTGTGAGTGAAATTTTGTGTTAATTAGGTTATATTAGGTTATTTTCGGTGCCTTTCCAGTATATTCTGTGGTTTTTGCGCTCTTCAGTGGAGGACAGAGGAGCAAAGAAGAGCAGAGCAAAGGGCAGAGAAGAGAGCAGGAAGGAATGTAGAAAGTATAGTGTAGCCTCCAGGCTGGAGAAGAATAGGGCTTGGGTATCTCCTGGGAGGCGTGACCAGCCTGTGGGACTCAAAGGAGCAAAGAGGAGAAGAGAAAAGCATGGAGAGCTGTGCAGGAAGAAGTGGAGTAAGCGAGAAAAGGACCAGAGAGGAGCACATAGAGCAACGCAGAGCAGAGGGGAGAAGTGCAGGCAGAAGCCCAGAGATGAGGTCAGAGGAGAAGGTAGGAGCATGGAGGAGCAGGGTGAAGCAGAAGAGCAGAGTCAAAAGGATCAGAAAAGCAGAGGAAATCAGAGGAGGATCAGAGGAACAAAGGAGGATCTGAGGAGGAACAAAGCACAGAAAATGACTGGAGCAGAGGAGCAGATAACAGAGCAGAGCAGAGCAGTCGCAAGGCTGTATGTGGAGAAAGTATCAGGCAGTTGGTGAGTTGTGGAGCAGAAGAGCTGAGAGGAGAAGAGCAGAGAGAAGAAGAGGATTGGTGGAGGATTGGAGGAGGATCGGGTTTGGATCGGAGGAGGATCTGAGAATGCTGATCAGGCCACGGGCATCAGACCACTCTCAGAAGCCCCCTGATGTGCCTCCTGGTTGAAGAAGAATAGGGCTTGGCCGTCTCCTGGGAGGCGTAAGCAGCCTATGGGACTCAGAGGAGCAAAGAGGAACTGAGAAAAGCATGGAGAGGAATGCAGGAAGAAGTGGAGTAAGGCAAGAAAAGGACCAGAGAGGAGTGCAGAGAGGAACAGAGAGCAGAGGAGAGAAGTGTAGGAAGAAGCACAGAGATGTTGTCACAGGAGCAGGTAGGAGCACGGAGGAGCAGGTAAGCGCACAGAGGAACAGGTAAGTGCACAGAGGACAAGGCAGGAGCACACAGACGAGTGGAGAGGAGCACAGAGAAGGAACAGAGAAGCAGACAAACTCAAAAAAGGACAGGAACAGCTGAAAAGAGGGATGAAGAAAGGAGTTGACAGGAGAAGCAAGTGGAAGCATTGAGAAGTGTGGAGAAATGTGAAGCAGAGGAGCAGAGAGAAGAGAATCAGAAAAACAGGAAGATCAGAGGAGGATCAGAGGAACAAAAGAGCAGAAACGGAGAAGGGCAGAGGAGCAGATACTAGCAGCGAGGAGCAGTGCAGATGTAACGACGTATGCGGAGAAGGGTTCAGGCAGTTGGCAAGTTGCGGAGCAGAAGAGACGAGAGGAGAAGGGTGGAGCAGAAGAGCAGACAGAAGTGGATTGATGGAGTTTTGTCACAGGATAGGATTCGGATCGGAGGAGGATATGAGAACACTGATCAGGCCACGGGCATCAGACCACTTTCAGAAGCAGATAATAACAGAGAGGAGCAGAGCAGACGCAAGGCTGTATGTGGAGAAGGGATCAGGCAGTTGGTGAGTTGTGGAGCAGAAGAGTCGAGAGGAGAAGAGCAGAGAGAAGAAGAGGATTGGTGGAGGATTGGAGGAGGATCGGGTTTGGATCGGAGGAGGATCTGAGAATGCTGATCAGGCCACGGGCATCAGACCACTCTCAGAAGCCCCCTGATTTGCCTCCTGGGTGAAGAAGAATAGGGCTTGGGCATCTCCTGGGAGGCGAAAAGTATGAGAGAGGAGCGCGGAGAGTAACGCAGAGCAGAGGAGAGAAGCGCAGGAAGAAGCACAGAGAGGAGCAGAGCAGATGGAAGGACGTATGCGGAGAAGGGTTCAGGCAGTTGGTGAATTGTGGAGCAGAAGTTTTGAGAGGAGAAGGGTGGAGTAGAAGAGCAGAGAGAAGAAGAGGATTGATGGAGTTTTGGCACATGATCGGATTGGGATCGGAGGAGGATATGAGAACACTGATCAGGCCATGGGCAACAGACCGCTCTCAGAAGCCCCCAGACGTGGCTCCAGGTTGAAGGAAAATGAGGCTTAGGCATCTAGGAGGGGTGACCAGCCTGTGGGACGAGGAGACAGGTCTTGCTCACATGCTCAGGGAAAAGCCGACCGCCAGCTTTGGGGTCAGGAAGGAATTTTCCCCCGGGGCAGATTGGCCCTGGTCCCCGGGGGTTTTTTGCCTTCCTCTGCAGCACTGAGCATCACCACTTGTCAGGTCTCCTCTGCTCCCCTTTGGCTGGCTCACTGCCTGCTGCTCGTGCACCGCGAAGATTGGCCTGTCGTGCCCTGCAGCTGGGGGGAGGAAGGCTTTTTTTTCCCCACGCTGGGCCAGCGAGTGTCCCTGGGGGTTTTTAGCCTCCTCTGCAGCACTGAGCACGGCCCCTTGCCAGGGCTTCTTTGGGCCGTTTTGGCGAGGTGCCTGCTCCTCGTGCTCCACGAAGGTGGCCCTCGTGCCCCGCATCCGGGGGGAGGAAGCTTTCTTCAGCTCTCCAGGTGGGCTCCAAGGGAGCCCCCCGTGGGTTGTTTCTTCTCCTCTGTAGCACTGAGCACAGCCCCTTCTTAGGGCTTATCTGGGCCACTGCTCTTGCACCTCCAGGGCGCCACTCGTGCCCTGGCTCTCTCTGGCCCTGTTGCCCATTGCAAGTTTTCAGCAGGAGCGAGTTCTACTCTTCCTTGGGCTCCATTCGTCAGGGGTTCTTGCTTGTGTAAACCACTCTGTGCTTGGAAGGGCTCCGGGCTTGCTCCACCATCAGGAGCTGACACTTCCCAGCTCTCCCTGCACACACTACAAGCACTGGACAGGCACAAGAGCACTTTTCATGCATCACTGGCGAAGAAGCACGATGCGGCAAGTTTTTGAAGGCAAAAATATGCTTGTCATGGATACACGTTATCCTTCTGAAAATATATCCCATGGTACCACACCCTGCTGCTACTACTACCTCCTCTTCTTCCTTTTCTCTGTGCTTGGATATTCCTGACCCTGACTCGAAAAGAGGCACTGCTTGGCCTCTATTCCTGTTGCTGCTTTCTGTAGCTCTGTGGCTTGCCTTTGCCAGACTGCCAGGGATCTTTTCTCAAGCTAAACATCAGCCTACTCTTGGCTACACATGTGCATTGTGTTAATGCTTGTGAGCACCAGCTCTGAAACGGAGTCAGAAAAATAACACAAAATAACTTAACATAAAATAATTTAACATAAGATAACCTCACGTAAAATAACTTCACGTAAAATAACAACATAAAATAAAATCCCTTTTCCACTTGTATCTTTTGTGTTATGTGTCCTTGAAAGCGTTTTTGGAGCTGAAACCCCCTGCTCTTTTGGGCAAATTATTTCATTGTTATTTGGCTCAAGTAAAGGGGGAGGGAGGGGAGGACAGGAGGGAGGGAGAGGGAGAGGGAGAAACGGAAAGGGGGGAGAGGGAAAGGGAAAGGGGGAAAGGGAAGGGGTAGGGGAAGGGGAAGGGGAAGGGGAAGGGAAAGGGAAAGGGAAAGGGAAAGGGAAAGGGAAAGGGAAAGGGAAAGGGAAAGGGAAAGGGAAAGGGAAAAGGGAAAATATGTAATTCTTTGCCTAACAACATGCGTGGCAAGCTCTGTCCTAGGTCTGAGGGTTGCATCCAGGAGAACAGTGCAGGTCCCTGGCCCATCCAGGAGACGGGGCCACATATGGGCACCCCTACAACATCGCTCAGGCAGGTGCTGAAGGCCCCAGGCAGAAGCAGAGACACCACCTCCCCTGGGCCCTTGGCAGGTGACAGTGGGGCTGGGGGTCCCAGGGGAGGCCTGTGCCAGTCAATGAGGCCTGTGAGCCCTGCCAGGACCCTGACAGAAGGAGACTTGCAATGCTCATATCCTCTCCTTTGCAAACATTTATGGTGGACCACTTTGGGGACCGAGTGGTGGGCCAGATGGACCTTCCTTCTGACAGAGTACTGCTGTTCTCAGGCTCTTTGGTTTTAGTACGCTTTTTCATGAGAAGCAGCTCAGGAATTTCTAAAAATGAGTACAAGGAGAAAAAAAATAAATCAATGGGAAAATGATCAGGTATCGCTCGCCTCAACCAGATTTGCAAACATTTAGTTGAGGAGCATATCCTGCCTCAGACTGAGGGCTCAATCTTTGAGCCTCACCAGCGTCAGAGATGGGGGGGGGGGGGTCGCTATCCTGTAGAAACCCAGCTCAACTGGATGAACGGAGAAGGTTTTCAGGAACTGCACTTCCCACGTCCTTTTTGCAAATTTGATCAGATGGCCGGATTGTCTCAAGCTGATGCACAGCTCTCCCCTCCATCAGCAGGTACGTCCTTCCTTCCCACAGCATGACTGAGCCAACGCCTCGGCTGGGACGTGGCCACCCATTCAATGCCTTCTGCTGGTGCAGGGAAGAGGTGTCCTCAGAGGTTTCCTCAGCACGTACTGCTGGGGAAGAGAGAAGGTAAGGAGAAGAATACGTTAGCATAGGCTGGCATTGTTCATCTGTAAGGCACCCACAAGGATCTTTAGTCCAGCAGTCTGATCACTTCAGGACTCAAAAAAACCTCAAGCATGGTGTTGAGGGCATTGCCCAAATCTCTCTGTATGGGTGATTGCAGAAGAATTACAAGGAAACTGAGTGATGTATGTTGTTCAGACTTCCCACACTCTTGTACAAAAACATGCTGGAAAATTAACCTTGGTTTTGCTCTAGCCAGCAAGTAGAATGTAAGCAATATTACCCACCTGACTTCACTGTTCACCAATCATATGAACACAAGAATAGTAACTCAGCCGATCCACCACTTGCACACACCCATCACGCACCCACCTAGCACAGAAAAGCTAAGATATGCCAGACCCTATGCTCCTCGCCATGGGTCAAGCTCAGTGACACCACGAACAGCTGCCAGTTGCTGTGAATCTCCGCTTGGTCATCGTTGGAGAGCCCTGGGCTAATTGCAAGGCAATAAAAGTCCTTTTCCTGACCTTGTATTGTGTTCTTTCTGCATATTCCAAGCTGCCTCTGGGGCTGCCAAGTCTCCACATCCTTTACAGTCTCTTAAACACTGCCAGGCTTGGAGCATCAACCACCTACCTGGGAAGCCTGTTCCAGGGTTTGACCAATTTTTGGTAAAGTGCTTCCTAATGTTTAGTCTAAACCTTCCCTGATGCACTGGGTACCAGGGAGAAGAGATCAGCACCTCTCTCTCCACCTTTCCTTCTCAGGAAGCTGTAGAGAGCAGTGAGGTCGCCCCTCAGCCTCCTCCTCTCCAAACCAGACAAGCCCTGTGTCCTCAGCCGCTCCTCAGAGGACAGGCCTTCCAGCCCCTTCCCCAGCTTTGGTGCCCTCCTCTGGACACACTCAAGGACCTTCACATCCTTTTTAAATCATGGGACCCAGAACTGCACACAATACGTAAGGTGAGGCTGCACCAATACTGAACACAGTGGGACAATTGCCTCTTTTGACCAGCTGGTTATGCTGTGTTTGATGCACCCCAGGATGTGGTTTGCCCCCATGGCTGCCAGGACACACTGCTGGCTCATATTGACCCTCCTGCCAGCCAGCACCCCCAGATCCCTTTTTGCATAGTGTGACTCCAGCCACTCCTCTCCTGATTCATACTTCGATCTGGCGTTACTCCATCCCAGCTGCAGAATTCAGCACTTGTTAACTGTCATTCCAGTATCTTCAGCAAACTTCCTAAGGGTGCATTCAACTCCCATATCCAGATCACTGATAAAAAAAAATGAACAGAACTGGCCTAGGATTGAGCCCTAAGGAACACCGCTGGTGACTGGTCACCAAGCAGATGCAGCCCTGTTAACTACAACACTGAGCTCCGCCTTTCAGCCAGTTCTTCACCCAGTGCACCGTCTACCTGCTCATCTTGCAGCTGGACAACCCACCCAGAAGGATGCTGTGAGGGGTAGTATCAAAAGCCTTTGTAAAATCCAGAAAAACTACGTCCACTGCCTTCCCTTCACCCATGAGGCAGGAGACCTTATCGTAGAGGGATATTGAATTTGTGAAACAGGACTTTCCCTTTGTGAACCCGTAGTGACTGTGTGATGGTTGCATTGTTCCTTACATGTCTCTCTGTAGCATCCAGTATGATCTTCCGCATATTTTTTCTATGTGCTGAGGTTAGACTAGTAGGTCTGTAGTTTCCTCATGCCCTTCTTACAAACAGGAATAATGTTGGTTAGTTTCCAGTCAGCGGGGACATCCCCAGACCACCAAGACCTTTGGTAGATGATTGAGAAGTGTTCTGCCATAACATCCTCTAGCTCCTTCAGTACTCTGGGATGAATCCCACCAGGTCCCATGAACTTGTGAACACGCTGCTGGTCCCTTACGATTCCGTTGTCCACAAATGGAAAGTCACTGTTTCCACAGTCATAGTCCTTCAACTCAGGGGACTGGGCAGCCCAAGATTTTTCAGTATTATTTAAGATTGGGGGAAAAAAAAGCATTGAATGCCTCCACATTTTCTTCATATCTACTTGTCGGGTGACCATCTTCAACAAGAATCTTGGCTGGACAATCAATAGTAGGCACCCACAACAATATCTGTCCTGTTTTCCATCCCCCTGATCCTCACTCAGAGACTCTCAATCACGTCATCCCTAACCATAAGTGTTGTAGAGTCAAACCTCTCCTTTTAGAAACAGTGTTAACTCCTCCACCTCACCTGCCCTGCCTAGCCCTCTTGAACAGCCTAGAGCCCTCCATCTCATTTGCCTACCTCACTTTGTGGGACGATGTTCAGATCTCATCTAAAACCTTGGCAAATCTCCTTTTCCTTTAGGATTTAGTATTTTGAGTACTGGAAGGGTAAGGAAGGGACTGTTCTTGTAATTTTGTACGTTTGGTACGTACGTGTAGATAAGCGCATCTATACCAAATACAGTCATTTAGTCACAGTGATGCCAGAGGTGAAAGAAAGGAGTTTGGTTTCTTCTGCATGAACTTTGCAGAGACGTGGAGAGTGTGCTGTTCATGGTGAGGTTGCCTTCTTGGAAAGAAGTTCTGAATTGTTTGTGTTCTTGAACATATTTTTCCTTGCACTTCAACAGCTCTTTTCCTCCTTTGGCATAGGAAAACAACTGTTTCTATGGTCCTTGCAGAATCTGTGCAAAGGAGACGTAAAATTTCACCACCTTTGTCTCAGGAATGAGACTTCTGTCTCAGGACTTGGGTCCCTCCTCAAACCCAGAAGTATCTCAGATCAAGAGATAAGCCTTCATATAAAATGAGAAGGCTCTCCTAATTGTGAAAGTTTCTTCTCCTAAAAAGATAATTGGCAAAATATATATTGTTAGAACATCCCTTGGAACTGCCAGAGGTCTGTCATTTCCGCTATGGAAATAACGTTGGATAGCTTCCAGTCAGTGGGGACTCTTGTTCTTTGGTTGTAATGGTAATATACGGATAATACTCCACTCTTCTGTGGAGAGCACCTGGATTGCTGCCTTAGCTGTTTTTCTCAGAAAATTAAAAGCCTCAACTGTCTTTCAGTTTGTGCAAGTATGGAGCCAAGGAGAATTCAGCTGGACTTTGAAATCTTCCTCACACCAGACGGATCATGAAAGATGAATCCAGGGAATCCATTTTTTTTATTTTGTGGGTTAGTCTCAGCCATTGCGTAGTATCAGATAACAGGAATAAACCCTTTCAGCTTCAGATCTGACTTTCAGTCACATGTTTTTCTGGTAAGCAGGCATCTGAGCAGACAATTCAAGCTTGACAATGTAACACTCAACAGCATGAGCCTCAAGGTATCTGTAAAGTGGAGATGGGCATGAAAGAGCACCATGAAAGAGTCAATCAAAGGTTTTTTTTGTTTCAAGTCCAATATGGCAATGATCCGAGCTCCTTGTTTGTTCATTATACTTTTTGATTTTCCTTTGTGAAATACCTTTCTGGAAGACTGGAAAGTTCTAAGAAGAAAAACTCTTGTCCTAAACCTATGCAGTTCTCAGAAGAAAACAAGCACGTTGGCTTCACAGTTCCTAGTATTTTATTTCAAGTTGTTTGCAGTGGCTGCAGAGCTCGACTGACCCTGATGAAGCTGAGCCTTATATTTTGCTGTCAAAAGTCCGTACCTCTCTACCGAGCCTATGGCTGGTCTCTGCTCCAAGCTCTCTCACACCGCTTTGTTCTTCCAGTTACTCCGTCCCACTGCCTCCATTTTTGAGTATTGTAAAAAACTCACAAGCATATTGTAAATATTCCTTTTATGGTACTAAAATGCTCATCCCTTTTCAGGTGAGAGCTGAGAACACCTCACCCCTCATTCCTAACAGTCTCTTGTACTGCAGTTGCATGTTACACATCTGTGTACAAACCAGGGGTAACCTGCCTCACTGCCAAGCCCAACAGCACAAATCACTGCTCCTGTGGTTATTTACGTAGGAAATATTGTTAAGACGACTGTTCATCTCATATTCTATGGTTATAAATCCGTGTTTGCAAGTTTCCATCACTGCTATGATTATTATCTTATGTTTATCCATTCTTATTCCTGTATTTGCCCTTTCCAATGAAGTTTTTCTTCAGTCTAACAGTAAAAATGGTTGACATCTGCTCATGCAACTCCTTTCTATGTTGATGTTCCATTGTAGCAAATCCTGGCAAGGATATCAGCGAGCGTGATGCTCTCTATCACTGTACACACTTTTAAAATACATTTGTTAGGGAAAGCTTTCTCTCTGAACTCCCACTGCCCTCGTAAGGGTCTTCCCAGGTTAAACATGGCACCTCCAGGAGACAGGCCTGTGCAGATTATGTGAGCTCATTCTCATTCTCATTCTCTGTTTAGCTTTGGTGTTGTTTCCACAGGATTTAATGATGGAAGGAAGTTAAAAAGCAAGTGGAAGCCTAAATCACCAGGGAGATGAAAAAGTGTTCCCATGAGATCTATAAATCTTCTCAAGACATTCTAAAATTACAGAAAGCTCCCTTGGCTGGGTATGATGATAGCAGTCAAGAAACTAAGCACTAATTAGACATTTTTAAACTGTCTTAAAATACGTTTATTTTTTCTTTGATACATAGATGATTTAAGCCATCAGGAGGCCCAGAAGACCACGTGCCAGATCCTCAGCCGGTGCAAACCAGTATCAGTCCACAGCATCCAGTGGAGCTACGATGGCTGACACCAAGTGAGCTGCTGACTCTTCCCTACCATTTGCTCCCCATGAAATCTTGGAAGACTCACCGTTTGCTTGGCCGTGCTTTGGGCATGGAGTCAAATGTTCTAGGTCTGAAAATGGCCAAACTTTCCACCATGCCAGTGTCACATCTGCCCACTTGTTTTTCAAAGCCTGTCTTATTTCCATGGTGGTCTTTTGGCACCATTCATCCCAGCCTACGGCTCTGCTCACACTGGTGCTTTGCTCTGGGCTGTGGATGTAAAATCCCTCCCCTGTTAAACCTTTGGAAGAGGGTTGGTGTCCCTGGGCCTCCTTGCTGTGAGGCATCATAGGCATTAGTTCTGGCACAGAGATGGGACAGTTGACAAGGTTGTTCCCTGGGCTGCAGGTTTGGTTTCTGCCATGGCCTGAGGAAAAAGTAACAGCACTAGGATTGCCCTTGGTGAGTGTCAGAGGAGGCACCAAGCAGCTGTGCGCAGAGCAGGGCCACCACGTGCAGGGACAGACCCCTGAGCCCCCTGGGCACAGGGACTGCCTTGGGGACAGCAAGCCCTGGGCCTTCCTCTGCAGGATGCTCGGTGCAAGGGGGGGGGGGGGGGGGGTGAGTGGGCAGGGCCGTGTGTGGGAGGGGCCAGTCACGCCCACATCACAGGGCCGTTACCTGGCAACGGCACTGTCACAATGCCCTGGGCAGCAGAAACCAGCATCCTCCTGAGTTCAGCTGCCAGGCAGGCAGTCTGGACACATCCGAGGGAAAGTCCTAGCACTGCCAGTGCAATGACCTGCAGGAGACCGAGGGAATTTGACCGGAGGCTGGCTGAAGGTGGTGGAAATGAGAGCCTCTCGGAGGTGCCCGAGGCTGTCACGCTTTTTCAGCTCAGTAGGATTGAAAACCAAGGGAATGCCCGCTTGAGGAGCCCTGCACAGCTCGCCATCCGCTTCTCCTGAGGAGCCAGAGGCAGCAGCCATAAGCAGTGGGATGCAGAGGTATTGCAAGGGATCCCAGTGCTTTGGAGCACCCACTGGTGTCCTGCAAGGCATGGGAAGCTTTCTTGTCCCCAAGGTTCATCAGGCCAGGGACAAGTGGCCATTGTCAGGAGGCTTCATGCTGAGGGAAGACAGGCTTGGGCATCTCCTGGGAGGCATGACCAGACTGTGGGACGAGGAGACAGGTTTTGCTCACCTGCTCAGGGAAAAGCCGATCACCACCATTGGGATCAGGAAGGAATTTTCCCCCCAGGGCAGACTGGCCCTGATCCCTGGGGGTTTTCTGCCTTACTCTGCATCACTAAGCATCACCACTTCTCAGGGCTTCCTTGGGCCCGTTTTGGTGGCCCGTTTTGGTGGCTCTCGTGCCCCGTATCTGGGGGGAGGAAGCTATCTTAGACTTCCAGGGCAGGCCTCAAGGGCTGCCCCCAGGAGCTGCTTCTTGACCTCTGTAGCACTGAGCACAGCCCCTTGCCAGGGCTGCTCTGGGCCTTTTCATCTGCTTCTTGACTGCTGTTCCTGCACCTATTTCAGGTTATTTGGATTCTTTTATGATATTTGTGATGTATTTCACTCTTTTATGGCAGTTTAGTGGTATTTCTTACAATCTTAAACAATATATTAAGAAGGTTGTGAGTGAAATTTTGTGTTAATTAGGTTATATTAGGTTATTTTCGGTGCCTTTCCAGTATATTCTGTGGTTTTTGCGCTCTTCAGTGGAGGACAGAGGAGCAAAGAAGAGCAGAGCAAAGGGCAGAGAAGAGAGCAGGAAGGAATGTAGAAAGTATAGTGTAGCCTCCAGGCTGGAGAAGAATAGGGCTTGGGTATCTCCTGGGAGGCGTGACCAGCCTGTGGGACTCAAAGGAGCAAAGAGGAGAAGAGAAAAGCATGGAGAGCTGTGCAGGAAGAAGTGGAGTAAGCGAGAAAAGGACCAGAGAGGAGCACATAGAGCAACGCAGAGCAGAGGGGAGAAGTGCAGGCAGAAGCCCAGAGATGAGGTCAGAGGAGAAGGTAGGAGCATGGAGGAGCAGGGTGAAGCAGAAGAGCAGAGTCAAAAGGATCAGAAAAGCAGAGGAAATCAGAGGAGGATCAGAGGAACAAAGGAGGATCTGAGGAGGAACAAAGCACAGAAAATGACTGGAGCAGAGGAGCAGATAACAGAGCAGAGCAGAGCAGTCGCAAGGCTGTATGTGGAGAAAGTATCAGGCAGTTGGTGAGTTGTGGAGCAGAAGAGCTGAGAGGAGAAGAGCAGAGAGAAGAAGAGGATTGGTGGAGGATTGGAGGAGGATCGGGTTTGGATCGGAGGAGGATCTGAGAATGCTGATCAGGCCACGGGCATCAGACCACTCTCAGAAGCCCCCTGATGTGCCTCCTGGTTGAAGAAGAATAGGGCTTGGCCGTCTCCTGGGAGGCGTAAGCAGCCTATGGGACTCAGAGGAGCAAAGAGGAACTGAGAAAAGCATGGAGAGGAATGCAGGAAGAAGTGGAGTAAGGCAAGAAAAGGACCAGAGAGGAGTGCAGAGAGGAACAGAGAGCAGAGGAGAGAAGTGTAGGAAGAAGCACAGAGATGTTGTCACAGGAGCAGGTAGGAGCACGGAGGAGCAGGTAAGCGCACAGAGGAACAGGTAAGTGCACAGAGGACAAGGCAGGAGCACACAGACGAGTGGAGAGGAGCACAGAGAAGGAACAGAGAAGCAGACAAACTCAAAAAAGGACAGGAACAGCTGAAAAGAGGGATGAAGAAAGGAGTTGACAGGAGAAGCAAGTGGAAGCATTGAGAAGTGTGGAGAAATGTGAAGCAGAGGAGCAGAGAGAAGAGAATCAGAAAAACAGGAAGATCAGAGGAGGATCAGAGGAACAAAAGAGCAGAAACGGAGAAGGGCAGAGGAGCAGATACTAGCAGCGAGGAGCAGTGCAGATGTAACGACGTATGCGGAGAAGGGTTCAGGCAGTTGGCAAGTTGCGGAGCAGAAGAGACGAGAGGAGAAGGGTGGAGCAGAAGAGCAGACAGAAGTGGATTGATGGAGTTTTGTCACAGGATAGGATTCGGATCGGAGGAGGATATGAGAACACTGATCAGGCCACGGGCATCAGACCACTCTCAGAAGCAGATAATAACAGAGAGGAGCAGAGCAGACGCAAGGCTGTATGTGGAGAAGGGATCAGGCAGTTGGTGAGTTGTGGAGCAGAAGAGTCGAGAGGAGAAGAGCAGAGAGAAGAAGAGGATTGGTGGAGGATTGGAGGAGGATCGGGTTTGGATCGGAGGACGATCTGAGAATGCTGATCAGGCCACGGGCATCAGGCCACTCTCAGAATCCCCCTGATGTGCCTCCTGGGTGAAGAAGAATAGGGCTTGGGCATCTCCTGGGAGGCGAAAAGTATGAGAGAGGAGCGCGGAGAGTAACGCAGAGCAGAGGAGAGAAGCGCAGGAAGAAGCACAGAGAGGAGCAGAGCAGATGGAAGGACGTATGCGGAGAAGGGTTCAGGCAGTTGGTGAATTGTGGAGCAGAAGTTTTGAGAGGAGAAGGGTGGAGTAGAAGAGCAGAGAGAAGAAGAGGATTGATGGAGTTTTGGCACATGATCGGATTGGGATCGGAGGAGGATATGAGAACACTGATCAGGCCATGGGCAACAGACCGCTCTCAGAAGCCCCCAGACGTGGCTCCAGGTTGAAGGAAAATGAGGCTTAGGCATCTAGGAGGGGTGACCAGCCTGTGGGACGAGGAGACAGGTCTTGCTCACATGCTCAGGGAAAAGCCGACCGCCAGCTTTGGGGTCAGGAAGGAATTTTCCCCCGGGGCAGATTGGCCCTGGTCCCCGGGGGTTTTTTGCCTTCCTCTGCAGCACTGAGCATCACCACTTGTCAGGCCTCCTCTGCTCCCCTTTGGCTGGCTCACTGCCTGCTGCTCGTGCACCGCGAAGATTGGCCTGTCGTGCCCTGCAGCTGGGGGGAGGAAGGCTTTTTTTTCCCCACGCTGGGCCAGCGAGTGTCCCCGGGGTTTTTTTGCCTCCTCTGCAGCACTGAGCACGGCCCCTTGCCAGGGCTTCTTTGGGCCGTTTTGGCGAGGTGCCTGCTCCTCGTGCTCCACGAAGGTGGCCCTCGTGCCCCGCATCCGGGGGGAGGAAGCTTTCTTCAGCTCTCCAGGTGGGCTCCAAGGGAGCCCCCCGTGGGTTGTTTCTTCTCCTCTGTAGCACTGAGCACAGCCCCTTCTTAGGGCTTATCTGGGCCACTGCTCTTGCACCTCCAGGGCGCCACTCGTGCCCTGGCTCTCTCTGGCCCTGTTGCCCATTGCAAGTTTTCAGCAGGAGCGAGTTCTACTCTTCCTTGGGCTCCATTCCTCAGGGGTTCTTGCTTGTGTAAACCACTCTGTGCTTGGAAGGGCTCCGGGCTTGCTCCACCATCAGGAGCTGACACTTCCCAGCTCTCCCTGCACACACTACAAGCACTGGAAGGCACAAGAGCACTTTTCATGCATCACTGGCGAAGAAGCACGATGCGGCAAGATTTTGAAGGCAAAAATATGCTTGTCATGGATACACGTTATCCTTCTGAAAATATATCCCATGGTACCACACCCTGCTGCTACTACTACCTCCTCTTCTTCCTTTTCTCTGTGCTTGGATATTCCTGACCCTGACTCGAAAAGAGGCACTGCTTGGCCTCTATTCCTGTTGCTGCTTTCTGTAGCTCTGTGGCTTGCCTTTGCCAGACTGCCAGGGATCTTTTCTCAAGCTAAACATCAGCCTACTCTTGGCTACACATGTGCATTGTGTTAATGCTTGTGAGCACCAGCTCTGAAACGGAGTCAGAAAAATAACACAAAATAACTTAACATAAAATAATTTAACATAAGATAACCTCACGTAAAATAACTTCACGTAAAATAACAACATAAAATAAAATCCCTTTTCCACTTGTATCTTTTGTGTTATGTGTCCTTGAAAGCGTTTTTGGAGCTGAAACCCCCTGCTCTTTTGGGCAAATTATTTCATTGTTATTTGGCTCAAGTAGAGGGGGAGGGAGGGGAGGACAGGAGGGAGGGAGAGGGAGAGGGAGAAATGGAAAGGGGGGAGAGGGAAAGGGAAAGGGGGAAAGGGAAGGGGTAGGGGAAGGGGAAGGGGAAGGGGAAGGGGAAGGGAAAGGGGAAGGGGAAGGGAAAGGGAAAGGGAAAGGGAAAGGGAAAGGGAAAGGGAAAGGGAAAGGGAAAGGGAAAGGGAAAGGGAAAGGGAAAGGGAAAGGGAAAGGGAAAGTCAAAGGGAAAGGGAAAGGGAAAGGGAAAAGGGAAAATATGTAATTCTTTGCCTAACAACATGCGTGGCAAGCTCTGTCCTAGGTCTGAGGGTTGCATCCAGGAGAACAGTGCAGGTCCCTGGCCCATCCAGGAGACGGGGCCACATATGGGCACCCCTACAACATCGCTCAGGCAGGTGCTGAAGGCCCCAGGCAGAAGCAGAGACACCACCTCCCCTGGGCCCTTGGCAGGTGACAGTGGGGCTGGGGGTCCCAGGGGAGGCCTGTGCCAGTCAATGAGGCCTGTGAGCCCTGCCAGGACCCTGACAGAAGGAGACTTGCAATGCTCATATCCTCTCCTTTGCAAACATTTATGGTGGACCACTTTGGGGACCGAGTGGTGGGCCAGATGGACCTTCCTTCTGACAGAGTACTGCTGTTCTCAGGCTCTTTGGTTTTAGTACGCTTTTTCATGGGAAGCAGCTCAGGAATTTCTAAAAATGAGTACAAGGAGAAAAAAAATAAATTAATGGGAAAATGATCAGGTATCGCTCGCCTCAACCAGATTTGCAAACATTTAGTTGAGGAGCATATCCTGCCTCAGACTGAGGGCTCAATCTTTGAGCCTCACCAGCGTCAGAGATGGGGGGGGGGGGTTGCTATCCTGTAGAAACCCAGCTCAACTGGATGAACGGAGAAGGTTTTCAGGAACTGCACTTCCCACGTCCTTTTTGCAAATTTGATCAGATGGCCGGATTGTCTCAAGCTGATGCACAGCTCTCCCCTCCATCAGCAGGTACGTCCTTCCTTCCCACAGCATGACTGAGCCAACGCCTCGGCTGGGACGTGGCCACCCATTCAATGCCTTCTGCTGGTGCAGGGAAGAGGTGTCCTCAGAGGTTTCCTCAGCACGTACTGCTGGGGAAGAGAGAAGGTAAGGAGAAGAATACGTTAGCATAGGCTGGCATTGTTCATCTGTAAGGCACCCACAAGGATCTTTAGTCCAGCAGTCTGATCACTTCAGGACTCAAAAAAACCCTCAAGCATGGTGTTGAGGGCATTGCCCAAATCTCTCTGTATGGGTGATTGCAGAAGAATTACAAGGAGACTGAGTGATGTATGTTGTTCAGACTTCCCACACTCTTGTACAAAAACATGCTGGAAAATTAACCTTGGTTTTGCTCTAGCCAGCAAGTAGAATGTAAGCAATATTACCCACCTGACTTCACTGTTCACCAATCATATGAACACAAGAATAGTAACTCAGCCGATCCACCACTTGCACACACCCATCACGCACCCACCTAGCACAGAAAAGCTAAGATATGCCAGACCCTATGCTCCTCGCCATGGGTCAAGCTCAGTGACACCACGAACAGCTGCCAGTTGCTGTGAATCTCCACTTGGTCATCGTTGGAGAGCCCTGGGCTAATTGCAAGGTAATAAAAGTCCTTTTCCTGACCTTGTATTGTGTTCTTTCTGCATATTCCAAGCTGCCTCTGGGGCTGCCAAGTCTCCACATTCTTTACAGTCTCTTAAACACTGCCAGGCTTGGAGCATCAACCACCTACCTGGGAAGCCTGTTCCAGGGTTTGACCAATTTTTGGTAAAGTGCTTCCTAATGTTTAGTCTAAACCTTCCCTGATGCACTGGGTACCAGGGAGAAGAGATCAGCACCTCTCTCTCCACCTTTCCTTCTCAGGAAGCTGTAGAGAGCAGTGAGGTCGCCCCTCAGCCTCCTCCTCTCCAAACCAGACAAGCCCTGTGTCCTCAGCCGCTCCTCAGAGGACAGGCCTTCCAGCCCCTTCCCCAGCTTTGGTGCCCTCCTCTGGACACACTCAAGGACCTTCACATCCTTTTTAAATCATGGGACCCAGAACTGCACACAATACGTAAGGTGAGGCTGCACCAATACTGAACACAGTGGGACAATTGCCTCTTTTGACCAGCTGGTTATGCTGTGTTTGATGCACCCCAGGATGTGGTTTGCCCCCATGGCTGCCAGGACACACTGCTGGCTCATATTGACCCTCCTGCCAGCCAGCACCCCCAGATCCCTTTTTGCATAGTGTGACTCCAGCCACTCCTCTCCTGATTCATACTTCGATCTGGCGTTACTCCATCCCAGCTGCAGAATTCAGCACTTGTTAACTGTCATTCCAGTATCTTCAGCAAACTTCCTAAGGGTGCATTCAACTCCCATATCCAGATCACTGATAAAAAAAAATGAACAGAACTGGCCTAGGATTGAGCCCTAAGGAACACCGCTGGTGACTGGTCACCAAGCAGATGCAGCCCTGTTAACTACAACACTGAGCTCCGCCTTTCAGCCAGTTCTTCACCCAGTGCACCGTCTACCTGCTCATCTTGCAGCTGGACAACCCACCCAGAAGGATGCTGTGAGGGGTAGTATCAAAAGCCTTTGTAAAATCCAGAAAAACTACGTCCACTGCCTTCCCTTCACCCATGAGGCAGGAGACCTTATCGTAGAGGGATATTGAATTTGTGAAACAGGACTTTCCCTTTGTGAACCCGTAGTGACTGTGTGATGGTTGCATTGTTCCTTACATGTCTCTCTGTAGCATCCAGTATGATCTTCCGCATATTTTTTCTATGTGCTGAGGTTAGACTAGTAGGTCTGTAGTTTCCTCATGCCCTTCTTACAAACAGGAATAATGTTGGTTAGTTTCCAGTCAGCGGGGACATCCCCAGACCACCAAGACCTTTGGTAGATGATTGAGAAGTGTTCTGCCATAACATCCTCTAGCTCCTTCAGTACTCTGGGATGAATCCCGCCAGGTCCCATGAACTTGTGAACACGCTGCTGGTCCCTTACGATTCCGTTGTCCACAAATGGAAAGTCACTGTTTCCACAGTCATAGTCCTTCAACTCAGGGGACTGGGCAGCCCAAGATTTTTCAGTATTATTTAAGATTGGGGGAAAAAAAGCATTGAATGCCTCCACATTTTCTTCATATCTACTTGTCGAGTGACCATCTTCAACAAGAATCTTGGCTGGACAATCAATAGTAGGCACCCACAACAATATCTGTCCTGTTTTCCATCCCCCTGATCCTCACTCAGAGACTCTCAATCACGTCATCCCTAACCATAAGTGTTGTAGAGTCAAACCTCTCCTTTTAGAAACAGTGTTAACTCCTCCACCTCACCTGCCCTGCCTAGCCCTCTTGAACAGCCTAGAGCCCTCCATCTCATTTGCCTACCTCACTTTGTGGGACGATGTTCAGATCTCATCTAAAACCTTGGCAAATCTCCTTTTCCTTTAGGATTTAGTATTTTGAGTACTGGAAGGGTAAGGAAGGGACTGTTCTTGTAATTTTGTACGTTTGGTACGTACGTGTAGATAAGCGCATCTATACCAAATACAGTCATTTAGTCACAGTGATGCCAGAGGTGAAAGAAAGGAGTTTGGTTTCTTCTGCATGAACTTTGCAGAGACGTGGAGAGTGTGCTGTTCATGGTGAGGTTGCCTTCTTGGAAAGAAGTTCTGAATTGTTTGTGTTCTTGAACATATTTTTCCTTGCACTTCAACAGCTCTTTTCCTCCTTTGGCATAGGAAAACAACTGTTTCTATGGTCCTTGCAGAATCTGTGCAAAGGAGACGTAAAATTTCACCACCTTTGTCTCAGGAATGAGACTTCTGTCTCAGGACTTGGGTCCCTCCTCAAACCCAGAAGTATCTCAGATCAAGAGATAAGCCTTCATATAAAATGAGAAGGCTCTCCTAATTGTGAAAGTTTCTTCTCCTAAAAAGATAATTGGCAAAATATATATTGTTAGAACATCCCTTGGAACTGCCAGAGGTCTGTCATTTCCGCTATGGAAATAACGTTGGATAGCTTCCAGTCAGTGGGGACTCTTGTTCTTTGGTTGTAATGGTAATATACGGATAATACTCCACTCTTCTGTGGAGAGCACCTGGATTGCTGCCTTAGCTGTTTTTCTCAGAAAATTAAAAGCCTCAACTGTCTTTCAGTTTGTGCAAGTATGGAGCCAAGGAGAATTCAGCTGGACTTTGAAATCTTCCTCACACCAGACGGATCATGAAAGATGAATCCAGGGAATCCATTTTTTTTATTTTGTGGGTTAGTCTCAGCCATTGCGTAGTATCAGATAACAGGAATAAACCCTTTCAGCTTCAGATCTGACTTTCAGTCACATGTTTTTTTGGTAAGCAGGCATCTGAGCAGACAATTCAAGCTTGACAATGTAACACTCAACAGCATGAGCCTCAAGGTATCTGTAAAGTGGAGATGGGCATGAAAGAGCACCATGAAAGAGTCAATCAAAGGTTTTTTTTGTTTCAAGTCCAATATGGCAATGATCCGAGCTCCTTGTTTGTTCATTATACTTTTTGATTTTCCTTTGTGAAATACCTTTCTGGAAGACTGGAAAGTTCTAAGAAGAAAAACTCTTGTCCTAAACCTATGCAGTTCTCAGAAGAAAACAAGCACGTTGGCTTCACAGTTCCTAGTATTTTATTTCAAGTCGTTTGCAGTGGCTGCAGAGCTCGACTGCCCCTGATGAAGCTGAGCCTTATATTTTGCTGTCAAAAGTCCGTACCTCTCTACCGAGCCTATGGCTGGTCTCTGCTCCAAGCTCTCTCACACCGCTTTGTTCTTCCAGTTACTCCATCCCACTGCCTCCATTTTTGAGTATTGTAAAAAACTCACAAGCATATTGTAAATATTCCTTTTATGGTACTAAAATGCTCATCCCTTTTCAGGTGAGAGCTGAGAACACCTCACCCCTCATTCCTAACAGTCTCTTGTACTGCAGTTGCATGTTACACATCTGTGTACAAACCAGGGGTAACCTGCCTCACTGCCAAGCCCAACAGCACTAATCACTGCTCCTGTGGTTATTTACGTAGGAAATATTGTTAAGACGACTGTTCATCTCATATTCTATGGTTATAAATCCGTGTTTGCAAGTTTCCATCACTGCTATGATTATTATCTTATGTTTATCCATTCTTATTCCTGTATTTGCCCTTTCCAATGAAGTTTTTCTTCAGTCTAACAGTAAAAATGGTTGACATCTGCTCATGCAACTCCTTTCTATGTTGATGTTCCATTGTAGCAAATCCTGGCAAGGATATCAGCGAGCGTGATGCTCTCTATCACTGTACACACTTTTAAAATACATTTGTTAGGGAAAGCTTTCCCTCTGAACTCCCACTGCCCTCGTAAGGGTCTTCCCAGGTTAAACATGGCACCTCCAGGAGACAGGCCTGTGCAGATTATGTGAGCTCATTCTCATTCTCATTCTCTGTTTAGCTTTGGTGTTGTTTCCACAGGATTTAATGATGGAAGGAAGTTAAAAAGCAAGTGGAAGCCTAAATCACCAGGGAGATGAAAAAGTGTTCCCATGAGATCTATAAATCTTCTCAAGACATTCTAAAATTACAGAAAGCTCCCTTGGCTGGGTATGATGATAGCAGTCAAGAAACTAAGCACTAATTAGACATTTTTAAACTGTCTTAAAATACGTTTATTTTTTCTTTGATACATAGATGATTTAAGCCATCAGGAGGCCCAGAAGACCACGTGCCAGATCCTCAGCCGGTGCAAACCAGTATCAGTCCACAGCATCCAGTGGAGCTACGATGGCTGACACCAAGTGAGCTGCTGACTCTTCCCTACCATTTGCTCCCCATGAAATCTTGGAAGACTCACCGTTTGCTTGGCCGTGCTTTGGGCATGGAGTCAAATGTTCTAGGTCTGAAAATGGCCAAACTTTCCACCATGCCAGTGTCACATCTGCCCACTTGTTTTTCAAAGCCTGTCTTATTTCCATGGTGGTCTTTTGGCACCATTCATCCCAGCCTACGGCTCTGCTCACACTGGTGCTTTGCTCTGGGCTGTGGATGTAAAATCCCTCCCCTGTTAAACCTTTGGAAGAGGGTTGGTGTCCCTGGGCCTCCTTGCTGTGAGGCATCATAGGCATTAGTTCTGGCACAGAGATGGGACAGTTGACAAGGTTGTTCCCTGGGCTGCAGGTTTGGTTTCTGCCATGGCCTGAGGAAAAAGTAACAGCACTAGGATTGCCCTTGGTGAGTGTCAGAGGAGGCACCAAGCAGCTGTGCGCAGAGCAGGGCCACCACGTGCAGGGACAGACCCCTGAGCCCCCTGGGCACAGGGACTGCCTTGGGGACAGCAAGCCCTGGGCCTTCCTCTGCAGGATGCTCGGTGCAAGGGGGGGGGGGGGGGGGTGAGTGGGCAGGGCCGTGTGTGGGAGGGGCCAGTCACGCCCACATCACAGGGCCGTTACCTGGCAACGGCACTGTCACAATGCCCTGGGCAGCAGAAACCAGCATCCTCCTGAGTTCAGCTGCCAGGCAGGCAGTCTGGACACATCCGAGGGAAAGTCCTAGCACTGCCAGTGCAATGACCTGCAGGAGACCGAGGGAATTTGACCGGAGGCTGGCTGAAGGTGGTGGAAATGAGAGCCTCTCGGAGGTGCCCGAGGCTGTCACGCTTTTTCAGCTCAGTAGGATTGAAAACCAAGGGAATGCCCGCTTGAGGAGCCCTGCACAGCTCGCCATCCGCTTCTCCTGAGGAGCCAGAGGCAGCAGCCATAAGCAGTGGGATGCAGAGGTATTGCAAGGGATCCCAGTGCTTTGGAGCACCCACTGGTGTCCTGCAAGGCATGGGAAGCTTTCTTGTCCCCAAGGTTCATCAGGCCAGGGACAAGTGGCCATTGTCAGGAGGCTTCATGCTGAGGGAAGACAGGCTTGGGCATCTCCTGGGAGGCATGACCAGACTGTGGGATGAGGAGACAGGTTTTGCTCACCTGCTCAGGGAAAAGCCGATCACCACCATTGGGATCAGGAAGGAATTTTCCCCCCAGGGCAGACTGGCCCTGATCCCTGGGGGTTTTCTGCCTTACTCTGCATCACTAAGCATCACCACTTCTCAGGGCTTCCTTGGGCCCGTTTTGGTGGCCCGTTTTGGTGGCTCTCGTGCCCCGTATCTGGGGGGAGGAAGCTATCTTAGACTTCCAGGGCAGGCCTCAAGGGCTGCCCCCAGGAGCTGCTTCTTGACCTCTGTAGCACTGAGCACAGCCCCTTGCCAGGGCTGCTCTGGGCCTTTTCATCTGCTTCTTGACTGCTGTTCCTGCACCTATTTCAGGTTATTTGGATTCTTTTATGATATTTGTGATGTATTTCACTCTTTTATGGCAGTTTAGTGGTATTTCTTACAATCTTAAACAATATATTAAGAAGGTTGTGAGTGAAATTTTGTGTTAATTAGGTTATATTAGGTTATTTTCGGTGCCTTTCCAGTATATTCTGTGGTTTTTGCGCTCTTCAGTGGAGGACAGAGGAGCAAAGAAGAGCAGAGCAAAGGGCAGAGAAGAGAGCAGGAAGGAATGTAGAAAGTATAGTGTAGCCTCCAGGCTGGAGAAGAATAGGGCTTGGGTATCTCCTGGGAGGCGTGACCAGCCTGTGGGACTCAAAGGAGCAAAGAGGAGAAGAGAAAAGCATGGAGAGCTGTGCAGGAAGAAGTGGAGTAAGCGAGAAAAGGACCAGAGAGGAGCACATAGAGCAACGCAGAGCAGAGGGGAGAAGTGCAGGCAGAAGCCCAGAGATGAGGTCAGAGGAGAAGGTAGGAGCATGGAGGAGCAGGGTGAAGCAGAAGAGCAGAGTCAAAAGGATCAGAAAAGCAGAGGAAATCAGAGGAGGATCAGAGGAACAAAGGAGGATCTGAGGAGGAACAAAGCACAGAAAATGACTGGAGCAGAGGAGCAGATAACAGAGCAGAGCAGAGCAGTCGCAAGGCTGTATGTGGAGAAAGTATCAGGCAGTTGGTGAGTTGTGGAGCAGAAGAGCTGAGAGGAGAAGAGCAGAGAGAAGAAGAGGATTGGTGGAGGATTGGAGGAGGATCGGGTTTGGATCGGAGGAGGATCTGAGAATGCTGATCAGGCCACGGGCATCAGACCACTCTCAGAAGCCCCCTGATGTGCCTCCTGGTTGAAGAAGAATAGGGCTTGGCCATCTCCTGGGAGGCGTAAGCAGCCTATGGGACTCAGAGGAGCAAAGAGGAACTGAGAAAAGCATGGAGAGGAATGCAGGAAGAAGTGGAGTAAGGCAAGAAAAGGACCAGAGAGGAGTGCAGAGAGGAACAGAGAGCAGAGGAGAGAAGTGTAGGAAGAAGCACAGAGATGTTGTCACAGGAGCAGGTAGGAGCACGGAGGAGCAGGTAAGCGCACAGAGGAACAGGTAAGTGCACAGAGGACAAGGCAGGAGCACACAGACGAGTGGAGAGGAGCACAGAGAAGGAACAGAGAAGCAGACAAACTCAAAAAAGGACAGGAACAGCTGAAAAGAGGGATGAAGAAAGGAGTTGACAGGAGAAGCAAGTGGAAGCATTGAGAAGTGTGGAGAAATGTGAAGCAGAGGAGCAGAGAGAAGAGAATCAGAAAAACAGAGGAAGATCAGAGGAGGATCAGAGGAACAAAAGAGCAGAAACGGAGAAGGGCAGAGGAGCAGATACTAGCAGCGAGGAGCAGTGCAGATGTAACGACGTATGCGGAGAAGGGTTCAGGCAGCTGGCAAGTTGCGGAGCAGAAGAGACGAGAGGAGAAGGGTGGAGCAGAAGAGCAGACAGAAGTGGATTGATGGAGTTTTGTCACAGGATAGGATTCGGATCGGAGGAGGATATGAGAACACTGATCAGGCCACGGGCATCAGACCACTCTCAGAAGCAGATAATAACAGAGAGGAGCAGAGCAGACGCAAGGCTGTATGTGGAGAAGGGATCAGGCAGTTGGTGAGTTGTGGAGCAGAAGAGTCGAGAGGAGAAGAGCAGAGAGAAGAAGAGGATTGGTGGAGGATTGGAGGAGGATCGGGTTTGGATCGGAGGACGATCTGAGAATGCTGATCAGGCCACGGGCATCAGGCCACTCTCAGAATCCCCCTGATGTGCCTCCTGGGTGAAGAAGAATAGGGCTTGGGCATCTCCTGGGAGGCGAAAAGTATGAGAGAGGAGCGCGGAGAGTAACGCAGAGCAGAGGAGAGAAGCGCAGGAAGAAGCACAGAGAGGAGCAGAGCAGATGGAAGGACGTATGCGGAGAAGGGTTCAGGCAGTTGGTGAATTGTGGAGCAGAAGTTTTGAGAGGAGAAGGGTGGAGTAGAAGAGCAGAGAGAAGAAGAGGATTGATGGAGTTTTGGCACATGATCGGATTGGGATCGGAGGAGGATATGAGAACACTGATCAGGCCATGGGCAACAGACCGCTCTCAGAAGCCCCCAGACGTGGCTCCAGGTTGAAGGAAAATGAGGCTTAGGCATCTAGGAGGGGTGACCAGCCTGTGGGACGAGGAGACAGGTCTTGCTCACATGCTCAGGGAAAAGCCGACCGCCAGCTTTGGGGTCAGGAAGGAATTTTCCCCCGGGGCAGATTGGCCCTGGTCCCCGGGGGTTTTTTGCCTTCCTCTGCAGCACTGAGCATCACCACTTGTCAGGTCTCCTCTGCTCCCCTTTGGCTGGCTCACTGCCTGCTGCTCGTGCACCGCGAAGATTGGCCTGTCGTGCCCTGCAGCTGGGGGGAGGAAGGCTTTTTTTTCCCCACGCTGGGCCAGCGAGTGTCCCCGGGGGTTTTTTGCCTCCTCTGCAGCACTGAGCACGGCCCCTTGCCAGGGCTTCTTTGGGCCGTTTTGGCGAGGTGCCTGCTCCTCGTGCTCCACGAAGGTGGCCCTCGTGCCCCGCATCCGGGGGGAGGAAGCTTTCTTCAGCTCTCCAGGTGGGCTCCAAGGGAGCCCCCCGTGGGTTGTTTCTTCTCCTCTGTAGCACTGAGCACAGCCCCTTCTTAGGGCTTATCTGGGCCACTGCTTTTGCACCTCCAGGGCGCCACTCGTGCCCTGGCTCTCTCTGGCCCTGTTGCCCATTGCAAGTTTTCAGCAGGAGCGAGTTCTACTCTTCCTTGGGCTCCATTCCTCAGGGGTTCTTGCTTGTGTAAACCACTCTGTGCTTGGAAGGGCTCCGGGCTTGCTCCACCATCAGGAGCTGACACTTCCCAGCTCTCCCTGCACACACTACAAGCACTGGACAGGCACAAGAGCACTTTTCATGCATCACTGGCGAAGAAGCACGATGCGGCAAGATTTTGAAGGCAAAAATATGCTTGTCATGGATACACGTTATCCTTCTGAAAATATATCCCATGGTACCACACCCTGCTGCTACTACTACCTCCTCTTCTTCCTTTTCTCTGTGCTTGGATATTCCTGACCCTGACTCGAAAAGAGGCACTGCTTGGCCTCTATTCCTGTTGCTGCTTTCTGTAGCTCTGTGGCTTGCCTTTGCCAGACTGCCAGGGATCTTTTCTCAAGCTAAACATCAGCCTACTCTTGGCTACACATGTGCATTGTGTTAATGCTTGTGAGCACCAGCTCTGAAACGGAGTCAGAAAAATAACACAAAATAACTTAACATAAAATAATTTAACATAAGATAACCTCACGTAAAATAACTTCACGTAAAATAACAACATTAAATAAAATCCCTTTTCCACTTGTATCTTTTGTGTTATGTGTCCTTGAAAGCGTTTTTGGAGCTGAAACCCCCTGCTCTTTTGGGCAAATTATTTCATTGTTATTTGGCTCAAGTAGAGGGGGAGGGAGGGGAGGACAGGAGGGAGGGAGAGGGAGAGGGAGAAATGGAAAGGGGGGAGAGGGAAAGGGAAAGGGGGAAAGGGAAGGGGTAGGGGAAGGGGAAGGGGAAGGGGAAGGGAAAGGGGAAGGGGAAGGGAAAGGGAAAGGGAAAGGGAAAGGGAAAGGGAAAGGGAAAGGGAAAGGGAAAGGGAAAGGGAAAGGGAAAGGGAAAGGGAAAGGGAAAGGGAAAGGGAAAGGGAAAGGGAAAGGGAAAAGGGAAAATATGTAATTCTTTGCCTAACAACATGCGTGGCAAGCTCTGTCCTAGGTCTGAGGGTTGCATCCAGGAGAACAGTGCAGGTCCCTGGCCCATCCAGGAGACGGGGCCACATATGGGCACCCCTACAACATCGCTCAGGCAGGTGCTGAAGGCCCCAGGCAGAAGCAGAGACACCACCTCCCCTGGGCCCTTGGCAGGTGACAGTGGGGCTGGGGGTCCCAGGGGAGGCCTGTGCCAGTCAATGAGGCCTGTGAGCCCTGCCAGGACCCTGACAGAAGGAGACTTGCAATGCTCATATCCTCTCCTTTGCAAACATTTATGGTGGACCACTTTGGGGACCGAGTGGTGGGCCAGATGGACCTTCCTTCTGACAGAGTACTGCTGTTCTCAGGCTCTTTGGTTTTAGTACGCTTTTTCATGGGAAGCAGCTCAGGAATTTCTAAAAATGAGTACAAGGAGAAAAAAAATAAATTAATGGGAAAATGATCAGGTATCGCTCGCCTCAACCAGATTTGCAAACATTTAGTTGAGGAGCATATCCTGCCTCAGACTGAGGGCTCAATCTTTGAGCCTCACCAGCGTCAGAGATGGGGGGGGGGGTTGCTATCCTGTAGAAACCCAGCTCAACTGGATGAACGGAGAAGGTTTTCAGGAACTGCACTTCCCACGTCCTTTTTGCAAATTTGATCAGATGGCCGGATTGTCTCAAGCTGATGCACAGCTCTCCCCTCCATCAGCAGGTACGTCCTTCCTTCCCACAGCATGACTGAGCCAACGCCTCGGCTGGGACGTGGCCACCCATTCAATGCCTTCTGCTGGTGCAGGGAAGAGGTGTCCTCAGAGGTTTCCTCAGCACGTACTGCTGGGGAAGAGAGAAGGTAAGGAGAAGAATACGTTAGCATAGGCTGGCATTGTTCATCTGTAAGGCACCCACAAGGATCTTTAGTCCAGCAGTCTGATCACTTCAGGACTCAAAAAAACCCTCAAGCATGGTGTTGAGGGCATTGCCCAAATCTCTCTGTATGGGTGATTGCAGAAGAATTACAAGGAGACTGAGTGATGTATGTTGTTCAGACTTCCCACACTCTTGTACAAAAACATGCTGGAAAATTAACCTTGGTTTTGCTCTAGCCAGCAAGTAGAATGTAAGCAATATTACCCACCTGACTTCACTGTTCACCAATCATATGAACACAAGAATAGTAACTCAGCCGATCCACCACTTGCACACACCCATCACGCACCCACCTAGCACAGAAAAGCTAAGATATGCCAGACCCTATGCTCCTCGCCATGGGTCAAGCTCAGTGACACCACGAACAGCTGCCAGTTGCTGTGAATCTCCACTTGGTCATCGTTGGAGAGCCCTGGGCTAATTGCAAGGTAATAAAAGTCCTTTTCCTGACCTTGTATTGTGTTCTTTCTGCATATTCCAAGCTGCCTCTGGGGCTGCCAAGTCTCCACATTCTTTACAGTCTCTTAAACACTGCCAGGCTTGGAGCATCAACCACCTACCTGGGAAGCCTGTTCCAGGGTTTGACCAATTTTTGGTAAAGTGCTTCCTAATGTTTAGTCTAAACCTTCCCTGATGCACTGGGTACCAGGGAGAAGAGATCAGCACCTCTCTCTCCACCTTTCCTTCTCAGGAAGCTGTAGAGAGCAGTGAGGTCGCCCCTCAGCCTCCTCCTCTCCAAACCAGACAAGCCCTGTGTCCTCAGCCGCTCCTCAGAGGACAGGCCTTCCAGCCCCTTCCCCAGCTTTGGTGCCCTCCTCTGGACACACTCAAGGACCTTCACATCCTTTTTAAATCATGGGACCCAGAACTGCACACAATACGTAAGGTGAGGCTGCACCAATACTGAACACAGTGGGACAATTGCCTCTTTTGACCAGCTGGTTGTGCTGTGTTTGATGCACCCCAGGATGTGGTTTGCCCCCATGGCTGCCAGGACACACTGCTGG
The DNA here is from genome assembly GCA_033558185.1 of Dromococcyx pavoninus. Classification (NCBI taxonomy): domain Eukaryota; kingdom Metazoa; phylum Chordata; class Aves; order Cuculiformes; family Neomorphidae; genus Dromococcyx; species Dromococcyx pavoninus. The sequence continues at coordinate 1,143,885 of JAUMJL010000425.1, read as the reverse complement.
CTCATATTGACCCTCCTGCCAGCCAGCACCCCCAGATCCCTTTTTGCATAGTGTGACTCCAGCCACTCCTCTCCTGATTCATACTTCGATCTGGCGTTACTCCATCCCAGCTGCAGAATTCAGCACTTGTTAACTGTCATTCCAGTATCTTCAGCAAACTTCCTAAGGGTGCATTCAACTCCCATATCCAGATCACTGATAAAAAAAAATGAACAGAACTGGCCTAGGATTGAGCCCTAAGGAACACCGCTGGTGACTGGTCACCAAGCAGATGCAGCCCTGTTAACTACAACACTGAGCTCCGCCTTTCAGCCAGTTCTTCACCCAGTGCACCGTCTACCTGCTCATCTTGCAGCTGGACAACCCACCCAGAAGGATGCTGTGAGGGGTAGTATCAAAAGCCTTTGTAAAATCCAGAAAAACTACGTCCACTGCCTTCCCTTCACCCATGAGGCAGGAGACCTTATCGTAGAGGGATATTGAATTTGTGAAACAGGACTTTCCCTTTGTGAACCCGTAGTGACTGTGTGATGGTTGCATTGTTCCTTACATGTCTCTCTGTAGCATCCAGTATGATCTTCCGCATATTTTTTCTATGTGCTGAGGTTAGACTAGTAGGTCTGTAGTTTCCTCATGCCCTTCTTACAAACAGGAATAATGTTGGTTAGTTTCCAGTCAGCGGGGACATCCCCAGACCACCAAGACCTTTGGTAGATGATTGAGAAGTGTTCTGCCATAACATCCTCTAGCTCCTTCAGTACTCTGGGATGAATCCCACCAGGTCCCATGAACTTGTGAACACGCTGCTGGTCCCTTACGATTCCGTTGTCCACAAATGGAAAGTCACTGTTTCCACAGTCATAGTCCTTCAACTCAGGGGACTGGGCAGCCCAAGATTTTTCAGTATTATTTAAGATTGGGGGAAAAAAAAAGCATTGAATGCCTCCACATTTTCTTCATATCTACTTGTCGGGTGACCATCTTCAACAAGAATCTTGGCTGGACAATCAATAGTAGGCACCCACAACAATATCTGTCCTGTTTTCCATCCCCCTGATCCTCACTCAGAGACTCTCAATCACGTCATCCCTAACCATAAGTGTTGTAGAGTCAAACCTCTCCTTTTAGAAACAGTGTTAACTCCTCCACCTCACCTGCCCTGCCTAGCCCTCTTGAATAGCCTAGAGCCCTCCATCTCATTTGCCTACCTCACTTTGTGGGACGATGTTCAGATCTCATCTAAAACCTTGGCAAATCTCCTTTTCCTTTAGGATTTAGTATTTTGAGTACTGGAAGGGTAAGGAAGGGACTGTTCTTGTAATTTTGTACGTTTGGTACGTACGTGTAGATAAGCGCATCTATACCAAATACAGTCATTTAGTCACAGTGATGCCAGAGGTGAAAGAAAGGAGTTTGGTTTCTTCTGCATGAACTTTGCAGAGACGTGGAGAGTGTGCTGTTCATGGTGAGGTTGCCTTCTTGGAAAGAAGTTCTGAATTGTTTGTGTTCTTGAACATATTTTTCCTTGCACTTCAACAGCTCTTTTCCTCCTTTGGCATAGGAAAACAACTGTTTCTATGGTCCTTGCAGAATCTGTGCAAAGGAGACGTAAAATTTCACCACCTTTGTCTCAGGAATGAGACTTCTGTCTCAGGACTTGGGTCCCTCCTCAAACCCAGAAGTATCTCAGATCAAGAGATAAGCCTTCATATAAAATGAGAAGGCTCTCCTAATTGTGAAAGTTTCTTCTCCTAAAAAGATAATTGGCAAAATATATATTGTTAGAACATCCCTTGGAACTGCCAGAGGTCTGTCATTTCCGCTATGGAAATAACGTTGGATAGCTTCCAGTCAGTGGGGACTCTTGTTCTTTGGTTGTAATGGTAATATACGGATAATACTCCACTCTTCTGTGGAGAGCACCTGGATTGCTGCCTTAGCTGTTTTTCTCAGAAAATTAAAAGCCTCAACTGTCTTTCAGTTTGTGCAAGTATGGAGCCAAGGAGAATTCAGCTGGACTTTGAAATCTTCCTCACACCAGACGGATCATGAAAGATGAATCCAGGGAATCCATTTTTTTTATTTTGTGGGTTAGTCTCAGCCATTGCGTAGTATCAGATAACAGGAATAAACCCTTTCAGCTTCAGATCTGACTTTCAGTCACATGTTTTTCTGGTAAGCAGGCATCTGAGCAGACAATTCAAGCTTGACAATGTAACACTCAACAGCATGAGCCTCAAGGTATCTGTAAAGTGGAGATGGGCATGAAAGAGCACCATGAAAGAGTCAATCAAAGGTATTTTTGTTTCAAGTCCAATATGGCAATGATCCGAGCTCCTTGTTTGTTCATTATACTTTTTGATTTTCCTTTGTGAAATACCTTTCTGGAAGACTGGAAAGTTCTAAGAAGAAAAACTCTTGTCCTAAACCTATGCAGTTCTCAGAAGAAAACAAGCACGTTGGCTTCACAGTTCCTAGTATTTTATTTCAAGTCGTTTGCAGTGGCTGCAGAGCTCGACTGCCCCTGATGAAGCTGAGCCTTATATTTTGCTGTCAAAAGTCCGTACCTCTCTACCGAGCCTATGGCTGGTCTCTGCTCCAAGCTCTCTCACACCGCTTTGTTCTTCCAGTTACTCCGTCCCACTGCCTCCATTTTTGAGTATTGTAAAAAACTCACAAGCATATTGTAAATATTCCTTTTATGGTACTAAAATGCTCATCCCTTTTCAGGTGAGAGCTGAGAACACCTCACCCCTCATTCCTAACAGTCTCTTGTACTGCAGTTGCATGTTACACATCTGTGTACAAACCAGGGGTAACCTGCCTCACTGCCAAGCCCAACAGCACTAATCACTGCTCCTGTGGTTATTTACGTAGGAAATATTGTTAAGACGACTGTTCATCTCATATTCTATGGTTATAAATCCGTGTTTGCAAGTTTCCATCACTGCTATGATTATTATCTTATGTTTATCCATTCTTATTCCTGTATTTGCCCTTTCCAATAAAGTTTTTCTTCAGTCTAACAGTAAAAATGGTTGACATCTGCTCATGCAACTCCTTTCTATGTTGATGTTCCATTGTAGCAAATCCTGGCAAGGATATCAGCGAGCGTGATGCTCTCTATCACTGTACACACTTTTAAAATACATTTGTTAGGGAAAGCTTTCTCTCTGAACTCCCACTGCCCTCGTAAGGGTCTTCCCAGGTTAAACATGGCACCTCCAGGAGACAGGCCTGTGCAGATTATGTGAGCTCATTCTCATTCTCATTCTCTGTTTAGCTTTGGTGTTGTTTCCACAGGATTTAATGATGGAAGGAAGTTAAAAAGCAAGTGGAAGCCTAAATCACCAGGGAGATGAAAAAGTGTTCCCATGAGATCTATAAATCTTCTCAAGACATTCTAAAATTACAGAAAGCTCCCTTGGCTGGGTATGATGATAGCAGTCAAGAAACTAAGCACTAATTAGACATTTTTAAACTGTCTTAAAATACGTTTATTTTTTCTTTGATACATAGATGATTTAAGCCATCAGGAGGCCCAGAAGACCACGTGCCAGATCCTCAGCCGGTGCAAACCAGTATCAGTCCACAGCATCCAGTGGAGCTACGATGGCTGACACCAAGTGAGCTGCTGACTCTTCCCTACCATTTGCTCCCCATGAAATCTTGGAAGACTCACCGTTTGCTTGGCCGTGCTTTGGGCATGGAGTCAAATGTTCTAGGTCTGAAAATGGCCAAACTTTCCACCATGCCAGTGTCACATCTGCCCACTTGTTTTTCAAAGCCTATCTTATTTCCATGGTGGTCTTTTGGCACCATTCATCCCAGCCTACGGCTCTGCTCACACTGGTGCTTTGCTCTGGGCTGTGGATGTAAAATCCCTCCCCTGTTAAACCTTTGGAAGAGGGTTGGTGTCCCTGGGCCTCCTTGCTGTGAGGCATCATAGGCATTAGTTCTGGCACAGAGATGGGACAGTTGACAAGGTTGTTCCCTGGGCTGCAGGTTTGGTTTCTGCCATGGCCTGAGGAAAAAGTAACAGCACTAGGATTGCCCTTGGTGAGTGTCAGAGGAGGCACCAAGCAGCTGTGCGCAGAGCAGGGCCACCACGTGCAGGGACAGACCCCTGAGCCCCCTGGGCACAGGGACTGCCTTGGGGACAGCAAGCCCTGGGCCTTCCTCTGCAGGATGCTCGGTGCAAGGGGGGGGGGGGGGGGGTGAGTGGGCAGGGCCGTGTGTGGGAGGGGCCAGTCACGCCCACATCACAGGGCCGTTACCTGGCAACGGCACTGTCACAATGCCCTGGGCAGCAGAAACCAGCATCCTCCTGAGTTCAGCTGCCAGGCAGGCAGTCTGGACACATCCGAGGGAAAGTCCTAGCACTGCCAGTGCAATGACCTGCAGGAGACCGAGGGAATTTGACCGGAGGCTGGCTGAAGGTGGTGGAAATGAGAGCCTCTCGGAGGTGCCCGAGGCTGTCACGCTTTTTCAGCTCAGTAGGATTGAAAACCAAGGGAATGCCCGCTTGAGGAGCCCTGCACAGCTCGCCATCCGCTTCTCCTGAGGAGCCAGAGGCAGCAGCCATAAGCAGTGGGATGCAGAGGTATTGCAAGGGATCCCAGTGCTTTGGAGCACCCACTGGTGTCCTGCAAGGCATGGGAAGCTTTCTTGTCCCCAAGGTTCATCAGGCCAGGGACAAGTGGCCATTGTCAGGAGGCTTCATGCTGAGGGAAGACAGGCTTGGGCATCTCCTGGGAGGCATGACCAGACTGTGGGATGAGGAGACAGGTTTTGCTCACCTGCTCAGGGAAAAGCCGATCACCACCATTGGGATCAGGAAGGAATTTTCCCCCCAGGGCAGACTGGCCCTGATCCCTGGGAGTTTTCTGCCTTACTCTGCATCACTAAGCATCACCACTTCTCAGGGCTTCCTTGGGCCCGTTTTGGTGGCCCGTTTTGGTGGCTCTCGTGCCCCGTATCTGGGGGGAGGAAGCTATCTTAGACTTCCAGGGCAGGCCTCAAGGGCTGCCCCCAGGAGCTGCTTCTTGACCTCTGTAGCACTGAGCACAGCCCCTTGCCAGGGCTGCTCTGGGCCTTTTCATCTGCTTCTTGACTGCTGTTCCTGCACCTATTTCAGGTTATTTGGATTCTTTTATGATATTTGTGATGTATTTCACTCTTTTATGGCAGTTTAGTGGTATTTCTTACAATCTTAAACAATATATTAAGAAGGTTGTGAGTGAAATTTTGTGTTAATTAGGTTATATTAGGTTATTTTCGGTGCCTTTCCAGTATATTCTGTGGTTTTTGCGCTCTTCAGTGGAGGACAGAGGAGCAAAGAAGAGCAGAGCAAAGGGCAGAGAAGAGAGCAGGAAGGAATGTAGAAAGTATAGTGTAGCCTCCAGGCTGGAGAAGAATAGGGCTTGGGTATCTCCTGGGAGGCGTGACCAGCCTGTGGGACTCAAAGGAGCAAAGAGGAGAAGAGAAAAGCATGGAGAGCTGTGCAGGAAGAAGTGGAGTAAGCGAGAAAAGGACCAGAGAGGAGCACATAGAGCAACGCAGAGCAGAGGGGAGAAGTGCAGGCAGAAGCCCAGAGATGAGGTCAGAGGAGAAGGTAGGAGCATGGAGGAGCAGGGTGAAGCAGAAGAGCAGAGTCAAAAGGATCAGAAAAGCAGAGGAAATCAGAGGAGGATCAGAGGAACAAAGGAGGATCTGAGGAGGAACAAAGCACAGAAAATGACTGGAGCAGAGGAGCAGATAACAGAGCAGAGCAGAGCAGTCGCAAGGCTGTATGTGGAGAAAGTATCAGGCAGTTGGTGAGTTGTGGAGCAGAAGAGCTGAGAGGAGAAGAGCAGAGAGAAGAAGAGGATTGGTGGAGGATTGGAGGAGGATCGGGTTTGGATCGGAGGAGGATCTGAGAATGCTGATCAGGCCACGGGCATCAGACCACTCTCAGAAGCCCCCTGATGTGCCTCCTGGTTGAAGAAGAATAGGGCTTGGCCATCTCCTGGGAGGCGTAAGCAGCCTATGGGACTCAGAGGAGCAAAGAGGAACTGAGAAAAGCATGGAGAGGAATGCAGGAAGAAGTGGAGTAAGGCAAGAAAAGGACCAGAGAGGAGTGCAGAGAGGAACAGAGAGCAGAGGAGAGAAGTGTAGGAAGAAGCACAGAGATGTTGTCACAGGAGCAGGTAGGAGCACGGAGGAACAGGTAAGCGCACAGAGGAACAGGTAAGTGCACAGAGGACAAGGCAGGAGCACACAGACGAGTGGAGAGGAGCACAGAGAAGGAACAGAGAAGCAGACAAACTCAAAAAAGGACAGGAACAGCTGAAAAGAGGGATGAAGAAAGGAGTTGACAGGAGAAGCAAGTGGAAGCATTGAGAAGTGTGGAGAAATGTGAAGCAGAGGAGCAGAGAGAAGAGAATCAGAAAAACAGAGGAAGATCAGAGGAGGATCAGAGGAACAAAAGAGCAGAAACGGAGAAGGGCAGAGGAGCAGATACTAGCAGCGAGGAGCAGTGCAGATGTAACGACGTATGCGGAGAAGGGTTCAGGCAGCTGGCAAGTTGCGGAGCAGAAGAGACGAGAGGAGAAGGGTGGAGCAGAAGAGCAGACAGAAGTGGATTGATGGAGTTTTGTCACAGGATAGGATTCGGATCGGAGGAGGATATGAGAACACTGATCAGGCCACGGGCATCAGACCACTCTCAGAAGCAGATAATAACAGAGAGGAGCAGAGCAGACGCAAGGCTGTATGTGGAGAAGGGATCAGGCAGTTGGTGAGTTGTGGAGCAGAAGAGTCGAGAGGAGAAGAGCAGAGAGAAGAAGAGGATTGGTGGAGGATTGGAGGAGGATCGGGTTTGGATCGGAGGACGATCTGAGAATGCTGATCAGGCCACGGGCATCAGGCCACTCTCAGAATCCCCCTGATGTGCCTCCTGGGTGAAGAAGAATAGGGCTTGGGCATCTCCTGGGAGGCGAAAAGTATGAGAGAGGAGCGCGGAGAGTAACGCAGAGCAGAGGAGAGAAGCGCAGGAAGAAGCACAGAGAGGAGCAGAGCAGATGGAAGGACGTATGCGGAGAAGGGTTCAGGCAGTTGGTGAATTGTGGAGCAGAAGTTTTGAGAGGAGAAGGGTGGAGTAGAAGAGCAGAGAGAAGAAGAGGATTGATGGAGTTTTGGCACATGATCGGATTGGGATCGGAGGAGGATATGAGAACACTGATCAGGCCATGGGCAACAGACCGCTCTCAGAAGCCCCCAGACGTGGCTCCAGGTTGAAGGAAAATGAGGCTTAGGCATCTAGGAGGGGTGACCAGCCTGTGGGACGAGGAGACAGGTCTTGCTCACATGCTCAGGGAAAAGCCGACCGCCAGCTTTGGGGTCAGGAAGGAATTTTCCCCCGGGGCAGATTGGCCCTGGTCCCCGGGGGTTTTTTGCCTTCCTCTGCAGCACTGAGCATCACCACTTGTCAGGTCTCCTCTGCTCCCCTTTGGCTGGCTCACTGCCTGCTGCTCGTGCACCGCGAAGATTGGCCTGTCGTGCCCTGCAGCTGGGGGGAGGAAGGCTTTTTTTTCCCCACGCTGGGCCAGCGAGTGTCCCCGGGGGTTTTTTGCCTCCTCTGCAGCACTGAGCACGGCCCCTTGCCAGGGCTTCTTTGGGCCGTTTTGGCGAGGTGCCTGCTCCTCGTGCTCCACGAAGGTGGCCCTCGTGCCCCGCATCCGGGGGGAGGAAGCTTTCTTCAGCTCTCCAGGTGGGCTCCAAGGGAGCCCCCCGTGGGTTGTTTCTTCTCCTCTGTAGCACTGAGCACAGCCCCTTCTTAGGGCTTATCTGGGCCACTGCTTTTGCACCTCCAGGGCGCCACTCGTGCCCTGGCTCTCTCTGGCCCTGTTGCCCATTGCAAGTTTTCAGCAGGAGCGAGTTCTACTCTTCCTTGGGCTCCATTCCTCAGGGGTTCTTGCTTGTGTAAACCACTCTGTGCTTGGAAGGGCTCCGGGCTTGCTCCACCATCAGGAGCTGACACTTCCCAGCTCTCCCTGCACACACTACAAGCACTGGACAGGCACAAGAGCACTTTTCATGCATCACTGGCGAAGAAGCACGATGCGGCAAGATTTTGAAGGCAAAAATATGCTTGTCATGGATACACGTTATCCTTCTGAAAATATATCCCATGGTACCACACCCTGCTGCTACTACTACCTCCTCTTCTTCCTTTTCTCTGTGCTTGGATATTCCTGACCCTGACTCGAAAAGAGGCACTGCTTGGCCTCTATTCCTGTTGCTGCTTTCTGTAGCTCTGTGGCTTGCCTTTGCCAGACTGCCAGGGATCTTTTCTCAAGCTAAACATCAGCCTACTCTTGGCTACACATGTGCATTGTGTTAATGCTTGTGAGCACCAGCTCTGAAACGGAGTCAGAAAAATAACACAAAATAACTTAACATAAAATAATTTAACATAAGATAACCTCACGTAAAATAACTTCACGTAAAATAACAACATTAAATAAAATCCCTTTTCCACTTGTATCTTTTGTGTTATGTGTCCTTGAAAGCGTTTTTGGAGCTGAAACCCCCTGCTCTTTTGGGCAAATTATTTCATTGTTATTTGGCTCAAGTAGAGGGGGAGGGAGGGGAGGACAGGAGGGAGGGAGAGGGAGAGGGAGAAATGGAAAGGGGGGAGAGGGAAAGGGAAAGGGGGAAAGGGAAGGGGTAGGGGAAGGGGAAGGGGAAGGGGAAGGGAAAGGGGAAGGGGAAGGGAAAGGGAAAGGGAAAGGGAAAGGGAAAGGGAAAGGGAAAGGGAAAGGGAAAGGGAAAGGGAAAGGGAAAGGGAAAGGGAAAGGGAAAGGGAAAAGGGAAAATATGTAATTCTTTGCCTAACAACATGCGTGGCAAGCTCTGTCCTAGGTCTGAGGGTTGCATCCAGGAGAACAGTGCAGGTCCCTGGCCCATCCAGGAGACGGGGCCACATATGGGCACCCCTACAACATCGCTCAGGCAGGTGCTGAAGGCCCCAGGCAGAAGCAGAGACACCACCTCCCCTGGGCCCTTGGCAGGTGACAGTGGGGCTGGGGGTCCCAGGGGAGGCCTGTGCCAGTCAATGAGGCCTGTGAGCCCTGCCAGGACCCTGACAGAAGGAGACTTGCAATGCTCATATCCTCTCCTTTGCAAACATTTATGGTGGACCACTTTGGGGACCGAGTGGTGGGCCAGATGGACCTTCCTTCTGACAGAGTACTGCTGTTCTCAGGCTCTTTGGTTTTAGTACGCTTTTTCATGGGAAGCAGCTCAGGAATTTCTAAAAATGAGTACAAGGAGAAAAAAAATAAATTAATGGGAAAATGATCAGGTATCGCTCGCCTCAACCAGATTTGCAAACATTTAGTTGAGGAGCATATCCTGCCTCAGACTGAGGGCTCAATCTTTGAGCCTCACCAGCGTCAGAGATGGGGGGGGGGGGGTTGCTATCCTGTAGAAACCCAGCTCAACTGGATGAACGGAGAAGGTTTTCAGGAACTGCACTTCCCACGTCCTTTTTGCAAATTTGATCAGATGGCCGGATTGTCTCAAGCTGATGCACAGCTCTCCCCTCCATCAGCAGGTACGTCCTTCCTTCCCACAGCATGACTGAGCCAACGCCTCGGCTGGGACGTGGCCACCCATTCAATGCCTTCTGCTGGTGCAGGGAAGAGGTGTCCTCAGAGGTTTCCTCAGCACGTACTGCTGGGGAAGAGAGAAGGTAAGGAGAAGAATACGTTAGCATAGGCTGGCATTGTTCATCTGTAAGGCACCCACAAGGATCTTTAGTCCAGCAGTCTGATCACTTCAGGACTCAAAAAAACCCTCAAGCATGGTGTTGAGGGCATTGCCCAAATCTCTCTGTATGGGTGATTGCAGAAGAATTACAAGGAGACTGAGTGATGTATGTTGTTCAGACTTCCCACACTCTTGTACAAAAACATGCTGGAAAATTAACCTTGGTTTTGCTCTAGCCAGCAAGTAGAATGTAAGCAATATTACCCACCTGACTTCACTGTTCACCAATCATATGAACACAAGAATAGTAACTCAGCCGATCCACCACTTGCACACACCCATCACGCACCCACCTAGCACAGAAAAGCTAAGATATGCCAGACCCTATGCTCCTCGCCATGGGTCAAGCTCAGTGACACCACGAACAGCTGCCAGTTGCTGTGAATCTCCACTTGGTCATCGTTGGAGAGCCCTGGGCTAATTGCAAGGTAATAAAAGTCCTTTTCCTGACCTTGTATTGTGTTCTTTCTGCATATTCCAAGCTGCCTCTGGGGCTGCCAAGTCTCCACATTCTTTACAGTCTCTTAAACACTGCCAGGCTTGGAGCATCAACCACCTACCTGGGAAGCCTGTTCCAGGGTTTGACCAATTTTTGGTAAAGTGCTTCCTAATGTTTAGTCTAAACCTTCCCTGATGCACTGGGTACCAGGGAGAAGAGATCAGCACCTCTCTCTCCACCTTTCCTTCTCAGGAAGCTGTAGAGAGCAGTGAGGTCGCCCCTCAGCCTCCTCCTCTCCAAACCAGACAAGCCCTGTGTCCTCAGCCGCTCCTCAGAGGACAGGCCTTCCAGCCCCTTCCCCAGCTTTGGTGCCCTCCTCTGGACACACTCAAGGACCTTCACATCCTTTTTAAATCATGGGACCCAGAACTGCACACAATACGTAAGGTGAGGCTGCACCAATACTGAACACAGTGGGACAATTGCCTCTTTTGACCAGCTGGTTATGCTGTGTTTGATGCACCCCAGGATGTGGTTTGCCCCCATGGCTGCCAGGACACACTGCTGGCTCATATTGACCCTCCTGCCAGCCAGCACCCCCAGATCCCTTTTTGCATAGTGTGACTCCAGCCACTCCTCTCCTGATTCATACTTCGATCTGGCGTTACTCCATCCCAGCTGCAGAATTCAGCACTTGTTAACTGTCATTCCAGTATCTTCAGCAAACTTCCTAAGGGTGCATTCAACTCCCATATCCAGATCACTGATAAAAAAAAATGAACAGAACTGGCCTAGGATTGAGCCCTAAGGAACACCGCTGGTGACTGGTCACCAAGCAGATGCAGCCCTGTTAACTACAACACTGAGCTCCGCCTTTCAGCCAGTTCTTCACCCAGTGCACCGTCTACCTGCTCATCTTGCAGCTGGACAACCCACCCAGAAGGATGCTGTGAGGGGTAGTATCAAAAGCCTTTGTAAAATCCAGAAAAACTACGTCCACTGCCTTCCCTTCACCCATGAGGCAGGAGACCTTATCGTAGAGGGATATTGAATTTGTGAAACAGGACTTTCCCTTTGTGAACCCGTAGTGACTGTGTGATGGTTGCATTGTTCCTTACATGTCTCTCTGTAGCATCCAGTATGATCTTCCGCATATTTTTTCTATGTGCTGAGGTTAGACTAGTAGGTCTGTAGTTTCCTCATGCCCTTCTTACAAACAGGAATAATGTTGGTTAGTTTCCAGTCAGCGGGGACATCCCCAGACCACCAAGACCTTTGGTAGATGATTGAGAAGTGTTCTGCCATAACATCCTCTAGCTCCTTCAGTACTCTGGGATGAATCCCACCAGGTCCCATGAACTTGTGAACACGCTGCTGGTCCCTTACGATTCCGTTGTCCACAAATGGAAAGTCACTGTTTCCACAGTCATAGTCCTTCAACTCAGGGGACTGGGCAGCCCAAGATTTTTCAGTATTATTTAAGATTGGGGGAAAAAAAAGCATTGAATGCCTCCACATTTTCTTCATATCTACTTGTCGGGTGACCATCTTCAACAAGAATCTTGGCTGGACAATCAATAGTAGGCACCCACAACAATATCTGTCCTGTTTTCCATCCCCCTGATCCTCACTCAGAGACTCTCAATCACGTCATCCCTAACCATAAGTGTTGTAGAGTCAAACCTCTCCTTTTAGAAACAGTGTTAACTCCTCCACCTCACCTGCCCTGCCTAGCCCTCTTGAATAGCCTAGAGCCCTCCATCTCATTTGCCTACCTCTCTTTGTGGGACGATGTTCAGATCTCATCTAAAACCTTGGCAAATCTCCTTTTCCTTTAGGATTTAGTATTTTGAGTACTGGAAGGGTAAGGAAGGGACTGTTCTTGTAATTTTGTACGTTTGGTACGTACGTGTAGATAAGCGCATCTATACCAAATACAGTCATTTAGTCACAGTGATGCCAGAGGTGAAAGAAAGGAGTTTGGTTTCTTCTGCATGAACTTTGCAGAGACGTGGAGAGTGTGCTGTTCATGGTGAGGTTGCCTTCTTGGAAAGAAGTTCTGAATTGTTTGTGTTCTTGAACATATTTTTCCTTGCACTTCAACAGCTCTTTTCCTCCTTTGGCATAGGAAAACAACTGTTTCTATGGTCCTTGCAGAATCTGTGCAAAGGAGACGTAAAATTTCACCACCTTTGTCTCAGGAATGAGACTTCTGTCTCAGGACTTGGGTCCCTCCTCAAACCCAGAAGTATCTCAGATCAAGAGATAAGCCTTCATATAAAATGAGAAGGCTCTCCTAATTGTGAAAGTTTCTTCTCCTAAAAAGATAATTGGCAAAATATATATTGTTAGAACATCCCTTGGAACTGCCAGAGGTCTGTCATTTCCGCTATGGAAATAACGTTGGATAGCTTCCAGTCAGTGGGGACTCTTGTTCTTTGGTTGTAATGGTAATATACGGATAATACTCCACTCTTCTGTGGAGAGCACCTGGATTGCTGCCTTAGCTGTTTTTCTCAGAAAATTAAAAGCCTCAACTGTCTTTCAGTTTGTGCAAGTATGGAGCCAAGGAGAATTCAGCTGGACTTTGAAATCTTCCTCACACCAGACGGATCATGAAAGATGAATCCAGGGAATCCATTTTTTTTATTTTGTGGGTTAGTCTCAGCCATTGCGTAGTATCAGATAACAGGAATAAACCCTTTCAGCTTCAGATCTGACTTTCAGTCACATGTTTTTTTGGTAAGCAGGCATCTGAGCAGACAATTCAAGCTTGACAATGTAACACTCAACAGCATGAGCCTCAAGGTATCTGTAAAGTGGAGATGGGCATGAAAGAGCACCATGAAAGAGTCAATCAAAGGTTTTTTTTGTTTCAAGTCCAATATGGCAATGATCCGAGCTCCTTGTTTGTTCATTATACTTTTTGATTTTCCTTTGTGAAATACCTTTCTGGAAGACTGGAAAGTTCTAAGAAGAAAAACTCTTGTCCTAAACCTATGCAGTTCTCAGAAGAAAACAAGCACGTTGGCTTCACAGTTCCTAGTATTTTATTTCAAGTTGTTTGCAGTGGCTGCAGAGCTCGACTGACCCTGATGAAGCTGAGCCTTATATTTTGCTGTCAAAAGTCCGTACCTCTCTACCGAGCCTATGGCTGGTCTCTGCTCCAAGCTCTCTCACACCGCTTTGTTCTTCCAGTTACTCCGTCCCACTGCCTCCATTTTTGAGTATTGTAAAAAACTCACAAGCATATTGTAAATATTCCTTTTATGGTACTAAAATGCTCATCCCTTTTCAGGTGAGAGCTGAGAACACCTCACCCCTCATTCCTAACAGTCTCTTGTACTGCAGTTGCATGTTACACATCTGTGTACAAACCAGGGGTAACCTGCCTCACTGCCAAGCCCAACAGCACTAATCACTGCTCCTGTGGTTATTTACGTAGGAAATATTGTTAAGACGACTGTTCATCTCATATTCTATGGTTATAAATCCGTGTTTGCAAGTTTCCATCACTGCTATGATTATTATCTTATGTTTATCCATTCTTATTCCTGTATTTGCCCTTTCCAATGAAGTTTTTCTTCAGTCTAACAGTAAAAATGGTTGACATCTGCTCATGCAACTCCTTTCTATGTTGATGTTCCATTGTAGCAAATCCTGGCAAGGATATCAGCGAGCGTGATGCTCTCTATCACTGTACACACTTTTAAAATACATTTGTTAGGGAAAGCTTTCCCTCTGAACTCCCACTGCCCTCGTAAGGGTCTTCCCAGGTTAAACATGGCACCTCCAGGAGACAGGCCTGTGCAGATTATGTGAGCTCATTCTCATTCTCATTCTCTGTTTAGCTTTGGTGTTGTTTCCACAGGATTTAATGATGGAAGGAAGTTAAAAAGCAAGTGGAAGCCTAAATCACCAGGGAGATGAAAAAGTGTTCCCATGAGATCTATAAATCTTCTCAAGACATTCTAAAATTACAGAAAGCTCCCTTGGCTGGGTATGATGATAGCAGTCAAGAAACTAAGCACTAATTAGACATTTTTAAACTGTCTTAAAATACGTTTATTTTTTCTTTGATACATAGATGATTTAAGCCATCAGGAGGCCCAGAAGACCACGTGCCAGATCCTCAGCCGGTGCAAACCAGTATCAGTCCACAGCATCCAGTGGAGCTACGATGGCTGACACCAAGTGAGCTGCTGACTCTTCCCTACCATTTGCTCCCCATGAAATCTTGGAAGACTCACCGTTTGCTTGGCCGTGCTTTGGGCATGGAGTCAAATGTTCTAGGTCTGAAAATGGCCAAACTTTCCACCATGCCAGTGTCACATCTGCCCACTTGTTTTTCAAAGCCTGTCTTATTTCCATGGTGGTCTTTTGGCACCATTCATCCCAGCCTACGGCTCTGCTCACACTGGTGCTTTGCTCTGGGCTGTGGATGTAAAATCCCTCCCCTGTTAAACCTTTGGAAGAGGGTTGGTGTCCCTGGGCCTCCTTGCTGTGAGGCATCATAGGCATTAGTTCTGGCACAGAGATGGGACAGTTGACAAGGTTGTTCCCTGGGCTGCAGGTTTGGTTTCTGCCATGGCCTGAGGAAAAAGTAACAGCACTAGGATTGCCCTTGGTGAGTGTCAGAGGAGGCACCAAGCAGCTGTGCGCAGAGCAGGGCCACCACGTGCAGGGACAGACCCCTGAGCCCCCTGGGCACAGGGACTGCCTTGGGGACAGCAAGCCCTGGGCCTTCCTCTGCAGGATGCTCGGTGCAAGGGGGGGGGGGGGGGGGGGGGTGAGTGGGCAGGGCCGTGTGTGGGAGGGGCCAGTCACGCCCACATCACAGGGCCGTTACCTGGCAACGGCACTGTCACAATGCCCTGGGCAGCAGAAACCAGCATCCTCCTGAGTTCAGCTGCCAGGCAGGCAGTCTGGACACATCCGAGGGAAAGTCCTAGCACTGCCAGTGCAATGACCTGCAGGAGACCGAGGGAATTTGACCGGAGGCTGGCTGAAGGTGGTGGAAATGAGAGCCTCTCGGAGGTGCCCGAGGCTGTCACGCTTTTTCAGCTCAGTAGGATTGAAAACCAAGGGAATGCCCGCTTGAGGAGCCCTGCACAGCTCGCCATCCGCTTCTCCTGAGGAGCCAGAGGCAGCAGCCATAAGCAGTGGGATGCAGAGGTATTGCAAGGGATCCCAGTGCTTTGGAGCACCCACTGGTGTCCTGCAAGGCATGGGAAGCTTTCTTGTCCCCAAGGTTCATCAGGCCAGGGACAAGTGGCCATTGTCAGGAGGCTTCATGCTGAGGGAAGACAGGCTTGGGCATCTCCTGGGAGGCATGACCAGACTGTGGGATGAGGAGACAGGTTTTGCTCACCTGCTCAGGGAAAAGCCGATCACCACCATTGGGATCAGGAAGGAATTTTCCCCCCAGGGCAGACTGGCCCTGATCCCTGGGGGTTTTCTGCCTTACTCTGCATCACTAAGCATCACCACTTCTCAGGGCTTCCTTGGGCCCGTTTTGGTGGCCCGTTTTGGTGGCTCTCGTGCCCCGTATCTGGGGGGAGGAAGCTATCTTAGACTTCCAGGGCAGGCCTCAAGGGCTGCCCCCAGGAGCTGCTTCTTGACCTCTGTAGCACTGAGCACAGCCCCTTGCCAGGGCTGCTCTGGGCCTTTTCATCTGCTTCTTGACTGCTGTTCCTGCACCTATTTCAGGTTATTTGGATTCTTTTATGATATTTGTGATGTATTTCACTCTTTTATGGCAGTTTAGTGGTATTTCTTACAATCTTAAACAATATATTAAGAAGGTTGTGAGTGAAATTTTGTGTTAATTAGGTTATATTAGGTTATTTTCGGTGCCTTTCCAGTATATTCTGTGGTTTTTGCGCTCTTCAGTGGAGGACAGAGGAGCAAAGAAGAGCAGAGCAAAGGGCAGAGAAGAGAGCAGGAAGGAATGTAGAAAGTATAGTGTAGCCTCCAGGCTGGAGAAGAATAGGGCTTGGGTATCTCCTGGGAGGCGTGACCAGCCTGTGGGACTCAAAGGAGCAAAGAGGAGAAGAGAAAAGCATGGAGAGCTGTGCAGGAAGAAGTGGAGTAAGCGAGAAAAGGACCAGAGAGGAGCACATAGAGCAACGCAGAGCAGAGGGGAGAAGTGCAGGCAGAAGCCCAGAGATGAGGTCAGAGGAGAAGGTAGGAGCATGGAGGAGCAGGGTGAAGCAGAAGAGCAGAGTCAAAAGGATCAGAAAAGCAGAGGAAATCAGAGGAGGATCAGAGGAACAAAGGAGGATCTGAGGAGGAACAAAGCACAGAAAATGACTGGAGCAGAGGAGCAGATAACAGAGCAGAGCAGAGCAGTCGCAAGGCTGTATGTGGAGAAAGTATCAGGCAGTTGGTGAGTTGTGGAGCAGAAGAGCTGAGAGGAGAAGAGCAGAGAGAAGAAGAGGATTGGTGGAGGATTGGAGGAGGATCGGGTTTGGATCGGAGGAGGATCTGAGAATGCTGATCAGGCCACGGGCATCAGACCACTCTCAGAAGCCCCCTGATGTGCCTCCTGGTTGAAGAAGAATAGGGCTTGGCCATCTCCTGGGAGGCGTGAGCAGCCTATGGGACTCAGAGGAGCAAAGAGGAACTGAGAAAAGCATGGAGAGGAATGCAGGAAGAAGTGGAGTAAGGCAAGAAAAGGACCAGAGAGGAGTGCAGAGAGGAACAGAGAGCAGAGGAGAGAAGTGTAGGAAGAAGCACAGAGATGTTGTCACAGGAGCAGGTAGGAGCACGGAGGAGCAGGTAAGCGCACAGAGGAACAGGTAAGTGCACAGAGGACAAGGCAGGAGCACACAGACGAGTGGAGAGGAGCACAGAGAAGGAACAGAGAAGCAGACAAACTCAAAAAAGGACAGGAACAGCTGAAAAGAGGGATGAAGAAAGGAGTTGACAGGAGAAGCAAGTGGAAGCATTGAGAAGTGTGGAGAAATGTGAAGCAGAGGAGCAGAGAGAAGAGAATCAGAAAAACAGGAAGATCAGAGGAGGATCAGAGGAACAAAAGAGCAGAAACGGAGAAGGGCAGAGGAGCAGATACTAGCAGCGAGGAGCAGTGCAGATGTAACGACGTATGCGGAGAAGGGTTCAGGCATTTGGCAAGTTGCGGAGCAGAAGGGACGAGAGGAGAAGGGTGGAGCAGAAGAGCAGACAGAAGTGGATTGATGGAGTTTTGTCACAGGATAGGATTCGGATCGGAGGAGGATATGAGAACACTGATCAGGCCACGGGCATCAGACCACTCTCAGAAGCAGATAATAACAGAGAGGAGCAGAGCAGACGCAAGGCTGTATGTGGAGAAGGGATCAGGCAGTTGGTGAGTTGTGGAGCAGAAGAGTCGAGAGGAGAAGAGCAGAGAGAAGAAGAGGATTGGTGGAGGATTGGAGGAGGATCGGGTTTGGATCGGAGGACGATCTGAGAATGCTGATCAGGCCACGGGCATCAGGCCACTCTCAGAATCCCCCTGATGTGCCTCCTGGGTGAAGAAGAATAGGGCTTGGGCATCTCCTGGGAGGCGAAAAGTATGAGAGAGGAGCGCGGAGAGTAACGCAGAGCAGAGGAGAGAAGCGCAGGAAGAAGCACAGAGAGGAGCAGAGCAGATGGAAGGACGTATGCGGAGAAGGGTTCAGGCAGTTGGTGAATTGTGGAGCAGAAGTTTTGAGAGGAGAAGGGTGGAGTAGAAGAGCAGAGAGAAGAAGAGGATTGATGGAGTTTTGGCACATGATCGGATTGGGATCGGAGGAGGATATGAGAACACTGATCAGGCCATGGGCAACAGACCGCTCTCAGAAGCCCCCAGACGTGGCTCCAGGTTGAAGGAAAATGAGGCTTAGGCATCTAGGAGGGGTGACCAGCCTGTGGGACGAGGAGACAGGTCTTGCTCACATGCTCAGGGAAAAGCCGACCGCCAGCTTTGGGGTCAGGAAGGAATTTTCCCCCGGGGCAGATTGGCCCTGGTCCCCGGGGGTTTTTTGCCTTCCTCTGCAGCACTGAGCATCACCACTTGTCAGGTCTCCTCTGCTCCTCTTTGGCTGGCTCACTGCCTGCTGCTCGTGCACCACGAAGATTGGCCTGTCGTGCCCTGCAGCTGGGGGGAGGAAGGCTTTTTTTTCCCCACGCTGGGCCAGCGAGTGTCCCCGGGGGTTTTTTGCCTCCTCTGCAGCACTGAGCACGGCCCCTTGCCAGGGCTTCTTTGGGCCGTTTTGGCGAGGTGCCTGCTCCTCGTGCTCCACGAAGGTGGCCCTCGTGCCCCGCATCCGGGGGGAGGAAGCTTTCTTCAGCTCTCCAGGTGGGCTCCAAGGGAGCCCCCCGTGGGTTGTTTCTTCTCCTCTGTAGCACTGAGCACAGCCCCTTCTTAGGGCTTATCTGGGCCACTGCTTTTGCACCTCCAGGGCGCCACTCGTGCCCTGGCTCTCTCTGGCCCTGTTGCCCATTGCAAGTTTTCAGCAGGAGCGCGTTCTACTCTTCCTTGGGCTCCATTCCTCAGGGGTTCTTGCTTGTGTAAACCACTCTGTGCTTGGAAGGGCTCCGGGCTTGCTCCACCATCAGGAGCTGACACTTCCCAGCTCTCCCTGCACACACTACAAGCACGGGACAGGCACAAGAGCACTTTTCATGCATCACTGGCGAAGAAGCACGATGCGGCAAGTTTTTGAAGGCAAAAATATGCTTGTCATGGATACACGTTATCCTTCTGAAAATATATCCCATGGTACCACACCCTGCTGCTACTACTACCTCCTCTTCTTCCTTTTCTCTGTGCTTGGATATTCCTGACCCTGACTCGAAAAGAGGCACTGCTTGGCCTCTATTCCTGTTGCTGCTTTCTGTAGCTCTGTGGCTTGCCTTTGCCAGACTGCCAGGGATCTTTTCTCAAGCTAAACATCAGCCTACTCTTGGCTACACATGTGCATTGTGTTAATGCTTGTGAGCACCAGCTCTGAAACGGAGTCAGAAAAATAACACAAAATAACTTAACATAAAATAATTTAACATAAGATAACCTCACGTAAAATAACTTCACGTAAAATAACAACATAAAATAAAATCCCTTTTCCACTTGAATCTTTTGTGTTATGTGTCCTTGAAAGCGTTTTTGGAGCTGAAACCCCCTGCTCTTTTGGGCAAATTATTTCATTATTATTTGGCTCAAGTAGAGGGGGAGGGAGGGGAGGACAGGAGGGAGAGAGAGGGAGAGGGAGAAATGGAAAGGGGAGAGAGGGAAAGGGAAAGGGGGAAAGGGAAGGGGAAGGGGAAGGTGAAGGGGAAGGGAAAGGGAAAGGGAAAGGGAAAGGGAAAGGGAAAGGGAAAGGGAAAGGGAAAGGGGAAGGGGAAGGGGAAGGGGAAGGGGAAGGGGAAGGGGAAGGGGAAGGGGAAGGGGAAGGGGAAGGGGAAGGGGAAGGGGAAGGGGAAGGGAAAGGGAAAGGGAAAGGGAAAGGGAAAGGGAAAGGGAAAGGGAAAGGGAAAGGGAAAGGGAAAGGGAAAGGGAAAGGGAAAGGGAAAGGGAAAAGGGAAAAGGGAAAATATGTAATTCTTTGCCTAACAACATGCGTGGCAAGCTCTGTCCTAGGTCTGAGGGTTGCATCCAGGAGAACAGTGCAGGTCCCTGGCCCATCCAGGAGACGGGGCCACATATGGGCACCCCTACAACATCGCTCAGGCAGGTGCTGAAGGCCCCAGGCAGAAGCAGAGACACCACCTCCCCTGGGCCCTTGGCAGGTGACAGTGGGGCTGGGGGTCCCAGGGGAGGCCAGTGCCAGTCAATGAGGCCTGTGAGCCCTGCCAGGACCCTGACAGAAGGAGACTTGCAATGCTCATATCCTCTCCTTTGCAAACATTTATGGTGGACCACTTTGGGGACCGAGTGGTGGGCCAGATGGACCTTCCTTCTGACAGAGTACTGCTGTTCTCAGGCTCTTTGGTTTTAGTACGCTTTTTCATGGGAAGCAGCTCAGGAATTTCTAAAAATGAGTACAAGGAGAAAAAAAATAAATTAATGGGAAAATGATCAGGTATCGCTCGCCTCAACCAGATTTGCAAACATTTAGTTGAGGAGCATATCCTGCCTCAGACTGAGGGCTCAATCTTTGAGCCTCACCAGCGTCAGAGATGGGGGGGGGGGGTTGCTATCCTGTAGAAACCCAGCTCAACTGGATGAACGGAGAAGGTTTTCAGGAACTGCACTTCCCACGTCCTTTTTGCAAATTTGATCAGATGGCCGGATTGTCTCAAGCTGATGCACAGCTCTCCCCTCCATCAGCAGGTACGTCCTTCCTTCCCACAGCATGACTGAGCCAACGCCTCGGCTGGGACGTGGCCACCCATTCAATGCCTTCTGCTGGTGCAGGGAAGAGGTGTCCTCAGAGGTTTCCTCAGCATGTACTGCTGGGGAAGAGAGAAGGTAAGGAGAAGAATACGTTAGCATAGGCTGGCATTGTTCATCTGTAAGGCACCCACAAGGATCTTTAGTCCAGCAGTCTGATCACTTCAGGACTCAAAAAAACCTCAATCATGGTGTTGAGGGCATTGCCCAAATCTCTCTGTATGGGTGATTGAAGAAGAATTACAAGGAAACTGAGTGATGTATGTTGTTCAGACTTCCCACACTCTTGTACAAAAACATGCTGGAAAATTAACCTTGGTTTTGCTCTAGCCAGCAAGTAGAATGTAAGCAATATTACCCACCTGACTTCACTGTTCACCAATCATATGAACACAAGAATAGTAACTCAGCCGATCCACCACTTGCACACACCTATCACGCACCCACCTAGCACAGAAAAGCTAAGATATGCCAGACCCTATGCTCCTCGCCATGGGTCAAGCTCAGTGACACCACGAACAGCTGCCAGTTGCTGTGAATCTCCACTTGGTCATCGTTGGAGAGCCCTGGGCTAATTGCAAGGTAATAAAAGTCCTTTTCCTGACCTTGTATTGTGTTCTTTCTGCATATTCCAAGCTGCCTCTGGGGCTGCCAAGTCTCCACATCCTTTACAGTCTCTTAAACACTGCCAGGCTTGGAGCATCAACCACCTACCTGGGAAGCCTGTTCCAGGGTTTGACCAATTTTTGGTAAAGTGCTTCCTAATGTTTAGTCTAAACCTTCTCTGATGCACTGGGTACCAGGGAGAAGAGATCAGCACCTCTCTCTCCACCTTTCCCCCTCAGGAAGCTGTAGAGAGCAGTGAGGTCGCCCCTCAGCCTCCTCCTCTCCAAACCAGACAAGCCCTGTGTCCTCAGCCGCTCCTCAGAGGACAGGCCTTCCAGCCCCTTCCCCAGCTTTGGTGCCCTTCTCTGGACACACTCAAGGACCTTCACATCCTTTTTAAATCATGGGACCCAGAACTGCACACAATACGTAAGGTGAGGCTGCACCAATACTGAACACAGTGGGACAATTGCCTCTTTTTACCAGCTGGTTATGCTGTGTTTGATGCACCCCTGAATGTGGTTTGCCCCCATGGCTGCCAGGACACACTGCTGGCTCATATTGACCCTCCTGCCAGCCAGCACCCCCTTTCTGCAGGGCTTCTCCACAGCCAGTCCTCTCCCAATTTCTACTTGGATCTGACATTACTCCATCCCAGGCACAGAATCTGGCATTTGTTCTCGTTCAATTTCATGCCTCTGATGATTGTCCAATGCTCCAGATCCCTCTGTGAAGCCTCTTGTCCCTTGATAAAGTCGACATCACCTCCCAGTTTGGTTTCATCAGCAAACTTGCTAATGGTGCAATGAACTCCCACATCTAGATCTTTGATAAAAGCATTGAACAGAACCAGCCCCCTGACTGAGCCTTAAGGAACAGCGCTGGTGACCGGTCGCCAGGCAAGTATAGCCCCATTCACTACAGTCCTCTGAGGTGTGCCCTTTAGCCCATTCAAGCCTGAGTAAACAATATGCATCTTGCCATCATTTTTTAAAAAGCAAGCAATGATTTTCTGCATTTTTTTTCTTTGTCACATGTATTTCTGTAGCAAAATGCATGTTCTTCACACTGTGTCTCCTCAACTGCTCGTAGTGTCACTTCCGTCGTGACAATCACATCATCCCCCTCTCAGCAAGGATCCTTGGAGTGGTAGGGAGGGAAAACAGTCATTAATGGAGTTGAACCCTATCCTGTAGAAAGCTGAAAAGAGAAAGATCATTGTTCTGGTTTAAAGTAGCTACTGAATGTGGAGTCACTGAGCTCCAGGCAGATGTGTTCTGTCACGTTCCCATTTGCTTTTGCAGCTCAAAAGATACATAACTGCGTGGTGTACTAGCCAGTGCTTCTGAGCAGCTTTCTGGTTGGTCTAAAAGATAAACCATTCCCATCTTCCATCTTAGAAACAGAGAGTCACAGGGCTGAATGCTGCAGTCGCAAGAAACAGGTTGGATTAAAATGGAAGGAGTGTAAGATGTCAGAATTAAGTATTACCTGAATGGTGATATACTTGATACTCTTTCATATAGAATCTTTCCTTAGCAACCGATGAGAGGAGGGGAAAGTCGTGACTTCCGTGAAGTGCTATACCATCTGTCAGATCTACTAAGCTTTTCTTCAAACTTATTTTGAGTTAGCTTTTTTTCTCCTTCTGACATTCACTATTCCCAGGCTTGGCTATAGTTGGATGATTGTAATGTTCAGTGTACAGATGAAGAGAAATACATGTAGTTGTTCATTTTAAAAATCAGAGGTATCTCACCAAGTGACATCCCATTGATGCAAATATCGACAACTAACTTTCCATGAGGGGATGTGAAGCAAGGAAGATAACCAATATGACCCTCTCAGATATTTCTGCAGGGAGTGCAGATAGTTTTCATCTTTAGAATGACCCCACTGATCCCAGATAGCTTCTGTGGAAAAGCAGCCAGATCTTAAGCTCGTTTGTGGAGAAGCTGCTGATAAACCTTGCAGACTTTTACCAGAGATAAGAGGATCATATTGCATAATGGCCATAAACCATGCTAAGAAAGGTTTGGATTCCTGTGAAAGGTGTGCATCACTGAACCTGGATTTTCCATATTTTTATAAACAAACACAGTGATTATACAATGCAATAAATATGATTCTTTTATATTTAAACATGATTCTTTCATTGAGTAACATCTGGATTATGCCCATGGGAAGAAACTATGCAGCCTTTTAAATCCTGTGCCTGTTTTATTAGTTTTAGTTTCATGTACTCTTTGAAGGGAGGCAATTTTATTTTTGCTGTCAGTAGGACTTTATTTTAGGATTTTATTTTTTGGACTTCTTCTCTGCAGTCTGTCTCTTCAACAGAGCACTAACCCTCAAGCGGTTAAAGTGGCAAAAAAGAACATCCTCATACAATCAGGATGTTAACCCAGCTGAGCAAAGCAAAGCAGAGTGCAGATGCAAGACATCAAATATGCAGCAAACTCAGAAGGGAAAGAATAAAGAAGTCAGTATGGCAAACACCAAGAAACTAAACAAACACATTCAAAACACAGCCCACAAGGAAGTAAACACGCACCAAATATAATGAGAAAGAAAAAGTCAAGCTCAGGCCCTCCCCACTCACTGGCAACACATGAAGAGAGTCAGCAAATGGGAACTACATGGGTTTCCCTGAAAGAAAGGCTTCATTTTCAGAAACCAATTTTTTTTCTTCCTATGAAGAAGCAGATCACTTTGTAGAAGTCTTGCAAAAAGTCAAAGCGAATACTAGCATGTGGTTTGGTATTTTGTCTTCTGAGGAAATGTTTATCTATGCTAATTGGGGATAAATGGAAAGAAATCATTATAAATTATCTGTGAAACTTTGAAATTTATCTTTTGCATTGTGTTGTGTGCTGGCAGTAAAGCAAAAGTAATTTAATGTTGATGGTTTAGGAGGAAAGCTGGAACAGGAAACATCAGGAATAACTAATGTAGTGATTAGCTACTCACAGCATAATTCCCAATATGCGGATGTTATACATAACCCGGAGCAAGACGTGCATGTGTGCACACGTGTTTGTGTGTGCACACCTCTGGCACGCAGACACTGAGGCAAGAAGCAGAAAGACTGGAGAAGTGAACAGCTTAAACGCTGTGAGCCCATCTTCACACGTGTTAGACCTCTGCTCCAAGGCCACCCACACAGAGCCTTTTTTGAGCACTTTGCTAGTCTTGAAAAATCTGATGAAGAGCCCTGGCATGTGAGAAAACTTAGTGGTTTGCTAACGCTTGTGGGGTTGGTCTGCTTTTTTAAACCTTTATTAAATGTGCTCACTGCCTGGAATGCATGGAGGGTTTTTTAATGTTTTCCATTCTGAGATAAAAATAAATTAATATCTAAAAGGAGCTCATTGGAAAATTTATATTATCTATGTGTTGTTATAGTTCTGCTACCAAACACAGAGTTTTTCAGAGAAGAGTAGCCAGGGGTCTCAGGGCTTAGAAGAACAAAGAAGGAGAAATAAGGGAGTAGCTACCAGTCCAGCATCTATCACCGAGATTGTCATACAGAGGCAGCACAGACATATTCTGTGCGCAGGAACTAACAAAATTTAAAAAGATGCATCATTTTGAAGGACAGCAAGTAAAGAAAGATGTGCCTTTCTCCGTATTCCAGAAACAAGCAGATATTCAGAATGAGAAACTGAATAAACCTATTGCTTCACATCACTTTCAATTCTTCTATAATTTTCACAGCCAGAATTACTTAATGGGAAAGTGACACAGGCAACCAACATAGCAAAAAGCTGAGTGTCGTATGGTGAGAAAAGAAAAAGTCATCAGTGGCTGTAATATTATCAAGAGAAACAGAGATTTCTGCTTCCCTGAAGCAAAAGCTGTCTACAACCAGCTCTCACAATATTTGAACCAGGGGAACAGCAAATGAGGCAAAGCA
Organism: Dromococcyx pavoninus; assembly: GCA_033558185.1. Classification (NCBI taxonomy): domain Eukaryota; kingdom Metazoa; phylum Chordata; class Aves; order Cuculiformes; family Neomorphidae; genus Dromococcyx; species Dromococcyx pavoninus. Next base: position 1,118,757 of record JAUMJL010000425.1, on the reverse strand, counting down.
ATAATGAAGTTTAGTAAAGACCTATTGCTGAGAGGTGGAAAGGTTTAAGCACAACAAATGCCTTAGTTTGACAATCTAAATTCTGCAGAGACCCAAACAGAAAGGGGCAATTACTGCCTTATGTTCCAGTTCTCATCTTAAATTATAGGATAGTTTTCTAATGAGGGAAAACATTGCCAGAGAGAGCTGTGGTGGATGGAAGGGAACATTGCTGTAATTACAGATCCTTGCACATCAGTGACAGAGTTCCCAAACACCTTCATAATATTTGTTTTTGCAGAATCAAATAACACTTTCAACTTGCAATGGAATGGAAATTGTTTGAGTATGTGAACCTCTGAAACAGATTGCAGGCCTACCTCGTGCGTGTTAGGAGCTAGACTAAACTAGTAGAGATGAGCTACTGTCCTGATAGCCTAACTGAGGTTGGGGGTACAATAAGCATGATTGACTGGGAAAGTACAAGATATGGCAGCGGCCATATGAGTGAAGAAAGCTCAAAGCCACTACTTTTACACTGTTACTGTCAGATGAAAAGAATTGGATGGCATTTTTCCAATTAGTACTTCCACGGATGACTCAGCTCATAGTAGCATGATACACAACTTATTTCAAAGTAGCTTTGCTTCAGACAGTACACAGAACAAGAGCTGGTCCTGTAATAAGCAACTGTTCAATGATTTGTGTTCTCCTGGTTGTTTAACGAGGCCTCCAACTTTACTGTGCTGTATTATTTTATTTTGCTCTGAAGGAAGAATTACTTGTTCTCCAAGGGACTTGTTTACTGGAGTTTAACTTTATAAAATCTGAGTATTTTACAAATATTAATGGATATTTTACATAAAACGATGTGTTGAGTGGATGAAAAATAGAGGAAAAGATAAAATAATTTTGACATCCAGTTTCAGATATTAAAACATGATCTAAGCATCTGACCTTAGTTTGGGGTTTTTTTGGTATACACTAAAAAAATAGCTCACACTGACTTTAGCTCTAGCTCTGAACACTCAGCATTTTCTCACAGCAGGCATCATGTTGATCACTGGGGAAATTAGGAGCTTCCAAGTAACCATATGCAAAGTTTGCCTGGTGTGTAAGGAGTTCTGGAACACTGGCAAAGGGGCTGAGGCAACATTTAAACTCTGGGGATAATTTATCCACACCACATCTTCTCCTTATCTGCAGCTTTAAGCCCTGTACTTCTAATTGAGCCAGTCCTCACCTCCACTCTGTAGATTTCCCACCCAGTCCTAATCTTCTTGCTCCACAAATCCCAGGCCCTAGTAAATCCAAGATAAGTGGAATGCAGACAGCAGCCCCACGCACAACTCGTTGCCTGAACTAGCACCATCATCCTCTCCTTGGCTGAGCGTCGCTGTCCCTGCTGCTCTTCTCCTTTTCTTCCATGCCACCTCGTGCGGGTCCAGGCCCAGGCTCTGCTCATGGGTCCTTCCCAGCTGCCCCAGATGTGATTATCCCTTCCCAGCTCCCTTCTGACTTCAGCTTTGCAGTTCGTTTCAGCATCAGCATTCTCCCCCATCTCTGCTGCTAATTTAAACCTCTCGTCCTTCCTCCTGCCACCTACGGATCCCGTTTCCACTGATCTGAAGCTCTCTGCCCCCAGCAGCTTCCCCTCTCCTCCCTGGTGTCACCCAGGGGATGCTGCCCCCCTTCCCGATTAAGTGTGACCTGCCACAGAGGCTCATGACAACCGCATGGGGGAAAAAGAAATCTTGAATGTGGACTGGTGTGTGCTCAAGGCAGACAACACCTTTGGGGAGGTTGTTAAGGTTTCTGTTGAACATGTGTGAGGTGCAGACTTTCAAAAGCCTCTCTCTGCCTGAGTTAACTGTGGCTGAATTTGCTGAAGAAGCATAAAAGAGAGAGCTCTTTCAGAAAGACTGCTTCTCCCTCCCCCCAACACCTCCTGACTGCAAAGGCCAAACTCTCACTCCAAACCCCTTTGACCTTCGCAAGATACGTGTTTCACTTTTATCCTGCACCTGAAAAGCACAGTCACCTGTACATACCCAGTGCAGCCAGACAGCTCTGAATGGCTCAATTCTAGGAGCTGAATTCAAAGTTATAACCAGCTGGAAACAAGGCTTTGTAAGAGATGTGCAGACAACTTTGCTAATACCTGGAGCCACCAGCCTCACCTACAATAACTGATTTCATTAGGAGAAATCTATACAAAAACTCTTCTGGTGAAGCCTAGAGTAAACTGGCTGTTGTTTTCTCCTTCTCCTCCCCTTGTTAATTGTGACAGATACATCCAAACATCACTATAATCTGAGAACCAGATAGTGAGGAGAAGAATTACAGCCACACCAGCACCTAGCTTTCATCTGAGTTCTTTTTGCTCTTTGATCTTTATAGCTGGATAATTAAGAAGCTTGAATCAGCACCCAGCCAAAATATGTGACGCCTTTTTCTGTACCTGTGACGCTCAGAAAGAGCATCCAGCATACTCATGTTCATTAAGAAACTTATCACTTGTGAGTCTTTCAGCTCTGTTCATTTAGGTGACCATATAGATGTGGGCTGTGTTCTACTAGGGAACCTCCTCTTTCTGCGTTTCCTATTTTAAGATGAATTGAGGGGAAAAAAATAGGAGTCTTGACATCACATTTTGCAGAGGAAGCAAATGCACTCCTCCCTAATGTCTCAATGAATGGCCTTTTAAGGTGATTGCTGAATTAAATTCCTGAATGATGAAATCAACAGGCATGAGAAGGTTCTTATTTCTGAAAAAGAAAAAAAATGCTGCAGGAAAAAACCCACCCAGTGGTGTGATTGTAGGGCTGAGAGCTGAATAGGAACTCTCTACATTGACTCAATAAAGATACTTTATTCAGCTTTGGTAGTAATGCAGCTTCACAGGCTGAAGGGAAATGGGGATATACATATTTGGAGCCTGCTAAGCTTCTCTGATGTAAGACGTGCATTTAGTTGAAGTCCTGAAATACCTCACTAAGAAGAAAGTTGATTGAAACCCCAAGCACACCTTTCTGTTTATCACATATTACATATTTCTGACATACTTTAGGCAGTGCTGTATGCAGCTGACATTGGTCTTTATATACATAATATGCCTGTAAGGTATGCAGCTGAAACCTAGTTTCTGTGAAGACCTAAAATACCCTTAAGATAGAGTGAAAATAATCTCATTAGGGTATGGGGCACGTCTGGACACTGTCAGGATAGAAGCTCTACCCGAGGACAGCATGTTGCTCTAACCTTGCAGGGGGGAAGCATACAGAATCAAACTGCCACGAAACACAGAAATGACCCGAACTCCCCGCAATGTGGAAACAAAAAGCCAAAGGGACCTCTGTGAGAGGCGTAAATTCCCTAGAGCACAGGAAGTCATTAGTGGTTGATTAACACTACCTCAGCATTTGTCTATCATTTTTCACAGTTACATCACAGAAGGACAAGAATAAAATGGATATGAAATCAAGTTCCAGGGCTTTTTTTCCCACTATTTATACCTGCAGCTCCAATATAACTCCAAAACCAGAGTTTCCACTGAACTTTCCTCCACAACATCTTCCATTGTTGGGACTTCCCTTGTGTCTGGATTGTTGATAGCAATATGAGCTTTAGGGCAGGAGAGGTACTGTTAGACATTTGTATTTTTTATTACTACATCAACCAGACTTGCTTTAAGTAAGGTTAGGCCACACAGTGATAAAACACTGATGTCATATCTTAATTGTTCTCAGTGTGGCTACAGGCGATGGTGCTACACCAGAGATAACTGAAAGCTAGGGAAGGATGGCTTTTTAGACAAGCCTACAATCTGCAGGAAGGAAAGGAATGTGACGTGACTATAGGACTTTAGTTTTAAGACAAATGAAGCAGAAAGCAGTAGTTTTTCTTTTTTTAAACGTAATTCCTCCTGCTGTCATAGATTCACAGGTGGTAAATTAATTACTTGGATTGTTCAAATATGGAATGAAGAGGGAGAAGAATGTTGGCTTGAAGACCTGTAGTTTAGTCATTTCAGTGGACTAGAAGGATGTTAGGGCAAGATCATCACGACAGGCAGGGGAAGACTGCAGTCAAAGCTACTTTCTGTGTCATAATCTGGAGTTAACCCTGAACTGGATGTCTCAGCAGAAGATGTAACAGCACTGCACTCTTTAACTTTCTGTGTCTTCCTTGCTCTCTATGTACTAAAAGAGTGAATTCTGAGTTTTGGACCCTGCATATATTTTATCCATAGCAACCACAACACTTCCCTCAGATTTGCTAAAATGCAAGTCTTTAATTTAGAACAAGGAAGATGGATCTTCCCCCAATACTCTACTTCTGAGCTTGACTGAAATTTATAAGGAAGCACCTTTGTCAGTATCAGGGCTTCCTTATGGCCCTTCCCATCTTAGAGACTCCAAACTCTGGCTTAGTAACCCATGACCTTTGCTAGCAATCGCTGGGAAAGCACTGAGGCAAAATTGTTGAGTGATGACTCACTCTACCATAGTTTGGTTGCTTTATCATTTTCTAGTGCCGCTGATGGGAAGATACTTTCTGCTGTGAGAGGCTTGTTTTCCTGCTCCATAGGAACAATGATCCATAAGGATTTCCTGAGGAGTGACTTCTCCTTTGCATCTGTGAGATTCCTCGTCTCTTAGCTCCTGGAAGGCTAACTGGATTAACAACCCAGTTACTTATTACCTTCCTGTTGTCTCTTGCCTTTTTCAACATATACTTTAATGCAGTGGGCTCTTCACAGGACTCAGGCACTGGGAAACAGGGTGTGACTAATGAAAAGCCTTCACAAATCAGCAGCGGAGGAGGAAACACGTAGGACCAGACCACTGCAATCAAGAGCCGTATGTGGACAACAGCGTGGAGGATTGCACATGGAAGGGAGAAAAGCTGCAGATTCAGTCCTGGGTCTGCTGGTCATTGCTGTGAACACCAGCTTGGAACAGCCAAAGCCAATGACAAGGGTCACAGTAGAGGACTTCTTTCTTCTCTGATCAGAAACAGCACTTGGGGCTTCTTGAGAAACAAAGGCGCAATAGCAGTCAAGGTTTATCTGCTTGGGCAGGAGGCCCAAAGCCACTACATTCTTCTCCTTTTATTTACAGCCTTCAGCAGTTCTCTCCTCTGAGGATCGTAGATTATAATGCCTCATTGCAAGCACAGCTGTCTGGTTTGGGTGATTTACAGGCAGAGCTGCACCTGCTAGACTAGAGGCTATGAAAAAAGACGTGTTCTGAGAGATACAGGGAGATCCTCTAATCAATGATGGACTGCATGGCCGAAAGAGTTTGTTAAGACCATCCTGTGTGACCTCCTGCATTGACCATCCGTTGACCTCTAGTTGGGTGACAGAAAGTCTTTCAAGATGATACCAAGTCTATGGAAATGACTCTGATCTGATGGTAAATATGGGTAAATGTGTGTGTGTGTCTTTAGGCTGGTGGGGTAGAAGAGATGTCAGTCTCACTGCACAGCTCACTATTGTCCCTTTTTCTGCTCTCAGAAGGCCGGAAGAAGCAGCTGTATTGCAGAGATGCCAACCATCAGCAAAATACAGCAATTGTTTTATGAGTTTAATGCTCTTTATCTCCTAATTTATTTACCAGGGGCATGTGTAATGCTCAGTGAAAGCCAGTTTGCTGAGAAGAAAAGTCTTAAAAACAACCTTCCATTTGTTAGTGTATTATTTCTTATTAAATAAAATTATGTTTTAGAAAATTATAGCTTTATTTAAAAAAACAACAACAACAAACAACTGAGAGTGTAGTCCCTCCGCAGCCCATGCTGAGAGAAGACAGCAGCGGGTAATGGAAAGCCAGCTCACCCAGGTCTCAACTTCTTTTTTAACTATAATACTTGCCCCAGCAAAGATGGGGACCCCATTACCCTGGGACTGTACAGACCCTGCCTCAAAGGCTCATAAGCTGAAGGGTGAATGGTCATCTTGTGTAACCGTGTCTGAAGGAGTTCAGTTTGATCTCCATGCAAATGCAAGAAAGCTGCTGGCTTGGTGTTTGCTAGCTCAGGTACTGCTATCTCTTTCATGTTTAAGTACGGATATCTGTAATGGCTGGGACCCAAGGTGAACACTGCCAACCTCTGTACCAAGTGGAACTAATTGCAGGATAGAGGCCAACTGTGAAGCAGATAAGAGGGATCTAGAAAAGCAATGGAGGACAGACAGCATTAGATAAATGGTGGTAAGAAAGCCTGCATTAACAGCACTAATGTAGCTGTGTTTCCTGAAAAAAAGAGCAAGAAATTCCCCAGTGTAGACATACTTCTTGTTGGCCAAAAAGCATTTTGAATTCCTCAACAATCAGGCAGGAAGTGGTAAAACCTGTCAGACAAAATGACCAATGTGTTATTTTTTCCAATATCAAAAATATATATTAGATCATAACTATTACAGAACAACATTCTGTGGCCAATCAGATTTATTATTTCAGCCACACTAAATTTGTTGGTGATGTACGGTACATGGAATTTCCATACACAAAAGTGCATTTTAAGAACTTTGTTTCCGTCAATATCAGCATTTCATCTCATAGGTGCATTATACTCATAAGCACTCACTTTCAAAAATTTGTATAAATAGAAATTATGTTTTAGTATTTTCCCAATCTAGTAATCAGAGAGAAAAGCAGAATGACAATAATCATAGGTCATAAATGGCTGGAGTTTTTATCACAAATTGACAGAAAACATATATGGTGATTTCTGATTTAATTTCATCACTCTGTGTGGTTAATGTTATTTAGTTTCCTCCATGCCTAAAGTCAAAGTGTGGACTCTGAATCACAATAGCTCTACAGTCTTGTACCTGGCTTGCTTTTGGTTGGCCGCTCTGAGAATCTCCTATCTCAAGATTTCCTGTGGTCTCCATTTTAGAGGAGCTCTGTATTTTCCCCGATGAGTGGAAGTTCGTAAAACCCACCTGGTGCTGCTGCCTGAGTTCAGTCAGCAGAATAACACTGCAATTCCTTCCAGCTTCTTTTCTTGTAGATGAAGAGGAAGGAGGATGCTAGCTTAACAACTTCTCCCCATTGTGCCCCAGAGGTTAGGCACCTTGCCACATAGAGATGTTATCAAAAATGGAATCATTTTATAAATAAACTGTGAATTAACAGCAGTCTAGATAAATGTACGCTTTGGTTCAAGACTGATGTATTCCATTCTTTGAGAACATTCTCTAAATAAACGGAATGTTTTCATTCTGTACTTTGTTATGATTTATCACATTGTGGTTTATTTAAGTCTTTCAAAGCTCTCTCTTCCATTTGCTGAACTTTAGGTATGGAATTAAAACACCCTTGACTGCACAGCCTTCCCTCTGTGTTCGAAGGAGAATCTATGTGTAGCTATCACAATGGATTAAGACATCCTACGTTAAAAACCTGTGTCACTTTTGCAACTGTGTGCATTTATGCAACAAGACATCAGTAGCTAATGGGTCTGCCTAAGACATTAAGTTGAATGGACACGTTTTTTGTAGCTATGGTAATTACGAATACTCTGAAAAAGGCTTCTTTGCCAATTGTAGCCCAAGTAACACAAATACTGTTTTCTTGCAAAAAATGTTCTGCAATTATTCAGCCATCTTATTCCATCACGTGCCATTACAAAAAGCAGTGACTTGTTTATTCATTGGAAGTTACATGCACATACATGCACATCTTTCGAAGGTCCATAAATGCTGCTTTCGCCTGCTTCTGTCAGAGGCATAGGCTCAAACTAAGAATCTTCCTAAGGGTTACTTCTCCATTTATCTGCTATGGACAGTCCATAGGACTAATAGATCCATAATCATAAAAATGCAATGATCCCCAATCCTTTCATAAAGAATTCCAACAGCTACCTTTTCATTCTGGACTCAGCCACAACAGAATTTATGGGGTGATTCACCCATCACAGGGAAAGGGTTTCTTTTGGGAGACATCCCCTAAAACATCAGAACCAAACTCTCAAATGCACTGAAATTAACTTTTTTGAGAACTAAGGTTTTCCAGGAAAGAATATTAATGGTGTTGAGGTATATTCACAATAAACACCTTCTGCTGTTACCAAATAAACCAACTTTCATTTGGCATTTAGTTATGCCTTAAACTATTCATTTACTATTTAGTTATGATTCATATAACTGTATATCACTGCCAAGTGAATTCCATTACCATGGGGATATTTGCAGACATTTTAAATAGTTGAGATAAACACAATAAACTAGAAAAATGCCAAGGAATAAATTGATATAAAATGGGAGATCACTGGCTTGCAAACTAGAATTAAATACACTGAATTTTTGGACCAGCTACACAACACAGCAGTAACTGCAAGACCCATGAAATAATATGTAACAGGTAGAATACTATGATAGTTTTTGCAATAAAAGTAGTCAAAACATTTTTTAAAGAAGGCTAACGTAGACAAATATTTGCTTCCTACACAACTGAACCGTCTTTCATTAAGACTCAGCTCTTCAGCTATACATTTCAAGGGAATAAAGAATGTGCAGCAATTACTCTGTAACCACGTGTCATGTCCAATAGACTGCTTCTATCGCAGTGTCTGGTGAAGATGAGTAATATCTGAAAACAGGTATGGGCATTACCAATACTAGTGTATTTATATAACATGAAGTCATGCAACTAGGTATTCCAGACATTTTAAAAAGTGGTTTTATTTAGCATATTGTATAACGGAGGTGTTCCCGTGCACTCTGTAGAGCACAAGATTAGCTATCAAAAGGTGCTATTAATGTATAACCAAACAGTACACGCTTCCCATATAGTAAGACACAGTTTTTTAGCCACAGTTTTTACAGAACATAGGGCATTACATTAGGCTGTTAGGAAAAAAAAAAAAAAGAAGAAATGTTGGCAAGGAGTTTACAAACATCCTGGGTAGGAAGAGTCCACATTGCTAGTTAGTCCAAGGACATTGAATGACCTCATTAAACACATCTATGATATTATGTAAATAACCCCAACCTTAATTTTATCTACACTAACACAGATTATGTATGTTGCATTAAATGTATACACTGGAAGAACAGAGCCTGAAGTTTGGCTCTGAAACAAGCACATAATTTGTTCAAAAACTCTCTAACAATAACTTTCTGTTATTATAACAATACAAGAACTTTTCTTATCTGGAAGACCACGGATATGTCTTGGGTTATGCTAATGGACCTATTTTGAAATATGCTTGGCTTATATAGTGGATTCATCATCAAAAAGACCATTATCTTTCATTATGAATCCCAAACGTCTACATAACTGATTCTTTCAGAACTGTGATCTGTTTCTAGTATTGCTCAGTCATAGCAAAATCATTAAGTACTGTTCTCTTTATATAGAAAAGCAGTTCAGTATGATGCAATCCAGAATACAAATATGAAAAAGCAATCTGAATTAATTTCCAGCATTTTCCACATTGTGTACATATGATTTAATGAACTGGATTGAACTATATTGTGTTTTGAGTATTTCTATACTGTTCATGTTTTAGCTGTGCATGGTTTTCTTAGAAAACATAGTTTTAAGATTAATTTTTTTTCCTGATAATAGACAAATTTGACTTGCAGGAGATTGTACAACCAATTGCAAAATTCCCACTGTCATTAGTGGCAGCAGCCTTCAGTCAGTTCCACATGTAAACAGACACCAGTCCTTACACATGGCTTAAAAAAAACCCCATAGGGTTTCTTTTTTACTTTTTGATAGGTGTTTTCTATCACCTTTTGTTGCAGGGGACAAGTGAGTACCTCTATTGGATTAACTAGAGCTATATGCATAGGTGTGTTCAGCTTAAGGGCTGCTGCTAGGCAAACTATCACCAAAGCCCAAAAGACAGGTACAAATAACCCATCCTCTGACAAAAGCAGTAGATAAAGCCAAGCAGTGAACTGTAAAGATAGCATTCACTGGTTCTAGTCCACTGGTTTTAAACTGGAACCTAAATATCAAAAGCACATGGGATATTTTAAATTGAAAAGTGCAACTGAATATTTAAAAAGTGGTTTTCCAAAATTGTATGGTGGATATTCCAGTGCCAAGGTACAAATAACTTTTGTTCACACAAAAACCCAGGAAGGATCATCTGACTACCTTGAGTGATTTACATGTGTATGCATGGTAGATTAGACAGGTGTGGCGCTTTAAACTCTCCTCTCTGTGAAGTGCTACACTCCTGATGGTCACAGTAAGTAATTCATTTTGCTTAATTGATTCATTTAAGTGCCAAGTTCAGCCTCAAAGGGTGGATACAGGAGCCAGGTCACATGCAGGTCAGAAGAGTAAGCATGGTGGTGGACTGGGGACCCGCCTACCCAGAGAGAGCAAGGTCCAGGCTGGTCCAACTCACAGTATGAAGGGAGAGACCCCTTGCTTTGGGATGAATTTGGAAAGGATTCCAGATTGCAAGTAGATCAGTTACCATGTGAGAACCTACAGTCACGTTTCTGCAGGTAAAGGAAATGGAACAAAGTGACAAACTGATTAAAATGCCAGTAAGTAGCACAATGCGCAACATTGCATTTCAGTTGTTCCACTTTTGTACCCAAGGCCTTGATGAGGCAAACTGTTGCCTCAAGTCTAATATCAAGTCTTAGGCATAGTATTGCTTTAGTGCTTGCAAGGACAAAGCCTGATTCAGGGTTCCTAGGGTGATGTAGATGTCTTTTAATAAAAAGAGGACAACTGGAAAATACAAAACTGGACTGCTGGGACCACAGTGGCACAGGGTACATAATACTTCTTTCCTATCAGAACTCATTGTTGACTTTATTTTTGGTAAAAACAAAGTTACAATACAAGTAAAGAGAATAAAGAACAGTCTACTGTATATATAGAATTCATTTGCTTTCATTCTGTAATATTTACTATTATTTATTCTATTGTATTTTATTTCTGGAATAAAAAAAAAAACACCTGTGTAGACTCTACATTTTAAGCTTAATCCATTTCAAGAAAAAATAGTTTTCTTTTAGAGGGCTTAAGTCCTTCTCTTAAATAAAATATTGCATTACATGTGTCAGTATTTTTTCGTAATGGAATATTCAAAGTATGATGGCAGTACCTTATCTTATGCTAGGAAGCACTTGCTAATGTAAATAGGCAGCAAGCCCAGCTCTCTGAAGGCCTTGCTCTTGCAGTGGTGGCAGTACGAGCTGAGCCTTTATGCTCACCAGACTCTGCTCAGACACAGCGGGTCATCAGTATATATCTGGCTGCAGCAGTGGTTATTAATGATTAGTCCTCTGGCTATATATAAAGCCTCTTAAGGATTTACCAAGACCTGCCCAACCCCAGTGGGGTTTACTTATTAACAAACAAACAGAGAACTGGAACTACAGGACGTGTGCTGCACACGATTGCCTTGCTCCTGGTCGTCCAAGCAGTCACTGCTTTTGCCTGCAAGCAGCAGGACAGAAGGGTGAGAGGGGCCTTTGCTTCAGGCACCAGATCCCTGGCATAGTAAATATACCTTTCAATTTGTCAGCTCACTGGCTTGCATCTGTGAATGTCGTGCAAACAACATATTAGATGGCACATTTTTCAAATAGTTTAACATTACTGCAAATCTTCTGTGTTTCCCAAGCCACAAGTTTTTCACAAGGATGAAGGAAACTACTGTGAAGGCTGCATCTCACCTCACTTAAGGAAGTAATTGTTATTGGTATGAGTACATGACTAAGGGTTAGGCTGCCTTCTTGCTTCTACTGATCTATATTTCCCGCTACCCAACTATAACTGCACAAAGCAACCATTTTCGACCTTAAACAATAAGTGCATGTGTGTGCCTCTCACAAGGATCACATCATTGGGTTGTAATCTATCAAAGCCTCTTTCTTTAGATAATTGAAGTAATGGATATACGAGGACGATACAGTAAACACACTACAAAACAAGAGATGCTGTATTTTTCCCACAGCAATTGTTCAACAGAAGCCTGTGTTCATAACTTTTACAGCATTTTATAAGTTTTTGTGGATGAATATAGCTCACACTTGTTGCAGAGCATTTTTTTAAACAGCAAACTTAAAAGGAGGCCAAGAGGTATATGTTTTGTGTTGCTTCATTTGCATATTCATAGAATAATGTTGTCTGTGGGGCCAAAGACCACAGGAGCAATGGCAGCAACAATAACAGTTAGGGTAGTTGGTTACTATGCTACTTCCAAATTTGCAAGGGTTTTTGTATCATGACAGCCCTCCTCTGAACACAGAAAAACTTCATAAATACAAGTCTGATTCTGGAAACCTTCATTCAAACAAGTGGCCCTACTGACTCAGATCTTCTCAAAATAGGAAAGTCTTGATGGACAAGACATCAAGGCTCAATTAGATGTGAAACCAGATGCCTCATATTATTGTTAACATTTGTGTTACTATTGTGTTGGGCTATTTCTTGTGTTAGAAAACAAAATAAAATAGCAGCATTTACAAAATGACCATCCAATATAAAGGGCAGCAGATGTCAAAGAGGCAAAAAGCAGGAGACATTTCTGCCAGCATGACAAGCAGTGGTCAAATAGTAGTCAAGGTGCTGGTAGGCATTACTGCAAATGTGAGGTTTAAGAATGGTTTTCAAGGACGATACTGTGCTTATTAATTAGAGTTGAGCATAGTCAGCTTCCCATCTTGCAAAAGCTTGATAGTTTACAGGAGTGGGAGTTTAATACTTCACCCAGTTAGATTTATAGAATCATCCTATGGTTTAGATTGGAAGTGACCATGAAGGCCACCTAGTCCAGCCCCCCCTGCAGTGAGGAGGGACATCTTCAACTAGATTAGGTTGGTATAATAAAACTGGTTGTTTGGTAGGCAAAGGTCTGTCACACTTGCACAGCAGCTCAAAAGCATACTGCATACATTGGACTGAGTGAGCGAGTGTGATTTGGTCTGGAGATGTACCACACACCCTACAAACCCAGGAGGTATTGGAGTTGCCATGCAGGAGCAAGTCAACAGAGTACAAGCACAGTAACACTACCACATCCCATGCTGAAGCTAATGCTATGTGCAAATTCACCTAGTGAGTCACATCTGCTTGCATCATAAAAAAAAATAAAACCAAAATAGTCTTCATATGTCTCAATGGCAAGAAGACACTGAAACTGGCTAGGCTGGTTGGGAATCAACCTGGTGGCAACCCTAGTTAGCAGATTTTGTAAATAAGGTGAGTGGGTTTTATTTCTGTTTCTGAAGGCAAGAAGGACACAGATGGATTCTGAGTTATGGCAGGTAGAGCTCTAAATTAAAATCTGAGAAGCTCGTTATTAATTTCACAAAAAAAGCAGTCACAAAATTATATCTTCTTTCAAAAGAATCAAAACAATACGATCTAAAGAGTCCTGTAATGTACTTATTGAGTTCATTTTTTTAAAGTTTAGTGACAGATTTAGTGAAGTTTTTTCCTTTTGAAGGAAGAACAGCAGATTGCTACAGGAATGGAAAAGTTTGGATTTATTATATTGTACACAGAACACAGCATTCTTCAAACCTCAGGGGCACATTTGCATTTGCTTTATTTCTTCTCAAAATTAACACAATTTTGCAGAATCTTCCTAACCCTGTAAATTACCGTATGAAAAGAGAACTTCCCCACTATTCACAACACAGAAAAATGGGACATTAACCTAACATAAAACCCACTGGCTTGCATCTTGTTTCCTCATTAAGCCTCTGCCAGTTTTGCAGATTTCAAAGGTGCAAGCGCACTTTTGTTTTCCCAATGATCAATCCACTATGTTGTACTTTAAATTACTTAAAAAGCACCATTCCTTTTTTGAAGATGGCATAACTGAAAATCAAGATAAACATTTTTGAGTAATTTGAAACACTTACTACACGAGAGAAAACAAGTATTATTCATATTGTTGGTTTTTCCACAATGTATTTTTATGGATGAGCTGTGGGGGTCATATTTGGTATTCAGTGAACAACTTCTGTGGTGTCATATGTCTCTTTTTGGTATTCAAATAACCACAAAAGCAATGTAGCTATATCTCATTGCCATGGACATTACCACCTAAACCAACCAGAATGAAAAAAAAGGTTATTTCTTACCTCATCCATTGTGAAAGACACAGATTTATGAGATAACATTTGGCAGTCCTGTGACCAACGATAATAAAAATCTCTTTCCCTTGGGCATCTAAGAACCACAGTATATTGTAACACTTCCAGTTCTTAAACACTGCTGAGTGACATTGTGCAGGGCTGCATACCTTTCTGAGAAGATGATGCATTTTCCTTGTTGTCACAGAAAGTGTTTGTTTATTGAATGCACCCAAAAAAAGAAAGTCAGATATTAGACAAGAAAAAATTGGACAGAAATTGGTGAGACACAAGGACAATTTTAGCATCTTCATTGTTCCTCCTGTCTGCCTTGCTACGACTCTGTCTATAAAAATATTGCAGTATTGAAAGTTTTCCTTTTGCTTCTGAAATAAAAATGGCTGTATTTATCCTTCTAGTACCAGGGCACGCTCTTAAAATATACTCTTTATAATGGCAAAACCAAATTATATAACAAAAATATATTAATATAAATATATAACAAGCAGTACATTCATATAATTTTACCTTTTTTTTTGCCAAGTATGTTTCTCTAGTAGAGAAGTGCCCTGTGCCTTCTGTGAAAGAAAAGGCAAGGAATGAACCATACTAGGAAATTCCTAACACAAAGAAAATATAGTAGAGTTTCAAGTCACATATCATAAATACATGTTTCCAGTATTTCAGCTTGGGCATAAAACACCCCAGCATTCAAAAGGCTCCAAAGATACTATCCCAAACATAAAAAGGAAATACAATGTTGAGAGCTGTATTGGAATAGGAAAGGCAGAAGTAATCTTTCTGCCTCTTTTGGATTCCATCGTTTTCCAGTGTCACCTCCCTAGTGCAGCGAAGTTTTACCCTGACTTGTAGCAGTATTTCAGAAAAGCCAGTTCAGAGTCTCCGGACATGCTAGACCAGCCTAAGCAGTAGGGCTTGTCACAGTGATTCCCAGGTTGTACAAGCACCCCTTTGGCTTTTATCCCAGGATTTCATCTGATGCCTGCCAACAGATGGGATATTATTTGTTTAAAAACATGTTCTCATTCATTCGAGGGGACTTGGGCACAAAATGATCACTCACTGAAGGCAAGAATAGACCAGGCTTTGGGCCCATTTGTGGGTCTGACAGTAGTGGGGAAATGACTGGTTCAGCTGAGCCCACACCTGCTGGGGAAGGGCAGCCTGAGCATTCCTGGCATCCTGCAGGGAGAGAGCCAGCTCTCCGTGCTCCGGAGGGAGCAGGCTGGCATGGTGGGTGCTGGGGCCCACCTGGGCGGTGGTTCCATGATTGAGGCGATGGTTATGAATGAGACCCAAGCGCCTTGTTTGGGGGTGGATGCCTGGCCGCCCACTGCAGTGCTCCCCAGGGAGCTGATTCAGACAGCCAACAGGGCTTCACCAAGGGCAAGTCCTGTATGAACCAATCTAGTGGCTTTCTATGATGGGGTGATCACTGGACATGGGAAAAGCTGTGGATGTAATCAGTCTGGACTTCTGTAAAGCATTTGACATGGTCCTCCACAACATCCTTCTCTCTAAATTGGAGAGATATGGATTTGATGAGTAGACTGTTCAGTGGAGAAGGAATTGGTTGGATGGCCACATTCAGAGAGTAGTGGTCAATGGCTTGATGTCCAGATGGAGATCTGTGACAAGTGGTGTGCTTTAGGGGTGCATATCAGGACATGTGCTGTTTAATATTTTCATTGATGACATAGACAGCACGATTGAGTGCACCTGCAGCAAGTTTGCAGATGATACCAAGCCGAGTGGGACAGTTGTCACACCAGGATGGGATGTCATCCAGAGGGACCTGGACAAGCTGAAGAAGTGAGCATGTGTGAACCACATGAGGTTCAACAAGGCCAAGTGTAAGGTCCTACACCTGGGTTGGGGCAATCCACTATTTCAGTACAAGATGGGGGATAACGTGGTTGAAAACAGCCCTGCGGAGAAGGACTTTGGGGGTGCTGATTGATGAGAAACTCGACATGAGCCAGCAATGTGCACTTGCAGCCCAGAAGGCCAACCATGTCCTGGTCTACATCAAAAGAAGTGCGGCCAGCAGATCAAGGGAGGTGATTCTACTCTACTCCTCTCTCATGAGACCTGACCTGGAATATTGTGTCCAGTTCTGGAATCCCCAACATAAGAAGGATATGGAACTGTTGGAACAGGTCGAGAAGAGGACCATGACAATGATCAGAGGGCTGGAGCACTTCTGCTATGGGGACAGGCTGAGAGAGCTGGGGTTGTTCAGCTTGGAGAAGAGAAGGCTCCGGAAGACTTTAGAATGGCCTTCCAGTATCTGAAGGGGCTACAAGTAAAGATGGGGAGGGACTTTTTACAAGGGCTTGTAGTGATAGGAAGTGGGGGAACCGTTTAAACTGGAAGGGGGAAGGTTTAGATTAGGAAGAAATTCTTCATGACGAGGGTGGCGAGGCTCTGGGACAGGTTGCCCACGGAAGTTGTCGATGCCCCCTCCCTGGAAGTGTTGAACCAAGACCAATCCAAGGCCAGGTTGGATGAGGCTTTGAGCAACCTGAACCAGTGTGAGGTCTCCCTGCCCACGACAGGGGTGTTCGAACGAGGTTGGAAATGGTTTGGGAACCATTGTATGATTGTACGAGTCTGTGATAAGAGCCGCTACCAAACCTCTAATACAGACCCCCGGGGGCTGCCACTGCCGCCCGCCCCTCAGCGCCTCTCCCAGTGTATCCCTCTCGCACGCAAACTGCGCAAACTGCGCAAGAGAGCAGGCGGAGACAGCGTAAGGCGCCGCAGCGCTCACAGCGCTCCGCAAGGCGCAACGCTCCGAGAATAGCTCCGCAGAAGGAGGGGGCACTGGCACCGCCTCGCGAAGTATCGTCAGTACCGGCGGACATCTTTGTTTCGGGCAAAGCCGCTGTGGGGCTTTGGCGCTCCTGAGCGTGCCCAGTTCCAAAATGGCCATCGAGAGGGTCTTTTTTTTTAAATTTATTTATTTTCACACAGAGTGGGAAGAAATAAAAGCCAAGAGCCCGGGTTGGGAGGGGTAGAGACGTGGGGAACGCGCCGACCCCCAATTCCTAGCCGGAAGCCGCCCGCTGCGTGCTCAAGAGAGGCGAGGGAGCAGAAGGAGGAGGAGCAGCAGGCGGGTCGGGGGGGAGAGCGCAAGAGCCACGCCGAGCCGCTAAGTCCGCCCGATAGAGCGGGCGCGCGTGGGCGCCGTGCTGAAAGGCCCCGCTGCGCAATCGGCGTAGGGGGCGTTGGGAGAAATCGCCGCAGCCCCTCTGCGCAATTGGTGTAGAGGGCGTTGGAGAATCACTTCGGCGCAATTGGCGTAGAGGGCGTTGGAGAATCGCTTTGCCCCCTCGGCGTAATTTGCGTAGGGGGCGTTGGAGGATCGCCTAGGCCCCTCTACGCTATTAGCGTAAGAGGCGTTGGAGGATCCCTTCGGCCTCTCTGCGGAATCGGCGTAGGGGGCGTTGTTGAATCGCCGCGGCCGCCGCCGCCGGGTTGGCTGGCGGGAGGCGCGCGCGGGGAGGAGGGGGCGGCCCCGCTCGGTGGTGCCGCCGCGGCTTTGGGAGGGCGGGCAGGCAGCCCGGAGCCCAGCGTCAGCAGCGGCAGCCACAGCACCGCCGCCGGCCAGCGCCATGGGTGAGTCTCCAGCCCGGGACCGAGGCTCGGAGGGGCTCCACGATGGGTGGGTTGCATGGAGGCAGCGCGGGAGGAGTAGGGAGGGAGGGCACTGCCGAGACCCCCATCCCAGCGGAGAGGGCCCCCGTCCCTTTCGCCTTTCTCCCGGTCTTCCTTCCCTTCAGTTGTGGCTCCAGCCCCCCTCGCACCCCCCCATTTCCCTGCCGCCCCCCCCCCCCCCCGCAGTCACTTCCTGCCTCGCTGAAATTGTATAATGCAGGCACGGAGCTGGGCAGCGAAAATGCCGGAGATGTTCCTTCTTCCTCGCCTTTCTCACCTTCCCCCCATCCCTATTCCCTTCCTTTTCGCCGCCATCCCTATTCCTTTCCCCTTCCCCCATCTCTATCCCTTTCCCCATTCCTATCCCCATCCCCTTCCCTCCATCCCTATCCCTTTCGCCATTCCTATCCCCTTCCCCCCACCTCTGTCCCTTTCCCTTTCTCTATTCCCATCCCCTTCCCCCCCACCTCTGTCCCTTTCCCTTTCTCTATTCCCATCCCCTTCCCCCCCACCTCTGTCCCTTTCCCTATTCCCATCCCCTTCCCCCCCACCTCTGTCCCTTTCCCTATTCCCATCCCCTTCCCCCCCACCTCTGTCCCTTTCCCTATTCCCATCCCCTTCCCCCCCACCTCTGTCCCTTTCCCTATTCCCATCCCCTTCCCCCCCACCTCTGTCCCTTTCCCTATTCCCATCCCCTTCCCCCCCACCTCTGTCCCTTTCCCTATTCCCATCCCCTTCCCCCCACCTCTGTCCCTTTCCCTATTCCCATCCCCTTTCGCCCACCTCTATCCCTTTCCTATTTCCATCCCCTTCCTCCCCATCCGCTTCCCCCCCGTCCCAATCCCCTTCCCAAATCCCCTTCCCCATCCCCTTCCCTATCCCCTTTCCTCTTGTTCCTAAACCTATCCCCTTCGTCCTTATCCCCATCCCTCCTCCCCCTTTCCTCTTTTTGCGCCCAAATTTGGGAGGGAGGAATTCACTGCAGGAATTAAAGCAGCCTTCAGATATGCAGGAGAGGAGCGGGTGGGACCGAAATCACGGCGGCGGGAGGAGGAGGAAGAGGAGGAAAGGGGTGGGATGGATGAGTGGGTGGGTGCATGTGTGTGTGTGGCAGCGGGAGAGGGCCGAAGGCACCGCGCCGTGTTTGCTCGCCTTGGTAGCTTTTTTCCCTTTTTTGGGGGGATTTTTTTTGAGGGCTTTGTGCCGCTTTTATTTGTGCCGATCTGGCTTTTATTTGCCGGTGGCCGCCTCCGCGGGGCGCCCCGTCTGCGCCCTTCCCGTCGCCTCCTTGTCCCTGGCGGGGCGTTTTGGAAACAAAAAAGCATTAAAAATTACAGTTCACCAACGTCTCTCGTGGAAATTCACGTGGAAGTCTTTATAAGCAGCATCTCTGTGATCCCCTCTGTGTAGCAAAGCAGCCCTGCAAAACGAATCGGAGGGTGGTTTAGCGTTTAGTGAGGGTGGCGGGGGGAAAGGAGTAGTTGTGTATGAAGGTTTTTGCTGGGCAACTTAAGGAAAAGCAGCTGAACTTATTTTAGCGTGAAGTTGTTGGCTTCATGCTGAAAAGCAGTTATGTAAAAAACGTAATTCTGTGAAAGGCAACGTTCAAGAATCTTCTGTGTGCAGTTTGTGTGCCGCCTCCTACAGATGAGAAATCAGTGAACAGAAGACTGTCAGAAGTACCCATTCACTGACTGTTTTTTCTTGGCTGTTGGAAACTCCCTTTGACTGGCGGTGGCTTTAGGTTATGTGCAGTGAAAGAAATGCTTCCATATGTAGAAATGCTTACAGTCTGTATGAATATCAGGACAAAAATAATGTCAGCTTGTGTGAATATGAAGGCTCAGCTCCCTTGAAAGTTAGATGGGTCACTGCTGTATGTCGTAGTTAAAAGGTAGACCATGCCTTTTTTGCAAGAACAGAATTTCAGACTAGAACTTTCACCGAGATATCAAACTAATGTTATAGTAAAGTAGTTCTTTTATAATTCTGGCTACATACATTTCAAAGTTCTTGCCTGCTGAAACATTATGAAATTGGAGAAGATGTATTTTTGTGTTCTTTTGCTTGATACCTGCTTAGTTGGTAGTGTTTGTGTCTCGTTTGATCTGTGATATTACTAGTATCTTTGGCTGGTAACTTTTGAACATAAGAACATTATTTCCTTCTGGCTTCAGGTGACTGCTTTTTTTTTTAAGCTAACATGGGAATAATGAAAACCAATAAATAGAAGTTTTACTTAGGAGAGCAGGTTTTCAAAAGTGATTGCTTTAAAGATTGGTTGCTACCTTCTCAGTGTTGAAACCTGAATTGAAATGCAAGAGCATCACTTTTTCTACATTTGCTACTGTGGAAGAAAGAGTTGCTATTTGGTCATTCTGAACTTGAAGCAACTGCACTCGCAACTATGCATATTGGTCTGTGTGCTGATAATAACACAACATTTCCTTCAGTTTACCCACAAGGACAAGCGACTAGTCTCAGTGAAATGATGCTTCAGATGCATACTCAGTGTGACAAACAAATGTGGTTTTGTATATATAGGGATAAAAACTCGATTGTTTATCTTATGGGGAAATAAAGGATCAGATTTGTCTTCTTTGTAAGCAAAAATACAATAGATTTTGCTTTCTTTTAGCATGAAAATGTCTTCTTTGTTTCATCAAGTGGCTGGCAGCTTAGTGGTACTTTCATTACTCTCTTCCCTGGGTCAGGCTCAGTTCTTCTACTTTAATTTTTCAGTTCTAGTAGCTCAGTGCTGCTCTGGTGATGTTTTTAATACTACCTTAAAACACCCATTAAGACAACAAATCATTGTGAAATACAATGGCTATGGAGTCAAAATCTCATTTTAAACACGAAGTCATTGAAGGAAGATTTACCTCAGAGAAGGTGCGGGAGAAAGGTTTCTACTCAGAGCTATAGTGTGACATACATTTTTAGCTTTAAATTATTGCCAGACTATTCACTTAACCTGTCTAGACCAGAGATGCGTATGTATGAGTGACGTTCTGGTTTCTGTAAGCTAGTGCTCTAGCTCCTGTGACAAGCTAGTTAATTGCAAATGTGTTCTCTGTAATTAGAATGGCATTTAGTCACCATTTAAGTAGTTTAGTTAAGTCTCGTTTAAATTAGTAATTCAAATTTGGGGTAGTATTAAACTGGAGGTTGTCACAAACTATTCCCTAGGAGGGTTTGAATATCCTGAACTGATGTTTATAGATGTCTTACAGAGGCAGGTATGCTGGCATAGGTGAGGTAAAGACATTTCTCAACTGTGAGGGGCTGAAACTCAGTTCACAGAAACCAATGACTTCCTGTCCACCTTGTCAGAGTGAGTTTCAAATATGTTGGGGTGAGTCAAATTGAACTTTTTTCTGGCCCTGGTTTAATGATAGCATCGTCATAGCTCTGTAAAGTCATTTCTATTTGTGTGTCAGGTTTTTTTTTAATAGGAAAGAATCAAATCAATATTTACTTACATAACTTACATAACTTATAGGATGGCCTTCTGCTTTAGTTTAATACAGCTGCTCTGCAAAAGTAGGTATTTGCTGCATTGCACAAGCAGGGATGTGAAGCTTCTGTAGGTTGTGAAATTCTTCGTGTTTTGGGACAAATCAGTAGGCTCATAAGCACTTCAGAAGACAATATGTGTCCATTTTTCTTTTGACAGACTTTGAACTAGAGGTACGTAAAACACACGTCTGACTAAACCTTATTCTGATGTATATCCAGGTCTTCCCACAAAAGCCACTTAATCTTACTTTTGCTTTCTGTGCATCCGTGCTGTTCCATGCTTCCAAATGTGCTTTGGAGAAACCCACCAGCTGCACACCGACTTCAGTGTCTGGACTGGTAGTGCTGCTGCACAGAGTGGTGCGCTGCCCTGTAGCCCTTCTTAAAACGGCCTGTGGGAGTCTGTTCTGCAGTGGCTCCGGCTCTGTATCTTATTTTCAAATGGCTCTTTGTGTGGCCGTTTTTATGCCAGATTTCTGTCATTTAACGCAATGATAGTTCAGAGTGCATTTGTAAATAATTTTGGATGCAGTATTACAGAACAATAACACTATGGGTGTTACATTCAGAAGCACTTAAGCAACTAAAATAAAACTGAATTATTTCTTAGTAGCACAGAAGATTTAGAATTTCTTTTGTCAACATGGAAAATTGTGTCTCAAGATGTAGGTGTTTTTAATTAGTTTTTTTCATGTTTTATACTTAATGTTGTGTGCTTTTTTTTTTTTACCTGAATAGTAAAGATGTCACAACTTACAAGCAGGGGGAGGATTGATTAAAGCATCAGGGAGATTTCTCCCTCCTGTGACCCACTATAACTATAGGGGACTCCATATTAAGATACAGCACCTATATTTTGTGTCAGTTTTTAAAAAATAGAGCTTTTTAATGGAAAAATTGCATCATACTCACAAAAGGTGTGAGACCTGAAGAAGCAAAAAAAAGTTTTACTTTAGACTCATCTTTTATTTGACAAAAAAAGACCAAGGGGTGACCATGGGCTTAGAAACATGCTCTCAAAGGAGAAAATATAACATATTAAGCTTTTTCCAGTGCTTTGGGGTAAAGCGTGTCAGGAAATAATGATAAGGAAGAGAGACATTCACAATTAGTTTGTGTATATGAAGCACACTTTTTTAATGTTGGTGAGTGTTGAGCTACAGAGTAGCAGTTTATCAAATTCTCATAAAAATAGTCTTATTGTAGGTAGAAATCAGTCTGTTGTACAGTAATGCTATTACAAAGAGGCCTTTCGGAAAGGCAGCAGAAACATTGATGGCGGAATTTCTGGTGTGACATTTGTCTGAAAAAGCATTGTAAGTTGTTGCAGTTGATGTTGAGAAAAATGCAAAATGGTGTGAATTGGTACTGGTGCCAGTGGTTGCCACTGTAATATGGGCAGGCAGGTTATTAGAAGACTAATGTGTGAAATATTACCTCTTTTTATATTTCATACATTAAAAGAACACTCATGTAATGATTTAAGTTGAACTTTAAATGAAATGAAATTTGACATAGTGAGATGGTCGAGATAGCCAAGAATGCTTAAGTTAACATTAACATAAAGCTTAAATCAAACGTTTTCCAGTGTTGGCCAATTGGAGAGTTTTAGGCTCATTTATGTGTAATTATTTCACTTTTCACAGGAAGTTTTAGTATGCCCAACAGTATTTTCAAACAGTGTCCTCTGCTTTTCTTCTTGTTCTTTCTTGAGATCCTTATCATGCAATTTCATATCTTCCGCTGATGTAACTGGACTGCAGCAGATTGTGTGGTTTTTTCTTTCTGTTTTGTTACCTGTAGTGTTCATATACTGATTAGATGAGCTTGCCGGTGTGGCTGAAAGTTAACCTTAGGGTAGAGTGGCTTTCAGCTGGCTATGTGAGCTAATCTGGCTTGTTCGTGACCTCTGTATGGTTACCAGAACCAATGCGAGAGAAGCCTAAGCTCACCTCCAGCAGTACAGTTGCTGGGTGAATCTGTTGGCCAGCTGCTTGAAAGGAGGCAATTTTGCTGCTCTCCCCACCCTTGCAGCGGTGCCTGTTTGACCCAACAGTGAGTCAGTTCATGGAGTTGAACTCACAGGAACTGCCTGGTTTTTCTTCCTCAAGATTATTTTTCTTTTTATCAGTTGGGTTCCCTGAACCTTTGTATCATGGAATCACAGAAGTGTTGGCATGAAAAAGGAAATGCAAGTGTGCTCTAGGCAAGGGATGAAACTTCAGCCGACCGTTTCAGTGGTAAGAGAGGTACATGCAGTCCTGCTTTAGTGCCTGTTTTAGACTGGTGCAACGTGGCACCACTTCAAAGAGAAGCGAGCTTGATTTTATTACTCTTCTTACTTCTTATACTGAACCTTAATGTAGGCTGAAAGTTGTGGTACTGTGCCCAAGGCAGAAGAGATACGTGGTAGTTGATCGAGTTGTACGGCTTGTTTATTTCTTCTGTACCAATGGTTAAGATAGGGAAAAACGCAAACCCTCTTATGTTGGAGGAATGAATGCCGTTGGCTAAGAAGATAGTATTCTCCCCTTGGTGCTGAGCTGGTGTCTTAGCTGAGGATAAATGCAAGTAGGCAAAGTTTAATGGATCTTGTTTTCAGCAGCTGCCATTTACTCCCTGAGCACTGAGTGGGTGAGGCGACTTGCTTTTTATTGTCTGCTGTTGCATCATTACCTAAGATGTTTATGATAATACTAATTGAGTCATGTGCAACTAAAATTAAAACCCTGTCTAATGATGGCTGCAGAGGGTCTTAGGATCTGGTTAGGACTAGAACTGTAACGATGTCTTAAGTTGAGCTACCAGTTTTAGCTGACTTGTCAAAAACAAAGTAGTTATGAGGCATTGAAAGCTGTTGTTGGAGAAATCTAATTTTTCTGGAAGCTTTCTGACAGCAAAGATTTTTCTGGCTGTGCAGTCTTAACAACACTCATTGTAGCTTTTTCAAACAAGAATACAAAACTCAAGAGTATATGACTCAAAATGTTAGTTCCAGATGCTGGCTTAGGTGTCATTGAATGGTTTCAAGTTTGGAACAGTGAAAATTTCTGAAATAAAATGAGGCCAAGAAACCTAACTTGTTTTTTTCTTCCCCCCACGCCCTGCTTCTGGAGACAAACGTTTCCTAATTGTAGTTAATAAAGGTATACTAATAATCCAAGAGATTCAAGATTAAATTAGTTTCCTCTTGGGAGGCTTTGCCAGATGGTGTGAAATCAAAGTCCAAGTAATCTCTTGATGATGGGTAAGTGGGAGCCATCCCATTGGTGCCGTCTGTGTTCTTTATTTTTTTTTTAGCACTTAGTTGAGAGAAAACTTACAGAGGAGAAAAGTCTGCAAACTGCTGCAGTGTTAGTTACTGAAGCCCACAGTCATCTCCTGCTGTTCAGCCGTGCCAAGTATTGACCTTCAGTGCTCTTATTTGCAGTTCTGTGGGCGTCTGCAAACCTGTAAGTTTTCAGAGCAGTGGAAGAAACCTGCAGTTTGTAAGTAACAGGCTGAAGCATTGGGGAAAAGACTTTACAGGGAATGAGGCAAAAACTAGAGGATATGGTTGTTTAGTCCTGTTGTGAAATTGTGGATTATGAATGAAAGGAATCTCCCTTTTAATCAGTTAAAGGAAAAATATCTTGATGTTACAAGTTCAAAAACTGGGGACTAGGTGCTTGAAAGGAGTAGGTAGTGATAATGAGCGCCTGTCCCATAGAAATTTGCAAGGAAAGCTTGGAATTTCAGCAGGAAGTTTTTTCTTACTAGCAGTTTCAAATTTAATTAGCAAGTTAATTTTTGTGACGGTCGGTGTTTGTTGCTTTTTAGGTGTTTAAAATTTGTGTTCTGAATCCTTAAACAGTTCACATTTTCAGCTGGTGAGTTCAAAATTATATCAGTGCTCAGTATTTATGCAGACCAAGTGAAGTTATTTGAGTGTTAATACCTCAGTAATGGAGGGACACTGACATCTTGTTTCTCAAAATGTATGCAAGAGTTTATTTTGGAGAAGACTTTGAAAGCAACTAAGAGACAGCTTTTCCAAATAAATGTTCAATGGATGGCCTTTAACCTGGTCGCTGAATGAATTTCACTTGGCACTAGCTTTGTGTCTCTGGTTTCTTGCCTAGTAATGTGCCTGCAAGACAGCAAATATCTCCTTAGGTAAAGGTGAGTTTCTTTTGGTATGTTCAAGTCATTGTTGTTGTGGGTAGCAAAAATGATTCCGGGTTTCTTGTTCTTCCAAATTGCGTTCCCAGTTGTGAATCTTGGTCATCAAAGACTCTGGTGTGGCAGCCATGCATGGAGAGATTTTTAACTCGCACTCTAAAATTTATCATGGCTAATCATGCAGGAGAGCTGCTTTGCTGGTATTCATTTTGGACCGTGTAATGCATGCTCTTCACAGCCAGCTTTGTTACTAAAGCCAAAACCAAAAGTACTTGGGAAGCTGAGAAACCGACAAATTTGCTGCTGTTGATTGCTGGGATCGTTCACTATCACGCTGTGGCTTCAGTCCTTGCAGTCTTTAGTTTTGTCATCCAAGGCAATTAGAGCGCTGGTGTTCTGGATGTTCTCAGATGGGTTGGCTTCCTCTTTGAAAAATGTATACCAATTTAAAAATTAATTCCTTGACATGGAGTGAGTGAAATCAAAACTTAGGGTTTCTGACTGCCAACTTGTACTACGGATGAGTGATAATTATACCAATTATATATTGTAATAATCTTAATATAAAACCTGGATGATACATTTTATTATCAGTATGGACCATTCTTTTGTATCAGTTGCCATTGCAACCCGCAGGGAAACAATCTTAAGTTTTACTTACTGTTTTCCTTAAACAGTAATTATAATGGGAGCTATCTTTCTGTGCTATCTCCCTAGCTTAAAACAAAGACAATTAAAAACAATGTAGCTAGCTAGCTGTGTTTCAACACAGCTTAAGTTTAACACATGGAGAGGCTTTTATTAGTTGGCATAATTCTTTAAAATAACACCTGCATCTCTTTTTTATGTCCCTGGTCTCATTGGAGTTCTTTTATATTATAAATAAAGAATTTCTCAAACAGTGTGGAAATGGTTAAAATTTAAAATCCTCTTAAGTATTAGTAATGTAACAATATCCCCAAGGAGCTGCACTGGTAGAGTTTGAGCCTGATAGCAGTAGTATTGTATTGAAACAGAAAAACAAACATGATTTCAGAGTATCCCGAAAATTCAGTTTGTAATTAGAAGTCTAACATGTCTGTTGATGTCATTAAAATATGCTGTCATGGAGAGAAATGAATGCTGTGGAAAATTGCCTAATCTGCTTCAAGTGGTTAAAAAATACAGTAACTTAACTTTAAACTACCACTATGCCTTTTTTCCATAAAGATGTTTTAAATTACTAGTTGGTAACAACTTGTTAATGATGAGATAGTCTTGAGATATATTTTAATTTTTCCAAGGAAATTGCTTGTCTGAGATGAGAATTAGTGCTTTCAGAAGTAATTGGGTTTCACTGTTCCAGGATGCTAGTTTGTTACAGCACAAAAATAGAATAAACCTTAAAAGACAAATGACAGGGACTTATTTCTCAGAGATTTTTAGCTCAAAATGTCTTTCTTGGTGAAACCTGCCAGGCTTCTGAAGGCTTCTGTAAGACGGAGCTTGAGGTGTTCAGCATAGAAACTAGTATAGGAAAATAAGAGAATATACAGAAAACCAGATGGCTTCCATATGGGAACAAGTGGCATCCACCATAAAGAAATGGATGATAAAAGCCCTTCATCCTAGTTACTTGAAATGAGAATTCCTCGTGTTAAAAGAAGCACCAGAGATGCTGCAATTTCCCTCATGATTTTAGGGAGAACACCCTTCACTTAGTTTGCTGTGTTGAACATACTTGAGTATTTCTGTATGAGTGATTCACCTCTCATTAGCATTTCTGCACCTACACGTTCAAAAAATTTTAATAGATCTGATAGTAGCCCTTTAGGCTAGAAATGTAATAAACGCATTTTTTTGTATTTTCATCTTTATGGCTGCTTGATGAGGAGAATGGGATATATTGCTGGGGAGTTCACTTCTGTCAGTATTCAAGGCATAGAACAGAAGGGAGCGCAGAGTGCGCACCTGCAGGTGCCTTTTTCTAAGATCCTGGGTTGAAATATTGCCAGTTGGATTGCAGGAATCCATTCTTCCTGAAAAATTTCCTCCTGTTCTTGGGCTTATGTAAGATGTTCTTGTTACTTCACCCAGGGATTTGGGGTGGGAGAGGGAGGGAATCAGTTTGTTTGGGTTTTTTATTGTTTTTTTTTTTTTAAACAGGTCTAAACCTATAAACCATAACTTCTCACCACTGATGAATCTTTTGTGTTAACTGACCAATCTGCATGCAAAATTTGAAAATGCCGTGTGAAGGTGAACCTGAGGGAACTGAAAAATGCTCAGCAGTAACTTATGTTAAAGGGAAATGGCAAAGGAACTTAATGATACATTACAGCATGATACTTTCATGTGTTCTTTAATACTTAGCATGCTTTGTTGCTTCTTTCTACTTCGTTTCCATTGCTAAGTAAGACTCTTGAAATAGTCTTTGGGTTGAGGCACCAACCTGCTTTTTGGAGAACCTCAGTGTACTTAAAAACGACTCTTCAAATCCATGATTTAGTTGATTTCAGAGGAGATGAAAGTAGTGCGAGATAAAACTGCCTGAAAGTTCCCACCACTTGTTTTTTTAAAAAAAATTATTTAAAAGATGTTATTTACATCTCTTTGGGAAACTTCCACAGACTAAATAGACAAGTGATATGTTAAATATGAAGTAGAGTACAGATACTTTTTTATTATGTTTGGGTTTGTTGTTGGTGGGTTTTTTGTTTGTATCCAGGAATCTTCCACAGTTATTTTTTTTTTTTCCCCCAAAATATTTTCCCTTGGCATTTTCCCTTCAACCCTTGCCTCAGGGTTTGTATTGGAATAAACATTCAATGATAGTTAAACTGAGGAGGAGGAGTTAGGAAGATTAAAAATGGTGGTAGACACACCAAGTGATGTGTAGTTGATGCTTGATCTGCTGCTGTTCCTGACACTAGTTCCCAGTTTACCTTTTGGGTGACCTCTTTCTGTAAGCTTTCCTGTCTCCTGTGCCATTTCTTACTGTAGTCATTTTGAACCCTACTTTATGGAGTGGAAGATAATTGGACACTTAACTATTAAATTTGATTTTGCGTTCGTTGTTTCAGTTAGATGCAAGTTGCTGTTTGATGGTGGTTTTTGTGCTGCTTTCTGCAGGCAGCTCAAGGCTTTTTTAAAAACCAAAATAAAGGGGGAAATGCACAAAAAACAACAACAAGCTTTAAAATTATATTCCTATACTTTTAAATTGTATTTAAAATGCACAGAAAAGGTTTACTTTCCTTCAAGGAATTTGCTGTCTAGCTAATTCCAGTGAAGGATGAAGTATTACATAAAAGCTGTCAATGTGTGGCTGACCTGAATGTTTTGTAAGGTAATCATGGGTAGAATTTCTTTTGATATTGTTTGCTGTAGTTATGCAGGCCTGCTTTGGTAGTTTAACAGCCTTTTTTTTTTGCTCTCTCCATCTATTTATAATTAGTTTTGGTTTTCTAAATAGTTAACTGACTTAATTTTTGTGTCCTCACCTGCTTTCTTTCACATCTTTGGCCACTGTAAGAACTGCAGCACTGGCTCTGTTCACTGTAGCAGCTGTGGACTGTGCACACTTTGCTCAGGCATGCCCTTGTGTGCTCTACACTGACTCTGAAGGCTGGCAGTTTGTTTTTAACAGGAAAATTAAGGTTTGCTAGTGTGCCTGCTACATCCCCTTTCGTTTTTTTCATAGTTTTCTACCTTCCCTCTAGACACGCTGCCTGTAGCGCAGCAGATGGACTGTGCTGTTTGCTCTTTCTGATCTTTTACAGTGCAGAATCCTTTTGGTTTTCGACATCCCATGTGTTTCAACAGTATCTGATAATAATGCAGATGATAGTGTCTGGCACAGGAAAAGAGAAAGAGTCTAAAGCTCACTTTTCACCTATACTGACTCACTATGTCCAGTGAGATTTTGAGGAACAGTTGAATTCAAAGTACATTCACTGGATCAGTGATCCAAGTTATTGATCATTGGCTTGAGCAGCTTGCTTCTGGAAAGTGAAAAAGATCCTGATTTCTTAATCACAGGCACACATCTAAATCAATTTTTGGCTCCTTTTTGAGGATAGTTTTAATGTTTTGTGATGTAGGCAAGACCCTAGGTTCGTACTTGGAAGCCAGGTTGTCCTATTATGAAAGAAGGCTTTTAATATTTATTGGTGCCTATTTGAGGGAATAAAAGAGCTAATTTCCTTTCCTTTAGTACTAGGCTTCTACCATGCAGATTATAGCAGATGTTATTTACCTGACAGATATTTTCACTTTAATTTGAATTGTGAAAGGAGAAGCATGTTTGTAGATGTTCAGTTTAAGATTAACTTTATAGCTAGAGCTGATGAGTTTCCCCTTTGTTTTGTTATTGCTATACTTTTTAAATTCAGTTGTTTTTTTTTTAAATGTGGATTGCATATATTGTAAATTATATTAACCAGTGCTCAGGGCTTGTAGAAGCATTGCTGCACTAAATACTGCTACCTAAAGCTCCTATTTTAAGAATGTGGTAACAAAAACTGTCAGTTGCAAGATGTGCACTTATTGTCTGCCTCTGAGATATGGCAGGATGAGATGGGGATATGTATGAGCTGTATATTTTATGTATTGCATCTGTATTGAGAAATCGAAAGAATGAAGACTTTGTTAAACTGTAGAAAGCTTTTACAGGTTTTGAAGATGTTGGTAAGGTAAATCGCTAGGCCTTTTTGTGGCTTTTGGAGGCTTCTAGATGCTGATGTGGAGACTTTAAACAACTAGCACTGTTAGAGAGAAGAAATAAGTACCACCATGTCAGGTATATTGGAGAAAATATAAGTCCACAGTGTTCTGTTCTATAGAATAGTCTTTCTATGTAAAATTAGAAACTGTTAAACTGATTTTACTCATAGTGTGATGGTAGGAAATTGAATAGAAATGCTGTGGTTGAGGTGTACGCAGAAATTGGCTAAAAGTTTGAAAAAGATGGGTTTTGCTTTGTTGAAATTGGTGTTAAAGGAGGTGCAAATTTTTATATTTTGGCACGTCTCACATCTTTCGAAATAAACTGTGTATAAAGGAAACTTTTCATATAGCTTGATAGCATACAAGAGCAAAATGACTCCATAGCAAATGTAAATTGTAGCAAAAGTAGTTTTCCAAATGTGTGCCCTGGTCCTAATGTGTGAAATAAGTTAATAATTATCACCTTTATTTTCATGGTTGATGTTATCACACACCTAATGCAATGAGTATCCGTGCCTTTTCTAAAACTGTTTTATGCTGCTTATAGTTGTGGTCAGATTTCAGCAATTCTTGGGTTTTCTGTGATGCTTATGGAAATACTGGGTCCTTGAAGGACACTAGGAAAAAATGCATTGCAATTCTTTCTTTTAGAATAAGCTTGATTGAGAAGCTCCAAAGCCAACTTTGGTTGGAAAGAATAGTCATTCTACAGTGTCAAATTACTGTTCTGTTTTGTCTTTTTTCTCTCCAGTTTTCTGTTAATATTTGCTGCCAGTTTTGATAGGTCATAGCTCCTTGAGGAGTTTTCATAACATCCCATAACAGGCTGGTTACTACCAGTGCACAGCAGCTGCATTTACCTGTGTAGTGTGAGCTCAGTTCTCAGGCTACACATAGTAGAGGTAAAAAATGCCCTTCTTGGGATTTGTCTCCTCAATTTGCATCTTGATGAAAAGGTTAAGGTATGCTGTTTTGTCAGGCAGTGGATCTTATGCCAGGGACTGTTGTCACTGGCCCAGATGGTATTACCTGAAGAATGTATGCTGTTTTGTCAGGCAGTGGATCTTATGCCAGGGACTGTTGTCACTGGCCCAGATGGTATTACCTGAAGAATGACTATTTTAGATTTGTCATTCCTCGACGCAGCACTGAATAAAGGAGGGTTGTAAATTATGGTGTCTGTGCCAACAACAAAGATGATAGACACCCTTGAGAGAAAACAAGGAAAAGAAGAGGTTTTGTCAGTATTTTTCCTAAGAACTCTTTGGAAAGCCACTGATGGTGCCTCCGTTCTCTTTTTCTCATTTGCATAGTTATAGGAGCTTGCTGCTGGCTATTAATCCATTGATTCAGATGATGGATCTAAAAATGCCAGCTCTGCAGCTGCTTTATGTGGGCTTTGACATTTTGCTTGGGGGTGACCTACGTTAAAGTAACATTGAGTACACAGAGTGGATGCATCAAAAGTCAGCTAAGGTCAGTGCTGTAGTTGCTTGTATGACTTGCCTTCATTTGTGCCAAGTTAGAGCGGAGATGATGAACAACTATGAGGACTTAAAAATGTTAGATGATATAAAATGATAGCTAAAATACAGCATAGGTGAACATAGCAATACATATGCAGGCTGCTTTTGTGCTGCACTCTCAGTGATAAGCTATGAACATCTCTTAAAGCTCAGGAGCGAAGTTTTGTGCATGTGTACAGTTCATGGTATCATTGGCTCAGTGCTCAGGAGTGCTCAAAAAACCCAAATTATGCATTGGGAATTGATAAGATAGGAACAGAGAACAAGATACTGCATGATCAGACTGTGGATGTGTGAATATTTTGTCTCTTGAATACTGTATATAGCTCTCACCCTTGTCTCTCCAGAAGACTACAGAGCTAGAAGAATGTTATGGAAGAGCAGCAGAGGTGATCAGAGGCATGAAACAACTTCTTTTCAGTGAAGTATGCTAGATTATTAAGGCTGTTTTTCAACACAGATAGTATTGTGCAGCAATTAAGCCAACAGGTGCTGATTTTGAAATGGTAATCCTCCTTTTAACAATGTACAGGTAATCAGAGGGGTTCCTTGGTACAAGGGTTTTTGTGGCTGCTCTGTTTATGTGATGCTAAAAGAGTGTAGGAGTGCATGAAAGAGGAATCAATCAAATGCTGTTTAAGTGGAAAAATTCACCTATCTTAACAAATGCCTAAGAGCTAGATTTTTGGTGGTTACAGAAGTGTTTAGAGAAATGTTTCTGTCTGTTTACTCAGTTGTGCATGCTGCTTTAGATGTGTGGTTTTGGCTGCTGTTGAAGGCAGGAACTTTGGTCTGATCCATACAGCTCTTCTTGCTGACTGCTGGTTTTAAAACGGTGCTGTTTAGAATAATGCTCTTTTCAACTAGGGAACCAGGCCCTCCTGTGTACTTGATGATCTGATGTAGAAGTCATTCATCTGTGCTTGACAACACTACGTTGTTCCAAAGCTGAAACTAGTGATGTGCAACATGATAAATGATAATAATACAGTTCTTAAGGAGGCTGACATTAAAACCTTTGGGTATTCATACTGCTCCGGGATTTGCAGTGTTAGTTCTATTCTCTACAGCTTGCTCCAGTTGTCATGCACATGTATCTGTCCTCCTAAAGCTGCATGGAGTGTCTTGTGCCACCTCTTTGCAGGGCACTGAGAAGGACTGAACTGATTAGCAGTGCTTTGCTTTTGTGTCCTCTCAGAAAAGTGCGGAGGCTAAGCACACAGCATGTTGTATTGTCATGGCTATGGACGATGAAAGAATATGAGGGGGACTGTAGGAATGGAAAGCGCATGACCCATGAGGTAGTAAAAGGAGAAGGGAACCAGTGCTACTTTGAACTGCAGTTCCATCGCAGTGTAAATTTTCTAAAAATAGGCCCTGAGCTTCTGGGAGTATGGGATTGACTTTAAAAAGTGCATGTTAGGGCTCAGGAGCATCATTGACTGCTGCCTTAGAAAGTGGTATCGAGATTATTTTTTTACACTTTTTTGTAATGTTGTCTTGAACTATGCAAGCACAGGAAGATATTTAGTGAAAACCATAAAATTTAAAGGTCTTTTTGATATGGGTATGTAGTTAAAGTGTTTTAAGTGCTGTATTGGAGAAGTAGCATAGGTCTCTTGCCATCTGTAGAGTAAAGTGATGTGAAACAGACACTTGTGACCCCTAGTTATTTTCTAGCTGTTCAGCAGAGACAATTATGTCCAAATTTGCAGCAGTGATGCTTGGTATTGCAAATGAAGTGAATTGACACCCTTCATTGAATGTATAAAGTAATATAAAAATACAAAATCCCGAGAGATGTTTACTGTGATTATGGCTTTGATCTTTGAACCTTTTCCTCTCTAAAATGAAAATATTGTGGAGTACCATGGCAAAATGAGATTACATGTTCCAGTGTGCACTGCTGAAGAAAGTAAATGCTCTTGAACCTATTACAGGTTCAGATAGCATAGAGTAAACAAAAAACATGCTGAATAAATAGAATAAAAAGAACGGTTGAGTAACTGCCTGAATTGATCATTAAATGCTGTGGAGATTGTAGTGTTTTATCGTGAAATGAGGCTGTCGTACATCTCAAGCAAACTAAATTAAGGTTCCGTAGAACACTATGTTAAGGATACTAGATTAAAAGTATTGTGGGTAACTTTGTTGGTCAAATGTAATTAACTTTTTCTTTCTTTTTCTTTCTTTCCTCACACCGCCTCTGTTTCTTTGTGGATTGCTGTTGCACCTGTGTGGACTTGTTGCTGCAATGGATCAAATTCATCCTTTTATTGGACTTCTTTTGGATATATTCTTTCAACATCTTCAACACTGGAAATGATGGAAATATGTTGTTTTCAAAGTAGCTGTAAGTATTACTTTGATAAAGATGTATTATAGCTTTTGTGGAAATAGAAGCAGTAGGGGTTTAGTAGATGAACTGAAACTGAGCTTAGGCAGCAGCTGGTTGAAAACCAGGAAGGCATAAAATTTAAGGGGAAGCTATTGGAAGTATTAGAAGCATGAGATGTCACCTGGCACAGTGATCAATACAGTGGAAGTCAATGCTTCAATTAAAAAAGTAATAAGTAGTTTCTTTTAAGAACTGTTGCAAGAATTTAAGAAACTTAATTCTTTGTTTCGGTCTTAGAAGTAGCATATTATGAACAAATGCAACCTTTTAAAAGTGGGTAGGTTGAAAGCTTCAACTTTAATTGGTATTGTTATACTAGAAATCTGAATCTGGCATCCTACTAATGGAGTATAAGTCTTCACATTAAATACAGCATTAATGCCAAGTGTAACACTTCACACATCTTTCTGGTTAGTTACTTTTGTATTTCCTTATCTGAAATTGTGGGTGTAGATATGACAGACCGATGTAACAGAGCAAACTGCTTGAAAGTTGCCATCTATTCATGTTTAGCATTTCATACTGAGTGTTCTTAAAGGTCTTAGTAGTAAAACTGTCCTAAACGTGGAGCTATATGTGAAGGGGAGGGCAAGAGAAATAAAATTAATTTAAACAAGAATTACATCTAAACCCATTTGTAGTATTAACTAGATTGGATGAGGGTGTGAGCTGTTTCTGGTAAGCATGACATATGTTAAAAGGTATGTAGGCATCAAACCATGCAGGTGGTTGACAAGTAGAACTATAGGGAGTGTCTGACTGTAATTAGGTATTTTACATCTGGTATGATGAATACCAGTTGTGTATCCTTAGTGGTTATTAAGGGCC
Organism: Dromococcyx pavoninus; assembly: GCA_033558185.1. Taxonomy (NCBI): domain Eukaryota; kingdom Metazoa; phylum Chordata; class Aves; order Cuculiformes; family Neomorphidae; genus Dromococcyx; species Dromococcyx pavoninus. The sequence continues at coordinate 1,083,881 of JAUMJL010000425.1, read as the reverse complement.
TGCACTGTTAAGGAGCTCTTTAATGTCTTAAAGGGCACCCACCTTTGTCATGTATTGTCTCTGAAACTCTGGCTCCTGTTTGGGGTTTTAGAATGTGATTGTATACCTCACATGTAGTTGTAGTAATAGTTTGGAAAAGTAATCCAGTCTTTGGATTTTTAAATTCCTGGCTGATTTTTTTTTTTTTTTTTAGTATTTTGAGTCCTCTAGTAGGGGACACTGTTGCTGCAGCTAAGGCTGCATTGAAACAAAGTTTCTGGATGACATAAGACAAACATTCCTACATTTAGAGAAGTAATAACGTTGTTACAGTGTGTGGATTCGAACTTGAAGCCATAACATCTAGCTTTAGGTGTTAGGTCATTAGGTGTTCCTCTCTTATTGTGTATGAGTTAATGAATTCAAAGATACTGCCCTTTTGAAACTTGGAGAATTTGATGCAATGTATTATCACTAAATGAGAGCTGATAGTAATTTGTGCTAGGATTAAATCTATCTTTTCAAAATAATTCTGCAAAATTTGAACTTCCAAATTTATTTGAATTTGATGATGGCACCCATGGTGTAGTATTGCTTAAGAATTATGTTTTGTTTGGCAAATGGAGAAATAAGTCATGTGACCTAAAGCAAAGAGTTGATTCATTGATGAGTGCAGTTGAATTGCAAAGAAATTAGTTCTTTTAAAATGGATTGTGGTTTTTTATATCCTTGCAAAAAATGTTTGCTTTAATTTAAAATGTTTGCTTTAATTTAAAAAAAAAACCTCCTAGAATTTTTTAAAAAAATTCTTAATATTGTAATAAGTTTATTATGTTGATTCAGTGTTTAGCAAAACATCCAAATAAGCCTATGTCAACCACATACCAAATGTAAATAAACTGCACTCTATCCTATACAGAGAAGTCTAAGGCAACGGTGCCTGTAGTAGAAAAGTTATTTTTTTACTTCTTTTGGAATTCCTCTGTCTTCTTGAAGATAATCTTATGGAGAGGAATTCAGTCCTGTATGCAGCACTTCAGCTCTGTAGATGCACCTAACTCTTTTAAGATCTGAAATTGCGGTACTACCAGATCACATCCTCTGAACTTTGCGTGGGTTTTAAAGGCTGAAGTTATTCCTCGTTAGAAACAAGACCTTGTGTTGCTTTCAGACAGTTATCTCTGAGAATATTTTCAGATTCTCCATAAACGAACTAAACTGTCTTGTAAGAAGATCATCAGATTTATTATGCCTTCAAACACACTTCTCGAATTCTACTAGAAGAACTGTTTAAAAGTAGCATGACTGATTTATGGAGGATCGCTGGGTCTAGTACAGTGAGGGAGAGACATTTTAAGCACCTCCAACATTTTCATTAGTGTAGTAGGAAGGAGTAATGGCTAACATCCAAAATTCTCATCTTTTCTGTAGTAGGCAGTAGTTTGAATAGCCTCTTTGAAGTACAAGACAACTGAAGTTTTGTCTTTCTGAAGGATTTGTTGTGATGCGTCCTTCATTAACTTAAGTGTAGATCTAGATTTACTGTAAAGGAATTACAAAAAGCCTCTAGTTGTGTGACCGGAAATAAGAGGGTGTTAGGTAAGTCCATATAATATTGTGTCTGTACCACCATGGCTCCTAGGAGTATAGGAAAGCTGCACTCACATTAATTGTCTGTGTTTCAAATGGTCATTGGAATGAAGTTGATTGTATTTTAATCTATTTGTATGCTTCTGTGCTTTTGCAGTCATAATGTGGTAATTGCATTTGCTCAAAAGACTCTTGGCATAGCTGACTTTGTGGCAGTCTTTTGACTATCCAGTGGAAAAAAGAAAAAGCAGTTTTTCCTATTTATTGTTGCAGTTCATTGCACTGTCTTTGATGTAGAGAGCTTAGGGTGTTGAGAGGTGTTCACTTTTCTACAAATGTGAAAATGAAGTGAGCACTTAAATAACTAAAACCCACCACAAACAAAGTAAGAAGTTACAAGCTTTTATTTATTTATCTTTTTCCCCAAATATCTCTTGCCTTAGCAACAGAAGAACCTTGAAGGATATGTGGGGTTTGCAAATCTTCCCAATCAAGTTTACCGGAAGTCTGTGAAGAGGGGCTTTGAATTCACGCTCATGGTAGTAGGTAAGTTTGTTTCTTTGTTTTGAGTGGTGGCCACTGGAAGTATATTGACATAGTCCTTCAAAATCTACAGTAAGCAATGTAAATATGTTTTTTGCGATCTCATGAGAAAATATGGATCTCCCTATTCTACACGATTAAATCTAGAGTGTGTGAAAAGAATATATGATGTGCAGGTAGATGAAGAAGAGAAGAATAAGGGATAAGAACTGTGTAGTTCATGCAGTCTAAGAAAAAAGCTGGTGGGGGTCTAGTCTAAAATGTGACTTGCAAGCATGACATAATAATTTGAACTTTGGTTTTCATTTGAGTAGGAAAAAATGAAGTGCTTTTATAGAGTGCAACATGGCAAACTGGTATCTGAAAGTAAAGTTGGAGTCTTCCCTGACACAAACCTGGCAGCAGGATCCTGTATATCTTGCAGTTCTGTGGCCGCAATGCTTTGCTAGAAATTCAGAGCTTTAATTTAAACAAACCTTTCTTGTTTGTATGGTTTCAAAGAAAACCAAATGTAAACAGCGCATTCTCTATGGACTACAGAGAATGGGAAAATATAGTTAGTATGGATGAATAATGAATGCCGTACAGAACGGTTCCTTTAGGCTTCTGTGATGACCCAAATTGTCATCTGTCCTGATAGGACTTCAGATTTCCTTTTATTACTCTTTTGAGTACTTGCATGGTAGTAGACCGTTAACTAAGGTTAGGTACGTTGGTCTGTAACCGATAAGTATGTGCTGGATACGTGAACCCAGTTCTAACATGCTAATGGTTAAAATAATGGCAATAAAAGTGTTTTATAATAACCAGCTGTCTCTTTGTTGATGTTTACCTATATCTTTTGTAATTTGCATAGCTCAATAATTCTTTAGTGTTTTGTCGCCAATACAGTGGATATCTTGTGCAGTCATTATGTACGTGTGGCATGTTACATAATAGTGCTATTGATAGAGTTAGGAATCGAGGTCAAATTGATGAGCACTCATTGTAGATCACTTACAGTTTTCTTTTGATTACAAAGTGAGTTAGAATTTTGAAATACAAGCTGTTTTTACTCTTTCAGAACTTGATTACAGGTTCCTTTGTAATCTAGCATCCAAATACATAATTCATTATTTGGTACTAAGCTGTTTAGTCTTAAATAAAATTTGATTTTTGGATGTCTACAGGAAAAAGGGAAGAGGTAAAGGAGAACTGTTTTCATAAAGTGTTACTCCAGAATGGGGTATAATTTGTGCTTCCAAGTTTCATTCTCATGAAAAGCAAGTCACATAAAGCACTAGCAGCAAATGTAGTGATCTATAAGAGCTGGAGAAAGTGTGTAAAATTACTTCAGTGTACTTACCTTTGCCTGTAGTACAGCTTAATGCCACTGCATTTAGGGAAGCTGTAGAAAATTGTGGCCATTGAGAAGAAAAGTTGTTTCAAAATCAGATTGAAAATGAGATGATGATTAGGAAATGTCATTACTAGTTTTACTTTTAGTATTTTTGTACTTACTACTAAGACTTAATTTGCATGCAATTGTCTGAAAGTTTACTGGCAGAATTGGCAGTAGTTTTCTAAATGAAAAATGCATCTAATTCTCTTATTCCAGGCCCCACGTATACGAATCAGATATTTGAAAGTGAATGTTTAAACAGAATGATAGCTGATCTTTTCATACTCTCAGATTTGGGGAGGAGCAGGGGAAGGGAGAAATTAATTTGTTCTAAGTCTTTAAAGTGATCTGTCTGGTAGTAGTGTGTCCTGAAAAGATATATCTATTTTAAATAGAAAGATTAAATAGTTTGATCAGTAATAGACACTTGTTGGTAAACATTGTACTGTAAATGTGCAGTTAGAATCTTAGAATTGCTTTCATCCTTTGAGATAGCATACTCTAACTTGGTTTGAGGTCTTTAGTTGACATTATGATACCATTCTGTAGTAATAAAGGGAATGATATATAATCTACTTATTAAACTTAAAAGTTCTAGAATATAGTGCTAATCTGTATATGATCAGTGCTGGCTAAGAACAGTGTATGTAGCATCTTCTGGAGACAATCTGAAGTATTTGCGTGCTCTTTCTAATACCAAGAGTCATGCATGCATGGCTGCCTTTTCCTGTAAATTCCACAATTATTAGTCTCCTGCCTGTGCTTTTTTTATCAGTTTTTCAGTGTCAGTATGTTACCTGTTCTGACATAAAAAAGGAGAAAGCTGATACTTACGATTGCTTAATAAATACAAGGAAGAAGACAAGTTATGCTTGAGATCTGCAGTCTCTGTGTCCAAATATTTTTGATATTGCTGCTAATGCAGTTGTATGGCAACTGTTTTCCAATTGCCCATTTAGTCTGCAATTATCAGTTAAACTTAATAGATGTGCATAGCGAGATATCTTGCTTCTTTGTCTTCAGATGTGTAGTACTGAATAGTCACTAGACCAGTGTTTTGGAGGGACGTGCAAACGCACTTGTACAGCTGTGCTGACTGTTGTAGAAACAATTCAGTTTTCAGTTTAATAATGTAAGATATTTGTCACTGAGAGGGTACTAAGTATGTACAGCATCCAGCAGATTTGATTTTGTTTCCAGTAATAATTCTTGCACAGATATCAGTTTTGCAGAACCTTTCCTGTGCATGAATGTGCTCCATAAAATGTGTATTCCCAGGCTGCTGAGTTACTGTTATTGCAGATGACGGGGCTGTCCGTAGCAGTGTCTGGTGAAACCACCTTATGTTCAGTGCTTCGGTTGTGACAGTGGAGCTGGAAAGAGGGCTTTTAAGTTTGGGTTTAAGTTGTGTGAGTTGTTGAATGGCCTAGAACATGGTTTCTGGAGCAGGTTCAGGTCGAAGGTGCTCTTTATCTGAGCTACTAAGCTGTTGCAGGCACTGCTTTGGAAGTGGCTCCATTTTAGCTGTGTGGGCAGTACTCTGTCATGTAACTTGCTCTTTGAGTCAGGACTTGGTAAGATTACTTTGTACGAGGCTTATAATGCTGGTTATGTCTTTTCTGTAAATATAGTTGCTACTTTCCAGGTGTTCTGGTGTTTACATTAAATGTAACTAAAGAGTGAACTGTTTAGAAACTAAACACATAAATATAGAAAGTTGATGTTAAAGTATCTTTTTTATATTTAGTAATTAAAAATCATTGAAAAGTTAACCTTGATAGGAGCTGAGGTTACTCTGTAATATTTAGCCATAATAAACATTTCAATGTTTCTCTATTATTAACTGTATTTATTCTTTTTCTGAGATGTATTTTTTCTTTTGATAGTCTTTCTAAACTTTTCTTAAGAAACACGAAGTCTGAGATAACCCTTTTTTCGCTTTCATTGATCTGTTATCTTTGGACATTGATTTGTCTTTAAAATCTTCATGAGACAATAAATTTCATGTTAGTCATATTCTAGTTTAATCAATAGTTTAAATCACACTACTCCTGAAATGACTTGGTTTTGTAGAGTGAAATTTAAAAAGTGCCTCCTCTGAGGATATTCCATGAAGCAGACAGAAATATGCATTAAACTGAACTTCACTCTTGATGCTTTCAAAGGAAGACTTTAAAATAAATGTTTTAAAGAAACTAATTCTACATCTAAAATATTAAAATTCACCAGTGGAAAAAATGCCTTGGTAGGCTGCTTCCTTCATAATCTTGCATAATCTCTTCAAGTATAAGATAGTTGTTGAAATACTTGAGAACCCGACGTAAATATTTGGTCTGTTTGAAATCCAAAGTGTAGTCTCTGTATTTCTCTGCTTTGTGGAGGAAAGTACGTGCTTAAGACAGATGCTTAAGAAAAGAGAACTTCCAGAAGTAATACCACCATGGTTAGAAGCTCACAGTTAAAGCAAATCTTAATTGTGAAATTGTAGTTAAGTCTGTTTATTAGTATAATTACACTTAAGTAGTGGGCGTGTGTTTTTCTGTTTGATTCAGTGTAATGAGGTATGGAACAAAGGGAGCTGCTTTTCAGTGTGTCTTTTTTTCTAAACAGTGAATCAGGAAATCCCTCTTTTGTTGTTCTTGTATTGAAATTATGTTGTTAACATGTGATTTGAACCAACACCCTAGTTAGATGCAAAGTCATAATTTTAAGAGATTGTTTTCTCCGGTAGACTCTATGTACTTAAGAATAATTCTTTAGAATGGCTTTTCCTAGAGTTATATGCTTTAAGGTGTTCAGGCTTTATGAGCAATATGAGAGGTTGAACTCTTAAATTATTTTTGTTCTTTTTTTAAATAATTTGATTTGCAAAGTGGAGAACATATACAGTCCTGTGACTTTCCAGAGGACTTTTCTACACAATTCCTATTTCTTGAACAAATGTCTGGTAGTTTCAACTGTGAAAGCCGTTTTGAAACCTCTGCTGTAGTAAATTGTCTGTTTTGTTTTCTAATTGTCACTTTAACCTTGTAGATCAGCTGTAGATTACAACTTAAAGGAAAATGTCATGCAGTGTTGTCATAGTGTTTCATTTGTAATTATACGCACACTCAGATGTTTTGGTTTGAACATGGCTTTTTGGCATGGACAAGGAAAGAGCTGTATTTTGCAAGACTTGAAGTTACGTTAAAGGAAAAGCACACTCTGATTTTAAGATGTTTTATTGTTCACTGAAGGAAACTTGGACTGGTTTAGTGCTGTTATGTTCTGGCAATGGATTGTGTTCTGATTAGAATGACTCCTTTCATTTAATGTTCACTTTCTGAGGCAGTTTATTTACTAAACCAGCCAGTGGTACCAAGAGCCTCAGATGCTCATATCCACTTGTTCTTTGCTGGTCTGTTGTCCTTCCTCGATTTTAATACCAGGAACAAAATCATTAAGCATGTGGCAGGATAGAAAGAATAATTAAGTTTAAAATAACCTGTGGATGGACCGTACAGGTCAGAAGAAAGTGTTTTTGGGGATGTTCCCAGTTCTTGTTGGCTGGCAGTGATTTGAAATCCGCTTAATTGCGGTTTCTGTAGTGTCCCTGTTACCACAGCGTGAATGTATTTGGCCTTTGGTGCAATCTTCATTACTTGGCTTCTTGGGATCAGTGAAGTATCATTGCTGAGTATTCTTTGCCTACCTTTGCCATTATTTTAAAGGCCTCTGGGCTCTACTACCATATAAATATACTTAAATTAATACATGCTTTTTTAAAATATAGTGGAGAGGGGAAAAAAAAGTGAGTTTTGACCTTTCCAGTCAGTTCCTAGCTTCCCTGGGCTATATTGTTGCATTATCAGTTACGGAGCTTTTCCTTGTGTCTACAGTCAGAGGTGTTCACTGGCATACGTATCTTAGAAAGAGAAAAACTATTATGGAAAAGAACTAGCAAAGCTTTTTTTTTATTTCTTGAATTTCCTGTCTCCTTTTCCCCTGTAATTTCACTTTTTCAAAATACTTCAATTGTTCGGATTCTCTCATGTGAAAACTGTCACATGTTTCATGCTCCCACTCGGCTGCAGCCCATTTTGAGCTACTTGCACGATGGCTGACTGCCTGACTGGCACTGCTGTGCCAATGGGCTGGGGTCAGGTTGAAGCACTTGGTTCCCAGGATACTCTTTCCATAAAGAAAAGAGTAGTCTAAGTTAACTGTTGTGTAGCAGATATGTCTTCCTTAGGAAACCAGATTTTTTGTTTGTTTGTTTTGTTAAAAAGACACTTTAACTTGCAGGTATTCTGCTGACGGGATTATGAGGTTTCAGTGATGTTCAGAAATAAAGATTCTTTGTAGAATTTTGGAACCTTAAAACCAAAATTATTGCCTTTCATGTATTTGCTCTGTGGATATGTGTTCCAGCAATGATGCCTGCAGAGTATTAAAACTGACTGCTTATTACTTACACATATGTGATGTGGATGCCAAAGCAAAATATGTAGAATTAGAGAGAATTGGCATGGATAAAAATGAATAGAAAACTGGTGGAACTCAGAATGGTGCCAGGGTATTCCTAGAGATGACGCATTCTTCCGAGTAATCTCTGTTGATGGAATAATGCCTCACCAAGAGCATATCTCTCCTTTTTGTGGAAAGAAGTTGATGAGGGTTCTTTGAGGAGGCAGAACAGGAGAACTCTGAAGGTCTTTCTCTGGAAAAGTGAATATCTCTTCAAGATGTGAATGGTCAGTAATCTAACAGAGAATTTACTAGCCTGTAATGAATGATTTTACACTGAGGTACTTTCAGGTGAGAGCTTGAAGTGTAGATTCACGTGACTACTTTGGCTTCAGTAAGAAAATCTGCTCTCGTACTTTTCCATTGGTTGTGTGAGTCATTTTTTTCTTTTTTTTTTCCCCTCTGTTTTATAATGGAATGAAAAGAGCATGTTGCTCTTACCTCTGTTGTGATCTTTTCCTGTGCCTTTTTCTACTTGGGGAAAGAAACCTGCAGAAAGTCTAAAACCTGGTGGAGGAGGAGAACCTTTTTACGGTGTATTGTTGAAACTTAGTATTGGGGGAAGCCAGTTAATCTACCTATTTGAGTTTATCTAGAAACCATAGCTCTTGAAATAGTCTCACAAATTGCTTATAGCGTAATGGTTTTTAATCGCTCAATATAAAAAAAACACAAAACATTTTTAATCTTAATTTTTCTTAAACTCACTTTAAACATTTCCCTCTCTGTGTAGTAGCTTAGGCTTGTACTGAAGGATGCCTAAAGACTGTAATGTCCAGAACTGGTATTCAAAATGATTACTCTTCAGTTCTCAGTCTTTCATTGCCTGCAACTACAGCATTAATTGGAATTGTAGTGCTTACTGGGTGACTTTTAAAGAGCCTTTGGGTTTTTATTTTTGTATTTGGATGCAAAGCTTCTTGACTAGATAATATGAAAGCCAATGTCAATATGGTATCTCTTACTGGATGCTTGCTGTCACAAAATCTTGAGTTCTGATGACTAACTTTAAGTACCAAGTATTATTATATTAAGATATTCATTTGAAAAATTAAGGAAGGGTTTTGAAAATATTTGATGGTTGTATTTAAACTAAAATGAACTGGGTTTTGTGTGGCTGCACTAATTCTCTTTAAAATTCTTTGTTTCCTGGCAAAGGTTTTTGAGGGAGGACATTTCTACCTAAGTGTGTGGATGTGAGCCCATAATTTGGCAAAAATCTGCCTGTAACCTAATTGACTTTTATTTCTTCAAACAAGTGATGATTCTATTGGAAACATTTTTCCATTTCATGTATCATAACAAAGAGTATGAATTCTTTTACCTTTACCTGTATTTGAAAATGGATCTCTAATAGATGAATTCAGGGGATTTCATGAAAACCATGTACTAAAATAATGTGCTCTGCATTGTGTAGATGCCATCTTCACTCTTTTTTCTTTTAAGCTTTGTGGAGTGTTTCGATACTTGCCTACATAGTTAATCCTATCACAGTACTAGCTATCTTCAGGCTAGTTGTAACTTCTGCTATGTTTCTAACTACATGAATGTTTTTGCTCTAGGTTGTTTTCCTGGCTTGGAAGTTTTTCATTTTATTTCTAAATAAGAATATCCTTGCTGATTTTGTACATCTGAATGTGTGTGCACTTGCACACGAACGCACAGTTATCTTGTTGGTATTTTGTATATTACAGTACACTTGTTCATTATGGTGAGATGAGCCTTTGTCCTTGTACCTGTTGGTGACAAGTTTGTAAGTTACAGTTTCAGTGAAATTAACGAATCTGGGTTTTGTGGTATTAGAATAATTAGTCAGTACATGATGGTCAGGTTATGCTGTTTTAGGTGCTGAGATATAATAGTGTTTAATGTAATGTATGGACTTAAACACTTAAGGAAGATACCTAATTAATGGATGTTCTGCTTCTTAAATTGGTTATCAGATAGCCAACAGATGGTTGATTCTACCTTCAAAAGTCAGTGTGTTGTCCTGATCTGTCACAGTGCATTGGTGGCGTGTAAGCTAAATATTGCACATCTTGTAAGCAGCAACCCGATAGAAGTTACACTACTGCTTTTTCCAGTTCCTTAGCCCTGGATCATCAGGGTGAAGCTTTACTGCAGGACAACTTTGGGGGCCATCTTTTCTACAAGCCTGGAGACAGAATCAAAGTAGAAGTTGATTTTTTTGGATAGATAAATAAGATGTGTGAGTTGAAAACTATTTGTCTCTTCCTGCTGGCTGAAAATGTTAGGCTTGCCAGCTGTATCAAGAAATACTGGAAATATAATGAATGAATAGATCAATATTGTAACTGAAGTGATACTCTTGGATGGAGTATTTGTGGTCTTAACTTCCAATTGTAGTAAAATCATAGTGACCCATTAAATGAGGCTCTTTTGATCCAATATGCGTGTCTTCCCCTGGCTGATTTTGCAGTAGTCAGTTTAGATCTTCACTGTGAATCCATTTGAAGTGGTTAAATTTTGTTCCTTTTTTCAGTGTTTTGTGTATGTAGTATGGCTGTTGCACCCAACTATTTCATTTTGGTTTTCAGCTGTTTTTTCTACTGAGCTTCTGAGCGTTTACTGACAAGTTAGAGTTTATACAAATTTTTGTCTAGGCTTTCTTTAATAAATGGGAATCAACATCATCTAAGAAGAATTTTTTCTCACTTCTGTTCTGGTGTTGTAGTCTGCTTTTTCCCAGCCATTTAACATAATGGAATACTTAAGGTAGAATATTTAGACTTGTCTGTGGTTGGAGGTGAGAAAGGCTGCTGAAGCTGCCTGTTTTATCAAATTAGTTTTTCTGTTTGAGTTTCTTGTCAGCCTTTACTTCCATCCCAATTTTTCACCATGCATAGTTTTGTTATGCATACGAAGAGCACAAATATAAGAGCTCTTACATTATGCCTTGGAAGGGTGGTAAGTTTCTGCCAAAATGTCAATGTAAGCTGTTTAAGTGTGTAATGATGCCATTCAACATAGTTCCTTCATATCTTAAGGCTGAAGTGAAAGTTTTTTAGAGGATCTTGACTTCCTAATTTCACAAGCCGTTTTGCCTTTACCACTGGAGTTTTGACTACTGTATTGATGAAGACTTAAGCCACAAAATATGCAGATGTCTTACAAGGAAATAAGCGTGTGAAAGCTAATGCAAACTGCAGCATTCAGATAATTCTGATTGTGTTAAACAAGTGGTTTTCATGGGGCAGATCCTTCCCCAGAAGAACAAGAAATAGTCTGTGATTTAAGGAAACTAAATACTTCGCCTTCTGCAGAATGAGATGCAGTGCAATGGAAGGACAGAAATAAATTTGGGGTGGCTAAGGGCAGCAAGTGTCAGTTCTAACAGCATCCAGCTATGGTATTTTACTTCTTGGGATATGTGAAGTCTGTGTAAGGTAACAGCTTGGGTATTTGTAAAGAATCTGAAGCATTCTCAGATGACATCTTTAACTGCAAACAGCAGTGCTTTTTAAAATAGCAGTTTTGCAGTCATTATATATTCTGAATGTATGGGTTAATCCTGAATCTTAGGCTCATTTTCTACTCCTAAGTCAGTTAAAAAGTAGTGAATCACTGACTTGAAAACATTTGTTGGATGTCTGTGGAACACTGTGCAGAAGAGACTGACAAATGTTGTGTTAAAATGAAGAACTGTGAAACAAACCACTGCAGGTGGGATAAACACTTAGTGATGCTTGATATGCTTGAATGGTAGGGAGTTAAGCAACAAGGGAGTTAAATGCACACATGTATCAGTTATTATTGCTGTCTTGAGCCACATTGACCATGTCTTCTTGTCTTTCAGAATAAAGATACTATACTTTGTGTTCAAAAGTGTGGTATGGAACCATGTGTTTTAGAAGCAAGTGACATCCATCTTCAGTTTGTTCTGCTGTTTTGGAACTTACTGTCTTTGATTTATTCTCACTTAAGACCTGTATTTTCTGCCCTTAAGTGTTACTTGCCAGTGACATAAAAAAATGTTACATTATTCTACTGTGGTGGAAGTGCTGTCAGACTGAGAGTTCACTAAATTAAAAGATTTTGAAACTCTTCTGAAACCCCAGATGTAGTTGGGTTCATATTCTTTTGAAATAATCTGATTTTTCTTACAAATAATGTAACCTTGGGAACATTCTAAAGTTGCCTCATGAAAGGTCTAAAGGGTTCATCTGTGATACAATAGTGTGTTAAAGAGCAAATTGAGATTTCATCCATAAATATTGCCTCAAACTCTATGATATAAATCTGTAAAATATTTACTTTGTATCTGTATTAAACTATGATCCATTAATTTGTTTTCACATCTACGTGATTTCCTGATGAGAAGTCATCTAGTGATAGGATGAGGGAAAATGGCTTTAAATTGGAAATTCTTTACAATGAAGGTGTTGATGCACTGGTACAGGTTGCCCAGGGAAGTTGTGGATGCCTCCACAAGTGTCAGGCTGGATGGGGCTTTGAGCAGCCTGGTCTGGTGGGAGATGTCCCTGCCCATGGCAGGGGTGCTAGAAATTATGATCTTTAAGATCCTTTCCAACGTAAACCATTTTATGTTTCTGTCCCACACTGCAGAGTTAAAATGGAGACATAGGTTTTCTAAGTGTGAGCTTTGTTTGTTTGTCCTGAAAGTCACCAGTTCTGTTTTACCATCTGTTGTTCCTTGGTTTATGGTATGACAAAGTTTGTCTGTTATTTTTGCTTCACTGTTTACCTTATTAGCTATTTACATCTGCCATTGATGAGGAGGATTGGTTTGTTTTCTTTTTCTTTCCCAGAAAAAGTTTTACATGACAAGTGGCACAGTCTGTCAAAGAGGCTTTAAGCAATTAGTTTGATATTCAGAAGTAAAAATACCATTGTCTTCATGTAGGATGGCACAAGTAAACAATAGGAGCTCTTTAAAGGACCTGAAGACAAGCTTGACTCTGAACATCAGTTTTCTTGGGCCTTGGGTAATGTGTGATGGTGTCTTGTTTGACCTTTGGAGAGGTTAGCAACGTAAAATAGTGTTCGAGTTTAATTGTAATAATTTTCAGGGGAATTTCCCTTCTGAACTTATTACGTTTTGGTCACTGCAATTCTAATCTTGTATCTCCAGCCTTCTGGCAAAAGACTCAGGAATGCAGAAACTTTTGAGATGGTTGCATGGGTTTGTGGCTGACAATTCTTTTGTGCTCCCAGACAGAGAAGTGAAGCCTTGAAAAGAACTTATATCATTTCTTTGTAGGCATTCAGTGTATGGCACTCCTTGCTCTGAAAATGCCAAAGGTAGCCTTGTCAGTGTGAGTCCTCTGATGCAGAAATATATAGTGTTGAGCGAAATTCTAACCATCTTGTTTCCATATACTGCGTTAAGGGGCTAATGTAGGGGTCAGCCTGAGCAGGACGAGTGAAGCCTCCTGTCCCACACCCAAGTACGTTCCACGCACTATGATTTGTGGCCCATTGATCAACTTTAGTGAAACCCTAGTGAAGTCAGACCTTGAAGAGCATGATCTTGCCTGCTACACCAAATACCCTCCTGCATGATTACTGTATCAGTAAAAATAGCATTTTACATACACTTGTTCTGTAAAATTGTGCTCAAATTTTCCCATTTCTTTTATGTTCTTTATAGCCTGAAGTGCTTACAGTATGTAATTTTTTTATTTGAATGATTATTTCAAGGGTATGTTTTGGCTCCTACTTCTTCCTGAGGAACTGGAATCTAAAAACCTAAATCAATTACCACTACAGAGATATGTCTTTTATCAGTGATTTTTGCAAATTTAACACCTGCTTCTACAATATGGGTGAAGTTTAATTTGTTACTTAGGAATTCACTTAATAGACTAACACAATCCAGCAGCTGGAAAACTAAATCCACAACCTTTTCTTATGAGGAAATAAACACTATGTTTCTGAAGCACAGTTCTTGCTCTGTACATTTTGGTCCTTTTCCCTGCTGCTGTTGAACTGTTTAAGGGTGAGGTCTCTCAGTGATCAAAGGTTTTTAGTGATTGAATGCAAGGAAATGAGTTGAGCCTTGGATGATTAGGGCAGATTTTACCCTTAAGTATTTCTCGAATTGGAACAATTTGGCTTGAATTATCACAACTATTTCAGTCTACATAATAAGTAAAAGGGTGAGATTTTTATGCGTTTAAGACTGTTTTGAACAGAGGGCAGCATGCAAATTATTATTTGGCTGCAAATTTATCTGCTTTGGTCGATTTATGTCAAATGGAGAAAATCAGATAACTGAAGAAAATAAGACTGACTCAGAGGAATTTTTTTTTATTAGCTTTGCAGTTTCTGGTTTAAGTAACAACAAAAAACATTTATTCTACAACTAATTGGAAAACATTTCTATACACCTGTCTAATCATAAAGGAGTCAAGACCTACAAGTTCAAAACACCAACTGTATTATGTCATCAACAGACAGACTTCTAGGCAGTGTGTGTTTATATACATAAATATATCTTCTTCCCTCTCAGTTTTACCACTCTTCTGAAGTTTGCTGTCTGGTATTTTTACTAAAAATACTGAAATCTTGACATGGTACTCATTTGGAGAAAGCAGGTATGTGTAAAGATGGGTGAAGAGGTCTCCAGTTGTGTGCATCCTGCAGTTTCTTGACTGTGCACCTACAGAGCTCTTTTTAAAAGGCTTCAGAATACCCCTCCTGCTACTAAGTGTTAAGCAGTCATTTCTCGCTCAGAATGTGTGACTTGCTGCAGTCGGTACCTTTGGTTTCTGAGAAATAATTTTTTTAGATCTCTAGAGCCACCTTCCCTACCCAATCAGTAATAAAGTGCTGGGATTTTTTTTGTTTATTTTGCGTTGTTGTTGTTGTGTTTTGTAGGTTTTTAATAAGGAGGAGAAAGCGGCTTGCTAGTTGTCCAGCTGCTGAAAGCTAGACCTTTGCGGGTATAGTAGGAGTGTCAGTACTTCATAGAAAAAGTGTCACACATTGAAACCTGTTTGTTTCCTTAAGGTAACACATTGTTCTAACACCACTCACTGTCAGTGTATGTTAGATGAAGCTTTTTTATATAAAGGCTCTTCATTGCTAAGTTTCATGATGGGTTTTGTTACATGTAGAGTAAAAAAATTTATAAAAACTCAGCTGGGTTTTCTTGATACAGTGTGAAGCTTTTAATAAATAAATAAATCCTAATGAGAAATAAACAACTAAGAAATTTTTGTTTCCCAGCTAAAATGACTAAGATGATTAACTAAAAAGACTATCTTTGTTCCTGTAGATGATCACATATGACTTTTTAGTTAAATTTTGCCTTGATTATATTTATGCTTCTGAGAATGGAAGATCAAGGGCCATATCTTACATGTCTTTCTATCTTTTTTGCTCAAGCTGCTGTGTCATAGCAGTACTTTGAGTATATTTAGCATCCTTTCATGTCCAGTAAATAGTAGAGATTTTATTTCTGATGTTTCTGGCTGCAGCTTTTTTTGTTGATGTACTTTGTACCCTTTCCGGAAGGCTTTTTATTTCTTACCATTCAAAAAATCTTTGGCTCTTTCCACTTATTCTAACAAAGTGACTGCATATGTCAAAACATATGTATAGCTTCAGAACTATCTGCTTCTAGAAGCAAGCAAAAGCTGTGGTTCTTGAAGCTATTCTGGGAGAAAGTGAGGGCTTGATATGCTGGATGTGAAGGTGGAAAGTACTGAAAGGGCAAGCAAAAACAGGAGACAAAGCTTCTTGTAATGCACCTTAGTCTTCAGATGTAAATTTTGATTTGCAAAAACAATTAGTAATTGAATTTCCATGGATAAAAAGGTGGAAATATGCAATTTGGGACAGTTATTCCTGCTGTGTGCTGCCATTTCAGTTCAAATCCCACCATTCAGATTTAGCGCTGGATGCTCCTGAACAGGAAACTGCATGGCTGGCTGGTGTTAACGTAGGCAGAGACAGCAAAGAGCTGTGGTTCATGAAGATTGGTCAGATTTGCTAACAAAGGTGAATTTCTGTTCAACATGTTGCAGCATGCCACAAGAAGTTGTCAGATGGAACCCCACTGCCCACAAGAATTTCTCTTATTTCTGCTGAAAACCACAGCTTTTTTTTTATCTTTCTTTAAGGTGACTGCAGTCCTTGCAAGTGAGATTAGGAGGACACGTTGGAATTTTGCAGTTGAGTGAGGTAGAGGTGATATACAGTGTTTCCCTAAAAGGTGAGGATGAATAAAATGCCACTTAACACAGTTTGTTACATAGGGGATCTCTTAGGGGAGGCTTGATACCTGCCCATCTGAGTCAGGTGGGTAACATGCCTGGGAAATTGTGCACAGACACTGTTTGGACTGAATGCAATTGCTAATATTCTACTTAAGCTTTTGGAACTTGGTCCGAATATTGTGTCGTGGAGCATTTTTATAAGTATATATTCTTCTCCATACCTCTTTCATCAGAAGCTTTTTGCAATTTTTGTTACATGCGAGGTCATCGGGTGTTTCCTATGGAAGGCCTAAATGTGTTTTGGCCCTGCCCTTTCTGTCATCAGAGTATCACTAAATACATTTGGTAAACCTCTGGGTAAATATTTTTCTTTTTGGCTTCCATCATTCATGCCTAACAAAGACAGGAACCTTAGAGTTGGAGTGTAGAATTAGTTCTCGCACAGATGTCATGGTCTCGTTCATACTGTAGATCTACTGACTGCTGCCATTCTGAAGGGTTTTCTTGCTTTTTGCCTTGCAACTTGTGGAGAAGCTATGTCAGTTTACTGGCTTCAAAGAGGGGTGTTTGGCATGATGCTTTATTCTGAAGTCTCCATCTCAAACTATAGATAAGAATAAACCAGCAACATCTAGAACAGCAGAATGTACTGATTTTCCTGTCAGAGTCCAGTAGGGCTGTGAAGAATGCGAAAGAATACATGTAAGCTATTCCAAAGCTCTTTACCTTCTTCAGCTATTTTGTGACTTTTAATTTCAATGTAAGCCAGTTACAGAGACCTTCAGTGTAGGAATATGGATTTTGTTTTTTCATAAATGAAACCTCGGTATGGGAATTCTGGTTGTTTTTTGGCTGCCTTTATTTTAATCTTGCAAAGTAGCAAAGAAAATGTTGAATACTTCATTGGGAACGTTTTTTAATACATATGTTTTTCTAAAATGCAGTGAAATTTTACCTTTTTATTTGTTTATATAAGTTGTTGTGAAATATTTTTGAGAGTTGGTGTGGGTTTCTTGTTTGTTTACCAATTCTGTATTCCCTATTGACCATATATGAGTTTAGGCATAGAGACTATGACTTGTGCTGTGTTGATAATTTAAATACTCTTGTGTGTCGAAACTACTCTAGCTTTCCTTTCAGAACAGACTTCTTAATATCGCCTTTCTAAGCCTGCTAATCAGTAGTTGGCATTGGTCATAAATCAAAACCAAGCACTGTTTGTGTACGCTATGACCAGAATGAATTAATAGAGCTTTCTGTCTTACTACATCCATGTTTTTCTTGGCACTTCTTGTTTGAGGGCATATGAAATGTAGTACTTGTTTAATGTTGATCCTTCTTAGTTAAAAGCCCTGAAATTCTAACATAGTATTTTACCTATGCTTTGAGTCCAGAAGTGCTTTTGGAAAGAAGTGAGTGAAAAAGATACTGACAACTTTAAAGTTGCAGTGGTATGGGGGTTTTGAGGTTTGTTTTTCAGTAATACTGATTTGTTTAGTTTTACATAAAGCTTGTATGCTAAAAAGCTCTCAAATATGTTGTTTTTTTGTAAAGTCTTATGAGACCTGATGCATGATACTCCTACTTGATTCCAGGTAGGAGTGTGTTTGCTATGCACTGTGCCATCCTTCATTTTCAGAACTGAGAGGGAAGAGATGAATTTCCTCCCCTATGATACAAAGGTGCTAAAATCATGTTCTCGGGAGACATTCATATACACTCACCAAAATACTACTCAAAATAGCCTAAGCATATTCTGCAGATTGTTGCTGCCTGGGTCAATGGACTAATGTTGGAATTGTAAATAAAATGGATTCAGTGGGTTATGAAATCTCTGTGAGTAGGAGTGAGGTTGCAGAAACTTTGTGGTTTTACATAGGCTATTTCAGGTTTGTTATTGTGGGTGGGATTGCTGAATAGAAGTTTAAGAGAACTAATTTTTAGTCTCCCTCTGACAGTGCAGTCAGCTGGTTGCTGTCAGTAATTATATTCCACTTCCAGGGCTCCAACATTATAACAATTTTTAGCTTTGGCTATGGAATGAGGAGCATCTCCGCTACTCTGTGTGAATCCTGCTGCCTTGGTTGGCAAACCCCACACTGTTTTGGTGGGGTTGGCGAAGAGTGGCTTTTAACTCAGTGGGTGCTGCTTTAGGTAGTCTGAGAGAATGAGGCCTAACTAGAAAGTGCTGCTCTACTGTAGGGGAAACAGTGCTTCTGCGCTTGAAGGACAAAGGAGTAAACAGACTGACGACAAGGTTCTGTGTAAGGAGACTGTAGTCCAAAAGCTTTAATACGGATGTATGTGAAATATAATAGAGGGAAAAACTGTTTTGGGTGTGTTGTTCTCGTGCTTACTTCCTCACTCCCATCTCTGGGTGTGGGAAGACAGACCCTTAAGTTTTGAAGAAAAGGAAAGAAGGGAGGTTTGTTTCCTTTCTGGATTGAATGTAAATTATACCCCTATAATTAGAAAGTTTCTCTAGGAAGAGGCTCATAGGTACCTAAGACCACCAGTGATGACACGAAGGAGCCCCTTGAGACTGGGGAAGTATTCTGCTTTCAGATTTTACCATCAGTCCTTTTATAGCCTTAATCAAGACAGTACATGTCTGGGTAAGCTATCAGAGCTGGTTTTCCCGTGTACTTTTTGTCTGGCATCACAGCGTTTCTTCTTCCTTTTGGGTAGAAGACACGGTAATCATGCTGCCTTGTTGTCAGATCCCTTTTATTCCCATCACACTGGGACCTCTTGAAGAATTTCCAAAGGTACCAAAGACTAGAAATGTAAGGTAATTATATAGATGCTGGTTTTGCAAAATTTTTGTGGGATTGTTTGTTTCTCTCCCTGGAGTACAATAGGAATACACTTTTTCTATTCTACAGTTGTTGTTACCTGGCTGATTAGTTAGCACGAGCGTTACTGGCTAGCAAGTCTCACTTGTGTTTCTGGTCTGGTGAAACAGTGCGCTACGTGGTTGGATCTGCAAGAGAGTTTTAGCTCTGATCTCAATTCCATTTTTGAAGTGACTCTTCCAGTTGTCCCCACTTACTGGGCTTTCATTCACATCATGGGCAGTTTGGTAGCATTTCTTGCTGAAAAAATACTAAA
Organism: Dromococcyx pavoninus; assembly: GCA_033558185.1. Lineage (NCBI taxonomy): Eukaryota > Metazoa > Chordata > Aves > Cuculiformes > Neomorphidae > Dromococcyx > Dromococcyx pavoninus. The sequence goes on along the minus strand of JAUMJL010000425.1, from coordinate 1,064,567 downwards.
GTAGAGATTCTGTCTAGTATTACATCTAATAGGGTCCATTTGCTAATTGGCATTCAGTCTGTCTGCCTTGAGCCTTATAGCAAGGACGCTTTCCTGGAAGGCAGAGAGAGGCAAGAGGTCTGGAAGAGGAACCGGCACCAGCTCCCTCGTAGGAGGTGATGGCCACGGGTATCTAAAAAAACCCAAACTTGGTTCTGCCAGTAACAGAACAACTTGTACAATAATAATAATAATACATAAAATTTATAAGCATTTTTTGTAAGTATATACTTAAGATTAAGCCTGTATTAACTGTTTACAAAATAAGACAATTTTTCTGAGCATAGTTGTTGTAAAACTGTAAACATGGCTTTAGGTATAGTCAAGGCTTAGTTCATGCAGTACAACTTTTTAGGCAAATTTGCACTGTTTGGCTTTTCTTTTAGGTAGGAAGTAATTCATATTTTCTGTGGAGTGATGCTGATTTCTTTAAAAGGAGAAAAAGAAGCGAGATGCTTAGTACTAAGTTTTAGAGTGCTGGGGTTTTTTTGTGTGTAGAAACTTTTGAGAATTGATAAAAGCACTAGATGTAAGGTTGTAAGCTGTAACTTAAATATTTCAAGTTGATTTGAAATAGTCAGAGTAGTTCTGACCACTTTTTACCTATGGATTTTGCCAACTGTTGCAAACTTGTCAGTGGTGAAAGCTTCAAGCTTGTTTATCTTAATTCCATAACTGTCAGGGAGTTTAGCGTAGACAGGTAGCAGTTGTGGATCTTGTATTGGGCTTGATGTGTTCGCTTTCCTAAAGAGGAAACCAGCAGATAGTTGTTTCCTCTTTGATGGACAGTAGGTTTTTAATGATTTTTTTTCTTCACTCTGTTCCCATTTGTGACATTTGAAGATGGTCAGTCAGTTGAACTGACTGGAGAAGCACACAGGGTTGTAGATATGGAATGTCTGCAGTAGCCGTGAGGGGCTTCCAAACATTTGCCAAGTAAAGGTCAATAATTGTAATGATCCTTAAGATCAGGAAAATGATTTTAACAGCAAAAAGAAACCAGTGAAATCTCTTTGAAATCTGGTCAGTAGTAAAGATGTGACCAGGGTTTTCTTGTGCTTCTAAACAAATGCTGTGAAATCAATGTACTTTTGAGCAACCCTGCCCTGATCTAAAATAACAGATTTAATGCTAAAGAGTATCTTGTATCTGCTGGCAGAGGCACTATAGCTGAAAATGACCTTTATATTTCTTCCTGTGCTGCAGACATTACTGTTGTCTGATCACTTTAAAGATCTTAATGTAGGTCTTTATGGTCTATTTATATTTGAGTAAATAAATAATATATTTTTAAAAGAAATATATTTTGGGACTGGAAGAAGTCATCCAGATCACTTTATCTGGTCTCCCTCACTCATGGTTACTGGCCCTTTTAAATCACTGCAATGTAGCCTTTCAAATTAAAAAACAGTGTGCCCCCACAACACAAACTAACCGACCAACTCCAAAACCCAGTCTCATCATATGTTTTTGCTGAAATACCTTCAAGTAGGCCTGATACAAGAACTTCAGGAGTGGCTGGTTGAAATACTTTATTTTTAAGAAGCTTTTCAACGTAAATCTTTGCTTTAAATTTCTCCTTTCAGAATCATAGCTAGGTATGTTTTAGGAAAACTTTCAATCCAGAAATCTGCTAGCTTTGTGGCGAGTTCTTCAGGATTGTTTTAAGCGGCAGAAAAGACACAGCTCATGGTTGTGATGGGGAGAGGGGAAGCCCTCAGATTTAAGAAGTGACGAGAGTATGCATCTCTTTTTGTTTGTTTTCAGGGGGCTAGAGTCAGGCAGGTGCTTCTTTTCCAGTAATTAGGAAGTTAGCAAGTAGAGAAGGCATTTTTAAAAAATTTTTGAACTTAGCTGCATAGTTGAAAGAAGGAGTACAGCCTCCTGATAGAGATTGCAGTGCTGCATCTCCAGTTGATGGAGTGGGTCATGTTGTGAAATGTAACTTTTGTGGTAAAAGGAGCAAGTTGTGTCCAATTACAAACAAGTCTGTTGGTGATTTCAGTTCCTGAATTATCTCTGGAACAATTTAGGCATATAATTGAAATGAAGCATTGCGAGAAATGAGTGGGAAGAGGAGAAAAAAGAAACCCTTCAGGGAAATGTAGAAGGGAAGATGGTATTTCAGAAGGATGGTAGTGACAACCTTGATCTTTGTTTTACAGTATAGATGAGTTTAGATCAAACTGTAAAAAGTAGTTAACCTGAAACACATCCTGTAAAGAAGTTTGGTGTGGCTGTCTGTGGTTATTTTTGGAAGGAATATCTTGGGAGAGCAGAGGGCTTATTGATGTAACATAGCTCAGTGCAGCAGCGATTTTTGCTGAAGTCTGAATCTTGCCTAAAACCATTTTCCACAGCTTTCTGATTGATTTTCCTATAGGACTATTTCGCTCCAGCATAATTGGATACTGGTGTGACTAGTACTGCTCTCCTGGCATGATACTTGATTTAGGTCTCTTGTCCTTGCTTTCTTTCTGACTAGTCTGTGTGTTTTAAGTGCTTCGCTGTTGAGAAGTTTTGTTCAGAAATAGTGTAGGTGGGGGCTGCCTGTGTATAGTTACTCTTTTCAGCTATAGCTAGCAGTTTATTTTTCAAATTTATTCAGACTTCCTTTTAGTTTTTGAAAATTTCCCAGTTTTCTCTTCATCCAATTCCCCTCATTCCAGCCCCAGTCTCTGTTGATTCTAGTGTGTGCTTGCATGTTGTCTTACCTTCTGATCAGTACTGAGACACTTCACAGTGCACCATACCTACTGAATCTGATGCCTTCTTCCTTTTTATTCCCTATTATTTAAGACTGTTTCATTTAGGCCTTCATTTTTGTGATCTTGACTTGGTTATTGTCTTGCCTTTGCTTTTGAGAATCATGTTCCTGGTAATGCTATGGATATTAAAAAATTTGCCTTGCTTTTTTTTCAACATAGTGAGTTTGAACAGTAACTGACTATTGAAACTGTAAAAATGACATCCTCATCCCTGCACACCCCACCCCAAGGTCATTATACTTTTGGAAACAACTGGGAAGAACTCAGACTTGCATCTTCCTTTTCAAAAATATTAAAATCAATGCAAATTCCTTGGAAGTTGCTGCCTTAGCCATGACTTTGTTTTGCAGTCTTTTGCCTTGTCTGGCTGCTTTTTTTTTTTTTTTTCATATCAATACCAGTGGATTTCTTCGATACGGCTCTATTTTTGCTGACCAGTCTAATGTGGCAAATTCTTTTTCTAGTCTTCCGTCAATCATTTTCATGTTGGTAGGTCTGTAATGTAACAAAAATAAAGTTACCACTGGAAAATAACTAGAGCTACTGTCTCCAAGATCGCTGGTTCCTTTGAGAGGTTTCCTGTCGGAACGTGGCAAGGATGATTAGCGTTGCAGATGTTAATGGATAAAACACTGCACAGAAAACCGCTTTTCAAATATGGCACTGGAGTCGCTGTTAGACTTGTTTATTTCAAAGTTGGTGTTTTTCTGATTTTTTTTTCCTAGCTTTTCAGTAATTGCACATCTTTAAAAGCTCTAAAATTTAAGTGACTATTTTAATTTCAGTTTTGTGTGCTTGTCAACTTCTTCTCCCAAACCAGGTTATGGTGACTTTTAGGAAAATGATACTTGACTACTTTGCATTGGTGTAGGAAACACCCACACCAGAAAACTTCAAGGGTTTTCTCGCTTAATGGAAAACAGAACAAAGTAAAGAGGAAAAAAAATTAAACTGTGCATTCCATATGAGGTCAGCATCTTTTCTACTACTTTTTCTGTAGTGTGTTTTTTTCCTTGTATTGATTTTTTTTTACACATTCTGAATCTCCCTTTTCACAGTTTCTTAATATAATGGGCAGCCTCTTGAAGGTACTTGAATGGTAAAGTTGGTTGATGTACGGGGTGTCAGTTGCATAAATAACAGAATGGAAATGATTCTCCATCATTTTTAAGTACTTGAAGAGGCACATTGGCATTGGTGGCATTTATGAAGTGTTGTTCTGGTTTAATTAGGAAAAACTGTCATCCAACAATAGCAGCTGTTCCTCTGGGCTGAAGTTCAGATTTTAACCTGGCACAAATCTATGCTGCTCCTGGAAGAACTAATAACACTTAGCCCAAATAGGATTAGTGTGCAAATCCAGCTGGAGAGTTTTCTTGGGAGCTGCAAGGAGGGTTGGTGTTCAGTCTGTTTGCAGCATGGCGAAATAAATCTTGTGTCAACATGAAGCAAGGGGGGCCTGGAGGCTGGGATTTCAAGGGTGGTTTTTTTTTTATGGTAGTACTGTTAGATATGACAATGATTAGGCATTTATTTCAGAAACTTCAAAATGAGCCTCGGTTGCATTGAAATAAGGCTTACTTTTCGCTAAAAATCTTCAGCGTAATAATTGCTGACCTTATTGTGGTGGTTGTAATGATGAATCTGTGTTTACATCTGAGATGTTTTTCTCTAAAGAATTTTAAGACTTCTGTATTTGGAAGAGCAGCTTGTCCCATGGGTACCTTCATACTGAAAATACTAGGTGAAGCTATGCACAAGTTAGTCTATAGGATACGATAGAAAAATATTCCTAGGTCGATTTAAAAATTGTATTGTGGATTCTGTATCTGAAATTCTTCAGAGCTCAGGGGAAGAGCACAACCTGTAGCACTGCTCAGCTGAAGTCATGCATCCGGTCAGCTGAATGAATGCATAACTCTACACTTTGGCAAAATGGTTTTGAGTTGACACCTTTTTGAAGCCTTGGTTGTTGCAGCTACCCAGTGTGGTGGTAGGATGAAGGCAAGTCTTTGTTCCTTGTCTTAAAAAGAGCAACTTAAGATTTCCTAAATGATGTATCATTTAGTATACATACAGTCTTGGCTTTAAATCAGTTGTTTAGGGTGTGTTTCAAAGGGGTATGGAAATCTTATTTGTATGTATTTTCAAATGAATCCCCAGGTCTTTATTAAATGAGGAAGTTTTGTGTATGTTAAATTGGAAATAAATAACTGTGTCTTAATCAGATGTGCCCTGTTTGGATTTCCATGCATCACTGAAGCTTTACTTACTTTTTCTGTAGTCTCATTAGTAGAATTATTTCACTATGAACAAGTAGATGGTGCAACACTTCGTACAACAAACTTGAATTGGAATCTGACAGTTGCTCAAGCAAGTTCTTAAACATGGCATGTGAGGAGTGGGAAACTTTTTTGCTGTGGGAGAGGAACACAATTTTCCAATTCAGACAAAGTGAAAGGCCATAGTACTGAAAAGGTGGAATCCTCATATTTTAACTTATTGAATGGAGAAATTACTAGAATATTCAATGTGCTCCTAGCCCTACAGAAGGAAGAAACTTTAAAATCCACAGTGAAACTCAGAACCGTAGAGTAGTATAAATACTGAAATAGGAGATAACCTGACATTTTGTGATATTTTGTATTAAAAAGGCTAGTTTAAAGGGATACCATTTACACTGTAGTGGAGGAGAAATCGCAATATTTATTTATTTTTTTGCTCTTAGAGGCATGCACTGCTGACAAAAATGTGGAATATATATGAAGTTGATAATTTAGAGGAAACGTAATATTGGCAAGTATTTATTTACCACTTTCCTGCTACGTCAGTGCCAGGCATAGCAAAAACCAATAGCTGACCACTCAGCATAACTTGAGAGAGAAAAGAGGATGTCACAATTTCACTAATGTACCAAGTCAGTGGTTTATTTGGTTTTTTTTTTTTTTTTACATTACATTTGACTTGAATGATTTAAGGATTTATCTGAGAAAAGATTTTAAGAATTGTGTTTTGTTTTGGTTTTTTTTTGGCCTAAACTCCTTGCATGTCATCCTCAGCTTCTGTAAAGGACAAGTCTGTGAGTTACCTGATTCTGTGTCCTTGGGTCTGAGCTGTGTCCTCCCTAGCTGGCATAAATTCCAGAGGAGTCCTGGTTCTCCTCCCATGTCTGTCCTTCACACTCATCCCCTACAAAGCATAGCAAACTCACTGAACATGTCTTAGGATATCACCTTGCTGACAGACCTATCCATTTTCCTTTCAGCTTTGTAAATATATGCTTCTGGTTTTGGCCACAGAAGCGACTCAGTTTTCCTCTAAGTAATTATTCCAAAAGCAGTGACAGCAATTTGGAAGCAATGGCTTAGCACTGAAGCAAAACAGTTCTTCTCACCATATTAAAAAGGGTACAGTCTTGACAACACAAAATTATTCCAGCCTACCTCGGCCTTTGTTAGAGTAAAAATACTCATTTGTACAACTGCAGTGGAAGCCATCTTATGGAAACAAAAGCATGTTACTGCCCCCAAGTAACTGGGGTATTGAATTTGTGTGTTTTGCCAAGGTTGCTTAGAAGTGTCAGCAGCACATCCAGCAGAGCCTGTGATCCTTTTGCTCCTTGTTTGACTAACACTACACTAATTATTGAAAAGCAAAATTATCCTCTTGCAAATGGCATTGCCCTAGCATGTCATTCCTTATTGCCCCAAAATAATATCACTGGGGTGAATTTTCAAAATTCTGTCAAGCTATCTATAATTTTATTTTACCACTTGTGTCAGTTAAGTCCCACAGTAGTTTCCTTTGTGATGCCTGCAATAAAAAGTGCTTCCCTAGACATTAAGGAGAGAAGACGTTTAGACATTATTTTTGCTAATCCTAGAAATCTTAAGTTCAGACCACTGACAGATTTTTGTGGACTGGTTTAATAGCAGAATATTCTACCTGTGATATTTTCAGAGCACTCAACACTTAATTCCAGTAGGTTTTATTGTGTTCTTGTGTAGTTTTTCAAGGGAATACATGATGCAGTGTTGAGTAGGTCAATCAAGGTGCTCTTTGCAGAGTTATATAGAGACTCATTAAATGTTTCCATGTAAGTAAAAAATTTTTTTTGTACTTTTAAAATTTTCTATGCTATTCATGCCTTAGATGTTTCGATTGAGTGTTTTTTTTTGAGCAATAGCCTGCCTAATGTGCTTCACCTTTCTGTCCTTTTGCTTGAGTTGATCTGTAATACAACTTGTTCTTAAGTAGAATGTGAGTAATGCAAGCTATACTGTCTTTAAGGTGTTAATCCTGTATCTCTAGCAAGTATTTTAATCTTAAAGACGAAAGAAACCCACCACTCATTTGCTATTTTCTCATCAGGATGTAGATAGCTGCATGAGTTTTATTTCTGCCCAAGTAATGAAAGATCCTACTGTGACTAATTAATCTGTGCTCTGTTGATTAATGTACCTTTCATTATGGAGTCAGCAATGTTAGAAATTATATACTGGAAATGTTATACATTCAGTTGCCAGTAGTAAGGTATAGATGACAAATTTCTTGTTATAATCAACTTCCTCTCTCTTTTTATTTTTTGAAATTCATATAGTTGGAGAATTCAATTATATTTGTTGCTGTTAATGTCTCCAGAGAGTAAGGACAGCTCTGCAGCTTTATCTGGACAGATAGTTCTTTCAGACCAAGCAGTGGTGGTCTGATGTGTACTTTCTTAGCTTTTTAGAGAGCACCCTCCTTTAGCATCTCTCACAGCTGGTTTTGTTGCTCTTTCTTTCATTTTAAAGTAATACGGGGTTTTTTTTCTTCTCTTGAGAGGACCTTTTATTTTGGCTTTGTGAAAGCCTGTGAAAATTCAAGGAATATGCTGGTTATGGGGTTTAACCATAGAAGATTTGTTGTCCTGGAGCTCTGCAGCTTCTGTCACTTCTGCCATTTCGAGTTGAATCCTTTAACCCAATTATTTCACAGAGAGCTTGTGCATTCAAATTTTCAATGTAGGTCAGTTTTGACAATTCTTGTTGCTTGTAATATTTCTGAAGCTGCATTACAGTATGGCTACAGCCTGACCAGACATAGTTTTCTTTTAATACAGAAAACAAAGCAACATAAGCTTTGGCAAGCCTGGGCTGCAGCCACTAATTGCATACCTGTAATTCCATGCAAGCTTGAATGCTGAAGCCCAGGTTGTCACATTTCCACTGTTGTTAGTACTAGGTATGGGTAGATTAATGCCCTTGGGTGTTCTTTTTAATCTGCAGTCATGTTTAAGAACTAAAAATGAACAGTAACTTGTGATTTTGGTTCCTTGGTTTTACTAGACTGGAACTTTAAAAAAAAATGCTGAAAACTTGGTTCCTTTACCTTGTGTTGAATTACGTAACATGTCCTGTTTTTAACAGCTACTTTGCAGAAATGCTGTTTATCAGGAGCAAAGCCTATATAAGTAATAAAATCAAATGTGACTTTCTTCATGAAGTACCACAAATTCTGGTTGGTGGTTGTTTTCTTGGAGAGAACAGGCTTGGTTTTAAATGCATATTTTTACATTTATCCTCCCCTCTTTTTGGAAACCTGTAGATTTGACTTACCTCATCTGTCTGGTGTCTTTTTCCTCTCATTTTCTTAGCTTCAAGCCCTGGATTGCTTCTTGTCTCACTTTGCTGCATTATGAATTCTAGTGCAAGTGGTGAGTTGGTAGTAGGGGACCATTTCTTTTGGCAGCAGCCAAAATCTCATCTGTGAAGTTAAGCCATTGTTTCATGACCTTTTTGTCAGTTGTACAAAGCTAGAACTGCTTGTGCTTTGAGAGAAAATAATATTGCTTGGAAAATGCTATCTAGAATCTGTTCCAATATTCTTTTGAAGTACTTTTCTTCCCTGGTTTTAGTGGCTTTTCTCAGTTATTTAAATGGCATCTGTGACAAGAACGATATGCCAGGAGTCTGTCTTCAGTTATTGTACTTAAAATTTAAATTTTGATCTAAGAAAATTGATCAAATTGTCCTATTGTATCCTGAATGATGAAATTTTGTTGCAGTTGATGCAGTTGCTGGTAGGCGAAAGTGGATTTTTTTGCTGGTAGGCTTCCTTGTTACTCTGTTTTGCTAGGATCAGCTTTATGGTTCTAACAGATGTTACTTCCATAATTTATGTTCCTAATACAAATTGTGAAATGGTGGAGCTTTGGCTTTCTTTCCCTTATAAATGTTGATAGAATACAAAGCTGAACTTCTTGCAAGATTTCACATGACTCCATCCTACATGGAACTGTAGCTGTGTGGGAACAGCTGTGTAGCTCAGTGCTCCTCCAACCCCCCTCCTGATGGGTTTCACTTGGATGTTCTTGTATGTTTATTGCAATGTTGATTCGTATTGCGTAGAATGCTGAAGACAGGCAGTACTAGTTTTCATGAAAGCTTCTAAAATCAGACTTAAAAGCATCTTGTAGTCTCTGTTTTTGTGGTCACCTATAATGACATGGCAGAGCATCATTCCCCTCAGGAAGAACATGGTTCTATCATACCATTCGGTGTAGTTCAGGCTCTTTGATTATTCAAGTATCTTCCTTTCTGTATAAAACCAAAAAACTGTGTGTGACAGTGCCATCAAAGCCACTGCACGTTTGCATAAACTTGCAGGTGCTGTCATGCACATAAACTATGAATTGTACAAGGATGAAAGAAGATGAAATGCATTATTTTTTATGTCTTCTGACAAGCTTTTTACCCTTCTTTAAGTCACCAGCATTAAACTGATGGGATTATCTTTTAAGCAAAAACTGTCACAATAATTACAATTTTTAAAATTGAAAAAAATCTGTGAAAAAAGTGGCTCACCTGCTAAAAATAAAACCTGCTTTGATATAAACGTTCTGTATATGTAAGTTGTGGAGAAATACAGCAATCTTCTGTTTAATTTGATCCCTTTGTAGTAACTCTTTGGGGCTATCAAATGCACTGGAGATCTCTGCCTGCTTATATCAGAGAAGAAACGTGATGTTGGATATCTGCATTCCGATAAAGCAGTAAAGCATCTGAAGCTTGTATTTTAACTGTTTGTATCAAGTAACTCTAAACAGAGACTTCTAATGAGAATACAGTGGAAGCTTTGAAAAAAAAATTGTGCATATTGTAGAAAACTCATTTATCCTGAGGTGTTTGGTGTTGGTGGCTTGATTCTAATAAGCTAGAAGCCCCACTGGGGTGAGTTACCTACTCTCACACACCAGAGATGTTACCAGCTAATGCACTTTCTGAATCTGCAGTTTCTGCCATTCTTATTTAATATAATAAATACAGCGTTGGAGACTGGGTCATCTTCTTGGTGACAGCACATGAAACATACATCTTTGAACAATTTAACTGAAGCACTGTTTTACAGGGGTGGTTCCTAGGCAGTCTTGTAGTCCCACCCGGAGTGTGAGTTTCTAAGTAGAGGTTGCACATGTGATCATATTCCCAGCGGTGCAACTGACTGTCACAGGACAGAGTGTGAAATACTGTTTGATTTGTAGATAGCCAAGTAATTCTTAGTAAAGAATAGAAAAACAAAAGGTGATTTCTGCAATTTCCTTCTGATTTGATGAAGAGGTAGGAAAGAAACACGCAGACAGAATACTGAGACTGTTCAATATTTATTAGTGATCTTGATCACTTGATATGTTTAGTGAACTCTCACATTAGGTCATAAATCGAAGACTTCAAGTCATGCTTTTAAGTTCAGGGTTTGGATTTTAGAAAACAAGGTCCTAAAAATACAGTTGCAAACTGATCATTGATTTTTAGAGAGATGTGGTAGGTAGGAGATGTAGTGTGATGCATTATCAGGAGATGTAATATATGAATGAACATATCAGTCTCCAGTAGGAGCTATTAGCACACAGGAAGCTGAAATCTGAGTTTTTCTGGACTGGACTGCTTATCTGTTCCTGTTGTAGGTATTTAATTAAGAATGGTGGAAACTGAAAAGTTGGAAGTTGGAAATAGGCCACATTCTCAACGTGCCACATGATCAGCGAAATAAGCATCATCATTAAGATTTAAGGATAACAGTTCACTTCTGTTATCATAGGGAGGAGATGCTTACAGTGTAAGTTTTTGCAGTAATAAAGTCAAAATAAGAGTTGATGGATAGAAGTTGACCAAAACATGTATTGAAAACTTTTAACTTAACTGTGGGTAGATTTGCTGCCTAGATTTGCTGCATGGTTGATGAGAATTTCTGATTCATTTACAGGGAGTGATTTTCAAATGCAGGTGAAAGATTTATGTAGCTTGGTCAAGAACAACCTGAGTTACATACTTATCTTATTTTTCATCTCTGGAACACTGCTTTCCCCCATTCCTATGGATTGCACTTCATTGTTCCAGCTTTTAAATTGTTAATTCTCTGTACTTATCTGCTTTAATATTATTCTGAAGACTATTCACCATGGTTTGTGAACCATTCCAGTGGTTGCCGGTGGTCTGTCCTGACCCACAAAAATGTTTTTGAGAAAGAAAAGAAAAAGCTAAATGTATTGGGTTTTATTTAGGGTTTTTTTGTCTCCCTTCTCTTGTTACAGCCAGTCTCATCCATGCAGAGAAAGAGAAATGCTTTATCAGTATTATGTCCACCAAAAAAAAAGTTTTACTATCCAAGGTTAATTTAAAATTGTGCCATGGACCATCTGTATAAAGATGCAAATTGTTGACAGGCCATTGTTAAACCAGGCATGTACGAAAAGCTCCAATATTTGTACAGCTGTTTAGAAATCCATAGACTTGAAGAGTTGGAACCTTTGCTGGTCTTGTAATTACTGATAAAAAATTCTGTCTTTTAGAAGGTTGACAGGAGTACTTTAGTATATGCTTATTTCTACCAACAGGAGTGGCCAGCTCCATGTATTTGAATGTGACTACAGAGGAAAAATAGCTTGAGAAATGTTGAAATTTTGAAACGCTATTTTGCTGAGAAACATGAAACAATAATGAAGAAAAGGATACATCTATTTGTTCAGAAGAACTTGAAGCATGTATTAAACATTTCACGGGAGATTGAAGGCAAGGCAAGAGCTGTAGCTGGATACCAAAAATAATTTAACTCTTGGATTCAGGATTGCCTTGCAAAGTCAAAATATTTTCTTTTTGAAATAAAACATTTCATGCTGAAGATAGAAAACATAGGATATTTCTAAAAATTGCTCACTCTAAATTAGCCAGCTGGATCTAACTGTGCATCATGAAGTTATTACTGCTGGAACATTTCTGTTACGTTGCATCCTTGTGCTACTTCACGTGGGGTGAAAGGGCTAAATCTTATCAGAAACGCTTCCTGAGAGTGGGAAGATGCATTTTATCATGAATGTGTCTTTTTGTCATGTTAAGGTAAAGTAAATTCCACTTGTTTTTCCCTGTTCCCTTACATTTTGTTTGTCATATTCATAGTCTATTGTATCCTCAGAAGCTGCATTCCCAGCCTTCCCAGTAGGGAATCTTTTTTGGTGAATTTGCGTTGAGCAAGCTTCAGCCTGGGAAAAACAGAGGACTTTTCTGTTTGTTTCTTATCACATTTCTAGACAACATCATATTTTAATGTGTCCCAAAATGCTGCTAGAATTGTTCAAATACAGTTGGTTTCTCTATTTCTGCTTTGCCTGTAGTCAGCAGAGAAATTCCTGTTTGATTACAGTGGAAGCAGTAATTTGCAATAGTACAATATCGTTTCAGTTCTGTTTTTTACCTGCAGTTTTCAGTGTGACTGTTGTATTTGGTACTGTAGCCTTTTACTACTGTCGTGAGTGTTGACTCTTACACAGTCTGAGGCACAACTGCATCCAGGTTTGGTGTATTGATGCAGACTATACATCTGATACCTCAGCTACTGGTAGCAGTTAAGCAGTCTACACTGGTTGACTGAAGTTAGCATGGGTATGGGTATATAGGAAGCTGGGGCACCTTTGAGATGATGCATAAGTACTTGTATGATGCTTGTCTTTTCACTAATTTCAGTCAAAACTGCCTTTTCTTCCTTGGTGCTTTAAGAGGAGTGGGTATGAAACAAACAACAAATCTATCAGTGTGGTGCTTCAGCAGTTCAGGAACCACTCAGCATCAAATGCCAGAGCTGCAGGAACCATCTAGGGCGAGCTGATGGTTTCCCGTTACATTCTTTCAAAGCTGAAAATCTTATTTCTATATAGATGTTGAATTTCATTAGCAACTTGATAAGCATTATGATTTTTCAGGAGAAGTGATGGTCTTAGTGCTTTCAAGTTTAAATTCTGTAGTGTGTTAAGACTAGTAATACTGTAATATGAAGGGAGAAGAAGAGACAGCTCTGTGTAAGAAGGATCTGATAACACAGATCTTTCTTCACTAGTGCAGTCAAGACCCTTTTGTAAGACCATGGTCAACTAAAGAAGTGATGTTTGCAGAAAGAATATGAACTGTACATTGCGAAATTAGAGCCCTCCTCTTGAGGGATTTGGTAAGGCGGACAGTTTCCAACTGGGATGATATGTGCATCGTGGGCAGAGTTGTGAGATGTAGAAGGTGAAGCTTCAAACAGACTGCAGCTACGAGGCTAGAAAGCTGCGCTTTTCAGAAGCTTCTATTTTTTATTGGACACATACGGTAGGATTCGATGATCTCAAAGATCTTTTCCAACCAGGCGATTCTATGATTATATTACAGACTTGGTAGGGAAGCATCTCAGCTGCAGCTGACCCTGCAATTGCATTTTTAGGCACTGTGTTTGCTGCGTAATTCTGAAATTTCTGATGCATCTGACCACAGAAGAAAGGCAAAATCTATAGCAGTAGTATTGAAATGCTTGTCAGCAAACCTGTCTGTTCTGGCTCATGTGTAGCTGTTGTGTTGGAGTTCCCAGCACTGCAATCTTGAGGTTATAACTTGAGTGTCTCCTTGTTCCTTGGCTGCCACAGCCCATCTTCCCCGCTGGAGCCAGACCCTGCATGCAGCAGGGTTAGCTCATCTGTCAGACAGGGTGGGGTTTGAAGAACCAGCCCTACTAATAAAACTCAGCCAGCCTGCAGGAGCTCTGGTTGCAATGTTTCATGAGCTGCTCTTCCATTTACAGTATAGCTGATCAGCTTGCTCTGTTTGGTACTGTAGAGACTTTGAGCTGCACCATTGCAATCGAGATGGCTGATGTGTGTAAGCTAGCTTGGGTAGGAAGTCAAGCTGGCTGTTACAGGGGAGACGAGGGTCTTTTCTGCTGAGGTTCATAACTACCTTCTGTTTTGTAACTCTCAGTTACTTGGCAATAACCCAGAATGTTTATCTGCCGACAGGTTGTGAAGCTTTCTTAGTTTTGTCTTTAACCAGTATTTGTTTGGGCATAGGAAGGATTAGTGGGTTAGGTTTCTCTTTTCAAAGCATGGGGGCAGCACAGCTCATTCTTGTCCCTCAGTGGAAGTGTGTTACCAGTAGTTTGCATCCACGTTCATTAGCTTAAGAGCAAATTTCTGTGTGACTGTTGCTGTCTAGGTCTAACTAACAGCACTGCGTGTGAAAACTTAAATAGAAGGCATCATTTGCATATGTTTTTATCCTTCGTTCTTATCCTATTCTAAATTGTCATGTCAAAGTAATTTCTTTACAATGGAAAATGCAAAACACTTGTCTTTTTCAATACTATAAGTAGTTGATCTGAAAATCTTACTCTTGTCTCTGTAGAGAGACAGGGTAATTTTTGCTGTGGGAATGGTAACTGCATTTGCTTGGATTGTCATGGCAGTAGTGTCTCCAGACTATTTAGCAAGGCTGACTTATTGTTGCTCATGAACAAATTACCAAAAAAAACAGCCAAACAAAATGCAGTACCCATTCCCTGCACCACCAAAAACAAAATTCCCAGGCAAACCGCATAGCTCTGGAACTTCATTTTAGCTCTTGTGGCTTTTAGGAGTTAGACCAAAATAATTTCAATCTCTTTTTCTTTTTTTTTTCCCCTCCACTGCCTGACAATAAGACTCTCAAATGATACTTGAAATAAAGGAAATAGCTTAATCTGCTTTGGTGTCATGATAGGAAGTAATACCAGGAAGACAACTTGCTTATAAATTTTCATGTGGACCAGTATCATCTTTGTGTGTTGTAATAGGAGCGATGGAGAGGGCTAAATGCATTTGGTACTTAATGTGATCAGAAAAATTAATCTCTGTAGAATCCAGGAGTGACAGTTGGATTGTGGAGTTTTCCTTGAAATGGGAAAAGTTGATAGATTCTTAAAGCCTTAGAGTGCAGTGCATGTTTTCAGGTAGTACGTTTCGAGAGTATTTGAAATGTAGATTTAAGTGTTCAAACTCAGTGTGATACTTCTGCTTTTACTGAAATTGTTCTGTTTTCTTCTAGGTGAATCTGGACTGGGAAAATCAACATTAATCAACTCATTATTCTTAACAGAACTGTATTCCCCAGAGTATCCAGGTCCTTCACACAGAATTAAAAAGACTGTACAGGTATGTCTGGGTGAAAGAACTGCAGCTTGAAAAATGTAACTTGCAAATTAATAATGTAAGGGGATAGAGTTGTTACACGAGCACCTATATTTCAAATTAGTTTAGCCAGCATGTGAACCACTAAGAAATATTCAGTATGGATTTCAGTATGGCTTAGCCTCACAAAACTTCCAGGTTACGAAGCTTGTGGTCTGTTGAAGTGCAAGAGCTGTGAAGCTACCTGTACTTTAGAAACAGCTGCGGGTGCAGTGCTGTTCAGAAGTGGAATGTTTTTTTATTAATTAAAATATCTAGGACATCTGCAGAAATACATAGATGTGCAGTTGGAACAGCTGCATAAGAATACATGAGCTCTGTTCATTTCTATTGGTACTCATCAGACACTTACTGGTGAAGATAGCTTGTGATAATCTAACTTTGTACAGATGAGGACTGGCGGTATTCACCATTGCTGCTTTTTTCCAACAGAGTTCCTTCAGCTGCAATATATGATGGTTTCAGACCAACTCACCTGTGGCTGAAGTGTTTGTGCAATTATGGAGCTGTCATAAAGTGTTTTGATGAGTTAGGGGGGTACACACGGTGTTAAAAAGAAGCTGTAAAATGGAATGCTTTTTTTTATTCAGTGGAATTGAATGACTTCAGAAATATGATCCACTGATCTGACTATTTTGTGGAGATTTGGTTTTGTTTTGTTTTGTTTGAGGTTTTGGGTAAGGATTTTTTTTTCAGTCCAGCCTCAGACCTCTAATTACTAGAGAACCAGGAAAAAGTTAGTTATGCTCATATGAAGAAGGTTAAATGATTCTTCTTGTCAGTTAGCTCAACATCAAAGTGTTGTATACTAATACAAAATGCATTAGTTGCAGAATACCAATTTTTTCATGTGGAAGAAAGCTTTTGAGCATCCTGAATTTGGCTGACAATATATTTATTTTTTCAAAGCTTTGGTCATGTCTGTTAGGCTATTTTATCAGTTTAATGTAAAACCATAGTGACTTTGACAAAATGGACTTAAAAGTTTGTTAGCAGAGGCATTAGACCATTATTTGAATTAAAGGGTTGAATATATGTACCTCTTTCAAAAATGTGTTAAGTGAGGTGAGAAAGGTGTGCAAATAGTTGAGCTCTGGTATAATGTACTTAATGAAATAATCAGTGAATATTGGAAAACTAAGTAGAAATTTGACTTTTATTGGAAAAGAGTATGCTTCGGTTACTGTTGATTACACATTGGTTTAGCTGAGGTTTTGTGAGGCAAGTCCTTTGTATTAATTTCATGGAAAACACAGAACAGTTAATAGTAATTGACAATGTCAGGTGAATTCAAAGGAAACTTCTTCAGAAATGATGGTGTATGAAATATGTTTTCTCTGATTATTATTTGACCTTCTTGAAAGGAGTGTGGTAAAGGCTTATTTAATCCATTAAAAGTAGTCAAGCTGTAACACGCATCATGTCACTAATGCTGTATAGTGACTGCCAGAGACCCGTGTAACCCGGTTGCCTGGAGTGCATGGGAAAATGACTCTTTGGAGGAGACTTTTTAACAAAAGTTTTAAATTCCAAGGCTTGAACTCATATTTTCCACGAATCCCTTGGGAATACTTGTAAACCAGATGATAGGATGCAGTTGGATGCCTAACTATGAATGACACTAGTTTACAGTGATTTTCTGGATCTTTTCCAGATGTTGCTGTTTTCTGTGCCTTTGACCATGTATGGACACATCCATTTAGGTTAGGAAATGAAACTTTACAGAGACTTTATGGCAGATTATTCTCTTACTGCCAGTCTCTACTGCTTACAGTAATAGATGGTGGATATGGTCTGATTGTCCACAACACAAGCACAGGACATTTAATTTGTTCAACTAATATTTCTTGTTCTGTAGGTTTTTGAAAACTCTGCTCTGATAGCAACATACCTCCATGAATTTGTGAAAAGTAAGAACAAATTTAAAGTCCTCACCAGGCAGCAAAGTATTAGCGCTGTCTGCAGAGGTTCATGCGTCAGGAAGTGACTTCACAAATGCAGCCACACTTACATTTTACAAGTATACAGAATCAGGAAAAATGCTTGGCGTGGCATTTCTGAGGATCTCCTGACCTTCCTTTTCCTTTTTTATAAACACATGTTCAAGATAGTGTTTTATTAATTGCTTCTTTTCTACAAGCATTCCACTGTGAGTGCTTAATGATTTAATGGTTCTTGCTGGGAATTTTTGTGTTGAAGAGTAAAGGTAGCAGTTGGCAAGAGTACAGCTCCTAACATTATCATCTCTAGTATTTTGAGAGTGTTACAGGTTTCTTATACTTGCAGAGAGCTTGCTTATAGGAGCTCTGTGGCTACTATATGCAAGACAACAAAAAGAATGCAAGGAATCAGAAATTAATCTCCTGTGTGTTTGAGCCTGTGAGTGGTAAACTCTTGGCTGGATTGACTTATGTGGCTGGAGATTACTCTCTTGAGTTCCAGCACTGATTGCGTGCAATAAAACAACTCCACAGAACTCTTGAGGGGGACAGAATGCATTCACCACTAATAAAATGTAAGTTTTTAAAGCACTGTATGGATTCCTAGGTTCTCATAGCTTTGGACTGGGCAACTTCAGAAGGATAAAAGTTGTACAGTTAGTGAAAGTGTGACTTGTTGGCGTCAGAAGCTGATGAGTGTGGGGTTTTATTTATTTCTTTGTGTGTCTGTTTATTTATGTATTTATTCATTTAAACCCTTCCTAACCATGCAGTGAGGCCTGCTGAAGTAGGAGATTGAATTGAGTGGCCTCAAAGTCCACCTCAGCCTGGATTCTATTGTGACTAGCATCCAGGTAGCACAGTGTTGGGGACTTTTGTTTTATGAACCTACCTTTACTGATGCTTTTTTTTGTCTTTTTGTTGGGTGAGAAACCAGCTCGTGATGATTGCATGCTGTAGACAGCCATAGGGTAGCTGAGTTAATTTTTTTGAGACCCAGTAGCGAAAGGTATTGATCTGGCTCCGATAAGATCCCTGCCGAGTAGATAAAAATAGCACCATGCATACTCACAGGGGTTAACTAGGGAGCTTTCTTTGCAGTTATCGTTTGCTGTGTTTCTGTGTACTGTCTTCTGAGTTAGACCTCTTGCTCATGCAAGAGGTATTTAATTTTACTTTCTGCAGAGTGTTAATTGCTCTTGCAGATTTACATTGCATCACATGACCAGTGATTGCTAAGTGCTTGCAACAGTGTTCAGGTGTGACTGTGAGAGTCTCTTTCACCTATGTAACTAGGGATGTGCAAGCACTTAAGCAGCATTGATACGATCTCTTTCAAATCCTGAGCTGGTCAAGAGACCTTACACACAGGATTTATTATCCAAGTTTCTACTCCCTCTGAAAAATTACTGAATGTTCTTGTGGGTGTCCACCTAGTTAAATATAACTTTCTTTTCTCTCTTCAGTTAGGGTTCAGGAGGTTTAAGAAATGTTAAGCATTGAGAAACAAGGTGGCATCAATATCTGCCAACTCGTGTGTGGCTCTGACTAAATAAGTCACGTGATTGATTTCTTGAATCCATACCTAGAAAACAGTGTCACTAGTAATTTCATAGAAATTGTCTTAATACAGGGGGATAAAAACCCTATGATTAAATGTGTGAGCAATTGGAAAGATCCAACATGCTGACATGTGTTTATAATTTACTTTTGGGCATCAAACTGATTGATAGGCCAGTGGTGCACAGCACTTTCTCAGGCAGGTACATCTGACACTGGTGCTATCAGTAATTACTGAGGTATTTGTACAAAGATGAGAGCAGCAGTCCATTTGCTGTTTAGCCTGAATTTTATGTGTCATGACATGCTTGAACTGCTTGATACGCGTACTGCAAGCCGACTGAGCTGTGCTGCAGATGGGTGGTCACAACTCAAGGCATGCGTTCCCACACCCAGGTCTTGCATCATACCTTGTGCTGGTGCAGTTGCCTTCTGAGCCAGGTTTCCATCAGTGACCTGAGATAACCAGAGCCAATCCATTACAACCACGTGAGGTTTAGCTCAGCAGATTGCAACTAGATTGTATTACCTTCCAGTATCAATCTGCTTGTAACAGGAAACCATCCCATTCTATAGTTCCTTTCCCAAGCACTATAGTGGCTAAAGAATAAAAGTATTCTTAAAAAGACATTAACAGGACTAGAAATGTAGAGTCTAAGGTGCTTGGGGAAGGATAAGTTTCAAGAAGTGTAGCTGGTTTTGAAGTGACCAAATTTCACAGTTTCATTAAGTATAATGCCTGATTTATCAGAATGTCTCAATATCTCAGAACTGGCATTAATATTGGTGGTTAGGGAATTTCCCATTTTGACGTTAATAAGATATCCTATATACTTAGATATGCTCTTTTATCACTGACTTTATTTGAATTATGACCCCTCTTTTTTCTTTAAAACATAATAATTATCAGATTATTTGGATTTCATAAGCAAAACGTGGGCTCAATATCCCTCAAAAGTTAGCTGTTTTGTCAGGCTTTTTATTCGTTGGATGCTTTTCCCAGTGTTTAAGGTAGGTGACTAAATTGCTAAAAAATTAATCTTGTTCATTTTACAGGTTGAACAGTCAAAAGTTTTAATCAAAGAAGGTGGTGTTCAGTTACTACTTACAATAGTTGACACACCAGGATTTGGAGATGCTGTGGATAATAGTAATTGGTAAGACATTCCTTGTATGTACTTCCACAATAATTCTGAACTGTACTCTTTGTTTGGTTTTGGTTGCGATACAAATACCCTGTGACATTTTTATAAAACACACACTTTCATCTTCAGTTAAAATATTGATACTTTTAAAATTTTCTTTTAGCTAAAAACATAAACTACTGTAGTTTCAAGTACCTTTTTAACTTGATTGAATGCTGTCAGCTTTTCCCTTTGAAGTAAATGGAGCATTTGGCTCTTTATCCACACATGCAGTGTGCAGAACAGACTTCTGCTGTCACAAGATGTGACCAGTAAACCGTATTCCTTTGGCTACTATTTGTAAGCGTTCTATTTAATGCTATTACAGTGAAGGTAATTGTGTTTGAAAGGGTCTTTCAGTGAACTCACAGATTGTATCTTCAGAGCTATGTAACTCGTTTGTATGTTGAGGAATAGGCCTCTTAAAATGAGCTGTGTTGAAGGGTCTTAATTAAAAGAAAAAAAAGGCAAGCCATGGGGAAGTAGCATACATCTATTTCTTAGCAAAGACAGGCTTTATTTTTTTACATAAATGATGTAACTTACAGGTTTTTATTCGTGTAACCTCTGCAGCTGGCAGCCAGTTATCGACTACATTGACAGTAAATTTGAGGACTACCTGAATGCAGAATCTCGAGTGAACAGACGTCAGATGCCAGATAATAGAGTGCAGTGTTGTTTATACTTCATTGCTCCTTCAGGACATGGGTTTGTATTAATGTATTTTATGTTTCCTTTCTCTGTCTTCTCTCTTTCATAAACATTCAAAGTTAGCATTCTTAATTATGTAAAGTTCCAAATAGGATTTTCTTAATGACCTACAGACCATGCTTAATTTCAAACATGAGCACTTCAGCTTGTCAAACCTTAGCAAGCCGGACGAGTAATAAGTTAGAACACCAGAAAACATAATTGCACATTAGATACCTAACAGAAAAAATAGTATTAGAACAATTAAAAATAAACAGGTGTTCGCAAGTGCCAGGTCTATTTGTGATGTCTTTTGTTTACATTAGATGGAGGAAGTGGTTCACACTTAAGGTAATAGGATTTTTACTTTCCACTCTTCCTCCTTTCCTTTGGTTTTATGAGAAGTTGAAGACGGCAAGTTTCATGCATCCTTATAAAGATACTTCAGTTCACCTGGGGCGTAGACTTTTGTCTAGTGACAATTCCAATGTAGGTGTTCTGGATTTTTTCAGTTATTATGCAGTCTTCCACCATCCTTAGTTTTTAACTTGACCAGACTTCTATCTAGTGGTAGAGGGAGAGAACTACATTTCCAGGTTGTATTAGATACTGATTGACTGTATCTGGAAATATTTCCTTAGCGTTTTATCATTGTCTTTAGATCTGATTAAATTTGTCAGAGACTTTTAAGTTATACTTTCAAAACCAGAAGGAGAAGATGAGTAGCTTATTTCATTGCATAGGTCAAAAGTAGTAAAACTTGTTGAAGCGAGTAAAGAAGGAATTCTGAGGAATATTCCTCAGGCAATGAAAACTGCTAACTCTCACACTCAGCTTCTGTAGCTGGCTTCAGAATGGTTCTAATAATTTTGAACTAGACAGACTTCTCAAATGTGGAGAGAAACATTGGGGGTTGGAGAATTGTTTTTCTTATGTAGACTTGCCTTAACTAGACATTTTTTTCGGTTGTTCAGTATGTGTGTTTGTAGTGTCAGTTCTTCTCAACTTGCATGTCAATTTTAAATGCAAACACTCAAATCCTTGGCATATACTGCTTTACTAGTGTGAAGAATCAAAATGTCATTTAAATAAAGGGAAACTGATCAATTTCTTGTCTTTTTTAAGCATAAATTTCAGATTCTTCAAAAAACATTTGTCTTCCTTCCCCCACCCCCCTGACCGCTCCCTTTATCTTTGAAAATTTCTAAATCAGTGGGAGGTACGAATTGTTCGTAAGGAAAAACAGAGGTAATGTTTCAGGTAAATTAAGTTTTGGTCACTAAATTTATGAGGCTAAATCTGGAAAAGTATGTCCTTTGTACACATATTACATGTAATTTTTAGGGGGAGAAAATTGTGACGTTGAGGTCGGTTTGCATAGTGTCTTTCAATTACTGGAGGAAATGCTTGGAGTTGTCATCTAATTAAGGAAAGGAGTAGAGCACAGAGAAAATTGCTGCTGCTGTTAGCATTTATTTCCTCTTTTAAGGTACTGTCTTCTCTGTAAGGATATTGCTCACTTCCTACCTGTTTTTTGTGGTGGTGCAGTCTTTGTTTCCTGTGCAGAGAGCAGCACGTGTCATTCATCGAGTAATATACTCTTCTGGCTTAATAATGCGTGGTTATATTTATGTTAAATTGAAGCATTTGTAGGTGAACTTACTTCCATTTGTTCTTATGATTTAATGCATTTGTAAAACCCAGCTTGTTACAATTTATAAAGATAAAAATGCCATTTAAGTCTTTCCATTTAACACATCCTACCGTTTTTAGCTGGTTTCCCCACAAACATCAGAACTGATGGGTTAGTTTGTGTTGGGTAGGGAGAGAGAGTGAACAGATAAGGGGAGCCTTCCAGTTAAGTGAGTGGGGAGAAAATGAATTGCAGACTCTTTCTGCAGTGCTAGGATCTTTACGTAAAGGCTTTCTGCCTCAGTCTCATCTTCAAACTCAAGGCCTTGAGGTGAGCATTGCTGTGGTTTCTGAACTGTTCTGCTTTGACAGCTTTGACTGCCCTCCAGTGCAGTGTTACCTTAGGTCGCTTTTTGAAGCAAGGAAAGAGAAAGCATGTTATAAGGTCAGTAGATAGCCAAACCAACGCTCTTAATCTAGATATGGATTAATGTTAGCTTTTTAATGGAAACATGTGCAGAAGCTTAGAATTTCGGTGGCAGATAGAATATGTTAAATGAAGTTAAGTATGTATTCTTTATTTTCTTTATTCTTTCATGTATATGTCTATATGGTTTGGAGAACAAGCTAAGTTTGAGTACCAAATGAATTAGGTTTTAATGTTACTAATCCTAATATCTTTTATATGAGAAATAATCTTGTTAAATCCGTTCAGTGAATCCTTTAAGCCTGACTAAACTTGCTATAATTCTGAAGCATTAATGCATTGAAACCTCTGTGGCTTTAGTTTAGCAAGCAGGAAGCATTGACCACTTCAACTCACATCGGTGGGTTTTTATGTAACCGTATCACGGGTGTTTTATTTTTTACATCACTGTCATCCACTTTCATAATGGTCTTTTAGTTATACACAGCAATCTACAGATGGACACTTCGACTTCGTTTTAGAGAGGCATCAGATTTAATGGTCTTCAGCAATCTAGTGCCTAAAAAAAAATCTCACAGCCCACTTTCAGAAAGGAGCACGCAAATTAACATGACTTTCAGGAAGTGAAACTAGGTATGTGAACAGAGCATGATTTGCAAGGATCAGGCTTTAAATGGGACTGTCTTCCAGCTAATGGTACAAACTCTGCTACTTTCTGTTCTTATCATTTGCTTAAATTAATTTCAGCTAGCAGAAAACTCATGACTGCTGGTGACATTAACTTATGACTTATTCCTCTGATGCTGTACAGTGCTAGGGGATTTCCTGTAAGCAGTTGCAGGTAGCCTTTTGAATTTCCTTCAAGCTTCCATCACTCATAAATCTCTGTCTTAAGAGTAGTTGTCAGGACAAATCTCAAATCATTTGTATGTTCTTGTTTAATTAATATAAATTGCAAAGCTTTAATGCTGTCTTTCAGACTTAAGCCTTTGGATATAGAGTTTATGAAGCGCCTGCATGAAAAAGTGAATATCATTCCACTTATTGCCAAAGCAGACACACTTACACCTGAGGAATGCCAACAATTTAAAAAACAGGTGAGTTGAAAGATTAATATTTACAATGTGGAATAATTTAATACGTTGTTCCCTATGGAAATGGTGAGATTTAACTTCTTACATGCAAACTTTGAACCCTGAGGCAATGACTTGAGACAGCAAAGCTAAGTAATTTATATCTCTAGATTTAATTATTTTTCTTGGTGAAATAATCTTGTTTCTATCCTCAGGGGAAGAGGTTTCAAATGTAGTATGATTCTTGGCAAGTAAAGTAATTCACTGCTGAGATAGAAATCAGTAACGAAGGAAGGAAGCTTTCAAGATTTAGGTGCCTAACAGAAGTTGTATGTTTAAAAAAAATGGTATTTAATGATATTACAGTATTATTGATTGTATTGTGGTATTCACTGTCACATTGATGTGCTGTGTTTATTAAAGATGGCTCGCGTGTTAGATGAGATTCGGTATACCTAGTATTGATACAACTGATAAATTTATTCTACAAATATAAATAAATTGATGTCTGCAAGTGTTTTATGTTTTATGTCAACTACATGATCTGAGCAGAACACTTAAGCTTTGTTGCATTATATTAGACAGATAAGGAGGATCCAGAAGAGGTCAAGACAAGGCATGGAGTTTGTTTTATTGAACTGTGCCCAGTCCTAGTTTAGAAGAACACAGGTTCTGAAAAGAAGCTTGCATTAAGAGGTGCTGTCTGCAGAGGTCTTGATTTACAAGGCTAAAAATTAAAGGACATTTTCTGTCTTAGAGAAGCTTGAGCAAGATGCTATGGACCTGAAGTCTGTTCTGGTTGCGTTGCATGGGTTGTTTTGTTGTAAAGAAGGAAAAAAATTGTAGAATGCAGAATATTTCTTGATAAATAAGCAGCTTTATCAATGTGTTGATGTTAAATAGCAGAGACTTTCCTGAATCAAACTTTGAAAATAAGTCCTTGCATGAATTAGGAACTTATGTTCTTGTAAGATTTCAAACCCATGAACCAGAAATATTCCCCAGGGCTCTACAGTGTAGCTGTCAATTAAATGGTCTAATATGTTTTCCATTCTAAAATTCTGGAAAACTAATCAGCTTGTTTTTCAAAATAGCCTTCAGGCAAATAAGGCACCAAACCAGTATAGACTTATTTTTGATGACACTGTCAGTTATTCTTAAATTTTCATTAGTGCTTGAAAATATTTTTCAGTGCAGCTAACCAGTGGGAGTCATTCTGTCAGTCACAAGCTCTATTAAAATAGGCAGGTGATCTTGCTTCAAGCAACTGATGTCCAGGTAAGCTAGAAACAGAAAAGAATAGGAATGACAGCAGTAGCTATTGTGGAAGTTCAAAAGGGCTGAAGTATGCCTGCAGTTATCTATTCTGGTTTCTTCAAGGTACTCAACTGCTAGACCAGTCTAAGAATTTAAGCTGTATTGTATTAGATTTTGCACATAGAATTCCCATTAGTGTAAATCTCTGTTTGCCCAGTTCTAGAAAACTGCCATTCATTTTTGGATAGTGTTTTGTTAACTGTGAGGCACTGGCTCTGATCCTGTCTTCTCTTGAGAAAGGAGAGCTGGTTGTGCTGATAATCGCATGGGGTCACCTGGTGATGGGAAGAAAGTGCAAGTTTTATGATGTACCTTAGTCACCTTAATATGCAGGGATCTTAGAAATAAACAAAAGGAGGGAGAGTCAGATTGCAGTGAAAAGTAAATTGAGTTATTACAAAGTATGAATTCCTGAAATAAATAATTTTTTTAATTCTAGATAATGAAAGAAATCCAAGAACACAAAATTAAAATATATGAATTTCCAGAAACAGATGATGAAGAAGAAAACAAGATTGTTAAAAAGATAAAGGTAAAGATTTTTCTTTTAGAATACTTCTTACTAGCAGAGAGGGTACAGAATGAAGAGCTTTTTGTTATTATTGGAGAAAGCACCAAAATGTTTAGAAGATAAAATTGAGATGTAAAGCTGTTCTAAGGGTCACTATCTCTCAGCAGAGGCAAAGAATGACACTCTTCTCAGACAGCTTAAGTCCCTTGTATGACTACAATTCAGAATGAGAGCACTAGATCACATGCTAATTAATAAACACTTAAAAGATCACTCTTTTTATTCCATTCTTATTTGACTTTTATCCACCCACCACTTTTTGTTTGTTAGTGAGCTTTGAAGGAGGCAAGGTTTGTCTTTCAGAGGTGCGCAGCGGCATGAAGTATGTGCATTACAGTTAACAGCTGTCTGAGTGTAACTGATGTAGTGAAACCTTAATGGAGACGAACGATTAAAGAAAATCAAAAGGGCTGCCAGGCTGTTGAAAGGCTTTTTCTTTGTTTACTTATTTCTGCGGGGTTTGTTCTTCTATGTTGAAGTCCATTCTGTATACACTGCTTGAGCCGTGCGTCTGTTTGTTCAGTAGCTTGAACAGCCTATAAAAGCTTTTACATTTTTCTGTTAATGTGGGAATCGCCTACAACAGATAAAACACAAATGGAAGATACTCTGGGACTAAGCCTAAAGGAGAAGAGCAGAATAACAGCAAGAACAAAAGTCCAAAATGCTTAGCGTTGTACACTGTTCCTTTCAGCTACTTGAAGCTGCTCTTGGCTCATTTGTTGCTTGTTACACTCTAGAGATTTTTGGTTCAGCTGAAAACAAGAACTGGAAGCAGTTCTTTGGCAAACACTTTGAAAACTGGTTACAAGATCGAGTCAAAGTAACAGACCTTGTAGCCAGTGGGAATATGTCTTGGTGAATAACTACTGTGCAATCGATTAAATAGGAAATGGTTTGTCTGTTGCTTAGCTTACCTAGAAACACTAATGTTTATTTCTTAACCAGATTTATAGACTACAACAGTGTAAAGAATTTCAAAGCGTGGGGTGTGTATATAGATGTCATCTAGCTAGACAGAGGTCAGTAAACTAAACTATTGGAATCATAGAATCTTCTGGTTGAAAAAGACCTTTGAGATGGAGTCCAACCGTACCCATCCTCTGCTAAACCATGTCCCTCAAACTCATCTGGCTGTTTTTTAAATGCCTCCAGGGATGGTGACTCAGCCAACCTCCCTGGGCAGCCGTTCCAGTGCCTGACCTCCCTTTCGGTAAAGAAATTCTTCCTAATATCAATCCTTGCACTTTTGGAAAGCTGCATTGCAGTGTGATAGCACCAAACAGGCTTACATCAAGTTTATATGTGGGCATGATTTCAGTATGTTTTGGCAGTAGAAATTTTGATTTTTGACGTAATAACTTTTATCTTGTAGGACCGTTTACCCCTTGCCGTGGTAGGTAGTAATACGATCATCGAAGTCAATGGCAAGAGAGTTAGAGGAAGGCAGTACCCATGGGGTGTTGCAGAAGGTAGGTCTTTCTTATGATTTTTATCCATTTTGAAACATATTGGACATCAGTCTGTATTTGAAATGTTCAAAATGCTTACTTTGAATGTGCTTTGGTCTGGAATTTGTTGAATGTACCGTTTTGTTATTCTGACAGTTTTGGAACAAGGTAAAGGTTCAGCAGCGTGTGACTTTGCAAGCAGATTCCTGTTGAAGCCTCTCTAAGGGATTGTGAAACCTGTAGTAACTTACTGCAGTTGATGATGAGGCTTAAATTAAAACTATTTGCTAACATTCTTAATTTTTTTGGTATAAAGACTACATATTTCTTAAATTATTCTTTCTACAGTATCCACATCATAAATGTTAATTTGATCAGCTCGCCTAGAATTAATTCAATTTAAAGTTTCTGGAAAATACTTGGTTTTTTTTTTCCCCAAATATCAGAATCTTAATTGCTGGGTTGTAGCAACAGGAAGATACCTTGTAATAAATTGAATAGTTTTGATAGGGGTTTTTTTTAATTATCCTTGTAAAACTTACTTTCTACTGTCGTAGAGGCTTGAAGATAACTGCTTGTTCTTCTTATTTTTCATGTGCCATTTGAAATAAGGATTGCACCATGCTGTATAGTGAAACAATTGTTACTAGATTGTTTTTTCCACCATCATTGAACTTTTTCCTTGTAGTGTGTGTGTATTGAATAAAGAGATTTTTTTTTCTCACTATATCTGCCTTTCGACGGCAATGAACTATAAATTTGATGCAGTGTAAAATAGACAAAAAGACCCCAACTGCCAAGCAGAGTGTGGACCAATACTTTAAAAAGAAATGCTGTAGCACTTTGAAGTGCATGTCTGGCAGGAAATGAGGTTTGGCAGAAAGTAAAAACCAGCTGCACCGGAGAGGATCAAGCTTTATATTAAGGCATATTTGGGAATGTACAAAAATGGTGCTGCTTTTCTTTATTTCAAAATAAACTTCATGAATGTTTCACACTCATGTGATTGTACAAGTTTCGGAAGGGAAGAGCTACAGCCTAACTAAAAGGAACCTCTTTAAGTGGCTTTGAGTCTGTCCACTACAGACAGAATACTCTGTGATGATGCTTTTTGGGGAGTATGACTTCATGTCATATCTGAGCAGAAATTACCAGTTTGTGTAAAACAATGGAATAAAATAATACAGGTGTGCAGATATGAGATAAACACATGAAGAGGCATAGTGCTTCATTTTTCTGTAGAATTAACCAAACTTATGTCTTTTTTTAATTCCTTCATCCTGTTTTTCTTTCTCCTGCCATGAAAATGTCCATCTCTGCTTCAGGGGCACATTGGAACCTGCCTCGTGCCTTTCTTTTGTGTATGCCAAAAGCTTTGTGTGTTGCCTTCTGTGTCTGCAGGCCAGAGCATTCTGGTTCTTCCCCAGTATCATTTCATTATCTATCAGGGAAATGCCCTGATACTCACAACCATGAGCCCCTTCTGCAGTAGTGGGATGATAGGCACAGCTGCAATAGGTGACATCCTTGACAGCTGCCAACCCTCTGGTTTGGTCTTTAGGCAGTTGCATGCCTTAAATATATGACCTTCCTTTGCTTAGTTGACAAAGAACTAAATCCACATTAACATTAAAATTAAGACTTTTGCAACTCGTTTCATGGGGCAGGGAGAAAGATTGTATTAAGTCCGTCTTCCTAAAGCTTTGGATATAGCTGGATCTAGACTGAGTGTCTGATAATTATACAGTTACGCTGGCAGGGCCTCCAAAGGATCATAAAGTTAGTTAAAGTGGCAAAACTGTGTTTCTGTTGTGGTAGCTAATTCTGCTGTACTGACTCAGAGTACAGTTTGCCTAGTGTATCATAGGAGAGCACAGGAACTTTGCTGATGAGAGATACTGATATAGCTATATTGTTAATGCTTTCCTTCTATAAACATGCATACTGTTGAGTAAGCAAGGGCTGGAAGTAATCTGTGGTTGGAATGGTGTAGGAGATGGATAATATCCAAAAGCCTGACCTCTGTGTAAGGTACATATTTTGGTTGGCATCTCAACAAAAATTTGCCTTTCTCTATAGTTGAAAACGGTGAACACTGTGACTTCACAATTCTGAGGAACATGTTGATAAGGTAAGTAACTTACAAATAACATTAAGTTTTCCAGTATGTCTGAAATTGGAAAGTCATATTGGGGAAAAAAGAACTGGAGCTAGTGAGTTCATATTAATCCCCGTATTTAATTTGAAGCAGTGTCTTATATTTAATATTTTGTTTAACCATATACTTAGCATGCTGTAGTGGTGGTAATGATTTTTTTTTTTAATAGTTCTCTTTGCTTCCAGATTACTTTTCTTAAAAAATGTGGTAAACCATAGGAAACCAAGTTGTCTGTTAGTGCTGATGTGTACTTAGTTGTAGGCATTTTTTAAAAAAAAAATCAGTATTGCAGCTGTCTAAAGCAAGACTGCTTGTGCTTCGTTATGGTCAGCACAGAGTTCTGTACTTGCAGCAGTTCAGCGATGTCTGCTGTAACAACTGTTAATTTGATTGTTATGCTTTGCTGACAATGGAAAATTATTAAAAGAAGCTAACTTTTTGTCTTAATCTTGAACTTTATGTTTAGCTTTTGCAGACTTAGAATCTAGGTAGGTTTTTCTTGCTTGTTGTTTCTTGCCTGACATGCTTTGGCATATCTACTACAGTTGCAATACACAGTTTTCATATCTATTCGCCAAACTTATTTGCAGATTGGTGCTGTAAGTTAATGTTTGGAATACTGCAAACTTTGGATAGATCATTGCAAAACAGTCTGGTATTTTTGAGACTTTGCTGTCTTGACAGCTCTAATTAAAATGAGAGAATGAGGGGAATGGGACATTAATGGAGGAATATAGTTTAATCAAGTCAATCTACAAAATTAACATGGACTGATTTTTCAGATAGTACTTTGTATTTGTAACACTAAGCTGATAAACTACACTTATTGACAGAACTCATATGCAGGACCTGAAGGATGTCACTAACAATGTACATTATGAGAACTACAGAAGCAGAAAACTGGCAGCTGTTACATACAATGGTGTTGACAACAACAAAAATAAAGGGCAGCTAACAAAGTAAGTTCTTGTTAAGGTTGTATTGCACATCAATCTTTTTGCTCTGGGTGTTTGTTTTTTTCCTTGTTGTTGGTTTTGTGTATGTATGATGGCATTTTTGGTTTGGGGTTTGTTGGGTGTTGGTGGTGGCGGCTTTGTATTTATCCTCCAGTAAATTGCCTTCTCTCTCTATTCTGCTCTGAACACTGTATACCTCTAATTTACTCTAGGATTTGGGTTTTTTTCTGTTTCACTAAAGTTTACAGTAATTTAACTGAACATGTTAAATGGTTTTAGTTAAATTCAGAATCATTTAGGTGGAAAAGACCTTTAAGATAGAGTCCAGCGGTAAACCTCACACTGCCAAGCCCACAACTAAACCATGTCCCTAAGCACATCTACACATTTTCTAAATACCTCCAGGGACGGTGCCTCATCCACTTCCCTGGGCAGCCTGTTCCAGTGCTTGACAACCCTTTCACTGAAGTAATATTTCCTAATATCTAGCCTGAACTGTGCCTGGTGCAGTTAGCTCTTGTCCTGTCACTTTTTACTTGGGAAAAGAGACCAACACCCACCTCACTAGAACCAGGCTAATCAATCCCAGTTCTCTCAACTAGTCTTCATAGGATTTGTGCTCCTTCCTTTCTGAGGAGAATCCCTACATTTACTATTTCTGTTTATAAGTTTTGTTTCACTAATACTTATTGCAAACTTTTTGTGGATTAGTATTTCTGGTTTGGTTGATATACTGCTTTGGGGATTACTAGTTCTCTTGGCATGAATGCTTGAATGCTCAGTACTTGATGTCAGGGATGTTTTTGAGAAGAATGGGTTAATATTTATTTAGAAACTTTAAAAATGCAGACCCACTACTGTCATCTTTGAAATCCTGACCTTGCTACATCTATGGCTGCTTATCATGGCAGGGAAATTATTGCAACATCTTCATCTTTTATGAGAAGAGAGTTACAAGGCCAGGTTTTTTTATTTTTGGTTTTTAGTATATTTAAATACAAATTTCTAAATGAAAGTATAGGGTATTATTCTGTTCAGCTAATGATATGCCAAATTACAGCTGCTCTTCCTGAAAAAGATCCCTGAAATTAGATGGAAGTATCTACTGTTCCCATCTATGACACCTACATGGCCGTTTTTCACTAAAGTCGTGTCTATTCTGCACTATCTTAGTGCTTTGAAAGTGCCAGGGAGGGAATGGTTTAAGTGGACATGATTTAGTTTCATCTAGTGGGAGCCTGCTTGAGACTTCTCTTGCTCCACATTGACAAAAAATATAATAGTATATGTCAGTTATATCAACCCTTCAAAAGTGTGCTTAAATTAAGGAAGTTTGTGGTGAGGTCAAGTTTAAAAAGAATGGTCTTCAAATATCTGTATCCATAACACAGATTTAACTTCCCACTGTCGTGTTTCTTGCCATCGTGTTATCCCTGACTCTCATCTCAAGGTTTCTGAATGCATATAGCAAGTATTTCTTGAGCTACACTTGCTGTCATAACAGCACAGTGTTGATGGGAGGGAGAGGAGGCGTTTTAAGAACTGAAATTACCAAATGAAGTAGTCACTGTGGAAGAATTGGGCAGAGGGCATGTAAGATAGTTTGCACGTTTAAGAACAAAGCAGTGCAGGTTGGCACATCAGAGAAGAGAATGTGCTTGAGCGCAAGAACTCGATCCAGCTTTGTCTTTGCTGCAGTGGTGGTGTATTCATGGGAGCGCAGAACAGAAAATGCTACATTTTCCCCAGGACTTCTTTAATAACATGCTATTGCTATAGTTTATACTATACTGTTATTTGCTATTACTGTGCTAAGTTGAACTTCTTCATTGCAAATTGGATATTGGAGGCTGTTCGATTTTTTTTGTATGTGTGTCATTTAGTACTATTTTTTCATCCCTTTCCAAATCTTAGTATGTTTTCCTAAGATTCTTCTGAATCTTAATTTTAGTGATGACACTTTTCATAATTTTTTGGTTTGTACCTTATTCGAGTAAGGACTTCTTATTCTACATTCTTTTTTTAAAAGAATAACACATTGATTTATAATTTTTTATCCCTATATTCCAAATATTACAAGATACATTTTTGTATAAATGCCTATACCAGAAGGTTTCTAGACTGCTTTCCTGTTGTCTATTCTCCTCCAGTCAGTTGCTGATAGCATTCCTGAGATTTCCTTTTTAGCTAGAATTTATGCTGAGAGGGTCTGAAATGACTCTGCTTTCTGAAGCAAGCTTACTTTTGCATCTCCTGCCATCTCAGATCACCGTGCTGTCCCACCACAATATTCCTAGGTGAAAGTACGTTTTGGGACAATTTTCTCCATAATAAATCTACTGTTCAGAATGCTGGGAGTGAATAAGGTGCTCTTAGCCATCAGGTTTTCTTTATCTTTTTTTTTTTCAAAGGAAGAAATAGATGATCACAGTGTTGTTTGGTTGAGCCATCTGACAGATGGGAAAATCTATGGCAAATTTGTAAGAAGTGTTTTGAACTTCAGAGTTTGTTCCTCCAAACACAGGGCGATTTAATAAATATAAACATAAAATTCTTGAATGGATATCATGGTTATTAAGCAGCTGATGCTATTCTTGTCTTGTCACCTTATCCATATGTTGAGTTGCAGCTTTTTTTTTTAAGTTTTTAACATGCTTTTTTCACTTCAGTGTGTTTTTTTACTTTTGAATCTAGCGTGGTTGAAACGGCATAGAAGGAATTTTCCTAATAACCTTATTTCTTTCTGGAAATCAATTGCAAGAGGCAAGAACAGACATTAACAGTTTATCTGTGCATCCCCTCAGGAATTTTATGCTTGTCTATTTGCCTTTTGAAAGAAGTATCTGTGTCTCAGAATGGAGCAATATTTGACCTGTCCTCTGGAAAGCTATTTCTTTCACGGGAGACAGATCCCATATGTCTGTCTGGCTCTGGAAACTCCTAAGCTGCTGCTCTCTTGTAATCTGGGAGGGTACATGTAAGAGGAGATGTACATGCAATGGTTCTTGCTCTTTTCCAGAAGTATCTCCTGCTGGCAGCTGTTGGAGACTGGATTGACCTTTTGTACCTCTAAAACAGCTGTATTTTTATGATCTTGGCAGATCTTTGTTTTTCATGCAACTGTTAATATACTTCTTTGAACAAAAATGCAAACCTGAAGACAAATAGAAGTATGTGCTACAAGTTTTAATATTTCTGTGCAGATGAATTGAAGTAATTTCTTCTGTCCAGTTGATAATTTTCTCTGATTTCTTTCCTTTGATTTGGTGGAATGAATTGACTACAATTCTACAAATAACTAATTGCCTAAGAGCAATCCAAAGCACGTATTTTCCATGATTTATGTAGGGTTTTTTTGTGGTTAAGGTTTAGTGTCTGATAGTTTCAACACCATCACATCCATTAAAAAAATAAGGTGTCAAGGGTATGGATAACTTGTCTGGTCAAACTATGTGATGATTGTAATTTTATGTCTGTACTACATGATGTGTGAAAATTGACATTTAGTCTGAAATTTAAAATTTTAATTTAAGAAGTCCTTTCCATTTGCTGTATGAAGCAGAGTTCCTCAGTGAGTTTAAAAGTAAAACATTGTTTTATTGAAAGTCATCTTGTACACTGTAAAGATGAGCCTTACCAGTCTCCTGGGCTGTTTAGTAACCTGTCACACCAGGTAACAAAATGCACAATCCAAAGATCCTTCTAACTGCTTAGCTTAGACTACTTCTAACTCCCTGTGGCTGTATTCTTAGCAAATTCTGTGAAATGGTTGTAGTGTAATTAAGCCCACCTTACCGTATGGTGAGACTTAGTATCAGAAGCTTGTTTTCAGACCTCCGTCCTCCTGTAGTTACTAGTGAAGTGCTAACACAAGGCATGCTCGTGTTTAGCATCATCCTCTGGGGAGGTGATGCTGCAGCCAAGCCTCCTGCAGAGCTGAGCGCAGCCGCCAGTGAGACCTCTGCTGGCCATTGAAGTCAGATGCTCCTTTTGCAGCACAGGGACTTCCGTGGGATTTTAATATCGTGTCCTTTACTAAGTGACAAATTTTAAAAGAACATAAAAACCTCGCTACGTCATTGGTTTCTGAAAACTTGTTTAGAGCAAGTGGTTGTTCATGTCACTAAAATATTTAAAATCGCTTTAAAAGCATGCATATTCTAGGGAAACTATTCCTGAAAGTATTTGCACATCAATCCTGCATTAGTGTTTAAGTGGTGTAGTGATTTTCTATCTGAATTTGAAATAAATATAATGTGCTTTAACTAACAATCTTTACTTTTACTGTGAAAAAATTGCTTTTGGGAAGCACATAATTAGCTTTAGGAATCTATTAATAACAAATTTACTTTTTTAATTATTGCTTTTTGGTTTTGTGGTTTTATTTAAGCATGCTAAGCTAAGCCTCTGTATTTTTTGTTTTTTAGATTTGACACAGTTGAAGGCATGTAAGTGGTCGTTTAAATTTTTCCAAAAAACTTAGACAAAAATTCTTTAAACACAAACAAGAGTTTCACTGTTTAATGTTTCAAATTTAAAACAATTTCCTGTTATCCAGCTCTTAGCATTGGTCTTTTCTCCCTACCATTTTTTTTGTTCTGAAGCTGTGCAATTGTAAATTTTAGGAAGTTATAAATACTTTCAATGACAAATATCTCTGTAAAAACCCATCCTCTTTAGAAACTTTTTGACTAAGCCTCAAGACAAATTCAGTCAAATTTCAACACTGAGTAGAAGTGCATAAATTACTAAATTCCCCCAGTTTCTATCTGTAGCGCCATCATGTTTATATAGAGAAGTTTATAAAGAATTAGTGGAATTTTTTATCCTTATCTGTGAATTTACAACTCTTCATTGGATTGGGGAATTAGTTACTCTAATCTTTTCTGACCATAGTTTTATCTTATTACTGGCTTGCAGAGGTTCCACTTTGCACATATCTAGAATAATTTAGAGGGCTGTTTTGACATACATTCTGTTAAATCAGTGAAATGTTTTATATCTTTGTTTAGTGGTTTGGGTTTTTTTCCTTCAGCTCTTTTTTGTTTGTTTGTTCAAGTTCCTTGTATACGTTTGTCCTGAAATACAGGATGATGTGTGTTTACCCATGTCACATACCTAAGACCTAACAAAACCAGTTGTGACCTATATTGTAAAGCTCTCAGTTGTAAATGCTCACTTGTTACTTTACCAAATTTTCTGTGAAAACTTATTTTTACTACTTTCTCAAATACAACTCACATGACATCCCCATTAGATTATTTGATTGTCAATGAGAGGGCAATTCTGCTCTCCTTTCAAGTTCGTAGAAACTGCAGCAATGATTCCTCAGCATTCAGATCTACTTCTTATGTTAATTTTTGAGGAGCAGTTGCATGTGAGAACTTTACACTTCTAAATATAACAAGAAAATAGTCTTGCTTTGACAGCTGGTTAGCTTCCACAAGGTAGCTCTACTCACCTCTTCTTTCTTTTTCTTCTGATTTTTTTGTATTATTGTACTTCACCTGTGTTTAACCAATTTTTTTTTTCCTTGATGAAAGTTGCAAGCAGTTGGCCTTTTGAATTGCTAAAGTAAACATTAGGCTGAGGATTAGTTTGTTCTCCATGCTGTACAGCATTTTACTCACCAATCCAAGCTTTGCAACTGTTAGTTCAGATTAAATCTAACTTTTTTTTAAATGGAAAAGCCATTTTCTCCCTCCTCACTCCTCCAAATTGTCACCTTTAAAACGCACCTAAAAATACTGGTGTTTGAAGAAGACATTCATATGGCCTTGAGTTGATATGACATTGATTACTTTCACTGTATGGTTAGTTGTTGAAATGGGCAAGGAGTGAGGATAAAATGAGCCATTAGTAGTCAAAACAGATCTTAACTGTTTGATATACAACCTCCATTCCTTTAGTGGGAGATTCAGAATCAAAATAGAGGGTGCTAATTATGTTTCAATCATCACTGAAAGTTAATGAATTCATTCTCCTTTTAGAATGCTTTTTAAAAGAATTAGAAAAATATTTCTGATAGGGCTTAGGTTTGCCACATCTACTTTACAATCTGCTGGTCTGAGTTATAGTCGATGTCTGCTGCTGGTTGAGTGTAACTGTTCCCTATGTATTCATTTCTTAGTTTTTTACCAGCAGAATAGTTAAAACTGTCCTTTTTCAAAGCCATACTACATACTTAAAACAGAAACAAGAGGACAGTGATTTGTTTTGATTGCTCTTTGCTGAACAGCAAAAAAGTCTTACAAGATGGTATGTAGCAATCATCACTAGATGAAAATCATCCTGTTCTATTGGGCATTTAATGTGAAACTTGCTGTTTAAGACTTGTATCACTATAACATGGATAACAGGCTTATCCAGCTTTAAGATTTCAGTAGAATCTAGAAAAGTAGTTACCATAAAGTCTATAGAAAAATTAGAACTGGTATTTTTTTATACATTAAGCTTATTAATAACTTTCTAAAGGAATAATCTTCCAACTAACACTTTCATGAAAGACTGATGTTCAGTTGCCCAAACTGCAGTCTGTAAAGTTATTATTTATTTAGAAGTATGACCACTGCATTCAACACAGTCATCATGTTAACTTACACTTTGAACTTAGAGAGGAAATGGGACTTTTGTCTCTAACACTGAAAACTTTTAGCAATCTATCCATTAATTTTTGTATGTGTTTGAATGGGAAAGAAAAAGACACCTGGAGATCACTTAGAAGATGTAATTTTTTTTTCTTGTTGTAACTTGGATTTCCTCCTCTCCCCTCCAACTGTTTCCCTCTGCCCTCCAAACTGTTTAGTTGAACAGTTAATATGATAATGCAAAATGAATTTAAGCTAGCAGTGCCTACAATGATGTTATTTATCTTAATGCTTCAGCATTTTTATCTTGTTTTTTACAGATGCCCTAATGTAATAGACAGGAAAAAACATTCCTAATAGCTAACTGCTTCTTCTGGCTTTATGGCAGGAGCCCATTGGCACAGATGGAGGAGGAAAGGAGAGAGCACGTAGCCAAAATGAAAAAGATGGAAATGGAAATGGAACAGGTGTTTGAGATGAAAGTTAAAGAAAAAGTTCAGAAACTGAAGGACTCTGAAGCTGAGGTAATCAAAACGTCTTAAACTCGCATATGCTTGAGGCTGAACAAGTGTAGAGATGGCTGTTTTTGCTAAGACTTTGCAAAATAGCCTCTGCCTAGGAATTGCTTTACACAGTTAGATTTTATCTTTAAAGACAACATTATTATTCTTTCCTAGCTTGTTATCTTTGCTGGAGTGGTGTAAGTCCAAACTTAAAATGTAATTTTTAATGTTCACATGCATTTTCCTTTTATTTTCACGGTATCTTAAAATACTACTTAACTTTCTCTCTCGCCTTCTTTTTGCCCTCTTCTTTGGAATATTTTATGCTTGTTTTCTTCCATGTGCTTTATTGAGACTTTTACATGTTTTACATAAGGTAATGTAGTAATGATAATTGGCTTGGCATTTTAAAGAAGCATTTCAGGCATTTGATAAAAAGTCTGTAAGAAATCATCTAAATGAGAATTACTAGACTTTAAGAAACACTCAGGGATATATTTTTGTCAATATTTTGGTGTCATTTAAGCATACGTGAATTTTATGAATGTTTAATTTCTGTCACCTCCAGCTGAAGTCCTCACAGTGAAACTGTTTTTTATGGGCTTCACGTAGCTCTTGACGGGATGTTTTTAGGTAATTATTATAAAATTATGTTTAAGTAAAAAACTGATTTTAACTTCTGAAAAGGCAGCTTCTTGCAAGAAGCCTGATAGAGAAGTACCAAACTGTCAAAGTTCCTAAAGTAAGTTTGGCTCCAAATTTCAGGGAAAGCAAAGAAAGTAAGAAGAGTAGTTCTCATGCTTGGCAGCCAAGGCATTGTAGGGAGCCAAGGCGTACTGGATCAGAGGAAAATAATATGTCAACCTTTTTTTTTTTCTTTTTGGAGAAGCAAATAGGTAAAGATATAAATGCTGGGATACGCTGATCAGCAATTTGAGGATTTTAAAACTGGGTCTTTTATCTGGATCATAGTGTGTATTTAGTCACTGGATTTATGCTTTCTCAATTTCTGTCTTGAATCTTTTTGAAGCCATTTATACTTCTGGACTCCAAATGTCATTGTTATATGAAAAATAAACAGAGTAGAATATTTCTTTGCTTATCATGTATTACCTTATGAATTTTTGAGTGCAATTTTTAAGTGTTCATGTAATTCCTTTTTTTTCTTCACCGTTCATGACTTAAACTTCTGCTGTATTTCCCTCAATCTACAAAAGCAGGCAGTAGACAGGGATGAGTATAAAGCATTTAACAGATCTGTGAAAGGGAAATGTAAGACAGGGACTGGCAACAGAGTAAGGCAAGAGTGTGTTTTATTTGACTCTATTCAAAGCCATGTTACACCAAACTTTTTTCCTGGCAGTGTCTCCATTCTCACATGCGAAATATTTGATTGTCAGTCTGTCCCATTAACTTGTTCTTATACTGGTCTGGCAGTGTAGACAATTTGCTTGAATAATACCAATAATTATTTAATTAGTGAATAAAGTAATCTACTTAATAATGTTTTCCCAAACAGATCCTTAATATAGATAATACAGTAGGAGGAAATCAACGTTTGGGGGGTTTCTCTCACACAAAGTCAAAGATGTTGCTGGTTTATGCAATACAGCTGCTCAAATGCTCAGTAATTTACTTCTTAACATTTGCATCAAATATCAAAGTATTCTTGAATTTCCTTTTGTTTGCCACCTGTAGCTGCTTACAACTCCTGTTTGTAACTCGGGCAGCATTTGGGGTGTTTATTGTTAGCTCTAAAATGAGGCTATGGGATTAATGCCCTCTTTGTTTCTGTTCTTGGCAATACCTATAACCTTAGAATCTTTAGTCTGAGTTACTTTGAAGAGAAAGTATAATACTGTATTTCTTGCAGTAATGTAGTTGCTGGTGTTTGTTGCTACAGCTCCAAAAGTTGCTGTGTTTTCTGGGTTTACTGAATCTATTCATAACTTTGTCTATAGCTGCAGCGACGCCATGAGCAAATGAAAAAGAATTTGGAAGCACAACACAAAGAATTAGAGGAAAAGCGTCGCCAGTTTGAGGATGAGAAAGCAAACTGGGAAGCTCAACAACGTATTTTGGAACAACAGAATTCTTCCAGGTAAATTGGAGTCTTGTCCTGCAGTTTACAGCAAATGTTCTGTAGCTTTCTGCCAAAAAGCAATTTCTGTGGTGGTAATGATCAATGAATGGTGTTTGACCACTACAAAAGTGACACTCAAAAGCCAAGAAAAATCTTGAACTACTTTTAGTAACAAATAAGCATGCATCAGAAATATTGGGAAGAATATTAGCTTCTAGAGCAGGTTTTGATCTGCAAAACCACCGCATCCATACATAACTATCTAAAATAATTTTAACTATCTAAAATAATTGTATTTGTATTTGAAAGCTAGACTGCATCAGACTTGTGAGAGATAAAGAGTAAAAGCTTTGAGAATGAAAACGTTTAATGCTCCTAGTCCATAGAAGGGGGAAATGTACTGGTTAAATGCATTTCTCAGCTTCCATGTGCAAGTACTGCATACATAGTAAACTTTCATCCATTGTATTGCAACTACTAAAGGCTTTATAAAAATGTGTGTTTTAGAAGATTTACATAGTAAGTGAGTCTCCTTAATTGGAAGGTACTCATTACTTAACCAACTTTTTCTTTTTAATATAATTTTAGAACCTTGGAAAAGAATAAGAAGAAAGGGAAGATATTTTAAATGCATCATTTTGACCACCAGTTATGTATTAGTTGCCAATATGCCAGCCTGGACATCAGTGTTTGTTGGATCCGTTTGACCAATTTTGCACCAGTTGTATCCATAGTAATGGATTTAACAGCATGACAAATTTTTTTGTTAATTTTGATGGAGAATGATGCCTTGAATTGTCTAGGGTGTTGTGTACTTGGAAAAATAACAGCTCTAAGTACTTTAAGTACTTTTTTTTCCTTTTTTTTTTTTTAAAAAAATGTCATTTTAATGCAAAAGGAAACATTTTACTGTTGTACAATCATGTTCTGGTGGTTTGACGGTTTACAGGATATTAAAAAATGCAAGG
This sequence comes from Dromococcyx pavoninus, assembly GCA_033558185.1. Taxonomy (NCBI): domain Eukaryota; kingdom Metazoa; phylum Chordata; class Aves; order Cuculiformes; family Neomorphidae; genus Dromococcyx; species Dromococcyx pavoninus. The sequence continues at coordinate 1,024,152 of JAUMJL010000425.1, read as the reverse complement.
ACTCTAGACGGTTTTTAGTGAGGATAAATTGCCATAATATGATGCAAACGATGCTTCTCTATTATTATAATACAGGAATTCCATTCAGTGCAGCATATACAATAATGTAATTTAGTCTAACACAGTTGACCCTATTTTTGACACTTCCATTGTTTAAAAGTACACATGGAAAAACAAAAGTTGTAGGCTTACCGTGCACCTAAGCTTTTTATAACAACCCTTTTATGTTTTGGATTCTTTAAATATATGCTATTCTCATTTAGTAACTTCTTTAGCCAGAAGGATCTCATTACTGCTTCATTTTTTGTAATAACATTTAATTTAGATATTTTTCCATATATTGGCCCTCCTAAATAGAATATAGCTTCTTTCATATGGTAGGAACCAGTGAGTAAAACTTTCCTTTAACTCCCTTTTTACATTTTATGGTAAGTAGCAGGAAAACGCATTTATAGGTCATTTCTAGGCAAAATTGTGGAGTTAACTACCAACCTGTTTCTACCTGTGTGCAGTCTTTCTTTATTTTACTAGAAATGGGAATATGGCCTCAAGAAAAACATCACCATTTCGCATTTAGCTGTATTCATATACTGCATTTCTGTATTTTTGTTTGTATTGTAAAAAGTCACATAATAAACAATGTTGTGATGTAACATGCTGCTGTGTCAGAAATTTTAAAGCAGTTGAACAGCCAGGTACTTCTCTGGGAGATCTTTGAACTTTCTTTCATCTGGACTTGACTGACCTGTGTCTTTGAATTGCCTAAGGTTAAAGTGTAGAAAATGCCTCTGCTTTGTGGAATTGTTGGAAAATCCCGTTTCAGTGTCTGTGGTCAGAATTGGGAAAACAAAGGTCTTTCTAGACCAGCAGAGGGCACCAAGTGTCTGCACACGACGCTCTGTGTCCCACCAGCCCTGCTTCCTTGTGCTCATGCCTTCCCACTCTTGCCCTTCTGCAAGTTTTTATGTGTATCTGGTGAGGTGGTTGTGTAGCAACACGGTTTGCAGCCTCTTCAGGTACTTGTGTTAAGCACACCCTTGCCAATAAGCCTTTTTGTTTTGTCTTTGTTTTTAGTTAATTATGACAGTTCTAATAAATATAATAGCCAGGAACTTAGTATACAGCCTATAAGTTGTTAAAAAATTGATGGGACTTTGTAGGTCTGTCTTTACCTGTGCAACAGTGAAGTATGTCTCATGTTTTTGCTGATGTCCCTTGTATTACCCCTGTTGTCACTTTGGTTTTGTTCATTTTTCTTTTATGTGAGTTATACTTACCAGAAATATCATTTATTCAGCTTCTCAAAGAAATGAAGACATTTTCAGTAGTCTACATAAAGGCCTCCTTATAACTCATTTCAAATACATTGCCTGTCTCTTTTGAGAGAAGATGCTGATTATCGATAGCTTTTCAAGTAAACAGAATTACAAAATCTCAGCTTCACGGAGCACGTAAACTGCCTGCACCTGCTGCTCACCCTCCCCACCCCAAGGCTTCAGTTTAATTCAATAAATTGAATCATGTAAAGAGCAGGCAAGAGTTACTGTCTAGGACAAAAGCTGCAGATTCTGAATTGCTTTTAGGACTCCTCAGAACTCAGGATATGCTGTCTGTAGATATGCTAGTGCTTTAGCATTACTATTTGCTCTGAAATGGGAATTTCATTTACCAGGAAACTTGCTTTAATCATGCTTGCCATCTCTTTCCCCACCTCTATTCTCTGTCCTCCCACACACACATGCTCACTCAGAAACTCAGTATAAGCTCTTGTTAGAGCTTTTGTCTGAGGGCACACAGATATTCTATAACATAGCATTTATATTTGAATGAAAATTTAGAACATTTAGAAATAAGCATTCTGAGTTCTCATCTGAAATGGAGCATTTTCCTTTTGGGGCAAGTTTTCTTACCTCTCGGCTTGTTTGATAAATGCTTTGGTTCTGCACCAGAAGAGTATGAGTTTCCCAAAAATTCAGACTTGCTGCACTCTTTTAAGTTGGGGGGGGTGTTAATTAAAAAATAAAAGAAATTGAAAATAAGAGATGTGAACCTGTACAGGTTGCAATATAGACTTTTCACTGGCTGCACAGCTACTATAAGCTAAAGCAGTACTGTGATACAGCCCAGGATGATGTTCTTTTTTTTTTCTCCAATTGAATAAGTCGTAATTTAAATGTTTTAGTTCTCTAAAGTCAAAATTCATTTTACTTCCTAATAAACAGGTTCTTAAATTTCCCTATACTTGTGTCACAACTCAAAGAATGTTCAGCAGAGGTTTTGTAGTGTGTGTGCTAGGTGGTCAGAAACCCATTGCATCCAGATGTCACTGGACAGTACTAGGCTTGTCTCATTCTCTCACAATATGCTGTGAAACATTACCTGCTCTACTGAGGCACAGAATTAGAGGTACTAAATTGCAGTTCTGTACATCTGCTCTGTGTTTCTCTAACAGTAGTTGTTACAATAATATAGTCATGAGGCAGTCATGAGGCTGGAGATTTTGGTACTCTGTTTTAGAATGAAGATCTTGATTCAGCTTAGAGAGTTTTCTGTTAGAGGTAATGAGGAAGGAAAAATAATCCTGATCCTGCCAGGTGTGGCACTGCAAACAGCCCTGTTGAGTGTGCAACCATGCTAGCCCATGGACTTACACAGGGGTGTGGGTATATTTACTTTTATAGAGAGGTAAATATGAAAATGCATCTGTATTTTTATATATGAAAAAGTAAATAAAGACTGCTAACTTGGGACTTGTTTCTGATGTAAAATACATTCCCATATTGGGTTGTTTATCTTGCTGACCATGATTCAGGTTCAGCATCCGAAGTATCTGGATGCTAATATTGCTGCTTCCAGCATGAAATATGAAGTGCCAAGTTTTGATGGAGTGATGTAGTTCTTTCACTTTTCAATGTGTTTTCCAGTTTCATAGTCAGTGACCAGCTCTTCCAGAAATGCTCCTCCTCACTCCTTGTAAGGCCACATGTTGGACCTCTTGAGTTCATATGACCTTTTATCACCAGAGTGCCCCTCGTGGTCAGGCTGGTCAAGCAATACCAAAACCATTCCTCAATTTGGCACTCCAGGGAGTGAGGCAATCTGCATTTCCCCTTCATAATTTCCAAAGTAAGCATAAGAAGAGATTCTTAACTGTTGGAGGATCAGTTTTGTCCTCATTGATACCAGAAACCCCTCAATCATATTTAAATATAAATGGCTTAAAATGTTAATGCTTTTAAAGGTTTCAGTAGAAATAAATGAATATGCAAATCAAGAAGTGGGCTGGATTACCAGTTCATGCTTTGGAAATAAGCAGAATGTGTAGCTGAACTTGTGGAGGAAACCAGTATATTAAGGGTTAATTTTCCTATTTGTGCAGCATTGTCAAGCCTTGTTTGTGTTTAGGGTAGAGGACAGGCTGTCTTAGGTGCCTGAGGTGAGGATATGCTCCTCCCTGAGGGCTAGCTGCTCAGGTTGCTTTTGCTTACAGTTTTTGGGTTTCCTACTAGCTTAACCTTAACGTTTACACACCTCTATGCAGTTTACACATCTCGACTGTCAACATCTGTTTCTTGACCACACTCTGTTGAAGGTTCAGCAAAGGCAATTATTCCCTTATTTGCAACACATGCAAGTGAGTAGATGAGTTTCTTAGGGATATGGTTTAGTAGGGAGACAGGCACGGTCGGACTCGATGATCTCAGAGTTCTCTTCCAACCTTATGATTCTATGATTCTATGCCTACTCCATCCCATTTCTCTTGAGTATCCTGTTCTGCCAGGTGGCTGGTGGGTTTGGTGGCCAGGCTTTGCAACAGCCTGCCTCTGTCACCAGGCCCTGCTGTGCTGCTCCTTCTGAAATGAATTACCCGTACTAACATTTTCAGGAATGGAGCACTTCCGAAGCTTTGCACTGTGTTGTGGTTTTGCCCACTCCTGCCTTCCTGTTGCCACATGGTTACTTCTGCCAGGAACTCCTCAGCTGTTGTTCTTGGCACCTTTCTTTGCTTCTAATTAGTCACAAATGTTCATCTTTAGAAATGCTTGCTATATCCTGGTAAAAATGGCAGAGGTCTTCTTCAGAGGGTTTGAATGGGATTTCTCTCCCACACCCAGATCTAACCACCTGCTGATGCTGGAACAAAGCTCTGTTCTCATCATCTTAGTTTGTTGATACAAGTTGTTGGCTGTCTTTGACTACAGACAGCAGTAAGGAAGCACAGTAAACACGATGTCTTTCCCTTCCTATGGTCACCAGGATATACAGCTGTGACATCAAAGAGTTTGATGTGTTCATCTGGTATCCACAGCTGCCTGGGGCATCTCTGCTGAGAAGGAGGAGATGCGGGGGTGCACCCATGACTATGGGTGAGGGCCTAGCAGCTGCACTGGAGGATCTGCAGGTGGGCTGGGATGCCAGGCAGTGCTACTGTCAAGGCTGCAGGTGCAAATATTCCCTGTGTGTGCCGAGCCCTGTTTTCTCCTAACAAGCTTTTAAAAGTGGATGACCAAAGAAACAAATTTTTGAGCAATATAATGAGAGGAAACTGCTGACCGACACAGGAAAACATGTAGAAATCTTCATCCTTTCTCCTCGTGATTGGGAAGGCAGCTCTGGTTCCTGTTCTGTGATGTATCACCTCTGTGCTGTCATATGGAGAGGTCTATGAGGCAGCCCAGATGCATGCTTTGTGCAGCCAGAGCAATTTTTTAATGAAGGTGATCGTCATTCAGCTTGCTTTGGGACAGCTGGACCACATAAGTCAAGACAAATTGTGATTTTGCTTTATCAAGGGAATATGGTTTCTCTCATTCCCTTCCCCACCCTCCACCCCCTTAGTTCTTCATGGAAGTTTATCAAGGTTACGGAGAGGCTGGAGGAATCCCTTTTCTGCTCTCAAAAGCTTCTTATTTAGATACCTTGAGAATAATTTTTCCTTTCCTTCGGGAGCTGCTGAATCTCTTCTCCCCAAACCTGATTTATCCCTATGTTTCTCACAAAGCAAGTGTGATGGTGAAGTTTTGAGATCTTTGCTGATTTGAACTTCTTTTATGCCTGAGGAGAGGTTGTTAAAATTCAGAAACTATATGATACTGCCAACTTTCTGGCAAAAGCCGCCCTTCTTTGTGGGCTTTAGCAGTGATTAACTGGAGCAGTGTGATAACACCAGCACATCACTGGTTCCTCACAAAGAGGAAGGCTTTCCTTTGTATGTGCCAAGTCTGGGAACTGTGCTGACAGTGTTCAGGCTTTCCCCTGGCTAGTAAAAGGCCTCTGAGGACTTGGGAAAGTCACCTAAATTGTAGTTTACTTTAATTTTCCATCCAAAACAAAATCTGTTCTCCCTGCAGAAGGAAAAAATATCCTTCTTCCAGGGGATGGAGGCAGGGACATGAGTCTCACCAAAATGGATGAAATGGGTTTGGCAGCTTCAGCAGCCGAATGTCCTGCTGCCTGGTACAGCGTGAGCTTGTTGCCTTCCATCTCTGCTGCTGCTTTGGTGGTTTTAGACCCTGCATGGACCTGGTTCAGCTCCCAGAAAACTACTGAAGCCGGTAGAAGCATAACTTCATCCTGTCAGGAGACTTTACAGAAAGTAACCAGAAAGTAGGTTCAGATCGGATCAGTGTGATTCCCAAGACTTTGCATCTCCATTCCTCCCCAAGACTGTGCACCAAACTCCAGTGGGTTTTCTCCGCTGGCCCTACAGATGGATGTGTGGCTTAGTCACCATGTGCTGGTCAGGAAGCTCAGCCCTGTCCCCAGGTCCATCCTGCCATCCCCTCCTCAGCATCACGACTGTATCTACAACTGAGACTCTCTTCCAGATGGTTGTAATTAATAGATCCTTCCCCGGAGGCATTTCACCAGGGGGAAGAGCAATCCAATGTTGCTGCTTCATCAGGTCTGCCTGCAGAGCAACCCTGGCTGCCTTTGCTTCGTTTCTCTCTGACTACTCAGTCACTCTCTCGCAGAAATGTGGGCCTTTTCATTTAGTCCTGTACAAAGCTCTAATCCTCAACACTGTGACCCAATTCTTTGAATTGCAAATCGGGGCAGCAGTTCAACACCTGTTCTGAGTGCATTTAGGTTGTGCAATTTTTATGGTTCTTTAAAAATAGTTTTAAAAGCCCCTTCTTCCTTGATTTTGCTTTTGGGTGCCCAAGATTTGGCCACACGTGATCTTCATTGTCCCCAGAAATTTGCTCCTTATTAGTGGCAACCAGGAAGGAGCAGCAGCTGAGTACTACCTGGGCTCCTCTAAAGGCTTTGCAGGTGACATTTTCTCGCTGTGGTGGCCCCCAATTTGCAAACCTGTTTACAGTAAAGAAACTGCAGAGAAGGAAGTGTTTCATGGTCCATTGTATTTGCCAGCACTATGGTGGAAGAGGAGTCGCTGACAGCTGACTAACAAGTGCAAAAAACTAGCTGTTAGTACTACATGTTCCAGGGACTATTCTCTTCTATCCATCTCCAACCCAGGCTTATTAAGCTACAAAACAGCTGAAACCCCAAAATGACCCATACTCCGGGAAAACTAGTGTCTGCCTGTATTTGAGCAGCAGGTGGCAACATCCTCTGCATTATGAAATCCAACTTACCGGATCCTTCTCTGGGAGCAGGAGAAACTTGAGGCTCTGTTTGCAGCCTTTGCCTTTCTCAGGAGTGCCTTTCCAGTACCTCCAATAAAGTTTTCAGGAGCACAGCATAGAACTACCTGGAGTTTTACAGCTATGGTTCCTGTTCAGAGACAGTGGCCTTTTTTTCCCCACTAACTTTCAATGAGTACAACCTGGTGAGTTGGTGATGTGTGAGGGCACCCGGGAATGCCTCCATGTGTACTTACAAATGCTCTCCGTGTATGGTGGCTTTATTAGGTTTGGGAAAGATGCAGAAAGAAAGCTTTCCCTGAATATAAGGTTTCACACGAGTGTGCATTTTAATGGCTTCTCAAAGGGGCCGTTTAGAAAAACATCTCCATTTCCAGCATTTTCCTGCAGGGCATTTTAGTGACAGCTCACCTCCAAGACCTTTCTCCTCATTCTCCTGCCCTTGTTCTATTAATCTCCTGCCTGCCTCCTCCAGCCTTGGCCTCTCCTCCTCCTACTCCTACAAGTGACTATGGGAAAAGACTCCATTGGGCTTCCAACATCCCAGATTCCCCGTGGCCTCATACCCTCCCCAAATACTGTTCTGACCTTCTCTTTTACTTCCCCATCATCCCCTCCAACCTTCACCTCATTTCCTCTTTCCACTGTGCCTGAAAAACCTCCTTGTACAGAGATGTTTGTTGCTCCCCTGAGCAAGGGGTTGATGGGGGAAAGCCAGTCAGTAATTTTCATATCAGAGAGTATTCAGCCTTCACGCACCTCATCTCTCTGTGTGCTTTCTCCAGCTGCTGAGCACAGAGTTTGCTCAGCTGCCCCATCCGAGACTTACTCTGGCCTGTAGGGAGAGGTCTCCTCATGCTGAGATGGGGTGTAGCAGAGCTATAGCCCCGTGTTTTTTGGATGCAACCAAACACAAGCTGGGTGTTTATCCTGAGTGAGTTTTGAAAGCGTGGCTCTCTGCCTTGCTTGTGTTAGCTTTAGTGCTGCATCAGATTTCTGGTCTAAATGTTGTGTCTGCTGCTGTTGTTCTTTCTGAATCCCACCACCAAATCTCAGCATCCTCTTGAAGTCTTGCGTGGGCCTTAGCGGGTCACAAGCCAAACACTGAATTCAAGATTTAACATGAAAAACCCTGGCACCCCATTGATGTAGCAGCAGTTAGACCTGAGATATTGCTGTCCTTGGAACCACAAACTCCTGCCTAGCCCACAGCTGATAAACTCAGGTGGTTTTTAACCTCATCATATGGGAAAACTGCTCTAACCCCTTCAGCCACTTTGCTGTTTGTTTCTGTGTGCTTCATCCACTGTTTTGTTCAGCCTCAGACTGGTGGACTGGCAAGGACATTTGGCACTAATTCCAAAAGGAAGAATGCTAAAGCTAATTTTTAAATGGGATCCTCTTGAAGAAGCCTAAACTTATGGCACTCCTGGCATAGGAGGATACAGGGAAAGGGCCCAAGGTCCAGACACAGTGATTTAATGGTATGATTTTCAATTAATTAAAGAGAACACCAGCTAAATTTGTCTATGTGCTGCCTTCACCTTACATCTCTTGTTCTGAGGCATACTCAGTCTCTGCTGTCCAGGAGCTCTTCTGTACCTCTGACTGGCAAAAACAAAATGGTCATGGGCATGAAGCATGAGTTAGACAATGATGTCCAAAATGGCAATGATTTTAAACAAAAGAAACCCCAAACAAGCAAACAAACAAAAATTCCAAAACAAAAAACAAACAAACAAACAAAACCACAACCAAAAAACCCCAACCAAATCCCCTTCTGATGTAGTGAAATTCTGTCTGGCACTTCCAGATTTCAAATCTGTAAGTAGCTGCTTATGGTGAAGAATATGAGCTGATTCATAGAATGGTGTAAAATCTACACACTGAAGTTGAGCTCTAAAAATCAGAGAAAAATATTCTGTAAAAATACATAGCCTGTAAAGTCATCTTGGGTTTGGGTCATTGGTGGATAATGTTGAGGGCCAGAGGTAAGGTCACATTGTTTTAAAAGTAGAGGAATTAACAAAATAAGGGAGCCTATTACCAAAAAAGAAGCAGTCAGAAAATTAAGTCAGATTACAAGATTTTGGTACAACAAAAGATATCTCTGTAACTGTGCAGACAGTAAATGCTAGCCCAGAAATTCCTGGAAATTGTGGAAGAGACAAACACACGACAGTGATTTAAAAGATACTAAAGTATTTCTGTCTGTAAAGAGAGATGGTCAGCAGTAGATGCCTGAAAGCCTTGCGGGATTTCATTTTTTATGGGTGAAGAGGCCAGTTTATTAAGTCATGAAGTGATTGTGAGTAGTGGGGTTGCACTGGCAAAGGGCATGCTTCCACTTTCTATTTCATCTTCTGCTCTTGTCGTGGTTGTCATTCTGGCAAGTGATTCACGTTACTCTTTGATCAGTTTTCCATTATCCTCAAACTCTTCCTATTAAAATCTGCTCTTACCATTAACATTCTTAAATACCAGGTTTCTGTGACTTCCAGTCTTTCCGTCTACAAGGACAATCCTCCTGCGTCTGAAGCCAAGGAAATGCAGTTGCATGGAGAAAGTCTGCAAACAAACAGTCACATTTAGTTAGAAATTTAATTTCCAGTGACCAGAAAAGGCATGAGCTTAACACCTGCTCCTTCCTACACAATGATTTCAGTTCCTTTTCCAAGTGCTCTTCCTGCACCAGAATTTGTCATCCATAGTCCTGGCTGGATGTGGTGGTCCCATTTGGTGGGAGTTTGAAGGAGCTGGATCGAGTCTGGGCTTAAGGCAGAGAATGTGACCCATGCACATCTGCCTGAGCAGCTGGGCTGAAAGTGTGCCTGAGGGCACGGAGAGGGCTGGCTGCTGTGTTTGAAAAAACACTGTTTGTCAGTCACCTTTGGAAGGTCCTGGAGAGAAGGGGAGATCCCAGTGTCTAGAGAGAAAGGCAAATGGCATATCTGGCTTTAAAGTATGTTGAAAGCACCCTTATGCAATTCTGAGAGACGAAGTGTCAAGTGCTGCAAGTGGGAAGGATTAACTCTTGACAGTGATGCTGGGGAGCAGCTCTGTGGGAATGGCCTGGGGTTGATGGGACAGTACTTGATGGATGTCAATGAACTGCAGCGAGTTCAGGGAAGGCCCCAGGGTGGCTGTGCAGGTGCCCAAAAGTCTGTGTGGGCTACATCCCTGGAGGTTTTGCAGCCCGGTTGGACACAGCCCTGAGGACTCTGGTCTGAGATTTGAGTGGGAGATCAGACCAGAGCCCCCATATTGGTCACTTCCCACCTGAATTATTCTGCACCCCTTGGGTGGCTCCAGTGGCAGCGGAAAAGACAAAACCCTGAACTAAACTGGACTAAAATCCACAGCCATGTGGAGCACCCTAGGTTGGTGAGAGCATCACAAAATGCCAAGAAGGGACCGCCTGATAGTGTTGCTTCTGCCCCCGTGTGCCCTCAAAAGAAATGAAAATAGCACAGAAAATGTGATTGCCTTATAAAGGTATCTCACAACTCGGAAACAAGGGGTTTAAATGCTGTTTAAAGTGCTAATTGAGACTTATGTCTCCAAACCAGTTGTTCTGTATGTCTGTATCTATGTGAGCTTATGTAGAGATACTGTGTGTTTATACAGAGTATAAAAAGTTGACCCTGGTGTTCCATGAGTGGGAATGTGCCTCAGCAGCTGGTGTCCTTGCTGCCAGTGGCTTCATCCCGTGACTGAACTGGGTTTCCTGAGCTCCTAAGGCAGCTCTCAGCCTTTATGGATAATTGCCTCATTACTGGCAGTTTCTCCTGGCTTCCTGGGGGAGGTTGCTTGCATTTGCTGCTGTGATTCCTCCCACGCCACCGCAATGCCTTGCAGGTGACTGACCCAGCAGCCATCCCTAGGGAGGGCAATGCCCTTTGAGGAGGCCAGGGTTGTGGCCAGGAGAGGAGCACAGGATGGATGACCTCTACAGGTCCCTGAAGCAGCCCCGAGGCCCTTGACTGCAAGGGAGGGCACAGATGTTCAGACCCACCAGCATCCACGAGCTGCATCTCAGGGTATTTACGTCACAGTGTCTGAGCGGTGCTTGTGCCTAATCCCTGCGGAAAGGCAGCTGCATTGCCAGATGTTACAACTCCACTGACCTAATTTGGGATCTGGGGACTGGTGCCTGCCAATCCTGCCACATCTCCTGGTCTCCTGGGAGCAGGAATTGCCAGAGGCAGAGAGCATCAACCTCAGCTTCGGGCCCCTGCAGAGCACCTTGTCCCTAGGCACTGCTGTGCCCATTGTGTCTGCATGGGGCAGCAATGCCCAAGTGTGTGGTGGGCAACATCCCACTTGTGGTGTCAGCTGTGCTCTGGCCCCAGCTGAGTGCCAGGGGACGGGACCATGGCTTGGTTTTCCCCACACTGAGCTGATTTGCTGCACGCTGTGAATGGATGGCATGCTGGGGTTTAATTGAGGGCTGCTTTCCCAAAGGAGGGATTTTTGTAAGGGATATTAACTCCCTGCTGGTTCAAGCCAAGTGCTTCAAGTGGTTCTCATTGATGTCTTAAAAATATCCTTATGAATATGTCCCAAAGACTGAAGAGTTCTTTGGCCTTCAGCAAAATATGTTGCCCACACGCTAAGCACTGTCCTTCCCGCCATAACCTTGTTGATGTTTGGCTTTGTCCAATGGAAGGTCAGGAGGTTACATCCTTTTCCTCAGATGACCATCACTTTGTCAAAGAAGAGTTTGGGCTCATTGAAACCCAAAGGGATTTCACACACCTTGGATTTATTTTGATGCCTCTCAAGAATGCCAGTGAGTTACATCTCTCTGTTCCCCTGTGTGCTAAATAGAATGGGCAGGTGGCCGAGCTGGACCAGGCAGCACCCACTGAGGAATAGGTATGCAGGTGGGCCTTCAGACCTGGCTACTTAGAGAAGGCCAGCACCTGATGATGCCTTCTATGCCCAGATGGCACCTGGGATCATCAGCTCAAGTTCTGAGAACAGCCAGGGATTGGGTTGCGCAGGGGCCTCGGGGAGGACTGTTACCAGCACCAAAGGGGCAAAAGCACCAGTGACTTTTAGGTTGCACCACACCTTCAGATACCTCTTCTGTCTCTGAGCTGAACCAATGCATGGAAATGAAGTCTCTAGTACACAAAAATCACCTGTTGAGTGAAAAGATACAGGTTCTGCTTGCTCTTGGCTGCTACCCGACTGCAATTTATTTAATTTTCTCAGGAAGAAAGGAGTAACCTACACAATCCCAATTTCAACAACATCTCTTCTGCCTGCGTGGGGAGTCAGCTGAAGGTATTTTTTCTTTCTATACTAAGGCAGGACACTGCTGCCATGGATCCCACCTGCTGTAACGAGTCTGTTGGGGGGACCAGTGGCTCCCAAGTCTGCAGGGAAGACCCTGGCACCCAGCCTGGACTGTGGTACACTTTTGTTTCAATTGCTTCCTTTTCTGTGTCACCAGAGCAAGTTACTTCAGACCAGATTTCCCAGGTCCAGAAATGCCTATTGATGAAAGTACTTGGTGTGAATTTCTACAAAGGCTTGGCCAGATCGGTTCATGGATTATGACTGAAAGATTAGCACCTCCTAGATGCTGCTCACCTGGCTCTTCCAGATACACAAAACCCTGTACACCCCTGCATACTGATGTCATTGTGCCAAGGATGCCCGTGGAGATTTTTCTGCATGCAAACCAAATTGGATGAGGGAAACGCATGTGAGGGTCCCAGTGGCTGTCTGGGAGGGACTGGTTCTGCAGTGGCCTCATAAAGGCAGAGTTTTCTCTGTCACCCAAGGGAGGGCAGCAGCATGCGGGTGGGAAGGCTAAGTTTGGAGTGCTGAGTGCAGTCAGAGGTACACCCCCCTGTTTCTCACTTGCTGGTTTTGGCCAGTTCCGCATCTGGCTGGGTCCAGCTCTGGGTATGGGGGATCAGGTGTGCATGGGAAAGGGCCCTCTCTGCACAGCAGAAGACCTGTGGCCAACCTTCACATACGGTTTATCTGAATCCCTGCCCCCATGAGTTTGCATTATTTTTGTCCTCAATCCACGTTTACTGTCCCTCCTAATCTCCTCTGCTGTTTTTTGCAGAAGAACCGGGTGGGGATTTCAAGCACACAGCTGCTGCTCTGATCCCCTGAAGACTAAACCTGATGGAGAAATGCCATGGCTGGTTCAGCTGCAGGATCCTTAGGCGTTGGGAGCTGGAAATTTGCAATCCTGGCAACAGGACCAGCTGCGGTTCCCACCTCATGAAGCTCCTGGTGACCAGCACATGCTGTGGAGATGCCAGCTATCCCACCTGGAACACTGAGGGAGGGAGATAAAAATACCTCCTTGGACACAATCTTGCAAGACTCCTGGATGGAAGATGCTAAGTGTGTCACGATGTTTTTTTGTGCAGTCACATTTTTTTGTTGGTGTTGTCCACAACTAGGCTTCCTCACGGATTTGTACTGAAATGGAGGTGTAAGTTTGGGGCTGGAGAGGGAAAGAAGTGCTGCCCTGGGGTTGTATACCAGGACCTGTGCAGGGAGACGTGGTTTTCCAGCTTTTTCCCCACCACAAAGTCAACACGGCCAAAGAGGGTGTCCCAAAAGCGGGGCTCCATGCTCCAAACTCATGAGACTGGCCAGGAGTAGAGCAAAGGCAGGGCAGGACCAGCCTTCCCTGGGATATGATTTCAATGCTGCATATGAGAAAGGGTGTTTTAATGGTCAGAAGTGGTCTGAAGGGACTCTCCCCACACATATAGCAAAAGGAAACTTCCAAGGAAGTAATACAAAGGAGAAAATGTTGCTTCTTTCCCCCGTATGTGGAGGATGGGGACATCTCTGCCCCTCCGGAGCTGCTGGTGCTTTGTACTGCCCTGAAACAGCACATCAATTTGTGAACCCCCAGGAGATGCCTGGGGATGAAAGGAAACTTCCCTGCCAGGAGAAAGTTGCTCAGCAAATGCAAAGGTTATGTATCTCCAGGATATTCTCCCAAATGAGGAAAAATTAGGGATGCTACATCCATTACAGGCAAAACCAGAGTAATAGTTTGAGAATATCTTCTATGTGGGAAAAAGAGAACTGTGGGATTTCTTTCCTGTTGTATACATGTTCTTTTATAAACCACAATCTTAATCCATGTTTATTTTGGTTGTTAACTACTTTCTAACAATACCCAAATGAGGATGGCAATAGAAGGAATGCCAGTCTCTGAAACAAGTGGTGGGTGAGAGCCGGCAGGAAGCCTTGTGTGATCCCACTCTGATGAGTTGCAGGAGCTGCTGGAGGCAAACAGGCCATAGCCCCCAGCCCCAGGCCCCATAGCCCCCAGCCCCAGCTCCTTGGCTCCCCCCTGCACACACCTTCTCTGGAGGGTTGGTGAGATCTTGGCAGTGGGCAGCACCTTTGAGCAGCTTCCTTTGGCCAGAGGCTAGACGTGGCAGAGAGACTGGGCACCTGCATTGAATAGGATGAGTCCCATAAATAGAGCAAAAAACCCATTGTGGCCTTGACTTCACTTAACCCCCAGCTTTCTGCAAATGCTTCCTCCGGCTGCTCAGAGCCCTGCAGTGGCTATGTTTCTCCTCAGTGTAAATGCAAAGAGATCTGGTAGGTGCCTAGCCAAAAAAAGGACTGAAGCAGTTGGGTTGTGTTGAGACTTCAGCAGCTTGGCCATTGGCAAGAGGCACTGCTTCTCACCAGCAGCAGCTGTTGGACCTCCCCAGTGATGCTGGGGCACCTTCTGCAGTCACTTACCCAGGCCCAACAGGGAGCTCAGCACAACAAGAAGCTTTGGAAGGCTGCTTTATTAGTAGTCAGCTTCTAGTTAACTCCTGGAAGATGAGCTTGGACCCTTCCCCAGCTGGGAAAGGCAGCAGGGCCGCAGCCAAGGGAACGACAGGATGAACACCGTGTCCTTGGCAGCTCTAGATTTTGAGTTACTACCTTTGGGAGGCATTAGCCTGTTAACAATACTTCTAAAATCCAGTTGCCCGATAACCATCAGGTGATGCAAGATGTAACTTGTGGTTGAGTACCAGGGCTGTCCTCCACAGCTGACTCTGCCCTAGCAGCTGTGCAGCCCCCCTTCTGTGAGCTGGTGGTGTAGCTGGCACTGCTGCGGAGTGCTTGGCTCCCAGTGGTGCTGCTGCTCTCCTGCCTCCGCCACCGCCTCATGAGCCAACCTGGGTGTTCCTCACACAGGGAAAAAGGTCTCCTCTCCCAGCTGAGGTGGCTGAGATACCTGTAAAGGGGTCACAGAGAGAGAGCACCCCGATCCTGCTCTGTGCTTAAGCATGAGATCTCTTGGCAGCACTGGCCCGTGTTATCTGAGCTGAGGATGTTAGCTGAGTGTGAGGATGGAGGAAACCAAATAACTTAAAAAATATCTACATGCCAAGCAATGTCAGCTCTCCCCTCTCCAGGAACAATTGCTGTGAAAAGCTGTCCATCCCTGGGACCCACACTCACAGCAGTCTTGAGCCTGGCGGATGGGAAATTGCAGGAAGCAATAGTAAATTAGGAATCAGCACCCCTCCAGTTTAATTTTAGCAGCAGCCAGTGGTGTTTACGGGAATTTCTTCTTCCTCTGTGTTCCTGTTGACTTACTTCTTGGTGATGTTGATAGCTTAGGTCAGTGTGACCTGCAGACAGATGAAAAGCAATGAACAAGCCCTTGCCTTGCCATGTGGAGGCATGGGACAAGGGGCTTTGGTGGGGTCACTGATATGGGATGCTTCGGTCTTTTTTGGGTACCCAGCCTCAGAAAGGCTGATCACAGCTTTCCTCAAATCAGACCTTGCTAAAGAGTTCAGATTGACCCCCCTCAGAAAATAAATGTCCCCAGATCTCCCGGTGGGGCCTATGAGAGGCAGTGAGCCAAAGCAAGTGCTGGCTGCAGGAGCTGTTCATGCCCTGGCCCTCAGTCACCGGTGACTCCATGAGGATGCTCTCTCCTGGCACAAGTGGAAATGCAATCACAATTTTCCAATGTGTCAACTGCAGAGAGGACAAGGGTGGAAATGCACCCACAGCTGTCCTGCACCTACTCCTGGGCCTGTCTGGTGCAGGTGGGGCCCTAGAGGAGCCACTGCATGTGGGCAGGGTGAGAAGGGCAGTGTGGCAGCCCTGCTCTCAGCCCAGCATCCAGATCTCCATGCAGAGGGCCAGTCATGTTTGCCACTGCATCTACCTGATATTACTGATCAGGTAACATATGCTCACCTTGCTTCCTGCTGGGCTCTGCTTCAGGTGCAGTAGAGAGAGAGGGCACAGTTACAGCAAGGAGAAACCCCATCCCATCCCATCCCCCTGGGTCCAGGGCATCCTCTCCTGGCTCAGAGATCCCAGCACCATTCTGGGGTGGTGATTGTGAATTACTGCTGACCTCCATCAGCTGGAACTTAATCTCCAGCAGCTGCCAGTCATGGGGACAGGTTATATATGGCCATGAAAGCTCCCCTTCCAGGTGATGGGAAGAATTGGATGTTGTTTTGGTGCTGTAGGAAAACTTTTGGTTGGATCTGTGCTGTTGTACTAGGGACCAGAGGAGAGATATTTCAGCACCTGAGAGCAGGGATGGCAGGTAAGTCTCTCTGCTTCAAGTGGGGGAGAAAAGGAGGGGTTTAGACCAAAAAGTGTTGCTTCTTATATTTGTTGTCTGTAGGCTAAGCCTTAAAACTTTAGATGCTTCTATTTTTGCTTTAAATGCTCTTTGTGAAAAATGCAAGATGCAAGCTGTTGTATTAAAGCTCCTCATGCAGCACGTTTTGCCTCCTAACTATGTCTGGGGGTTGTTTTCCCTGCAATGGAGACTGAAGCACGAGCAGATGATGGGGCTTGGTGGTAAAATGAAGAAGCAAAGTCTAAAGTTTTAAATCCTCCGTTCTGTGAGGCAGCTGGCATGTAGGCCCATACCTGGTCTGTGGGGAGCAAAAGGGTTTATCTGCCATCAGGAGGGAGGCATGCAGGGTGTGATGGAATGCTTTGTGGCTCACTGCTGAACCATTTCATACCAACATAAAGAGAAACAACTTTGTGCCTGAAAGAGGGTCTGAAAATAATTGTTCAGAAAACAGCCTTTGGGGATAGATGTGCCAAACCACATGTAGGAGTGCAGCGTGACTGGAGGAACGTTTGAAGAGGGTTTGGCATTGCTCCTGACCGAGAGGTGTGGAAGAAGTTGCATACCTCAATGCATTTTTTTTGTGCAGCTGGACTTGGAAAGCCACCAGTTCATCTGCTCTGATGACCTGGTCCAGCTGGTTCATGTGGCTGTGCAAAATCACGGTGACTTTCTGTCCTCTGGAGGCTTCTTTCTTTCTTTCTCCCCTCCCCGCCCCAGTAAACCTGTAACAGAACATCTTCCAGCATAGTGAGTCGAATTGTGAAGGGTGGTGAGGGGTCCTAGGTGGAATCTGGGGAAAAAGCCATCTGTGCTCCTTGTCTTTTTCTTTGGATAGATTCTATGGGGACTGTATGGTCATACCTTCGTGCCATGAATTATGTGACAGTTGTATCAATCACAGGGTATGCCTGCTGTGTTCAGCACCAGCTCCTCTTACTGATTTGAGCCTTCAGACAGAAGCAGTTGTGTTGGCATTGGTGGCTGTGTCCCTTTGGCTACTGAGGTTTTCATTCACTAGGCTTGTGTACATCTATTAGGTGCTGGGTTTGGGTGATGGTTTTAAGCTCTTTGGAATAACAACACTGGCTGCTTCTGGTATTGCGCAGAGTGAAAAAAGACCCTCTTGCCCAGCCTTCAAGGGGAGAAAAGGGAGCAGCAGATTGTGTTTCTGTCAAATATTGCAATGGCAAAACTCCCTGCTGCGGTGGGCGACGCTTGTAGGCCTGCTCTGCTCACTGAGGGACAAGAGCACATAAGAGTTGTTTTGGTGGGAGATGCTGGCCAAGTTACTCCCTTTCTTTAATGTGTTTTGGGATCATCGTGTAGGAAGTTGCTGCTGGTTGGAGGACAAGGGACCTTGAAAGCCCCTGTGCTGAGGTGAGTCACCTCTTGACCAAGCGGGTGATGAAACAAACTGCCCTTGAGCCTGCTCAGGGAAGGCTGTCATAAAACATTGCCTCACCCACCATGCCCAGGGGATCTCTGCTGTCCCACTCCCTACAAACAAGTGTGGGGCTCCACGAAACCTTGTATCTTTTCTTAGGAGCAATAACAGCAAAAGGAGCTCCCCCTCTCCCCCCAAAAAATCTTGTCTGGGTAAGAACCGGAGTCTTTCCCTGTCTGCCCCACTCACTGCCTCCTGGCATCTTGATGCCTTTCTTGCAAGCAAGCTGCACAGACTTGTGTTTTTGGAAAACACTGGTGTGTCGTAACTTTTTTGGCCAGTGAGACAAGTTCTTTGCAGTTGCCTGAACTTTGCGTTTGTTTAGGCGATTTACAGCCCTGTCCTTCAGAGGGGTCATTTGTCCAAACCTGAATAGCTTGCAGGATTGGAGAACAGCTGTTGGCCTCTCTGCTCTTGCCTCTACCTGGTATTGGCCAGCTGTGGGTGATCAGAGATGAGCTTAGCCTCACCCTGTTTGCTTAAGGAGTTGACGAACCCCGTATCTCTCCTGACTCCTGGGATGACCTTTAAAACAAATGCTGGTCTCCCTGGCTGGCCCATCCCATGGGTGCAGGCAGCAGCAGGAGCTGTGTCCAGCCCCTGCAGCAGCGGGGCAAACAGCCTGGTGCTGTGGTCCTGGGAGAGGGACAAGGTTGCGTGGTGACCTGTCCCCAGAGGCCCTGTAACACTTAGTTTTTATCCTAAATAAAGCCACTTCGGAGGTGGCAACCAAACAGCACCATTGAACACTTGTGGGCAGGAAAGTTTTGTGCCAGAGCCAGATCCAGAGCACCTCTCTCCTTGCTCCCAGGCCAAAGTGTTTTCCTCTGGGTCTTATGACTCTCCTTCTCACACCCAGCAGCCTTAAAAATCTGGAGGAAATCTCTTTTACCACATCCTTTACCAAGCCGGAAACAAAACCTCTGGCAAGTGCTTGGGGATACTTAGGGCCTTTTTGCCTGATCTGTCACCTTAGGACTTAGAAGATGTCTTTATTTGTGAGATGGAAATATCAGCTAGCACAAAGGTGTTCACTATTTATAGATACATAAATAATTGCTGATGTTATTGAGTACTATTACTACTTCCTAGAGGTCAGGCAGCTTTAAGACTGGTCAAGAGTCTTGCTATTTCACTCCAAAAAGAGCTGCCTCAACTCCAAATTATCTCTCAGAGCAGGCTGGCAAGACTCTTCTTTGCTTGTGGTTTATAACTAGCATAACCCTGAAGACAATGACTGCTGAGCTTAAAGTAAGAGGGAACCACCTGAAGCAAGTAGGCTGTGCTGGGCAGCGAGACCCATGTCTTTGATTGTGCAGAACACTTGGCTGGCTGGTGAGTGAGGTGTTTGCTGGGGTGGCAGCCCTTTTGTGCCCCAGTCCCACTGCAGAGCCCAATTTGGGGGACATGCTCTATGGCTGAAAAGTGAAAGACAGGCTAACCTGACAGTTTCCAGGCTGCTCAGCTGATTTGCATGCCAAAAGGACATAGGGCTTCCCAAAAATACCTTCCGCGCATCTCTCGGCTGCTACCACAGGGAAATGAAACCTTTCTCAGAAGCATCTTCTTCCACGTGTATACGTGTGCGTGCACACGCGTGTCTCCGGCCTGCCACAACAGACAGCACCCAGCAGAGGATGGGCTGAGTGAAATCTGGAATTGTGCCTCTTGCTTTAGGTTAAGCCAAGCCCAAGATTCTGCTTTTCACCACATCAGGTAGCGCTGCCCCACTGTCCCACTTGGTGACCCAAAACCTTTTGTGTATGGCAGGGGAGAAAACCCAAAGCCTGTACAACCCTCCCAGCTGCTGACACTCTTTGCTTGCAGTTCATGAACTCCTTTTGGGTTTATGAAGCAGCATGGTGGCAGCATCTCTGCAAGTACCTCTTTGCTAGCACTGTGCTACCTGCAGTGTTATGCCCTATCAGTTTTTAGGTTTCTTGCATGAAGTGGCACAAAAGTAGAGGCACAACTGTCTTACAGATGTGCTAAAATGCAATAGAAGACGCACAGGCACTTTTGGTCTCTGGAGCTGACCGTGAGGTGCCTGTGATGTACAAAGAATAATGTGCGAGGTGTTGCTGGATCTCATGGGATGGGCACAACAGTGCCGGGGAGCGCACAGAGCTCCCCATTCCACTGGCAACAGGATCAGAGCCTCCAGTGTGACCCAGGACTCTGGAAACAGCACAAACCACTGGCTTGGAGGGAGCTCGGACTGTGCTGTGTCTTGCTTGGGCAAGAAGGAAACAATGTGAACTCTTGCCTCATTAAAACACCCAGAAAAAGTCCGGGATTTTTTTTTCCAGCAAGAGTGAAACCCCAATGTGCAGAGCACAACTCCAGCCTGGCATGTTGCCCAGCTGTTTTTTTTTTGTGAACCCTGAACTGGCAGGAGAGTCCCACTCCCCCAGAGCATTGCTCCATGCAGGTGAAGTCTCCAGCCAGGCAGCCTTCCTGCAGCCTCCGTACCGTGGATACATACCTGACTCCAGACCTGTAGCTACCCACATGCCAAAAATGGGAGCCCTTGGCTTTGCCAAAAAAAATATGTTCTGCTCTTGCGTGTGGTAAGCTGGGGTTTCTGTTCCTGTCCAGATGGGGCTGG
Source organism: Dromococcyx pavoninus (assembly GCA_033558185.1). Taxonomy (NCBI): domain Eukaryota; kingdom Metazoa; phylum Chordata; class Aves; order Cuculiformes; family Neomorphidae; genus Dromococcyx; species Dromococcyx pavoninus. Next base: position 1,003,870 of record JAUMJL010000425.1, on the reverse strand, counting down.
TAACTCACAGTGCTGCTTTGAAAACTATGGCTGGATTAGCAGCAACAGGCTGCTTGTTGTTTTCACTTGCCCTTTACGCCTCATTTACCATTTTCTTGTCCTACCTGAGGCTTTCTCTGTATTCTCTCCTCTTTCTCCCTAACCTAAGTCTTGCACAGTCCTTTTACCTCATCTTCCTGCCATGGCTTTGCCTTAACAAATCTTATTTACTACTTTCAGTCCTATTTGTTGACTCTTTCACATCATGCTCTGGATCATTCCAGTAAAAAGCCACTATGAGGGCTTCTAAAAACCCTTCTAGGAAAAGAGAGGAGGAGTCGATGTGCATCTGTCCTCTCAGGGACATGAAAGCACCACCCCATGGACAGTCCTGGCAGGGAGCGTGGGGCTATGTATGGGGCAATGTATTGGCAGGGCTCTTGGAGAGGCCGAGGCTGTTTTGCACATGTGGGATTTATGGAGCAAGCACTACCAGGCTTCCTCTGTTTAGGGCAAATTGCTACTTTTGCTCTCATCTGTCCTCTTTCCACCTCCTCTGCAGCAGCAGTGCTGGAACAAGCTGTCTAGTCCTTCAAATTTTCCTGTGTGGAATCATATGGCAAAACCAAGCTATGATGTGATTTGGGAAGAGGAATCAGACGTTTCTCAAACTGAGTCTTGCGACTCTTGTTTGTGAGCAGGGTTGCTGGTGCCCAGCCTGCGCCATGCTGCATGGTTTGCTACTTGAGCAGAGCAGGAAAGGGAATGGGTTCCCAAAGTGCTGCTTCAGAGAGGAAAAATTCACATGATTTAAAGAGAAAGAAAAAAAGACAAATGCAATAATGCATCTGGGGGCCTACTACCCACAGAGACAGTGGCAAGAGCCAGTCCACACTGTCTACTCTCTCCAGAACCAAAACCCCCAGATGTCAGGAAACATTCTCCATCAGTGGCTGAGGCAGGGAGCATAGAGGTGGATGCTCAGGCCATCATTGAGACCCTGGGGCTTGTAGGGAATGTGCAATGTGTCCCTTGTAGTGAGCAGAGAACTCATCATCTAGAAATCACCCATGTGGTTGTTGCCCTTGATCTGAAGCAGAGCCAGTGGTGAGAGGCAGATGGGGAATGACCTGTTCAGGAGATAAACATGCCAATTGGTGGCTGGCCAGAGTGTTGTTTAGCATTTATGCAGGGAAAGTTCAGACCCCCAGAAGGTGGTATGGGACTGGCATAACCAACCAAAAGCATGGCAACAGCCAGACCTGAAAAGCATGGCTGCTGGCTCTATCTGCAGGAGAATTTTCTCTGAGCACAGCTGGCAGAGCTAGTGCAGTTTATGCTTCCCAAAGGACTGGGTTTGGAAGCAGTGAGATAATGGATCCAGCTGGAAACATGATACAGAGGGAGCAAGGTAGGTTCCTTCTGAGCTCAAGAAAGCTGCAAGAGAGAAGCCAGATGCCTGTGTTACTGCAAGGTTTAGCGAGGTTTTTGTTTTGGGAGTCCTTATTTCAAAAAATGTACTATCCTCCAATGTTAGGAATGCACCAGACCCTTGCAAGGAAGACCCACCTACATTTTCACTGCTACTAGGATTATCCTCCATAGTCACTAGTTGCATGTAGCTCTTCAGTAGGAGAGCTCAGAGATGCTGCAAAACAAGAAATGCATGTTTCACAGCTGGGGAAGCCAAAGCAGACAGGAAGGCTGGTGCTCAAGGGTCACTAAACTCATCTCTCCCATGTCTCCATCCTCTGCTCAGCGTGGTGGTCCCCACTGCTGGCTGCTGCTCTAGAGAAGAAGCAGCTGTTGCCTGTCATGGGAGGAGGAGAGTGGGGCAGGGTATTTATGCTTCTTAATTAACAGAATTGTCCAAGTTTCTTTGCTGGCACTGAAATGGATTCTTCACATAGCTGTGCTCTCTGCATTGCAAAAGGTTGCTGCAGCTATTTTTATCTGTGTTTTATGTATGATTTCTTATTTTTCTGTGCATCTGCTCCTTGCCTGATCTTGCTGGATAACCAGCAGCAAGAATGAAGTAAGAAATGGGAAAATGTTGTAGTTTTCCATTCATGCAGCTTTCATGGAGGCTTTCTCAAAACATTAGGCACCCTGTGAAACTTTGATTTTGTTTTTCAGCTGTTTATGCTGGGTGCCCCCCAAAATGGCATTATCTTAAGTCACTGCTGTCTATGGAAAGTGAAAGCCAAGCTGTGTGGCTGGCAGCAGGCACGGTGACTGGTGCAAACATCCCTCCAAAAGCCCTTATGGTCCCTCTGCTTCTCTCACTTTCTCCTTCCTCTTCTCCATCAGCTGCTGCACGGAGGGATGAAGATGAGGGGACTTAGATGTAACACGTTTAAACTTATCTCCTTGCTCATAGTGACTCCAATGCAGCAACTTGCTCTTGGCAAAAGGAAGAGCTGTGCGCCCTTGTGTTGTGGGAACTGGGCTTGTGTCGGGCAGGAGGTGCCACCACCTTGCCAAGCACTTGAGTTGCTGCTCATGGGGAAAAGCAGTCCTAGGAGCAAGGCTGTGCTACCTCTTTCAGAGCAGAATGGCAAAACACAGATGGGCCTTTTCCGTCCCCCTCTTGTACTTTTTCTTCATGAGGGATTTTGATTTCTTGGTAGCAAACAGTATAAGATATTTCTTCATTGGGATAGCCCTGATGCGTTTTGTGGCTGGCAGATCTTGACACCTTGTACGTTTGAGTGAATCTACCTGCCACTCATCCTGCACAAACATTTCCCAAGCAATTATTTTCCTCACAGATTGCCTTCAGGCACAGGGTATTCCCAAGTCCCCTGTGTAGCTGATGGAGAGACATTCCTCCTGAACATCATTCCTGCTCATAATCATACTTTGATCATTTTTCTCTTCATGTATTACAATCTTTAATAATAATGACTAAAAGTAATCTCTAGTAAGAATGATTAAATCATTCCCTTCGTCTCCTAGGCTAAATTCAGAGCCCATATATTCAGGAGGTGCCTTTTAATAATTCAGTCACAGCAAAGAACTGGTGGGAAGCCATCACAGCAGAGGATGCAGCACTGAGCACAGCCACTTGGCTTTTTATGGTACAGGGTGGCAGAGATGTTGATGTGCACATAAAACAGCATAGCAAGAAAGAACGAAGAATCTGGAGGTGAGGATTGGCCGTGTGGTAGCAGATAACAGTGAAAATAATTTGTGGAATGTGGGGAATATTTGTTTTTAGGTAGCAGTGATGATACCTGGAGGGAAAGCACTGGACTCGTCTGTGCAATTCTGTCACTGTTTGGCATCTAAAGGGGAAACTATTTCTTCACCCAGCCTGTATTGCCCTCCAGGCTTGTATTTCAGACTTGATTCAGAGTGAGTGGGAAACCTAGACAAAATGCTGATAGGTTCCTCAGCATAACCTCCATTGCAGAGGAGCTCAGAGACGGATTTTTTTTCCCCACTGTTCAGTCTTTCAGGGCTTTTTCGCACTCCCTGTAGGCACAGCACGATCATGCTCGGATTGCATTCTTCCCTCATCTCTTCAGAGCTGTGCACAAAGTCTGGTTTGTTCCCTTAAGACAAAAGGACAAAGAAACTAAAGTTACTCAGCCACAGACAATACACAGTGTCTGTCAAACTCAGCTTTTCTCTTGCTGATATGTTCAGTGCGAGGCTTTGGTTCCAGAGACTTCAGTAGCTTAACTTCTCTTCTCACTGGGGAGGGAGGGAATAAATCCCCATCATCTGAGTGCCATGCTGCACGGAGCTCCCTACATTTGGGGGTAAAGACAGAAGAGTAGCACATTCCTAAACTCAAGGAAAGAATTTGGAAAGAACGAAGTGTTGGCTCAACTCTAGTCTCGCTTCAGTTAGGCATAAAACCCCATCAGACCTTCCTGGAAATGATGTGAGGGCAATGCCCAGCAGTTTTGAAAAATCATACTCCTTTAAAAAACGTCTTCTTTGTGGGCCTCTCTGGTCACCACAGTCATCTGAGCCTTTCCAGTCTCAGAGTGGTGAGCAACATGTGGTCTCCACAGTAATGGAAACACTTGAGGTTGTTGGGGTCATGTGCATGGAGATGAGCATTGGGGCAATAGCTCAGCCCTGGATGCCACATGGCTGGTGGAGATGAATGGGCTCTGCACAGAGCCACTGCTGGGGCTCTCCATGTCTGAAAGAGCATTGTCAGCTTGCTGTGTGTGGCCAAAACCTTCCTAATAATTATCAGGCTCTCACGGCTGTGGCTTTCCTTGTGTCATTGCTGAACATGCCCACTTCCATGTGGGATGAGGATTCTGTGAAGGTAGCTTTCCATGTGGCATTTCTGTTTGTAGAAAACCAATCCAACAACACAACATCCACAGCAGGAAGGAGAAAAGGGGAGATACTGCTTATTTGAAAGGAAACCAGAGTTTCATGGGAGTTTATTTAATCAAGAATGATTACTGTTCCCCTGCTGGTATAGCTTCTCTGGGGTTATTCCTCCCTGCTTTGATTTTCATTCAGCATGTTTTTAATGCATTTTTGGTATATCTGCTATCCATATCAGAAACTCTCCTCTGTGTTATATAACAAATAGGCAAGTAAAAGAGGGGAGAGAAGGAGGATGGAGAGGTATGAGCAGAGATGCCTTTTCAGCACGCACCGTGTGGCTGGCTCTGTTGGAGAGGACTGGCTGGCAGGTAGTGCTGGGAAGCTGGTGAAAGGCTTCCTGCATGGCATGCTGTGCTGTAAGCCAGCACGCAGGGAGCTGGGAGGGTGGCAGGCGTTTTGGCGTGTCCTTGTCGACATCTGGTGCAGGGAAAGAGTGGGAGGGGAGGAGGGAAAAAAGCAACCTGATTTCTCAGAGTTAGATGCCAGCTGCTTCTTTGCCTTTGCTGCCTTGCCAACTCCTAACATTCAAAATCGTGAGGCAGCCCATCCTTTGCTTGAAACCATAAGAGGTTTTTTACAATGTAAGAAAAAACCCTAATCTCCTCTGTGGAAAAAAAAAAATGTAGTAGATGCCTGGCTCATCCTCACATGGTGGGTAAGAGCACGTTGTCAAATGCTACTCTGCAAGCAGGAGGGTCAGAAAGGCAGGGGTGATGAGCAAGACATGATGGCCTCTCAGAGCCAGGGAGGCCACACAAATTTTGGGCGTGTGTTGCATTGGTGTTCAGGTCTTCCACATTTCAATTGGATTTCTTGGGCTTGGATGGCCCAGACCCCAAAGTCTGACATAGTAAAATCCATATAGAGGTACTCCAAGCTAGACCGAGGGCAGAAATGTGGTCCTGTTTCTGTACTACTAACACCAGCAAAAGTTCTGACTGAGTTTAGGGCTTTTGGTATTAAGGTTTCTCTTTGTGCTCAAGGAAAGCTTAAGAGAAGAGGATTGGGGTTTTCATGTGTTTGGACTTACCTACCCTGTCGTGTTTTGTTTTGAAGCAGTAAATGCTGTATTTGGTCACTGTTCCTGCCTGCTGCTGCTACCTCCTCCTCTTAAATTTCTAACACCTGCCAACTCAGCCAAAATCTGTCAGCAGAAGTACAAGTGCATTTCCTGACTTGCCAGCCCACCCAAAGCATCCCAGCCATCCCACCTGGCTTTTCTCGACCTTCACCCAAAGCTTATTGGAGCAGATAAATCTCTCTGTTGATGATGGGGCATCTGTATTGAAGTGGGACACTTCAGTGAGCCTTCAAGTTACTAGCAAAAAAACCCCAAAAAGTTGGCCACTTGGAGAAAAAATATTCTCCTTTTGGTAAATATATCAGTGGGCAAATTCGTACACCCAGTGTGGGGTTTTTAAACATCTCTCACTGCCCTTTCCCACTTCCTGCCAGCAGGAACAAGGCAAGAGACTCTCAACATTCATGTGCAGTCTGGGTCCCACCTGCACCTAAAAATCTGTTGATCATAGAATGGCTCTGGGTTGGAAGGGGCCTTAAAGATCATCCAGTTCCAACCCGCCCTGCCAGGGGCAGAGACACCTCCCACCAGACCAGGCTGCTCAAGGCCCCATCCAACCTGGGCTTGAACACTTCCAGGGAGGGAGCATCCACAACTTCCCTGGGCAACCTGTGCCAGTGCCTCACCACACTCATTGTGAAGAATTTCTTCCTAAAGATGTTATGTTATATTGATGTTCTAGCTGTTTCTTTATGGGTTTTGTTACCCTTCATGTCCTTCAATGCGTGGTGTGTTTTAGCAGATGCGTGTGTGTATTACAGACCACCTTTGTATACAGAAACAAGCTGCAGACAATATAACAGATCTGTTATGCAGACATTCACACCATTGGAGTATAAGGCAGCTTTTGAGAAGAGAGACACCAACAATATCTTTGTAATAAACCTGTTTCGTAAAGGATTTGCAGCCTTCTGTAAGAAAATCAGCAGTAGCCTTATGTTCCCCATTGTTTTCTGGGCTGAAATGCTGAGAGCAAGATTTGGTTCAAGGGAGCATTATGTTTATAGTTGCTGGTACATGAAAAACAAGCTATTTGGTCATTTATTAACCAGAAAGAAGCAAGCAAAATAGAAGAACATTTGTTCAAGAGGCAGTTTATGCTCACCGAGTTGAAATAAATGCCATTTATTTCATTTTGTGAAATAATTTTCTAAGCAATTAGTTTCATTCTTAGCCCTTATAGTTGTAATATGCTGACAAATATTTTCCCACTGCCCAGGTATTTATAATTGGCAAATGGCTTTTCTATAAACCCCCAGCTGGCTTTCTGAGAGTCTTCTTTTGCGAAGAGATAACAGTTAAGTGAAATGTGCTTCCCCAAACCAGTTTTACACTTTTAGCTCGGCTGGACAACATCGTTGGCGACAATAAATTTGTTCATCAGTTTCAAGAATCCCTGCAGACACACGAGCTTGTGGGATAATGAAAAATTCAGCTTGATGTGTTTGCACCCACCAGAGCTACCTATTGCTATTCTTGTCAGAACTTTGGGTTGTGGGAAAAGGTTTGGGGCCTGTTAGTCTGTGCGTAACTCACACGCTGGATAAGGTCTTGGAGTCCTGAAACACTTTAGCACATTCATTGACCCAGGTCTTATCAGTCAAAATATGTAAGGCTGTGTTTAATGTCAAGGTGGGCTCCAGGAAGCACATATTTCTAAGAAATCTTATTAGGAGCCTTTGAAAACCAAGAGTTCCTGTCTGTAGGGAGACCACTGCAGTACTGTTGGTGTGATCACAGGTATCTTTAAAGGTAACCTTGTACTCAAGGTCTGTGTTGGATCAGGGCTCAGGAAAATGGAGAAGAATGAATGTTTTCTTGTTATTGAAGACCCATTGCAGTAGTTTTTACAGGGAGGATGCTTACACCGTGCAGTGTGTCTTGTATGAAGTTCATGGGTATGGTAATGAAAATACAAGTTCTTGCAGGCAGACACTAGGGTCACCTAAGGCAGGGTGACCACATCATGGGCAATCTGTTGAATATTGATAGTATAAAAGCAGAGGCTTCTTGTAAATCACACATCTGTCTATTAAGAATAGTAAATGTGGGCAGCTTTGGTGGAAGAAAACAGATGAGAAAGGGTTGGATCCAGCACACTAATGTGTAAATTTTAATTTATTTGATTTGGGAAAAATACCAGTGTTTTAACTACTGCCTGGAGGCTGGCAAAAATGGTGCTTGTGACTGAGGGGTTTGTGACTGAGGGGTTTGCAGGATTCCTATCTTTTGGGTTTTTTTAAAGGAAGAAGGTTAATAAGACGATCCTTAGAAATTTCTTCAGTTTGTACCAATATGAATGGCATCTGAAAACAAACATCTTGATCTCTTCTTGACATCTGTGGTGTTGAATTAACTAAGGAATGGACCCTGTCAGCTAACTGCATGGGTAGCCAGGTACTAGCAAGTGCTGGGAGCCAGCCAGGATGGGTTTAATTGAATGGCATGGGGAGGGGAGGTAACACAGGCAGCAAGGCTTGGGCTCCTCATTTAAGATTTCCTCCTGTGTGGCTTGACTCTGGTTCTGCATCCTCCAGACCTACCCCGCCCCCAGCCTTTGTCTTCCGCTCCCACTAACTGTGACCATTGAGCCTCCTGTGCCATGTTTCCCAACACCCAGCATACTGAAAGCAGAGGATGGTGACTCCATAGGGGTAACAGAGATCTATTTTGGGGAAGCGAGTCAGATTTATGAGCACAATTGCTTTGATTCCCTGTGTGTCTGCCACGGCAAAGCCCGCGGATGGGCTGACATTTCAGTGCATCCTGTTTACACTGCAGCCCAGACAGTGGGAGAAGTATTTTTAAACAAAAATGTGGATTGCATTGTAATCACTCTGTGTTAAGGAAGCAAATATTTTTGCCACAATGCGAAAACAAACATTTGCTTAAGATTTGGGATTCCTTTCCCTTAAGATATCTGCAAAATATAAACTCTGACTTTTTCCCTCCTCTTCCACTGATTTCCTCACTGCAGTCCTGTGGTAGGTTTGATGGAGCAATGTTTGCCATAGGTGATGGTTTAACATATTTGCATTTATAGCATGACAGGAATTTGATTGCTGAGCATTTCTTGTTTTGAAATGTCAGTTGCATCTGTCCAAACTGAGTGAGTGCTGCGTGCAGTGTGAGTAATGCCTGTATTTTGACAATGTCTTTATACTGAAAGAGGAAAAAAAAAAACCAGAAGGGCTAAAAATGGCCCTGCTTGCTAAAAATACTACAGACAGGAATAGAGAATTCACCACACACTGTTTTGCAGACTCACGTGTGCTTTGGATTTATTGTAGGATTAGAGCTGCCAACCTATGCTGAAGGCTGTGGTTGAGTTTCCATTATAAGTCTGCTTTTGGCTTCTCCCCAATACTGGGAAAGGCTTCACAGATGTTGCAAAACCCATGCGTAGGAAGCCTTTAGGATGAAGGTGTGGGTGTATCACAGTCGCTTTGCTTTCTTTAGGTAAACCTAGGAGCCTCCCAGCTGTGTGAAGCATTGTGCCCTCAAGTGTGCCTTACTGATGATCAGTTGACCAGGGAGTGGTGGCTGTCAGCCACCTCAGCTAGAAAGAGGTATTGTCCCCATAATGGGGGAAAAAAATCATCTGAAAATCAGGTTTTGTCCTACCAAAGTTTTTTTGTCTTATCTTTGTTTTCCTAATGCTGGTGAAAAGGACTAAGAGGCAGGTGGGTCAAAAGATCATTTTGTAGAAGACACTTAATTCAGAATATGGCAAACAAAGCATATAGAAAAAAATCCTTAACCCATTGTTGTCTTTTCAAGTGACAAAGTTGATGGAGTAAAGGTTTCCGCATGCCTTCCAAGCAGGGATCCCCTTAGGGTACTGCCTTGGGCTGACACTGCCTCATCATCCTTCCTGCTTTCCCATTTTATTAAAATGTGGGTTTATTCTTCAATACACAGAATACATTATTTTGCAAGAGCTTAATCTATAAAAAGCAACAAGTATGCTGAAGCCTGCCTCAGCTGGGAACAGCTCTGCCATTCCAAGTTATCAAAATCTGTTTTCAGAGAGCGTGCCGGGAAGGGAAGCAGCAATACCTGAGGCGACTAACCCAGATAATTCAAACAGCACCATCTCTTTTGTTATTAGCAATGAAAAATAGCTGCTGCAGGTCATTACTGTAACAGGCCAAGCAGGAAGACAAGTGCCATCAGCTTTCCCACTGTTAAAACTGCACAGAGGCCAGCTCATCACCCTTGCTTGCACCGTTGTATCTCTTGGTTGGGCTACATCTGCACAAGGGATTCCAAACACCTTGCAGCTGGCAGTAATGATAATAAGAATAATAAATAGATGGTTTGCCTGTGAAATAATAATTTGTTCCAAAATAGTCCTTATTAATAGCACAGGGGTGATGGTGGCCATCTGGGGCCTCAGCTATGTGAACCGCTACAAGAATTTGCTCAGGATTTTCTTTGCGCTATGGCTTAGGGGGAGCCATGGCTGCTGCTGGTTTTGTCCTAGGTCAAATGGGTCCTAAAACTGGGGAACGTTTCCCTGGTGAAATCTATTTCCAGTCAAAACATCTACTTGTTGCTCTGCATATTTCATAACACAGCCACAAAAAGCATGAAGGAGGATATTGACCCCCTTGGGTAACATGGCTGGCTCCAGGAGATTTAGCCCCTTGACAAACTTGGCCTGCGTTATTTCTTACTGGCATTTCAGAGCTAATTAAAGCCCTCCCAGGCAGATAAGCAAGAAGAAGCAGGGGGAGAGGAGGATATCCCCAACCCTCCCCCAAAGGTTAAGTGACACCACAAGCTGTTATGAATGTGTCCATTTGTCACCTTGGTTGCAAGGCTATCCAGAGCCATGGCATTTCCCAAGTAAAAGTCAATAGCAAGTCCCAGGTTTGTAATGCAGCATGAAATTTGCCTGCCTTTTCTTTTTCCTTCCCCATTTCCAGTTTGAGAATGTGACAATCTGTAGCAATCCCTGTCTCTCTACCAATGATGTCACCTGGCCTTACGCATGTGGGACACAGAGAGCTGCAGGAACACCCTAGGGACCTGTTCTACCTGGGACATAAGGAGACTGAGGGACCGGCTGTTGGGAGAGGGGAGACCCGTGCCTCCAGTTTCTGTGGATGCAGGCAGTTACCTGCCAGTACTGTGTATTAGCAACAGGATGGAGCCAGGGCCTCTGTCTTTCTGCTTGACTCTCATTTTCCTCCAGCACAGACATGCAAGCCTGAGAGCCTGGGGCTGCACCTGCTTGCCTTCTGTTCATCCTGTGACTTGGAGCAATTGTGTGAGCACTGGATGTGCTGGTGGGTTGCCTTGGTATATGTGACCCAGCTGCTTGGGGAAGAAACCAATCCAGAAGCTGCCTCCATGCACACATCAAAACCAGTCCAGCCCCATCTGGAGTTGCCTAGACCAATTCTCAGTCTTTGTGGCAGAGACACTCAGTCTGGGGGACCAGACCAGACCTCATCTCAAACAAAACCTCTGAACTGCTTATAGCTTGGGAGCACCAGCTGCTTTTGCCCATTGACCCATTCCTATCATGTTGAATTACTTGCTAATTATAGCCAGGAGGCAGATCTTTCCTCCCCCTGCCCTGCTGAGCTATGCCAGTCATCCCAGTGAGCTGCTAGTAAGGTTTACTGGTATCTGTTACTGTCAAGTGACAGAACTTCATCCTAATGCACAGCTGGCTCTGGCTGCACTGTGCCAGCGAGGGGCTGTCGCATTTAAAGCTTGCCAAGTTTCAGTTTTAGAAGCAAAGGCTGAAGCTCTGAGGCCCTCCTTGACTCCCTACTTCCCCCTGGGATATGGCTATGGGGATGCCTGAAGAGGTTTGTGGAGGAGCGATGGCAGCAGGGGAGACCAGGTGTCCCCATCACCACTGAGGAAAAATATTTAAGGGTGGGTTGTGTGTGAGTAAATCCTGACCTGTTTTGCCTGTTTTGCTGCCCCCCCCTTCTCTGCAGCCTCGGTGACTGTTTTGGAAGATGTTGAGAAGAGACACAAACTTTCTATAGCAGAAGTCAAATCCGTAGGCTAATAATAGATATGTTCTTTCTCTTTAGTTCACCCACACAGGTTGATCTGTGTAATTTAGTAAAAATCACAGAAGGCATTTTAAAGTTGTAAGGATTAAAAAAAACCCCCACAACAAAAAACCAAAACTCACCACTGAACTATTGCGTATTTTGTTGGATATGGGGTTTATTTGGCTCAACAGGTTTTTTTTGGACTTGGCTTAGAAAGTCTGTGCCTCTCTGCCCTGCTGTTTTGTACATTTTTGGTACACTGGAAAATATTAATAGCAAAATGTAGTTTTCCCTAGGGTTTCTGAACCAGGTGTGAGAGCCTGTGCTTCAGCCCAACTGGCAAGAAGTTGCTTAGCTGCTGCAGCAAGCTGGCAAGAGTCAATATCTTTATTTTCTCTTCCTTCTGTGGCTGCTGTCTCTGCCAGAGTAGCAGGGAGCTGCTTTTTTGGGTGCACAACATCAGTGAGGGGCTGCATGGAAAAGGGGTACAAGAGGTGATACACTGGAGCCTACACAAGGGTGCAGAGGTTGAAAGAAATTGGGGAATGAGGTAGGTGAAGTGTAAAGGAAGGAGCTGTGGGTGGGAGGATAAAGAAATGGGGATCTCGGAGCTGCATGCCATGCTTTTAAGAAGAGGCTAACGGGGCTGCCAAGTAGACAGATATATGCAAAGAACTATATATACACACACCTCCAGATGCACGCAGATAAATGTCTCTGAAGAGATTACAAATGATATGAGCACAATGTATCTATATACACACACATCATCTAACAACAAATGACTTCTGAAATTGGCACTCATCAGTGCTCACATCAGTACTGATCTATAAATCCAACACAATAGGTCCCTAAATAGCTGCTTATTTTGACCCTGTATGTTTCCAAAAATCAGGAGACAATATAACGTAGGCAAGTGAAGGGAATTGCATTGAAATAGGGATGAATGAGGCTCTATTGCAGCATGTGCTAGAGGAAACTAAGTACTTGCAATCCTTTATTTCTGAACACTCTGAAGATGAGGTCTCTAACTGCATGAAACGTTGTGAGGGAAGGACCTATTTGGGACTTAGCTGGGCACTACAGTCTTTCCCCCTAAGTCTGTTCTCTGGCACCACACCTTGTTCACCTGAGCATCCCCAAGGGTTAGAAAAATTAAAATCATGGGGAAAAAAATAGCAAAGCAAAGAAAAAAAGCTCTGAAGCACTTGCTATGCTCAATGCAATTTTCAGGCGTCCTCTGGTATTTGCTGACAAGGAGTTATTTCAGAAAAAGGTGAAACACAGTGCCCAGATACTGGTGCATACTCTGCAGAGAGATCCCTGCAGCAGGGACAAAGCTGTTCCTCACAGTGGGAGATGCTCTATGCCAGAGCAGACAGCCATTTGTAATTAAAGGAGAGCAAATTCAATGGAAATTGAGCTCTTTTCACAGAACGTAAGGGAACTCCCAAACCAATAATGAACTGCTACTCAAAAATTCAAATGCTTGTTATTCATTGCCTGTGTTACAGTAAGATGTAGGAACTTTGCGAGGGTTCTGAGTAAGCCGTAGAGAAAGATGTCTTATACCTCCAAGAGCTAAAGTAGGGGTAAAAACTTATTGGTATATGCAATGTCGCCTACAGAGAGCCACAAACCCTTGGAGAAGTTTAATCCTGTTGTGTACAGAGTAGGATGCTATAGGAAATGGAAAGTTTTTCTGTAGGTCCCACTTTCTGGGCTATGGAAATGATGTGCCCTGAGAACATTGGATGCTCCAACTCGACCAAATTGGTTTTGCAGTAGGGGCTGGGGCTCAGGATGACCACATCAGGTTTTCTCCTAGAAGGAGGAGCTTGTACCAGGGTGCAGGTATGTTCTGCAGTGGAGTATGAGCTGTGATTTAAATTGGTTTTGCCTTGTTGGTTTTACTTCTTTATGAAGAAATGCTCTGAGGACTTTTCCAGTTTTTTTGTTACAAACCTGAGTTCTGATCCTCTTTCTATAGAGAAAAATCCCAGTGCCTGGCTCATGCCTTTATCTCTTTACTAGCTGAAGGTAGCAATAAAACATTGAAATTAGACTGTAAATCACAAGGTAATCCTGACCCAGCATCTGCCTGTTTGTTCCTGAGATAATATAGAAGACTTTCAATTAAATATGAAAGCTTCCAGTCTCTTTAATGCAGTAGTTTAAGACTTTTAATATATGTATTTTTTTTGATTATTATTTTTAAGACCCATACAAAACAATCTGTCTCCCCTGTTTTTGCTTTTTGGCCATGTGTCAGCATTTCCCTTCTGGCTTCAGAAAGGCTGATAAGACATCAAAATCTGGGCTGCATCCAGGTAATCAGGTCACAGAGGAAAATTCTATCAAATGTCCTTTTGGTCAGTGTCACTCTGGCCTGAACAGACCCTGGGCTCACAGCTGCCTGGCAGGTCTTATCACCCTGATAAGCTCTGAGCAGATCTGCACACAGTTTTGGCATTCATTTAACCATTTACTTCTTGCTGCATGGGTTTTGGTGATGGTTTTGCCTTGCTCTGTCCACGCGGATGGCTGGTAGTAGACGTGGTCCCAATCTGGGGCTGCATTGCTCCACCTCTGTGTAGTTCATGGCTCTCAACTGATGTGTCACACAACCTATCTGGCCATCTCTCGAGTCCTTGTGAACTGATGGAGTCTGTACAATTAGGTAACAAAAGACAACGTAGCTTGATGAGGCTTTGCATAAACGACTTCTTCCTTTTCTTCATTTTAAACCTGTCACCTTCACTTAACATCCAGAAAAAAAGTAGCAAAGGGGGGCTGCGTGGCTTATGTGGCTCAACAGATTATAAAATGATGATTTCTTCTGCTGTCAAAGACTGAGTTTTGCTCTCCAGACTGCCAGAAAAATTAGCTTCTCCTGCTAGCGTTTAATCTGGAGCCAAAGCTGAAAGATGAGACAGGTCAATTTTCTGCTGGGTGCGTCTTAATATTTCATTGTTAACATTGCACAAGCTGCAGTTCTCCTGCATTACAAAATGACATAAGAAGGATGCAGCTCCCAGAAAAAATCCTTTTTAATTTACAGCTCACAAGTATTGTTTGTCAAATACAACTGTAGTAATTAGTTGCTTTCTATTTTTTAAATATGCTTGTAATAAATTGAAAATATAATAGGCATATTTGGCAAGTTTGAAGGCTTTTGTGTCAGACCCACTGCTGAATTCAATAACTACAGACTATTTTATTTTTTCATTCAACTTCTTGCTTCTTAAAAATATCTCCTTTCAAAATCAAATCCCCAAAATAGTTTGTGAAAACATTTAAGGTGTTTCCAGTTTTTTCCAAAATTTTTCATGTAGTGTGAAATTGGATTTTTTTGGTAAGTGGAAAATGTTGTTCTTGTTAAATTAAAACATCTCCAGCATTTCTGGTTAAATGGGTATGCAGTGAACCAGAGCAAAATGGAATTAATTTCTTAACATCCTTTTCCTCTGGTGCATTGTAATAAAATGTCTAGTCAGTATCCAGCTGCTCTGCCCATTGCAGCTTGAGCACTATCCAGATAGATACTTTCTCAAATTAATATTCTCAGCACCCAATGGTGAAGTGAGAAAACCAGGAGCATGTGATTAAAGGGTAGCTTTTCTAAAGCTTGAGGATCTTTCACTTGCAAGAAGTGGCTGCTGGGATGCTCAAAGTCATTATTACTTCTACTGAAATAGATAACACCTCCAGGAGTCTTGCATTGGGTCACGTGGGTGTTTATGGCAATTCCCAGAGCGTGGCTTGGAGGACATCAGAAGCATTACAGTCTGCTTATCCTTCTGCTTTACTTCCTTATTAAGGCTTTGAGTTAATTTGCTTTCCTGAAAGGTGTTGTTTTAAATGAATGAAGCAGTCATCGCTCATCCTAATTGATTGTAGCAAAAGTTAACAGTGCTAATTATCTCGCTCGCACCTCCTTCCTATTTTTATCCTCTGCTGTTGAATGCAGCGGAGAATCCGCAGCATGGTGGATTTCTCTGCTTAAACCTCTCCTGTGCGGCCAGGGGATTAATAGTAGGTGGTGTTATTAGCTGTAAATCCAAGTCCCCAGGCTGGATCTGCTTTGGTACGTGACTGAATGTTCCCTCTTCCCGCTCCGTGATTTCTGGTTAATGCCACCCCACCCATTGCTGATCCTCTTTTATAACGGGCTGTCCATCCAGGCAGATCTGACTGGTGACCTACATGATAGAGAAGGCAGTAAGGGTGTTTGTACACTGCACCCTCAGGATCTGCACAAGCGTGTCTCTCCAGCTGTGGGCACGCAGCACAGCTGTTCTTATCACTCGTCTTGGCAGCCCTTCCATGCCTGGTCACCACCGCATGCGCTGCTATGAAAACCTGAGCTTCCAGTCCAACATATTTCTCCTTTACTTGTTTCCTATCACTGGCAGGTTATAATTTTAAAGGTCATGCAGGCACAGAGTGAAATATGAGCTTCCTGCCTGTTGCAGCTCTGGGCTGCTGCTGGAGATTTGTGATTTCTCTGCAAAAGGCATGGAGAGGGGTGGGCTGGGGGAAGGGCTGCAAACTTCCCTGCTGGAAGCACAACTGCTTGGGAGTGAAAATGCAGAGAGAACAGAGGAAAAATAACATAGCAGCGTTGCAAAATATAATAGTCCTGCAGAGACAGTCCCTTCTTGTTTGGCCTTCATTTGCTGATTGATATCACTAGTGCTTCCCTGATGTGATATTTAAGTTTCCTATGGCACTCCATGTTCATGTGCCTTACATTTCTTTACCATTTATCTCTGCCGATGCTGCCACAGAGGCAGTAAAAGGTGAAATGCCTTTGCTAAGGTCACAGAACAGATGTGGAAATCGGGAACAGAAGGTGATTTATCTGATACTTTCTCCTTTGAAGTAGGACAAGGCAATGAATTTTGATCAAGGCCCTCCAGATGGTTTTAGTGGGGCCAACACAGCAACTGCAGCTCCGTTAGATGCTTGGTGCTTTTTTTGTGCAGCTTTCAGAGATGTGGAAAGAGGTAAGAGTAAGGACGGTCCCACAGGCAAGAAAAGGGGTTATCACTCGTATCTGGAAAATATAACCTTGGGACAAATATTGCAAGGTGAGAAAGGTCTTTGGTTTTCTTTTTAAAAAAGCACTGGTCAGCGTGAGATGGGCAAAATGAACATGCCCGAAGTGGAAGGATCCCTAATGTCTGTCCTCCTGCAGCCACGGGCAGTGCTGGATCCACCACCGCAGGAGGTTGTCTTCTTCCTACCACTTCATCCTAAGAGGGAGGGGAAGGCACTCCAACACACCAAGGTGGTCTGCAATCCCTTCATAGTCGGCTGAATGATGAAATACAACTTGGTTTTTGTAACTAGAGAGTATCTGTTAAAATACTCACTGGATCAAACCTCTTTTGTGTGCAGCTGCTGCTACTCCAGTTCTAGGGGAGTTTTGCTGCTCTACGCAAGCAATGACTTTGGCCTGAAGTGGGCATTTGTTGTGTCCTTTTATCTAAAATCCTGTATGATCCAAACCTCTTAATCCACTCTTTTCTGTGAGCTTTGTACTCTCTTCCTGGACTTTATTCAATAGATTTCTCAGGTTTCATCTTTGGAGGGAAGAAAGGGGTATTCTTATATATGTATCTAGAGAGGCTTACTTTGGTATTTAATGCAGACTGCTTTATTCCAGTCTGAGTTGTTTTGGAAAGAGGTTAAGATAAACCATAACTGGGCTCTGAAACACATAGAATAAGTATTCTTACACAGCTATACCAGCATAACTTTTATCAATAAAATTAAACATATTTCATATAAGTGGCAAAACTTTCCTGAAGACTGAGCCCTTGGTGTATTCCTCCCCAAGGCTGCCCTTCAGTTTGCCTTTTTTTTTTAATTCAAAGCTGGCACGCAAATGTTTTGGACCACCAGTGAAACTATGATGAAAAGAAGAAGAACGTGGAGAAACTCTGTTATCAGTCTGACCTTTCCTGGCAGAGACTCTGGGTGACAGAGGCTGGAAGGACTGACCCTGTGGCTTTGACCAGCTAACCTCAATATCTTGAAACTCAATTTTTTGGCCCAAATTACAGGAGTAAAGTTGAGTGCAGGGAGGCCAGCAGATACTTGTCAGTTTCTTGAAGGGAAAGCAGCATTCAGACATCTCCTTAAATGCAGGGGATATTTTTGTGTAGTTTCTCTCAGATGCAAGGGAATTTGTAACATCTAGCTCATGGATGCATGAGGCAGTACTCAGGAGATTAAAAGAAAAAGAAAAAAGGGTCGCTTTCTTTCCTTGTGTCTCTCATGACTACAAAAACCTGCAAAGGAGAGCAGGGAGAGAGCTGAAAAGTACACCCAGGGCTGTGAGAATGGTCTCACAGTGTTGAGTGTTGACATCAATGACTGAATTATTTTCCCCAGTTCTGATCTGGCTGCTGTAACTGTACAACAGGACCAGTATCTGCCTTGGGAGGTCACTTGACATGGCTTCATAGAAAATGGACTACAAAAGCATCAGTGGCGTAGAGATTTCCACCTTTTGGCACATCTCTGTGTCTGGTCCTTGGATGTGCAGCAGGGAGAGATGCATGGCTGGAAATCTTAACCTGCCTGTATCTCTGGGCTGCTTTTGATCCCTTCATGTTGCACCATGATGTTAAGCTCTACAGGCTGAACACTAGTTTTAAAATCATCTGCAATTCCATGGTGTGTAGGTTAGGTTCCATTTAAAACACTGTAGGCTGTAAAGAGTTTAAAAAAGGAGAGAATCTGCAAGATTGGGAAAAGCCAGCAAAGATTTTATATCCTGTGATTTTTTTAAATTTCCGTTCGTTCCAGTGCTAAACATTTTCCCTTCCAGGCACTTTCACTGATTTTCCAGTGCCAAAAGAAAGAAAGAGGAGGACTCCAGGGTAATAACCAGCAGTGGTTTGAGTCTTCCTTCACCTTATACTTGTTGAGCTTAAGAAGTGATGACTTTCCATCCTGGGCCTCCTGGGTCTTTCAGTCTAGTTTGGAAACTTGTATGAAGCTCAAATAAGAACACAGGTCTGGAAGTTATAAAGAAAACCGTGGAAAAACAGGAGCGAGGTGGAAGCTACCCAGCTTCCTCTATTTGGAAATCAGAGTACGCGCGCTACCAGCAGCTGTGAGTAATAATATTATAAGGGAAAGAAAGATATAATGGTTTCCAACCTGCCTGTGGCTGCACTGCACTTTTGAACAGCCAGGGAACAAATTGCTGTGGCTCCAAATTTTCATTTACAGCCTGGGGGTCAGCTGAAAATTCGCAGGAAGTCCACTGCCTCTCTAATGAGTCACTGTCAGAAAGTCTCCATTTGCTTCTGGAGTAGGGACAGTGTTCGCTACTGCCATGGTTCTGTGCAAAGCCCTTTCTCACACCTTCTATTAATGAATTTTAGGACAAGTTTGGTAGTGATTTATTGGGGCTTTTTTTTCTTCTTGAAAGGCAAATTTTCCCACTGCGACCTGCCATACCTTCAAAGTCCAAGAGGCAAAGCACTAGCAAGAAAAGGAGGAATGTGTACAATATTTTGGGAGGATGTCAGTCTGTCTAGTTGAGGTGCACCTAGTGGGGCCAGGTCTGTGGTAATCTGCTGTGCTTGAGATGGCTGGGAGGGTTGGGACTTTTGAGCAGCCAAACCCTAGTTTGACTCTGGTGTGGGAGGGAAATATATTAATAAATCCCATCTAGCACATCACCAGCTGCAAAAAAAAGTCAGTGCTGAACTCCCAATAAACCCCCCCAGCTTTTAAAATGTGATAAATTGTATTTGAGTAGAATCCATGTGATGAAAACAGGCTGTCTGATTTGCCTGAAAGTTGGAAGTGAACCCACAGCCCAGTGAAGTGACACCATCCTCCTCCATTTTCATACTCTCCTGCCTGCTCGTTCCTGTCACAGCAAGTGACAGGCACTGCTGCTCTCAGTCTCATCTCTTCACTACTGCCAGTCACAGATAATGCAGGGGTTTATTATATTCTGCATGAACTGAACGTTTCTGGCATTGAGAACATTAAAGTGAGCTTAACTGTAGCTCCCCCTCCCTGGGATGCATGATTGATGCTGCTTGCACTTTTTGGGCCTTGCTGTCTGCACTGACCCAAATGCCAACAGCTGTGGGTCATCCTTTTGCTCAGAGCTTATAATCAAAATATAAGTGAGTGGGTGCTGGAGAGAGATGTACTAACAGATCATCCAGGTGCAAGAAAGCCTGGTTGGATCATGGCTGAGCTCCCCAAGCCATAAGCCAGCCTCTTCAGGCCCTCAGAGCCTGTGGTCACAAGTAGGTTGGCTTTTCAGAGTCACCATAGGAGCTGCTGGATATCCTGCCCATGCAGGAGGAAGTCAGCCTGTGGTTCTGCTCCATCCCTGGGGCTGGACCAGCAGTAGGATCCCATGGACCAAGCATATGCTGCAGGAGGACACATCTAGCCATCAAAGTACTGTGGGTCATTAGAAAAGCTAGTAGGACTTTAAATATAATGGAGCACGAATGTACAGCTTTAAAATTGAAAGGTATGTTTTTATCTAGGAAAAGGATAAGCCCTGGGGAAATTAACTGTGTGAAGAGGGAGGTATTTAGGACAGTCAGTGCTGGGAGGGGCTCTGGAGAGAATTTCCTACCTGCTTAATGAAACTTTATACACTGCCACCCACCTAGGTAGACTCATATTTCAGGGAAGCACTGGAGACTGGACTGGTCTCCCTTTTAACTTCACTCCAATTTCTTCCATCAGACATACAAAGCTGTAACAAAATATATTTTGGAGAATAAGATCTCTGGCATGACAGAACTGAAGCAAAATTACTTCAATTTTTTATGGCAAATGTTTCTAAAAATATAAATGACTAATAGAAATCATAAAATATTCACAAAGTCAGTAATCCATGTTTAGAGATAATGCCAAATTACCTCCAAAGAAATTCTTAAATGGAAATTTAATGGATATTTTTGAACAGAATGAGCAGGTTTCTTCTCCTCAATTTCAGTTCTCAGAGGGAACTGCTAAAGACTCTTGTCATACCCTTGCCAAAAGCCACCACGCAGCCCTGAGCAGCACTTCGTGCTATGATCGCAGAGCATCTCCCATAGCAGGAGCTGGATGCCTATTTAAGTAGTTCTGTACCACGCCAGTGACTTTGACACGAATTTCCACTGTCCAGGAATGTGAACTGGCATTTCTTTTCCACACCAGGTATCACCAGAGGTTAGACTGCAGCTTTGGGAGAGAGAAGCAGCTCTGAGGTCCATCTGTGTCCTCGTGTAGGCTGTCTGGCCCTGGGGTCAGTGTGAAATGGCAAGGGCTGCATTCCTGCAGAGTCCCTGCCAAAGGGTCCCAAGCAGAAGGATGTGTACAGCAGGCTTCCCTGAAGCAAGATCCACTTCAGAGCTTGGAGCACCAGGACTTGAAAAGCCCTGGATTTGGTATCCAGTCCCATTCCTGATCAGCTGTGTAGCTTTAGGTAAGTGACTTCATTTCCCAATAACTCGCTTATCCACCTGCAAAACCTACCTGATTGAGTTGCAACCCCCAGTGGGGGTGAAGATCTGCCCAGAAGTCACTGTTACTTGAGTCAGCACTGCCCTGATTCAGTACATTGTGGGGAAGCAGACTGGCTCAGGACTAAAAATGTTACAGGGGAAGAGTCTCCAGGAAGACTTATTAAAAGATAACATTAAAGAAAGAAACAAGCCACCTACAGTGACTGCATGGTTTCACCATGAAAATCCTGGTACTGCAAGTAGATATATAGGAATAGGATGCTTCAATTTTTTTTTTTTAAGAGGATTGCAAACCTACTTAGCTTTCAGCATCTTATGTTTCATAGTTTCTATGGTGCTCCATTAATCTAGAGTAAGAGTGTGCTCTAGTTAGAGGACAGAAGACGATTCAGGGATGAAATAACCTTCCCTTTTCCTGAGAGCCAATATCTGTTCTCCACAAGCCATAGGTCATTAGGGTTTTATTAGATTGTTTCTCTTTCTTCTCTTGTCTTCTAGTTTCATAATCATTATTATATTGTTCGTTTCATAGGCTGAGTACCATTGTCCTCTGCATTCTTGTCTCTCTGCTTACTTTTTTTTACTCTGCACCTAGAAATGTGTGAATCTGAGACGAATTTTCACATCCATCATACCTGAGGGGATCTGAAATTAGGTCAGACAAGTTCACTCATTTCTACAGAACAATCCTGCTGCTCTACAACATTGCTGGATGTACTGCAGGTGCTACAGGCTGCTGTTGGAGAGGATGCATGTTATCAGCATTTAAAAGAGAAATTGGGATGTGTTAAACAGAGATAGTCCAAGCATGAGAAAACCGGCAGCAATCCTGCTGCTGGGGAATGTGTGCTTTAGTCATTCCTTCTCTGATTTCCTTGGGAATGTGTGCTTTAGTCATTCCTTCTCTGATTTCCTTGCAGTATACCTGGAAACAACCCTACTGTAGTAAACTAGTCAGCTGGGTTTTAATGGTTGTCACATCACTGCATGCTAAGGGCATTCAGAAAGTCACTGGTGACAGATGGAGAAAAGCACAGATGCTTCAAAGACACACGTTGCTGCCATTGGAGCTCGTTTCTCCACGCCAGGTCTGGGTGCTTGCCACCAAACATGAAAGAAAATGTGCAAAGTTGACGCTTTCTGTTTCAGAACATGAAGAATAATTTCCTTTACCATTGTCAAGGCAGGACTGAAAGCAAGGAGCTAAACAGCGTTGACTCCCTCCAGCCAAAGACAGCAGCAGGCAATTGCTGCGCTCGTTGCTTTGTAAGACAAGCCATTCCGATTTCTGATGCTGAGTATTAACTGATTCTGGAGGTGCAGTGTCAAAAGACAATTGCAATATGTCACCAAGTGGACCCTGGATGTTCTTCCCTTAAGAAAATACGTAGCGCTGAGGAGAGCTTCATATTGCACTCAAAGCAATGCAACAATAAAACACATGCACTGGATGGCACTGACCTTGATGTTGGATGCAGATGCACAGAGCTAGGGTTGAGGCTGCCTCAGAGGGCCTTGGTAGTTTCCAAATGCTCACTTTAAAAGACATTTCAATTCCCTTTTGGATGTCCCTCCTGGTGGCCCAGCCTGCTTAAGCCAGGGTCAGCAGAATCCACCAATCTCCCTTTCTCTTCTAGGTTACCCTTCCCCCATAGATTCACAGTGGGATGGGTAAAACTGCTTGTGAAGACATGGGTTACCCATTCGTAGCAGTGATGGGAGTTAAAAATAGCCCCCCAAAAAGCCTCTGGGGAGAAGGAGGCTAATAGAAGATTTGATGCTGAAACAGATTATCATAAACCATTTTTTATTCACTCTTGAGCGCTGGAGAAGCTTCCTGGTCTTTTTTTCCCTGATTTTTCCTTATCTTTTTCTCTTCTTACTCTTTCTCCATCCCATCTCCATCTGGAGTGTTTATGAGAGGTAAAGCAGTTGCAAATTTGGCAAATTAGAAAACCTTGTTGTTCCCATCTGAGACACATCAGTGAGATCAGATGGGAAGTTTCCCCTTCTTGTACAGTTCCCAAAATAGTCAGGCTTCTCTGAGAAGAGCCATGATGATGAGCAAGATAAGTGCATGGATGTTTTGAGAAACTGAAGCAAAGTTCACAGCTCCTTACCCATAGCTAGCCTGGTGAAGTCAGAGCAATTTTCCCAGTTTTGGAGCTGATCTGTGGGCCCTGATGTTCTTTCTGTATTGCTATTGGAAGGTTAAATCTTGGCACCTGGCTGTTGTGGTGGGCTCAGGCATTCACAGAGGTCACTGGAGCTTGCCAAAAGGCAACATATGTGGTAGACTTGAGCATCGAGCAGAGGAAGGATGGGGGCTGTCATTTGGTTGAATAAGCAAGATTCTGTCATGGCAGCTCCACACTGTTGCTCTGATGAAGTGTAAGTGGGAGTGCCCACGTCAGACGGAGGAATACTCATCTCTTTCCCACGTAAGGAAATGTCTTTAAGCTCTGAAATGCAGTTCCGGGTCAAGCAGTGCAATGATTAATCATTTTAGCTTTACAATTGAGCTAAGACACCATTCTAAACCAGTTTGGTCCAACGTATCCTGGCTGAGAAAATTGCATCAACCAAGTTTAGACTGAGACTTGCGTTTTAAGAAAGCAAGAGCTGTATTTAAGCACAGTCCCCCACCCCTTCTTAGTAGCAGAACAAAATCACCATCTTTCAATCCTAATCTGTTCTTGGATCTGTTGGTGAATGGAGGCCCCCTTAGCAGTGACACTCAGTCTTTGGAGATGATCCAACTTGCCTGTGAAGATGAATTGCTAATAAACAACACCCTCTCAAGCCAGGGAATGCTGTGGGTGACAACACCCTGTTGTGGATGACAACTATGTTTTCATAACTGAGCCAAAGCTTTGGGGCTATGTAAAGGGCAGCTGAGACATTGCTTTGAACCCACAGTGAAGAAGAGCTCTGCACTCTCTCCCTCAGAGGTGCCGCTGTAGTTGTAGCTATGGTCATATCAAATCCATGAAGATAGCAGGTTATGTTTAATGTAAAAGGTGGAGTAGCCCGGGTTGTCTGTTCATCTAGCCCAGGAAGCCCAAGCTCCAAGTGGAAGAAATCTGGTCCCATCCAGAAATTCCAATTTACATGAATATTTTGCACTGTTCGTACCACTGACAGGAAGACTTGTACACATGGGATCTATGTTTTTGCCCCCTACCTCCACAGCTACAGTAAAGAGCATCAAAAGCTGGTGTACAGTTCAAAGCATTTGCTTTGACGCAATTTTGAGTCTTCGTGGATTTGGGTATTAAACTATCTTAGTTTTCAGTAACAGGGCACACCATGTTTGCAGATTACATTAACCTGACTAAAAAAAGATAAATCTTATTTACTTTTCACAATGTGCCCACCATGCAAATGCCAACTGATCTGGGTTTTAAAACAATTGAAACCTCCAAAAAAGAAAGGATGATATGTATTTATAACTCTGATCCAGTGGACAGCAGCAAGCTTGCTGCATATCACAGCTAGGAGAGAGGCAGGGATGAACAGTCTTGGAGAAAAGAGCAAAAAAGAAAACAAAGATAAGAGGAACCTAAACTATTATTGCCGCTGCAGTCTTCTTATCTTGAACTAAGTATAAGAAACAATTGAATTACAGTGAAATAATTACTGGGCTAATGAGGGCAGCCAGGCAATTACAATATTCCCAGAGTTTTCTTCCTTCCCTTTCCTGAAAATACTTAAAATAATTAGTAAACAAAGTGGGTTATTTATAAATACAGATGGACTGTAGAACCCGACCAAGACAGCTAAGCAGGGAAAATGGAAACTGTTGTTTGTCTGGGATTTGGAGTAATTTAAAGGAAAATCTTCCCTTAAGGAAATGGTGCTGTATAACATCAGCACTAACTTCCCAGCTTGCTGTGAAACACTTAAGCTGCTTCAAAAAGCTGCTTGGAGATGCTGAATATGTAGTTTTAACTCCTAATGAAGTGTTAAGTGGCTCAGTAATTTATTTCTTTCCCATGGGCTAACTACCCTGTCAGAAGGGAAAGGGCAGCTACCAGCCTTGACATTTTGGTGATCCCCATCAGGACTGGAAGAATTATTATTGCCTTGTTCACCACAGGGCAACGAACTCTCCTGGTGTCAGCAGCACAACGGGATTTTTTTTTTTTCTGATTCATATTATAGCAGCCTCTGTTATTCCTAGCCAGAGCTAAACACTGCAGGAAGGATGACAAAGTGGGGAAGCTTGTCAGGCAATCTCAGCAAGATGAGGAGCTCCCACTGAAAGCCAGTGCTGTGCCAGCTCATTAGGCACTAGGGGGAAAACATTTCCTAATGACATGGGATGCTAGCTACTTGCTGCCTCTTTTAAGCATCAGGTTTTCTAACACAGAGCAGGTTCTTTCTAATCAATATGGTTTTTAAGCCTCAGCTGTCTGCTGCTTTTGAGCAGAGCCTTTGAGAGCAAAGCTAGAAAGAGTTTGCAAAGGCTTTTTTAGCACAGACCAAGCAGAAGTCAAGAGGAGGTAAATATTTCATTTTGTTTTGGTTGTCTTGTGCCTGTGTAGGTGCTGCTTTGCTGAGACACGGTGCAGTGTGCCAAGCAGTAGTTTGTAGCCTTGTGTGGCCATGGAGCTCTAGCCTAATTTCCCTGCCAGAGCTGCCAGTTTGGTGAGATGAGGCTAAACATTAATGGTATCCACTATGAGGGCAATACAAGAAGTCGGTCTGTCTGCATGCTGGGAAGCACCTTGAAAAAGTTACTACCAAAGCATGCTAATAATGATGAAGTACAGACAAGGTATTGTTGTTTTATATATGTTCTCCTTTGGTGACAAGGCAAAGGTATCCCATCATGCTGACACCTAATACCTGATGTGCGTTGAAGAGTGGTTGTGTATGGTCATGTTTGCAGGTGGGACTGCAAAGGGGCTAGGACAGAAGCCTGCTGAAATGTGAATATTTAATTCAGAAATAAGTTGGGTTATTTTCCCCCTCTTTTTATTTTCTCTTTTCTTTCTGCCCCATTATTGCTTATGTCTTCTGTTTATAACTGGTTTCTAGGAAAATTGCCATCGTGAAACATCACTATAGTTCTGAAGTCTTACAACTTGGTGGCTTTGGTTGGACTGGTGTTAGTTTTAGAGAAAGAAGACTGCGGCCTCCTGGGTTTCCTCAGGTTAGACAGGCTTTCTCCAGGCTGTGTTGTTTGGCAGAGCCATGTTTTTCATCCTCTCCTACAACAACGCCTCTGGCTCAGTGAGGATAACATCACCGTAAGAGCCTGTCATACCTGTTGTCTAATTATGTCAGCCTGTAAAAGCAGCTTCAAGTGAACAGAATTGGCTTTGATGATATGAATTTTAGTGCTCTGTTTTATGACTAATTTAAGTGTCTTGTTGTGATAACTCAGATGCTGTCACAGTTAAGACTGTACAATGCCTTGGTAACAGGTATGAAACTCAGAGTTAGGCGTATCTTAGCTCTTTGTGTGTTTCTGAAATGGACTTTGCTAAATGTCTTTTCCACCCTGCGGTATAAGCTAGGAGGAGATTTAATATTTTCCCTCCTCTACCATCACGGGCCCTTAAAAAGTATTATTTATTTACTTTAATCCATCTGTCCCCCAGTTCTGACTGCTTTTTTACAGTCTTTTTTACTGCTGCTTTATACCTGCAATGTAGACCATCTCTCCCACAGGACAGTGTCAACAACTGCTGCATGCACTGTTTGGCTGAAAGTAAACTGGTGAAAGCCCCAGCTCCTGTAACTTAGTAAGTCATGTTTCACCCAGCCTCTTAAAAGGCAGGAAAATAAAGATGTCTGAAGAGGACCTCTTCCAGCAAAATAAACACAAGCATGCACTCACGCAGGACCACTTTGTCAGTAAAGCCAATGGGACAAAGCACATGCTGCAAAATGAGCAGCTGCATGAAAGTTTTATTGCATGGAGAGTGGTGTTTCATCTAAGAGAGGTCTTCCAACCTATCCAACCGCACTGCATGGTATTAAGTGACTTCACGGAGAATGGCATCAAGATGGGAGGGTGGCGTATGGAGGGCCCCTTTGTGTTGTGCAAAGAAACAATCACTGCCACAGAACTAGACCAAAGTTCTCATTTTAGATCATTCACTCTTGTGCTTTGAGGTGTGGTTAGATGAGAGCAGCATATTGCATGAATATAGCTGAGGACATTGGCACCCACTTGCTTCCTTGCCTACTTAGTCATGTGGTTATAGGGTGCCATCTTCCAGGGGTATATTCCTTTTTCTTTTAATTGCCTCTGAATTACTCACTTGTACTCTGTCATTTATTGCACTGCAGGAGACTGTTTTCAAGTGACAGTGCTCCATTCTGTTGCATGTCACATCATCTAAAATTAAACTCCAAAATAAAATACATATTATCCTATCTGTTGAGCATTAAGTATTGAATAGGGGTTTTAGCTGAAGAGTTAGATGCTACAATTCACTCTGACATAAGAAGGATAAAAAGGATAATAGGAAGCCCCTGCATGACTTAGTTTTTTATCTAAGCCTTATGGTATATGTTTTTTTTTCTTGTTAATTTATTAATCCAAGAGTCAGGTGGTCAAGATATCACAGTTCAGAAATAAAAACATTATGAGAAATGATTCAAATGCAATAGATGTCCCTGCCAAAAGCTATTACAGTACAACAATGTGTCATTTTCATATCCGTACAGAAATTCCAATCAATGGATATTGCCTTGGAAAACTGGAGAGCTGGCAGGAGAGAGTGCTAAGGATGAGAATATTTGTTTTGAGTCATGCAGGTTAAATGTAGAATCTGGATGATGTTTCTTAAAACAAATGGCTCTCCCCATTTTCTCTTCAGTCTGTCTTGATTTTACATGATTGCTTGCATACAGGATATGTGACAGAGTAGTAACAAGGACAAGGGGAAAGCCTGGAACAGATCAGCCTCTTAGAGTTCGGACATTTCATTTTATTTTCTAGTTTAATTTGTGAAAGAGGTTAAGGACAAGTGAATCAACAATACTATAAGGAAAGATTTCTGTGATGCTTCTGAGGCGCTTTGGCTAGAAACATTGGTGGCAGGAGCTTCCAACCCCGTATTGCTAGCTTTTCATTTCTCAGACCTGCTCCTTTTTAAAGTGTGGCAGAGCAAGTACCTCTGAGCATTTGTTCTGTGACCTAGGATCATCAGACATTTCCAGGGAAATACCTTCGCTTATATTTTCCCAAAGGGCTTCCTCCCTACATGTCCTACCCTGAAGTACAGGAGGCACAATGTAGTATGTCTGAACCTTGCTGCCAGGAGAAAGGAGAGGAGATTAAACACTTTGTGTGGAACTATATCAGCCCCTCTGGTCATATTCAGAGAACTGTCATCCCCCATTTCATTTGCCCTGACCACTGCCCTGCTCACCACAATCTGCAAGAGATCCTTCTTGGGGTTTTCTATACACTGAGAAGACTCATCAAGGCCATACAGTCCTCAGCCCCACTTAAATAAACCTTTATTCTTAAATCTTCCAGGCAGTTTACTTTCATTATTATCCATTACTGTCAAATAGTTTAATGAGTGAAGAGACTGAAAACCTGAAATCTTTCTAGCAGAGAGAGGCTAAGTCATCTCAGTTCTTCCAAGGCCTGGGGGTTCATTACAGAGGCAGTAGGCTGGGGACAGAAGTGAAAAGACAAAGCTCTGAGTGTTTAATGTCTTCATTAAAAATGAATGTATTTTATGAATGGCCTCTTCTATGTGTAATTTCATTTTGCCATGATATCCCAGGTTCTCGGCAATGTGATCCTGCTGGAGGATCATTCCCCAAGCAACACAAAGGTTGTTACTGGGCAGTGTGCCAAAGGGGCTAAGAAGGCCAATGGCATCTTGGCCTGTACCAAATAGAGCGTGGCCAGCAGGACCAGGGAAGTGATTGTGATCCTGTGCTCGGCACTGGTGAGGCCGCACCTCGAGTACTGTGTTCAGTTCTGGGCCCCTCAGTACAAGGACATTGAGGTGTTGGAGCGTGTCCAGAGAAGGATGATGAGGCTGGTGAAGGGGCTGGAGAACAAGTCCTATGAGGAACGGCTGAGGGAACTGGGGTTGTTTAGATTGGAGAAGAGGAGGCTGAGGGGAGACCTCATCACTGTCTACGGCTGCCTGAAAGGAGGTTGTAGTGAGGTGGGTGTTGGTCTCTTCTCACAATAGTGAGATGCAATAGGACAAGAGGAAATGGCCACAAGTTGCGTTAGAGGAGGTTCAAACTAGACATTAGGAAAAATCTCTTCACAGAAAGTATGTTCAGGCATTGGAACAGCTGCCCAGGGAGGTGATTAAGTTGCCATCCCTGGAGGTGTTTAAAAGACAGGTTGATGAGTTTCTGAGGGACATGGTTTAGTATGATTTGACTTGATGATCTCAGGGGTCTTTTCCAACCAGATGGTTCTATGATTCTAGGACTGTATGGATTTCTGGTGTCTTGCAGACTTAACCGAGCACAGCTTCTGCTTTATAGGAAACCCCACAGATTTGAGGGGATGGTAATAACAATTAAAAAAAAAAATCAGTAAGAGCTTCGCAAAAGACTCCATCTGGCCTTTACGTAGGCAATAACCAGGACCACAGTCTTCTCTACAGGCTGTTGGTTGGAGGAATTGCATGATTAAGAGAACTACAGCATAGGACTCCTTCCATTAGCAGGGACTGTATATGTATCCAGCTTCTGTACCTCTCAGCTGGAAGCACTGTGTCTATTCTCTTCTCAGTCTGACAGATCACTGGTGTCCCAAAAGTGCACATTTCTGAGCTACATGGCTCAAGAAACAAGGTGCTGAGTGTAAGCAGCAGCTCTGGATTCACTCCTGTTGTGCAGGCACAGCACTGGCTATGTCAGCCCAGAGTGCATCTGCTCCCTGCAAAAGATCGAAGCTCCTGCTCAGCAAGTACTAATGTTAAATGGAGCATGGTTGATAGACTTGAAACCTCAGAAGAGTGTGATATGTTTTATCCTTATCATGATTTTAATTATCAGACAACATTCCAGGGAACAAAATAAATTGGAATTGGTAGTTAAATTTGATTAGCTTCAACTGTTTAGAAAGCTGGAGGTGGGGGCATTTCAGGATTGAACACACTAAATTTTTGTATGCAGTATGGCATGAGGCAAGAAAAATGGAGGTGGTTCCTCACTGGTAATCCAAATCCGACATTTAAACTTGTGTGCAGCTCATCTGTCTCCATTCTGAGTTCTGATTTTTTTTTCCTTAGTCCTTTCCTGACATTTTTAAGTGTTAAATGTTAATGTAATTAAATGCTAATTTGACTGCAGCCTCTAAAAACACAGCATGCATTTTTTTTTACTCAGAAAGCTTCATAGGAGTGTGGGAGTTTACTTCTTTTCCTTCAGATTTTCCTCAAGTTTTGGAACCTCTCTTTCGAAAGTGGTGCCAGAAACCAGTACACGTGTTCCCAGCCTGTGAAGTGACTGTGAAAGAGCAGAGGAGTGTAGCTATGGAATGAACTGTGGGCATTTTAAACTTGAAAACCTGGCCAGAGTGATATATTGTATCACGTGCACTGATTCCTGGGCTATCCTATTAATGGAACTGCTCATAATCTGATTATCTCTTATAAGTGCTACCAAATATAATTGCCACAAGCTAGCAAGGACTGTTTTATCTGACACTGAGCAGAATCTTAACATGACTTTAGTATTTGATGTCTGCTCTAAGGGATAGCAGATCCTTTTTTACCGTGGGAGATGGAGATCTGTTTGTGGTTACTTCTCTTCTGGGCCATGCTCTCAAATGAAGAAAGCATCCCTTTCCTGAAGCAGTGGTAACTGTCCCTCTCTGTGCTTATGTAGTATAACATGCTTTGACTATATGCACATCATGGTATCTGTGTTTGGTCCTTAAGGCAAGCAAACTAAAGGTAAACATTCCTGTTGTCAACTATCATAATTTTTACAAAGTAGTTGGCTGAAGTTAAACCCAACTATAATTACTAGGACTCCTAAGGACACACATCCCCTTTGCATAGAAATCATAGCAACAAAAAAATCCCTCAAACTTTTTAGTAAGGAAATGTTCTATTGTTTCAATTTGCTGTAATTAAAGCCTGCTTTTAGCATTAGAAAATCAAATTCCATTTACAAGATGAATAATTCCCTTGAGATCTCTTTGCTTCCATTGTTCTGAACTAATCGAACTTCTCCCTACTTGGCATAAAAAGCCCACCATTTTTTTTTCTATCTTAAAATTAACCCCATATATCATGCAGAGTGACAGCAGAATAAAACCCCCATGATGTTGGTGCCTTGTTTCTCCTTCCCTAGAGAAGCACCTCTTCTTGAATAGGCAGTCTCCCTGCTGGACCATTTCAAAGCTTTGACTCAGGACTCGTGGATATACTTGTGCAGTATTAACAACCCTCAATCTCCATTTCAGTAGAATCAGAAAAAAAAATTAATTAATTGCGAGAAGATGGATGAGGATTTTTTGCCTTTTTTTTGATCCAGTTTAGATCTTTTATCTTCTTTAACAATCAAAAATAACATAGAACTGTAAACTACTTCATCAGTTTAAAATCGGATGGTTATCCCCATTGATCTGCCAGGAATCAATACAAAATTACCAGTCCTGTACCACCCATCTTCTGTTCCTTTCCTCTGCCTCTCCTAGCCGTGCTGCCTGCAGCTCACCAAATCCTCCCCAGCTCCTATTTACCAAGGCAACAAATCCAAGACCACCATCCTCTACAAAAACGCAGAATAATTGAGGTTGGGAGACCTTCTAATCTGACTGACCCAAATGAAGGTTGCTCAGGGACACATATGCCTGAGTTTTAAATATCTCTGAGGATGATGATTCCTCAGGTTCTCTGGACTCTTGCCCCAGGGCTACACCACTCTCATGGGGACATTTGGTAGGGAAAGATTGCTCAAAATTTTCTGCAAAAGATGCTCAAAATTTTCTGCTGACATTGAATACATTTAAAGACTTTCATAATATTAAATTATTATAATTTTATTAGTCTTAATAATAATAACTAACTTATTGTTAGGAGTGAGAGATTTTCTCTTCTTGTATCCAAAAATGAGAGCACCAAGTTTGAATCTTAACACAGCTTTAACAGTTTTCAGAGGCATGGGGAAGGGTCTCTTTTAGCAAGAGGCCCTTTTCTAATCAGGGAGATTTTGTTGGGGTATTCCATTTTTCTAAGAATTTTTTTTAAAAGATTCATTCAACATTTAAAATATAATTGACTTTTTATTGTATGTTCCAGTTCAGAAAAGTGAAACTATATGATACAATCTTTTGAACATTTTGATTCAGAAATGTGAGTCTTGACTTTCATTGTTGTTTGGATGGGTTTTTTCTTTCTTGTTTGGATTTTTTCTTTTTTCTTTTTTCTTTTCTTTTTCTTTTTTTCTATCCACTTGATTTAAGTTAACACTAATTGTTGTCTTGCTTAGTCTCATTCGCTGGGAAACTCTAACCCTTACTGAGACCCAAGGAGAAGAATGCCCCTGTATTGCTAAGAGACTTGCAAACACCTCAGAGAACTTGTCTCTGTGTATTGTATTTACTTCAGTTTATGATCCTGCAGTAAGTTGGTGGAATATTTCTGCAGGGCAGTGAACCCCTCGTTACACCAGACAGAGCCTCCGCCCAGCAAAACCAAATGAAATTCCGAGCTTAGTAAAGGAGAAAACACAGTGCCTTCCCTGACTTGAGGGATTTCACCTCTAACGTTTCTTTCGTCACTTGTTCTTGTCATACAGAGTCATCATTGTGCCCTAAACAATTATATACCTAAAGGGATCTGCAAATTTGTGTCACTTTATCTAAAAGCAGTGAGGATAAAATAGAGATGCAGCAAAACTCCGCCATTTCTTTTCAGTCTCCCAGAAAGAACCATCAAGTGTTTGGCTTTTCCAGAATTAGTCCTTTCAAAACCAGATGATACCAAGATCAATTGATGTGAACGCAATCCAGCATCCCTGCCAACTGTTAGCATGTGTGGCTGCATATCTCAGATACATCCTGTGAAGGCCACATGCTGGTACCCTTCCTCATGTTGGCCAATCCTTTACTCTACCACGCTAGAGAAAGCTGGATTCAATGAGAGCCCTGCAGATGGCAGATCCTCATGCACAGCATGCAAAGGCAGACTCGGGTACAAAGACCTTGCTGAGCTGGGCCAGTAGCCACTAGAAACCTGCAGATCCCTATTGACATGATAGAAAAATCTCTGTATGGAATTCTTTAAAATAAACAGAGACTGTTCTGGGTTCTCTTTTAACCTGCCTTTCTAAAACTCTACTGTCCTATGCTATTAGGACTAATGGCTGCAAGCAGTGAAATGCAATGGAAAAAGCTGCAGGAAAAAAAATAATATGAGTGATGCCTTGGTTTGCTGAAAATCCATCCCTGTGCAGCATGAAGGCTGCAGTGCACCTAACAGCAACTGTTTGCTTAGTTTGAGTAACTCATACCTGAAAAATCTAATGTCTGAGAGGCGAACTGTGGGGAGCCTGACCACTTTGCCTAGAGTGCTGGATATCAGGCAGATCAAGGGAACTGGCATATCCAAAAGATATATTTAACACCCTGAAGCCCAACGCAAGAAGGTCACCATGCGGTCAGCCCTAAATTAAGTGTGGCATGAGTTCACGTCCAGTTTGGGATAGCAGTATGGTGCATATACTGAAGGAGCAGCATTTGTCTTCCCCAAGGTGTGTGGCTGTCACGTCTTGCATGTATGGGCACATGAGAAACAGCCAGATTCAGCAGCTGGCACCTTTGGGATGGGACCTTAGTCAGCTTAAGCAAGTCATTCATCCGACCAGTTAGCTAAGCTTATTGTCCTCACTGATTGTCCTGTCTTCCTTCTGTCCTGTCTTAAGAGTCACCCTGGTGAGATAAGAGCATCCCCTGATGTCACTTGGTAGGTGGCAGGATAGGGATACCCTGCACCCTCCAGCGTCAGGAGGCAAGAATGTCTCCTGAGTCATGGGAGGAGCAACCTGTGTCCAGTAATTGTGTGCCACTGCGTAGGTTAAAGGCAGATGTGATCCATGACTAACACAGGAAGAATGCGGTTTGTGTACCTGCTGGTGAGGGTATGTGTTTGACTTGGCTATCTGCAACATGAAATCAGAATTAAGAACATGCATGCTTTGGGGCACCAGGGGGAAGGCTTAAAATCTAATTTCAGGATATGTAGTGAGATTATTTTCAAAGCAGGAGGTGCTGGGAGCCATTCCTGAACCACAGCAAAGTCTGAGAATCCATCACAGGAAAACCAGAAGTCTCACAACATTCAGAAGAATGCTTGCATAGAAACTACCACCAACCAATATCTGCCGTCTCGTTTTCATGTTGAGTCATCCTAACGAATGCACCAGGGAAATAGGAATGAATGTCCTGCCAAGTGCAGGGAGCTCGTGCTGCTGACATAATGCAAAACCTTGTGTAAGATGGTGACAGCTATATTTCCTCGTGGCTCTTCAAACTTCGGAAAAACCTCTCCAAAGCAGATGATGCCTGCTAGAAACAAGGTTTTGAGCTGTTGACATGACCTCAGCCATAGCACAACATACCGTAAAAAGAACACTCTGAAATTATATATAATTTAAGCCCTTATTAAGGAAGTAAACTCCTCAACACAGGCTATGCAAGCTTTATTCCTGTCCAGCAATACTTCACAGTCCCTGTGATTCCAACTAAGTCATTTATCATAGTATACATTATTTGGCATAAACCAGGACTAGGATCTAGGTTTAAAATAGGAAGTGCTTCAGGGGTACGGGCTTTGTTTTGGGGAAAATGTTTGGGCTTTGCAGTAATGGGTTGGCAGTAATTCATCAATACTTTGGTATGGTGGCTTTAAGCATCATGTTCTTGATAGTAATTGTGTCATTGCATAGCTATTTTCCTAATCATGTTGTTAGGATTCATGAGATCAGCTAGAAACAGCCTTTGGTCTCTACCAAAGGGCCACCCTGCTGACTTCTGTTTACACTGTTGATCTTTTTCTGCCTCATCTGTGGCTCAGTTATTCCTCAATTTGAATGGATGTAATGGATTTCTCTTTCCTGGGTTTCTAAGAAAAGTCATCTTGTCATTTTTGGAACATCCTTCTGATCTGTGAAGACTGTTTTGAATTTTGGTCCTTGCAGGTCTTCTAGCTCGCTGACACCCACAGGCTTTGTAAGTACTCTCTCTTACACCTCCTCTGCCATTAACCTGCTGTTTCTGCCCTATCCCTCAAGCCTGTTGCCCTGTCAAAGAAAAAAGTTAGTTTGGTAAAGTCATGCTGGTGTTCTTTTTGTGCACCTCATTGTCTTCCAAGTGCTTTAAATCCTTATTTATGCCAGGGTCTTTACAGAGATCAAAACTAGGCTTAACGGGTCCTTTAAATAGCTCAGTGGTGTTCACCTCCAGGTGCTTAAGGACTTGCTTGTCCTCCAGTGTTATAGTATTGCTCAGATGCTCTGCTGCCAATTCCCCCAGATGCTGCTGACCTGAGCTCACCTCTAAGCAGCCATCCTACAGAACCTGGTTCTAGAGGAAGACCTCTAAACTGTCCTGCTTTCCTACCTCCTTTATGCTCTCATTTGAACAAAACTGATTTTCTGCTGAAGAACCACACGAGTCCACTCCCTCAACAGTGCGGGTCTGCCTGCTCACGTAAATCAGCAGAGCATCCTTTTGAGTCATTCCGGGCATCTTTCCTCTGCCTTTTTAGGAACTGGATTAAACCTGCATAGAAGGTGTGGTAAAGATTAGGCAGCTAGGTGTCACTTGCCAGGGAGGTTCCTCAGACAGGTTCAAAGTTTGCTAGGAGGGGCCGAGGTCATAAAACTATTTTAATTATTGGTGCAGGACTTGAAACGTGAGAGAGAGATTTTCTCAAGAGTAGCGGAGAGATGCTCATTTACGCAAGATGCTGTGTTTTGTGTGAAAAGTCTTAAACAAAATATTTATTGTTTCAGAAACCAATGACTGGATCTTCAGTAGAGCTATGGCTTTATATTGAGGCTCTGAACTCTGCAGATCTCCTCTGAGAATTTGGGGCTAAGGGAAAATTTGACTCTACTTGGTGGTTTATTTTGTTCTTAACAAAGAGAACTTTACACATGAAGAAGCAGACACAGGAAACAAATTAATCTTAGCACAAGTAAACAACACTAAGACCTGACTGACCCCTCCTTAGGAGAACGAAGAGTCCAGGGTTTGTATTTCTGAATAATTTCAGGGTTCGAAGCACAACTATTCATGTGAACGACATGCAGAGACTGAGCTCTTAAGTTTTCATACCAAAAAAAACCCAAGGAAACCCCCTCAAATAACAGAAGTCATAAGCAATATTAAATTCTGGGCAGAATTACATTGGCTGCTAGAGTAACTGCAAAGTCACATAGAGTTAAAAAGCTGGCTGTATGAGCTAACTAATTAACACTCATTAAACTCTTTGAAAAGTCAAAAGTAAATATGAAATGGATTTTTTCAACATTTCTTTAAAATCTGTTAGCAAGACAATTAATTATGTTTTAACTTTTCATGTAGTAGAAGGCAGCCTAGAAACTACAAGTAAGGTATAAATGACAAGCATAATAATAATTATCCAGTGAAACAACAGAGTGATCAGGAGATAGGCCTCAATAGTTGTCATTATTTCTGGCACTAAACAAAAACTTTATATTGCTTTTGAAATGCAAATGTTTAGAAAGGACTAATGAAACACACTGCCTATAAAGACTATGGTTCACTGTAAGTTAGCGAGCTGACTTGCTTGCATTTAAAGTCCCTATCTGCCACCAAGAGGCATCATTAAAGACAGGATAAAGAATTCTTTAAGCATCACCTACAGAAGTGTAAAAGGTCTGTATGAGAGGCAATGGCTGAGAGGCTGGCTCTCCAATTGTAGATTGGTGCTGTGTGAAGTGCTGGATGCTATATACTGCATGTCCCTTTTCAGCATGTTAGCTTACCTTTCCTCTCCTCTTGGTTGCCTCTTGATGTGCCTAAAGTCTCA
Organism: Dromococcyx pavoninus; assembly: GCA_033558185.1. Classification (NCBI taxonomy): domain Eukaryota; kingdom Metazoa; phylum Chordata; class Aves; order Cuculiformes; family Neomorphidae; genus Dromococcyx; species Dromococcyx pavoninus. The sequence continues at coordinate 966,903 of JAUMJL010000425.1, read as the reverse complement.
TTGCCCGTATCTGTTTCACAAAAATCCACTTGATGCTTGCTTCTGGGTGGAACCACTGAAAGCTTGCCCAGGGTGAGAGCTCAGATATCTACCTCACAAGTCACAAATTCTGACTTTCTGCCCTGTCCAATCACACAGTGATTTGTGGGCATTTTTACAAGAATCTTGCCAGATTGGACCTCAAAGAAAACATTAATTGCGACACAGGTCCTCTGTGTTCCACATCTCTTATCAGGGAAGTTCAGGAGACCCAGAGCAGGGAAGTTTTGCTAAGCATGGCCTTGGTGACTCTGCCTGTGGTGAAGGAAAGACTGGATTTTTTAATTCCTTTCTGGCCATGCAACCAAAGGGATATCTGAGTAATTGACAGTGTCACTTCAAATATAGGGGATAGGAATTAAATTCCCCTGCTGTCTAAGGAAACTGTAAACCACATCTAAAACTGCTGGATAACGTCCTCTCTAGCATGGGTTCCTCTCATTTTCCTCCAGGAAAAGATATCTCACCACACACTGGTGAGAGAAAACAGTGGGATCTCCTGTGGGAGGGAGAGGTCTGGGTTTCAGACCCAACACCAACCAAAAAGAAGCCCTAATCAGGATATAAGAATGAGTCACTTTTGCTCACCCTTCTGACTGTATTTCTCTGTAGGATGTGACACTCGTAACTTGGCAACCCAGCACCGGTGACATCATTTAATCTTTTTGCAACAAGTTTGGCAGCCATATAAAATGCCTTACAGGAAAAAGAACTCACACCATAGACACTGGATTCCTAAGAAAACACTCATGTGATTGTGTTCCCTGCTATTCTGCTCGTCATCCCCTCCCTAGAGATTTTATTAACATGTGGGATAATTTCAAGCAAATTTGACAGAGAGGTTAATTGTCTCAAAAAATCCAGAGTTCCTATGAGTGCCACAAAAATTGATGGCTATGCAGAACAGAGACATTCAAATTAGTGACACCACTGAGAGACTAATGGATAGTCAGCTTTATTATTTTACATCAGAAAATCAACAGAGGAAAGAGTCATCAGAAATCAGACTTCATAAGTCCCACCGCTCATGAAATTTCTAATTCCTACTTGTTATTACTTGTCTTCATAAAAACACTGTCTGTCTTCTGCCTCAGGCATCTGTTACAAGTGTTACTGAAGATGTCCTCTCAGAAGGAAAATAATTATTTTAATAGCTCCTTTAAATAAAAATACAGGCACTGCAGTTAATCAGCTGCCTTTTCAAGTTCTTGCCTGTTTAAGAGCTCAGTGCAACAGGTCTGAAAACACAGTCCCTGGGAGGGTGACTGCTCCTCAGCGCCAAGTCCCCAGCTCCCAAAGGCCATGTAAACAAGAACTGGAAAGGGTATTGATGTCACATGGTGGGCTGGTAGGAATTGCAATTGCAAAGGCAAACCGAAGGCAAACTCCGTGGTATTCTGTTGAGCAACATCTCCTGGCTCCTTCTAGCCCTCATCATGAACAGAGTTTATTTGTTTGAGTCTCTTCAATGTAGATGATGCATTTTGGGAAATGTGAAAATAGATTAATAGATCTTTTTTAAGACCATCTTAAAATACTGAGAAGTTAAGCCTTTAAAACGTAGTGCCCTATGAGCTGATTTTTTGCTTGACTTAAGTGAAAGGACATTCCTCAGCAGTATCTGCATCCACCCCATTGCTATGAGTTCAAGTAATTCTGTATCTTCCTTAAGCATTGCATTCAAAACTTTAAGTGTTGGAGAACCTCCTTCCTATAGGTTTCTTCTTTCCATTTTGAACAATTCCTGCAGAGGAGAGGAGTTTGAGACCTCCAGATCTGGCAAGCAGACAACATTACCCTACCCCTGTTCTTCCTGTGTGGCCAGCTACTCGTCCCAGTGCCACTCAGCTGCCCAGGAACCTGTTTCAGTAGCTGCTTGGCGGGACGGGGTGTGAGCTGGTCAGCCTAGACAGGCCCTAGACAGTGGCAAAGCAAACCCAAGATCAACAAATGGCTGCTGGGAGTGACAAAACCATTCTCCCTTGCTGCCTACTTTGCAACACTGTACAGTGATACACAAAAACACTCTGCATGATGGGCAATGGCTGCTACCGAGGGCTGTTTGCAGGTGTTCTTCCTTCTCCTCTCTCTGCCGAAGCCTGCCTGGCCTTGTGAGGTCCTCTTTAGATTCATTACCTCAGAAAGGCAAAACCCAATTTTGTCTTCGCTGAGAGGTTTTTTAAGCCAGCTCTGGCAGGCAGCCAGCTGCTGGGTAGGCAGCCAGCTGTGGATTCTGAGGAATAAGCCACCCACGGCATCTCGGAGCTCCCTAACCTGTCTGGGCTGATGGAGATCCAGGAATCCCAGATTTGTGGCCACTTGCCACATTAGGTGCTGAGCAGCCTGGGGAAGCTGCCTGCCAGGCAGTGAGCACCACCAGACCACAATCAATCACAATCGTTCTTGAATAAATTTAAACACACTGAGCTTGGGATTGGGTCAAAGATAAAATTTAGTATCTACCTGAGTTTCACAAGATTTATTTTCTGTTGCCTACAGTGGCTGTCAGTAATTTCGCCATCGTTTTTTTCAATCGTTTACTGACTGCCCTCCATATTTAGCTTTCTCATGTCGATGGTTTGCTTAACACTGATGTCAAACCAGTTGACTTGACTGTTTGGTTTTTTTTGTTTTGTTCTTTAATCTTTTAAATATAAACCAAATCTGTAACTTTTCACATCTTTTGGTACTTCCCTAAAATACCGAGATGTGTCAAAAGTGACTCAAATCTCAATAAGCTCCTTGTAACTTTAATTTTCATAGTGTTGACAAAAAAAATAAGGGTAAGATGCTAACGGAGTGATACTCCTCCCCTTCTTGCTTCTGCACCTCACATGAGCATGGGTCATACTCTGGATTAGGTGATGCGATACTCACTGCATCCCTATGAGCTCCACTTCCTCTGCTGCATCCAGCCTTGCAAGTTATCTTAGTGCTGCAGATTCAAAAAATGTTGAGTAGTTGCTGGCAATAGAAAGTGCTAGATGAGAGGGACATCTGTTATTTTCCTTCTAGAGATGCTCTGGTTTTCCCTCTGAAATACAGAAAACTTAGTGCTGCCTGCAATGTAGATGATGCCTCAGATGGATTTTGTTGCTTTTCAGCTTCAAAACTTATTTAACGAGCCTGGATTGATTTGAAACAACCTGCTGTAGAAAGCAGAAGAGTGTGTTCTCCATTGAGACAGCAGCTTGTGGAGCTATTACCATAACGACATTGCCTCGCAAAAAATACTCATTTCAATTTAATTGTTTCCAGCCCTTTGCTGGTATCATCCCAGCAGGATTAGGCCCAGCAGGACTCCTGCTGCATTGGCCGCTGTTATCGCAGGGCACAGAGCACTTTCCAGTAGACGTGGAAGCATTTAATCACCTAAGCGAGCACTTTCTCCACTCCAACAGTCAGCTGAGAGCCAATACACTAATGCAGTACCCATTCCCGTAATGATAATTTGCTAACTCTATTGCTCAGGCAAACAGAAGAGAAATGTGTGATCCACAGCAGAATACCTAGTGCAAATGTTAAAGCAGCAGTGCCCCTGTGCAATTTGAAAGCTCAGTGCAGCCTGCAGTCCCTCATGCACACCGCATTCTCCTTTCCCAAGAAGCTTAACAAACCCAACCTTTTATTTTAGGTGAACCTGAGTAATTTCCATTAACTTGCCATGAAAAATATCTGTATAAGCTGCTATTACAAGCTGTTTGTTTAATTTTTGTTAGCAAGCCATGCAAGAGTCTTGATGTTGAAAATATACATGCACCACATTCCATCTGGATAAAAGAAATGTATTTATACTGCCAGCATCAGGCAGCACTGGCGTGTGTAGCAGGCATCTGCAAGCATATGTTGCTCTTTCTTTCAGTTTTCTTCCCCCTTCCTTTCAACGACACCCACCGATTATATTTCGGATTCATTGACATTGCAGTCACTCTTGTGTGGGCACAGTCAAGCTAGTTTTAAATGAGCTAATTTGGCTACAGATAGCATTGCAGACAGCGCAGCAGGGGACTCAATGCAGTAGAAGCTGAGTTAATACTTTGGTGGCTCCGCTGACACAGACCGTGGTGGGCTGCTGCGGCCCTCGGGGCACGGAAAAATTACGTTAAAGTATAAACAACTACAATTTCAGTGCAGAATAGTGGTACTTTGTCTCAGGGAAAAGCTAGGCATGCAGCAGACCAGGGGCCATGGGCTGAGGCAGACCTAGCTAATACGCTCAAAAGCATCATTCTGCAGGGAGTTTCAGTTTGCTGAGCATTGTCACGATCGCTTAAGATGTGAAGGAAAAAAAAAAAAAGAAAAAAAGAAAGCAGATTTTACTCAGATATATGAAAGCATAGTGCCTGCAACAGCAAAAAAAAAGCGCGCGGAGATGACTGATGAGGCTTTCATGAGGTTTGAAAACACATTTATGCCCTGGCAGCTGCGGAGAGGTGAGTCCAGGGAACTCCAGGGGTGGGAATGCTGCAGAGAGCGTCTGAGCACCTGAGACCTTGGCGTCCCATTCACCTGGAGGAAGAGAAAAGCCTGCCCTTAACGGCGAGGTGACAGCTGTAGGGTCATTCTGGATGTCCCGTGGGCCCTGTGAACCCAACTCCACCTTCTAGGGGTGAGTGCAGGGAAGGAGGATGACACCCCTCCTCATCCTGCCCAGCCCCATGCACAAACCCAGCACCAGGTGTCCTTGCCCATAGCGGGGGCGGGGGGTGGGACTGGAAGACCTTTAAGGTCCCTTCCAAACCAAGCCATTCTATGATTAGACATTAGGAAGAAACTCTTCACACTGAGAGTGCTGAGGCACTGGCACAGGTTGCCCAGGGAAGCTGTGGGTGTCCCCTCCCTGGAAGCGTTCAAGGCCAGGCTGGATGGGGTCTCGAGCAGCCTGGTGTGGTGGGAGGAGTCCCTTCCCATGGCAGGGGGCTAGAACTGGGGTTTAACTTCCCTTCCCACCCAAACCACCTCATGACCCCCCAGAAAGTCCCGCCGCCACCACGCAGAGATGGGCGGCAACGGCGCGGGTGCCGCCCCGGGAGGCGGTGGCGAAGGCGGGAACCGGCTCCTCCTCTCCCGGGCGAGGGGGGCGGGAGCTCCCGCCGAGCTACTCTACTACAGCCGGCGGGGCTCGGGCAGCGGCAGGAGCTGCTGGGAGTCGGAGCGGTGGGACGGGGTGATAGAATCTGCGGCGACACCTCAGGCTCCACGGGAGCGGTGGTGCTCGCAGGAGGAGGGTGGGGAGGAGGAGGAGGAAGAAGAAGAGGAGAAGAAAGAAGAAGAGGAGAAGGAGGACGAGGAGGAAAATAAGAAAGAGGAGGAGAAAGGGCACGGGGGATCCAGGGTCCGTCTGACCGTGCGTTTGTTGCCGGGTCTGTCCGCAGGTGTCCCGGGTGTCTCCGTGCCCCGGAGCCGCGGGGCATCCCTGTTCCCCCGCGGGGGTCCATGAGTGGCGGGCGGGCAGCGCCCCTCGCCCGCTCCCCCGGCCCCGGTCCCGTGGCGGCGGTGAGATGGGAGGCAGCCTGGGCTGCCATCGCTCCATCCCCCGCGACCCGGCCGACCTGTGCCACAGCCGCAAGTTCAGCGCGGCGTGCAACTTCAGCAACATCCTCGTCAACCAGGAGAGGCTCAACATCAACACGGCCACGGAGGAGGAGCTGATGACCCTGCCCGGAGTCACCCGAGTGGTGGCCCAGAACATCGTGGAGTACCGGGAGTACATCGGTGGCTTCAAGAAAGTGGAGGACCTGGCGCTGGTGAGCGGGGTGGGGGCGGCCAAGCTGGAGCAGGTGAAGTTCGAGATCTGCGTGAGCAGCAAGGGCAGCTCAGCGCAGCACTCGCCCAGCTCCCTGCGCAAGGACCCGGCCTCCGAGCATCACCTCTCGGCCACCAAGATCAACATTAACACTGCCACCCCAGCCCAGCTCATGAGCATCCGTGGCATCACCGAGAAGATTGCCAACAGCATCGTGGACTACCGTAGAGAGCACGGGCCCTTCAAAAGTATTGAAGACCTGGTGAGGATGGACTGCATCAATTCCTCCTTTTTGGACAAAATCAGGCATCAGATTTTTGCAGAGCGGTCTCGACCCCCTTCAACGAACACCAATGGTGGTCTCAACTTCACAGCCAAGCCTCACCCAAGCCCCACTTCTCTGAGCCTCCAGAGTGAGGACTTGGACTTTCCTCCTGGGGGTCCGACCCAGCTCATATCCACTCGCCCCTCTGTGGAGATGTTTGGGGGAGTGAGAGACGGCAGACCTGTGCTGAGGGTGGCTACCTGGAACCTGCAAAGCTGCTCCATTGAGAAAGCCAACAACCCAGGTGTGCGGGAGGTTGTGTGCATGACACTGCTGGAGAACAGGTAAGAGGCAGTACCTGGCCCGTAAGCCTAACTACATATGGGATTGTAGGTTAATGCCTTTGGGGTTTGGGCACTCTAGAGTCCTGTTGTGATCCTACTGGGACTTAATTCTTCCTGGGATTGTTAAATGCTTCTTCTTCCTTGCATGGCACCCCAATTGAGTCTTAACCCTGGGGCTTGTAGTGACTGTCCGCTGATAAAGTCTCTACAGTCCTTGAAAGGTGGTGGACCTCCTGAGAAGGTGTGTGTGTGTATTTACACACGTGCAGGGAAGACTGAACCGTTATAGTTGGTCATGTTGGGCCTGTTAATGGTTGGTGAAGTGCTGTTTCTCTGTCAAGAGACTTTTAAACAAGTCACAGATGTCTGTCTTTCCTGCCAGAAGCTAGGGGTGTTTCCCAGAGCATCTTACAGTGTTTCTCAGAGCGTCTTACTACCATTTTGGGAGGCAGGGTGCAGTGCAACATTTGCCTATCTCAGATGCAAAGCTCTGAGACCTTCCTGTGCCTCCTTTCTAGAAAGTTTTGTTTGGGTGGTGACTTCCTTAACATCAGCATTAGCACTGCAGTCCATTGGATCTGATCCTCAAATCAAAAAGGCTTGAAAGCACAGTCAGGATGTTTTGGGCTGTGTAATGAGCGTGGAATGCCATGTTTCGTCCTGCAAAGGGTGACACAGCTTGTTAATGAGCAGTCACGGGGCATCTGCTGATCTGGAAGGACCACTCATCCTTGGGGGTGCGAGACATGGGCCAGCTGCCTGGGGGGGCTGTGCTGTTCCTGTGCCAGGAAGGTCCCCAATTTCACTAAGCTGTGCATGGTGTGAGGTCTATTTCTGGTGTGGTCAAGTGGGATGGTGCTCCTGCTGTTAATGGCTGAGTAGCTGAGATGTGTTTTTGTTTTTTGACTAAGGTAATGGGGGTGTCTCTCTTGCTAAACTTTCTGCTTGGTACGGAAATGTAAGAATGCAATAAGGATTTTGAAGTAACTCTCACCCTTTCTTCTCCACCTGTGAAATCTTTCGTAACTGATCTGGCATTTAGTTTACGCCAATGTGTAACTGACTTTTCTTTCTGGCTTCTATTCAGACTTCCAGTTAGAAATGAATAGGGGCAAGGGACTCTTGGACTTCTGCAAAAGAGATTTTGTCGGGAGGGGAAGGGCTGATGAACCCTTATCTCTGGCAGTGCCGAGAGCTCTGTCCTTTTCCAGTAATATGCTGAATAATGACTCTTGTCAGTGTGGTTGTGGAGGTCAGGCACGCGAGAAAGACGATGACAGTAATGTGGCATCCTGTGCTGTGGTACAGTAGTTGTGGTTGGGGATACTTCTGCTGTGTACTGCTTGAGAGCCTGATGCTGCTGCGTAGGAAACATCTGTCATTTTGCATCCTTCACTGTTTGATAGCCAGAATGGAGTTGATAGCCCAGTGTGGGCATTCAGCTGTTACACTGATGACTTCAGCCCTACGTTTTTTAGTATTCCTCAACTGCTCCACTAGTTCAGGTGTCCTTTGCTTCGCCCTTCACTGCTGCTCTTGTACTCTCATGAGCAGTTGGTTGGCTGGAGGAGACCTTAGAATGAAGTCTGATGCGGTTGGGCATCTGCGTAGGAGGCAGAGGTAGACAGATTGAGGAAAGAAACATCTCTGATTACCACTAGTCTCAGTATTATTGTAATAATTCAGTTTAGGGAGAAAAGTGACTTTGGTGATTTATTTTTAGCTTTTTACATATATATATATTTTTTAAATACCTCATTCAGTAAAGTGTTAGCTGTCTGTCGCTCTTGAATCTTCAGCGTTTTTTGAGGATGCAGTGCAAAAACCAAAACCAAACAGTCCATGTGTTAAAAAAGCTAGGCAGAGAAAGTGACTAATAAAATAATCCTGCATTAGCCCAAGCTGGCCACTGTGTATGCAGAGTGTGGACCTAGCAGCTTGTTTTATATTGGCTCTTAAACTGCAAGGTACTTTGTTTCCATCCAGCATAGCAAAGGGATACTCAGTTGTACTGGGTGATGGGAAAGGCCTCTCTGATACTTTGAAGTTTAAAAGAAGCCTGATAAAAGGACTTGGTTTTGTTGTTTTATTGCACATATATGTGCCATCAATCACACAGGGAGCGTACAATACAATTGTTTCCTGTACTTGATCCTATTTGTGATAGCATGAGAAGCTGGAAAGAAATGAGACTAATGTGCATCCATGGGCAAGCCTACAAAACTTCCCCGGGAAAATAAATGTGGGAACAGAAAAAAATCAACACAATGCAGGAAAAACATATACATTGGGTAAAGTTGTGCTCAGCACCTCAGGGAGGAATTTCCTTTTGCTCGTGCTAGCATTGCTGAGGTCAGTGAAGCTTTGCAGCTGTAAAACGGCCTCAGCTGAGGCCAGAAATGGCCTTCTTTCCGTGTGTGAACTCCATGGTCTCCCTCCCAGCTCTGGTTGTGTAGCCTGGGAAGTGATAAAATGCCTTGCAAACTAATCTTTGCCTAGGTAAATTAACTTCAGTTGATAATCAGCTGGAGAAATGAATCTCTTGCTTCTGCAAGCAAGAATACACAACTGCTTGGGGCTTACCAGCACTTGAGCCTCGTGCAATCCATGGAGTGTGTTTTCAAGGGGCTCTGGGTGCTCAGTGGGTATCCTGTACATGTTGATGAAGTCTCCAGCTATGGTCCAAGCTGTTGCTTGGTGAATCTGAAGGCTGATTAGTCTGACAGTAGGCAGGGGCTCTCAGGAGCTATGCTGATGGGCACCCTTGTTGATGTACTTTGTGCACAGCTGCCCTTGCGTACGTAAGCGTGCTCCGGCGTACCAGTCCCTTGTAGTCCAGGGTGCTCTCAGGTAGTCTGGGGTGGTTTCAGGAGCTGGAGTACTGCCTTGTTGCAGTACTGCTGTTAGAGGAGCTGCCTCACCTAGCTTTTTAAGTCCAGGAATAAAGCAGAGCAAGTCAGGAAGACTTGTATTAAAACCATGTGAAAAGCAGTAAAGAGCCTTAATTTGAAATCTTGGGGACTTCCATGGCAGTTCAAAGGTTGGTTTGGGGTTTGCTTTGGAGTTTAGTGGGGCCTTTTTTCATGATGAGTTCACAGCAGGTAGCTTTGAGACACCTTGAGCTTGTTCTTTCAGGCATTAACAATGGGGAAAATTACAGCTCATTTCCAGGTGAGGCTCCTGTCTTCCAGTCCCGCATAGCCTTTGCACTGGGGAACAGTTGTGCAGGAAGGAAAGAGGGCCGTGCCTTCATTCAAAACAAACAAAAAACAAGAAAGTGTCCTGGTGTAGAGTAATCTGCTGAAGGGAGGAGGGGAAAAAAAAAACCAAACCCTTCACACTTGTGCCTAGAAGTGCTAAATTTCTGAAGAGCAGCAAAAGGAACGTATACTAAATCAGTAAGCATGACTACTACTGCTAAGCTATTTTGAAATTCATTGCTGCAGTGCAAAAATAATGAAATACAGCAAGGTCCTCACTCTCTCATATTACAAGGATCTATGTTTATCATAGTGTTTGGAGTGGAGGAACAATGTGTTTTCATTCAGAGGACTAGTGAGTAATTTTAGAAGAGATTAATGTGATCAATGTGGCGGCAAGCATGACACATAATTGGGTTAAAGTATCAAAAGTGGAGTGAATTTGCCCAAACTTGCAATGTTTCTTGCAGGTGTGGTTCAGCAAATCTGGGAGTTAGATGTCACTCAAAGGTAAAAAGTTAACCTCCATTTCCGTGGCTCAGAGACCCAAATTGGTGTTCCTGCTGGGGAAAGGATAGGTAAACCTAGGTCCAGTGTGGGATTTACTGGTGGGGTCAGAGCTGGCCTGTCTCTGAGGGTGCAAGTCATTCTTTTCAGCTGACCTCCATGTCCTCCCCGTTCTCAGGGGCTGAAGAAACCAACAGTATCTTCTCAACAAAAAAAAAAGAAAATATTGGGGTTAGGGTAGCGTGATTGAAAGGGCGATCAAGTTCAGGTCAAAGGTAATAAGTGTTTTCATGGGGAGGATAACTAGCCCCAGTGGATATGTTTCCTTTGGCCAAGGTTGGTGGAGATACCTCAGAGCTGTCCTATACCCCAGGCCTGTAGGGAAAGGCATTTTTTCCTTATTCATACCTGCCTTAGGCCTGTCCCTCCTGCCCATAAACTGAGCTCATGACTCCCATGACATTTTGTGACTGCTCACTCTGGCTTTTATGTCCTGGGGCACCTGCCAGGTGACTGCATCAAGAAGCATGACACAGGCATGTGCAACACATATCCTAATGGTGCATCCTCTATTTTAATTGCTTGCTTGACAGTTTGCGATTAGCTGAGGGTGGTGATCAGTTGTGCACCTTTCTCAGCATGGTTTGCGGCATAGGTTTTCCAACCTGTTTTTGTTATGCTTTATAATACGAGGTGGTAACTTTGTGAAGACCTCAATTAATATTTTTTTGTCCTTGTAAACACACTTTGCAGTTGAGTAAATGAAACCGATAGAGGGTCCAAAAGCCAGAGCTTGCACGCTCTCGCAAAAAATTTAAAAAGGCAAGGGGTATGTGGCAGAATGACAGTGGGGTTGAGGATCAGGTCCACAGAGCCCAGCTTTGTTTTCTTCCAGATATCAAGAAGTTCAGGCTGCTCTTTCCCTCTGCTGCTTGCTTTGGTCAGCTTCTTGGTGCAATTACATCTTCTAAATGCAAAAAGTGTAAGTAATAAAGCCTCAACATCTGTTGCAAAAATGACAGAACCATAGAAGACTCCAGGTTGGAAAGGGCCTCAAAAGGTCATCTAGGCCAACCTTTTATGGGAAAGGGAGCCTAGGTGAAATTATCTAGCATGCTGTCCAGTCACACCTTGAAGACCTCCAGTGCTGGGGGCTCTTCAACAATGCTAGGGAGGTTTTTTTTTGAGATTGGCTGTTGTCGCTGTAAAAAAATTTTCATACATCTGTAGAGTAAAAAATATGAGTATCAATACAAGATTTGTATTTAGCACTGATGATTTTTTTTCCTCTCTTCTTGGCTTAGTTTCTTGGACAGCAAGCCTCTGTGTTTACCCTTTAGGAACATGTCAGTTCCCCCTCCAGTTTTGTAACCAGTTACTTGTTTTCACTTTGGTTGCATGGAAGTGTAGATGTCACTCAAAGGTAAGAAATTAACTTCTATTTCCATAGCTCAGAGAGCCAAATTGATGTTCCAGGTGGGGAAAGAATAGGTAAACCTAGGTCCTAAATTGCCTCCTGGGGGGCAGTGCATAGACAGGCAGTTTCCTGGTAGCCCTCACTGTGCCACCATAGTTGTAAGCAATTCTTTCTAGTCTCACCTGCCTCAGCTAGATGTCCCAGGAGAGCGGTCACCCTAAGTGCATCCTTTAGTCACCCAGAAAAAAGGCAAGCTCCTGAACCCCTTTGTGAAGCAGCACAAGGAGATAAGGATCTTTTGGGTACCTGCACCAGGCACTGGAGGCAGGAGAAACATGTTCCCATCATTCTACTACGTTACATAGGGTGGGGGCTTTGTTTTTGCATCCAGTCTCTTAATCTTGTGTAATACTTACAAGGGGCCATTATTTACTACTGGAGCTTGATGCTTTGGTTGGGAAGGGATGCAGTGCGGTAACTTGTCTGCTGGCTTCTCTTATAGCTGTCTTTCCTGGCAGGATGATGGAAAGGGATCACACACCCCCGAACAGACAGTGTCACTTTTTCTCACATTCCTCACAGCAGTGTATTATAGTAGTAGCGATGGTGGTACTTGCATGTTTTGGAGGGTCAATGCCAACCTGTATTTATTATTTCTAGTCTGTTGCTGCAGCTCTCCGTGGCTCAGCAAAGCCCTGAGGTGCGTCTGTTTTGTGTCTTTTTCTTTATACAGCTGCTCAGTTTTTCTCCCTCAGATTAATGCTAGACTGGAGGCTTGCCAAGAATAATTCCCCTGCAAGAAAAGATCAGGAAAGAGGGCCTGGCTTGAGTAACGTGACCATGCTAATAAGTCTTAAACAGCAAAAGAACAAATACACCCACTTCTCCTTATGTAATAGAGAGGAAATCCTGCCTCCTGTGACTTCAGGAAAAACTTGAGAAAAAAGGAATTCTTAGATGATATCTTCTATATGCAGTTTACAAAGCAATTTTTATGAACAATAGAAATGCAGATGCATGTAAAGCCCCCATTAATTTGTATTTTCTAATACCTCTGAGGCCAAAAAATTGGGTAATGGAAGAGCTGTTGTGTTTGGTTTTTTTCGTGTTGACTTTTTTGGTGGTTTAGTTTTGGGGTATTTTCAGCCTCCACCTATATGAGATCGACAATATTTTACCTTCTGAAGGCCAGTGAGAGACTGATACTGCCTTCTGCATACCATCTGGCAAGGGAAAGCAGCAAGATCTTCTTGGGTCAGACCCTGAGAAGTTTTCCAGGTTTGGGGTTTTTTTTCCATAGTTTTCTGGTGAAATGAAACTCTACTGATTTACTCCTGATCAGGGTTTGGCCCATTCCTTTGTCTTTGTCAAATCACGTACATGGGGGCTATGAAGCTCAGTGCTAAAACGCACAACTGCCTCCCTGGGGTTTAGGGCTTCTCTGCAGTACTGCTCCCATCTTGGGAAGGGACTCCAGCTTCTTTAGGGACTGCTGGTTGGGGAATAGGTGATGTCAGTTAGTTACATTAAATTAACTAAATTCCATTTCCAAACCTCTGCTTCATATGGATGCAGTACTGAGACCCTGCATCGCCTACTCCTCCTGTAGGAGGCTGATCACTTACTCAGAATACTTTGCATCTCCAGAGTCTTTGCAGGAGAGACCAAAAGCAGTGGATGGACTCACAGCAAGATCATAAAGGGTGTACACCACACAGGAGATCTTGGACATAGATGCACTCAGCTGTCTGATGCTGTTGGTCTCTGTTGATAGCTGTGGAACTGGTGGGTTAGCCACAAGCCCCCACAGCTTTCCTCCCTCTTACATGACACAGGAATGTAGGACAGGCCCTTGAAATCGCCCCCGAGTAACCTTCCAGGGTTTTCTCTTTCAAAGGGAGATCTGGGTATCTGGTTGACTTTGAACAACTGCCTCAGTGTATTCCTTGAACACCTGAGAGGCTGTACCTAACCAACAATTTTTAGTTGGTTAAAGTTTTAGTTGGTTAAACTGCTTTAAAGTTGAGAATGTGACTGGAAAAATGGTATAGTTAAAGACCAGTTTATCTGTATGAAATAAACCTTATTTTTCTCCTTTATAAAATTATAATTTTACCTGCCACTGTTACTAGTGCCATAAAGCCTGACTAAAATGGAACAAATCAATGAGTAAAGCATTTGTTGATATATTATATTTTTCTCCCAATGTGTACTTGATACATCTGGCAGTACTTAATGGCTGTGTAGTTTTAATCTGTTCCTTCTGGACTATTCTGCAAGTTTACATCATGTCACTGCATTCATGTTGCAGTATTTTGGTAAACCAGACCTGCCAGCTTACTCCTGTGGGTCCTACATGGTTTGCTATATTCCATGCAGCAAAGATTAAATGTTTTGGCTGATTTATGGTAATAAGTTGACAAATTAATAAGTGATGCTTTACTGCCTGCCCCTGAATCACGAGCAGAGGCCACAAGGCTATAACCTCATTCTGCTAGACTTCTGAGAAAGCTTGTGCCACACAACTGTAGAAGACAGAGTAGTTATCTATGTATAGGGCTCCATCCTGTAAACAGAACTTTTTAATGCTCTGTGATTCCTCTGCGGTTTAGGAACTTAGAGCACAGCTGCAGAAGTGGTGGTTTTCTAGCTTTGACTTAAAAAGAGAGCAATAAGACCATTCGAGAGGCAAAGGATGCTGCTGCTGTTCTTACCAGGAAAGAAAGATCAAGGGACTACAAACATGGGAAATAAATACTCCAAGTTCCTGAGAAGGTGCAAGCAGAAACTCAGTGCTGGTCGGGCTCACTGTGAACACGGGTCTATAGCTGTTGTTGAACAGTGACATTTAAGAGAGAATATGGTTTTACAGATTTAGCTGTACCCTTCTTTCTGGAGTTGGGCTTCAACTTGTTATGTACAGCTGCATTGTTAGGAGGACCCTGCTTCCTCAGTCTCTAATTAGTATTTCTCTGGGAGTCTTGCCCAAATAATGATTTCAAGGCTTTGCTGGATGAGCAAAGCAAGTTGATAAGACACAGATTACAGCGTGCATGTAACTTATTTTTAAGTCGCATTGTTCTTCATTGCGATGCAGGTGTAAGCTGACAGAGGGAGGCACAGTGTCCTTACTGAAATAATTACAATATGCTACAATAATTTCTCAACACTATTATATTGTGTGATGATAGGAACAAGAACCAAGGCACGTTATTAATAACAGTGCTTAAAAATAGCTTCTTAATTTCCATTTTTTAATTTATTATTTTATTTGAGGGACTTTGCTTTGTTTGAATAAATGCTGGCAATCCCACCTATTTATTGGAGAATGAAATTTGGTGGCTTTGAAAGGAGGGTGAGACCTACCAAAGACCTCCTCTCCAACATTGGAGGTCTAGATGTGCTTTCCACCCTGCTTAAGTCTGATCCCTCCCTCATCTCAGGCCTGGGTGGTTCACAGTGGATTCTGAAGTGCTCCATAAGGTGCTGAGAGCAAGATGAGCAGTAGAGGGGATATGTAGCTGTGATGAAAAGGATGTTTTCTATTGATCAGTTGTTTCATCTCACCCTTGGCATATGCAGCAGATCCACATCCCGCCCAAGATGCATGACATTTTTAAATGGCATGAGTGTTTTAAACTGCTCGGTCACCGTCAGGGCGGATCAGCACTGTTGACCTTCTTTCCATCCTCCTTTCCATCCCTGCTTCTGGGGGTTTGTGCACGCAGGAGCCTGACTTCTGTGCTGAACTGTTATTTTCAGTGCCTGTGGTAAAATTATTAGAGGCCAGTAAGTAAGAGAAAAACATTTTCCCTGCTTGTGCCTCACGCGCATGTATGTTCTGGAAGTTGAACTGAGTATAAAAATGTAGTTTAAAAAAAAATTAATTCCTATGGAAAATTACGTTTGGGATTACATTGTCATCCATGCTAAGGATGGCTAGGAAATAATGTGGTTATTAAATACACTGGTTTTGCAGTGGAATAAATGCAGCCAGCTTGTGCAGAGCAGGTTGGAGTCCCTCTGTCTGACGCCGCCTGGCACCTCCTGTCTGGCAGGCTGTCTGTCTGTCCTGTCTCCGTGTCTGTCACAGAGTAGGGAGGAGAGCACAGTAATGCCCTCCTGCTCTTTGCAGGGAACATCTCACAGGGCAAAGCTATTCCTAGGAGCAGTTTGTGCTGTAGGTTTTCGGATACGGATGAGGAGGAGGAACTGGAAAATTTCCTCTTCCTTCTGCATGGCTATTTTTTGCTGTGTTTTTATAGGCGTTTCAGGTAACGTGCTCAAGCTCCTGTGCAAATTTAGCTACAACAGCTGTCCAAGCTGTTCACAGCTGAACAGGTTTTTAATGGGTTACTGAACAGCTAATTGATCAACAAGGTTTTTGCTGTGTGGTGTGGCTGCAGCCTTCCTGCCCTAAATCCCTTGCGCTCGTGACACACTGCCAGTCCTGCAAAACCATCATGCCCTTTGCTTAACAAGGGAGGGGGAAGCATAAACCTCTCCCAGCTACAGCATAAAGAGGCTGCTGCTTTTGCTTTCGGGCTTATCCTTCAAATCCTTTTATATTTATAGCTCCGTTTTTCCCCTCTGCTTCCTTGTCTGTCCGTCTGTCACAGGCCTCCGGGTGCAGGGGCAGGCGCTGTCCCGCTGGCCACCAAGGGCTGGCTCCAGCCTTGTAGAGGGTAATTGCAGGTCAGTGCCCTCCCTTGCCCAAGCCCACGTTCAGCTGGTGCAAATGTTAGCCGGCTTTTTGCTCCACTGGAAGTGGCGTGCTTTGGATATGCATTGGATGTTAACTTAGAAACCTTGTGTTTGGTTTCTTTATTTATTCTATTTAAGCAAATAAGACCAAGTTCGGCTCTGGCTTAATGCCACTGAATTGCAGGGTGTTGTGGCAGAAGCTGTTCTAATCTGGTATAGATAAATGAACTGTAAAATAGGCAAGTTTGTTGTTTTTATGTATGTAAAGTCAGGTTCCATAGGTTTGCTATAGTCATAGCATGTAAAATGAATACCTAACTCTTTTTTTTTTTTTTTTTTCCTTCCCTCTTTCTAAGCAGATAAGAAGATGGTAAAGTGTGAATCTCTGTCAGGGAGGACAGTCTGAGCTTGGAAGGACCCATATTACATGAGTTAAAACAATCTGCATTTTAAACAAGGCAGCAGTTTTCCGGTGGTGATACTATCGTAAGCTAACTTAGACAGATGTGGCTCTTCCACTGGAGGCAACGATGTGCGTGAGGACCACCTTAAGGAAGTCTTGAAGTTGTTCCCCTCTAGTGGTGTGTGGGGCTGATGGTGGTGAGGCACATATCAGCGCCTCAGCACATGGAAGAGGAAGTACGCTATGCCTGGGTGAGATCCCCACCATGTATAAAACATCAGAGCCACTGCTGAATTAAGTGTGAAAATAAATGTCATTGGCAGGAAAATGCTGCAGTAGTACCTGACTACCCTTTGCAACCTTTACACTGACCAGCCTAAGTTTACCTATGATTTTGGCAGCAATGGCAGTGCAATTTTTGCCTATCTGTCTATCCATATTTTCCTGTTAGTCCTTTGTACAGCTCTTTCTCTTATCTCTAGCTGTGTTTACACTCCACTTTCATAATCAATGGAGACTGCACTGCCAGCACTGCTGGCTGTCCTCTGTGCTGGCCCTCTCACGAAAGTATGGCATTGAGCAATGTACAGCATGTTGCCTGGCTGAGGGCGAAGGGACTGGTATCACTGGCAGATAGTTCAGCCTAATTTCCAGCACGTCTCTGAAGAATCTCTTAGTAAAGATTACCCTCTGATTACCAAAAAAACCCCTATGATTTCTTCTTTTATTTGATTCTGAGTTCTGTGGTGCAAAGTAGCACTGCAGAAAAGAAAACAATGCCTTAAAGGAGAATATAAAAGTTTATGGATTGAACGGTCTTCAGTCAGCATCTTGTGGATTTAGTAGACATTTGGACAATATCCATGCTGAGCTGCTGGCAGTAAAAATTCTGGAAACATTGCCTCTAGATGAAGGTTGTGCTGCACAAGCAAAAACCACCTCTAAGCATGTGGTGTTTCCCATTTCTTTTTTAAACTGAGACCACTTGGACTTGACTGTGGTTTGACTTGCTTCTCCTTCCCTTTTTGACTTTGTGTGTAAGTATAGCAGCTTTTTTTGAGGGGCTATATGCAAGGATGATGGTAGCACTTTACATTGCCCAGATATGCACTCAAATTTGGCAAAAAGAAAGTGAAAGTAAGAAGATGGGCAGATTCCTGTATATTGATTTTCAATAGGTTGAAAAGAAATTGCCGTATAAAACCTGCCTCTATCTTTGACCTGACCTTCAAATCTTGCTCTTTGAACCTGAACGTGATGCCCTTCCTTGTCCTCTCTCAAGCCTGACTGAACTAAAGCCTTTTCAGTGGATTCACTTGGCTTTTAAATTGTCTTGCTACACCTTGAACACTTCAAGTTACTGCAAATGCATTTTAATCAGGCCTTTGCTTTTACGTCATGAGGGTTGAATGATATCATCTCCCACCTCCGAGGCTGGAGGCTTCGGTTTCCTTGGATCATCCATAATATTTCTCCAAAAATCATTCTAACCCTGTCTTCTCATTCCAAGATGTGCAGCATTTCTTTCTCCTCCACTGAAGCTTCTTGCCAGGCAGTTTGAAAATCAGTACCTTTTAGGATAGCTCAAGTTTCAGGCAAAACCTGCTTGAAAACTACAGCCTTGCCTTTTATTGCAGGGGGTGTTACAAGTTCTTGCAAATAGAGGAGGCTTCTGTATCATTGCTTTAAAGGAAAAAAAGTATTTGTTTTTTATTTCTGTTCCTCGGAGGTACTAAAAGCTCTGCGGAAAATTACCTTATTAACGTCCTGTTATGTTGGAAGTGGAATTATTTTTAACTTGCAAGAGCACTTGTTTAAAAAGAGTTTGTATGTATGTTAGGAGTTTAGCAGCACAAGCGCTCAGCATCTTTTTTCCTGTCTTCAACTGAGCCTATCTGATTATGCTGTGTGGGTGCATGCTGCACCGGTAGTTTACAATTCCTCTTCCATATGCATCTTATCTTCCTAAAGATAGTGCCTAGAGATGACAGCTCTGTGAGGAGAGACTCATGAATTTATATCAGAAGAATCTTTTTGTCTAGCAGCTCTTCAACACGGGGTGCTGTTCAGAATATCTCTTAAAAATACAAAGTACTGGAGGAGTAACAGCTTTGTGAAAGCAGTGTCATTTGTCTTCAGTGCCTGGATATGGCTTGATGTGGCTAAACTCTGATATAGGAGAAAGTATGAGTGGTCCATGCAAGACTCCACATACCCCAGATTTTAAAGTTGATATGTTTTGGGGAATTGTTTGGAGTCTACAGTTAGATTAGCACAAAGTGTGGGTACTTTCTTAGTACATAAGTGTCTCTTTCTCAAGGAACATAACTATGATGGTCTGAAAACTTCAGTTCTTCTGGAAGACAAATTTTGCAGGTGTCTATATTGTCATTCTGCTTTTTAATGGGACTTTTTTTCCTGCTTGTGAGATCTTCCTAGGGTCATTGTAACCTAAAGACTTGATCAAATGTTGCCCATAAACTTTGCACATGTATTTATCTGCTGCAGGACAATTTCATGTTATTGGGGAGCAAGGGTCATATCATAGCTTGAATTCAATGCCAAAAGAAAGCACAAGAGATTGTTGCTTCCATTTTTATTATTCCCAGTGCTTGGCTCAAGTTTCACCTCCCAGGTCTGCTCCTGAAAATGCTGCCAAATCCAAAAGTTTGTTCTCATTGAGCTGCTGGTTAAATTTGTTTCCATCTTCCTGCATGCTTTATGCAGTCAAACATTTATGCATGTTTCCCTGTCACTTTATTTTTATATCCAGCTTTCCGTACCGTCATCTTGCCTTATGGGTTTTACAAATGGCAAGCTTGATATTTTAGTACTGTGTTATTGCCCATAGGTATTGAAATAATTGGTTTGCTTTATTAATTATTTATTTATTAATTTATAGATTGTGTAAATGGCATAGCTTTAGGAGGTAGTTGTGCCGACAAAACCTGCGCAAGTTGCAGCTCTTGAAATAATCTGAAATGCTTCCCATGGAGCAATGATTACTTTATCCTCAGAATAATCCAGAAATGGGAATGAGAATGGTGTTATAAAAGGTTTATAATTTCTGCTTCATGTACTTTGTAGGCCTGCAGGTGCATAAGCACCATTGAGGAAAATCACCAGAGCACTCCTTATATTGCTTTAAGCCCAATATTGAATCCAATAAAACAGACACTAGGGCTCAGCATAAACATTCTCACTCGTGCTCCCTTGGGGTGCTTGTATTGCCACCTTCACCATTTCTCTGCTGATTTTTGGGGGTTATCAAGCTGGAGAAGATCAATGGCAGAGCAGAGGAAAGCATGGCATCGCGGTGACTGTCAGGGCGAACTGACGGAGAATGTCTTTGTGAGCATTTGTACAATCCTGTTTTGTACCCTGCATGTAATTTAAGAGCTGCTTTATCCACCTTAGATCTTGTTGCAAAATTTGCAAATCATATATAAGGGTGCATGAGGCATCGTTCTGCACTGCCGTGCGGAGCCTGACACAACCCATCAAAAACTATCTCCTCCTGTCATCCTTTTCCAATGTATGATTGCAATTGGCTCCAATATCTAGAGAGCTCTGCGTCTGGCCAAGCAGACTTTCTCATTCCCACAGAAGACTGTCGTTTTTAAGACTGTTTTGTGTTGAAGCCTCTGACCTAAATAAGATTAAAGATCTGGGCTACACAATTAGCACCCGATGCCAGAAAAAAAGAAAGCTGATCTATGGCCACCATTCCGGCTTGCCAAGGCTGGTCTGCATGCAGAGCTCTGCAGTTCTCTTGCATCCTTATGCTTTAAAGGCCATTCTTATGTCCAGACATCTCTGAGCCTGGCACAGAGGGGTACTCTGTAACTGGGAAGCTTTCAAAACTCCTTCCTGCATGTCATTGTGCAGCTGGAAGCTGGGATGACTTCCAGCTCACTGAAGACACTCCGACATTGTTCCTTCTTAATAACCTCCTCCTTGTGGAGTATGGTTTTTCAGGAGGCTAGCATGTTCCCTTGTTGGCTTTCCATGCAGGAACACAAGCAGCAGTTCATGGGAATAATGTAACCCCGAATTAGCGATGAGCCAAGGTGGAGGGTGGCTATATGGCGTGACGGTGGTACGAGCACTCGGCTCTACGGTGCTCTAGCAAGGATGCTTAGCTAGCAGGGCAGGCTCATGGCTTTGCTCCATTTATCTGCTTGCTGGCCCGCCATCGAGAAGCACAAATGTTCAACAATGCCTCCCTCTCAACCCTGTTTGCAGAGGGGAGTGATTTGCTGCTGCTTTGCTGTTTCTTTCTGTATGCAGGTAGCCAGGGGAAATAAAAACAGGTTAATGGGACAGGGAGGAGGGTGCTTGCTACTGAACGGGCCTTTTTTCTTCACAAACCCAAGTACAAGCAGAGACAGAAAACAAGGTAATGAATATATAGATATATTCAAATGTTTTTACAAGGACATCTTTCGGTGCAGAAATTTGACCTTGGAGATTTGGATTGCATCATTTATAAGATGGTGGCCTTGAGGTCATCCCACCTGATACTGAAGGTGCTGCTCCAGAAGACCATGCGTACCTCTTGGAACATTCACAGGCTTAAGGAGACAGAACAAATAAAGGAAAAAAAGAAGATTTGTTCCAGCTAAGTTATTTCACCTTTTCCTGCCTTTTAGCAGGTCAGGAGCTCAGGTGAAGTGAAAAAATCTGAATGTGCTGCTGTTCACTCTGCCGCTCCTTCTAATATTATTAGCTGTGGGTGTTTGGAGTGCTAAAAGAGTTCATGTGAGGAGAGGGAACCTGGGGTAGCATTAAAGCCATGGTCTGAAGCGCACAGAAGTGTGCTAGAGGAGCTCATATGGACAGTTTGATAGCATGGTTTTTCTTCAGGGTGTCTCCTTCTAATTACAGGAACCTCTAAACGGCTTTACCCATGAGTACCAGCCAGATCGACTGGGATCCCTAAATCAGTGATGTATACATGTACGAGTCCTGTTTGCAGGGCCATGCCCCGGCCTTCAAGTATCACCTGTTCTGAATGTTCAAAAATGATGAAGATAATCTCTAAAAAAATAACAGGATTAATTCAGAGCTACACTTACAAGTTTTGCAGATTGTTGTGATCTGTAATCTCACACCTTTTGCATTCATTCCTCACAGCTGTGTCCTGTGGAAAAGGCTGTATTCTGTGTTGAGAAGGGAAAGCTGAAATGGGAGGTGGGTAGGATGCTTCACAGCCAAATCTGACGTTGATGTGCAGTTTGCCATTGTCTGCTGTAAGCTTTGGGGCACATCCTAGTATGACTTGAAAGGCATAGCAGTTGGGGGGTGTGTTACTGCACCTCCTTCAGATAACCCACATCCCTTTTGCCTCTCACATCCTGTAGACATGGTGGGTGTTCCCCTTCTTGATGGAGTGTTTCAGGGCATTATTGTGTTTTGGATGGGGGTAGGGGAGAGAGAAAAGCAAAAGCCCAACACCCTAGCTCTGCTGGCTTAGGAAATCAGGTGATTTGCCTATCCCATGAGAGATTTCTTCAGCGTGCAGCTGGTGGTGAGGTGGTTTGTGGCAGTGTTGACTAATTTGTGATGGCAGTGTTGACTAATTCGTGATAGCTGTGTTTTCCTGCCAAGAGGGTTTTGATCCCGAGAAACTGTTGGTTCACCTTATGGTGTTACCCAACTGCCTTTGCACACTGCCCTTCCGACTGCACAGGCACGCATCACCCCTGCTTACTCATCAGAAGTGGTTGTCTCCCCAGCGCTGACTTTCTTTCCCTGTGTGTCAGGGCAACTTGCATTTATTTGGGTGTTTTATTGCTCGGTAGGAATTCAACCATCATTACTGTTTATGGACATGGATAACAGCTTCTTACAAGGCTGGGCAAAAGCTGAGTTGTCCTTTTCTTTCATAAAGTAGCAACTGGTATTCAATAACCTGAGTTTCTTTGTGTAGGCAGAAGGTACACAACTTACTGCTAAACTGCCTTTGTGTGCCCGCTCCTGCTGCATGGTCTGCCAGACTTCATGCTGGTGGGGAGGCGAGAGGTTTCATGGTGGTCCTCACTCTGCTTTTTGTGGCTGTGGGAAGAGAGGACACTGCTGCCCAGCCAGGGCCCTCCCTTTGCAGTGAAGGGGGAAGCATCTCTGCTGGTGATCTGCTCCAGTGATTGCTCAGCCTTTTTCTGTCCATCCTGACTTTTAAATTGTGCTTTAGCCCTAACAGTAAAATTTTTGCCTGAACTGTTCAAGCTTTTCTCTGGAAAGGAAATTCTTCTTTCTGCTCCTTTCTTCTACCCTGCTTTACTGGGAAAGCTGTCCTTAGCATTTTTCTGTGTTGTTGTGTCATGAGGTGTTACTTGTATTTTCATCTCTTCCCCAAGCTCTCCTAAAAGAGGAAGGGGTGACTGCTGCCTCTTCTTGTTTGCAGCCTTCTTTGCCTATGTGTACTGCTGTCCTCATCCTGCTGTGTCTCTATGTGGTCATTCACACTAGTGGCACTATCCCAGGTGGGATCACCCAGGCTCAGGTCTGGCCGGGGAGCACACCCTGGAGACTCAATTAACAGATTGACTTTGCTCTACAGTGTCACCCAGAGACCCATCATACTCCTCCACTCCATTTGGTCTCGTTTTATCTTCCCTTGAGTTCATCCCCTTGAGGATGGTGCTGCTTCATGTTGACCTTATTCTGAATGAGGTGCCAAATTACGATCTCGCGCTCAGCTTTCTTTTTCAGTGAATTGCTGGCCAATGTTGCTGTACTTGATTGTTTTTTTTCATCATTGGTGACATGGCTGGTCTTTGCTTGAGTATTGGTGTTTGGGGAGGGGATGATCTTCTTTATAATCTTGTACATATATGCCATAATAATAATATTTTGAATTGTATTTGATTGTTTAAACTAGTGAAAGATTGGCGAGCATCCAAGGGGCTGTAGGCATGTTTATTGTAGGACAAAGTTGGTGCCATATTCTGGAATCCCCAGGGACCTGGTTGGCACTGTGCTGGGAGAGCAGACTGCCCGCTGTGGGGACAGGTGCCTTCTGAGATGCCAATTCATGGGCTCCCCTTCATCAGAAGAAAGTGTAGAGGGCTTTCCTTCTCCCTAGATATTCTGACCACCTAGATTATAAATGAAAATAAGTCCTATCACGTCTATGATCTTCTGTACCCTTATCTATTCTGCATAGCTGCATTAAACCACTCTGCTTAGCCAAGGTGGAATTGCTGTTAGCTCAGGAAGGAGAATGGGCTTGGAGACAGAGGCTTTGAGTTTAGTCATGGAGAAATAAACAAGAAAACAAATGAAATCCCCTTTCTGATGTATGTGGGCTGTGAAGAAATGTCAGAGTTATGCTCTATTAGGAATCCAATAAACTCTGTTAACCTTTCTTACACTGCTAAGACTTGCATAACATCGGGAACACTTTTTTCCTCCCCTCTTACATTTGCAGAGGCTGTGGTTGTGTGATGGGTGCAATTTTTCTCTCCTCAAGCAAAAAAGACATGTTTTTTTTTGCCTAACCAAGAGAGATAAGACAACTTCCTCTTATTAAATCTTCAGGCAGTGCAACCCCAACCACATAATATCCGACTGAATTTAAGCACGTGGAGACATCTGCCTTTGGCAATTTTTATTTTTATTAGAGAGCGCAAGTGAGTATGTGTCAGTGTTTCTCCTCTTTAAACGTGAATCCTAGTAACCCCTAAGACGTCTGGCTGGATCTCTGCCTGTGCAGGGTTACTTCAGTTCAGAGAGTTCACACTGCCCGGAGCTTGCGGCATGCTGCATCGACTCAGAGGCAAAGCACCTTAAATCTTTGCCCTACTCACACTGTGTAGCAGAAATAAGAAGATGGTGAGAATCATGTGTTTAACAAAATCTTGGTTTCATGGCTCTTTGAAAGGCTTTAAAAAGATATATTTCTTTTAATCCCCAACAAGCTCAAAGCCTTTTAAAATTAGGTTTTGATTTTAAGTTTATCTGTGTCCTCTCTAAAGGAAAACCTTTGGTGACGGAGCTGACACAGCACAATCATATTTACTGTCCCTTGTTATGCATCTGGTGAAGCAGATATGACAAATCCTCCTCGCTTTAGATCTTAGTTGATACTAGCTCTAGTATGGTTAAAGAAAATTCCCCCACAGACACATCCCTCTGCAATTTATATAATGGTCATTTCTATGACTTTCTATAGTAACTGATTATGTACCTGTATGTGGGCTGTATACTGTGACAGTTGTGGCAGTTTGCAGGCACCTGTGGTTAATGAGAGCTGTCTAATGAAACTAGTGCCACTTTCCATCCTCCCAGCCTGTGTGATTCCTTAGATGCACTGCTTTTGGTTTGAATTTTTATTTAGTTTATTTTTTTTAAACTGCATACAGCCTTTTATGACTAAGCTGTAGCTGTTCAGTGTTTCGGAATGTATTTGTTGCACTTTGAGAAAGAGGCATCCTAAACTTCTGCTGCTTGACTGAGTCTTGATGAGAAGACCTTGATGTTCTGCATTGTTGTCCTGTGCTTCTGAACTAGCAGTGGCCATCCAACAGGTTTTTCTCCTGCCTCCACCACCATAATTAATCCTCCACAAACCACCGTTTGAAAATGGTGATTGAAATTATAGCTAGGAACCATTTGGCCAAATAAAAAGAAAAGGGAAGGGGAGGGGGTGGGTGAGGCTAGCATAAAAATCGGAGCAATTATCCAAATAGCAAAGAGTAAATGATGAAGGAATGAATAATGCATTAATACTTTCCTTAAATCTGAAGCAGGAGCCATGCACACTATGTAATTAGCACTTACGTAATGCCTATGCTTTCAAGCACTGTAAAATGTCTAAATGGGACATTAAAAAGTGCAGTGGTCTAAGGGAACAGAGCTGTGGCTTGGGACTGTAGCCACCATGGCTCTGTCCCATATCCATCTCTGACATGGTGTTGGAATAGAGTCACTCCTCTGCAGCTTCTGTCATATTCCCATCACTGCCTAAGAAGCACATGTTTCTGAGATGCTCCCGCTAGCTGCTTGTTACTCTTTCTCTGTACCCGGACCTGATCCAGGTTAATCTGGGAGCTTCTTGTCTGCCAAGTAAATTGGCTTCATTAAACAGCTGCTGAATGCGTGGCTTGCTGAATGGGAGCCGCGACTGCTCAAACCACTTTATTTGCAGCTGGAAAAGAAAGCCAGACTATGCCCTGCCTGTACATATTGGGGGCAGCACTTGCCACCTGGAGGTCCACGCGGAATAGTATATGAAAACCTCAACTTTAAAATATACAGACAGGAGAGCTGCTACATGGTAGGAACATGGCATGGGGAAATGTTCACCAGGTGGTCTGATCTGCACTGCTACTTGGCAGGTGGAGACAGAGCTCTACCACCTGGCTGTCCCAGTAGGGTGGATGCAGCTAACGTGGTTGTGGTGCCGGTACTGGGATCAGGGTGCCCGGGCCATGCTGTTATGTTTCAACGTGATGCTGCTCTGCCTGGTGAGGTCCAGCCATGCCACGTGATTCCTTATCAGATTGGAGCACTTGGTGACTGGCACTGTGGTACATTTTTTTTTTTATTATTATTATTATGAGAAACATAGCAGTTGTATCTGTCATAAATAAGTGGGAAAGTCACTGCTTGCTCAGCTGCAGGGAAGCATTTACTATCTTGTGTTACTATCGCACACAGGCTTTTTTGCAGTTGTTAATTGAAGGTGGTTAATCTGCCTTGTAACAGCACCATTATTGCTTGTGACATAAGCTTCTTTGTATGTACCCATACAACACTCTTGAATTGAAACTTGTTATTCCACAGTTTAAAACTTTCATGATATATTTCATGATATAAATTTCAGATTCCTCCTCTTCTCTAGAAGAAATAGGTCATTTTAATGAGATTCCTTAACTGATGCAGTTCATTCTGATCTCAAAGTCATGAGATACTAGAACAAGAAGGCTACTGTGATAAGTGAATGTGAAATAACTCAACTGTGCTATTTTCTAAGCACATATTAGAACAAGGGGGAAACCTTCTGCTGTGCTTGCTTCAAGGGAGTTGTTAACATGACACGTTAATAAACCCATGCCAGAAAATGCCACGCTGGTTAGGAGCTCAGCAGAAGCTCAAGTAAAGGATTAGTTACCCCCCACCTCCCTCATTCTTGAGGTGTGACTGACATGGCTGTGGTTTCACGGTGGGTGAGATGTCCCTTTCTGTAGTGTCTTTTGGTCAGAAGTTTCACAACTGTGTGTAATTGTCCATGAAGAGCAGCTTCAATCTTGACAGCAGCTCGCAGCTCAGGAAGCTTGGGAACCACCAATTCAGATAATTATATGGGCAACAGTGCCATGCCGTTATGTAAAATGAGAGGGGGAGGAAAAGCAGAGAAGCTGTTTGTATTCTTTACTATGTGTGTGTTTCTGTCCCCTGAAGAACCTGGTACAAGACATTGTTGGGGCAGGAAAAAGAAAATATTGTTTAGTTCATTTGTCTAGTCAGATAAACCTATTTCTGTGTCAACAAAGACCATTGTGGCAGCATGTATTTGCTGCACAGGGTAATTATTCCTTACGATGGGTAAAGATTTATTATGCACTGTAACAGTATGTAATTTAGAGGAGTGTCTACCGTGGCAAATGGTAGCCCTTCAGTCCAGAAGATCCTGGAGAAACTCGTCTGGGTCAATGGAAGCCTTAAGAAATTCAACAGGATGCACATACACAGCACTGCAGGTGAAATAACCCCTTGTTTTAATACAGACGGGCAATTGGCTGGTTCAGGATCTTCAGAACGGTTGTTAGATTAAGCTTCTTTGCTGAGAGAGTTGGTGGAGCACTGGAAGAGGTTATCTTGAGGCCATGAAGAATTATGGTTTTGGAGGTTTCCAAGACTCAGAGGGGTGAAGCCACAGCTGACCTCATGGTAGTCCTGTGTTGAGAGACTTGTTTTATCAGGTGGTTTCTTTTTGACCAGTGTTTCTGTATTTTTGTTTCTGTAGTGCTCCTGGAGACACATCCAGGAAGACAGAAGATTCCTCTCTTTACCATGCATGGTCTCTAAGAATTTTCTGGGATGTGGTGGAAAAAGTGAATGATAGCAGCCTGTGGAAAGAGGCTGTAATCTGCTCTGCTATACATCTACATTGCATACTTTCTTTTGAGTGGTCTGTCCCTTCTTAATATAAGTCTGCTGGAAAACTCTGCCAGCAAAGGGAGCAGAGACTGGTTTGAGGACAGCAGTTGGCTAGGCCAGTGCTGACTCTGCCAGTTTTTCTCACTTTGAGAATCAAGGAAGGATCACATTCTCTCCTGGATTAGAGTTGCAGCTATGTGATGCATGCCCTGGAGGTTTAAATCAAAACCTTTCCCTGTTACTCTGATACTCAGAGTAAAAGGCTATATGCGGTTGTGTCTTTTGGTTGGCCAGAGGCTTAAGCTTCATGTAGCTCCTATCACACTTCAAAGTCGTTATTAAAGTAAAAAACAACAGGACTGAGAGAAAGACCATCTGGTCTGCTGTTTTGGGTTAAAGTTATATAAATGGTACTCCAAATGCCCCATAAGCATGATTCCCTATTCTGATGCGGTATCATGTGATGTTGTAGATGAAACTGCTGGAGTATTTTTTCAATTAGCTCTTGACATGGAGGTTTTTAATTTCTTACACTTAAATGACAGGTGGTTTTCTTATGCAAATTTGTGCTTTCTGTGAGCTCTTGCAGATGTGACCTCAGTATTTGGATGACAGTTATTTTCTGACTACAATATTCTTTGCATTTCTGGTGATCTAAGACTGTAGCATAAGCTTAAACAAAATTCTTTCTGGCTTGACATCAACTCCACTTGTGAGCAGTGTTACTTAGTTGTCTTCAGTAGTGTTTCTAACAGTTAACTTGGGTACGTGCTAGACAGGAGTACCGTCTTCACTGGTATGTGAAACTCAGTTTTTCTGCCTTTGCTGCCTCTGGCCTGCTTCTTTTCACAGTTTTCAGTTTCTTTACTTCACATTTTAGAATGTGCAATTGACCTCAGTTTTAGGAAGATGAATGTATATTCATATTCCTTCAAAGCTTGGGTACCAAATTGTTCTGTTTTCTATACTCTTTAAGTGGGCCACCCAAGTGACAGTTTTGAGAAAGTTTCATCTTCTGCAGCCTTTCCTTCACCATATGGTATAGATGCTATAAAGAGAATGACCTGATTGTTGGCAGTGCATCCAGCTACCAGTCCTGTTTGTGGTGCAGTAGATGGCTGTGCTAAGTGACACACTCAGCTCTGTTGACCTGCAAACTTGATAGCATTAGGACAGGCCCACGCTGGAGACTTTTGCCAGGGTAGTAATGCAAGAGTGTTAGCTGGTCAAGCCTCCCGTATTTTCCTCTCTCATGATGACAAGGCCTTAGTCACCTTGGCAAAGTCTCTTCTTCATTTTTTGCCTGTCCCTTGCTCTTGTAGAGCACTGCAGCATCAAGGTCTTGTCACCAGTTCCCGAGCTCCGCTCTAGAAACACGGTTGGGCTGGCTGTTAGCTATGCAGTTTCTGCCTTATTCTCTGCCTGTTGTAGTTATTTGTTTTATCCTTTCTGTTGTAATGCCTTTGAATTTGTAAGACAACATAAGCTGCTCGTGAAAAAGCCGCAAAGTACAGTTGACCAATGCACCGCTCCTGATTTCTGTAGTGATCCTTTCTTGTCGTTGCACTGCCTCTCCCCAGTGATTTCATAGTTTCTCTCCAATCACTTGTTGTAAACGTTCTCCTGTTTTAATCCCTGGTGTTAGGCCTCTTCCACCATTTAAACAGTTCCACCTCAGCATGAAGTCTTCTGCAGAAGATTCTCATACAAAGTACACAATTGCTGTGGTTCTCTGCCTGCCTTTTCAAAGTGGGAACCAATTTTTGAGAGTCAATGTCTTCGTTAAGAGCATACTGTAAACCACTTTAAAGTTCTGGATCCAGAATCAGCCAGGAAGCTTCAATACTCTTTGCATAATGCCAGGCTAAATTTTACCAGCACTTAGATGCCACCAGCTGGTTGTGGTTCTCCTGCCCCCAAACTGCAGCTTTGTTTTTGGACTTGTATTTAATAAAGCGAACTGTCTTCCATTGTCTTCCTTTGTAAAGTTTTTAAATGGGTAAAACCATATATCTGAGAGGAAGATGTGCATGCATAACATGGTAATATTGCATTAAGTTTCTGAGAACGAATAAGGGGACATGAGGAGCTTTCACATAAAAGCTTGATAGCGTGTGGTTCACGCACCTGGTGGTGAAAGGGCCTGCAAACTATCTTAAATTACATTTTATTTCTTCGAAAGTTCAAGTCTGTTTTATAGGGACACAGAGGTAAATTCTTCAAGTACAATCCCTGCTAATAACTTTGCAACTCAAACCCCTGTAATTTTATTGGTAGCTCGTTTCTTCATGGCAGAATGATAGCATGATGGTGTGTGCTTTCCCAAACAAGCCCATTTGATGTAATTACGACTACTCAGTTCTTCGGTTGCTGCAGGAATGGATTGGAAACACTGCCATTTCTGGACCTAAGAAGCTCTACTCCAGCAGGAAATGATTCAGAATATCTGGAAAAAGAGCCAAATGCCAGAGACCACTTACACTATAATGTAATGACTATATTTGGAAGCTCTAAGTCACCTTTGATTTTTATAAGCTTCTAATTTGTGTTTTCAGTCTTGGTCTCCTCCCTTGTTGGATGGATTTGAGTAATACAGTGTGAGTTAGATAACTTGCCAATGTCCAGTTTTAATGACTCAGAAGAAATCAATGTTGCCGCAAACACAACACTCTTTGTGAGCCTCTCTCTTTTCCTACAGAACTGTAAGGAAAGAGGCATCCTTTGAAAAATTTAAAAAAAAATAATAAAAAAAAATCCCGAGACTCTGAACTTCAGACAGAGAATTTTCCCTAATTTCAAAACTACTGGACATACGGTGAACTGGTTTGAAATGAGACATTATTGCAATTAGACAAATATATATGAAAGAAGAAAATGCATTTTTATCACGGTATAGATTAAACTATTTTTTAATACAGACAGCTGGTTTGCTGGCAATGAGAAGTGAGTTGAAACAATTCATATGTTCTTTGTCAATGTAACTATTATCAGATTATTTCACCACCACCACCACTGCCTGCAGTAGTATTCTCTTCTACTGCCTTGAATTGTCATGTAGTGTAGGCTTTGGCACAGGAGTAATCAATGAAGGCGTACGTGGAAGTGAGGACAGAGAATCCTCCTGGTTTGTCACCCCGAGTTTTGAATGATGTTGGAAGTTAAGCTGCATTGCCACTGTCTGTACAGTCCCCTTAGCAGATACATGCAGACAAAGATTGCTGTATTCAATATAATTTAATATAGATATTTGATCTGCTTGTTCTTTATTCATTAAGCTACTACTCTGTAATCGCTGTGTTACTGGCAGTATTGGGCCTTCTGTGGTTTTATCTTGTGCGTTTGGGAATTTGGGGGTTTACTTTCAATTGCCTGGTCTATTTTAAACTCTCTTTTAAAATTTAAAAAAGAACTAAATCAAGAAATAATGAGTTAGAACAGATTGATCCTGTTGAGCCATTTGTCTAATTAACCTTTGCCTCTTAGGAGTCAGCTTTGGTTCTGTTCAATCAAATAGAATGTATCTCAGCCCTTAATAACCAGCATTTCTTCTGAGGACTTGGAAGTCTTCCATGATGCTTACTTTTCTAACTGCTGCCACTCTCTTAGCATTGCACAAGTTTGCAGAGAGAGAGTTGGAGGATAGGAAAGAATAAGAGGATAGCAGAAGAAGAGGCCATGGGATGGCCTGTAACTTAGCAAACAAAGTGTTTCTAGAAAGCGCAGTTAGTTCTGGGCTTGTGTCTTCACTGGGCTTGTGTCTTCAGTACTCTGCATCCAAAATTGTGATGGGATAGCAAAACTGTATGAATGTAATAATGAGTGAAAGGAGAGTGTTTATGTGCACGTGTATGCTGCATTGCACTCAAACGGATGCTCCTTCTGCAGTTCCTCTGGTTTAAGTGTTTGAGGGAATCTTCAGAAAGGGAGACTTTATGCAAGTGGAAATGAATAGTCTGCTTCCCCCTTTCCTGAAAAGGGAAAGAATTAGGCCTTAGATGTGATTCTCTGTGTGGAGGAGGAGGAGGCTGTGAAGGATGCTTCCATACTGCTCTTAATCCTCTCTATGATAGAAAACCCCAAATCTGTAGAAGTGTCTTGGCGAGTATCAGTGCCTCACAATTCAGGAGACAACTTTTCTGGGTACCTGGACAAGAAAAAAAAATTTTCTTTAAAGTCACAGGGAGTCTGGAACTTTTGAGCAGTTCCTGTCTTGACTTCACTGTGCATGACCTGCCCTGCTTATTGATGTAGGAAATGTCTGTATGCACAGCAACATGGATTTCATCGCTTTGGAAAGAGCTTCGAAGGCATGTTCTCAAGGAGGAGGTCAAGGAGGCTTCCAGGTCCTACTATACATTGGCATTCATGATTTCTGCAAATGGTTGTGGTTCGAACCATTTGGTGAGTGAGCATGTCTTACTTCCTTCCCAAGCACTAGAAAGAAGCCTGCTGGGTTTTGCCATTTCCCCTTTTCCACTCGTGCATTGAGTCCAGGGTTTATGAATCATTGTTCTGTTCCTGCAGTGATGTAGCTGCGCAGCTGAACATAAATCAGGCACTTGATGCAGAGTTTGTAGGTTCTGCAAAACGATTGCTTTGCCCACAGTTGTAGGAAAGAGAATAGAAAGGAGGGAGCTGTGTGTGAGAGAGGACTAAGAGAGGGTCCCTGGACGCAGGGAAATGCTGAAATGGAAAAAGTGAACTATTTTGATTGCCTCCTGCCTGTTAGCTTGGGTAATGCTGTTGTTTCCCCCCTTCAGCTCTCACTAGTAACCATCCATAATTAATGTTTTCCCCCTTTTAGTTCCACTACAGTTTCCTTTCCCCTATGACATCCAGTTGCTCATTTAATGTAATACGATCCGAGAGTGCAAACATCAAAGGAACAGTTGTCTGGCCTGTGCTACTCTGCCAGTTTGCTTGATGGATTTCAACTTCCCTACTTCTTCCATTTACTCCTGGTTCCCTTTTCAACTGCAGTGCCTGCATGTGCTTTTTGGTTTCAAACCATTCTGCAGGCAACTCGATAATGGTTAGACATGGAAGAACTTTCATTCAGCTGCTTTCATCCAAACTAGGAAACTGCAAACAAAGTAGCCCTAAATAGATTTACATATGTGTTGTGGTTTATAATATATAACGTTCTACATAGAATTTATACCAGCTATTAAATATATAATGTGTGTATATAAATATATACTATACCACAGTTTATATAATAATATATATAAAGTAAATATAGATATAAATTTTATTTGTTTTTTAAAAAAGGAGATGCAGCTGCCTGGTTTTATCCTAATTTCTACTTACTGTAGATATATTTTTCTTAAGAATCTTCCAAATCATTTTGTTGTGTCATTAGCTGGCAGCTAGTCCCAAAGCAATACGGCATGGTATTCCCACCCGAGCCAGTCAGCTTACTTTATGAGCTCTCTGGTGACTTCCAACAGCCATTAAGACGTGGCGGTGCATGTGACTTTTCCTTCCATTTAAGGAATGATTGAGAAGACACAGATGCTCTTAGTGTAAAGGAGAAACCAAGTTTATTTCCTTGACAGGCTTCGTAGTGGTAGACAGAGGAAGTTTATGAGTCTGAAAGTCATTAAGTGTGCTTTTTTTGCTTTCTTCCATCTGCTTTTGTTTTCAATGGGGTTTGAGTGAACAGCATCTTAGAGAGGGGAAAGGCAACTTTGTAACTGGGATATGCCAGCAAAAATGAGGTGTTTTTTCATGGCATGCATTAAAAAAAAACCAATCCCAAACACACACTCCCCCACCTCATTGGCTTAAGCAGCAAGATGTATGGGTATTTTTTGTGTTAGTCACATTGTGGCCGTTACTTGTCCCTCCCCTCCATTTAATTCCTGAAGCAGTACGAGGTTGCTGCCTAACTTTCTGGCTGCACATTAAAAACTTTTTAATCACAGCCCTTAACATCAGACTGTTGACAGCTCGCTGTAACTGGGACGCGCCACAGCCCTTGCAGTGAACACATACCCACAACGGCCACATCCCCAGACTGTAAGCAATGATCATCCTTGTTGTTACTCACCCTGTCATCTGGCAAATGCCAAAGGAGTAACTGGGGCTGCAGTGTGAATGGTGATGAAATGGATTGTGCCTTTTGGCAGGAGAGCCGGAGACTGAGGTCTAGCACGGGGAGGGTGGGTGAGAATGGGCAGCTGATAGGGAGCACTCCCTCCCAGGTAACAAGAGCCATTAGCACAGCTCAGCTGCATTCTTCTGATTTTTTTTACTTCCAACTTTCATGTTTCATGCCTGTCTTGTAGAGCAGAACTGATTTATGAGTGAGGTTGGTTTCTGTAGATACGTAAATATAATTTTAGCACACAAATTTAATGACCCAAGGGGTCTTGTCCTGTTCTTTTGTTCTAATTAACCCCAACGTGAGTTGAGGGGTACTTGTGTTATGTGTGTGCATGCCCTACTCTGAGTGTGTAAGTAATCCATAAGACTTCACTGTGGGCCAAAATATGGTTATTGATCTTATCTCAAGAACAAAGGGGAAAAGTTTATTGACCAAAAGGTTGGGAGGAGGGAATGATTTAATGATGTTCAAAATAACGGTTTGGGGTTGAGTGTGTTTTGCACAGGCTATTTATTGCAAAGGCTGTGAGTCTAGCTGAAGTGTGATTTGGTACAGCTGTATGCTGAAGGAGGAGCCAGATAACCAAGAGAAGTCAAATGACGTTTTTTCGTGTTGTTAATTTTAGTCAGGCTTATGCACTGAATAATAGAAAGCATGAAGTTTTTGGAAAAACTCAGTCACCAAGCTAAGAGCTATGTTTGTGAAGCAAATTGAGACTAATAGAACATGTTGCTGCTGGGTGACAAACATGTGTCAGTGACGACTGACTCTGAACCACTTGCTGCACTGATCCACGGGTAGAAGGCAGGCAGTGCTGGATGTTTGGGGAGCACTGCTCTTCCAGGCTGAAGAGAGAGACTGGCTGCTAGGAAGGAAAAGTGAAGCAATAATAAATCCAGCTGTGCTGTCCTGCCTGGAGACTCACCATACACCAACTGTTTGCTGGCTAACAAGGTGTAGAGATCTGAGGGCAGGTGCTGCGAGTGCCAGAGCCCAGCTAGGGTCTTGCTGCTCTACCTTTGGAGCCACCCTACGTCACAGCACCTGGCCCCTTCTACAGGACGCTGTCTTGAGGACAAGTGTTTGCTTAAACACTTCACTGACTCTCTGATCACCAAACTTAATGCTTCACGTTTTCCTCCTCTTTCCTTTCTTCCCCAAATTAACCAGGTTCTGCACTGAATGGGAACCTCAGCTCTGCTCCAGGGTCAGCTCAGCAGATGAAGGTTGCTGTGCTTGTTGATGCAGGGCTCTCTGCTCTGGAGACTTTCTCCCTTGATAGTGCCAGCCGAGTGAGATGTGTCCATCGTGGCTGCAAGTCCAGTGCTTTGCAAGGATGGTCCAGAAACTGGCTGTAATCCTGAATCATCTCTACTGCTGTCCTAGAGCACCCTTCAAGCTGGTTTTGGGGGAAAGCAGCTTCTCTTCCTCAAGTGAAGGCCTTGGGTGCATTCTGCATGGCTGGATCTTGAGTCTGCCTTGCACAGTGGTTTCTGTCTCTCCCATCTGCCTTGCTGCAGAGGCATAGGTTTCCTTGTTTGCAGGCAGATGACCCTGCAGTGGTTCTTAGGAAGGCCCCGATATCCCCTATTGCAAGAGCAGATGGAATTTTGTA
The DNA here is from genome assembly GCA_033558185.1 of Dromococcyx pavoninus. Classification (NCBI taxonomy): domain Eukaryota; kingdom Metazoa; phylum Chordata; class Aves; order Cuculiformes; family Neomorphidae; genus Dromococcyx; species Dromococcyx pavoninus. The sequence continues at coordinate 931,448 of JAUMJL010000425.1, read as the reverse complement.
GGCAATGCAAACTCAAGCTGGGTATTGAAGCTCAGTGCAAATAAAATACGTGATGGCTCATAGTGAACAGGAACACAGCAACTGACAAGGAACCTATTGGCAAGTTTGCAGCAGTTCAAAAGATTGCTAAAAAGGCCTAATTTACTTCTGTGTACATGGGATTAGACAGAGGAGCCCAATGCCAAGTGTTTTTAAGTAAGAAGACTTTGAGGAAAGGATTGCAATGCTGCACTGAGGATTAGAAATGTGCTGTAGCTGTAGGCATTTGCTTAGCACTGTGACTCATCTTCTGGAAACCAAAAGGAATTCCCTTAGAGGAGAACGCTGTGTGTCACCGATGGACAAAAAAAAGAGGGAATCATGTGTTTCCTTGACAGCACATTGTTTTTGCATATTTTTACTGCTGAAAGAGTCCTTAATCCTCATCACTGCATGTTTTCAAGTATTTTGAGTGCGCCTGGAGTGCCAGGATATTAATTTCAATAGATTTGTTTAAATACATTATGTAAGTAATTGAGTCAGTAAGTATTTTTAACAGGGTTTCAAACAAAAGCAGGGCCATTTCCTTCAAGTCAGTATAGTTACTTGCATTACAGGTTTCTTACCAGTATACTTTAAAGCTGGTAAATTAGAGCAGGTGCTTCAGTAACCAAAAGGTTTTTTCAGGAAATACATTTTTCTACAACTTCATTCATTAGTTAGTGTTCACATTCCGCAGGTGAGGATGAAAAAGAAATTATAACAAAGTGCGTAAAGAGGGTATGTAAGTAGACAGCATTGGCTTTTAATAACTCTCTTTGCATTTCTTCTTTATTAGAGATATTAGAGATATTTTCCCCTCTTTCTCTTAGTTACTGATTAGCTATATTCCCACCTACTCAAAAATCCTTGGTGAACACATAAGCTACAAACAATATCGTAGTTAGGAGCTGCTTTCAGTGTTTGTAGGATTGTTGATGTAGTACCTAATTAAACACCTTGATTTTTATTTTTTTTCCAAGCATCAAATCCCCAGAGCAGCAGCCTTGAAAGAAGCTGCATTTCCAAGCTGACGTTGCATAAGGTAGAACATCCAAATATTGCTTGGAATTGCTGGAAGAAATAGCAGTAAATTACTGGCTAGCAAGAACAATTTTCCAGGTAGTAGATTGTAATTGATTGGGCAGACACAGTATCCATGGTGGTGCTTCAGGGAAAGAAGCATCTTGCTACTGGTTGTATGAAGGCTGATATTTGCATTTGCTGATTCCTTTTGACCCAGAAAAAATATCTGGTGTCACCTGAGGAGAAAGAAACCTCAAAGTAGTGAGCAAACATTGATCTCTGTAAATTTATAACAGTAGACGGAAGTGTTTTTCTCACCCAGAGTCAAACCAATATCGTTGCAAATTATTTAACAACGCTGAATTCAGATTTGCAGTATCTCTGCAGGATGCAAACATTTTGTATGGGTTCTTCACCTCTGAAAAAAAGTGCACCATTCCTGTAAACGTGGGATAAAGTAAAAAGATTCCTGCTCCCTATTTTATTACTTGCTTCTGTGTAATGTGGTCTACATTGTTTTAAGTAAAAGCAAACCAGTTGAAGGAATTCTTGTGGGGCTTTACTAGTGTAAATGTGAAGGAAGGTAGGTTTGTGCAGTAAGAATGATTTCTGATGAAAAAACATTTGGGACAGTCTACATCTTTCTTCTGCAACTATTGCGTGCCAGATAATCCACAATTAATATTCTAGAAATAAATCTGTCAATAGGTAGAAGTGTCAGCTGCCTTGATTGATAAATGCTACCTTTTGATGATTATTTTATAATTCATTGGATGTAGATCTTTCATGAGGCTTTGAAGATATCTGAAAACTAGAAGTACATTAAAGGGAAAGCACATTTGTGTTTAGGGGTTAGGCTGTGAATCCTTGTAGTAGAAAGCATTGTAACACAGTAGCAGGATAGGAATAAGGCTAAGTTTTGCCACCTGCAGTTACATGATGACCATGCGTAGTTAATGTCTAAGGTGTTGGTGGACATTCAAAAATTATGGAACATTGCTCTGAGGTTTTTGAAAGGCTAATAAAGCTTCTTGTAGTACATGGCAAACTATATCCTTTGGCAGACTTCCATGTCAACTATTTGCCCAGTCTTGAATACGAGCTTTTAACCATAGTAGCTTTTTGCTGTGTCTTTCTAGAGACATAGGAGTCATTTAAGCAATACTTATATGCATCATTTTATTCTTCCACTACCACAGAAATGCTTTTGTGTCTCTGGACAAAGGAAGTTATCCTTTTGAGTCCAAGGATAATATATTAAGCAGCTGATTTTAAGACTGGGTAAGGAAGGTGAGCAGTTGGAATTGTACTACTAGTCTACTCCATGGGTAAAAAGCCTACCAGTTTTCTGCAATGCTGACTTGGGACAATGTGGTGTGGCAGCAGCTCCCTTATGGCAGGACATGGGGGGATATGTTGGCATTGGTGGATTGGACTGCCCTGGGGAAGTGAGGTCCCTCCTTTCATTGATCATATCTAAATGTTAGCTTTGATTAGGTACCAGAGCTGTAGAGAGCTAAAATTTAGGTGGGCTGAATCATAACTGTGCCATCCTGAAGCAGATGCCCAGCTTTGTAAGGGAATGTGTCATTCATCCATTGTGCTCTCTGGTCAAGGCAGCTGCTGTGGACTGTTGATGGAGAGTGCTGAGGGATGTGGAGCAGGCCCATGGTTCTTCTCCCCCTTCCTTCAAGGAAGGGTGCCTTCTGCATATTTTTAGCTTAATCTGGTAATCAGACTTAACTTGTCTGGTGGGCTCCCTCTATGGAAAAAACAGTGTTGTTTGGTATTACCAAGAAAACATTGAAGGTGTGGGTTTGGGATTGAATGGATTTTAAAATCTGCAAAGACCGAAGAAAGATGGAGGAATGACACTAAGTTCTCCCCCTGTCAGACTCTTGATTTTAATTAAGTGTAATTGGTAGAAGTACAGACATCCTTAGAGTTTCATCTGCATTCACAGAGTCACAGAAGTATTGAGGTTGAAAGGGACTTGTGGAGGTCATCTGGTCCAACCCATCTGCTCAAGCAGGGTTATCTAAGAGCTGACTGCCCAGGCCTGTCTCCAGATGGCTTTTGAGCATCTCCAAGGATGGAGACTCCACAACCTCCTTGAGCAACCTGTGCCACTGCTCAGTCACTCTCATAGTAAAAAAGTATTTCCTGATGTTTAGAGGGAACGTCCTGTGTTTCAGTGTGTGTCCATCATCTCTGGTCACTGGGCACCACTGAAAGGTTTCCCAGAGCCTCCTTTTCTTCAGACCCAGTGCTCTCAGCCTTTCATCCATGTGAGGTGCTCCAGACCCTTAATCATCTTTGTGGCCTTTCACTGGACTCTCTCCAGTGTGTCCATCTCCCTCTTGTCCTAAGGAGCCCAGAACTCCCGCTGCAGCCTCACACAGTGGGAGTGCTCCCACTGTGGCCTCACATGCATAGAGGGAAAGGATCACCTCCCTTGACCCGCTGGTAGTACTTTCCCAATACTTTTCAGGTTCCTATTTGTTCTGTGAGCCCTGCAACTTGGTGGGGATGCTACAAGATCTTTTCCTGAAATTTCTTAGTGTGGAAAGGATTGTGCTACATGTGGACATGTACAAACAACAGAAGTTGAAAGAGAATAAGGTTTATTCATTAGTTTCTCTTCATCTTATTTTCAAACAGTTTCCTTTCTATCTCCCTCAAGTGTATTGAGCTGGGTTGTCTTAGTAGTACCTCATATATAATATTGTAAATCCCTGGGAATGGCTGTTGTGGAACTCACAGAAACCTGGTGATACTGAAGAACAAAGGAGAAGAATATACTGAAGAACAAAGCAACAGAAATGTTTAGAGTTGTTCTCTGCTTTTGTCCTGAGTATTAAAATTGTAGTGATTAATGCACTTACTCTGTGAGGTGAATTCAGATACTCTTGTAAGTCAAAAACTAGAAAATCTCTTTGTGACAGTTAAATCAAAGCAGAGTAACACTGTTCTCTCTTGATTTAGTTTATTATATCCTGAGCACTTTATGTGTCTGTACCTCTGTGGACTCTTTTTATGAAGTAAGAAGATAAAAAATTCAGTTCTGCTCTTACTTGTGTTTCTGTAGTGCTTGCAATGGAGTGATTCATTCTTTTTTCTCCCTCTGTTTTTTCTTACAGCATCAAGCTTTTGGCTGTGCAGGAGCTGGTTGATAGAGAAGCACTGGACAAGGTATTTAAAATATATCTAATTCAACTCTCATAATACATTTAAGCTCTTAAAGCCCTCTGTGTTAGTCAGGCTTCCTAACTTTATGCAGAATCATGAAGCATAAACCAGGAAATCTTTCTAGCTACACAGTACCTGAAGTCAGACAGATGATGTTTTGTCCAAGCTGGCTGCATGCTTTGGTGTTTTCTGATTTTACAATGGACTTTGGGTAATAAATGCCTCTAGTCTGCCCATATTCATTTTCCTGAAATTGGTTCCTTGCTAACAGCTAGGATATGTGGATGCTTTGAACAGACAGTGATGAATGTCTGAAGCAGAAAGGATATCTGAGAGGTCCTTCTGAGCATCCAGCTCAGGAGAATGGCAGGAGGTACCTTGGAAGAAATGCAGTTTTCAATTATTGATTGAGGCTTAGGGTGAAGAGATCCCAGAGATCAAGTCGATGCTCAAAGGAACCCATTTTTTGTAAGTAGGAGATGTGAAAGCAAAAACGATGGAGAACCTCAACAGCCTTTCAGAAAATGATCTGTGGAGTTGTTTTAAACGTTCGTAGCATCGTATGCAGCTGTGTGTCAACTCAGAAGGGAACAATTTTGAAGGTGATCATAGTTAATATTCTTAACTTCTTAAATAAAAAGAGTTACAGGCACATTCTTAGGGATTTTTGTGTTGGACCCTGCATTCACAAGTTGTTGTCGTTTGCAGCAGTCAGCTTCTCTGGCACCTCACACCATGTACACTTCTCACCTTTCTGTCAGGCCTGCGACTCCCTTTGGCCAAACACCTCCTAAAACAGAGCTTGGTAAGGGCGAATGACCTCAGCCTGGTGGGAATGGCTGTTTGAGGCATTTTCTGGGGCTCTGCAGGAAGCTCTTCAGAAAGGCTCAGCCTCAGAAAAATGATCTTTCTAAATTGAACTCTCTGAATATTTGATATCTGCCTTCATACAATGCCAAGCTTAAAGAATTTAAAAGGCATGTTTAGCCCTCTGTAAAAAAACAGGGTGGAATTATGTAAGTTTAAAGAAATTTGATATCTTTATTTTTTAAATACAGGAGGGAAAAATAAGGAGACTAGAACAAAATCCCTTGTCCTGCCTGCTTGCAGGATCAGGTTTTGAGAACACGTGCTGAGTTTTGTTCTCATTAAACGTTATTTGTCTGCAATTTATTGCAGGAATACAGAATATTATTGAATTATAATATTTCAATATTCATTGCAAGATTGATTGTTCTGGGTTTGAAGGGAAGTTTTCTTTAAGATAGCCATAGACTTGATAACCTAAAGGTGTTTTTCCTATAGGACACTTTCTAGTCTGTCATAGATAATTTTGAACTTTTGTAACCTTATTATTTCTGAAGTTCATTGCTCAGCTTTGAAAGTGTTTTTACATATTTTTGGTATTTGCAGGGAAACTCAGAGTGAGCACATTGGTGAACAGCAGTGCTCCCTGGCTTACAGGCACACATTAATGTGTGCTGCAGACTACCTCCCTTAAATCAAATCGTGTTGAAGTTAAGCACGTAGCAAGTGTAGCAAGTCTCTTGAGAATCAGGGCCTTGAGACAGTATCAGAAAACTATCTATCTGCCACGGCAAAACGTAGTTTACTGTCACCTTTTTGAAATGGGGTAATGGTCTGGGGGACGTAGCACACGAAGCAGCAGGCTGTTGGAGCAGGCTGGGAGAACCTACGTGAACCATTGGGTTCTTGAGAAGATGGCAGCCCCCTGTGAGTATGTCATGGAAAGCTTTGCACTGGTCTAGTGGATGGCTGCTGTGCTTCAAAAGCTGCACATCTGTTTTTTACTAATTGCTTACAGCAAAAGGGGTTTAATGCCTTTCTATCTTAGATACTTTTTTATCTTTAAATAATTTTCCCACCCTGACCATTGCAAAGAAATTGATGACATCATGAGAAGCTTTGTGTCATATAAAAGTTCTATTTGTTTAACTTCCTAATGTTTTGGCAAATTTGGCCAAAATGACCCTTTAAGCCAAAGATCTATCACATTTGGCTGCATTTATGCCTTGGATTGCTGAGACAGAAGAGGTGATTGGCAGCTCTTTCTGATTCCAGACAGGGATGTTGCTCATCACCTGGTTTGTTTCTCTGGGATGCCGCGGACGGGTGCCTCTAAGCACTGCGGAAGGAGGTGCTGCTTGTGCAGTTGGACCCCAGCGTTATGCTTGCTGTCATTAAGAGGAATGGGAAAATAACAATTTATCTTGGTGAAACAGAACCAGGCCGCGTAAGAAGAACAAGAGTCTTTACCTTGCAAAATTCTGGGTCAGAGACAGGCTTGTTTGTTTTGACTGTAAACCATACAACCCAATTCCAGCACATACTCCATGTGAGCATTCTCACCAGCAGCTTAAAACTAAGCATGTGATTACCTGTGTTTTGTCTTACCTTGAATCTTCAAATCTGTCTGTTTTCTTCTCCCTACCTGCTCATGGAGCTTGCCCCAGCTGTTATGGGATTGTGTTGCTGGTGTGCCTTAGCTTCAGCAGTGCTGCTGCTGTTTGCTAGGGGAGGTAAGGAACACAGACAGCAAGGTGCCAAGGGAGGGCCTACACTCCTGACAGCCTCATCCCCACAAGGGTTCAAGGCCGCTCAGGCATTAGAACTAAGTATCTCAGGCTTTAGAAAGAAGTATCTCAGGCGCACAGGTTTGTTGTCACTGTGTCCTGTATGAAGCATCTCTTCCTCTTCCAGAAGCACAGCTATAGGAGAGAACCCCAGGGACACTCTTGCCTCAGCGTGTTTTTGAGTACTACTTTACTCAGTCTAATTTTAGGAAGTTCTTAATTGCAGATGAAGAACTCTACATGGCAAGTGTTAATTGTATTTATTTAGGGCAGGGGAAAAAATAATTCTCCCGAGGAACATGTTGTTTTTATAGTTTAAAAACAAATCTGTTTAAGTAATTAGCAGACTGAACTGCCTAGCCAGGTGACATTTCACATTGGTTACTGTTTTAGCATTTAAATCTGTAGTCCTTTTCCATAGGCAAAAAGTATGCCAAAGCGATTGTTCTCAGTGGTGCCTGATGCCAATAGGATGTGCAGGAAGAGTCACCCATTTTGTAAGAAAACTAAAAAAATTTGCATCCTGTCATATGTCCCCCCGTGTGCTTTTCAGGTGTTAACACGGGCTCTTAAACTCATTTTTCCTTTAGAGGTAGGTTATTGAGGAAAACTAAATAATCTATACAGCAATGTTATATTTAGTAACCCCCTGACAGCTTTTTATAAGGTAAGCCTGCTTTGGGAACAAGCAACACTAACCCATTAGTTTCTTGTCTATTAATAATCAAGTGTGTCAGCTGTTAGTCAGGATAAGAAAGAACTTTCCACCTGGCTCCAAAGAACAGAGCAGTTTTTCAACTTATCTAATCACATTATTCTGATCAGTAGTTTGTGAAAGCATGGGGTTCATCTGCAAAGTGATGCTTGTGCTGCTTGAAGTTAGAAGTGATCTATCTAGCCTCGCATGACAGAGGTGCTGGGTGGGCTGAAACATAGTAGCAGTCGGGGTGAGAATTGTGGTTTTGTTCAGAAAGTTTTGTTTTGGAAGTTGATAACTTGCAGCTTGAAAATCAGAATAAATAACGTAAGTTTCACTGTCAAGGTCTGTCCATGCCAGTGATGGTAAATTTATGTACTGCGAGCTATGTTCAAGAGGTCAGTGGAAAAAAAAAAGTGAGAAAAATGAGGTCATTAGCAGAAGGCTTACATTGTCAGTATGGGGATTTTCACCTTCATTGAAGAAGTTTTGGAGGTCACAAATCAAAAGGGATCAAAAGGCTTTCACCTGGTGTTTGGACGTAAAGGTCCTGTAGCTGTGAAGAACAGGATACATTAGCCAGGCACCAGGAGAGTCAGTGGCATAGCTTCTAGCCATCTTATTACAGGAAGGGATCTCTTCTGTCTGCTGGCCTGATGGTACATCATCATCCATTGGTTGTTTCTGCTGATGTGGATATGAAGAGTTGGGATGATAGAATGAGAAAACTCTGATCAGCCTTCTCCTCCAGATAGATTCCCCTCCCCACCCAGGTCTGTCATATGAAGAGTTAGTTTTACTTCCCCAAAGAGAACATCTTTATCCTGTTGAATAAAATATGAAGCTTAGCACTGTAAGCAAGCAGTCCCTAGGATCTGTGCTTATTTTTTACTTTTTCCACCTCCCTCAGCAGTACTGATGGCTGGAGTTGTCTCCCATGATGTGGAATCTGTTTCCTACATTTCCTCACCCATAGGAAAGACCAGATGTCCATATTTGGGAGGTGTTCGCTTGATACAATCCCTTTCCATCATGCAGAATATTCATATTGTGCCTGAGGAATCCATAAACCAAAACTAGGGGGACACTGAAGAGGTGGCATTATTTTAGTAAAAGAAAATTAACCTGCCTGTCATTGATCAGGAGCAGCTTTTGTCTGAGAGGAAACACAGTGATTAATGTTGACCACTTCTATGTGATAGAACCCAGGAGATGAAGACAAAAAGGGAGTGCTTGTTTCTTTCTAGTTGCATCGCTCTAATAGTGCAATTTCAGCTACAGTCAAAAACAGGTTCGTAAAATGCTGAGCTGCACTGTGCATTCCCTACTGTAGCCTTCTTTCTACACAGAGAATTTTAACTAGAAATTTGCTTTTGTTTTCTTGATCCAGTGTGCTGTTTGCTCCAGATATTATCTGAACATAAAAAGTATGACGTCAATTGAGGTTCGAGAATTTCCAGTATAAAATGCATCTGTTGGAGGTTTTTATTTATCTTTTGTCTGCTTTTGAGTAGATTGAGCCAGATTAGTGTTTAATCATGATTAAGCCCATTGTAATTTCTGTTCTTTATAAAATCTCTCTCGGAGCAGAGCAGGTTGTTTATTTGTGAAAGGTTATCCCTAGGAGCTTTTTGGTGTTTGAAAGAGAGGTGCTGTTTTGCATTTGCAGGGATAAGTACAGGCACATTGCATGGATATAAAAGTTTGTGTGTGCATTTGCTAGGGCAGTTGGAAGTGAGCTATAATATGACTTGGTATGGAACAGCCGGTCACCCAAGGCCATTTATCTGACCCATCACAGTTTCCTCACTATAAGCACCAATTGGCTGGTCATGCAGTCAATGCTGCCCTTGCAGGCAAATATTATTCCCTGTGTTTAAGCTGGCAGTGTCATATGAGCTACCATCCATGTCTCCTGATGCAAGAGTAGGGAAGGGCTATTGACACTGTCCTCCAGGATGAGGGTCTGTCATTGCAGTCTGAGCTCTGCAGCTACTGGGATTGGACCACCTGGATGATATCTGTTGCCTATGTAGCCAAAACGTCCTGCACTGTTGCTGCTGTCCAGTTTTTTGGATAGTGCAATCACACAGCAGTCTCAGAGGGGTAGGGAAGAATTGTTATCCTCGATTTATGGATGCGTGTTGGAGTTACACAGAAATCACATGGTTTTGGCAGAAAGATGACCAACTCCATAGCTGGGAGTCTGCTGAGTCTCCGGTACTCTTTTAACGCCAAGACAGTCTTTCCTCTTTGACGTGTGGGGTTTTGGTTTTTTGGGGTTTTTTTACTGCAGCAGATGCGTACTCCAAAACTGCAGTTAGGCCAGGACTGAATCTTTGTGTGCATATTTTTAAATGCCGTAAGCCTCCTGTACAGTGTGAGCCTCATCTTGCAATCTCGCTTCACTTCAGAGCTGTTAGTCAAAGAAGATTATAAGACAATTGCCAATGAATGAATCAGTTGCTGTAAATGAGTTCCATATACTGTCTGTTCCTAGAACTATCCTTTCCAGAAAGATGTTGACTCCTTTGAAACTGAAGTACATTTGAGTGTCCTCTAGAGTCAGATAAGGAAACAGCAGTCTCGCATTCAGAGAATAGGAAAAAGAGATGTAGACTTGGCCACTGATTCACTCAGAACCTTTGATCAGTCTCTTCCAACCCTGTGGATACCACATTTTCTGTTCCCCGTTCTCAGAGAGGAGAGGTGGGATCAAGGCTCTCGACTTACCCCTTGCCTAATTCAGCCTTGGGATAGATTTGCGTCTAATTCATCAGCTGAAGTAGATCCTCCTGTCCTGTTCCTTCTAAGCCACCATGGAGTCAATGATTGACCATTCAGAGTAAAAGGAGATTTTTCCAAATCGTCTGAGTTTATTTTATTTATTTTTTCTCACCTAATTCCCTATTACTCACCCTTTTGCTCTCCCACACCCTTCCTATAGTTCCCCCCATCTCTTCCTCTTGTCTTGCTTGTTTATCTGAGTGCAGATAATACTCAGGGGTGCAAAGTCTTCTTTTCAGACTTCATCCCCTGGGGTCAGGAAGACTCAGGGTGAAGGGAAGGATAGCTGTTTTTGTGAAGGAACCATTTTTGGCTGAGTGGAGCCAGAAAAAATGTTGACACCGTTTCTCGCAATATGGGAGGCTTCTTTGGGATTATCCCATCCAGTAAATTGACTTAGATACACTACAGCTATACAGTATCTGCCCCTGGCTTTTCAGGTTTTTTCTTCCTTTCTGTCCTTTATGAGGGATCTAGATGACTAAAATTTTAAGGAGATGTGTCAGCGGATCTTAAGGCTCTGTCCATCTCCACGATGATTTCAGTAGCTCTCTGCAGGGAACCTATGACTACTTTATCTTTCCAAGCTCCTCTACTGCAAGCTATTGTCAAGTGGTCAGCAGCATTGGATGCACAGGCTCTCATCTACTAGGATGTCTGGCATCTCTCATCTTGGTTGGATTTTTTTTTCCTTTAGTTGTGTTGCCCATCTATTTTCTGATAATCAGTGGACTTCAATAAACAAAACACTAGAAGCTGTGCCATACACATCAGTGGGAGCCATGGAGGACACAGCCTGCTCTTAAAATGCTGTCCTTTAGGAGGTGCTTTCTTATTCCCTAGAGCATGGCTATGCTTCTCTGAGAAGTGTTGGTAAGGACACTACTTGTTATACTAGCTTGTTACACTGGGTTTGATTTCTTTTGTCAGGCATCCAGTCCTGTATCTGGACAGAGGCTAGACTTACCTGTTAGTGAAATTATTCTTTACACTTCCAGAACAAGGAGAAACAGAAAATACATGTTTACAAATACTGGCATGTTTTTAAATTTGTTTGCACGTGGTACAAGTCCTTAGCCCATTATTTTCCTGGCTTTCTTCGAGAAGATAGCAGAAGTCAAAGCAAGTTCATAGAATAGCTGAGCACTCAAATATTTTAGGGAAGAGTTGGGATTTTTGCCTCTTTTTAATAAACTGACATAGCAGCAAGAGTTTTTTAATGTCAGCCCAAATAATTTTTCAGTACTGAATGTGGATTAAGTAATGCATATGCTCTTTATGGGGAGCCAGAGACCATTGCATCTGTTAGAGCAGAAATTTGGTCGGGGCTGGAGAGCAGTCCTGCAGACTGTGGAGGGTATGCTAGTGGGTGAAGACAGAAAATAAATAAACCTATAAATAAAGAATGTGCCCTTTTAGAGAAAAATCAGTGTCAAATTGGGCTCTTAAATTAAGGGCCAGAGGTGTGAAAATGAATGCAGATATATATATATATGAGATTTAAAAAAAAGGTGAGATGACATATCCTAGTGCTAGCAGCCTGGAAGAGATCCTTCTAATAATGAATGACAAAAAAAAGTAATGGAATAGGATGCAAGACAGATTTAAATAATTTTACAGTAGTTTTCACAATATTCAGTACAGTGGTGTAATCAATGCCTGAAGGAAGAATAAATGTTTGAGGTTGGCAATCATTGTGAGTCATAGTATATATTTTTCTCTTCCTTACTTTTTTTGTCCCTTATCATGGGGATGAATGCTTGCTCTAAGCAGAGATGTAAATCAGTTGGGGAAAACAGTAGTACTGAAAGGAAAGAAATGGATGGAAGCAAAATACCCAGTGAATAACTGTTTTTGATGCAAAGCTCTGTAGAGGTTGCCAAACTGTGACCTTGTAGTAATGAAAGCTGTGCCTTTATTTCTTCTGTCACAGCACTTTTCTTACCACATTGCTTTTATTCCTTCTTGAACTGCATATCAGCACAGTCCTGTCTGTCTTTACCACCATCTATATGCCAGAAGATATATTATTTTAAAATTATAAAATTTTTAAAATAATAAAAAAAACCCAACCCACAAAACCCCCACAAATCACTTGATAACATCACTGGAAATAAATAGATTTTTATGGGAATGGAGAGAAACCTTGTTATCTTGTATGCTTAAATAGTTTTCCTTGATTAACAAAATTCAAAACTGTGATTTCCCTGTTCTCTTTCGGGTTTTTTTGTTCTTCTTTTGTATTAGCACATTTTTTCCCTCTCCTCTTTTCCTCTGGCTGAAGGCAATGTACAGGTAAGGAGACTGATAGAATCACAGAATAGAATCATAGAATGTTTGGGTTGGAAAAGACCTCTAAGATTATTAAGTCCAACCATAAATCTAACATTGCCAAGTTCACAAGTAAACCATGTCCCTAAGCACCACATCTACACATCTTTTAAATTCCTCCAGAAAAGGACACTCAACACCTTCCCTGGGCAGCCTGTTTCAGTGTTTGACAACCCTTTCAATGAAGTAATTTTTCCTAATATCCAGTCTAAACCTCCCCTGGTGATTCAGATCATGGCAAATTGATATAGCTCACTGGTCATTTTTTTGAGTGTTTGTTTTTTTTTTTAATTGGTGAACAAGAAACTATTTCTTATCAGGTTTTCGTCTCATGTTTCATAGGATGGTTTTCTATTTGTTTTCCTTGTTAAGGGTTATGTTCTGATAAACTATTTTTCACTTTGTGCAGTCGTGGTGGTTACTGAGAGAGGAAGGTTGTGCTCAGTGGTGGTATGGTTCTACACTGCACCGCAGAAATTGTTTCCTGAGTCTCGTGTTGCATGAGAAAAGAATTGAATTGGCCTGGAGATTAAACAAGAAAAAAAAAGGGAAGGGTTCCCAGGAAGCCTCTGACTTCTTGTTGCCCCGTGCCTTATGTCTAGTCCAAATGAGCATGCAGCTTAGATCTCCTGTATCTGCTGCATAGTCCATGGCTGAGCAGATTGGTGGCCATCATGAGTCAAGACAAAGTACGTGTGCTCTGGCTAAATGTGGAATAGCTCACTCTGTGCAAGACAGGGATCTCTCTGTGTCAGTCACTGCTTGAAGCAGTAGCTGTAGCTACACACTTATAGTAGTATTTCTAAAATATCTGATGCCACATAATAATAATCTCAATACCTGCCCAAATCAAGCATACATCTTTGTTCCCAGAGAAATATATTTCTGGTGGCCCAAGTGGCAGCAAAATGAAACTTGTCTTCTTCCTTTGGAAATAATGAGTTGGGAAGAAAAACTTGGAAAAGCACTTGAGTATTTAAAGCAGACAACATAGTAATAAGTAAATAATTCAGTCATGGGCTGGCTATGATTTTAGCACAGCTAACCAGTTGAGCAAACTGTTTTATGGTGATGTAGGAAGAGTGTTTGAAATCAACGACTCATTTCTCGTAAAAGCAGCTTGATGAAAAAGATAGCCTCACAGAGGACTTGTTTTTATTCTTCTTTATATCACATCATTTCCCTTAGCACACCATTATGGCTGTTAATGATAATATTACCTACTTATCCAGAATGAAATACTGTCTTGAAAAGGCCTCAAGAATAAATTGCAAAGATTTGTGACCATCCTTGACAACCTCTTAAGCCCTAATTCCTGTATTGTGTTTAAAAAGAAAAAAAGTCCTTAAGGGTACAAAAAGTAGTAGTCAGGAAACGTCTTCTGCAAATGAGTCTCTCTGAACTACAAGGTAAAAGCTCGGGTTGTGTATGGAAACATGAGAAACTGGAACCCATGAAACTTCTCCTACATGGTGACTGGCAAATATAGGTGCTGTCTTCCATAGGGGAATGGCAGCATAGATTTCCACCAAGCATCTGTGAAGACTATTTCTCATTAAATGACAAACTGGCTGAAAGGTGTTTACATATCCCATTTTGACAATAGGTGGTTGAGCATTCTATAATTCTTCAGTAGTGGCCCCAGCACTTAAAATGCGTTAGGGAAGTTATTGCATTGCTCCTTTCAGTTGTTGTTTCGCTGCTCTGCACCAAAGGTTTCTGTGTCTCCCTTTTGAAGATCTATAAAAAGACACTTTTTATATAAATAATCACTTTTCTTTAGGATGAAGGTAGGAGAACATGCCGGTGAATGATCTTCATTATTGTCCCTGGAACACTGTGATGAAAGGCAAGCAGAGAATTGGTTTTATGGACTACAGTCTGCTTTTTTTATTTATATATTCAAAGATAAAGAAAGTAATTTCCTCTTAGATATTACAAAGAATTAAGCAGTTGGGTGGCTGTGGTGAGCTGTGTTTCATCTGGGAGGGCCAGTGTAGAAACTCACTGCTAAGTTTTTTCCAAAATAAATACTCAAAAAGGGAAGTAAATAACTTGGAAGTGCAAACTTTGGCTCCTGCCACTCCCCAACTGATCCTGTAAAGCCTGACTTAAAAAAAAAATGTTTTGATTTCAACAGGTTCGTATATGGGAACAAATCATTACACACTTTTGATAATTGAGATAATGTTAAGCTTATCAGCATAATTATTTCCTGCACATTCATGAAATACAATGGGTGAATAACACAGCAGTAGCCGGAGAGAGGCTCATGTCCAGCTGGAGTCACATTCATGGGCGAGTTCAAAACAGGGCCAAGCTTATGAAGGGGCTCAGATATCCGTCACGATGTGGAAACGATGCCTTCAGTTTGAAAAACTTTCCAATCCTACCTTTATCTGCTATGTAACCCCAGGGGTGCCTAAATGATGGAGTCCTTTGATGCTTTGCTTTCATGCTTCTCAGGTAACCGCAGCAGTGCCTCTTTGCAGACTCAGAGTTGCCCTCAACTAAAGCAGGTGGGATGGACTCGGACAACTTAGTTTCTGTATAATTGGGCTTGAAAAATGAGCCTTCCTCATCCTATCTCCTCCATAGACCTCAGTCCTGGAGATTTTCTTTTTAAAGAAGTGGTCTTTGAGGCAGAGCTGGGGATTTGGGTTGTTGTGTGGCTCCTGGGCAGCAAGGTCTCTCCAGTCCAAATTGTGGTGCCAGGAGCACTCACTCAGGAGCTGCCAACCTTATCCTCCCTCTGTGGGTGTCCACGTGAATTACTGGAATGCTTTTTAAGAAGAAGATGCAGCGTATTTTCCAGGAAAAAATAAGTCCTGTTCAAGCTGAAAAAGCCATACGTACTTGCTTTCAGATGAACCAGGACTTGAGACCCCAATATAAATGCACACTATTGCAGCACATGAGCTGTGTGCGTCCATAGCGTGCGAAGGCACATAGAGGCCATGGCTGTGCCTGTAGGTGCTGTGTTACTTCTGAAGGCAACAGTTGAGGATTTGACTGTGCTGAAGGGCTCTGCCTCAGTTTTGCTGCTCATGATGAATTTATAGAGCTCTTCGAAGAATGCATTAGAGAATCTCAAGAATATGGAGGATGACAAGGATTTATTCAGCTATCAATCTGGATGTTTTGGTTTAGCTCTAGGAACAACAAACCAGTACATAAAGGATGGAAGGGTATTGCCTTTCTCAATGACCCAGTGCAAGCAGGACACGCTGGTATGGCAGAACGGGCTGATAAGCTTTCCAGGAGTGATTCTGAGGCTGCTGCTCTTACAGTGGATTTAGTCCTTATATATTTTTTTCCTCCTATAAATTTTCTCCTAAACTTTATAACTTTTTTATTATTTCTTCAACTCTAACTTCGTTGTACAATGATGTACAATTATGTACAAGAGGAAGAAGCAGAAAACTTTTTCCAACGCAAAAGTATGGCTGAGGCTGAAACTGATGCCCTGGGGGAGTTGTTCTACTTTGAAAGTGCTCAGAATTATCTGTTTATCAGACCCCCATCTGCCTGCCAACCTTTATTTGCCTTTAGGTAATACCAATACTTGAACAACACAAGCAATAAATATTGTGCAGTCTTTACTGAAGTCATCCTGCAAAAGGTAACTGAAAGGCCTGGTGCACCTCTGTGTCACCTTCCTTAGTTGTTCCTGGCTTAGGCAATGTGGATGCAGAGTGTATCTCAGCTGCAGAAGTGCACTGAGCATCCTGACCCTGCTGCATCTTGCATCCCCTCTTGACTCCCCTTGCACTGCTGCGTGTGGCTGCACTGTGAAAACAGTCCTGAAGCCTTTGACCTTTCCTTACCTCAGTAGCCAGTTCAGTAAAATACAACACTCACAAGTTTTTCAACCCCCTAACTCTGTCTCTTCCTCCTCGGAAACATAATCGAACAAAACGCTCCTCTTCTTCTGGATCATCACTGACAAATGAGGATACTTTGCTTGAAAACCAAAGGTGCTGATTTCAAGTTCTCAGAAATAATTATAACTTTTCTGCTCCTGGGTTTCTAGGTCAGGCTTCATTAGGGTGCACCAGCTGTAGCTGTGTCCTGTATGTGGTAGATTGGATTAGAATTACAGACATATGAGTCTGCTTTTTCGATTGGAAACAAAAGTACAGTCCACTTGGATGAATAAAGAAAAGAAAAAGTGAATTTAATTCCAGGAACATGATTTAGCTTATACAATACCCAGTGATGGAGCAAAGGAGGCTTATATTGTATTAAAGGATGGATTAAAAAAGAGCAGTGCCAGACAGTCTCATGAAGCCACTGTCAATTTTGTTGCATCTACTGTCAGATATTATATTAGATCCTGTTTCAGGATGGGAGTTTTGGAAAGGGTTGAGGGATTTCCCCTTAAGTTCCACTGCACAATTTACTAGGTATATCTTAGAGCTCTTCTGTTTGCCCTTTCCTGAAAAATCAAGTCCATCACTGGGAGATGCTCTAGCACAGAACAGCCCTTACCTTGGTGTTTTCTAGCCCATGACCTACAATTTCCTTTAGTCCATAAATTACAACTAAGAGGTCTCTCAAAGGTAACAGGAAAGTGAGTCCAGTACCAGAAGACTGAAATTTTTCATGCACCGGTACAGATTCCTACTTCAGTATTTATCTAGGATCTCCAGTTTGAAAAAAAGGTGGTGAATTTTGACCTACCAACATAGTTTAACATCTTTTTTTTGCTGGTCAAGGTCTCCTTTTCAACTATTGCCAGCTCCCACACTCGAACTCCAAATCTCTTTCATCAAGAAATGTATCAAGATGTATGCATCTCCAGTATTCATTAAAGCTGCTCCCTCTAGTGCCTGTTAAAAATAAAGGAACTATATATGTGACATTTAGAAATGGAATATTTATTCCCTAGTTTTCATCTCTCCTTTTGGATAAGGGGAATCTAAATCACCTTTGCTTTGATGATGTATGTTGTTGTTTACCTTTGCTGCAGCGCCCTTTTGGTCTGAAAGCTTCTGTGGTTAATTAGCCAAAATGGCCAGTTGCTTACTTTGAGTACTGATATTACAGCAGTGACGCCTGATAGGCGAAGATGTTCGGTATGGAGCGGTGTCATCATCTGGAACACGTGATCCCGCTGTGCCTGGTATGGGACTGGCTGCACAAATAGCACCCTAAAAGAAACCAAAGATCAGCCAGGGCATCCTGAACAAGAGGTGGTGAGATCTGCATGTGGACTACTGCAGGGTGCTCACTGCCAGCTCCCTTAGTGTGCAGTTGCTGCACTGGAAGAGATTTAACTTCATGCACAAATTAGATGCTCTTGCTGGCTGTGTTAGGGGGACCTTATGATTTCTGGCACTTGTCACCCCAGTATATATCCTTCTCCCTGCTACCAAATTAGTCCAAGACCTCTTGCCTTTCCCTTTCCAATCCCTCCGTAAATGTGCTTTTCCCCATCTTCTTCCAACTGCCCTCCATTCTTTTCCAGCGTCAGCCATAAGCTCATCCCTGTACCCATGTCTCCTTCTGAAGGGGCTGGGACAGCAAACTCTGGGTCCTTATCAGAGTTGTCAGAGAGTAATTATGACTTTGGATCCTCCCTTCTTGGGAAAATGACGTGTTGCTGATGAGCAAAAACAATGGGGCTGGTCCCAGTTCCTGGGATGGTGGCCCTTGTCGGCACCTTCCCCACCAGATGGGGGCAACGGGCAGGTACCTGGCACAAGGGGTCTGACCTCTCAAGAGCTTATGTTGCTCTTTGCCTAGAGCAGGTCTGGAGCCTCTGTGCTGGCACATTCCTGTTCCCTGAAAGTGCTGCCTGTCCCACAAAATAAAACGGTACCCAACTGCAAAAGAGAACAGAGTGGCATAGGTGTAATACAGGGCATTCTTGTAAATAAGCCCTAGTGCTGCTGGTATTGTAGTATATGTGTGTGTTGACTCAGTATGTGTAGGATTTACTGAGGAAGCTGATTGCATTTCAGGAAACTTCAGCTTGAAAGGCTCTAGAGAAAAACAAAACTAGAACTCTTTTCCTTAGGAGGATTTTGGAAAAAAACCCACACCGTGTTCTGATTGACTGAGATATTCATCTTGATTTTTCTTTACCACTGCTCCTCAAAGGATTTGGCGTAGCTCTAACTTAGTTTTGCAAAGGAGGAAAAGCATTTTTTCATTCCCAGTGTGGGCTAGGAGCTTGTCTATATTTTTACTGTACAAGGGAAAGTGTAATGTTGTTTGACATTGGGTTTTGTGGGCAGCATAACATGATTTGAGAAATGCCCTTCTCACTTCAGCAGAAAAAAACATGACCTAAGCAAGTGTGCTGTCACAGCTTCAAAATCTGTGTGCCTGTAAGCCCTGGAAAATGGGCACAGATTAAAGCCAGCTGCTGTAGGCCAAGTTCTCTGTTGCTGCAGCCATACCCAGCATGGGCTGATGGCTTTTTCCTGAACAAACCGTGTAATCTTATTTGTCATCTTTTTGTTTGGGCAAAGTTAAATCAGAGCCTTAAAAAAATCAATTTGGAGGAAACAAAATATTCAAACTAGTCAACTGCAGATGCTCTTTTTAATAAGCGATAGTTTCTGGAGGATTTATTCAGCCCTGTCATATGCTTTGTGCTGGCTGGACTTTCTAGGCAGCTGCAATCCAAAGATAAGTTAACTCTTTTGTCGGGTTACAGTTCAACTCCTAATTTCAATACTTTTTTTGCTGATTATATTATTTATATGTTAGAAAACTCATTTACCTATTTCATGTTGTTTAACCTCATCATAATGGCATCAGGAATGAATAATTGTTGCTGCTGTGGTTTATTGTGTTTATTAGGATAGCACCTGGCAATCAGGTCAGAGCAGAGCTCTGTTCCCAAGCCATGCAAACACCCTGCGTGCCCCCTTGTTTGCTAAATCAGCCCAGCCCTAGTGCTACCTGAAGGTATATAACGGACACTAATGGGTATGTTAATGTAGCATCTTGAATAAGAAGCCTCAGCCAATCTCTGCACTTCAGAAAATTGTTTTAAAAGGTGTCCCAAGCATTTTCAATCCGATTGTGCAATTAAATGACTCTCAACCTTTTGAGGCAAAAAAGAATTGCTGAGTCTTGTGTAACTGAGAAGTCAATGCTTACAGTTTCAGCCTCCAAGATGCTGAACTTGCAGACAAGGCCGTTAGTGAAAGGGCAGGGTTTGAGTTTTATGTTTGAATTAAAAAAAATAGAAAATAAACATGAGAATAGTTGTCCCATTATTTTGCTGATACCAACGTAGAAAACAATTATAGTCATGCAGTTTATCACCGTAGCTCTTCAGACTGTGTTTGCTATGTTCCACTGCGAAGAATCACTGTGTGCAGAAGGTTATTGTTTGCCTTGAAAATCCTTCTTCATTGAATTGCTGTTTGATTTGCAGGGATGTTCTGGACATAAAATTTTATCCAAGGATACTCTTTCCCTGTGAAAAGGTGTTTCAAGGCAGTTTCTCCAGTGTCAGACATGACAAAATGATGCACATAGAAAGTCCCTGTTGCTTTTTTGCAGTGACTACAATTTAACAGCCCCTTTCCCCACAGCCAGAGCTGTGGGGAAAACTTAACTGCCTCTGGTGAACATCAGTAGGATCTGCTGTGTGAGCAAGTCCGCAGCCAGTCCCTTTGTGCATGGGTAGTCTAAAGCATTTGTCCCTGGCATGAAGTCAGAAGAGTCCTAACCCCAAAAGACCAGCTACTGAGGTGGCCTGCATCCTTCCTTTTGTGTTGTGCCGGCAGCCTCAGTGTTGGAGCAGAGCCAGCCACGCTACGGGGGCTTCCTGCGCCCCCCCCCCCCCCCCCCCCCCCCCGGGAGGATCTGGTGCTGGATAATGGAGGGAGGTCTTTGGGGTGTGGGGTACGGTGCAGTCAGCATCTTTGGAAGTGGCACAGAGGAAACCCCTTTCCAATCAAACAAGTAGCTTTGGAGGAAAAATAAGAGTCTGAGGGAGAAACATTCTACTTGCAGCAGTTGTACTGAGCTATTTTGATTTTTATTTATCTCTAAGTAATGTCCTGTTGGGGGTGAGTCAGCTTGGGATATGGCCCAGACCACCTCCTTTGTGATCCTTCAGGGAGGGCAGAGAGCACAGTCCGTGCTCCACAGTGTCTCTTACCAATGCCTCTCTACCTGCTTTATTTTGTAGATTTTAAAAACACTGCAAAGCTGATCTTTTTGTTTTCCCTTTCCTCTCTCTCTAGTTTTGTATGGAGCTGAACCAGCCGACGCTGCCAAACATCCGCAAGTGGAAGGGCCCTAGAGGATGTTGGAAGGGTGTTGTTTCCGAAAAACCCTCAGGCCAGCTACACAAGGTACATTAATCCCTAAGACTGAACTTCGGCTTTGCTTTTATTCCCCCTCTAACCAAGGACATATTTTGAATGTTTAAGGCAAAACATTTTGTCTTTTTTGGCAAGGTTTACTCCTCTTGTTTTTTTAAACTGTTTGTTCCTATAGCTTTCAAGTTCACTGTGCAATTGATTTTTTTTAAGAATTGTTTCCATCAGCCTGTGGCACACTTGTAGAAGAGGGAAGATGTGTGTGTTTGGGGGAGGTATGATGGAGAAAAATATAGTATAGAAATATATCTATAGTATAGAAATATAGAAGTAAGGCAACATATTAGGATAAGGAAAGAGTCCTTGGTTTTGCCTCTGGCCAGCTGCAGTACTTCTGAATTTTTTTTGTGCTACTCAGCTGAGCTTGTTCCCTGGCACAGCACTGGCCAGCATTCACATGAGCTCCCCATTTCCCTAGTTTGCCAGTGAAGACCCTGCAGAGGGGCCATGCACCCTGTCATCCCCATCTGGAAGAGGAGCTTATCTCACATGTTCCCCAAAGTGCTCTGCACAGGTATTTAAAATATGCTGTGGACTCTATTTGAAATCAGCACTGTGCTGCATTGTGCTTTTCCCTGCAGCATCTTCTGCTGTGGGAATATATATATGTACTGTAGCAAGGTACTGATTTATAAGGTGGTGACAGCTACACCTGCTACCCTTGACAATAGTCAAGGCATAGCTACATTGGGCTGAACACCACTAACGGCATCCAAAAGCAGTCTGTTCCAAAGGAAATCGCTCATTTTTCCCTTTAAGGGTGCTAATGAGATTTCAGAGCAAAGTCCTCCTCAGGCTCGAGCCTATTGTTGCTGAATAAGATCATTCTCGTGATGCAGTAATCGCAGCATGGATGTGGTTGTGGGGTGAAAGCAGGAACTGAGGCCTGCCATGTAGTGAGTGATGCTTGGCAGTGCATTGGGCTGAGCACTGTCATTATTAAAGCTGTGGCTGCAGTTGTATCCTGTAACGATGTTGTTTGGGACCCACATTTTCCTTATCTGGCTTTTGCAAATCAAGTTGTATCTCTGTTCACACCTGAGGCCGTTGTTGGACTCTGATGTTTTGGGAGGTGCAGCAACTTTTGCTCCCCTTCTGAGTAAAACACAAGAATGGCAACTAACAGGAGGGGGGAAAAAAAACCAAAACCAAACAAAACCCCACCACCTGAGCAGCACAAGGACTGGATTTCAGCTGCCACTAGAAAGACACAGAAGGTCTGAACGTGTCCAGGGTTTAATAAAATTGCACTTAATTCCAAGGCAGCGTGCAAATCCCCTTCAGGACATTTTTATTCCTGGCTGGAGTTTTCCTTTAGGATCTCTTGTTAGGCCAGATCACTAAAAAAATGAATATAAAAAGTTGTGCAAAGTTATCGAGATTGTTCCCTCTGCTGTTCCTTTTTTTTCCAAGAATTATTAATAATTTTCTGAGTTTCTATGTTAAATCCAGAGCCTTTAGTCTGTTTTTTCCTGAGCTGCATTTCCAAAGATAACAATGAAAGTTTTGACTATGAGCTGACTAATTAAAAATCCTCATCTATCTTGTTTTACTGGTAAGGATGTAAGGATGAATTGGTTCCCAAAATGATGGGAAAAGTCTGTGTCCAAGCTAAGAATAGAAGCGGTATCTACTGACTTTTCCTTTTAGTTGCTTTAACAGAAATCTGGCTGTGCTGGAGAACTATCCACGAAGCCAAGAGGTCTGCTCTGCCCCTTGTGTTAGTTAATGAGTCCATCAGGTTTGAACAGGGTGTACACAAGTGCAGTGCAGTGAAGTAAGGCAGCGTAACCCTGAGTGTACAGAACCTTCAGCACCAGCTGACCTCGGTATGCCCTACAGGGTTAAATAATGAAAAACGGTGGATGGGGCTTCAGTCTTGTCATTCCACACATCCAGAGCATTTGGCCTTCAACCAACCAATTACTTTTGACGACCATGTTGATATGAAATCTGGGGCCAGGGAATAGTGAAGATCTGTTGACAACAGTTCTATTCTTCCACATCTTTTCCTATAGTAGCTTTCAGACCTTAGACTTCTGACTGGTGGCATAATTTTGTCAGTATTTTAAAGGGAGGTTATCTAAAGGAGCTACCAAAGGATTTTAGCCAACCTTAATGCTTTTTTTCAAAGCTTACAGGAAGTCAGTAGAGCAGATAACACTTACTTATTGCAGCTGAAATGGAAAAACTTCTTCCTTGCAATGGATTTAACTATGATTCACTAAGGGAAATGAGTTTGAATGATACCAGAGAAAATGGTGTCTGGCTGATGGAAAGAGAGGCTGACAGACTTTGAATTAGATACTGCTGCTGGTGTGACCGGGGCAGGCAGCTTTCTGAAAATGCCAATTCCACATCCTGAAGTAATAAAAAAACCCCGCACAGGATAATAGAAACAGAGCTGAAAGGAGCGGAAAGCTGAGTGTCAAATGTTTGAGCTGGAAGAGAGACAGAGAAGACTGACAGGGCTGAGAGGTCTAGACCAGATTTCATGCCAAGTGACTCAAGGAGCCTGGATATTTTTAGCTTGTGGGTGACAGAAATCTGTGAGATGGCATACGGCGTGGGGAGAAGGAACAACCGTGTGCAGCATCATCTGCTGCAACCCTAGCAGTTGCCCAATGAGACCAAGAGGCACTGAGCTCAGGGTTAGGCAAACAGTCCTTATTTGTCTATGGGTAATGAACTACCTTGTTATTGGCCACGTTCAGAAGAATCTGATGCCTTGCCTAGACTAGGAGGAAATGAGGACCGTCTCAGCCCAAACACATGTGTGAGAGGTGGCATCTTTATCTCTCACCCACGCAGCGGTCCTGAACTCCACCTATATAAGATAAAACAGTGTGTTAAATCCTTGGCTGGTCCAAGCAGTGCTGAATTTACCCGTGTGTCCGATAGCCAGTGTGCAGGTGTGAGGGGCTGTGAGTAGCAGAGCAATATGTGTTTCAGCTCAGCACACTCAGTTTTCATTGGGGCTGCGTAAGGAGTGTTCCTCCCACATCTGGTGAAGCTTTTGGCCAGGTTGAGATAAAGAAGCATTTCTACCTCTTTCTTTATCTTCTACTGATAGCCTAAGATTTCGTTTCTCCTTTATGCTTGTGCACAGTGAGTTTGGCTTCCTGCCCTCAGCAGGTGCCAAGCCCGATATAAACCTGCATCATCTTTTACTGCCTCTGCTTATTTTGGGAGTGATGTACACCACTGACAATACCATCAGTGGTACTGAAACTTGTGGGCTAAAGTTTCACCTAGGGGGCTGGGTTTAGGCAGAATATTTTTATTTTACCTTCTTACTACTAGCTTTTCTCTTATTTTTTTGTTTAAATTCCAGGGAGTTGAATATTCTGGCTTCCTCTGGGATACAACAGCTGGCATTGAACTGAAAGACGCTTCATCTCAGGAGAGTGCACAGACTAATGGCAATGGGAGGCACTCATATCCTCATCCATATCTTGCACATTTCAAGGTAAGTGCTGTTGCACCAACCTGCTCTTGCAGTATTGAGCTTTTATTACAAAAATTGGACTAAGAAGCTGGAAAGACACAGAGTCTTCTAACAGATAAAATTTTGCATGAGGCTCTAACCCATCTCATCACTTCAGCACTGTTTCATGGCCTGTTTATAGGTCAAGGCCATGAAACATACCCATGTAGGGCCTTTGTGGATATGGCAGATCACCAGAATCAGTCCTTCCCTTCGCTCCTGTGGGCACAAACCCTGCCACAGGGCAGCATTTGGGCATATTGGGCTTGGTGGATCTTCAGTAGCATCCACGGCCACTGAATTCTGTCACCTTATTCTGCTTTTTTCACCTTGTTCTGCTTTTACCAAACTGACATGGCAAGAACAAGGTGCATATCCAGCAGCAGCCAGCCACAGGGCTGTGATTCCTGTCAGTGCCACAGACTGTGAGTGGAGAGGGGTAGTCAAAATGGTTATATATAAATATAGAAGGCACAGTGCTCCTGAGAGACTAAGGCTGATCTCTCACATGTTGCTGGCATACTTCAAAGTTTCCATTTAAAGCTTTTTCATGAGGCTGAACCCATCTAAAAGAACATCACACATTTTGGAAACAGTTCTCATACATATGCTTGAGTGAGCATACAGGCTGTGATGAAGGGATCCAGTCTGGGGAACTTGATATCTCTGGTAATGCTTTGAGAGAAGCATTAATAAAATAAATATGGGTACATAAATTACTATTGATAATTAATATTAATGAATTAATGGTGTAAACAGGTAAATATTAGGAGTAAGTATTACTTGTGCCATATGACACAGTGAATTCCAGAAGGTAAGCAGAAGATTGCAGGCAGGCAACAGCCCCTTTCAAGGTACATTAAGTTTCTTGATTAGACTCTGACAGGTCATAGCTAATCACAAGAGAGTCGTAATTAGCACATGTGATTACCGCAACATTATTTGTAGCTTATTAACAACTGGTTTTGCATAAACTGATTTTCATAAGCAGCCAGATTCTTTCTGCAGCCATGGGGTGGGGAGAAGCTGTTTGCTTATGCAAACCAGTTTCCCCAGAGGGTACTAGGTTATTGCAAACAGTTACAAAACACATCCCCCCCTCTTCCTCCTAAAACCAAGACCAACCAAAACACACCACACACATAGCAAAGTAAGTCCTAGTCACCCAGATTTACCCCCAAAAGTACAAGAAACAGGCACGTGGTTTTGCTTTGTGACCTTACCTTCCTTGTCTGCATGGCACTGATTTCTCCTTCCTCCCGCAGGTTGGGATGAATGATCTAACGCTGGTTAACCTTCATCTGGCCTTGTCACCCTCGGCAGGAGAGAATATCGGGAAGAACCACGACAGCCACAAACTGGCAGCCTTTGCACAGACTTTGCAGGAGACTCTGAAAGGTATGGTGCTTTTTTTCCTGCCAGCAATCACGTGCACGCGGGTCGTCTGATCTAATCAAAAGGAATTTAAAAAAAATACAATCTGTCTCAGTGCGAGTTTCACAAATATCCTCACGTGCTTTGCATTGTCGTTACTGATGTTCACATTGATCCATAGCATGGCAGATGTGCTTTTCCCCTGCTTGTTGTCTTAATGGCAGAGAGGATTCTGCTGCATTTGACACCATTTTTTTCAAATAAAGTTCCTTCTGATTTTATGCTAGTGTAAGAGCAAGTTCAGCCAAAAAAATAAGACTCTATTTTAAGTGCTTTGTGGAAATGACACCTATGTGATATCAGAACAAAGCTTAATGGCTTTTTTTTTTTCCAAAATAAATAGATCCTATATATTTACTTCTGGATAATTGGAAGCACTTTGGAAAACCCAGAGCAAATCAGGAGATGGCTGCTACCAAGAAAAGAGACCAGCAACCAAAACCTGTTTTGGTACCTGAGTGTGATATGCAGGATAATTGTGTTGTTTCCAAATAAGATGCTCTGGGTTTGCATCAGCATGAGGGACACCAGAATTTAGACCTGAATTTGAGCAATGTAATAGCCAGCTGAATTTCTTTCCTCATTTCTGAGAATTTGCTTCTTGCTTTGAAGGTTTCAAATTAAATTCAGCTTCCTATGAAGCAGAACAGCACATTTCAGATCCTAAATGTTGCTAATCTTGCTGCAGGAATAGAAAAAATAGCCGTTCATTTACTGCTTCACAGAGATGTAACAGGTTTACAAGGTTATATGTGTGATGATTTTCAGCTTGGCCCAGTTTAGCAAGCAAGACTGGTCACTTGGAATCATTAATATCCCTTTTGTGTAACACAAGAGGTATTTGCAGTTTTTATGCATATTCTATTGTTTTTCCTTTTGTGCTGTAAGAAGTCAGTGAGAGCTATTTTTAAATGCTACTGGTTTAAGTATTTGTCCATGTACCTTGAAACTGGAAAGGATGGAAGTAAACAAAAGGATTGTTTGTTTAATCCCTGAAGGCTGAACTGAGACACGAGTAAATGTGTAGCTCTTCCGAAATCAAGAGTTGCATTTCCACTGCATCTAAATTAAGACTTTTGGCATTAGGGCTTCTCCTTATTTCATGTTTATTTTCATATGGTAAGCACATTAGTGGAGCTTGTTCTTGACTTAGGCTTTCACAACAGAAGACATTCAGATTCCCCCAAACTTGTGGGATATCAGTCTTGTTTCCTAAATAAGTGGTAGTGCACACGTGTTACTTTGAAGTGCTGAATTATCCTGCCAAAATCAATGTCATGCTTAAAATTACCACTGTCCTTCAATTTCTTCCAAATCAATTCATAAAACATGGGTAGTAAAGACTGATTTATCTGTGAATACTGCAGTAAATTGCAGTTTCTTCTCCCATTTTGCTAACAGGTGCCTACACTGCTGTTTTTCATTCTGCACATGAGCATCTAAGAAAATTTGGTTACTATCCACAGCCTCCTGTAATGCAGAGCAACTAGTGCCCCTGTATTTCTTCCATCAGACTAGTGGGTTGTGGTTCCTTCTTTCTGCTCTTTTTTTCCCTTTAGCAGTGCCAGAGAGATGTGGTGGCTGTTGGCTGCTCATAGCTAACTCTTTGCAGCAGCCCTTCTGCCTTCTCTCAAGAACTCCACTTGGTCATCTTCAGTGTGGTGGCCATGGGCAACATGCAGGTGCTATTCTGGATGTGCTGGTAGTGCTTGGACCAAGGGACCAGGGTGTCAGCTTAGTCATCTTCTCCCATTCAGCTTGACCATATTCCACAGGTTACTTGTGCATTGGGCACTAGGCTTAGAAGACCTCTGAGAGGTGGTAGGGAGCCTCATAACAGTCAATAAACCATCACATCCTTCTCATCATCTGCTTCTCGCTTTCTCCAGGAAGGATTTGAGGATATTTAAGGGTCTGTTTGTTTCATGAGGGGACTCATCTGCGGCATGGGAAGGTAAAGGAGAGTATCCTATAAGTTTCAATTTGGACTGTCACAGAGCAAAGGAGGGTTTCCTGGTTCCTGCAGGAAGGCAGGTTTAAACCCTGCAGGCTTCTTCAGGCACTGAAGGTCCCTCAGCTGGCACACTGGTGCTTAGCTGCTGTGGCACAGGGCTGATTTAAGGCAGCACTTTGGTTTGCTGGCCGAGAGCCACCCACAGGCACTGCTAAAAGTTGCTGGTGCTTCAGTGAGGGTGCAGAGCCATTTGGAAACAGACTGGACCTTTTCCTCACCTGAAGAGTCCTCTGTTAACGAGAGTAGGGTTGCTTTGAGCCCAGTGGGTCTGAATGTGTGTGGGAGCACCCCTGAGAGCTCATGGGGCACGTTCCTGTCTGCTGTGGGCTGTAGTGCCACCACGTCCCACCAGATGGAAGCTCTGGGTCCTTATGGGAAAGCATAGTCCATGGAGGGACCTTTTCAGTAGAAGATGGGTTGGTAAGGGAGCCCTTGCTGCTCTCTTCTATAGGAGGAAAAGGAGGACAAGATTGCATCAGCTGAGGAGCCTCTGGCTCAGGCAGCCTCTGCTGCTCAGTCCTGAGGAGGGGGGAATAAGCCCTGCTGGTCTAAAACTGATTTCCTCCAAAAGAGGAAAATCACATCACAGCATCAGTAGCATTGTCTCAAATTTATTTTCCCCCCACACCTGATTGTAACTGTGGACATTGTGACTAAAGTTTCCAAACAGTTATCATCTCTCATTATGGGCAAGGGCTTGAATTCTTCTAGACCTTTTGCTAAGTTTGGCCGAGAACCACTGGGGCTGATCCATGAGACTCCTGAGACCTGCAGCTGCTGCCTGGCGGCTCTGCTCCCTGCCTTGGCTGAGGGACCCCAGGGGAGGCTGATTAGGTGCAGTCATGCACCCAAAACGATCCAAGTAGGTTTTCTGCTTTCCCTTCTTGATGTCTCTTGGGAGCTACAGCAGGCAGATGAGACACAAAGCAGCTGTGCATGGCATTGCTGTCGCAGGAGCTGGCAGAGGCAGGAGCAGAGCTGAGAGTGAGCCAGCACAAAGGGAAATTAAGTTGATGGTTATCTGGAGAATTGGTGTTGCCTGCTTTTCCTGCTTAGAGCAGAGCTGCCCAGCATTTTCCCTGGTGATTCGCAGTCATGGGAAGCCTCAGAAGCTTCTGCGAGAGAGTATCAGAAGCAATACTTTGCCTCCCCAATGGTAAATCAGGTTTCAGCTTCTTTAACACACCCCAGCCCATTCTGTCTGTCAGCTTTACGCTGCATTCTGATTTTATGCTTAGTTATTCTGCATACAAGAATTTACGTGGGTGAAGAATACAGTGACTCACTCCCTGTGCACACAGCAGGCTGATTTCTTACCTCCTTCTCAGTACACATCTAGGTGCTGGATCTTCCTAGCCTCTGCTTTTTCTAAGCCATCCAGAATGGAGCAGTCAGTTAAAATTTTCACTTATGAGTATGTGTTTTTCATAGGTTTTTCACATAAGGGAAATAGGCTTGATGATTTGCAAAAAGCATGAGTATTTGAAGAATAAGATAGCATCGAATATGTTTTTGCATAGGGTCAAGATACTGTTGTTAAGATCCCTGTCTCTCCTTAATTTTTAAAGACCGCCTCCAAAGGATGTGGTTGAGAGCTTTCTGTGATGGCCTTTCCCCACTTATATGGCTGAGTTGAAAGCATGGAAGAAGCCAAGTGCTGCCTGGGCCATTAAGCAGGCATTAGTCCTGTAGAACTGAAGTGGTGTGGTCACATTTCAGGCTTCCTGTTTCTGCCAAACAAGAGATGTTGGGTTTTATGCAATGAGATGCATGCAAAACTGGGAGCTCGTAGCAAGCACTATTGTCCCACTATTTCTTTTGGGTTCTGATGGAGCTTTAAAAAGCTCAGGTTCAGAGTTGTTTTTTTTAATTTCCTTCAAAGGTGGGAAGGCCATTGTCATGAATGATTTATAGAACAATGTTTAAACCTCATGTCATTTCCAGTATGATTAGTGACTTGCAAAGGGCAGAGAAACCACAAATAGTTTCATCAGCTTTTCATCACCCCTCTGCATCTTAGCTAGCAGCATGTTTTGAAGTGTTCGGTTTTGTAAGTCATACGTTTTCAATCTCATAGCTTTCCTGCCCTTTCCCAATTCATCTTTCATGCACTGCAAGACAGGAGTGGAATAGATGTTGTTGTTGAACTTGCGCTCCCTCTCCTGGCTGGCTGCTTCTACAGCAACAGCACAAAACGGGGAGGTTTATCCACGAGCACTAGGTATGGTAGAGCAATCCGTCTGTCAACCCCACCTTCTCCCACACTTCACTCCCAGGAAGAAAAAAGCTTGCAGGTTCTCATAATTCTCTTCTCTGAAGTCGTCTTTGGGATAATTTTCGGTGCACCTGTGCCTCATTTTAGCACCTTCATCCTTCTCTAGTACCAAGCCGTAAACCAGCAACATCTCTGGTCAGCTGTCAGCATTCCTGAGTTTGTCTGATCAGACATTTCTGGCAGTGGTTTGAGATGGGCATCGGGGCATGTGCGTTGTCCCCTTACCTCAGTGCACAGCTGGGATGTCTACAACTGCAGTTGTGGAACTAGGAGAGCACACATTGTGGATATGAAATTAAGGTGCAGAGTTTATTTTCTCACTTCATTGGGGTTGGAAATAAAATATAACTGAGATAATTTTCTATTCACATGAAGACAGGATTTTTTTTTTTACAAGCATTTCAAATAATTTTCTTTGTTTCTTTGAAAATTCAGCTCTAGACAAAACCTTAGACATCCCAAGTTCAGCAGTATTCCTTCAGTCAGCCAGGCAAAGGAAAGCTGCTGTACTCAAGGAGTGCCTGTGTGGTTTGTGAACTCATCTTCTGCCATCAGGCTTGCAGGCTGCTCCTGAAGCTTGTTCCTTGGGATTTCTTATATGTAGAGGGTTAGAATGAGCACTTTTGAGATTCTAGTATATATAACCATAAGGCTGTGATCCTCACAAAAGTCTCCATGACTCTTACAGCAAATCTACAAAAAGACAAAGTCAGTTCGAGTTAAAGCCTGTATGTGTTTATTGCAGAAAAAATAAAAAACAAGCTTACAGAGTCACATATTTCTAGAAGCCTCTAAGATCAGAACTGGTTGTCTTTGTCCCTAACAGTGAACAGCAAGCAAAAGACACCGCTATAAATGAGGTGGTATTTAAAAACAAGCATGAAATGTGTACTGGCTGTTTTTAGACATGAAGAGAATTGCCATGAATAAATAGCCAGTGTAAAAGGCTTAAAACAGCATTTCTTCCAGGAGTTCAGAGTAAAGTCAGCTTGGTTACTCAGTACTTGTATTTTTCCTCCTCCCATTTATCCTCCCTCCCTCTTATACTGAAGTGATGGATGTCCTTTTCTCCTACTCATTTCTATTATTCCTGTTTTCTAGGAGAAAAAGACGTAATTATCCTTGGAGATTTTAACCAGGCCCCGGACAGCAGTGACCATGACATCCTGAGGAAGGAGAAGTTCCATCACTTGGTCCCTTCCAGCACCTTCACCAACATCAGCACAAAGAACCCACAAGGGTCCAAGTCGCTGGATAACATCTGGATCAGCCGGAGCTTGAAAAAGGTTTTCACAGGTAGAGTTGCTTTTTAGTGGGGTTGGGTAGCTCTGAGTTAGGTTTCACAGCATGTGTCACGCTTGGACAGTATTACTTATCTTTTTCTCTGTGATCCTTTTTCATGCAGGCCACTGGGCTGTTGTGCGAGAAGGTCTTACAAACCCATGGATCCCTGATAACTGGTCCTGGGGTGGGGTGGCTTCAGACCACTGCCCTGTGGTTGCTGAATTTTACCTGGAAAAGGACTGGAACAGGAAGGAGGTGACACGAAACGGCAACGGGGTGATGGTCGAGCGCAACGACTCCCATGCTAAACACGAACGATGACCTGGACTTGAGAGTGCCTCTTCTGCACCCCACGGAGCAGTCGAAGGCTCTGTTTGCTCACTGCTTAGTGGAGCAGGACTGTCTCCCCCTCTCCCTCCTTCTGTTCTCCTCCTCACACCTAGAAAGCATCAGCACTTGATTTTGGTGGCTCTGGCTTTGTGCCCCTCCTGGACGATTGGGGGTTGTACCATAACAGAGGAGCAACCTGCAGTTTTTCTGCAGTGGACATTTCCATGCCTGGAGATCTGGATGAGAATTGTACAAAAAATAAAGTGTACTTTTAATACCGTACAGGATCTTTGCTCAAACACAGCTGAGCAGGGCTTTTGCTGCAAGCATAAAGGGGAAATGATCATTATTTCCCTTTGCCTTCTGGTAAATTGAGGGAATAACAGTAAGAGAGGACCCAAAAAGAGACACACCCATGGAAATTCTTGGCAAATCACACATGCTGTTCAGCACTTGCAAAAGCTGCTGGAGCTGGTCCCTTCGTGAGCTGAAATGAGGTCTGAGTGGTCCCCCTGTCTCAGCCCAGAGAAGCCGTGTTCTTCTGCAGCCCTGTGGAGATGTGGGTGCCTCTCATCCTTCTCTTTCTCTCTTATGCTCCTGGCAGGGTGCATTTTGCCCCAGAAGGGCTTCCTGGGGCTTTGGCTGTTTGTTTGGTGTGCAGCATTCGGTGTTGTTTTTTCCTGCACACTGGCTCTTGGAAACTGAGAAACCACTGACTTGTCTCTCTGCAGAACCTGGTTGATTTCTCCAATGCCCTTTGCCTTGCTCTGTGTTAGGGATATCACAGGAGTAGCTCTTATCCTCTCTCTGACCAGCACTGCAGCTGGAGCAAGGAGGGATGATGAAGGAGGAGATGTAGCCCCACGTCTTTCTCTAGAGTCAGTGTTATGAGCAAGGCTCTGTATCAGGGAGAAGTAGATCATGTATCAGTGGGATGTCTGTAGACTAACCAAAAGTCACATGGTCACTGCAAAGGCTGATGCATGTCTTGCGCTGGCCTCTGCACATCTGTTCTGCAGGAGGACATCATTTTCAGTTTCTTCCTCTGGGAGATCAGGCAGTTATCATGGAATCATAGGATCATTTAAGGTGGAAAAGGCTTTTAAGATCATTGAGTCCATTTATAAACCTAGCACTGCCAAGCCCACTGCTAGACTATGTTCCTAAGCACCACATCTACACGTCTTTTAAACACCTCTAGGGACGGTGACTCAATCACTTCCTTGGGCAGCCTTTTTCAATTCTTGACAACCCTTTTGGATCCTTCCTGCTGCTTCTTCATCCTTTTCCACATGGCATAATTTTGCTGCCCCAACCTTAATTTGAGCAGCACCAGATCCCCCCCCAAGCAACTCTCACTGGACCACTGCAAAATATAGATAAGGATGCAATAGAATTGCCTTAGTCAAAAGAATATCACATGAGATGAGCAGCAGTAAAATTCCCAAGAACAGACTCATTCTATTGTACCAACTAGTGTTTGGTAGTGTTTCCCTGCTATAAATATGCTTGGAGGCTGTAATGACTTTATAGCTCTAGAAATGAAACTTGAAAGGGCCAGATCCCATTTAATCTGCTGCAGGTGTAAATAAATGCAGAGGCACCAAAGCCTAGAGAAGCACCTGCAGCCTCCTGTGTGGGTAGTGGTCTGCAAGCAGCAGTGCTTGTAGTTGCAGGAAAGGCCCTTCCTTTGGTTGATGAGTTGCCTGTTACCATGGGCTGCTAATAGGGAAAATCTGTCGAGCCACTCTTGTAACCTCTGTGTGAGCTGTGGGGAAGGTTAACAAGGTTGATCTGTAGCCTGGAGGTTGCTCAGCCCAGCCTGCTGGGACGAAGTGGGGATTATTTGGTGAACGGAAAGATGCCTTGGAGTAAGATGGGTCCTACAAGGTCAGAGGAAGGGTGATACCTGCTGGTGGAGATCTGCTTTGCATGGACCATCAGTATGAGGTATGTTCCTTCTTAGTTCACGCTGGGAATCGGCAGTGCCTGACCGTCCTGAGGGTTTCACTGGATTTAAAAATCTTGCTTTACTTTTTGTGTGTGACATCCTTGGAGGATGCTGAGGTGGTTTTGAGCCTGATGGATTTTGGATTTCCCTAAAGCATTTTTCATGTTGTGGTGCTTTAGAAGGTTGAAGTGGTGGCTGGCTTCCTCCTGTGACTGTGGGAGCAAAACTGAATAGCAATTTTATTTCAAAATGCTTACAGTAGAAGCTAGGCTAGGCTGGCTTTCTGTGGATGTGTTGCCCCGACAGCACCCTGGGAGGCAGTAATGATGGAGGCAGAACAGAAACAATGAGTCTTTCTTGCAAAAGGCCTGATACAGGCTCTGCACCTTTCACATTTCGGGCTCCCCTTAGGAGCCCAGATTTTGTGAGGCTGGGTCCTGCCTCATAAGTAATGTCACCAGCAGCTGCAGACTGATTTGGTCCAGGTTTTTGTTTTCTGAAGTATAGTTACACAGCAAACAGTGGTGGAGCAATTCCCTGCCCACTGCACGTGGAGCCTGGCTGCTTTCTTGCAGTTAAGCACTACCTCTTGTCTCCTGACACGTGACAGCCCCAGACCTCCCACGGCCAGGTGAAGTGGTGACAGCTGGTGCACAGCCCCCTGAGGTGGTTGTGGAGACCCTGCAGTAGTGGCTTCTGCAGGGGACCTCTGGTCTTCCCCTGGCAACCTCTGAGAGGTGACTCCTGGTAGGGCAGTGTTGAGTTCTCAAGCTAAGTTCCTACCTTTTAGCACCTCCTGGAATAAAAGCTTAAAGCAGTGCCCCACTCACCAGGCTGAGGAGGGCACATCTGCTCTTTGATCTCTCCCCTTTGCTCCCTGTTGTGAAGGCTTTTAAAATATCCACAGCCAAATTATTCTTCTTTCTTAATTGCTCTGACCTGTTTGCTTCATGGCAAAGCCTCTGCTTTGTCCTGTGAGCTTGTTAGAAGCATTTATTTGACAAATGTCCATTTGGTCACTTGGCTTTACAGCATTGTTGCACAAAGCAGTGCTGCAAATGGTCTGAAAGAAAAAGGAGTTGCAATACAGGAGCAGTGTTTTGGAGAGCTGTTAAAAACCTCTGATGAGCAAACACAACTAAATAACTGCCCTGGAAATGGACTTCCAAGAACCAGGTTATGGCGCCAGGAGGCTGAATGACTCCTGGTACAGCAGGGGTGGAAGCATGATCACAGAAGGTGCCAAGACCAAGGCTGGTTACTCTTGAGCCCTTGCAGGCATTGGTGGTCAGCGTTCCTATAAAAGGACAGAAAAGTGTCAGCCCGAGGATTTCCTAGATATCTAAATGCCATCTTTAGAGAGTTAATTTTTGGTTTTAAAAAAGGTGTCTGAAAGAAGCTTGCTGGCCCCAGGCAGGAGCAAAACCTATGGGAAGCAGATCTCCTGGGGCAGCACCTACTGTCATAAATTCAAGCACTCAGAAATGGGGTGGCCCATATTTAGGTTCTGAGCGTTTTCTTAGCTGCAGGAAGCAAAGCAAAGGCACACAGGCATTTCCCAGCCTTTGACTTTCCAGATTTCACACTTTGATGCAGTGTTTCTGGATAGGAAAAACTTCTTAGGAAGTTCATGTTTGTTTGCTTTTCTGAAGCAAAATGCAAAGTTCTCCCCTGTGAGAAGAGTCGCATTGACTGTAAAGCAGGGCTCTCACGGGAAACAGCCTGCAGCAGCTTTTTTCATCCTTGGGAGAGGTGCTGCTGTGACTCTTTGTGAATTCGATGCCCTTGGGATGTGACTGAAGTGTCTTTCAAGCAGGCTGCATAGCTCTCGCTGTCACTACTCAGCAGTTCTGGGCTGGGTCCCACATCCCGGAGAGCAGGACGTGACTGCAATTCCAGACAGGTCCCTCAGCTGCTTACTCCAGCCTGTGCTGCTGCCTGGATCCTCCGCTCATTCACATGGGTTTGGGTTGTGTTTCCTCCCCCTGCTCCTGGTAAAACACTTTAGGAGATAATAAAGCTTAACATCTCAGAACTTTGGAGCTGCTGAGAACATACCTTCTATGAGAGAATGGCAGGTACCATCATGGAGGTGTTGCTACAAACGTTTCGCTGTTCTCCGTGACATATTGACTGCTGCCAGTTACTGCTTTGGTTATAAATAATGTCAGGAGGCTGCAACTCTGCAATCGAGTGCCTCTTATGAGAGGCCACACATATATAGGGCAGTATATAATATAAATACATGTGCACATTCAAGCACACCCTTTTCTCAACAGGTTGTACCATAAGATGAGATTTTTGGTTGGTTGGTTTTCAGGTTTTTAAGTCTTAAGTCATTTTTACCTCCATATCTGGAAGTAAAAAATCTCCTGCGTAGAATCAAAATAGATAAAAGGACTTAATCTAGAGTACCCCCAGGTTATGTGTATGCTTAGGAAATATGTGGCTGAGTGACTCTTCGATGACCCATCCTTTTGGCCATTCATAAATGGTGAGATGTTTCCAGCCTGAGGGACATCCAAAGGTGCCTCCTTATCAGCTGTTTGAAAGCACAAGACTTGTTTAAAAAGAAAATAAAATGGAATGTGCACAGACCTGAATTGCAATATTGCTCAGACTTTATGTGAAGAGATAACACAAGGAGCACCAAAACCAAGCTCTCGGAGAACTTTCCCACCAGTTTTCAGTGAGTGGCTTTCAAGGAACACTCTTGTGTTCTCTCATTTGGGAAACTTTAACCTGATTCTTTCAACTGTAGAACTATTGCTCATTTTCCTAGTCATTTCATGGTCATGCTGCTATTCCCCTTTGCACATGAGGTTTCCCCAGCTGTTTTAAAGTGATTTTTCACCCTGTCCTTGTCCACCCAAGTGCTCCCTTGGGTCAGAAAGGTGCCAAAGAAAAAGTGTTTGTGCTAGGTTTCTTCCCTGCCTTCTTCCCTGTGCCTAGGGGAATGTATAGAGATGTATGTGGAGACCCAAAGAGTGGCAAAAATATTTCAGCAGCACCATAAGAAATTAATTTGGACAACGTTAATGGGTATTGCTATGCCTTGAAAGGTAATCCTGATGGAACATTTTTATTATTGAATCAAAGTAGATGAATGGGTTTTCAATATCCAGATTTTCTGGATTTAATCTAATATAGACTTTCAGATGTGAAAAGTCCATAATGGTTCAGTGAAGCCAAAATAGATTCTCTCCTCTGTAAGTATATTACAGATACACAATCTCATTTTAAACTACATACTTCTTAATTTGGTGCTAATATATTAAGAAAATTATTAAGACACTTTTAAATGAACACTTCCTTAAAAAAACCCAATTGTTTCAGATGTTTCCTTTTGCTTTTCTTTTGGCTTAGGCAGTGCCTCTCTCAACTTCCACCCTGACTAATGTGTTGTCAGACTTCCATCCTGGTTTTCAACATACACGATTTCCAGCTTTTCCTTCCTCACCAGGCAGAGAGGAGCATCACTTAGTGCTCAAGTTGCTCTTGAAACTGCTTGCAGGGCATCCAGCGTCACAAGCCTGTCACTTGAGTGCTGGAAAAAGGATTTCAGAGTTGCAGTAGCCTTACAGATAACCTGTAACAAACGTGAAATTTATTCAGTACTGAAATATACCTGCCCAGCAAAGCTTGAGTGTTGTGGTTCACCCCACTGGCACTGCAGAAGGGGTATCTGGGATGCACTGGACAAGTGAGAACAGGGGTGATTTGGGAGCCTGCAGAAGGGGGGAAATTTCAGGCTGAGTTTTCCAAGCTAGCTAGAAAAGGAGGGAGAATGTAATGCAATAATATTTAGGTATCTTGCAAGGCACATCAGCTAATGAGTTTTCAAGTATTTCAAGAGTCCACAACCCTTAAATGTTACCCTTATTTATACACGAGGAAGCTGAAACATACGGAGATAACAGGACTCCCTGGAGATAAGGAAGCACATTTTATAATGTGAGAGGGGACAAGAAGCCCTGAAATGAAGTAGTGGAGAAGAGGTGGGGTGTGAAAGCGGAACATTTGGAATTGCCATTTCCCACACGGATGGCGCTGGGAAATGCACGGTAGCCAAGTGGCTCCAATGATGCCTCAGACCATAACCTACAAAAAGAGAGGGTGTGTAATTTCCTCATGAGCAGCTGGGCCTTCTGACAGAGCAGAGTGAGCCGTACCCAATATAAGACTTCAACAGACGCTTTGTGACTCCAACCCCAAGTGATGTTTTTCAAAACTACATCAGAAAGCCATCTCTTCCACATACAGCTTGGATGTCCAAATAACTGTAGAGCCAATGCTATTGAAAAAGACTCAATACTCTCACACATGATGTAATATTCAGTACTCTTGTCTCTGTCATTCTTTCATTTATTTTATTTGTAAAAGTTGTATAAAATGCCTTTTAAAATTGGTATGGTGAAATGGGGACTCTTTTCCAATGTTGACCAGTTTCTGTATAGGAATAATGCAGAAGTAGGGAGACATGGATACACAGCAAAGCAACTGAGCCAGACTGCTAGGAAAGGCTGTCATCACATCACTGACATCATAGAACCGGGTAATGATGTGAGCTCACATGCACTGCTGTCCATACACTTTATTACAGAACTTCACTATCATGATTTAGTAACCAGCCTCTTCACCGTGAAAAAGAAAAATTCAGGAAAGTTTACAAAAGCTACACTTCAAAATTGGAAACACTTTTACAAAGGAGGAAAGACAAATTTGATGCCAAAACTGGAAGCTGGTAGCTTCACCTATTGCTACAGTTATTACTTTGATACCGACCCCTGCCAGACTCCAACCTTGCACAAGGCAAATCTATTCCTAGAGTAATGAAGAACAGAAGTTTGATGGTACCAACTGCTTTGAAGAAAATGTGATGCAGGTCTTCAGTTAAAGCAAGAAGGCCTGCAGCAGCATGTAGGGCTACAGAGTTGTAAAGGAATCAACTGGCTGTTGAATGAAGGGCTATAGGTGTGGTATTCCATGGCAAAGCAAGGTGACAAGCACAGCCTCCTGGTTTCAAGGACATGTTTCAAGGACTTAGATTATAAGACATTTCTACTACGGGAGGAGGAAAAGCACTTTGTTTATGTAGAAGTCACTGGAGGAAGGCAGGGATCTCTCCTATAAGAAAAAAAAATAGTTCAAAACTGTCTCTTTCCTAAAGGACAGGTGCTTTTGCATACCTCTGGGTCAGAAAAGTGAGCCAGATTTTTCCATGGTGTAGATCAATCAATCTCTGCCCAATTTACTCCAAAGGCAGCTTTTGATTTTTGACTTGACCTCAGCCACATGTGGCTTTCTTGTTGCTTCTGGTAAAGGAGCCAAAACCTGGAGCAGGTGGATGTGTTACTAAAAATGGTTCCTGTCAGGGTGCTGAAATACTGTGTCTACTCAGCACAACTCCAAAACAAAGCTGGGCAGGAGAAGCTATCAGTGATCAAACTAGACAGCCTGAAAGGGGGAAGGAGAGAAAAAGGGCTTTTATTTCTGTATACAGAGACTGAAAGGCTTTCAGCTCGTGAACAATACTGACAATACAAAATTAAGGATGCTGTGAGCAGTTCTTGGTCTCTGCATTGAAAATAACCAAATTTAGTAAATTTATGCTTGTTGAGTACATTTTCTTTTTTGAAGCAGTCAGCCAGCGAGGCGCTGCAAACACACCTGCAATAATATCCAATTGGCAGCTGCTTTCACGGGATTATTCAAAAACTTTCAGACCTCTTAGCCAACTGAGAGCCTTTCCCCACAAATTTTCCTATGCATTAGAAAATGTGTTCTCAAGACCTTGCTGTCATGGCTGATAATGTCCTGGGTGTAAATTAGGGTGGGAGGGTTATTCCACCCATTTCATTAAAGAACAGAATAAGCACAGAGAGAGGAATACCAGGGCTCAGGTCCATGCAAATGTTGTGTAGAGGAAATCTCGTCTTCATCTACCCACCTTATCCAATGACAGTGGGCCAAAGCAGAAGAGGAAGAAATGGCAGAAGCCCCGTCCAAGGCTCTCAGTATCTCCTGCCCAGTCTCTCCTATCATAGCTGCTTCCCAGGAGTTCAGAGGAGCCCTTGTAAAATGCCATCTACTGAAACAAAACTTTTTGTAAGAATATTTACAGGTGCAAAGCTCAATTTGCTTCTGTAATACCGTAATACCCTGGAAACAAAAAAAAAAGGTAGTTTACACAGCAAGTCCTCCTGTGTCATCTAAGTTATTGCTTGTGTGAGTTGCCATGCCTTACAGTAATGTGCTTTCTCTTCTTGGTTCTGGATATAGCACCGTCAGTTAAAACAGAGGTAAGGTTGCTTCAGAGAGGTTGCAGCACTTCTGTTGGAACACAGCAATAGGGCACTTGTGAGTATTCTTTCCCCACATTCACATCTTGTTTCTTCAACAAGCACTGCAAGCTCAGGCTTGCTGTAGTATGGAGGTACTGCTCAAAAAGTTGACCTGATCCTCTGTAGGCTCAGCTGTCCCAGAGAAGGAGTGGGTGTTGTCTGCTGTGCTGAGGCATGTCCCTGTGTTCCTGAATTTATTTAAAACACTTATGTCGTAAATCACAGTTCTGCCCCATCCTTATTCCAAGAACGCTGCCATGTTGAACTTCACACACATGCTTGTCCTCAAAGGAGGGAGACCTTTGCCAGAATTCAGCTTCCTCAAACATCTACTATACAGATAACGACGTGGAACGGTGTAACTTTTTGAGGGTACAAAAGGGGATAACTTTGCTACCTGCTCACAGTCATTAAAACAGCAATACCTTTTTTTTTTCCTTAATGCTAAGTCTCCAGGTAAAAAAACCCAAAAGTTTTATAGCGTTGCAGAGCTTTGATCCTGTGGCACAAAGACCTGCTTCTGTGCACTGCGCTTTCAAACTTTTTCTTCATTGCAATGATGACCAAATGGGAGAGAGTTACGCAGACAGCAATTGCAGACAGCAATCTACAGCAGTACTATTGCTATGAACCACGAAAGCTGTGACCACAGACAGGGCAAAACCAAGTGAACTAAGGGGGAATTTCTCCTTTCTTCCACCTCTAAACTTGGGTGGGAAAAGGCAGTATATTACAAAAGACAATGTCAAGCACTATATATAGCATACAAAACATGATTGGACGAAACATGATTGGACAGATCATGGCAAAGGAATTCCTAAGCCAAATTTTAAAAAATGCACAAACCCTTTAAAAAACAATCAGTACACAATCACAATGCAAAAGGAACATAAATTCCACGTATTCTAGCTACCCTTTCCTTCCCCCATACCCCTTGTAAGTCCATTTTTGCAAGCTCTGGGAAGTCCAGTTCTACATCCTCACAGAGCAAGTGAATGGTGGGCCAATACTATTAATTTATGAGATTCTGGAGCTCCTCATCAGTCAACTCATTGACTTCCATGATCTTTTGCAAGTGCTCCATATACCGGGCGTGGTCTTGCAAAAAGTGTGGTACCCTCATGTTCTCAATCACAGCTAATTCTTTCAGGCGGTCCACATCCTCATATGAGATCTGTAAGGAAGGACATGGATTAATTTCAGACTATAGTACTGTTACATCTCTGCTGCAGTTCTAACTTCTCTCTTGTAGATGAGAAAAGATTTTAGAGCAGGGGAATTTAAAAGCTTGTAAAAATCCTTTGAAAACATGAGTATCTGTGTGCCTCAGTGGAAGATGCAAAGAAGTATAATTTTAGTAAATGTCTCCATGCTTCCCGATTCTGCTTTTGATTCAGGCAGTGAACAGACTTATAGGAACCTGAATGATAACGACCTACAGCAGCTGCAGGAATAGAGAGGGAAAGGACGGAGCACATATGAATCTTGGAGCCTCTTCTGAAAGAGGTGGAAAGATTGATATGAGAATGGAAAAAACACGGCACCAAAGACTGAGGAACTAGAAAGGGAGTGCAGGACAGGCATAGTACAGGAAGCAGGCAGGCTCTGGCTTTGGCAAAGGCATGGTGCCAGCTGACCTGAATTCTGACGTTTCCATTTCACTAGCAAATGTGCTTATGTGAAGCTGAATTAAAACTGCACCTCTAGTAACTAACTAGAGCATGGGCAACCCTTAA
Source organism: Dromococcyx pavoninus (assembly GCA_033558185.1). NCBI lineage: Eukaryota > Metazoa > Chordata > Aves > Cuculiformes > Neomorphidae > Dromococcyx > Dromococcyx pavoninus. The sequence goes on along the minus strand of JAUMJL010000425.1, from coordinate 889,600 downwards.
GCATCCCAATTTATTTTGTTTTACCCACTCAATAGCAGGACAGAGACTGGAGTTGCCTCTTGGTAACAGAGCAATCTGGGTACAGGTGCCAAACTCTCAAATGTTTTCCAGTTACTACAGGGCCTACACCTTTTTTTTTAATGAAAGCTAAGATTTTTTTTCTCTATTGTCTCATAATTCTACAAGCTAAGACTTCAAGTCTTGAGCTCACAGCAGTTCGATGTGCTGTGAACGATGGTCCAGAAAGGATGAATCCTTTGGCTGTGCAATAGCTACACAAGCTGCCCTGCAAGCACAGAACAAGCGCCCTTGGGCAGCTCTTCAGTGGTGACATTTATGTGGTTGCTGCTTTGTCTACAAGCTGCGTGTTCTGGGCACCCTACAGACAGACACATATGTACTGTCAAAACCCACAAGCCTGGCTGTGCTTACTAACTGGCACATCTTACTTCCTCACAGCAGGTTTGTGACAGGTGGCTTGAGACTGAGGCTGCTCCTTCCAACCCTTTTACCCCATGTTTATTCTAAGGAACTGAGCACTGTATGGTCAGGGTTCCCTGGAAACAGGCTGCCCTCTTAGCAGATGTTGGGTTCTGTTCAGAGAAGATTAACGTGAGCTAGAATGATCCTCCAGTGTGCAAGGGGCACAGAATGGCTCTCAGAAATACAGGGCAGTAATTCAGATTGCTAAACCTGACCCATAGAGGCAGTCAGAGATAGGTGCACATCTTGCTGATGATAATGGGAATAAAGACTGCAAAGAGAATGAATTTGCATCTGAGTGTATGTGTGCTGCAATGATAAGGTGCATCCTGATTAAAAAAAGCAAATATACACCCACATCCAGACTTACTCAAGTCACTAAGAAACTGCTGTTTGAAGATGGCATAGGATTATACCTGACGAATATATCTAAAAGTAGATAGAGGGGCTATACAAAATCATACCATCTCCTCTAAGTCTGGAAACACATGAGATTAAACACTGACCCTCCCTCCTGCCCCAACTTGAAATTCTAACTCTTTTCCTCCCCAGAAAAGGAAAGAAAAAGGACTCTTTCCCCTTGATATTTATGTTCAGAGGTTTCTGTTACTGCTGCAACCAAGAAACAAGTATCTGTGATGCATGGTGTAGTTTGAATGAGATGTATTTCCCTAGGCCTTGTAATTGCTAAAAAAATGACAAAAGTTGACACCCTGAGGAGACCAACAACATGATCTCAACCTACTGTGGCAAGACATCTTCCTTACCACATGTAATTAAAATCATTGTACTAGGTAAAAAAGACTGAGGCTAGAAGATGCTTACTTAGACTCTTTGTAAAATGTTCATATTCTTGGGGAAACACAATAGAAGGTGATATTTTGTTGCTTTTGCTTTTTAAAACTGGTAGTTACGCTATACTACACTGCACCCAATATCTGCATTCTATTTCTCTTTAATGATACTACATGAATATTTTGCAGTGCTTCCCACATTCAATTCTTTCCTGCAAACTTTTCAAACTGCTCCTTCTAAAACACATCTTCTCGCAAGCTTCAGGCTCTTCAGTCACTTCCAGGCATGCTGAACACTTTACATGTGCTCTGTTTCCACACAATGCTCTCCTCTACACTAAAGTAAAGTCAGAAGCGTCAAGAAGGAATGGCTGCTTCAAAAGCCAGATCTCTAGCCCCCAGATGAGAACAGAAGACAGAAACTTCAGCATGACTCTGTCTTAAAAGCATTCACATGAGAAAGTAATGCTCCAATTTTACAACTGTGTTAACTACCTACTAAAGCACAGAAGCAATTAATTGTCAGCAGTATAGTTGACTGCTTTCGTTTCCTATTATGTTCATACCTTTATTGTATTTGCAATGAAAATATGCTCAAGGCAGGCATGCTGAGAAAGATGAGCTCATTTGTTCCAATCAAACACTAAGAATCTTCATAAGGCAATGAAAATTTTCCCACTAAATGCTAGGCTTCCCTATGTTTAAATTCATCGCTTTTTTGTTGCACCTGGAAGCCAAGCTTAATACTCCCTTTGGAACAACCTGATCCTCCTATTCCACCCTAAACAAACAAATAAATCACCCTTTAGAGTGGTGATAAACTCGTAATAACTGCAGACAAGATCTCAGTGCAAGTTTCTACACGTATAGAACTTATTTTTCCTGAGAGCATATGGAGACATTACAGCGGGCCCAGTGAAGGGTCACTAAGATGATAAAGGCACTGGACCATATCTCCTCTGAGGAAAGGCTGAGAGATCTGAGACTGTTCAGCCTGGAAAACAGGAGGCTGAGGAGGATCTTACCAGTTTGTAGAAACACCTGATGGGAAGGAATGACAAGGGAGGGCTCTTCTCAGCAGTGCCTGCTGGCAGGGCAAGAGGCAATGGGTACCAGTTAAAATGCACAAAACTCCATCTGAATACAAATCACTTTTTTTTATGGTCAGCATGGTAAAACACTGACACACACTGCCCACAGAGGTTGTGGAGTCTCCATCAGTGGAGGTATTCAAAGCCCAACTGGACATGGTCCTGAGCAACCTGTTCTAGCTGATGCTGCTTAGGCATGGGGGTTGGGCTAGATGGTCTTGAGAGGTCTCTGCAGAACTTAACTGATCTGTGATGCTGAGAGCGAGTTCTTATACACAAATTCTCAGTTTGATTGCAGAAGATGTGTGCAGCAAAAACACTCAGAGTAGACTTTAAGATCCCTTGATTGTTGTAAAGTGTTGTTGTAAAGAAGAAAGTTGTAAAGTTAGAGTAGTCAAGCGGAAAGGGACTTGGGAGGGGTGGTAGACAGACAGGAAACACAATGTGAGCCAGCAGTGTGCCCAAGTGGCCAAGAAGGCCAATGGTATCCTGGCCTGCATCAGGAATAGTGTGGCCAGCAGGCCTAGAGAAGTTATCATCCCCTTATACTCGGGGCTGGTCAGGCTGCACCTTGAGTACTGAGTCCAATTCTGGGCCCCTCAGTTTAAGGGAGATGTTGAGATGCTGGAGTGTGTCCAGAGGAGAGCAACGAAGATGGTGAAGGGGCTGGAGCACAAGCCCTGAGAAGAGTGACTGAGGGAGGCTGGGGTTGTTTAGCCTGGAGAAGAGGAGGCTCAGGGGAGACCTTATTGCTCTCTATAACTACCTCAAAGGAGGTTGTAGGCAGGTAGAGGTTGGTCTCTTCTCTCAAGTGACCAGTGACAGATCAAGAGGACATAGTCTCAAGCTTTGTCAGGGGAGGTTTAGGCTTGATATTAGGAAAAAATTTTTCACTGAAAGGGTGATTGGCCATTGGAATGTGCTGCCCAGGGAGGTGGTGGAGTCATCATCCCTGGAAGGTGTTTAAAAGCAGATTGGATGAGGTGCTTAGTGCCATGGTTTAGACGACGAGTAGGTGTTGGTGTTGGGTCATAGGTTGGACTCGATTATCTCAAAGGTCTCTTCCAACCTCGTGATACTGTGATACTGTGAAAGTGAAGCACTTATAAATTATCATACTGCTGGAATTAAATAGCTTGTAGACCCTTAATGTGGATTCCTTTCCATGTGGATTATAGTGGAATCTGTAATTATATGAGGAATGACTTGTGTCTCTGAAGTGGCTTCACAATCCTGCACACTCCCTGATGAGAGAAAGGGACAAAGCAGGATAGGAACAGTATGTGTTCAGTACTTTAGCAGGCAGAAGCTGTTTGGAGCTAAGCAGGCTTAAAACAAAAGGAAGTTTCAGAGAATAAAGTTGCAGACTTACTTGACAGTGCAATTTTTATTTTCAGAGCTTCCTATCTTGGTTCAGTTACCTAAATAGCTCCGCTCACCAGTATGGATATTTCTGACACTAAAGACAAAGATTCTTAAATCTGGAGCAAAACCCTCTATTGTAATATGCCACGTCCCTTTATCACCCACTGATTGCCAAGTAGGCAGAAATTTTGGTACATCATCTCTAAATGCAAGCATAACAACATCAATTTGAATCCTGGTTTATGTGAATATGAACCCTGAACTGTGGAAACTTAGCAATCCAAGGATTTGGTGCAGGAAGTGTAACAAAGTTTCTGCACTGAGTATGACTTTGAGAACAAACAAACACACAACGACACTTTGAATGGATGTAAAATATGTTCTGTGACTGTAGAAATACCACATTTTCAAGGGGGGGAATCCTTGATTTTTTGAAAAACATCAGAGGTGCCATTGGTGAGAGAAATTTGATATATCAAGCTCTTCATGGTGGAAGGAGATGCATTAGCATCAACAGGTTAATTTGGTCTTCTACTACAAGCACCACTTTGTCCAGTACCTGTCCCGCTTGCCCAAGGCAGCCTGTTGTAAAGGGAGGAAAGCCCGAGCAATATGACTATAAAATCTTCATCTGATAAGTGAGGAATGAGGAAAAGCTGGTAGAAATTTTAAGGACCTCAAAATATTTGTAACTTGCACTGTGTAATACAAGGTGCTGTACAGAACAGGAGAGCTCTCGATCAAAGTAAAACAGAGCACAATGAGTCACAGCTCTTTACAGGCAAAGCTGCTGAAACAATAAAACTGTACCCTTTGGTAAGAATGAGTCCACTCACTTTTCCAAGGGCTGTCAGAAGATAGAAATCAATGGACTCCCTGTATCTCAGGATTCGGAGGATGCCATCCAAGTACACCTGATCCTTATTGAAACAGCCTAAAAGGAATTGAAATGCATTACACTCTGTCAGGGTTTGTTCAAGGTATATCTCAGAAGCCATTATAAGCAGAACAATTTTATTTTTAAAAACCATATCTTTATATCCAAGACATTGAAAACCTTCTCAAAAACTAACTAGAAGGCCAAAGCCACAAACCAGAGAATGAAATCAAACACAGAAGATGGTGTCTGTGAATATTTACAACTCTACATCTCTTGTAACAAACACAAAAAGGAGGTCAAACTGTATGAACTTTTCCACAATTTTGCAATTTGCATTCCCGTGTCCAACAACAACAAAAAATACATTACTAATTCGGTTTGAAAGTGTCATGAATGTGCATTTTCAACTTTGTTTTAAATACTAGAAATCCTGCTGCCTCACTTCAGAAAGTGCGGAGCCCCATTTCTCTCATTTGCAAAGGTTTTACTGTGTGATATAGAACCATAGGATGGTTTGGATTGGAAAGGACCATGAGGGTCATCTAGTCCAATCCCCCTCCAGTGAGAAGGGACATCTTCAACTCGATCAGGTTGCTCAGAGCACCATCCAACCTGACCTTGAGTGTTTCCAGGGATGGGGCATCCACCACCTCTGTGGGCAACTTGTTCCAGTGTTTCACCACCCTCAGCAAAAAAAATGTCTTCCTAATATATAGTCTAAACTTCTCTTTTAGTTTAAAACCATTACCCCTTGTTCTATTGCTACAGGCCCTGCTATAAAGTTTTTCTCCATCCTTCTTATAAGTCCCCTTTAAGTATTGAATTGCTGCAATAAGGCCTCCTCAGAGACTTCTCCAAACTGAACAACCCCAAACTCTCTCAGCCTCTCTTCATAGAGGTGTTCCAAAACTTTGATCATTTTTGTGGCCCTCCTCCGGACCCAATCCAACAGGTCCATGTCTTTCCTGTGCTGAGGGCTCCATGATCCTTACACAATGAAGGAGCTCTGTACATATTCTGAAAACCTCTCTGAAGCACAAAATCAGAGAAGACAAACAGGGAACCCACCTGGTTGTGATGTGTCAGTCCAGCCCCTCTTGGCTCGTACACAGTAATCCCACCTAGTATTGGGGTCCTTGACAAACTTCCCCACGTCCTGGAAAAGCTGACTGAAAGACATTTGGCTAGCCTGATACACTGTGTAGTAGAGCAGAGCAGCTCTCCAAAGAAAAGGGTCTTTGCGGAACAGGACACTGTGGATGCTCGCTAGCCCCTCTTCTGTAGGGTTGATTGGTTTTAACCCATGTTTTCTACGTCCATTCCAGTTGCACCAAGGCTGGCTGTTGTTATTAAAACCCCGAAAATAATGAGTTCCTGAAAAGAAAGGAATATGGGACTTAATACAGTAGCATCTAATTATTAGAAAATTTTATAAAATATGGGAAGAGATTCCTGTTCAGAAACCTGAACTGGTAGGACAGGGCACTGTGAAAAAGTGCCAGCTTTAGCCTTGTCTACAACAGAGACTTTTGTCAGAGGTAGACACACGGTGCAACTATTCACCTGCTGACTACAAGTGGCACTCCCAAAGTGTATTCCAAGGAATACAAATGTCAGTAGGACTTGAGTTTCCAAATCTGTGGAAGGGAATTTTCAAAAGTGTCTTACATGCTGACTGCCTCTAGCATAGGCTAGGCACGGCAGTGAACAGAAGGAAGAAGAATCAAAGTAAGGGGGCAGAATTGTTGCCTCTTGAAGGTGATCAAACAGCTCTGCTGCAGCCTTGGAAGAGGCTATGGCCCCTTACAATATGAGTAACAGCGGTTCAAGGCAATTGCAGGGCTTATTCTTCAGTTGAAATTCATCCACTAGCTAAGTTTATCCAGTTTTGATGTACATAATTAAAACAGATTCACTGAAAAGTTTGTGGAAGTTTTCCACAGGGCTGGGCCAACCTTGTGTAACACAAAATCAAGGCAATCTTACGCAAGTTTAGCGGTTGCTGGGTAAATCCTTCATACCTAATGCATGCATATATTTTCAAGTAGTGCAGCATAACAGAAGCAGATTTGTAAAGTGAAATGGATGGTGCTGAGGTTGAACTATTGAATAATTGAACACTATTTTTGTTTCCTTTCTTTTGACTGCAGAGTAGCTCTAAATCGCTCACATGAGCAAAATATCCCTGAGGAGTTGACAGCACAGAAGGTGTGCCCCAGAGCACAGCCTCTGGGCTAGCATCATCTGACAGGATTACACTTTACTTGCTCCAAGACTTGTTTGGCATGTGAACTTCAGTGCAGTGAGTGGTAGACTCCAAAAGCTCTCTCCTGTTCTGACCTAAAATGCCAACGTACCATAGGCATCCTCAAGTTGATTATTTTCCTTTTACTGAATGCTGCAGCGATAAATAGGATTTTCTCTCCTTTTAGCACACCTACAGCACAGGTTCTTTAGACAGGGACGTTCCCTCCTTCTGTATATGCACAGTGCCTGGCCCATTACTGCAAAACAGGTAAGAATGCATGCAAGTACTCCCCTTTGCCTGAAGAACTGATGCCATGCTCATACCAATTTCATGTCTCAGCATCCCTTCCAGCCAGTGCTCCCGCGCAGTGGAGATATTGATAGTGAGAGTGGGGCGGCCATTCACCACCGTCATTGAGGCTCGAGATAGCAGGTCCTCCGTGAGATGGACCACAATCTGAAGATGAGAGAGTTCAGGTAGCAAAGAGCTCTCATTTTACTCCTGTTCTTGCTTTTTCCTTTGTCCCTTCTATTATTTCATTCCTCTTTGTTCCCTGGCCCTTCATAACTCTTCCTTGCTACCACCAACCACCAGTTAAGACATTCCCGACCCCACTAAGCTCTCCCAGTCACGTGTGCTGCTGACAAAACCTCACTTTAGACAGACTCAGTGTGAGGGTTAAGATAGACAGACATGAGACTGCAAAATCTAATAGGGTAACACTAAATAGATTTGGGGGGCAGGAAGCAATCATATTCAGAGTAATTTAGAGAAAATTCCATTTTTTTAAATGGATCTAATTATACTGGTATTAATGATAACTGAAAAATTTTAGATAAGCACACATAAATTGACTAGGTATTAATATAACTGTCTGAAACCTTTTAGTCAAAAGTCTAAAGCCACGTGAATGAGAGGGGAAAGCACTGTGTACTTTGTTTCCTGATACATGATGCAGACTTGAAATATTACTGAAATATTGTTTTTGTTTTGGACAGGAATGCATTTTTGTTTTCCCACTTTCTCTCAGAAAATTGGTTATCAAAAAAAAAACAAAAACCAAACCTGCCAGAGAAGGAAATTATTGCATATTGATATATTTTATTATTTCAGTTTAAAAAGACCATTTAAACAAGTAACTGGGAGGGAAACTTTGAAGATTAAGCACCTTTCCCTCTTCATGTAATGCCTACAGGAACAGTACAGCTCAGAGGAGTACAAGGGAGAGTCCCTACAAGAGACATCTTTTTTTTTTTTAATATCAAAGTTAACAAAAAGGACCTGGGGATCAATAACATGAACATGACACTTCGCTGTATTCAAAATCCACCATTCAGCTTCAAGTTCAAAGGCAAAAAAAATCAGCCCATAAGAGTCATATTTAAAACATAGGAAACATAGGAGAATCTCAAAACATTTATATTTAAAGCACAGGTACATCTCTTCGATTGGAGAGAGTATTTTCATAATATTTTAGACCACACTAAGCATCGTGCATTAACATTATTCTTGCAGAAGAAGTAAGATGTTTCTTTAAGGAAGACATGGAATGTTTGTTGAGGGTATAGGATCCCGTTTCCATGAAGACAAACCAAGACAAAAATGAATGCAAAGAGAGATAAAAGCACAGCAAACACCAAAAATATTTTTTTCTTTTTGCTCTATACTCACTCTTAGAAACAGAGGTAAAATCTGGTATGAATGTCTCCCAAAAAGATGTGATGAGTTTAAAGGTTTCTCCTAATGATATTATGTTTATTAATTAAACCTAAATCATAGAATGGTTTGGGTTGGATGGGACCTTTAAAGTAATTTTTGTTTCTTGATATCCCATTCCAGACTCCTCTTGCTCACTGCCAGTAATCTCATCCAAGTTTTGGACTGTGTCAGCTGGTGTTTTCATTTGGAATAATTCTCTTTTTATATATTCAATTTCATCTGACTCTTCCAAGCAGTTCTACGTAACTCAGTCAAACTGGACTTTTAAAATCTTGAATACAGGCAATATGATTTTTGCACAGGGCTCTAAAAAATTAGATGGTTAAAGTCAGGATAAACCAGCTCTCAAACCAACTCAACAAGCCAACCTCTTTCAGACATATTTATTCACTTATGTCATTTTTATTTGTGTTGCTTCTTATAAATCAGTCTCTTGGGCTGCTGCTTATTTTTCTTGGCCTTTTCTTAACTCTTTCCTTTTGTGTAAATAATTTGATGCAAGAGAACAGATGGCAGAACTGATGAATAAATGGAAATGTGCTGGTCTCCAAGTAGCTGAAAAAAGGAGGGAAGGAAGGGTGTCGTTCCTGGGTACTCCCAAAAGAGGTGAATTTAAGAACAAACATATATGAATCAGGAAACAGACTCAGAGAAATGGCTGAAGCATTCACAAGGAATTTGCATCCTTTGTTAGAGGATTAGACTGGACACAGACATGAGAAAAATACGATGCAAGGTATATTCTTGTAATTATGGAGGAAGGGCCTCTCAAATGGTCTCTCGGGTCCATCCATGTAATTTCTAAAAGATCTACATAAATGCTTCTCTCCTGATCCAGCAATATGACTTACCTCACCAAGACAGCCTTCTTTCACCATATATTTCCTGACATGATTCCAGATACGACTTTTGGTCAGCAAGCTGCCTCCCGTGGCCTGTTCAAATTTTTCATAGCTTCCATATTTCTGCAATGTCCTCTCCATGATGTTAATGGACTATAAAATAGAAAAGCATAGCCAATATGAATGCAGTAAGGCCCCTGTGTCAGATTGGCAAGTGTATGCTTTCTCTCCTTCTCCATCACTCTCTTTTTTTTTTTAAATCTTCCTTCTTTTTTTTTAACTCATTAGGAGTCACTATCAAAATGTGGTCATTAGATACATGCTGACACACTCTATAATCAATTTATATCATCTTCAGTAATATATTCATTCCAAAGTACTGAAAAAAGATTCTGACCAACTCCTCTTGGACTTACATACCTCAGCATGACCCAGATGATTATCAGTCTAGTAAAATAATAGTCATTTTCTCTTTAATTTTGGGAATGTTGTACAACTGCCTTATAAATCACACAAAAGGTCAAAAAAGACATTTGCAGTTTAAGTTGTCAACATGTTTCTTTTCATGGTTTTCCAAAGAATTTTAAAGAGATCAACTATTACTGTCATTTCATTTCATTTCTTGGTATTCTTTAATTTATGAATGCTGAACTATGATTAAGCAGATGTGTAGCCTTAATTTTAGCAATAATATCTCTACCAAAAATGTATCCTTATGATGAAACCCTCTGCACCATGGATGTCTGTTTCAGAAAGGAGGAGCGAGAAGAGGAACTTTATTCACAGAACATTCTTTAAACATTTCATTTAAATCAGAATACTTCTTTATAACACCTCTTATTAGACAAATGAAGTGGTATCAACAATTCTCTCACGTATTGTTGCTATTATGTAAGAAATCCCCTGTGGGTGGAAAGCAAAGCACAATGCCTATAATGTGATCTGAACTCTGCATGCTGAAGATGTTACTGGTGGGGTGTGAAATACTCATCCCCAGTAATCTACTTCCCATCATGTTCATTTCACACTCTTAAAAGAAAATGTAGCATAGAATAACATCTTGCTCAGCGACAGCCCAGCTACAGGGATCAGCTTTTTTTCATAGATATGATAACAGAACCTCCAAGAGTCTCACAGAAAAAAAATATTAGTGATATTATTGCCCTAAAAATGAATGTTCCTGCTAAGAAAATGCCACTAACGATGAAGGTGGAAATCTTGCAGACTGAATCTCTTTTCATGCATGAAGCTGATAACATGCTTCTTGTTTCCAGCTATGTAATTCTGACTTTATCAGATTGACTTATTGTGCACAAAACCAGGATTCATTTTGTGTCTCTCACATCTACTAACAATCCTACTCTAATTTTTTTTTAGGCTGAAACTAAGCAACCCAGAAACCACTACTGAAAGCAATAAATGCTAGCTAGATGTATTCTTAAAACCCTGTAGCTCTTTGAGAAATGTATCACTTACCTGAGTGCCAAAGAAGTACTGTACCTAATGTTTAGTATTTCTTTGTCTGCCTCTCACACTTGTTATTAAATTTGAAGAGCCTCATGGTCAGACCTGATTTTTTTTTTGTAAAGAATGAAGAAACCCACATGATTTACTACCTTAGCACAAATATTTAAAAAAAAAAAAAAGGTTAGCTTAAAAAAGGCTCTCATTTGGGGGGCTTAAGCAACCTGGAAGAAAAGAACCTACATACTTGGCCTCACTGCTGTGATCTCTATCCCCACTGCACCTGAGTCTCCACAGTAAGATTTTATTTACATAGCGGCATATGCTGGAGAGCATTAATAGCGAACCGGAAAGTGAGGCATACACAGAAGTCTGTTACTGGTTATTCTGTTCCTGGTTATTCTGTTCCTGGTTATTCTGTTCCTGGTTACTCCAAGATTTACACCAGCAGTTCTTTAGGGACAGCCCGGCAGCACCGCAATGCGTCACTCACGGAACTTGGCCAAAAACTCAGCGCATGTGGCCTCACGAGAATGACTCTGGAAGAAACAGGCTCAGCATAAAGGCACCCAGTTGTTGCTACAAGAACCCTGTCCCTCTCACTGCCTCCTATGAGGCCAAAACTCCCTAGCCACCACGCTAACTCCAGCAACAGTTTTCAGGCTCGACAAGGACCCACCAGGTGCCTGGTGACACCTGGCTGGTTCCCAGCATCTGGCCCATTTTGGGCAGCTGTGCCCCTGTACCTGCATAAGAAGCAGATGTTATGAAAAAGGGCACCAAGGACCACATTATTTTTAATTTCTCAAGTTTTCAGGTGTCAGGATGTCTGAAGAGAGGTATTTTAAAAAGAGGAATGTCAGGCCAGCACCTGAGCCACTGCAAATTATTTGGCTTTGACTCTCCCTGTTCCAACACTGCGATGAGCACACGCAGCAACACAGCTCCGTGTCGTGTGTTTCGCAGCCCCATTCAGCAGCAGAGCAGGTAACTCCCAGGAGAACCAACAGGCACCTCTCAGACCTTTGGCTTGATTGTTTGCAGAGAAAATAAATCCTACTGCTCCTAAAGACAAGAGGTGATGGGGCTGCTGCTTTGAAAACTGCAACGTCCTCCTGCAACTTAAAAACAAATTGTGTTTCTCAAGATGAATGTATTAAAAATAGAGGGGACACTCCCATCTGGTACAAACTGGGTAGCTCTGGCATCATTTTGCTGACCGACTCCTGTAGATATTTGATAGAGGTTCAGTGCTATTATTTTTGCAGTTACTCTCATTAACCTTTTGCACAGAAATACGAGTAAGGACAACTACACATTTGTACTGGTGTCCTACAAGGTAAATGGGATTTTGGTTCCAGTAACTTCCTCATACATTAGGTCTTGTACAAAATCATAGGTGTGGCAGGCTCTAGAAGATAATAAAGAGGTCTTTCTACGTCAGTAAATAATTTTTTCTTATGAACAGTGAAGATTTAACATTGTTTGCCATTTTTAAAAAATGACATAGGATAAGCAAGGTGACTGTCTAAGCATTAAAAGATGAAAGATATTAATCCCTCATGCAAGGCCTTATGTTTCTGGAGGCTAAAGACACTTGCTTCTAGCAAAATTTAGGATCAAGGGCTGGATTAAAGAACAAATCAGGGCAAAATCTAGTTCTCGCTTAATAGCTTGTATGTTTTCCAAAAGGATTTTTTCCTTTTTTTTAAATTACATATGAATTTTTAAATTCTAAAAACATTTGCCGCTTTGTAAGTTTTTCAGTGTCTGCAAATGCTGAGGGGTTTTCCTGCCTTACGCAAAATCCTTGGTTAAAGAAGTAACCCAAACAATCCTGCCTTCTGTCCCAGAAGTTTATTCTCAGCCAGCAGCCTGAGTAATTCATGATAACAGTTCTTCAGTTTCCTTTGTAAGATGCCAGGTCTTTATGTTACCTACTAGTTGTTTGGACTATTTGGTTTCTCTGAATAATTAATCAACTTTATTAGCTCACTCTGAAAGACATAAACTCTGAATTAATGTTCTGGCATGAAATTTGTCTTCAGTACCTGTTGATAGTAAATTTCAATTAAGTCTATTAGATTAAACACACTAAGTACCTACTTAAATTCTTGGATGTCTAAGTTCCTTTGAACAGTCACCAGTGATTTTCATTACTAAATAAAGACGTGTTGCCCAGCAGCACCACATTTCGTCTCCTGAATCTCTTTCTTTTCTTTCCATCTCTTCCTGTGGTCAACTGTATCTCTCAGTAATAAATTCTGGGAAAAAAAATCACAAGGACCATCTCTAACTGATACTAACATGCAACAGGGCTTGCCAGAGAATTGCAGTCCCTGAAGCAGCTACACTACACGTGTCCCCTGAACGCTCATTTTCTGAGATAAGTCTTTCTACTTTCAAATGTATGGTTGTACAGAATGGCAATTCCCCTCAAAAGTTTTCAACTATGTGATTTAAAACACAGTAGACACTGTTGGTAGAAAGGTTTGGCTTTAAATTCTCTGAAAGATATTCACTGCAGGAACTGGTGCAAGGATGGATGTTATTTTCAAAAACCACCAGGATTGAGTCCTTTCCTTTTTTAAGGGTTTTTATGGCATCTTTCAGAAAGTACCCAGCACTTTGGCTACATCTCTTGCCAGTAAATCAAACAAAACCAGGATATTTGCTGAAGTGCTGGAAGGGGGTCCATCCATTGAGCTGAACGGCTGGTAGACCCCCAGCACTCCACTCAGGCACCACTTGGACATGGCCAAAGGATCATGTGGCTGCAAGGTTCCCAAGAGAAGTGGGAACTACATTTTAATGCCCATTCATCCTCTCAGTAAACGAAACATCAAGTTCAGATCAGTTTCGTATGAAACAATGAAAAAAAGCTCTTCTGACAACGTGATGGCAAAGCCTCTGGATTGAGAAGAACAGACAAGTGAGATTCACAGGCTGAAGGAAGCCAAAAAAGGTAACAAGAGATAAGCAGTAGGCTTGAAGAACAGCAAAGATACTTCACATACTTTTTGAAAAGTTAGACAAATCTAGAGTGCTGATCAAAGTCAAGCAGGGGTGCACGAGAGCAGGTTTGACGGAGCAGAGGACTGACAAAACCATTCAAGAGCAGAGGATCGGTTTCTTCTCAACATGAAGTCTCATAAAAATAAGCGTGTGAGAAGGGTATGCAAACTTTTCTTTGTTTTAGCACTGCTTATGAAGGCATTACTACTATGTGATGCAGCTTTACGTAGGTTTGTTTGGTGATATTATCCCAGAGGACTCTCCTATCTTAGTCAGAGGGCAGGTATTTTCTCAAACCACCTCACCATAACAGTGAGAAAATGAACACTGAACACAAACTTCCTGCTTGGCCATCTGTAACAGCAACTCCCTGGAGCTGAGACCTACATGTGCCAAAGTAAGCAGCATGAGTTTGGGAGTCAGAAGGCCCAAGTTTAGCTCCTCCTGCCTGCAGGCATCCTCCTGAATTCCTGAACTGTTAAAGGCTCTTCCTAAAATACCGTGAGACACTTGAATCAAGAACACAATCGGTCTGGTTTAATCCCTCTTATTGCTACCAAAGAGTGCCAAAAGAAGCAGCAGTCCCAAGACAAGTCTCCTTTCACAGCCAACTCTGCTGATACTCCAGAAAGTAAATGACACAGAAGCAGTAACAAGAGCAAGACAAGGCTCTGTTTAATTGACAGGTTTACATTTTGGTAGTGGTGATGGCTTTTTTTAAACAAACTATTTACCACCGAGTAGGTGTCTGAATCCCCAGTCTCCCATGTGCAGCAACACAGCTTAGTGACTTCAGATTCACTGTAGATACATAAACTGATAAGACATTCTCATTAATTGTTTGAGGCAACCAAATTAGAAAACGGGCTCAGTGACCTAGGAGTCGGGCCCCTGTGTTCACTCAGCTCGCCCTATGTTCAGAAGCAGCTCTGCTACAAAAAAGGGTTGCAGCCTCTGAGAAAGATAAGGCTTGCAGGTACTTTGCTCCTTGCATAGCTTATTCCCAGCAGGAAAAGACTTCCTAGCTGCATCCTTAGGTAGCATTAAGCTGTACCAGATGGAATTTGTTAATCTAATCAACAGCCATAAAATGGTGGCTGCCTTCCTTTTTGGGGTTCAAGTGCAGAGAAGGCAGGGAGGTAAGAGTAGAGTTTTTATGCTAGTCTACTCAGGCTGTAGTATTTTGAGTTTTGTTCAATGTTTCTAGTGGCTTTCCCTTGGCATGCTTGTTCTCAGCGTGATAAAGAACATGTTTAAGTAATGCAGAGCTCACAGAAATATTTTTAATGAAAAACTTTTCAAACACTTCGTAAAGAATTTAAAATTAACATTCACTTGTTTTTTGTGTGAGACTGTGTCCTGAAATAAACCTATGCTCCTACTGTGGTATCACCAGAAGTGACTTTCATCTCTTTTACTGGAAGAGAGAGGTTTGCACAGGACCCCGAGAACTTAATCTACTTGGATGGCCTAATATACTTTGTGTTTTATATTAACACACTTTATCTACAAATCTTAGTTTAGGAGGGAATTAGTGGAGAATGAGGTGTTTTACAATTAAGTGACTTTCACAGCTAGTGACACATTATTGAGTCTTTAACACACCTAAGCTGTGATATCACCTAGACACAGCAGAGGATTACTCAGTATTGAGTATCATCTTGTTTAGCTTTCCAGCTCCACCTATTTTTCCAACATCTGATAAATTTGCTATTGTAGGGTACTTTATTAATAACTTTAAAAGTATATAAAACAAACAAAATGTGGCACAATTATTTATTAACCCAAAGCTGCTATATTTTTGAGTGCAAGTGAAAAGAGCGCACAACTCTGAGACATTCCAAGAATTCATTCAAAAGAATATTATTTTTTTGTTTAAATATATACTTATCTAAAAATAGATCTTCCTTCATGTCCAATTCAAAGAAACAGGTGTTAAGACATAGGTTACTTGAAGTTGCAACCTACCTGCTGATTTTGGTTCAACAAGTTGAAACTGTTAAGGCACCTGCTCTGCAAACACTGGGGACAATTATTTCCAGCTAAGTATCGCCATCTCTAGCATTTGTGCAAAAATAACAAACCTTAAGTGTTAAGAAAATTTAACAACGAAGGGCAAGTAGTTTGAGTCAGAAGGAATGCTAACAAGAAAACTTTCATAGCACTTAAAGCACACAGTTGCTGCACTGACTTTGAAATACAGCAATAAGAGTATTAATTTCTGTAATATTAGATGTCAACCAATGTGATACGCTGCAAGTCTGCGTTCTGTTTTTTATTCTCAATTTCTCTTCCCTAAACGCACATATTGTGGGACTTCTGAAAGAGTCTTATTATGAAGAAAACAAGATAAAGTAAAAAGAGAGAAACAAAGCAAAGTATGAGAAGAGAGACATTTAAAACAATATTTTCAAATGTATTAATAATTTAAAAATGTTTATTTCTGTGAAAAGTCAATCGATACAAGTGTCCAATCTTTGATCTGACTAGAGGCCTGCAGGTGAAGTGGATGCTTGCAAGCCTGTGTGTTCCCCATTGTAGCACTGCTGTGTTAATGGTCTGCAGATCCATAGTGTTCTTGGCCTTTAAAAAAAGAAACACGAGGCAGGGTGTGATTTGTCTTCCAGATACCTTGTAATAACGCTATATTAACCAATTCCACAGACATGCACAAAAGCATAAAGGGCAATAAGAAAACACAATCTGTTTTAATACACTAGCAGGGTATGCACAGTTGTGGGAAAAATAATTTTTAAACAATTAAAAATCCTCTAAAACTCTGAAATGTCAGGTTTTGAGCTCATTTCACTGACATATCCTAAATGCACTCTATAAAATCAATGAGTTCTGTCTGTAAAAAGCTGGTTTTACAGAGATATTAGTCATAGGAGAGCAAGCAAGTGTAGAATAAAGTGTAAAATAAAATAGGAATAATGCTGTTTCTGTTCACAGAAAGCAAAGCTTCCTAACATAAATACACCAACAAATGAAAACCAAAAATATTTAAAAGAAAAAAACCTGAATTTATCCATTTTGCAGGAAAAAAGATGACTACATGCAATTCTGTTTTTACTGCAGATCCGAACCTTGACACTGTGAGTACTATTTTTGCAATTGAAGTAATCCTTTGTGACCTTAACACATGCCATAAGACTTCCTACAATGCTCCCTATGTGTTTCTTCTGACAAGTAAAATCTGCATGGAAAAGCAAGTGCTCATAACAATCTTTGCTGATTAAAGATTTGCCTAACGCTTTTTGTAGTAAATTTGCATGAAATTAAATTCAAATTTGCATGGAGATAAAATGTCTAAAGCTAGCTGTGGATAAAAAAAGAGAGAGTGCCACCTGCTGGGCTTGGAGTTGTGTTAAAGCTGCTTCTTTGGCCATTTATGTGAAGTGACAGATACTGTTCAGTAATTTTAGGAACTGAACTTTGAAGAAATGCTTTTCTTGCTAAGAATTCTGTAACTTAAATTAAATCTTACAAAACAATTTACATCCTCCTTGGTAAGTCTCAGAAATACAGTTCATTGAATATTAAATACTGCACTTCTTCTTATAAAGTTGTTATAAAGCCTTTATTTTCCCATACTTTTTATGGAAAGGGAAAAAGAGTTACAAATCAGAATACTATTTAGGAATCATTCATTATTAAAATATTAATTAATTAGATGTGGGTTTTTTTAATAAAAGGGTAAATCAGTACAGGCCTGCTCCATAATATTGTCATGCATAAAATAATTTTTGAAGCTCTGCTACATCACCCTGGAAGGGATAATTTATATTAAATTCAGTTTGGCAAAATAGTTATTGTTGATTTGCTGTACTTAATGATTCATGTTTCTAATATTGCTATAAAAATCAAAGGAAAGATTGCTAAAATGCTTTAGTCAAGGAGTAGTTTTATTTGGTGTCAGTATGATTTTGTTGGTTGTTTAGAAGTATGAAAGCTGATTTTAAGGACAAAACAGCTGTTCTCATAAAGCAAATAAATTCTTAATGAAAACCTAGCTACTGAGTTTTTTAAATATACAGATATTTCTAATGTGAAAATGCAAATCTAGCCTTACAATACAATAACAATGGTTAATAATGTGTGTTCTGGGATTTGGTAGGGAAAAAAAATCAGTGTCTTCACGAGTCAAAGGTGAATCTGGTATTTTAATTCATGCATTCTCTTCGCCTGCAATTTTGTGGGATTTAAAGCGAAATATTCATATCACAAAGAAGTGAAACTCATGGACTTGCAGGATCTCTTCACAAGTTAAGTATCACTTGAAACATGAGACTTTCTTTTTAGAAAAGCTTATCAGACTTATAAGAACTTTCTAAACCATTTTAAAACAGAAAAGTGGAAAGAGGACTCGTTCTGTTGTTATACAGCTAAGCAGTAGTTTTTGTCACAGTTGAAAGTAAGGGTTTTGTTTTTCTTGTTGGGTATGTGTGGGTTTCTATATTCCTTCTGTGTTTGTGTAATTTAAAGACAGGTAGGAAGCCAGGGTAGATACACAGACTGGGAATGCCTGTAGCTATGTTACCAGTGTGGCAGCATATTACTAAAACAAAAAAGAGGTAGGGAAGGACTGTCTTTTTAAATTTTACTTCACTATGGAATGGAATTTATCTGCTGCTTGACTGAGCCTAACGTATATGCAAATATCCTTTCAAAGTTGGTTACAAGGAACATCAACATATACTTATCCAATAACTGTGACCTCAAACAATTGCTATCCCCTCCTAACCCCTGTGTCACCAAGAGGATTGGCAGGATTTCCACACTGTATTTTTTCCTCTGTTTATTAAAGACTATTTAGGCATTCTATTTTTCTTGTATTGCACTCTGCTTCACTGCCTAAGAAGATTTCTTGTCTTACAAGTTTTGAGTAAGCCCATTTATAAGGAACCCCATAAAATCCTGTAAACATTGGGAAGTCTTCTGTTTTTTAATCAAAAATATTTTCTTTCGTTTCTACTATTGTATTCTCACCTTTCAAACAGCAGGGGAGGATAATAAGGAGAAACAACTTCCCAAAAACAAAGCCCAATATCACCTTAATAGGTGTAGGAAAAAAATAAGTTGAAAAGGAGGGGAAAAAAGTAACTATACCTGCTTAAGAAATCTGTCAGATGCGTGGCTGTGCTTGGCTAACACGTTTGGCAGAGCAGGGTTTGTGTATTCAAATTGAGGATTGTATGTGAAATCTGACTTGAAGAATTTCATCTTCTCTTGTTCCACGTTGGAAGGCTTGATTGCAGTCAGCAAACACAGTTTTCGGCCAGAGACATCACCTTCTTTTCCATGGCTTTTTGAGGACTGGGATTGCTTTGGCTTTGTTAGATTAAAATGCCTTTTAGTTCTACTTCTGGGTCGAGATGGCAGTCCCATGCTGCTCCCTGCAACCGAAATATTGTTTGTAAATTTCATGTTGGTAGACCCTGGGCTAGCAACGATGATGGAGGGCTGCCTACTTGTGCAGCACCGTCCACTGCTGAGCAAGGGCAGAGGGACTTTGATTTTGCGGTGCTCATTGCTTCGCAAGGTGGTAGAACACTTTGTAGTTTTTCTGTGTTTCTTGTGGTGAGCAGATGGCTGCTTTGGAGCATGGTGTTTTTTCTCCTCTTTGCTCTGCAGAAGCACATTGTAGCTACTAGTTCCTGTTGTGAAAATGTCTTTAAGGATCCCAGAAGGTGGGTGCTGGAGGCTGTTTTCATTATTAATGTTCAGCTTATGTTCTGCTGGACTCAAGACTGATTTCTTAGAAAGCTCTACCTGAGGCCAGTGAAGTTTTTCTGCATTGAGGGGGGAAAAAAAAAAAGAAAAAGCTGAGGACAAAGTTAAGTTGATTGTTTCACACAGCAACACTCATCTTAAAGACTCAAATCTGCAACATAAATGAAACACAGAATTTGTCTTAACTGAAGGTTAATCTTGACTTCTACGCATATGGGTGAATTGTGTGTGTATACCGCTTCTGAACAATTAGGACTGGGACTTGTAAGATCCAGCTAAACAAGTGTTATATGTTTGCACCTCCATGCATGAGTGTAGTTCACAGTTAAGAACTAACTTCTTTGAAAATAAGACTCTGTGCAGGGTTTATAAATGTTTACCGTTACACTAACAAAGTTTTAGTTTTGAGCAAATTCTGACTGATCTTTATCACGCCAGGAAGGCTTTCTTTATGGATAGAGAATAACTTCAAAAATAGGAAACTGTATAGGAGTATGTGAGCAGTATTTACAACAAAGTTCCATGGGGATCTGTGCTGCGATATAAGCAGCCTGGTGTGGTCCCATCTGCAAAATCTGATTCACAGAATTTACTCTCAGAAAGGATGAGAACACTGTAAACAATTTACACCACCATATGAATAGTAGTATAAGTTTAAAAGACTTCAGTTCTGTGTATTTCTTCTTAATACAGACAGCAAGCTATATTTACAGTGGAAAGGGAAGAGAGATCAGCTAGTTATGGAGGCACCCCTGAGAATCCTTAAGACTACACTGTGATTTCGTCTATTCAAAGTCACTCTACAGTAACAGCTGGCTTTAAGAAAACATCTAAGAAGAACCATTGTAAACTAAACTGAATGCAAGAAGTGAATACCGTTCCTTCAGTGAAGGAACCCTTCTTTCTTTCTCTGACCCCTGGCATAGCCTTCAGGAGAGAGAGGACTTGGCGCAGAGTGGTTGCACAGAAAAGTCACTGAGGCAAAACATTTGTGCTGGCTTGATAGAGAGAAGTGATCTCTTCACTAGTTCTAACTATCCCCTTCTCTCACCAGACAGTTCATCCCGGAACATCAGGTGACCTGAAAGTGAGGGCACAAACAAATCCTACCACAAAGAAACACACCCCACTTCTGCACCTAAAATGAAAGGATTCACAGAACAGTAGATACAGCCAGAGCTTTATTAAAGCCCACAAAAGGGATTTGAGCTTCAGCTCACAGCTACATATAGCTGAGTTGTAATTACTTTACATACAGTAATTATACTCAGAATGGAACTTTAGCAAGAGATCATTAAATTCCTCTAAGGGGAAAAAAATCGATAGTAGTTTAATTTCAGCATTATTTTCAGAGTAAAATTAGGTTTTGCTCCCAAAATAAGCACCATGACAATGTATTTCATGCTGTTGGACCTCTGTCAGTTCTGTGTCAATCTGTTTTTCTTGGTTCTCCTGAAGATGCTGTTTTTAAAAGCAAAAAGACAGAGATCCTTATTTGCATAAACATACAATGGGAAATTTGCAGCTTGCATGTTTCTGCCACTGGAAAGAGAGGTAGACGCATTGGATTATTTCTTCCACTAAAGCATGCATATCTTATGCAAGCTCAGTTTTGTTTCCATGCTTAGCGCAGGAACACCATCCTCGGTGATCCTGTTCATATTCCATCAGATCATTCTCATCACATGGCTGACTGCCTGCTTCCTGGCTTATCTTGCTTTTTCATGAGCTGTAGTGGTGAGGAACCACAGTTTCCATCATAAGGAAAACAACATGAAATATGCAGCCAGGATACTGTGCAGTAGACATTCACTTACACGTGCCATCTATCTACAAACAAATGCTATGAATTGAGGTATTTTTTGGACAACAGATTAAGATGACAGCACATGTTTCTTGGCAAGTATTTAAGATGGCCTTCAGGCCTGTACCAAATATTACAGTATGAGAATCCTTACTTTTAAGAAGCATACGTGAAAAGCAAGGTTTCCAGAATGTCTGAACACAGAAATATTACATTTCTGAATATGACTTTGCTTGTGTAGACAAAATCAACCTTGGAAATCAAAAAGATACTTCTTAAAATCCAGATGAGAGATAATAATGTAATGTGATGGTAATGCTTCACCTTCTCAATTTTCAAAAGTCACAAAGAACAGAGAAGCTTTAAACTGCTACTGCACAGGGAGTAATTTGAATTAATACCACTTGTCTAAAAAGTCATAAATAGGAAATAAAAAAACACCAGAAACAGAATTCAAAAAAACAACTAACAAATACCTTAAACCCCATGACAAACTCTTGTGTCAATCCCATACCAAAAAATCATGACAGTAAGCTTTCAGAGCTAAGTAGTACAGTTGGCCCATGATAAATGCATTTATACTAGATAATTTCTGAACATTGCAAGTCAGAATTCTCCCGCAAGTGTCACAAATGGTGGTCGAGCGCTGAATATGCACTGACAGGTTTCCCATGCACATGGTTGATATAAAAAATAGCTGTCCCCAAATCTGTAGTTACTTTGTATGTGCAATCCAGTAGCAAAGTGATTTCTCAGCTGCCAAACTAAGTAAGGCTGTCCTTATTTTTCTTCCAACTAAAGGAGGATGCTGTTTGATGCATATTTGTGCTGGAAATGTAGGACCAACAGATAATCCAGCAGATCTGAAAGATTATATTAGATTACACTGTAATTTTCACAGAAGTCATTTAACTGCTGTTCTAATTTTTGATTGGTCCTGTGAACATCATTATTCTACAAAATAAACTAGAAAATAATATTTGAGACAATGCCAAAATCATGTTGCAAACCACCAAATTTTAAAGTCATCTCCAGTATACGTGTTTAATCTGTAGTAGTTATCATGTTAAACTCCCATCTGTAAATCAGAGAGCATCAATCAAACTAAAAATACACTGTTTTCTAGGAAACTCGACTTACTGAACTATATCCAACAGTTTCCAAGGATTAGCAATGCCTGGTGATTGAAAAAGAGGTCTAGTATTCCAAATATACAATAACTTCATTGCACAGCCTGTGTTCTGAAAATGTGTTTCAGTGTTTCAAAAAGTACAGAGATACCATACTGCTACAAACGAGCCAGTCAGAGAAAGGATTATGAACCCACATTAATTACATAGATTGGCAAGCAGTGTTTTTCAGCTTTTAAAGACTGGATATCATAGGACAGATGTTAACCTATTATTTCTAAAAGGTCTGGAAAAGGCAAATTGAAAACCACTGTACTATGGCATAACTCCATTCTGTGTATCATGCCACATATCATATAAGTTTTATCTTTTGTATCTCATCCACAAGTGTTCTGAGACGTAAAAATTTGTATTTACTGACTTTACATATTTCAGTCTGCAGCAAAAAGTAGCTGAAAAACGTACACCCAAGCCTTCAGTTACCTTTGAGAACCTCATTAAAAATGTGCAAGTCAGGTATACAGATTCTCTTCATGGATCTCTTTCAAACACTCAAAGTCACAATGCCTAAAGTCTTTCAACAATAAAACATTCATAGTGTCTCCCAAGAAGACTTTCCCATCATGTTTATTTCCATTTATTGATCTTTTGTTCCTCTCTGCAACAGCACAGAAATAAAAACATAGGTCCTAGACACACTGGTGAATTACTAAATGAAACAATCTGCCAGGTGGAAGATGGTGGAATGGCATGATGTAAAAAGATGGAGGAAGAGAGAGCAGAAGGGCTGTCTGCTTCCATTTTGGCATCAGTAAGGCACTGAAGGACAGAAAATCCTCTGTGGAAACTCGGTCACGTTGTCTTGGGCTGGAGCAGAGCTCTGCCTCTCTTTGGAGCAGCCTTGCAACATCTAAGTTGCACCTCATTTGCTAGCTTTGAAACTTGTAGCATGGCAGACGCTGTCTAATCTTGTTGGAGGTTATTTGTCAGAACAAATGTTAAATTTTATGTTAAATAAACCTGGGAGCCAGGCTATATTATTGGTTTCTATCCTGTAGGAATTGATGAGCTAATATTTCATTAAATTAATAATACGTAGGAAAAACCCAATGTAAATTTTTTTTCCCCAGATTTTGGAAAATGTTGTAGAAAAATCTTCCTCTGGGCTATTGGGTACCTACTATCCAAGCAGCTTCTTAAATATCTGTTCCATAGGTGTAATTAGGTGAACAATGAGAAATATTTGTGGGTGCAGATCTTTCTCTGTTCAGAGAGCCAGCCTTGCTCTAAAAAAGTAGAGAGCTCCTGTGGCTTTCGAGCAGCTGCCACTCAGGTTATACACACATAACTGATGAATCCTCTCTGACCCACAGGTGCGATTCTTACAGTACTTAGTGAAGATGTTCTTGGAGCAGTTCCTCTTATCCTAGGAATGCAATGACCTGAACTGCTGCTTTTCATTTTCAGTTCAGCATTACCATTTTAGAATACAATTGAATTTCCTTTTGTTCAAAATCAGAAACAAATAGCTTGACTTCAACTTTCAAATTTATAAAAATGTAAGTAATATGAGTGATCTACCTACAAGTAATAAGAAAATAGTGACATTTGAAATGGAAAGATGAGAGGAAAATACATGGATGTGACAAGTAAGATTCCTCCATCGACATATTCTGCAAATGTACCATTATAGTACAAAGAAATCTTTTATCTTCAATAATCAGGTAATGTGAACAGATTAGCAGCTGTAGTTTATGAGCTCTAGGCTATATGGTTTGTGGGTGAAGAGGGCTGTAGAAAGAATATTCTGCAACAAGCAGGCAATGTAGAGTGTTACATACGAACCTAGTGTTTCACTGCCTCCCAAATACTACAAGCTTAAGTTTGTGGCACAACAGAATCAGGCCAGAATCCTGTAGTATATTTCCTCATCACTATAAACACCTTTAAGGTTTACAAACATTCAAGTTCTGAACAGAAAGCATCAGGCAACTTGAAATAAACAGCACTAGAAGCTCTGTCTACAACAACTGATAACGGTTTTGTTGTAGAATTAGTCAACAAGGTCCTGTAAAAAGACTGACACTGAGATATTTTCTATTTGCACGGCAACTTAGTTATTAACTAGAGCCCATATGATGTTGAGAACTTTGACATTTAAGCTAAGAAAACTTTTTTAAAAAAAATATCCACCTATTGGCTTTCCTCCTGTAATGGTGCATCTGTCACTCAACCATAATTCTGAGCTCCAGAACCAAGGGCAAGTTTCACCTATGAGCAAACTGGTAAGTCTGATTCATTAACTGCTAATGTTTGTAAGTCTGAAATATCCCATTTTTATAGGAATCACTGGCATGACATTAGACCGTGCAGTTTGGTTTTTGTCTTTAAATTGAAAAATGTTCTCTTTCTCCGTTAAAAAGTACAAACTGACTTGCAAGCAGTTGATTGCATGCATGTTTCTAAACTGAGATATGACATTATGTAATTGACTCCAAATTCAGATTAAATTATGTAGAACAGTAATAATCAGTAAATGTGAAGACTTGGCCCTAATGAAATCAAGCAACAAACTCTCATTCATTTAACAGACTCAGTATATAATCACAAAACTGATGTATAGATAGATCTGCACAGGATGAAACTTTGATCCCAGCCGACCTCTAGCTTGCTCTACGGCAGCACAGGTGTGTTCAGGAAGATTTGATGGAGAGGTATGGACCCCAAATAAGTATCTTTCCTTTTAAGAAATCTCAGTCTTTTAATATTACAGTTACCGTTGCACATTTCTGGGGATGCTCCAGCTCGTGTCTGGTTCCATGAACTTTGTTTCTATTTCCATTACCAGAAGTAATACCCTACTCATATCCATGCACAGAGGGAATGTCATATAAATTATGCAGAGAAAGAGTAACTGTCAGAAATCTTATTTAAGACTGTAACAGTATTGTATGAGGGCACACTAAGACATCTTCACCAGATCTCTTCTCAATAGATTTCCCCATAACAAAATAACATTCACTTGAAGCAGTGGCAGAAACGACACATGAAATGATGTCAAATTTAAACAAGGAAAACTTCTGAGTGAGAAGTATGTTTTGCAGCAGCAACTCTACAGCAGATTTTCCTACACAGCACATACACAGCACTGAAGGTAGAGGTTTTTGATACCACTCGAAACTATTCCACATTATGGTTATGTAGCCACAGTACAGGGGCTTATATACATATGCTGTAAAAATTCATAGAATCATTTGGTTGGAATAGACCTTTGAGATTGAGTCCAACTGTACCAGCCCACTACTAAACCATATCCCTGAGCATCTCATCTACCCATCTTTTAAGCACTTCCAGGGATGGCAACTCAACCACCTCCTCGGGCAGCTGTTCCAGTGCCTGACAACCCTTTCAACGAACAAATTTTTCCTGATGTCTAACCTGAATCTCCCCTGGTGCAAATTGAGGCCACTTCATCTCCTATCACCTGTCACTTGCGAGAAGAGACCAACCTCGCTACAACCTCCTTTCAGGGAACTGTAGACAGTGATAAGGTCTCCCCTCACCCTCCTTTTCTCTAAGCTAAGCAATCCCAGTTCCCTCATAAGACTTTCCTCGTAAGACTTGTTCTCCAGCCCCTTCACGGGCTTCGTTGCCCTTCTCTGGATGCGTTCCAGCACCTCCATGCCCTTCTTCTAGTGAGTCAATATCTGTCTTGTAGTGAGTCAAGTTCCTTGAAGATTCATAAAGTTCTTTGAAAATACAACACAGAGGAGAGCCGAGGAGTGAAAGACACCGATGTAAGCAGCAGTATTTTTGATAGCGTATCTGTAATAATCAGTAATAATCTGCATTCTCGGTCCCTCGCCCCGCGGGAGGGGGTCGCCTCTTTGATTCCCCATGCCCGTTCCCACCGGCGGGATTCCCGCCGCTCCGTCCCCGCGGGCCCTCCCCTCGCCCCCCCAGACCAGGTGCGCTCACGGTGCCTCCTCTGGAGGCGGATATTTTTTACCGCTCGGGAGCACCCGCCAGCGCCGTGGTGGGGAGCAGCGGTCAGCTGCGCAGGTCGGCGGGGAGAGCGCCGCAAGCCCCTGCCAAGGCGGTACCGCCCCGGCGTCCCGGGAGGCGCAGCAGGGGCTGGTGAGGACACGGTACTCACCAGTGACACGGATGGACTCCAGCATGATGCTCCGCTGGGCAGCGCCGCCGCTCTGCACCGCTGCGAGCGCTCCAGCCTCCGGGACGGGAGGCAGCGAACAGCGCTGGGCACGGCACGGGCTGCACCGACCTCCGGCCACAGCGCAACCAGGGAGGAGTCGGGCGAGCCCAGCGCTCCCCGACCCTGCATCCGTGGACTACAAGTCCCGGGATGCCCCGCGACGCCCGGGCGCTGGCGCTGGCGGGGAAACGCTGAGGTGCATCCTGGGAGCTGTAGTGCAGGGACTGGGCGGCGGCGGTGTCCTGGGGTGGGCACGGAGCTGCACCCGAAAACATCGCCGAAAGAGCACGCGTTATCAGACCGGTGGTGGTGAGGTGCCAGGAGCATCGATGGGTTTTCAGCATCATTCTCTGCAGGAGTCTAGCAGGCGTAACTTGCACTGAATCCAGCTACTGCGCTGGATCAGTTGTTATAATTGGCAATAATTAGTATGATTGAGAGTCATCTGCCATGCCTAAGGCAGGCAGACAAAGGGTTGCATGGGACAGGGTGCTCAGCAGGCGTATAGACAGAATATGTGCCACCCTGGGAGAGCACCACTGTCATCTCTTGCTGAACAGCATGGTGGAATTGCATCGGAGCAACAAGCATTGAATGATTTGGGTTGGAAGGGACCTTAAAGATCATCCAGTTCCAACTTCCTGCTATCGGCAGGGACACCTCCCACCAGACCAGGCTGCTCAAAGCCCCATCCAACCTGGCCTTGAACACTTCCAGGGAGGGAGCATCCACGGTTTCCCTGGGCAACCTGTACCAGTCCCTCACTGCCCTCAGTGTAAGCATTTCTTCCTAATGTCTAAATATTCCCCCTTCCAATTTAAAGCCATTCCCCCTCGTTCTATCACTACTTGCCCTTGTAAAAAGCCCTCCCCAGTTTTCCTGTAGCCCCTTCAGGTACTGGAAGGCTGCTATAGGGCCTCCCCAGAGCCTTCTCTTCTCCAGGCTGAACAACCCCAGCTCTCTCATGGTATAACAATCTGGAGCAATAACTTCTTTTACCGATGGAAAAGGTTGTCATAAATTGATAAGTAATATATGGACTTTAAAGGAGAAGATAGACTTTATATTGTACTCTTCTGTTGCTTTACTTGTGAGACTTTTCACTCCTTGAAATGTGATCTGCACGTTTTAAAATGCCTATTGAATATCAAATACAAACAAGTGATTCCACTGTAGCAATTACAGTTGTGTAGTTATTTAATGTAGGTATGGTGTAGGAAGGTTTTGTATTCTTGATGCAGAGTTAAGGGTAATACTAAAGTCAGATTACACAAGGATACATTTTAATGTGTTAACGCATTTACTTTTGTAAATGGTCAACACTTAAAGGAGAAAGCAATTTAATTCAAAGTGATTTAACAGCATAACATACATTATGTGAATGTAGTGATCTGCCAGGGAGAGAAAAGCTGGGACGTGTGTGCTGCTTTGGCTGGATGGCTGAAATGTCTGCCACCTTTGCTCCCATCAATGAATTCATACCTGCAATGCGCTGTACACATAAACTCTCCCTGTAACATCGGCCTGTAAGGCATTAGATCTGGCTACATCATCACATAGCAGGGACATGAAGCCCACTCAACACAGCTTGTTGATGCTTCTGAGAACCCCTTTTGGCATCCTGCCTGGAAAAGTTTTACTGAACTTTATGAATCTATCTTATAGACACTTTCATGTATGCAATCATACGACTGAGTGGACGCTGATCAGACAGTTCTGTCTGCTTTCATATCCCTCTTCACAGGCAAGAATTTAAAAAAAAATAGTTTAAAGCACTGTTTTTATCTTATGCCTCACTCACAGTCAAAGACAGGCACTCTTAAGATCAGCCATGAAACGACTGAGGTGTTGTTTTTCTCTGTCTGCTAATGAAGAGATACTGCTGAAACAGGCTTCTACCTAGTTGACATACTTGATGTCCCTTTTAACTTTAATTCTTTGAGGAACAGAGAAGATATATGCTCTGTCACCACGTCTAAGTTTGTCCTAAAATACCCTCTGAAATACTTTGCTAACACTGTAGTATTTAGAATCCACAGGCTTGTCTCCAAATCTCAAATTGCAGGAACTGAATAAACACTTTTAAATTTAGACAGACAAAGCTATCACTAATGCATTACAGTTTGCTTGTGATACATGGCAGTTACAGGGGAAGAAAAAAACCCCAAACCAGTGAATCATTTCAAACACTGCAAATAATTAGCATATAATCTTATTTTTTCCTTTCCTGATAGCGTTTTTCCTTTGCAGGGTGGCTTGAAGGTTTTGTTAGGTCATGCTAGTTCCTGGCTCTAAGCAGGACGATGCCAAAGGCAATAACAGAAGGTACAGAGAAGGGATGCTAAAAGGCCACCTGCCTTTGTTTACTGCTTTGACTCTGAGCAATCTTTGTCATGTTTACTGATTAAAAGCATAACGTGTAAAGCTCACACAAGAAAAACAGTACTAAACATCTCAGTGCTTATGTATAAAATACTGTATATGTATTTAATGTAGCTCTGATGGATCTGATCTCAAAGGTGTCTTAGCTTCCAAGTCTGTCTGGACCGAGAGTGGGAAAAAGACAAGCTACTTTGTCATGAAAAAATTCCTTGAGGCTGTCAGTGCAGCTGGCACGAATCACATTGTAGCACAGTGTGGGGACAAATGGTAAGGTTTAGATGAGCCACGCTGCGGAATACAGCTTAAATAATACAGTTCCACAATACAAACAGATCTAGATCTTTGTATCACTTATCCATTGTTAGGAGACAGAATTAAGGCATCTTGTATTTCAGCTTCAAGATAACATTGCTTCCAGAGATAATTTCAGATTTACCTGGTCATGCCTTTAGAGATAATTTCATATTCACCTGGTCAAAAATACTGCAATGTCTTGCATGCGGAAGAGTACAGGAATATTAGCATCAATAAGCTCTGCAACATGTACAGTCTGGAAGAACAGTGATACATTTATTGATCTCTACATCTGTCACAAGCTAAGACTGCCAAATTCAAACACACACAGGTATATATAAATATCTATGTGTACATGAGTGTTTGGATTTAAAATATGCGTATACATATATATATACACACACTTGTTTTACTGTCTGTTTTATTTGGTTCCTCCCTCATAATCACATCAACATCCTTCTTGCATTTCTCTGTGCTGACAAGAAAGAATCCCTGAGGAACTAACGCAGCTGAGAACAAGAGTCCTTAACTAACTGCATAATCTGGCACAGTTTCAGGGCCATCAAAGTGGCAGTGTTAGCCTTCCGTTCCTGACTTAATGTCTTTTAGCTGGCTGCATATCTTCTGACTGAACAATTTTATAGACCAAGTGACTCCAGCTGACCGTCCTTGTAGATACATTATTTCTAGAAACTCCCTCTGAAATGTCTAACGTTGTCGTCTGATTCCAGCTTGGTCCTATGTTTCTGGTACACAGAAAAGGCAGCACATGCTTGTGGGAGATGCTTACTTGTGCAGTCTTACTCAAAGGGATTGCTATTTTAAGATGACTTGAAGAGCACAATTTGATATAACTCCAGTATTTGCATTGATTTATCCATTGAATTTGTTTCCACTTTATGCTCCGGAGGCTCAATACTCAACAAGGGCAAACAAAATGCAGGCAAATTTTGCAGTAAACTTCAGAGAGTGAAAACAATGATGCGAACCTATTAGCATAGCTGAGTGTTGTCTTTTATCGTATGGGGGGAAAATAATCAGAAATGTCTGTTGTGCTCTGTCCTGGGTTTGGCTGGGATAGAGTTAAGTTGCTTCAGCTTCTCATACTGGCCTGCCAACGGGAAGTCGGGGAGAGCACAAGAAGCTGGGAGAGGACACAGTCAGGACAGTTGACCCATAATGGCCAGAAAGGTATTTGATACCATATGGTGTTGTGCTCATTATATAAACTGGGAGAACTGGCAGGAGGGTGGGGGAATTGCTGCTTGAGAATGACCTGGGCATTGGTTTCCAGGTGGTGAACAATTGCACTGTGCATTACTCACTTTGTATATTCTATTATTATTATTATTGTCATTATTTTTCTCTTCCTTTGCTGTTCTTATAAACTGTCTTTACCCCAACCTACTAGTTTTTCCTTTGTTCTTTCCAATTCTCCTCCCCATCCCACTAGTTGGGGGAATGAGTGAACAAACAGCCACATGGTATTTAGTTGCCAGCTGGGGCTAAACCATGACATATACTCACAAATGCACTTATAACTCCTAAGAAAAAAAGGGGCTGTTTTCCTATGGCAAAGAACTGTGTTATATAAATACATTAGTGACAGGCAGGCAGGCACCTGCTTACAATATGGACTGATGGACCAACACATCCCCCATGACCTTTCCTCCTCTGTCTGCCCACTTCTGCAGCAATGCCTTGTCGCTACAGGGTCCTTCTGAGAAAGGCAGTGTGTTGCCTTTGGCAGTGGAATGCAGAACTGGCAGGCAGCCTGAGCACAGGCTGCCTGCTGAACTGCAAACACCGGCAGATGACTCATAGATACTTTGCTGTGGCAACACAGATACCAAGTGAGGTAGCACAGGGACAACGACAGTTTGCCCTCAAACAATAAGAATTTAAAAAATATTAGTACTTTGTAATTGGGCCTTTTGAAGCCTGCCAAGTCTCCTATGGTGCTGGGATAATTTCAGTTAAAATATAAGTTTTCAAGGTAATGCATTGCCCTTTTTGATTAGGTAGAAACTTCACTTGTTTCTTAATCAACCTGAGAAAAGCATGATGTTCCTCTCCCTACTGCCATTCATTTCCTTATATTTTCCTTTTCCACATCTCCTACCCGATCCCCTATTTTTCATTGGTCCAGGCTGTACAAGACACTTAGAAGATGAAACAGCAATATCCAAGAAACACAAAACACTGTCTTGGCAACATTCTGCAATATGCAACGTGTGCAGTAATAGGCGTGACTATGTTATGCTTTGAAGAAAGAGGACTCGCCTGTATGCTGGGGCCAGCGCTCTCCTAAAGCTTGAAGCCCCAGCACGGGGAGCAGGGGATCCTTCACAGTGGGCAAAGACCCAGCAGCTGGGCAAAGAATAATGATCTACTTCATCAAAGTATTTCATTTAATGGGACCTTCAGATCCTCTTGTCTAGGACAGGATGATCCTGTGCTGGCCTGGAGAAAGTGGTCTTCTGGTAAGTCCTGTTTTCAAGGAGAAGCACTGGACTCAGTGAGGGGCGGAACCCAAGGTGTAAGCCCACTGTCTTTTTCCAGTTTGCAAGTACATGCCTGGCACTGCTGCCTAGCTTTACCTTGCATGTTCCTGCATAGTTTGTGGGGTTAGGTGGGACTATAAAACAGCTGGGGCTATTTTATTTACTCCATCGTGAATAATCACTTTCAAGTGCTACCAACAACAAATTCAGCTGATTGAAATAGTTTTCAAGCTTGGGAGAAGCATAAGCCAACATGGGAGTTTTTTCCAGACTTTTTTCTCCTCCATCTCATGTCAGGTTTTGGAGATTCCCTGGGTACCACTTTATCATGGTGTTATTAGAGACACAGATTTGGAGCTCTGGAGTCCATGAGTGGGGGACAGCACTGGGCACACACCATTTTGCCTTCTCACAGATCTGCTGCATTCAAAAGAGATTTTTTGGTTAGGTATATAAGAAGACAAACTGCCCATACCAAGCCATTTGCAAACCGTTGTCAGGGAGTAGCAGCTCTCTTCAGGGCCCAGGACCTCCACATATCCAGGCAGCCAAAGACCCTGGCAATGTGGGGAAACATGCTCAGGGCTCTTGACAATCCTCACCAACATTGGAAAGACAAGGGAAGAATTCTTTAAAATAAACTCTTGGCCATTTCCACTCCCTTTGCCTTCTTTCACGTTTTATTGCAAAGTGAGGCAATATCATATCACACCCAGACATCCAGTGGGACTATATTTGTACTATCGATTTCTACTTTATGTTCTGCTCCATCAGATGTTTCTGTCCCTCTCACTAACAAGGAGCTATGACCTCATTTTCATGTTTTCTCATTTAATCTATTTTCCACGTCATAAGAGTTTTTTAACAAAACCAGACTGAAATATTATGGATATTTACTCACCTCTAACACAGCTTCTGTGTAATTATGTATGCAGTTTCGACAGAAGTTTCGACAGATGACTGTATTACCACAGGAACGTGATATGCCTCTCAATGGGTAGTTGTGTGGAAAATATCATCATTACATTTTAATTGTGTTCAAATTTCAGTAGACTTCCCCCCTCTAAAACCTGCTTCTTCTTATTTCAGATGTACATTTTTTCCAAATATTGAAAGAGATTTCCAAAGCAAAACACTAAGCAACCTAAAATCCTGTCAAAGTAGCACCCTCTAGTGTAAACACGCTACTCTTGCAGAAAAGATTTCATACTCCTGCATGGATTTTTTTCCAGAGGAATAAGGAAAGTGAAGAGCAAAAATAAGTCATGAATTCACGTTCCCATTTCATATCCTTAGGTCCTTTCTTGTTTAGCAAAGCATATAGGCTAAGCTTAACCTGGAGTACCTACTTTAGTTTTGAAAACTTTAAGGTTTTCTTTCCTGATGTATTTTATGTGTCGTATAGTTTTGTTTATTTATTTAGAATATGAGAATAAGATGGCAATAATTAGGTCATAAAATTATCACCTGTTGAGTTCACAGCATACTGAATCTTAAAAAAAAAAGGAAATAGCGCTGTAGAACACTTTTTTGGTAAAAAAAGTTTTTTAAACAAGAAATGTCTAATTTTTTCATCTTTCAGAAAATTATTTCAAGAATATAAAATGTGATACAATTTAGTTGGAGAAATTGCTGATGTGATTATGGAATTACTCTGTTGCTATTATGCTACAGATATTAACATGATGGTCTAAATTAATATAATGGCACTTAAGTACTCTCAGCCCTTTGCTTCATTTTAGAATGTATATGTCAGCAAATAATACAGTTGTACTGTGTGGATAAAGAAAGAAAAAGAAGGATTTTATAACTGAGACACAAAAGAAGGAAGTCCAGTTCCCCTTCTCTTGTGTAAATCAGTCAAAAGACCTAAATGAAAGGTCCCGAGAAACCTTCCTTGGTTTAGTGATACAGATGTAATATTATACTAAGAAAATTGTGAACACAATAAATCTTTTCAGAGTGCATGACAGGCAAATGTTTCTTAACTCCCACAGCTTTGTGAAAATGCAGAGTTCAGCCACCTAGAGATTTTTTCTGGAACTGAGTCCACTTGACAACTGCCTCTTGCTGTTAATGACATTTTTGTCTCATTCCTTGTTTCACTATTTTTCCGTTTTAATAACTTTTCTCTCCTGTCTTTTCCTCTTGTTGTATTTGTTATCTTCCCTTGTTATTGACTGTTCTTCACTATTCTCTTTTTAAATTCTTTCTCCCCATAAAATTTTTGCTTTTCCCTCCAGCTTTGATTTTTGCGTGATTTTCCCTCAGTTTCTCCTCA
This sequence comes from Dromococcyx pavoninus, assembly GCA_033558185.1. Taxonomy (NCBI): domain Eukaryota; kingdom Metazoa; phylum Chordata; class Aves; order Cuculiformes; family Neomorphidae; genus Dromococcyx; species Dromococcyx pavoninus. The sequence continues at coordinate 855,355 of JAUMJL010000425.1, read as the reverse complement.
TATGAGATGGTGCATTTCAGCTCTGACAACAGTCATCACTAATCCATCAGTGTCATTATATGGGAATTTAGTGTAGAATATAAACGATGGTGTGCTTTTCCAAGCTTTAATATAAATTATGTCTTCAGCAAGCTAGTGTTTTCTTGAGAACCTCCCTTATTTTGCAAAGAATAAATAAAATTCACACTGTTTGAAATTAATTCTTTGCATTCTGAAAATGTAGCATATTTTCCCCCAGCAAGCATTTAATTTAAATCATTCCTCCCCCCCAACTACATTTACCAAGGCAGAATATTAAATGAAGCCTTTTGGTAAAAGCATAGTTCCATAAAGCAGAGTTCCAGCTTAAAGTTAGACAATAACAGCTATAGGGTCTCACGTTCTTTTTAGTCTTGGTAAGCTGTTTGTCAATTTCCTATTCCGGCTGCTAAGAGAGAAACTTGTGCTTTAAGCATTGCTAATTTAAATCCATGTCATGCATTGGGTTACTTGCTCACAAACTTGCTTATTCCTGACATAAATATATTCCTTTACTGGATAATGTCAGGCTAAGTTGCCTCTGTGATTATCAGAATAATCAGATAAGCAGAATAATCACCTTCGGCCTGCCACAGAGAACCGATCCTAAATGCTGCCCATCAAAATGTTTCTGATTACGTAATATTTGCAATTGAAAATACAGATTAATCCAAACTCCTGTTTTGTCATACTATGGACCAGCCCTTCTGTACGGGGTGAAACTGTCTTCTCCCAGGCCAAGCCCACGGCATGCTAGGATATTGGAGAAGATCTGAGGGCACGGTTTGGTCTTTATTTTAGAACCACTGAGGAAAGGATGGATATTATGTACCTACTGCTCTTCTGCAGTGCAGGATTCTCTTATAGAGGGGTCATGGTGTGGGGCTTGTGAAGAGGAGAATTTGTTACGGCCTGGCTTCATCTGAGGCATTGAGACACAGAGACTCAGACCTGCACCATATATCCTGCAGGATCCATGGAAGGCAGAAAGATGGTGGGCTAAGGGACCGAGATGTCTGTGCTGGTGGCACAGTCCTCAAGAAACTCTGCAAGGGCTCTCTCCTTGCCTCTTCCCAAAGGTTAAACCCTTTGTCTGTCTAAATTCACAGGGAAGAATTAATTCTAATGGGACTATAGTCCAGAAACAATGATGCAGAACACTGTACTAGACCAATGCATTTGCTTTTTCTCTCTATGGCATCCTATGCAATTATACTACCGGTATGAAATGAGTATCAGAATCACGACTGCTCTCCAGCTGATTAGTGGAAGAGTGAATTTTCTGGTAAAAAAATGCCTTTTGAAGTTAAATCTAAACTACAAGGAAAACTACAACATACTGTGTTATAATGCACTGCACTACCATGCAATAGATTGAATCTGCCTGCAAGGGCTAGAGAGGCGAGCATCAACTTTCACTTTGCATTATTTAACTGTAAATAAAAGAAAATTACAAGTTAGAAAATAGTATTTTCCTCTAAATTACAAGTTTGCTGAGATTTTTCTGTGAAATGAAGGAAGCATCTTACTACTATTTCTTCTGGAACCAGAATTGTAAAATCCATTTTGAAGCAGAAAGGAAATTTTAGGAACTATTCTCCCAGGATTAAGGAATGCAGATATACCAAACTATTTGACTACACTGGGATCAGCATTTTTGCCTTCAATATTTTACATCTATGATTGTAAAGAAGCCAGAGCAATAAAAACTTTGGGTAGTTATTAGTTAAAAAGTGCTCCATTCTTATTAAAGTGCTGATGCAAACTTCTATAACCTTCTGAAAATGAAAATACAATCCTCAAAACAGTCAGTATGCTTTAAAAAGTTTTGAAGGAAAACTTGGGAATCTAAAAATGTTTTTCTAGGCATGTTAAAAAACAAATGACTGGCTTCTGTGTCTACACTCTCAATTCCCATGAAAACTGAAAGCCAGCAAAAAATATTCCCCAGTTGCTTTGTATCGTGTTACTTATTGTTACAGAAGGGATTATATTTCATTAGCTTGCTCCTAGCAAGAAAAAATCTTAAACGATGTCACGTGGGGTGAGGAGACACTGAAGGGTGTGATTCATAATTTTTGAATGCAAAAGACTGGCATAAAATAAATGCTGTTCAGCAGGCAGAGCCGGCTCATTGTTCTGCTGGTTTCAACATGGCATTCCTTTCTTTCCCGCTCTTTTTCTTTATGTCTTCAGATTGTGAAACAGGAGTTGGTTTTTTCCATAAGTTGCAAATAGTTTTATTTATTTATTAAGGAAAAAAAACCCAAAACCCTCAATGGAAATTCCATTGCCATGGGCCATATCCCCCACCATTATGCAGACAATGGATCTCATAGCTATTTTATAGCACCATTCCTGAAAAAGACTGACTTCTTTGGAGAGACATAAGGATAAGTTATATTTACTGTGCATTGCTCTTCTGGAAGACAGGTGTACTCCCTTGAGAAGATGAGAAACTAATTATTCTATTTATTTCTAGCAAGGCTCCACTGAGTCTGGATCAAAATGATGAAGAAATTATTGGCTCTGTAGAGACCAAAAGGAAAGGACATTTGTCATATAAACATTGCATTGACATTTTAAGCAATTACATGCTCCTAGGAATCTCAATTTCATTTTTCAGAATATACCTTGTAGAAATATTTTTATAAGAACTTTATTTTACATATTTCCTTTTTTTTTTAAAAAAAATATTAAATAGCAGATTATTAAGTACAGTAATAGTACAGCTAACACCATTTTGGTCGCCTCCCAGGCTAAGCATCATGCGCTATGCCATATCATTTGAAAGACAACAGCTGTGGATGGAGCCACGTTTGGAAACACACCAACAGTTGCTGTAGCTGTGCTGTATAAGTCTTATAGATCCACATCTAAAACAGTAAACATGTTTAAATTACAATAATTCTGTTATGTTTAAAGGGCTGAAAATGTGCATGACTCTTCTTCCTTTGGGATAGCAGGAAAAATAAAAGACAATGGAAATTCTCTCTTACTGCCTTCTGCCAATGACTTTGAGCTCCATATTGGCTATTTTGTCTTCTGGCATTTGCCTGCATTGATTCCATTAAAGGAATCCTCCTGTTATGTCTCAGTAATACATATACCTAGTTTCTCTTGAAGGAAATAAAGCCTGTCCTTTCTTATCACCATACAGTCTAATCCATAGATTAACAATGAGAACTGAGTCTCCGAGTAAGTCCATTTTCAGCCTGGTGCATGCGCAAATTCTGATGCTTGACCTTGGACTACTCCAACCCCCATTTATCTGAGAATACTGCACTTGCTGGCCAGGGTATCCAATCTTGAAGATTTCTTCAGGAAAGGTTTATTTGATATTGTATTTTTTAGACTCTGCTGTATGCTGATGCCGTGATGTTTGCAAATAAGGCACTGGAATCATTTTCTAATGAGGGATAATTAGAAGAGTGTGGTTTGTTTAGCAAGACAAAGTAAAGTTTGGAAGAAGAAATGACTGCTGCCTATAAATATTCTAAAAGGCAAGAAACACAACACTAGGGAATAAAGGAATTAATTTGTAATAATGAACACTACCTGCATATGGCAAAAAGGTATTAAGGGGTGCAAATATGTATGGATAGACTATAAATTTGAGAGGGTTTAGTCATTTAGGCAGCCAAAGCTATAGCAGCCTTCCAGGGGAAAACAGCAGAGACAAAAAAACAAGCTGTATTTGCAATTGCATTCAATACCTTTATAGAAAGGTAGTTTTGAGATAGTGCTCAGACAGCAAGGACTGGATCTGAGCACCCAATGGGCTTCTACCGATTCAGCATCTCTAGCACTTGCACATTAAGAAAGGTCTGTCAGTGAGATGGAGCAAGGTAGAAAAGATGGAACTGGTGGGTCAAGTTTGACAAAGCCATGGGCTGTAACACAAGGAGAAATGTAAAAACCATGAGAAAAAGCTGCTACTTTCAAAACTACACTGGGATAAGAATCCTCTCCATAGTAACATCATGTTTTCTTGTTAATGCCAGCTAAAAAATGAAACTTCAAATGACAAACGCTGGGGCAACACTCCCACTGAGCAGCTGCATCAAGATGTGGAGACAACCAGGCAGTACTGCTCTATTTGCCTGTGAAAGGAGATAAAAGCCTCAGATTTTAGGAATGACAGGAAGATGTGCCAGGGGAGGTTCATGCTGGATATTAGGAAAATGTTCTTCACCAGAGGGTGGTGGAGCGCTGGAGCAGCTCCCCAGGGAATCAGTCACAGTGCCAAACCTAACAGTATTCAAGAAGCATTTAGACAATACCCTCAGACACATACTGTGAACGCTGGCATTGCCCTGTGCAGGGACAGGGCTTGGATTTTGTGATCCTTGTAGTTCCCTTCCACCTCAGGTCATTCTGTAATTTCTTTAAGAAAGTTTGCACCCAGCTGGGCTGACGAGAAGGAAAACGAAGGGAAACGGACGGCTGCCATGGCTGGATGCACTCCCTGCACGCAACACACGGAAACAGGGGTCAGACCCACAGCCTGGGGAGGACATCAGCCTTGCTCCTACAGCCAGGAACGAGAAAGCCTGCCCAGGCCCACACCAAGCGCCAGCACCACAAAATCCAAACCAATACCCAGCGCACCCCTCCCTTCCCCGCCCTACAGAGCAGGCAGATCGCGGGCGGGGGGGACGGGAGGCGGGCAAGCGGCGAACGCTGCTGCCGGATTGGATAGCGCGCCTGTCAATCAATAGCAAGCCCTCGGACACTGCAGGGAAGGGGCGGGGCAAACACTTCCAATGTCACGTGATCCCGCGGCTGAGGGGGGCGTGGCGGCGAGGGAGCGGTGGGGCGCGCGCGGCTGCTCGCCACGCCCACCGCGTGCGTGGGCCCCGCCTCGCGCCTGCGCAGCTCGTGGCGGGCGCTGAAATTCAAATCGGAGGCAGCGGTTGGAGCGGTTGGTGCCGGGTGGAGTGCGACCGGCCGGCAGCAGCGATGGACCCTTTCACTGAGGTGAGGGTGCGGCGTGGGCCGCCCCTCGGGCGTGCTGGTACTGGTACTGGTACTGGTGCTGGTGCTGGTGCTGAAGCACCTGGGGCTTGGTCCGGACATCGCGAGTTGTCAGCGACGGGGACCGCAGGGATAGGGGGCGGCAAGGGGTGCGCAAGGGAGGGGCTCCCTGTGGCCACGCGCTTTAGGAGCTCTTTATGGCCTCAAGATGCGCCTGGGGAGGTTCAGGCTACACATCAGGAAAGAGTTCTTCACAGAAAGGGTTGTCAGGCACTGGCACAACTGCCCAGGAAGGTCGTGGAGCCACAGTCCCTGGAGGTGTTTAAAAGATGGTTAGGTGAGGGGCTCAGGGATGTGATTTAGTAGTGGGCAGGTATGATTGGACTTAATGATCTCAAAGGTCTTTTCCATCCAAGCGATTCTATGATTCTGTGATTCTATGAGTCGTTTCTACCAGCCCTGGCTCCTGGCTGAGCCCTGTCAGTGCCTCATCCCCGTTTCCACTTACTCTGGGAGTTTCATAGACTCATAGTTTTGGGTTAGAAAGGACCTTAATGATCATCCAGTTCCAGCCCTCCTGTCATGGGCAGGGACACTTCCCACCAGACCAGGCTGCTCAGGGGCCCCATCCAACCTTGCCTTCAACATTCCCAGGGAGGGGGCTTTCACACCTTCCCTGGGCAACCTATGCCAGTGCCTCACCACCCTCATGGGAAAGAATTTCTTCCTAATACCTAATCTGAATCTTCTCCCTTCTAATTTAAAGCCATTCTCTCTTGTCCTATCACTACATACCCTTGTCTGTGGGCTCACAGTGAACCTCTTGCTTTGCAGTGGGAGGACTTTTTGCCTCATCATCTGCTCCTGGTGGTGTCCCCAGTATCGCAGCCACCCAGGCATTTGTGGGGCACCAGAGTTCTTCCAGGAGATGGCAGAGAGGTTGTTTATGCAAGGGCTTGTGAAGGAGAACAAGTCTTATGCGAAGTGGCTAAGAAAGCTGGAGTTGTTTAGCTTAGATAAAAGGAGGCTGAGAGGAGACCTCATCAATTGTCTACAACTGCCTGAAAGGAGGTTGTAGTGAGGTGGGTGTTGGTCTCTTCTGCCAAGTGCCAGGTGATAGGATGAAAGTCGCGCCAAGGGAGGTTCATATTAGACATCAGGAAATAGCTCACTTAAAAGGTTGTTGGGCACTGGCACAGCTGCCCAGGGAGGTGGTTAAGTCACTGTCCCTGGAATTATTTATCAAGATAGGCAGATGTGGTACACAGAGGTATGCTTTACCAGTGGGCAGATACAGCTGGGCTCGATGGTCTCAAAGGTCTTTTCCAGCCATTGATTCTGTCATTCTAAGGAGAGGAGCTTTTTTAAACTGTGTTGATACTTGACTGGGTTTGCTAGCGCTTTAGTGTTTGCCTTTCATGTGTGCCTGGCAGATAAGAGTTCTGGCTGAAACAAAAGGGTCCCTGGAAGCTAATGGGAGTGGTATTGATACACGTTCTACCTGCCATATCTAAAGGCTGAGTGTGAAACTTGCTCTGATTCAAAAATGTGCCATATTTGACATTATTGCCACTTGTGATTGGTCACTTGCATTGGCAGGCATGGTTCCTCTTTTTTTTTTAAAAAAAAAGAAGTCTCTTGTTAAGGTGGATTTGTGTGTGTGGTTGAGTTTTACAGAGACAAAGTTGTAACAAAGCGAGTGGAATTGACTACTCAGATCTGTATGAATGTTGGAGGTTTCTTAAAGATGCTATACTGTACTCTGATTTTACGTGTGACAGAGGTAAAGCTGTGGAGCTGTCTTGTTACTGCTTTGAGAAAAGTAGTAAAATTGGCCTTCAGTCCACAGCCTGCGTAAACAAAAACTTAAACTACTTAAATTCCAAATCAAATATGCTGGTGAAATACTCTCCTCCCCTTGAAACCATTTTATATATCAGGCTGACGTACTTAAAATAATTGTCTGAAAAAGGCGACTGCGCAGATCCAATTTAAAAAAATGAACATAAGGTGTCGATCTTAACATGCTTACTAAATGTGCTACCTCCCTCCTTAATTGGTAGTAAGGGACATGATCCAACTAGTCTTAAATAAACTTCAAGTCCAGACTACCAAATCAAGTTTAAAATGGTTTTGCATGCTGGGAGATATTCCAACCTCAGCGTGCCCTTCTTGTAGATGAGTTTGAAAGCTGTGACTAAATGAGGCAGCTTCTCAAAGTAAACTTCATTTAAAGGTTAGCCAGGATTGCAGAGCGCCTAAAATGTTGCAAATCAAGAATGTTTATGCTGTGGAGCACATTCCACTGTTGTGTAAAAATTTGACTAATATTAGTGTATTAGTATTTAAGTTTAATAACTTTTTTGAGTAAAGTGTTCTGAAAAGGAAGCTTTTTACCACCTACTATTAAGTATTAATAGTCTAGGTTGGTTTTGGGTTTTGTTTAATATTGCCTTTCCTTTAACTGTTTTCAGATATCTTTGTCTACAAATTACTGTGCTCTATTACTTGCAGGGAACTGGTGAAGAATTGTAAGTGTTGATTATGTAAAGCAGTATAATTTGAGCTTTAATTGGTCAAAGCATGCCGTTGGTGAGCATGGTATTTGGTGAGCACTTCTCAGTAAAAATTTTGTCCTAGTCTCACTGCATTTAAGCTCAAGTAAACCTTGCTGTAAGATTCAGGGGAATGCTTGCAAATCAGACAGGTCTGAAATAAATTTTCCTTCAATTAATCTTACAAGCAAAATTTAAACCTTCTGAATCACAGCCAAATTATTAATACAGAATGCATTAAGGAGATGGAACAGTGGACTTTTTTTTTTAGGACAATAATGAACATGATATTTGTGACTTTCTGTTCATAGCTGATTTTATAATTTGCCTTTCTTGCACAAAAGACTTTTTTGGTACACAAATTGTTAGAAATAGTCTAGGTTATTTTGTAGTTTGAAGTAGTTGGTAACATTTATAGAGCAAAGTATGATTTCCTAGCACAGAGAATGACCAGAGAGATAAGTGATGCAGTTGCTTAGGGGAAAACTTGCAGTTGAGGTTAATTGCTCCTTCGATGTCATAGATAAATTTGCTTCCTTTGGTGCGTTCTGCTAGTAAAGCAGGGTAGTTAGAACAAATTCTTGTAATCTCATGTGGGCCTGAGTACCTACTCTAATCCTGCTAAACACATACTTTAAAACATACTTTTTTAAAAACCAAGATTGTTTACCAACTTTTAGAGTGGAAAGATCTTTTCTGATATTTAGAAGGTGCTTTTGCAACAGTTATCCTCTGACTGTGCATCATTCTCAGATTGCTACACATAATGAAATAGATGTGTCCTACTCTGAAACTTTGGCCGTTAGAACGCTTGGAGAATGTACTTGTAGTGAATACTCTGAACTTGAAAAGTAAGTCTCAAGTTCTGGTGACTGGCTTACTCATCGTGTGTAATAGCAGAGTTTGAGTTATGGCAGTTACATGGAAAACTTGAGATATAAAAAGCCAATAGGAGCTTGAGGTCAGCAGAGGCATGCATTCTTAGGAAGTGACACCCTATTTGTAACAACTGAAACTCCATTTTACTGAACTAACAAAATAGAAAGGAATGTGACTGCATTTGAATAGAACTGTAGGAATACTGTTGTGGAAGATACACTCAACTTCACGCAAGAAAAGTTAAAATCTTAAAGGCTTTCTAAATTCTGTATGTGGGTGTGACCTGCACATTGTACCTCTACCTTTTGAAGTTCGAAATAAGGAAACTTGACTTGTGGACAGAAGTAGCATGGAACTTGCATTGAAGACACTCCTAGCATTTCATATGTCCTTCCCTATGTGCTTCCCTCTCCCCCCCCCCCCCCCCAATAGAAAAAAGAAAAAATATCCTCTTCTAAGCAAGTTAGAGAAACTCATTTTTGCTTTCACCAAAAAAGCCTGTTTAGATTGACATTCCCTTTGTCCTGTGTTGCCCTACAATGGATCATTGTTTAAGACTTCAGCCTTAGACAGTTAAAAATGTGAAATGAGTATTTAATTGCTTTGCAACAGGACAGATAATGACTGGCACAGTTATCACAATAATTTATGGGCCAACAAAAAAGTGCAGTTTATTTGCTTCCCTTTAAAAGCCGTTAGTTCAATCACACAATTTCTTGCTTCACAGTGCCTTCAACCCTGGATCAAAGGACTAACTAAATATCCTTTAGAGGGTGATCAAACTAAGTGATAATGATTTATGAATGCAGTATTAAACCCCTCCCCTCCAAAACCAAAACAATAAACAAAAAATACCAAAACCCCAAGCCACAATCTATTTCAGACTCAGATGCTGTAAGGAATCACTTTCTAAGAGTGTGGAACTATTTTATACAGAATACGATAAATTTCCGGTAGATAGGAAATAAAGGAGAATGTTGTTAGGTAGCTTAACTGGTTTCTCTTTGTGTTCTTCTTTATGCAAATATATTGTGGTAAATAGCTTGTTTATTAAGACAACCAATTATAACATCAGTCTATTCTTAAATTTTGAGCTTGAGGAAGAGATATTCACTTTTTTATTGAGAAGGTGTAATAGCAATATTTTTTTAACAGCCTTACATTTAATTTGTTAAATGATTTTTTTATGATCACTTGGCAACCACTTCAAGGGTTGTTATTTTGTTAGCGGATTAGTGCCAGTCAGGTGACTTGATCAATGATTAAGCAATGTGTCAAAAAAAACTACTAGCAAGACTTGACAGCTCCAGATTGTCGTATGATGATTCAGTAAAAACAAGGTAATTACTGTCAAACACTTGTGACTACTTCAAGCTCTATAGAAACCTCTTCTTTATTTTTCACCCTGTTTTGCTTTGGAAGCCAATGTAATGGGGGACTCCAGTTAATTTAATGACCTGAACTTTGGAAGCTACTGGCTAGCTTCACCTCTTACTAATAAAAGAGTAGATGTCTCATACTTAACTGCTTCTACAATTTTCATGAGAGTTTGTGGTGGCTAGATGACAAGACCTAATCCATTGCCTTTGGGAAGAAAAGGCTGCAGTCTATTGTCTGTCTGGTAGGCCAAAGAACTTCAGATAACCTGCAAACATGTACTGGCTGGCAAGACAGCAAGAAGATAGCTTGGGATGTGCTACATCCATATGGGAGAAGCTGTATGTATTGCTGTGGTGAAATAAAAGCACAGAGGATCAGGGGTTATCACAGTGAGAAAAAGGAGGTAGACAGGAAAATCATTTAACTGGCAGCGTAGAAAGCATGTTTTCTTCATTCTGCTTTCAGGAGGGGATAGCCAGTCAGAAAACCAAACTTTAAATATTTCTGTTGCATTGCATTGCAGTAGATCAGATAGCAACCTCTGAAAGCTGTGTTTGTCTTATGGTAACCTTCACTATAGGTTTCTGGTCTTTGGTTCTTAGTATATGCTATATAAAATTAAAACATTTTTAATTTGAACTCCTACTTGTTAATGCGCTTATTGATGTATAGCAACATGTGATTTTATTGGCTACTCAGAAACTTCTTCAAAGAACCCGTGCCAGGCGAGAGAACCTGCAGAAGAAGATGGCTGAACGGCCCAAGATGGGAGCAAGACCCACAATGCAGACCAAGAGGGTCAGAGAGCCTTTGTTAGAAACTGGAAACCAGGCTTCTCTTCCGGGTGAAGAAGGTATTTTGCAATAAGTTTAATAAATATTGTCTTTTGATATGTCTCATCTCTTTTTTTTATAAGGGCAAGTGAAAACCTTCAGCGTTTGTCTGAACTGCATCCATTGCTGTTTAGTTTACCTGACCACTAGAACTCCATATGGCTAATGTTTAGCTTAACCTGAGAGCAGATGCACTAAGTAACTAGTAATCTATTTAAAAGTCATTGTACAATGCCAAAGATGATGCCTTGTGCTTGGTAGAATTTGGGAAGGGCAGTTTTTGTGGAGGCGTATCAGGATATTCATAAATCATAACTTTAATGCAAATAAAGTTTCTTACTGTCTCAGAAAGTATTTTAGATTGTTTCAATACTAATTTGCTTGAATACTTTGACCTGAACAGTGAAACCTGGTACAAAACCATCACCACCAAAGAGGCTATGTCCTAGCAATATGGAAACTCAAGCTTCCAGTTTGGAGAACATACAACCAGTTCCTTCAAGTTCCCAGACCCACCATTCTCCTAAGATGACTTCAGAGTTGCACGTAACTTCTTCTAACAGGGCTTCATTGGTTCTGCCTCTTGAGAAAGAGAAAACAAACACTGAGTCAGAAACTCCTGTAACCCTTTCAGTCAAAGCACGTATGCAGAAATTGGCAGAACAGCGGCGCTGCTGGGATAGCGAGGGTACGTTTCACTTGCTAAGCAGTAGTGGTGATTTTCAGTGTTTGCTAGCAGAAGATAATTTTGTGTGTGCGAATGCTAATCTTTTCATGAAGAATTCTTAGACAGCACTGGTGAAGGCCTAAAATAATGAAACCGTTGACTACAGCTTATACTTTTTTTTCCTCCACCGGTGTCATGCCTTTTTCCTCTCATCAGTAAAATAAAACTAGTAAACTTTTTGGTTAAAATGTGTTGTCTTTGCAATAAGCTTTAACTGAACTTCATTAGTCTTAATACCGTCAGAGTTAGTAGCTTGATGCTGTTGACGGCAAGAACATCTAACTTTTGATAAACTCAATATTCAACAAAATGTCAAAGATGTGAAAATATATATATAGTAAGCAAAATAAATGTATTTTCTTTTTTCCAGATCCCTCTGAATGTGTTCCTCTGTCTCCCCTCCAGTCAAAAGGTCTATCTGTTTCTCCACCTAAGCAGACATCTAATGCCCTGGCAAGTGATACCCCTATTGGGAGAAGAGGCCGTTTAGCTAACCTTGCTGCTACAATTGGTTCCTGGGAAGATGACCTAAGTCATCCATCTGCAAAGCAAAACAATGCACAAGAACAGCCTGGCACTACTTGTTTATCCAAATTGTCCACTACAAGTGGAGCATCTGCTAGAATCAATAGTAGCAGTGTAAAGCAGGAAGCTGCATCCTGTTCTCCAAGGCTTGTTGAGGCTTCTATTAATAAACCAGCAAACTCAAAGATAGCGGTGAGTGTCTTATTCAGTTGCTGATTAAAAATTGATTTGAATACGGGGGGAAAAATGTTAACTCAAAACTTCTTAATCTGAATTTAAGATTTTGTATGAGCAGTCTTCATGTATTTACAGCTTTTGCTTTATTACAATGTCATGTGTCCTTTTTTTTAGTAGCAGACCTGAAACACTTTAGAATCCCTTTTTTTGAGACCTAAAGATGAACATACTTAAGTCTTGTCGAAGTTGATATCAAAGTAATTGACTGCTACTCTTGACCATCAGAAGAGGGCTTCTTTCAGGGTTTCGCTCTGTAACTTCATATAGCTGATTGACTCTAAATTGTAAATATTATTGCTGCATGAAAATTCAGCCAAAATGGTGAAATATTGTTCAGTTTATGCCATTTATAAAAGGACAATTATTTGGCAAGTGCAGTCTTATTTAAGGAAACGTGGAAAGATACCTAAAATAGCTGAAATAATGGATAAAAAAAATCTATCAAAAGCATATAACACTTGTTCCGTGCTTTTTCTATTGTTGATGGAATTAGGTGTGTTGCGTTACAGTGTGCTATGCAAAATACTTTCATTCTTTTTCCTCTTGACAGAATAAGAATTTGGAGTCTTATCTCAGTGTTATTCCTTTTTTTCTTTATTAAGGATCCAAACATTTTTTCATCACAATCCTCAAGTGTCACTGTTCCCTGTTCTAAAGAATCTGGAGTACAACAACCACTAACAGAGAATCCGTGCAGCCCTCAGAAAACTGAAAAGCATATCCAAACAGCAAAATCAACTTTGCCTCCATCAGTTCAGTCCAAAGAAGAGCCAGTCAAAGGAACACATGTGCAACTTGAACCTAAGGGTAAACCCACAACACCAGGTAAGCTGTTTTTCATCTTCAACTGTTCATTCAAATTAGGCTTATGTCCTGTGTTGAAAACTACATATGGTAGCATATCAGATAATGCCTATTTCCTCCCATGACTTTACTCAAGTTTTGAAGAGTTCTGTGATAACTATCATAAGTTGTACAGCTTCCGTAGTTTGTAAGGGCATTTTCTTGAATGTGGTTTTAGTAACTCTTCAGAGCAAAAGCAATCTAACTTTTCTCTTTGTAAAAATGTATCCTGCTAACATCAGTTGAGACTATTCAAAATTTCTTTCAAATTGTAGGATACTACATGTATCCAATTGATACAAGATTAAGAGTGTATGTGCTAGTAGAAATCATAGCTAAATGCCACATAGATGCTCTAATTTTGCATAGTGTCTGTCTTTTCAGTGGTAGCATTGTTGTTGAAACAAATGATCATCCCCAGCTTTAAATTCAGCTGCTTATTGGGTCAGAAACTGGGACTAACAGCTTGAACTCCTTGAAATGGTGGCCAGTAGAGCAAGTGTTTGTCTCTAGATATGCTGACAATAAAAGACAAACTCAGTAAAGTGGGGTGGATGCCAAACAATGTATCTGCCTTATGTACCAGAGTGCTCATTTACATGAAGGATGCAAGTGAGGCTGGTTGTAAGGAAATGTTGAAAAAGCAAACAAGTTTAAATAACTGGCAGATCACGTGTAGACTGTAATAAGAGAAGGACATCTATTTGCTCTTATTTGCTGCTTTATTAACTTCAGTGTTCTTTTACTTGGTGGTTTGCGCTTCAGATTTTGTTTGTATAAAGGATAACAGTATGAGATGTAAAGAGGACAGCTTAATTGCTTCATTGAGAGCCTTCAGCAAGTTGCAAAATTGCAGTGATTTCTTTCTGTGTTCTTGAGAGTTTTTTTTCAAGGCAAAACAATTGTTCTTATAGGGGGATCAGGAATTAAGCCCTTCCTGGAACGCTTTGGGGAGCACTGTCAAGAGCATAGCACACGGAGTCCTGTCACGAATACTTCAGGGTGCAGAACACCCATTGTTACCCCAAATACCAGGACAATCCAGGAAAGGCTTCTCAAACAAAATGAAAATTCCTCTACTGCCAATTTAGCTCTTCAGCTTAAGCAGGTGTGTCTTTGTACGTTCATAACTTGCTTATAAGCTTGGGGAAGGTTCTTGCTGTTCTGCACCTTCCTGAGGAATCTGAAATGTTTTGACATCTTAAAGCTGTCAACTTTTCCCCTATTCCCTTTTGTTTGCTTAGGAACGCGAACGAGAACTTGCATGCCTTCGTGGCCGGTTTGATAGGGGCAATCCGTGGAGTGCAGAGAAAAGCGAAATTTTGAAGAGAAAACTTCCAGAAGCTAAAATGGTATTGTGTTATCTTCCTGCGTATCAAAAGATGATGGTCTCTGAATTGTTTTAATGTATTCTGAACACAGGCGTAGATATGCAACTGGAAATAAAAGATGAAAACCTATGCTTTGTGAGTGCCCAGGCTATGCAAGACCGCTTGTCAAGTGGTTTGTATGTTTGTTAACAATTAAATTTTTTCTTCCTGCAGAATCAATTAAAGAAATAATTGATATTGCTTTGAGCCAACTGATTTTGTTTTATGGTGTTAAATATGGGGTTTTTTTATATTCTATAACTTTAAAGACAAAAGAAAGCTCCTCACACAAACACTCAATTTAATATTTAGTGCTTCAGCTGAATTTCTTACAGCAATAGATAGGATCCTTCTTGATATTGGATAGGCAACTTCTTTTTCCTAGCAGGCGTTAATGTCATTCTTTCTGGCAGTGTTTTTAGTCACTTTGAACATTACCTCCTGAATGTACTGTGTTTTAATTTTTGCCAGGAAAGCCCATCTCGGACTAGTCCAAAACGTCCTCTTGGTTCAGATGCCACTGCTTTTGGATCAGCAGAAGACACACCAGCAGGTCACAGGCCAGCAAAGTCTGCTAGCTTGGAGTCTTCAGGTAAGAACTGCCACTGTTCCCCTGTGGCTGATACTGAAGCACTGTCCTTCATCTTTATGAGCAGATAAAGAGGCTGGTAGCACAGACAAATAGAACTGGACTTCTTATTTTGTTACTAATTTGTCTAAATCTTCTTGGATGATAATAATACTCTGCACTCCTATACCACTTGAAAGATTGACAAGGCAGGGCTGCCTTTTTGTTTCTTAGTGGATTATCCTATTTTTCATACTATCACATATGTTAAGTGTAGGGAGAATGAATGCCAATTGTCAGTTATAGATTTAATCTATACTGTACCTAGGTATCAAAACTTCCACAATAGTCTAATCGGAGGGAACTCTTCCTTTGTCACTATCCCCTTATGATATTAAGTCTCGTAATAAGGGATGTGAAAAGAATTCGGAGATGCTCCTGACATTCTTTCAGGTGCTTACCGAGTGGAAAAGCCTCCAATTCTCTGTAAATGTGAACTTGATTAACACTTCTTATAGACTTCATGGGCAATGAGACCAATCAAATGCTCTTCTAGAAAAACAGGATAATATTCTGCTGTTGTAATAATGTTTTGTGTGGTAGTTTTTGTTTGATTTCTAAATTTTTCCTTTTTGCTCAAGTGGAGCACTCTACTATGGCTTCAGCACTTTCTTGTGCTATCAGTTTTCTGATTATAAGATGGAAGTCTAGCTGTACGGATTGTGGAGGGTATATATTCTAATGTGCTTTTTTGACAGCAAGCTAACTGGAATACTTACTCTAGCAGGCTTTTTGCTGGCTATATTATCAAACTTCCAAATTCAGTAACTGAAAAAGTTCAAGGAGTGGATATAATCTTTAGTGACTTATTTTTTTTATAAACTATTTAGATGCTCCTAAATGTGAAGAGACTAATAAACCCAGTCCTCTGAAGATCACTGAGCTGAAGAGCCCTGTAAAAATGACGTCTGTCTTGAAACTTGAGCAGCTTGCTGAGTTACCAAAAGGTCGGTATTGAGTTAGATGTCTATTAACACACTTAGCTATCTGTTGCCACTTGTCCAGCGGAGTGTTAATATCCTTCAAGTCTGAGTAATGAATTTGCCATACGTTTGCTGACACTTGTGTTTTCTAAAGAGCTTTCCATAAAACAAATCAGGAAATTTCTTTTATCGTAACCCTTCTCTTTTGACCCTCAACTCTTCAGGGAATACTAAAAGACTGATATTAAAAGTTTATTGGAAAGGGACAGAAATCATTGCTCTGCTATGGGACTAGCAGTTAAGTTTCAGACCTGTTTGAATTAAAATGCTGCAACTTGTCTAAGTGCAAGTTTTCATTCCCTCTCTGTATCAACTATGCAGTATATATGGCAGTAGTATATTAAAAGAGATGAGAGTATACTTTAGGATTCTGTATACTTGACTATAAATGCTTTTTAATTAAGCTTACTTGAAAAGCAAAAATAGTTATCTGTTAACATTTTTCTGTTTACTTAATGAGAATGAAGAGTTTAATCTTTATGCTACTAATACTTTTAAAACATCACCCTTCAGATGAAGTATATGAAATTGAAACGAGTGTGGATGATGAAATGAATAGTTCAAAAGTGATAAATGAAATTTTTGAAGTTCTTGAAGAGGATGGTCCAGACATAGAAAAGCTGAAGAAAGAAATGAGCATAAGCTTGGAAGGTGAAAGTGATGAGGATGAGCAGGAAGAGTCACTGAATATTTCATCAATGTCTCTGTTAACCCCTCTAGTGGAATCTGTTGGTCCAGAGGTAAGAGTCCTTGGGGAGTGGGGAAGGTCTTGTTTATCACATGGAAATGTACGTTTTGCTTGTGAACAGTGATATTTTGTTTTGTTTGTGGTACCTGGCAAAAATAAGTTACAAATGATATTTTGCTAAAGAAAACATAATGAGATAAAGTTTTATTTTCCTCTGAAAATAGCATAGCATATTGGATGCTCTGGTTTATTTTCTGCTGAATCAAGCTTGAGTATATACTTCTATTGTGCTGGACTTCCAGTGGTATACATCATTCAATGAAGTGGTTACTGATGAAAATCTGAAGATAAGTAATTAGGTAACTGTACCGGTTTGGAAAATGGTGTTGGTGTCTTTAAAATAAATAAAATGGCTTGCCTAGTGTCCTGGAAAACAATTGTAAAATGTCTATTAAATAGTCTTCAGCAGCCTCTAAATTTATATGCAGAACAAGTAAAGGTGAGAGAAGAACGGATAATGATTAATATAGCTTTTTATTCTCCTCAGGCCTTTATTTCTCCTAGTAAGTCAACTGGTGAAGGTAGCAGTATCAGTGATGCAAGTCAGAAGTCTGAAAAGTTCCAAAGAACTGAAGTCCCCAGGGCAGAATCTGGAGACAGTATTGGCTCTATGTCAGAAGATCGCAACCTTCCATATAGGTAATAAACACAAAAGCCAACACCTGATTCTGTAAGTGTGCAAATTAAGACAGTGGCTTTTTCAACTTTTCTACTGAAGCGTATTATTTAAACTATAAATGAAATTATTTTCCAAGATTTCAGCCTTTATCAAAAATTATCTCTGTGTAGCCTTTTGTTGCTTAAACTTAAAATGAACTAGTAGAATGTTTTGTTGTTTTGGGTTTTTTTAAAGGTGTTTAGGCAAGTTGGAAAACACCAATACTTGATACATATCTATGTATATAAAAACAGCCTGGCAAACCTGTGAAACATTTATATTTAACAGGGTTTCCTTTTTTTTTTAAAGTGTTGATGCATATAGATCTCAAAGATTTAAAGAAACCGAGCGTCCATCAATAAAGCAAATCATTGTTCGCAAAGAAGATGTTTCTTCCAAACTAGAAATGAAAAAGAATGGCCCATCTGATCAAGTCAATATCAAAAAGAAGATGCAGGTATCTAACACACTTTTAAAAATCCTTTCTCTAATTTACCATTCCCTTGCTTAATTTTCCCTGTGAATGTCCAGGACGTTAACATACTTCTTAGAACTGTAAAATTAGGTTGTTTAGCATAAGTACCTAATGGTAGGGAATGACACTGCATAATTTGAAGAGCTAATGCAGCGCTTGGAAGAAACAAGCAATAAACTGAGTCTGGAGAAAACAAACGGTTGTTTCAAGAAGGGAATGGGGAATCTAGATCTTATTACTGCCTTTGAATTAGGCAGGATACATAACTACGTAGTTTCAGTGTACAATATTCTGATCTTTTCTGGTGCCTCGTTCACCTACGTTGCTGAATCTCTGGTTAACTGCTCCTCCCTCTGGTGAAGGGAAGACTAGACTGGATACAGAGCATACAAACATTCAACTAATTCACTCCCTACCATGTTTAAATTATCTCTGAGGTCAGAAGTTGTGCTGCAATATTCCTTTGCAAAAGCAACTGTAAACTGCAAGATTTTTGTAGTTTACTATCCAAGCGGCCCCAAAAATGGTTATTTCAAGACATTACCTTGTTAGAACGTAACACTAAATCTCTCTCTCCTTGCTGATTATTTTTACTGCTGATTTACTCTAGGAGCTGAATAATGAGATCAACATGCAGCAAACAGTGATTTATCAAGCCAGTCAAGCTCTGAACTGCTGTTTTGATGAGGAACATGGAAAAGGGTCACAAGAAGAAGCAGAGGCAGAGAGACTACTTCTCGTTGCAAGTAGGTTTTTTTGACTCAAATTCTTCGTTATGAATACTTTGGGAAGAGCTGATGAACTATGGCAATGCATTTGTTGTGCAACCTTGTAGCCACTTTATTAATAGCTTTTCACCTGGAAAACAGGAGAGGATAATATCTGTTCTGTCTCAAGTTCTTCTGTAGGCAAGAGGACTTTTTTGTATCTATCTTGTCTGTAATATTCTTACTATTCTGGAAGATGATTGAGACTTCTGTTGCATCTTACATATTGCAAAAATATTATTCAGTACTACTTTTTCATCTGTTACAACTATAATCAATTTCTCTATGCAGCTGAGAAGAGAACTGCGTTATTGGAAGAGCTGAATAAACTGAAGAGTGACGGACCTCATAATAAAAGAAATAAAACTGCTTCTGCGTCCACTGAATTTGCTCCATCCAGGGGATCTGTTTCCATTTCAGAAATGCGTCTACCTCTAAAAGCAGACTTTGTATGTGGTACAGTTCAAAAACCAGGTAAAACTAGCAACTGAAAACTTTACCCCTTTCCCCATCCTCCCTACATATATTCCTGGTTTGTTGTCTGTGCTTTTGTCTTCTGTGTTTGGTGTTTCTCAGAATTCTGGGGGCAATGGAAACTTAGTGATTGCATTTAATTGATCTGCTTTTTTGGCTAAACTTTCAATATTTTCCATTGTTGTTTAGTTACGTACTTTTCTAGCTTGTGAGGTTCAAGAAACTTGTCAAGGCTTTTCCAGCCAGTCTTAAAGATCTTTATGGTACTCTGTAACCTGCTGGGGAGGAAGTAGAATTATCTTTCTTGCTGCCTGGAATGGTTTTTCTGATGGATGCAAGTCCAGTACTAGATACGATTACGTAAATTCTGATCTCTATGGTGGTGTGAAATGCTCATTAAACCTCTTTTTTCAATCCTTTTCTTAATATCTGAAAGTACTTAATTTACAAAGGCTAGTTTTCCCTTATCTTGTCATATTTAAGTCATTAAAAAATTAAAATGTGGATTTGTTTCTTTTGTTCCAGAAGAATATCTGGCAATCTCTCTCTGTAGATCTAGAGCCTTATCCTGGAACATAGGAATCTTCTGTCATGTAGCAATTTAGACAATCTGCAAGTCTACAGCAACCATTGCTGTTTCTATAATGCTACACAGTACGATTGTAGCTGGAGATGTTCCTCTTACTCACCTCACTAAAACCTGATGACAAAAGTAATTGGACAAATTATTTTGTAAGATTGGTTACAAAACTTCTAATGAATTCAATATAGCCTTTCTTAGCTTTTTTTAACTGTCCGTGAAATAAGTGTGTCTTTTCCTCTTCAAAGAAAACCACAGCCATGAGTATAAATGTAAATATCTGACCTAGTTTATGACCCCCACCCTACTGCCAGCATATTACAGTTCTTGTTGCACCAGATACTTATAGGAAAGCTGTGACTTGTCCTACACAATACAGCATTCAAATGGTTTTGTTTTGTGAAAAGTTAAGGAAAGGAACTGCCTGGTTAACCAGTTCCTGCATAGGACTGAAAAAAGCATGAGAATGGACAGTAGCAAAAGCTGATGTATGGCTAAGCTGGTAGGCCTAGAGAGTAACAACAGAATATGACAAGCTATGATTAACTGCTGAATCTGAAAGTTCTTCCTCTCCCCTCTCACACTGTGTGGTGTAGGTCTGGCCTGAGATGTACCAGACAGTAATACAATTGTTATGAATCCTATGGAGACAGTCTTACTAGGGGGCACAGTAAGAAAACTTGTTTAAAGAGCAAATTTTGACGCTAACCAAGTGTTTATGCAGTGTGGAACTCGGATATGTTTAATGGCAATATGATATTTGAGAATTTTTAGACACTTGACACCTCTGGCTAACAAACTCATCTGATATGTATTTACAGAAGCAGCAAATTACTACTATGTAATAATACTGAGATCTGGAGCAGGAAACATGGTTGCAACTCCATTAGCAAGTACTGCCACCTCCCTGAATGGAGATGCTCTTACTTTTACTACAACATTTACTATGTAAGTATAAAGAAATTGTTTTGGAACAAGTTTCAACTTTGATGATGGAGCATGAATAAAAATGCTTAAAAACTTTATATAAGGATGTCATACTCCACAAACAAATATGGTGATAACTTGTGGTATGTGTATCTCCTGCTTAGAGACATAGCTGGAATGCACTTCTCTCAAAAGAGCAATCTAGACTTATTTTACTGTTCATCAGCTAACTTATCTTTTGCATTTTATACTCTTGCACTCTCCTGGAACACCTGCCGTGACAGATGGATTGCTCTGCTTGAGATGTGTATTTTCTCTTTTGCAGCAACTAACATTTTACATAGCTGTTTGGTTTTGGTATCTGGAAAAGATAGTATTCTTTAAACTAAAATTATAACTCTTGTACGTTAGCTAAAAAGGCATTGTGAGTTCAAATGGCTGGGGTTTTTTAGCAAAAGTCTTCCAAAATAAATAAGCCAACTCCTCTTTTTAAAGTCTAACCCAGTTGGAATTTTCACTTAAAGCTATTCCCTCAAAGTGGACTGAAAGGTGCAATCTGAGAAACAGTGGATGCACTCTATCTGTTCCTTGTTCTCACTCTCCTTTTGTTCTAGGAAGTATCTTGAAATAGTAATACACACAAGTCCTAAACAGCAATGATGCTTGTGCAAAGATTACTATTGTAGAAATGAAACAGCCCCATTGGCCTGCAGGAAGAAACTACAACTTCCTAGTAAGAGCTTAGTTTATTAATCAGCACTATGGCTAAGCTACTCTTTAGTTAGAACCTAGCTGCCCCCTCGACAGTTTAAGGAGCAGATGGAGAGAAGGGAGGGAGGAAGTAAAGACTAACTTTAAAACAAACAACAAACCCCAAACAAGCCAAAAAAGCGACCCATTTTTGCTTAAGTCTAACATGTTTGTTTTCCCCCTCCTCCCTTTTAGGCACGATGTGTCGAATGACTTTGAAATAAATGTAGAAGTTTACAGTTTGGTATGTATCAGTTCCCATCAAGAGGATGTGTAAGGGAGAATGTGTTGTACTTTCTTAATACCTTCTTGCCTTACAGGTGCAGAGAAAAGAAGTAACAAGCACTGATAAAAGGAAAAAGGCAAATAAATCTAAGGTAAATGAAACATGAAAATCGATATGTTATATTTAATGGAAGGTATGCTAGGAAGACTGCAGTGTTCAGGGAGAACTGACTAATAGTCGTAGACGATCTGTTGCTTGCTTTTTACTCTTGTTCTTTCTTGGAACATCTGCAATGACAGATGGGTTATGTAGTCCTGCAGCTTTTAGTAGATTGGACCTGCAGCAGTTGATTAAGTCTGAAATGTATTGTATAGGGAGAAGTCTGCAAAATGCTATGCTTTGCAAACTTTTTTACTTCTTAAGGTGTGGTGCCTCTGATACTGATTTAGCGCCCTTATTCTTCACTTTACTTGAACTCCACCAGTCAATATGCCCTACCATGCAGTTCAATTTGTCTTAAAGTTTCTATTGATTAAGTGTAACACTGTTTTCTTCCCGGTGTTAAGTAAAAGTGCTAGATGTTTGTTTGGTTTGGTTTTTTTAAAAAGCAAATGTTGTTTTAAGAACTCCTTGGACATAAACTCTTCAACTTTGATACAGTGCACATTTCAAGCATTTGTACTTTTACTAAAGCTTTGTTACCCTAAACAAGCCAGTGGATTTTTTCTTGTTATTCCCATAGTTGGGCACACAGTGTATTAATAATTTTGGGTCTGACTTCCTCCTTGTCAAGATATCTTGTGACTTAATAAAAATAAGAAACTTAAATATCTTTCAAAATAATTGGAATAATACTTAAATCCTATTTCTGCAAACAGAAATAGGAACTTCCTTTAATCTTTACTTTCATTTGGCGCAGTGAAAGCATGCTGCCACCTATCCCACAATAAAACCGGTTTGAAGTCCAGGGTTTCTCCCTGTTGTAGAGGAATATTTTACTTACAACTGAATGTTTTTGTGGCACTGAGGCAAGTTGCCTACGTGGGGTTACAGGTTTGCTGATGACAACCTGTGTTTACTTTTTGACAAGCTTTCAGTTTTAAGAGTAGATAAGTACATAATTCTAGTTAATCTTTAATTCACAGTCTTGCCTAAACTTTCAGATTTTTACCTGAAAATGTAGAAAATATACAACAGTAGCATATTGAACAACTTTGCTTGTATCATTG
The DNA here is from genome assembly GCA_033558185.1 of Dromococcyx pavoninus. NCBI lineage: Eukaryota > Metazoa > Chordata > Aves > Cuculiformes > Neomorphidae > Dromococcyx > Dromococcyx pavoninus. Next base: position 832,566 of record JAUMJL010000425.1, on the reverse strand, counting down.
ACTCTTTAATAAGCAAATGCTACTTTGAAGTCCTTTTCCATGAGGGAAAAAGGTTTAAGAGAGTTTTTTTGAATACATGCATCCATGCCAAGCTAATGCATGCTTAAACTTTCCTGTAGTAAATATTTCTTTAATATATAGCATTCCTTCCACTGAAATACATTACATCCATTCAGAAAGCAAGACTTACTAATAAGAACCAGTATCTATTCAAAACTTTAGATAATCCTTCATTAGTTTCACAGTCTAATTTTCACACTAATGTGATGCACAAATTCAGTAACAAATCCATTTATTTTGTAGGTTATTACTCCAAAGAGATTATTAACATCTATTACCTCTGTAAGTATGAATGTAATATTGTAACAAGATCTGGTTATGAACACTTCCAAAGGCCATCTTCTCATACTGAATAAGGCTGTGCCCATAGTAGGCTCTTTGTGTCCCTTACCTGAAGCTCTATGTACTGTTCAGATTTCTCATTAAACTCTTCAGCCATCAGCTCAAGAAATAGGTAACAGCTCTAAATATGCAATGTTAGAAATATGCAGGTGCTACACATCTATTTACACTTTCTTTTCAAGTTTTGTGTTGGTATTTTTAAAGTACTTCAGATTTACTTTCTTTCTAACTTAGCTTAGTTTTCTGAAGAAATTGTTAGAAATCACTTTTCTACTAAGCTTTTCTTTCTCTCTCTCTTTCTTTCTAGAAAAGCACCCTCCTTACCCCAGGTAAGTAAAATATGGTAAGCCAAGACAAATAATGTATGCTTGCTGTCTAAAGCAGTATATCAATAATATATATCAGATGATAATTTGGGAGTAATAAACACAGAATTACGTCAGTTTGCCAGCTCAGGAACTGGCCCTGTGTTTATATCGGTGTTACCAATATATTTAACGGAGGATCTCTTCACAAAATAAAAATTATTATCTGGTATTGGATGCCTGTGGTTTAGATTCTTTTCCTGAAAACGTGAACTCAAATTTTGTGATTTTAAATGAGAGTCTGACAGAGACAGAGAGAACTTGCAAATATGAACAACTGTTGAAGTATTGTTTGTGTGTAGTGTTTTTAGCGTGTTTGTGTTTTTGACTCTTCGGGAACAAGAACAGCGTCTAATTATTTCTAACTACTTATAAAAATGTGTTACAAACTTGTCTGACTGCAGTATGAGATACTTGAGCTAGCTTTAGTACAAATTGCAGCAATAAGGAGCTAAAAAAGTTGCTCTGCAACTAGTTAGATTTCTGTGCCTAAGCTATACTGCTTGTTTGTATTCCTCTTTGCACTTATCAATAGAGTCATACAAATTCTGGAAGACTGCAGCATGTCACTTGAGAGGTTGAGAGATATGAAAATCAAGTTCTTGCTGCAGGCCACGTGTGCTTTGTAGTGTGCCCTAGAGTGCTCTCTGTTCCACGTGAGATTTATTGAAATGCTTTGTCTTCTCCTTTGAGTATTTCAAAACTTTGTTCTGAAAGAAAAGATCTACTAAGGAAGAGCAGTGTGCTTCAAGGTCCTGTCTGAATACACTGCTGAACTGCACTCTAAAGAGTGCTTCTGGGGTACTGAGTAGGACACATATACAGTAGTACCAATGAAACGTTTTTAAGCCCTGCAGCATAGTCTGCTGTTATGACTTGACTTTAACTTCTTTCTTCACAGCCATGGCCAGTCCAGGTGGCCCTAATGCTGTACGCACTACTAATTTCAACCTTGTTGGATCCCATAAGCTATCGCTGTCTTCTGTAGGAAATGCCAAATTTGCATTGGAGAAGGTAATGGAAATTACTGGTTACTAATCTGAAGTTAATTGCATACTACTAGAAAAACCAATGAGTCTGAGGTTACTGTTTTCAGGTGAAATTACCGTCTTAGAAATAAACCACGTAATTTTTTATACATACATTGTTTTCTTACATATATAGAAAATTATATATAGTTGTTGTTACTCATTTAATTTCATATGACTGAAATGTAGCTTAGTGATACAACAGAAAGACTTACGTTATTATGCCAGATGTTCTTTTCTGTAGCTTGATGTAAGGTATGGTTATGCAAAGATAATAAAGGCATTTGGTTACTAATTTGCATTCACTGACAAAAAAATTGATGTATGCATTTGGCATCTCTGTATGTGGTCTTCACATTGTTCGTTGCTCTTACAGTCTTGCAGTTATCACTAAAGATGACATTAAATGTGTGTTAATGGTAATAAACTATTGGAAATTTTCTGTATTTAATTGACTGAAAAATTGTCTTTTGCATAAAGTTAGGAGAATGTTTCCTTTCATACACCAATTCAATTTGAAGAAGCAAATTATCTTAATATTATTGAAAGAGAGCTATTACTGAGTTTTGTACCACTAGTTCCTTGTCCAGAGAGAATGTTTGTTGGCTTTTACCATTAGAAATTAAAAAATATATACTTACTTTCTCAAACCTTGTAATAGCTTATACCTAAATCCTGTTTTAATAGGTGTTTATGCCAGAAGCTATCCTAAACAAACTTAAATGAATTCAAAAGTTACTATAGCTTATTGTAGTACTAAATTACATGTTTATATATCCAACCAGCAGCATAAGAATAAATTTTCTTCTTGGCTAATTAAGTCTTATTGTGATGATAATAGTATTGCAATTATAGCTTTTGATGAGAGAGGAGATAATAAGAATTGGTTGTGTTTGTGCATAAGATTAGAAGAAAATATTGCAATAATTCCTACTTGCTTTTTAGAATTTTTACTTTCTGCAGATAGAAGCAGAGACTCCTTTACTGAAACAGTTTGAAGAATTTAAGAGTCAAGTTGCACTGCTATTATTGACTATCTGAACTTTAGAAGTACCAGCTTTGGTTCTTCAGCATAAATATTCCTCTTATCCAGAACTTAAATGTAGAAATATCATTTTGTCTATGACTTGGTTATAGGGAGCCTCTTGTTCTTGGAGTTATGGGCATTGGCTTTTACGTTATATTCAGCAATTTGGGTTTGTGGGGTTTTTTCGGGTTTTTTTTTTTAGTTTACTCATTAGGACAGGACATTGGTCTGGACTGGTAAATTGTAGCACAAGCACAAGGTTCAGATAGAATTCAAGGGAAACCATCACTTGGTTAATTTTTTTCCAGGTGCCAACTTCAACTGTAATAAGCAAGGATGTATTTTTTTTTTTGTCAGATAATTTAAGAAAAAGGTTGTCGCCTCTGTAAATTTTCAGTTTTGTCTTGGCCTGTAGCTGTACCGAACAGCTGCTTTTTAACTTGCTCCATGCATTTCTAATACAGAGCAAAAAGCTGCCACAACAGTGGGATTTCTGAGTTTCATTCCTCCCTTTAATATGCACTGTAAAAGTTCAGGGTAGGAAGGACCAAACCCTACTCATGTATAACTGTCTCTGTTTGTTTTTTATAAACCTTAACTTTACACTAATTGCATTGAGCATGTTTCTTTTTTCCTTAGATAAATTTTGAAGGGGAGGAACTGTTGGGCTATATGTTCCAGGACAAGGTTGCTATTGTTCCTTTAGTTTATAACGTAAAATAGAAAATTGCTTCCTAGTGCATGTTGCTCATGTCTGGCCTTTTTGCAGTATTTCTTTTTTTAATTCTTCTTTTAAGTAAATTCTCACAAAGTCTTACTAATTAAACATAATACTTTAGGAGCCCTTAAGACTTGCAGAATTGTACTCCCTCCCTTTTACAATAGTAAGTGTGCTGCTAGAGCTCAAAGTTATTTAGGCTATCTAAGTTTTTTTCCTTAACCAGCATATCTTATCTTCCGAGATCACTAGGGGAGGGGTTTTCTTACTTCAGAACAAATCAATGTCTCTCTTAAAGATCACTTTAGTCAGGAAATTTGAGCTCCACAAAAGAAAGAATCAAGTACTCTGCTGATAGAGGACCAGGGAAAAATGACTGGTGGCCTAAGTGTTGGTTTAACTCATTGCCACTGAAAAAAAGTGAAAATCACTCCATCTAAATATCTTGTTTCTTATTCTATCAAGACCTTGTTCTGTCAAGGCCTATCAAGACTTCTTTTTAAGCAAAGAACAATCATAAAGAACTAAAGTTTTGAAAATGCAAAACATATCAAAGGTTCTTATTTGTACATAAATGTGCAATGAAAATAATTTGTTGGTGTATACATTTTTGGCTTTAGGAATTATGTAAATTATGCTTAAAAGAAGTAATTGGTCTTCAATCTCTGAAAGATTTTTAGTTAATAGTTAGATTGGATCCCTTAGAAGAAAATGTTTAAATAACTACTCATGTTTTCTCAAAATTAAGCAAGTGATAATTTTAGTACCTATTGTTTCTTATTTGTAATCAAGTCTGCTAAGAAACCAATTTTTTGCAAATTCTCGAATGTTATCTTGAGCATCTTAACCAGATGATCTTTGACAGTAAGCCAGCTTCTTATGGAAGATATCTGAATGGCCTCACCAGAGGGCAAGCTAGCTTGGTCAGGGGCTTTGGTTTTCTCTTTATCTAGCTTGGATATTCAACAAATTCCTTTCCTTCCACCACCTCCACCCCACTTGCCTTTGAAAGTGATATAACGTTGACTAGAATGTAATATTTTCTCATTATGTGTACAGGAGGGTGTTCTGAAATCTGTGTTAGTAATTGCTAATGGTGTTGTAGGCTCTGTGTAGCTGATATGTTCCATTTGTTCCACAGCATTTTTGCTTTACTGTCACAGCCATTCACTGGTAAACTTCATAATCCACAAAGTAGATTTTTCTATCTTGACATAAATTAGAAAGGAATGCAAAACCCACAAAACTGAATTGGGGAATTGGCCAGACTTTCTGAGACCATCATTCAGAAGTGGATTTTGCTGTGGTTTAGTAGGATATAAGCCAGAGTTCCCTCGTGCAGCATGTAGGGTTATAGATGGCTTTGCTGATAAAAATCCAGGACTGATGCAACTTAGTTCTATTATATGGAAAAACTTTACTGTATTTTCTCCTCAAATGGTCATGCAGACTCCTACCTGGCCTCAAAATTTTGCTATGCTACACTGTAGGGCCAAGTACATGAGCAAGCCATGCATGCTGTCTTAGTTGAGTAGATATAACATGGAAAATTATTTGATCACCTGCTTGTGCATGTGTCATGTATGTGGAAGGAAGCTACAGTATGCCTACAATTCAAAGGTGATCAATTTATAACCGTAACATTTATTTTGCTGTTCTGCAGGGTTCACTAAGGCCTACAATTGTAACTTAACTACTGAGGGTTACTCTTGTTCACACTGATAGTGAAGTTTGTTTGATCAAAATTGGTTCCATGGCTCTAAAAGTTACTTTGTCATTGTGTACGTGTGCCTATTCCCTGCAAACGGTTCTTTGTATTTGAGCAGCACCATCAACTTTTCTGTTGTTTTTCTATCAAGACAAAGGACTGATATTTCTCCTCCTCCTCCCTCCAAGATTCTTATAGTATTGCAGTCTTAAACACCTTGAGTGCCAGCTGAGAACAACTGCTTTCATTACCTTTTTCCCCTTCTAGGTTTTTTATACAAATATTTATCTGAGTAGGCATCGCTACATCAGTATCTGCCAAAAATGCTTATGGTATTCAAGTACCAATTCTGTTTAAGCCCACTTTGATGTTTTCCAAACAGCTTAATGTCAAACTGAGGCAGGAGCTTGCAGGATGTGGACTGGTGCTTTGTGTTTTTAACCATGCTTACAGTGCCTGTTTTTCTACATAGAAGCATGTTCCTGCATATGTCCTGAGCAAACTAATAAGCAAATAAGTCTCAAAGCTTCCAAATGAACCTGAAACAAAAAGTGATTATTACTGTCTTTGCCTGAGACTGACTGTTTCTTTCACGGCTGAAGATCCTAAGAACAAGACAGCACTAACATCCTGGTGGAGGTGGCTTGCTTGAACTGGTAGAGTTTAGAGGTGTCTAAAGTAAATGGCAAATTGTTCTTCTTTTTGCAGGTTCCATTTTTGTCTCCTTTGGAAGGTCATATATATCTGAAGTTAAAATGCCAAGTTGATTCCTCCGTAGAGGAGAAAGGGTTCTTGGTAAGATATTAACTTCAAACTCCTTTCTTGGAAATCACAGGTCCTATTAAATGTTGTTACTTTTTAAACATGTATTTTTTGTGACTCTGAAGCTTAAAACTGCCTTATTGGGTTTTTTCCTTTCTTCTCTGAACCAGACCTCAAAACTTTCCTAGTTTATCTCCTGAACATGCCTAAATTAAAGCTTTTTAGGATTTTGTATATAATTTTCTTCTTAACACTGATCATTTTGTAATTTTGAACTGCAGTTAACCTTCTCATGCTACAATCTGTGATGTGAGATTCTGGTTTCTCTGCCAGAAACTCTTACGGGATACCTTGGATTTTTTTTTTGTCTGGTAAAAGCAAATCCTCAGTAGCAAAAAGATATTTTTTTCACACACTCTGTTCACAGATTTTAACTTAAAAGGTAGCAGCAGTATTTTTTGAGAAACATCTTGAGTAGTTCTCTTGCTAAAACTGGACATGATTTAGATGAGTAGGTATTGGTGTTGGGTCATAGGTTGGACTCGATGACCTCAAAGGTCTTTTCCAACCTTGTGATACTGTGTGACTCGGAAAAGGAAGCTGTATGCTTCGGCTCAGTATTAATAGATGGCGCTGTTGCGATTGTCCAGTAGATGGCAGTAAATGTGCTATGAAAATACTTCAGCAAGCCACTAACTTTTGCTTTTGTTTTGTTGTTTTCAGAAATCAGAATGTCTTTAGACTCTTTTCAAGCAGTTCTTTGTTTCCTTTGCCTTTACTTAATTGAAGTCGAACAGATTTCATTAGATGCAAACATTTCACAAGCTTATGGTGTTTGCTATCCCATGTTTTTGTGTACTAATTTAAGAAAGTCCTTGTTTATGCCTACTATACAATAAGTACTTAATAAGAGTGGTGTACACTCATATTAAATTTTTCAGAGTAAGTATTTGCAGACTCCCTGCACCATTAAAAATGATAATCTGAATTGTGAAGAGTGAAAAACAACACACAAAAATTAATTGGGGGAAAAAAAGTTCTGTACCATTTGAAGAGGGATCAGGAAGACAGATATGAAACTTTCCATTCCAGTACTAAGGAAATGGGGCTTGAAATTGGCATAATCCTGCATCCAGTAAAATGACTTCCAACACAGAAATTCTTTTAAGCTGACTGAACTACTCAGTGTGGCCTGTAGGATAGTCAAATATTTTATAATTCTGAATTGTAAGTCAAAGATGACTTAAAGACCTAATCATAACAAATTATGTTATACTAATATATGTTTTGTGAACCGTTCATCCTGTATCTGCTGTAAGTAACCGGTTCTCCATTGTCTTAAAACAATGGGAATACTTGCCACTGTCAAAATGAAAATCTGGTAATTTGAAATAGCAATGATAGGTGCATTTTGAGCAAAAGGCTACAAACTTGAGAATGATAGCATAAGTCTGTTTTCTGAGCTATCTGGAAAATAAATATAATGTACTATTAGTAAGTCTCGGTATATATTTTTTTCCTTCTCTTATGTTTACTCCTATGAAGGGTTGTACTCGCAGAATCGTTTTGTTAGAAAAACAGTTGAGTACAGACTAAGCTCAAGGTGTTATGTTACTCCATGGTTTGTTTGTTTGTTTGTTTTAAGACTATGTTTGAAGATGTTAGTGGATTTGGAGCATGGCATAGACGCTGGTGTGTGCTGGCTGGAAATTGTATATCTTATTGGACATACCCAGATGATGAAAAACGAAAGGTAATGCTGTCTTATAGAGCTGACGTCTAAAGTTTTGTAGTACCTTAAACAACTAGCAGTTTACTTTTCTTGTCAGTAATGTTTAGGCTTAAAACAGGTAAGTATTCATAGCATGAGATTCAAGCTCAAAGCTTCCTTGGAGAATGGTTGGAACTTGTCTTCATAAATCTGACATAAATCAGGGAAAACTTGAAAACTGACGACTTCATCTAGTGGGAAAGAGAAGAAGTGGAGGAAGATCTATATTTAATTTCCCCTTTAGTCTTAAGGCCTTCCATTGTGCTTGTCAAATGACTAATTATTTAATTGAAATTGATCAGACTGTATCTAGTCGCCTTAAGTTTTGGACAAAATAATGGTTCTGACAATATGGTAAAGAATTAGAGTGGACGGTCCTCCTATATTGCAGAACCATAGCTGTAATTATGGACTATCTTATTTGCAGTCAGTTTTCTTGCAGCTCTAAATTATAGCTGAAACTGGTGCTTTTTATGATTCTCACAGAAACCTAAGTTATTGCCTGCCTAATGGGTCAAATCAGAGGTTCATCTGTCACTGAGGTGGACCTTCTTGTCTCCTTAGTCTGTTCTTCCAGTGCATACTGAAGTATTTCCAAACCCTTTAAAAGGGCTGCTTTTGAGAGGGCTTTTCTGACTCAAGCGATTTACAGTTAAACACTTGCTTGTTTGTTGGCAGAATGCTTTTCTTTCCCAAACTCTGCAGCAAACTCCTGTCCTTTGGGGTCTTCTATGCCAATCCAGATGACTGAGTTTAGTTTCTTCTCTGCTAACAGAGGAAGACCATATGCTGATAGTTGACATTGCCAAAATATATCAATGTACTTTTTTTCCTTGCCAGGAGAAAAGGAAAAAAATCTCTGCCTAATGTAATAGAAGATAAGCAAAAAATTTGAATTAAGCAAGAAAAAGGTTCCTGTTCTGCTTTTGTCTGCAAGAAAGCAGCTTTATTTTGTTTTCCAGATTCTGTTCTTGAAAATCTTCTAGATTTTTTCCATTATCATTCTGAGAAAGGGTCGTCTGTATTTGTTTGATATAATAACATCTACAGCAATATTAAACTACTAAATGCCTCTGCTTACCCCTACTATATCAGTTTTATCATGCAGAGATAGCACAGAAATATCTGTGTTGGGCAATGGTTGCTTTAAATAGTAAATGTGCGGTTTTAATACATTTCCCGTCGCTGTACCTATATCGCCAACGTACAACCTTTTTCTTAATGTTCTTTGAAATGGAGCTATCCTTTGTTTTCCTGTAACTTGGGTTATTTCAATTATTATAATTATGAAATAGTACAGTGAACATGCCCAATAAATAGCAAGCTCTCTTCCAGGCTAAGAGCAGCTTGTGATGTTTCCTTGACGAGGTATTCTGTAGGTGTGAAAGAATCAGAGCCAAGTTCTATAACTTTAAGTATCAAACTTGAGCCTCTGTCAACAGCAGAAAGAGATAACTGCCTTGAAATTTGAAATGCTCTTTGAAGGTGTCTAGATATTGACTATAGAGGGAGCTAAAGCAGTTGGACTTTGGACACTCCAGTGCCTTAGTTTCAGGCTTGAAGATGAATCCATATGCTTATAGGCTTTGACCAGAACGATGCAAGCGTACCTAAAGTGCTGGTTTTCTGTATGCTTTGACAGGGTTTTCTGGGTCAGTTTGGATTTTATTATGAATTCTCCTCACTTTGAGTGTTAAAAAGCTTTTTTAATGAATAAGGAAAAAGGGGGATATATCTTGCTAGAGTGCAGGCCTTTTATAAGGAATGGATTTGTTAGCTGTATTGTACATGACTGAGCCTGGCATGTTCCATTGTCATAGAATCGCAGAATGATGGACAACCCCGACGTTCACACCATGTGTCCAAGGGCATTGTCCAAATGCTTCTTGAATAGGGTCAGGCTTGGCGCAATGACTGCTTCCTTGGGGAGCTGCCCCAGTGCTCCACTGCCCTCTGAGTGAAGAACCTTTTCCTGATATCCAACCTAAATCCCCCAGCACATCTTCCTTGCCATTCCCTCGGGTCCTGTCATTGGTCACCTGAGAGAAGGGATCAGTACCTGCTCCTGCTCCTCCTCCTCCCTTTGTGAGAGAGCAGTAGACTGCTATGAGGGCCCTCCTCAGTCTCCTCTTCTCCAGGCTGAACAGACCAAGTGACTTCAGCTACTCCTCATGCAACTTCCACTCTAGACCCTTCAGCAGCTGAACACTTTCCAGTAGCTTGATATCCTTTTTTATACTGCACACAGTACTCAAGGTGGGGCTGCAGCAGTGCAGAGTAGAGTGGGACAATCACCTCCCTTGACTGGCTAGCAATGCTGTGCTTGATGCACCTCAGGGCACAGTTGGCCATTGTCTATATTATTTTACTTTGGCTACAGCTCTTAAATGCAAACAAATGGAGTCCCTCTTTTTGTCTGGAGAAATTTGTGTGTGGGGTTCACTTAATATGGAAAAAGTTGTTCAGAATTACTCTTGGTTACAGTATTCTTGCCTGATGATCTAACTTCATTTTCAGCATCCTTTGGGCCGGATAAACTTGGCTAACTGCACCAATCATCAGATTGAACCTGCCAACAGGGAGTTCTGTGCCCGTCCCAATACATTTGAACTAATAACTGTCCGGCCTCAGAGGGAAGATGACAGAGAGACTCTTGTCAGCCAGTGCAGAGACACACTCTGTGTTACAAAGTGAGTGGATAAAATCATGAAGGTTGTGGGAGGTTATGGGTTGTGTCTGGGATGGGTATTTTCCTTCAGTGATAGTTTAAATAACATAGGACCTTTATAACTTCGTGCCAGTGCAAAGCTTATTTAAATGCTGAGGCTTTGGGATGACGCTTGAACTGTTTGGTTCACTTTTAGTCTCATTTTGTCTTGCTGTCCCACTTCAATCTTCTGAGGACAAAGAACTCTGCTTTTCCAGAAATGGAAATAGCAGGTAGCTTGGAAGCAGGGTTGTGGAATATTTGACTTCATTTCTTTTTGCCTGCTATTTGGGCTTCTGTGGATGACCAGCTCAACACTTTTCAGAATAACTAAGTAGAGGCAGATAAAAACATATCTAATCCATTGGGTTTTTTGCCTTTTAGGAACTGGCTGTCTGCTGATACTAAAGAAGAGCGTAACCTTTGGATGCAAAAGCTCAACCAAGTCCTTGTTGACCTTCGCATGTGGCAGCCTGATGCATGCTACAAACCTATTGGAAAGTTTTAAATTCTGCAAAGGAAATACAAAGAAAATATGTATGCAAAAGCCTGCATGAACTACATAAAATAAGAACTTAAATGAAAATATGGGAAGTCCTCTGGGTCACTTATGCTTTAAATTTGAGAGAGTATTTAACATTATAGACTATATTATGCAGTATTTTTATTTCACTTTAAGAACTTTAAAACGTTTTTACTTCCTAGCTTTTGGGTATGGTAGGAAGCAATTAGCTATTTCTAAATGTGCTAAATATTTATGTAACTCCTTTTTTGGAAGACTCTTTTTTTAGCTAAGTACATTCTCTTCTTTAAACAACTAAATTATTACAGGAAATCACACTTCAGGGCAGGAAGAGGTGGGCAAGCTAGTGAAAAAACAAGCTTACTAGATAACTCAGCTCCCTGAAAGAAGCAACAGCTCAGAGTTCTCTAATAAGGATGGTGCTGAAGCACAAGATTTAATAATGGAGGACTTGTCAGGGTTTTTTTTATGATGATCAGGCATAGAAGTTACTAGCAAATATTCTACAACATGTAATATAGGTATATCTTGCTTGCACAGTATCCTTGTGGTCAGAACAAAAGACATGCACAATATGCTTTTGCAATTTCTCATAGAAATTGGTATGGGTAAGTGCTTGGCATGTGTACTATGTTGTTTACAAGTGTGAAATTATGTATAATGCACTTTGATAGAAATTAAAACCTTGAGTATTTTTGTTAGGACTTCTGTATAAAAAGCCAAACAACAAAAAAATCAAACCAGAAAAAAATTAGATTTAGGGTTGTATATGTCAGTATTTCCTGGGACTCATGGTTTTGTACGAGCTAGAATTCTCCATTTGAGAATTAGGAAGAGATAGTAAAAACTTTTTGTTGTTGTTGTTTATCAAACACTACAAAGCTGCTACATACCAACTAATACTCCACTGACCAAAAGTAGTCTTCCTCCCCCTCATAGACATGTCCATAAATGCAAATAGGAACAGTGCTTCAGGGCCATCATTAAAATGGCAAAATACTTTTGTCAAAACTAGTAGTTTTCACAGCTTTTCACCGGGCTTAGTGAAGTCCTATCTCAGTACTTCACTATTGTGAATACAATAGTAGAATACTTAAAATTGCTGTTGCTGTTTATATATTCACACTTGGAACACTAAATGCTGTTTTCATCCTGCCACTTTTGTACTTGCTTTTAAATCTGGCTTTCTTTTACTGATGTCTTTAATTATTTCCAAACTATGTACTGAGATTTATTCATTTAAAATAAAGGATAAAACACTTTCTGCTTTTTTTCATGTCATCTGTGCATGTGAGATAATAGTCTGTACGCTGAAGAAAAAAAGCTGGACTCCACACAATGTTGAAGAAAGGATTCTATTCAACATGTGTATCTCAAAATACGACTTGATGGGGGAAGATAATGTGATGTCTCGGGGTAGTTAGCACCAGATTTTGTAGTGGGAGGCCAGATAAACCATGGGCAGTTACCGTGAACTGTTTGGAACATGTATGACTGCAGAAGCTGCTGGAGACCAGGAGTTCATGGAGTACGAAGAGGAGAGATGGCTCTTGCTTCTTGTGGTAGAGATATGGCAGCAGAGTGGCAACGCAGCATGGACAGCAGAAGAGCAAATATCATCTGTGGACACACGGTAGGCTGTCTACTTAAACTTCCAAGTGGATGTTAATAAAAAAAATCATTAAATACAAAATTACGAAACAAGTCCATATAAAGGTTATAATTGGATATAACTTGGATACATACAGTTATAACCTGGATATATCTAAGGGAATGACATATATTTATTTAGGCTAATTTGGCTGTTATCCCTTGTAGAAACCAGTCTGTGTGTATTCATTATCCTCATCAAGGAAAGGTTAAAGTGTAACAGGTGATGTAAACTCGAAAAGCTGGCCTGGGTGGTGAGCTCTAGGCACAAGCTATCAGTGGTGATGATGTGTGCTACTTCAGCCAGCAGAGGCACGTGATGCTAGCTTAGCATTTACAGCTTTGCTGGCGTGCACTGCTGTGCGCCTCCTCCCCTCCTCCATTCCCCTGCTCTTTAAGTGCGAGCTGTGGATAGTTTTTAAAAAATACTGGCCAACATTTTTTCATGTTTGTAGCAGATCCTTTTCGAAGAGGCCAGACTATATGAATTCAAATAGCTTTAGGTGGCTAAAGGTGCTCTATACCTCAAAAAATGTTCCTACTGTCTGATTTCAAACAAAGCTTTAAATTTTGTAAAATCACTTTATGAACAGAAAACTATCAAAACCAAAATCCTTCTCGCTTGCAGTATGTTGGAACCAGGCAGTGATGTAACCCTTCCGTAGTCATGTGCTTTATTTCTCCCTCAAAAAAAGACCTGAGAGGGCATTCTGTCTAGAAACCTGTATTGCTACAGCGTTTGAATTTCATGGTACTATACTTACCTTTCTAAGAGAAACTTTTTTTTCTTTCACTTCTCTCTTCCCCATGCATTTGTCACCTTCCAGCAATTTAAGCACCAGGAAACAGTTAAACTAATGGAGTAGGCTAGGATTCATAGCTCATTACTGCTTTAGGGTAAGTAAGCTTTTTCAGAAGCATTTCTTTAAATACAGAACACATTTTTAGAGTAGTACTGGTAAATGATTGATGGTTGGGGATGCAGATTTTCAAATGGGTTTTGGGTTCTTTGAAAAAAAAAAATGGAGAGAGGTAGTGGCTGTAAAAGCTGATGGCTTAACAGGCCCAACATTCATCTTTATTTGCAAGTAGTTGTTAGTGCTTTAGTTACAAATTGGGTTTCTGCATACAGCCTAATTCTGAAGTGCAGAGTTCGCCTCCGGGACATGAGGACATTTGGTTTTGTTAGTGCTCCTTTAGCCGACGGCAAGCCTGTTCCATGAAGTCCCTCAGAGACCCCATATCAAAAATGGAGCAATTATGCTGGGCATTTCTGAGAGCTTTGCTTTGAGGTTCAGCTATGGGGCGTTTGGGTTATCTTTGAAAAGATGCTGCTCTAATTTTATAAGAAAGCTTTTTTTCATTATTTAGAAATTCAAGATGTTCACTAATAAGAAAGTCTGTAAATGGAAAATGCTTTGCTCTGGGCAATGAGGCTTATTTTAACAGAAGAGATTTCAGTTTTACTAGCTTGTAAAACTCTTAATTGGCATTATTAAATCACAACCTCAAATGAAGTACAATAATTTGCAATGAGATTGCCTGAAAATTTGGCTTCTAAACACATACTGTTCCCTTCCCCCTTTTAATTGCTACATTTCCTTATTTTGGTGTAGAGGAAATTATCTGATATTCTATAATTATTGTCTGTGCTGTACTTGGTCTATATTAGAACGATGTATGTGCACTTGTTTTTGTCCTTGTGTTGTTTTTAATGAAAGATAGGAAGCCTAAATAGGTGGTAAATAGAAGGGGTTCTACCTGGCCAGTGTATGTGGGAAGTTATGCTGTTTGGTGGACAGAATTTGTACAGGAAAGCATGTAGATTTCCTTTTCCATCTAATGCTAAATAGTCTTCCTCAGGCATGCCTCTGTGGAATTGAAACTGGTTCTTGGGAGACTGGATATTTTGGTAACATCTAAATGTCTTGAATGAATTGGGGCCTTATTAGTAAGTATTCAATTAAGGAATGTATTCCCTTTAGTTTCCTAAAGTAGGTGACTTGAATGTTTATTTAAATGTTAGCAGTTGTCTCAAAGGAATTTCTGTCTTAAAATATGTGGCATTGACTGCACTCTAAAAAAAAAAAGGATGTAGGATAGCAATAATATGTGCTTCAATCAAAACAGCATTAGCCAAGTCATCCTCTGCCTATTCAAAATACTGAGCAGATGCATCTCGTACAGCCATGGCCAGTGTGATAAGGTCCACGCACTGCCAGGCCATCTCCTTTAGTCTGAACTGCAGCCTAAGAGGCAGCTCGTGGATGATGCATCCTTACCCAAGGAATGTGTTCAGAGCAAGAGCAAGTCCACCTGAGCTTTGGCTGATTCAAATGGTTTTGGTAATTTCATGTTAACATTTTCTATTCAGCACTTTTTTCTGTAATTACTGACATTTTATGCTATTTGATCCCTTAACCACCAGCAGGGCTGCAAGTAGCTTAGAGCTGTCTATTTATTATCTATTTATTCATTTATTTTGCTAAGAGAATTGGAGAAACTGACAACTATTAGTAATTCTCAGCCTTCAAGTCTGTGTATGAAGGAGCTGCCCAATACGTGTAGTGGTTCCCTAGGTCATGCCTGTAAAAGGTACAGGACTGGGTATCTCGTTAGGAAGCAAAAGAGCAAAGATATATTAAATGTTGAAAAAGCAACCTCTCTTAAATAAGTGAAGGCTTGTCAAGTTATTGTCTTGTTAATTGGGGGGGGGGTAGAGAACCTGTGCTCAGTGAGCCTGTACTAATGCTGCCAAGCAAATCAAAATTCTAGCGCCTTGTTATTCCTGGCACATTTTAATAAGCAAATAGCAGCTAAATAATGTATTGACAGTCAGGGCAATTACATACATAAAATTTCTAGCAACATAACGAGTTTTGGATTCCTCTCTCACCCCTTTTCGGATCAGATGAAACAGTACAAATGGAAAGCCCAGAAATAATGTTCTGCAGGGGGAAGCTTCCGATGTATGGGAAAACTTGTACGGAATTGCAAGCCAGTACAATAAATGGTTTAGCTGACAGGTATCTTTTGATTTTTATTTTGTAGCTCCACAGAAGAAGTATAGCCTACTTGTGCAGGGGAAATACAAAGTGAAGAGAATGCTGTTGTGTTATGTCCATTGCTACTGGCTCTGATAAGTTGCCCTCCCCCTTTTTTTGTGTCTCTTTAATCATCTTCTTTCATGGAAGGCACTGGGAAGCATCACGGTAAACTGCAACAGGGCTCCGGTAGTTTGGAAGTCAGTGTCCGCCTTGATCTTTGAATACAGCTTCAATCTGGTCATTGAATGGATTCTCCTTTCCAAGCACTTGAGGCCATTCCTGTAGTGCCTTCTGCCAGGTAATGCGTGTTCCAAGGGCTCCGGCAATCTGCAAACACCACAAATACAACTACAGTGTAGTTGTTTCATGCCAGCAGTTAGGAGACCCCCGCCATAAAGGAGATTCCCCTGTATAGCCAAGTGATGGACCATAATCTCTAACCAAAGAAAATACTGGATTCCAGCTGCTTGAACAGGGGAAAATTTTTCTGAATATCAAAAATAAAAGTGAGGACTATATATCTGCACCTCCCTGACCAGTCTCCAACCACTTCCTGATGCCTGTAATCTCTGGTCCGTAAACTTCTATTCAAAAGCCCTGGAGTTTTATTCCCACCTTCCCAAACATTTTGAAAGTATTTCAGAAACACTGCTTGGATACAATGCATAAAACCCTTGCAAGTCCAAAGGAATTCATGTTCCTAAATGCCTGTAATACTTCTAATAAATATTCTCTCTACTATCATGTAAAGAAACTGCAGGTGTTGAGGAAAGAGAGGTCCAATTATATCTAGGTTCAAAAGTACCCAGCTCTGACTGTCTGTTTGCACCTGCTGCTGCCTTCAGAGCTTTTTTTTCCCTCAGACCTGCAGACGTGGTAAAATAGCTTTTCTCTTTGCTATCAGCTTTCACAAAGGCTTTTGCCCTAGAAGTTATACACCAAAGAAGAGTTCTATCTGCTGTATTGTTGGGGTAAAAAACTATAAAGGGTAGCAGAAGAGGGAAGAGAGAACAGCCTGATTCTCATTTAATCAAGTTTTCACACCTGCTAATGCATTTTTGTTTTAACTTCTGATCTACAATTATATTTTGCTTATACAGAAAATTTACAGTATCACAAGGTTGGAAAAGACCTCTGAGATCATCTAGTCCAACCTATGACCCAACACCAACACCTACTTGTTGTTTAAACCATGGCACTAAGCGTCTCATCCAATCTATTTTAAACACCTCCAGGGACGATGACTCCACCACCTCCCTGGGCAGCACATTCCTATGGCCAATCACCCTTTCAGTGAAAAATTTTTTCCTAATATCAAGCCTAAACCTCCCCTGATGAAGATTGAGACCATGTCCTCCTCTTCTGTCACTGGTTGCCTGAGAGAAGAGACCAACCCCTGCCTGCCTACAACCTCCTTTTAGGTAGTTATAGAGAGCAAAGGTAATTACAGAGAGCAATAGTTATAAAGGTAGTTATAGAGAGGTAGTTATAGAGAGCTTTCAACCCTAAAATTCACTCTGACTTTGATTGTAATTATGAGGTTTAAATAGGGCTCACAAAGCCTTTTTAAAGCATCGAGATGGGTTTATGAAATCAAGCTATTTGAAAAATATTGTTTTGGAATTTGGGAACAGACTGGAGCCTTTGAGGACTTTTTTATGCGCCTCTTTTTAAATTCTGTCCTTTTGAAAGAAGCTGTAATGGTGGGGCAGGAGACAAAAAAACCCTTTCTTTTAATCAGAGCTCATGTACAGAGACACATTTGTGGGGTGGAACCTCTTAGACTGTTCACTCAAGGTCTCGTTAAGCCAATGGAGGAATTGGGCAGGGGGTAGGGATAGAAGACATTGTACAATAGGGTGTTTTCTCCTGGTCACAGTTTCTAATGTGACAAAATATGGTTATTCTGGGACACCTCATGGCTACCAGTGGGCTGAAGCTCATCTCTCGGAGTTGTCCATTCTGGTGTGGTAGTCTCCAAACCTCCTTCACAAATCCCTAAGCCTTCCATGTGTTTTTTTTAGTAGTGTCAGTCAGTTTGCTTAAAAACCCTACTATTTCTGCATGGTTCACCTTCTGCAAGGTATCCCTGGAGGTACACTCTACAGTGTTCAGGCAACTGTTGACTGCAATTTAAGGCATATGTGCCTATACTCCTATAAATTATGTAGGTCCTGCTGAGACATTATTTCACGTTGTCCTTATGATTTCCGTAATTTGCTCTGGATGAGTAGTGTGACACAAAGAAGGGTTTATGATTCTAGAAACTGATTTTCCTATAGATCTCTTTTAAATTTCAAAGCTCTTGCGCTTTGAGACCTGCTACAATTTCTACAGGCTTTTTTGCAATTAATATTTTGTGAAAATTATAAATCTTAAGCAGTTTTTCTTATGGGAAATATTGCCCATTCCTTATAGAGTGCTGGGTTACTGAACTGGGAGGTGGCTGTGTTATTTCAGCAGCTTCTGACTATCTGTGTTCTCCTTCTGCACCAAACTAATGATAGGCGGGCTTCTCAGCAAAGTGTAAATACCCAACTCATCTGATATGTATCACTTCAGGTTTTTTCTCCTTTTTTTCTGGGCTGGAATGGGCTTTGCTATGACTTAAGGGAAAAAAAAAAAGGAGAAGCTAATCACACTCAAGCTGTGCTTTTCTACCTCTACGTAATCACTAAGAATCTTCCAAGCGTCTCACTTTCCAGTTTGTGATGCTCAGGGCTTTTGCTTTCTCTCAGGTAACTTCATAGAAGGAAGAAATGAAGTCATTTATGCAGGATCCTGTTGAAATGCATGGCCCTGTCATCCAAACAAAGCAATCAGCTGTTCTAGAGAGAAGTAATGTCCTTGAAACCATCTGGCACTCAGAACAGTTTGCAGTGAGATTTTATAGTAAGGAAGAGATGCTGAAATATGTCCCTGGGTTTCCACTACAATCAATGGGAAGAGAAAGTCAGATTTCTTCCAAAGACAACTGAGATGGACTTTGGTGAGTAGTGTGTCAGAGGCAGTTCTAGAGGGAATTTAGGAGAACTGAGTGATGTGTTTTGCTTTTAGATGTCAAAAGTAAATGGTGTGAATTTCTTCCAGCTACAGCCTGAGCTGGAAATTTTGAAAAAAAAACCCAAAACCCTCACAGAACCAAATTCTAGCTTGGAAACTTAGGAGGAATGCAGTTATGCTAAGAATGACTGTCTTATTTGCAGCTTAATAAAAGCATGCAAGTAATCCTCTTCCTTCCCAAGAAATTTGCAGTAAGGGAATGTAGTTCTGGGCCTGGCTAAACAAATGAGCAATTGATGTTTATCCCTTCTTTCAAGAATTTTTAAATATAAAATACTGTTTGGAGTGGGGACTATGTGGGCTTATTTTTCCTGCCCGAGTATCCTAACCTAGCATTTTTGCAATGCATGAAAACACACAATAGCTCTAATCACACAAGGGGAGTTTTGCCTTTTTTTCTCTTCTAATTTCAATGCTAAGTATGCAACTCTCAGTTAGGATCAGTTCCCTTCCATATCTTTCCTGCATAGCTGGGCTACTGGACTACTGGATATCAATGCTGATACCTGCTTCTGCATTGTTTTTACTTTTATTATTATTATTATTATTATTAAAGAGATAGCAGGTAAATGGCAGGTGAAATCCAGGGGCAGACACCAGCTTATCCTGCCCACTGCTGTATCATAACAACTATGGACTGTGGAACTCTTCCAGCTTGGTACCCACAGTGCTTGGCAGAGAGGGGAACTGTGGCTCTTGCAGCCCAAACTCCCAAGTTTCTCTGCATTGAAGGCAAGAGCCAAAACGTTTAGGTTTTCCTTGGAGTGCTGCTAGATCCAAAAAATTGTGAGTATTTGTTAAGTGCTTTGAAATCTTCAGAGAGAAAACTCAGTAGATATGCCCAGGCTAAGCTTTATCCATCATGTTTATTAGTCAAGCTGTATGTGAGGCGTGGGGAACAGCTGCAGAGATTGAAGTAAGAGCCCCCATTCACTTGATGAGGTTCATGGCATCAATCCTCTCCCACTGGGCAGCTCTATATGGTATAAAAGCCATACCTGGCCAGAGGCCTTCACATCACTATAGAGTAAACAGAACTAGCATGAGGACAGAGTGAATTGTTTATCATCTCCCTCAAGCGTCCTCTTAAATATCACTCTCTACTCATAGTTCCCCTTCTTTTTATGAAGAGAGCCACTCCTTCAGAGCAGAGTGCTATGTCTCAGTCCAAATAGTGCTATGTTGGTAACAGATTTCTCCACACTAGCAGGAAAAGAAAAATGGACTTTAACTGGCGAATGTTTGAATAAGGCTAATTAATAAATCCTAGAAGAGCAATAACTCACTTGAAGTGAGGCATATCTACAGCTGGCACCTTGACTGTAAGGGAAAATGTACCTATAAAAGCATTAATGTCATCCTAACAGCAGGAGGGGGAGATCATAACCACTGCAGGACACCACTCCCGAGGGAGTGAAATATGGCAGTGCTTGGCTGGATCCTGCAGCTCGGCACTCTGGGGGCTCTGTGTAGGTTTGCAGCTGCCCTTCAATGGCATTTTGTAATTTTCTTCTGGCTTAGGTTAGGCAAGATCCCTTTAAGGGAATACTTGCTGCCTTCAACTCTGAGCTACCTTCCAGCTGCTGGTGGGATATGGGATGTGGGCAAGAGACTGGATGAAAAGCTGTAATCCGGTGAGCTTGGTTCCCTCGGTGGGCTGTTGCTGTGGGTTATAAGAAGCCTCAGGCTTGCCTCAGGGTAAGGCATAAAATAACACAAAGACCTTTTCTTCTTCACTCCAGGCTCTTCACATTGCACCGTTTCCCCAGATGGCAGGGTTGAGAATAGGGTTCACTTCATCACTGTTTTCATTCTAATTTCATTTGCCAGGTTTTCTTTAATTGCTTCCTTGCAAAGGGCCTGCAACAAATAACCCAGACGAGCTTTCTCCACATCTCCAGGCTGCAAGCTTATACTTTCATGCAGCTATCTCCTGGTACTGAATGGTAGCCAGGCAGGAATTTTTTGCCATGAATTTTTTGCTCTTCAAATGGGAGGCTCTTTTGAACTGGTAAGGCTAAGCAAGCCACCATGTTGCTTTGACTGATGGTAGGGATGTAAAAGATAGCAACTAAAGCATGTATTTTGGGTTTGGACTTGCCCCTGCCATTCCCCGGTGTCTGAATTGACAACACAGTCCACAGGGAAGCTGCTGAAATGTTAGAACCCATCAGTGCCTGCAAACATGCTCCTGCTGAACTGCTTCTCTACAGACTGCTCCTTCCCAACGTGCAAGGGAGTATTGCATCAGGTTATTTGGTGGTGGTGGGGGAGAGGTGTGAATGTATACAGCTCACATCATAAAACTGGTTCAGAAATTCACAATCATGCTTTTGAGCAGGGGGACCTGCCAAACAGCACCGTTGGTGGCTGGTCAACACAGTGTGGTTCTCTTGCACAGCTCGGTTATGCTAGGGTGGAAGAGAGCATCCAGCTCGGACCACTGAGAAAGGAAGTGGTGCTCTAAACAGCAGCTTTCTCCAAACGGCTCTCACCATGGCACAGAGAATGTGGCCATGGCATGTGGCATTATGCAACAGAAAAACATCATCAAGGATCATCACTCCTCCTCCCAGTCGCTGCCCAGGCCTGTGCCCCTGGGTAGGGCAGGGATATTGGAGTGGAGCTGGCTGTTTTGAGGCTACAGCAGCAGGTACCAAGAAACTTCTGGGCTCATTGCTGACTATAGGGGATGAAAAGCATCTGCTGCTGCCACCAGGCAGATCCCTCTGGCAGAGGAAAATCAGCTCTGTATCTGCTTTCCATCTCACTCACCTCTCACAAATTGTCCCCTTGTAATTTAGCCCAGTCTAATACTTGTCCCGAAGAGTCAAGATTGAAACGAATGGGAAATGGGAGCAGCATTTGTGAATGGGAAATGGGAGCAGCATTTGTTTTCTGGACCTGAGTGCTGCCCTGGGTTGAGTTAGTGGCTGGGAGTGGCCACTGCCTGGCTGGCAGCAGAGCCCAGCCCCGGCTGTGTGTGCTGGTGAGGGCCATGGCTGCCACAGACTGCACATGGTATTTCACCTTGCCTGTAGTTTTTCTCAGGGATGGTAGGGGGAAGACTGGCTCTTGCTTTGTTTACATATTTGAAACCTGAAGCTCTTGTGCAGACATCCAACGAGCCTTGTTTGTAGCTGATTGCAGAACATGCTTTCTCCAAGTATTTTAGAGAGTCAGAAAAAAGCACTTTGGAAGTGAATATAGTGGGAACCAGCAGCCTCGTACTAGATTATCAATCTCATCAAAGGAGTTACAGTGAAGCATCTCCTTCACTTTCATTCATTTCTGATTGTACACCTTCCCCTGCCACTCATCCTTGGAGGCCAAACAAGCAGGAGATAACTTTTCCAAAATATGTAGCTGCAGATCATTATGCAACTTAAATGTATTGATTCGAAAAGAAAGCATTGTTCCAGGCTGTGATGGGAAAACCTGTGGCCTCAGAGGCTGTATGTCAGGGACAGGGCTGGAGGCCTGCAGAACTGTGGCACGTGTTTCAGCAGGCTGGTAACCAGTGTCAAGGGTCTGGTTTTATGGTTTAAGACCTGTTCAAGCAGAGTACTGGTCAATGAATGAAAGAAAGCAGCAGAAGACCTTGTAGCAGTTAGAGTGCAGGCATCTGAAACGTCTTTTAAAAGAGAAATCCTCCAAACCCACATCCCTGTGTCATGCTGACTGGTGCCTCAGACAGCAGTGGGCACTGCTGTCCTGCCTGCTCCTGCCCATCTCCCGGGGCTGGGTTTTTACCTGGCTAGGGTGGAAGCCATCGACTGGTTCAATCAGCTGCCAGGGCTCTCCTCCCATCTTGTGCCACTCTTCAGCTGCTGCAAACAATGTAAGCAGAAGAGTTATCACCAGTGAGCACGTAGGAGCCTGCCCGGAGATGTACCCCCCTCTTCCTCAAAGTGCCGCCAGTAGATTTAAGCACACAACAGCTCTGCACGAAGATTATGATAATGCATATAAAGTTGTCAGAGTCAATATTGTGTACAATCCCCTCTCCTTGGGGCAGTATTTAAGCCTTTATTGTTAATTTTTTTCCTCTGCAATATTCATGCAAGGAAGGACTTTGAACATAAATGATCGTAAAACAATTCACTTTCCCTCACAAGCAAGACACACTGTAGCAAGTAAGGCTGTAAATTATTTAATACTGATTTAATACTTTTGCATTTCCTATTTTAGCTGCATCTTCAGTGGTTCAAAAAAATAAGAGAGATAAATAAAACAGTGCTTTTTAGAGAAAGAGATGGCAACACAATATTCACATAGGCTGATGTCTGCCGGAATAGACTGTCATTTTCAGTTACTTCTCTTCTGAGTGGTCTTTTTCAACTCCAACAAAATAACCTTTTGAATTACATAAGCACAACAGTCAATGCAAATGATGCCATGCTGTAAGCCCCAGAGACACTAGAGAAGTAAAAAGCTTTCTGTCTTCAAAAGGGCTGTGGAGTGATCAAACGTGGGATCAGTGGATATGGCATTAACAGACTGTAAATTCAGTAATTTCTTTTATAATGACAGATTACAATTTCTTAACAGCATTATGCAGGCATCCTGTCAGGAAGACAATATCCTCCATTCAAGAACCACGTTTTTGACCAAGAACCACTCCTCTTTATTGAACCCTGGCTATTGTGTAAAAAAGTGATGTCAGGCTCCCCGTACCAACCTTGAGTTCACAGAAGGATGATATTCCCACTTTGACTATAGAAACCTACTTGAGATGTTTTAGAAAACACTCAGAGTAACCTGCTTCAAGACATAGGGCTTGGAGCTTTGTCCCAAATTTGCAATATATTGGGCATAACACAAAAATCGCCTTAGATTACACCACAGAGCGCACATATAGATGCATGGGGTGAGCTTGTCCAACACCTTATACGTGACATTATACATTGAGTACAGGGCTGTGCATTGTGTTTTGGTTTGTTTGTTCCAGTGCCAGAAATAGCAAAGGAGTAAGTAAGATAAGTAAGGTTTATATCAAGATAGGTGAACTTAGACCATTACACTTGACCTCCAAAAATCCTGGAGCAGTTGAACTAATGCCCACCAACAAAATATATCCAGAGCCTGTCTTAAAGTGCCTGGGCTAGACCAGACTAGAGCTTTCTCCCATCTTCACCAAGAAAATGTCAAAACAAGCAACCTTTTTCCCCTTATATATTGCATCACTTCGTAAAGGAACCGTGAAGTTTTTCAGCTAAGGACAACATCTGAACTTGAATGTCCATCTAAATCTAAAATAAATGCTAGTATACTCAAATTTTACTCCAAGAAAGCTGGGAGTTGCTATGTGTGTATATATATATATATATATATGTATGCCCAGGACAGCCTGAAATCAATATACTCATCACAGTGTGAAACCACTGCTAAATATTTGAAGTCTGGAGCTTTTAGGGGAGGATTTGCGCTTGTTTTAGAAAGAGACCAGGAAAGTAGGTCAGCAGCCTTGTCTGCCTTTTGAGCACACTCACTAACTGACAGCTTTCCTGAAGCTTGCATTGTTGGCTCCAGGGCCGCAGAAAACTTTGCAAAGTGTCTTTCAGAGCTGATGTTTGCATGTGCATGTGTGATTTTGTTTACCTAATTTATTTAATGCTATGTAATCAAGAGCAGCAAATTATATTAGATGTTTCCTTTCGTGAAAGCAAATAAATTATCTAAAGTTAGTAATTTAACTTATTAAAGTAATTTGCCTACCCAGCAGGTAGTTTGTTCCAAATCCTAATGACTTGTTAAATATTAAGTACCTGAAACAAATGCCACAAAGGGACTTGGACATCGAGAAACTCTGTGCTAAAATATCAAACTTGACAGTGGAACCCGTCTCTCTACGATAAAGTTTTGGACAGAAAGTCTCTGCTTCCCATCCTCTCTTCTTTACCTCCTCCTCTTTATTGTCTCCATGAGACCCAGAAACAGCTTCCTTTATTGGGTCACATAGGATAAAATCAGCTTGTGAATTTTGATGCCATTTGGCTGCAAATTAGATTTTTCCAATAATCTTTGCTGCCTTGGCAGCTTTGTGTTTCCAAGTTCAACCACACACTGATGGGCAGAAGAGTTTGAGATGTACACTTTAAAGAATTGCCAGGGTGCATCTGCTGAGAGGGTTCTGGGGACAGGCATTTGTCCCCAGCCCTGTAAGGACACCATCCACTCGTGCTCATGGTAAAGAGAAAAAGTTACTTGTTACTGTGTTTTTTATTTTGAAATGTCAGTTGCAGAAGGATGTGATTTAGATAATGTGCTTACCTAAAGTCACTTAAGATCACAGAAGGATGAGTTTTGCAAACTCTTCCAGTCAAAAGTTACAGTAGTATGTAGGTGCTTAAGGAAGCATATGAAGGCAGGCAGTTCATCCCAGGAGAGGTGAGAACAGTGAGTTAATAGAGAGTGACTGCATTATTCAAGCAGGAGAACTGGCTCAGAAAAGTTCTCCTTCTCATCCCAGAGGAGGCAATATGAAGCCAGTTAGTAATGTAGTATGCTGCAGTTCATGAAGACCACCTTCACCAGTGCAGAGATGACTAAATGACCCTCTATAAAAGCAGTGATCAAAAATAAAATCAAATCTTAAGGACTGAGATAGTTTTTTTTTAAAAAAAACCCAAACAGCCTGAGAAACTGCAGTGGACAAGCAGGAGGCATTTTGGCAGAGGCTTGTCCACTGTTCCTGTTGCCTTGCCACCAATACCCCCTGCCACCCAAGTACAAATGGCCAGCGTGCTGTGCACTGGGGTTGTGGATGCTGGCAGTTGGGAACAGCGGGGAGGTTTTGGCCCCCCAGGCTGGTCATGGGATCTCATCCAGCAGGGTCACCTATGCTGCCCCTCTACCAGTACAGAGCTAAAATATGTGGAGCGTATTAGCAGCCCAGCACTTCACTAAATGCTTCATGAGAAAGATAGAAATAAAGCAACTTACTTTGTCTCAGTGGAAAATCCATGTAGAAAATATCAAAGTTGGCAAATTTCTCAGATCTTGCTATTTCTTTCAGGACATTGGACAGTTGTAAAGCTCTCTGCAAAAATCAAGAAATTTAATGACAATTCATTGCTACTCACGCTGCTTTGCATAGATTCAGCTTTTGTCACCAGTGCAAGGTCAGGAATTTGAAAGCTAATGTTGCCCTTTTAGCTGGGGGAAAGGAGGTGAAAAGGGGTTCTTCATCAGAACAGAGGCTCACGTTAGCACCACCAACCTCTGAACTCCCTGGCTCACCGTGCAATACGTCATTGCAGGTTGCACTGAGGCCTCAGTTGATATAATAAGTTTAATACACCATACGGTTATTTTACTGGAGACCTCTTTTAGCAGTGTCTCTATGCCTATATAAATATTCTGGATTTGTTGGTTTTGGAGGCCTCTTGATGAGTGGCAGCCCAGCCAGTTTCATTCCTCTTAAAGAAAACTGACATTTTCTACAGGAAAAATGTTCTCCTTTCCCATTTTCCTTCCGGCTACTGTGTTGTGGGTGCTAATGCTTACCTATCCAGATCAAATTTACTTTCAACAGGGTACATTACCTCCACTGAGCATCTATCTAATTGATATATCCAGTGTGATTTCCACAGCTGTAAAGGAGATCAGGATCTCCTAAATATTTAAATTGTTCAGTTTGGATAATAACATAGACAATTAGTTTCAGGCAGGGGCTCAGAAAGAAGATTAATTTGTACCCTGCAGACATGAATTGTTCATGGACAGAGTTATGTGTACTGTATGTTCTGTATTATTGGTATGAATATATGTGCTGCAATCCTGCAAAGATTTAGGAGTGGAAGTCAAGAGGGACAGGACATAGAGTGAAACAGATAGATGTGCCGTGGTGAAATTAAGGCTATATTTTTGGTTTAGCAAATGCAACCATTAATACAACTGTACACAGAGATTATACCTTTGACAGTATTTTGGTTACTGGTTACTGTCTGCAATGGACTGCTGGGAATAAAAAGCAGCTGGTACCATAAGGGAATTCGTGGCTGCTATTATGTTGCATTCACTTCTGCAGCCAGATTTTAGGGTTACTTTTAAGACATCTCTGTTCTGTCTTCCATTCCTGCACTGAGCCTTGGTCACACCATCTGGCAATTAAGTTCACAGAAACGTGTCTGAGGAAGATTAGCACAAATCCCAAATGAAGAAAGGGTAAGGCTCTTGCTCTCAGGACCTGCTCCTGTTGCCAGCAAAATCTGTGCAGTCGGCTTTTCATATTTTCTCCTTAAAGAAGATGAACCTGAACAGTTTTGTCTCAGGGAGGTCGCATCCCTTAAGAACAAATTTGGGCAGCTGAGAGGGTGGAAAGGAACACGTTTATGAATCCCTTAACTTATCTGCCTCCCAGCGCCTGAAAGGTGTTTGAAAGGATGAGTATGGATGTTTCTGTATCTTTTCCTCACCTTTGGAAAAACAAAGCATGCTGTCATCTTGTCTTTGAGATATCAGGCCTGTAGGCTCATCCTCACACACAGGGACAAGCTGGATGCAAGGGGCTGGTCCCATGCAGCCCCGTTGAGACTTACCTCTGACGTCAAATTCCTGAGGGTCTCATTGGGGGTCAGCCAGCCACTGCAAGGGCTCACCTGGGCAGGTATGGGAAGTGGGGTTTTAGTAGCAGGCCAAGAGGAAAGAGGAGATCATAAGCTAGAGCCAGAGACCTTACCTGGAGGCAGTCAAGGAAAGAATAAAGTTGACTGTATGTGATATCCTTGTTCAGCTGACCTGTGAAGCACAGAAAAGGAAACTTCATGTGCCAAGTGTAACTTCCTTTTACAAGACTGACCATTCCCATGCAGTAGATCCCTTGGTGGGGAGAGGCGCTGTGGAAACCCTCAACCCTTGCCCCCTGTTACCCTCCTGCCACGAGAGCCAAGGTGCAACAGAGATGGCACTGATGCATCCTTCCCGCTAAGGCACCTGTGTCCCCATGACATACAGAGCTATATCTGCTTCTTCCACATCTGTCTCTGGCCTTTCCTGGGTGATTCGTCTCGCACACAGGCTTACTCGTCACAACCTGCACCACTCTCCAAAGTATGTGACTGATATTGTATCCATTTATGTGTGTCTCGCCCTCCAAACAAATGCTGGGGTTGCAAAGTTGAAGGAAAGATTGAAGGGGACTATATATACCCTGAGCTTTGTATTTAACTCGGAAAGGTTAGCCTTAAGAGGGAGGAAAAATTTTCCTGTCACAAAGGGAAGCGGATATGCTTGTGTAGGTGAGCAAATTCAAGCACCAAGTCAAATGTCCAGCTGACATTCCCTAAAATTCACTGCACTATGCAACAGCCTGGCTTGACAAGAAAATTAGCTATTTTCTTGACCTTTTTGCTTCTTCAGTAGCTACAACCAGAAGGGAAATTAAATGGGCACTCAGTTCTCTGAGTTTGTAGCACACAGATCATCCCGTCAAGCTTTGTTATTTTTGCAGTTCCTGAAATACATGATTTTTGTTGTTGCTGTTTCAGGAACTGCAAAATACGATCTCTCCCAAGTGAAACAGTCTCCTTGGGTTGCTTTGCAGAAACTCTGTGATATAGATGCAATTACTGCCTATCTCACAGATGCTCATAACCCAGCAGTAGCACCAGCTGCTCAGGGAGCAAAAGATGGGGAGCTCAAAGATCTCCTACCACTCCCTGATGGTGGGGGTGCCCTGGCTCCACATAACCTGAAGCATCAGGCCCTGGGATGGGCTGTGGGAGGGACTGAGAATTCAGCAGAAAGCCAGATAAATATCTGCTTTTGACTGGCAGCCAAGTGGGGAAACGTGCTTGCAGCTCATGGGGCAAGCTGCCAGAAGTGATCTCTTGCTGTAAAACATGTTGCTTTGGATTAACTGGGTCCCTTTAAGGCAAATCAGCCCCTCTGAAAAATTTCCAACTGCTTCTATAACTAATCACTCCTGATTTGGCTTGTGCCAAAAAATGCTACATGGTATCTCTGATAATTAGATATCCAGTAGAGGAACATCCCGGTGATAAACATGCACTCAAGGAAAGAAATGCGTTTATGTGACTAAAAAATAATTGTCACAGACTCTCCCTGTCCTGAAAGGGACAAGATTTTTCTTTTCTTTTTCTTTTTTTTTTCTGTTTTCATTGGTGGTATTATAGTGCTTATCAGAGAAAATTGTAGCAAGGTGTCAGGAATAGAAGAAAAGGCAAATACTTTGGAGGGATAAAATAATCTGTAGTAGAAAATGCAGAAGCTGTGGGGCCAGTTGCAATGATTGGGTAACCTTGAGGAAACCACAGCACAGAGTCTGTTGAAAGCTCTAATAGGAAGTGGTTGCCAAAATCATCTGAAGATATAATCTACCATTTTAATGATCTGATTCAGCTTCTCTCTCTGTTAGTAAGAACTAAGATGGCAACAACTTTCCACTTGCACAGATGCAAATGAGATTGCTTTTGGTCTGAAATTTGGCAGCAGAATGTCCACAATGGTTCCTCGTACATACTCTTGACTGGAGAACAAGGGACGTACTTTAGCTGTTTACATTGAATGTTTCCTTGCTATCTGCATAATGTATTTCACATTCTCTATCCACTACAGGGTAGGATGAACTTGTAGGGAAGGGGTTCTGCAACCAGCTTCCAAACTTCCCCACCCTACAACCTCCCACACCACTAAGGAAATGTTTCCACACTGACCCCAGAGGCAGAGCTGTCAAGGCAAACAAGGATGGAAGTTACATGTCATTGCACATGAATGCAGCCTCCTGTGTAACAGCATGAAGCCAAGCAGCAAGTGGTCTGCTAATGAGCTGAAGTACAGTTTTGTGCAGCCTCCCAGTCTCTGGAAACACTGCCCCAAAGCACCTTACAAAAACTGCATTCTGAGGGAACACCCCAAAACATGCCTACATATGGTGTGAGGTTTCACCTGTAACACCTGTAGGAGGCATAGAAGTGGCAGGCACCCAGTGCTGGCAGAAAATTTATTTCTCTAACCAGTCTTTTGAAAAACCCTTGCCTTAAGCTTCTCTTCTGGTCCACATCCAGTTTTACCGAGATATCCAGCAGCCAGTGAGTGAAGGTGTTCACCAAACGCCCAACTCTACTTGTAACAACAATCAGGATGAAGTGGGCCAAGGCTGAGGCAGAACAGCTTGTTGTCACATCACAGCATGTGTTAAGCCTGGTTTGAAGCTGAGTTGGTCCAGCTGGTAGGGAAACAAGCAGAATAGGGTTCTGCCCTCTACCTGCCCTGTCCTGCGCTGGAGATGGTAAGCTGGCTTTCCTACTTCTACTACACAGCCAATATCTGTCTCATGTTTCTCAGATCTCCTCCACTTTGCCAGGTTTCTTTGAAATTGTCAACAGATTCATAAATTATTTACAGAGAGAAGGCAACACAAGGGGCAGATAACCAGGAGGAACCCCACAACATCTCATGTTTACCTAGAGGATGGTATCTGTCATGCAGGTTATCCCAGAGAAAGCGACCATCTACCAAGCCTGTTAAAATAACGTGGCTGCCATTTGGAAGACGGGAGTCCAGGTATTGCAAAGCTTGCATCACATTGGAGAGCATTTCTTTGGGTGTAGTCATGTGAGCCAGTGTGTCTCTGTCCCTGCAGAAGAAGAGGATGGCAACAAGACATTGTGTCAGGTAATAACGTGGCCCAAAAAAAGGCATGTGAAACAGCAGCATTTTCTTCTCGCTAAATAAAACCTTGTTAAAATGATGCTATGTTATTGACAAATCATAAGTGATATACGATAGAAGCCTCCCTTGGTGCAACCCTTCTCCCTGCAAAAAACAGATGGATACATCTCTTTACAGAGTGGCCTCTGTTTGTGGGTTAACCCTGTTGGGAAGTTACATGTCATGCAGCCACTTTTTCACTTCATCCTCATCCCCAGTGAGACAGGGGAAGAGGAAAGGAAGAGTAAAAGCAAGAATATCCGGGAGTCAAGATTAAAAAAAAAGTTATTGTTCAATAAGTGAAGGAGAAGTAGAAAGAGAGAGAGAGCAAAAGAACAAGAGAAGTGTTGCAAAGACAATCACTCATCACCTCCCATTGGTAGGTCAATTTCAGAAAATTACTGAGCAAAAGATGACTACCCCTCCGCTCCGCCCCCCACCTTGCCTTCCCCCTTAAAATCCCCTCCTCTCCTTTTTTATTGCTGAGCATAATGCTATATGGCATGTACTATCCTTTTGGTCAGTTTGGGTCATCTGCCCAGTTATGCCCCCTCCCAACCTCTGGTGCACCCCCAGTCTATTCACTGTGAAAGAAGGCAGAGTGAGGAACAGAGAAATCCTCGGCGTGCAAACATTGCTCAGCAGCAGCTGAAGAAGTATGCTATCAATCAGCAATATTTTGGTCAAAAATCTAAAACAAAACACCATAGGAGCTACTATGAAGAGAATTAATTCTATCCTAGCCAGGCCCAGCACACCTCCATAAAGAAAAAACACCTTAGGTCTCACATTGGTTTTGTTCCATAGTTTGCAAATAAATCTTTATTTACAATGTGAGTAGGAGAATCGGAGCCATGAAGCAGACTATGACCACATTGGTTTCCTGTGGTGTTAAAAATTCATGTAAAACTTCTCTGGTAATCCCAGTGCCTCTCTCTTTTTAGCTATTGCAGAGATCTTAAGACACTTCTTGATATAAACCCAGAAAATTGCTGAGCTCTAGTCCTTGAAAGTCCATGTTGCTTTTGGTGACTGCAAAGACACTGCCTTTGGTGTACTTATGAAACTCCAGTCTGCGAGTGACGTTCGACTGATTTAATGTCTATCTCAAGTTTCAGCAGGAAAAGGATCTGTTGCCCTAAGAGAAATGCAGGGATGCTGCTGCACTGGGTAAGAGCCCTGAACAAGGGGAAACGGTGCTGCTCCACACAGGTGGCAGGATTCAGGGTGCGGGATGCCCGACAGGTGACAGGAGGGCTTTTTTCCTATGGGTTGCTGCATGCAGCTTACTTTCAACATGCTCTTTTATTATGCTAGATGGGAAGAGTTTTGCCTCTCACATACCCTAAATCTCTTCCTATAGCTCTGCAGGAGGGCAGGAGACCAGTAAGAGCTTGAACAAATGCAGCAGACTGGAGGGAGCAAAAGGAGGCTGGAGGGATGAGATATTTTAGAAAAAATGGTCCTCAGAACAGTTCATTAGGGTATGGGAACTGTGTGATTGTCCCACAAGGGCCAAACATCTATGTTTTGTGGCTGACTATCAGGCCTCAATCTTCTTTGAGTCACAGTCTTATGCTCAGGTTAAATCTTTCCCTCTTTCATTTAACTGTAAATGCTGCAGGGGGAGGAAAAATAAAATCCTGAAGTTGAAATAAATTTCAACTTATATAAGAAAAACAAACAAGGAAAACCACCCCAGGCTGCCTGGAGAACATTGCTGTAGTTAAGTTATTAAAACAACCACTTTATTATAGAAAAAGTGTTCACCTCTCTTCCCCTGAGAGCTATTGCCAGGTTCTCAAGCTGCACGTGTCTGTAACAGGGGCTATAAGCAATCTGGTGAACACAGCACTGAGGAGACCGTCCCATCCCATCCTGGAAAGAGACGGTCCATGAGTGTCTGGCACGAGGGAGACCCCCAGCTCCACAAGGCTCCACTCTGGCAACACTTTGGAAGCAGAGCAGGGCCACTTCTAGGTATAAGCCTCTTATTGTCTGGAGATGTCTCATTGCCCTCTCTCAGAGAAAAGAGTTGGAGGGATGGAAAGAAGGATGCCATTGCATGTTTCCACAAAACTCAGGCAGCTCCAGGGAGGCCTGGGCCCCCTTGAGGCATGTGGAGCAGAGCATGTAAATCCATAAGTTGCCTGTTTTGAGTTGGAAAAGACAATGAAGACATACATATGCAACATAAGCTCTTAAAAGAGCTCACAGAAACGGGAGCATAGCCAGGATTTGGAGCACATCAATAGGTGGCCGTGCATGGCATGGCCCATGCACCTTGGGAAGCAGGCTCTCATGACAATTTTGGTCCTGCCTTTGTGGTGCAGCTTGGCTGCACCAAGGCTGTCAGACAGAAAGCCTCAGGATCCATTGAGGAGCTGATCTTCTTGCTCAAGAAGAAAGATGTCTTTCCAAGTAGTGCTTAAGGGTACACTAACATCCATCCTTATTGTTTTAGCAGTTCCCACATTTTTTCCTTGTGGACTTCTAGGGAAGTAATCAGCTTAGCAGCCAGGAAGCTCCATCCAGGTCCTTTCCCTGGGAGATTACTTTAATATCTTTCAGGACTTCCCATGGGTAAGAAAAGGGCAAACTTGATGCTTGAAGTGCCAAGTGAGCTGCTGAGAAATAAGGTAGGATTTCTTGTTACTGAACACTGTAGAGGCAGGAGTTTTCAAAAGTATTCTTCTGTCTTGAAGCATCGGAAATGTTTGTGCGCATTGGAGGGGGGGGGTGGGGTGCTGAGTCCTGTGTGGGAGAACTGTTTCCCTAGCAAGGATTTGGGATTCTTCAGCAGGCTGTGTTTTGCCCACAAAATAATTATTAGATGAGTTCCCTGGGCCCAGAAATTTATCTTAATGCGGTATGTGCTGCTGAAGGACTTGAGATTTTGTGGTTAGGAAGAACTGAAAAACAACATTTAGATTCAGGCTTATCCTTGTGACAGCCACCCAAGCAAGGTACTGTTGAGATAAGACTGTGGTTTTGCCTTTAAATTACTTAATTTTGCCTACAGGTGTTGCAGAACTTGATTTCAAAATACTGCTCTGATGTAAGGCCTCTACTGCAAGTAAACACACCAATGTAAACTGAAATTAATGTGACATCCATGACTCCACTTTCTCTTGTCATTCTCTGCTGAAGTCATGCAGATATTTCAGTGCATTTCTCCAAATTTCTTTTCTATGCCAAGCTATGAAATTAAAACCAACCAAGAGACAAACCATTTTGCAGGCACATTTGCTTTGGGCTCTCTCATAAGGACTTCAAGGTGCGTAGGTGAGCGCTGGGACCCACTGTGGTACCCTCACACTGTCTCCCTAGGAGGCACTAACCAGTGACAGCCTCTTCCCACCTGGAACATCTGCAAACTGATGTCAGCCACAGTTCATTGTGTCAGAGCACATAAAGCAAACGTTAATGTTAGGATTCTCCATTGCATTGGATCTGGGTATTTTAGGAAGAGTTCCCTGCCCCTCTACAATACACAGTGATATCCTTGGATGTGCACACAGCTCCTGGATGTCCTAACACCATAGGTACACTAGCTGTGCACACATACAGCACAGAGGGACCAGCCAGCCTTGTGCAGCCTGTGCAAAGCTTTTCCAGCTCTCCTCTGCTACAGAGACTTCCTCTGGTCCCTTATAACACAGTCTGGCATAGTTCAAACACAGCTTTCCACCCTCCTTTTGCACGTAGTTCATTGGCCTGGCCTGCCACATCCTGAAGGGCAGTGATTGCCTCCTACTCATGATCTCAACCTAAATAAATATCCCCCTAGCCAATGTTTCAGTCATACATTTGCTTTCCAGCCACACTTCTGCTTTCCAGCCACATACTGTGACATGCCCAGGGCTTTGGGTCACTGGCACATGAGACCAGGAGGTTAGGGAGCACACCACATGCACACACTCACACGTGACACAGCCACGTATATGCAGAGCTGGTTTCATGGTGCAGGAGTTCAGCTCCAGCTTGCTGCAGAGAAGGGATATACCTGGGGCATGATGGCTAAAAGCATTGCATGCTCACATACTATTTTTAGGGCTAGAAGGGTGCAGCAGTGCTTTGGTGACAATAACCTTACAATATGGAGGTGTCACTCTCTCGCTGGTGCCAGTGCTGCTTTGATCAAATTCCCTTCTTGGTGGCTGCCTGCTCACCCTGCTTTGCTGCTGTCAGCTTTCTGTTTGCTGCAGATGCCATAGCTGCAATGCTGGGAAAGAGAGGCTGGAGAACACACCCCAAACACAGCACAGCTAATATATGCCATAATTGTACAGTATTCGAGATGGCTGGTGCTCATTATTTTCTTGTCTGAATTTTTTTTGGTTCTAGGTCTGTGTGTCCCACATTGTGTCTCACATTTGCACCTCAGTGGGCTGAGAGATATCATTGCCATCTGTCTTTATTTTTCTAGCCCTCCTGTTTGGACACTACAGTGTGGGGACTACTGGGAATGTGTAACACAGGCTGCCAATTTCATTATCTTTCTCCTCTACAAACATCCATATTACTCATTGCCCTGTTCTTCACATGGGATGAAATATCGGCATTTTAACAATGCTTTGGCTAAGAGCTGTGTCTCCGGTGTGCCTGGTGCACTACTCTCCTTTGAAGGTAAAATAAGGCCAGAAAGGCTCTATTACTGCAGTTTAAAGCTGTCCTTGAAGAGATTTTTCTTTGTCAAGCCCTAGGATTGAAGTCAAACCCATCAGATGCTCTGCATCCTCTGTGACCTCTGTGGGTACATCAGAGCCAGGGCAGTTACACACAGTGACTGGACACTGAAAAAAATCTCTCTCTGCTGTACATCCCACTTCATGGAAACAGTACGTTGCTACAGAAGCTGCAGCATCTTTCCTTGCTGGAGTCACAAGGATCACTACAGCTTGATAGCCTCTTTTGATGCTTTAAATGCTTTGGAAGTAAACAGACAGCAGAGAGAATTTGATCAGACAAAAATGTCTGCCAGGTAATGGAAACGGGGATAAAAACCCACCAGAGTTTGGAGTAATAAATACAGGTCTGGAATATAAAGATGGATAAGGCAAGGCCAAAATGGTTTAGTTTTGTGTTAAATTTCTCTCTAATTCAAGGCAAGAATAGAAAAAAGTGTTAGAGACGGGAATTGAAAGGAAAAACCTGAAGAATGAGGAATAAAACAAGGAAAAATGAGGTGCTTTTAGCAAAGCCAGTGAAACAGCAGAATTGAAATATGTATACAAAAGCCAAGCCTAGGAGAAGACACCTAAAGAGTCTGGATGGCAGGAGCCACAGACTTCAGTGAAGGTTCTATTTTGGGGCAAAGGGCTGGATCATCATCCTGTGGGTGGTAGTAATGCCATTTCTGTAAGCTTCTCAATAAACAGATGCTCAGGACAGTCTTGTCAGCTGGTAACAGGAGATCTGTGAATGGTTATCCCACTCAGTCAGAGGGTGGCGGCATCACTTTTGAGCATTTCTGCATGCTTCCTATAACAGGAGGATGGTGCTGAAGGCAGATTTGGCAGCCCTGGGCAGGGGTGCAGAGAAAGCACAAGCACCACAGGGAGACGCCAAGAGTGAAGGTTTCATGGGGTGTTATTTCTGTGTGCTGCCTGCACGTGGCCAGGGAGATGGTGCTACCAGGGAAGGACCTAAAATGTGGCCCTCGCGGTCCCACTTCTGCCCTGTCTGAGTGTCATGGAAAGCCCTACCTGGCCTTTGGCCATCCCCATCTGGAGCACAACAACTGATGTGCAAAGTTTCAACCCAAGCACCTGATGCTAAGCAAAGTTTTAGGATATCAAACCTGTAATATTTGAATGGCAAGATCTGACAGTCTACATAATAGCTCCGGCTATTATACAATCTGCTGGAGAGTCTTTTCAAAAGCTTTGGAAGGGAACTTAGCTGATCGCACATCATTGATGAAAATGAATGTTTTGAAAGTCTCCACGTAAGTCAGATTTATTTCTTCTGCTTAAAAGAAAACCTGATGATTCAACATGGTGAAAATAATGCTACACTAACAACAGCACTTGGACCACCTGCAAACCCAAAACTGTGATGTGGATGCGCTGTGTGTTGGCCTGGTTGCAAGATGTTTCTGCCTTCCAGCTACTGGGAGGAAGGGAAGAATCCAGCTAGTGACCTCTTGGCGTCCCTGTGAGCATTGCTAATGGATAATGCCAGAACTATTAGTTTTGAAAGCTTCAGTTCATTCTCCTGCTGAGCTTATGATGAGATTAAAGCCAGAAAGACAAAACACCTTGTCAGGAGAGCACAGTGAAGACTGCAGGCAGTGTGCAGCAGTGACAGGGTGAAAATAGACCTCAACAGGGGACTACGTGGTCATTCTTCAGGAAAGGTAAGCCAGTCATGCTCTACCTCCTGACAGGAGGTGACACACTGGGTAAGATGGATATACATTCTTCTAAACTCATTTTTCTCCCTCCTGTTGTTATACTTCATTTTGTCTGCTAAGTTAAAAATATTCTATTTCAGACATGCCATTGGTCACTTTGTCAACAGGTTGTAACAGAAAGAAAGAAAGATAAGCTCTGAGTGGGGACTGAGGCGGCTAAGACAAATAGAGCTATGGTAATAATGAGTATTTTAAGCAGAAAAATAAGAATGAAGCACAGACAGATAGTAAAGAAAAATGCCATCATCACAAGGAAGTGTAAAACAATGAGACATATACGTGTCCATGCAGCCAGCATTTCTCTAAAGAAATCAAATCTATGTTGTAATAAACGTTAAATCAGTTTACAACTTACCCATTGCAGACATCATTCCCAATTGTAGCATAGATAACTATGGCTGGATTGTCCAACAGCTGGTTTCTGGCCAAGCTAAAAGAGAAATACGCAGATTTATTAATGGGGAAATACATTCTCATTGTCTGAATCATTCACCATGCTTGTATGAGATCACATTTGGATTTAGTTCATGTAGATCTGGCCAATGCTCAGATGATTGTAGTTCTACATTTGGGAAAGCTGGAAGAGGGCTGCTCTTTTTTTTTTTGGTGTTTTTTCTTTTCCCCATAGTTTTACAATTTAGTAAAGTTTCTTAAATATAGGTTTTTTCACTTCTCCTTGTGGACTTGTCTTTTTCACTGTTTTTCCTGCTGGCTTTCTATCTTCTTTATATTATCCAGAAGCCAAATCAAGTAGTTTCATTTTGGGGTAAAGACATAAATCAAGATGGGAAGTTTTTAATCAGAGATGAGAGAAGACGACTATGTATGGCCGACAAGTAAATTTATGCACAGGATTGGGCTCAAGACCAAATCAGGATGTGGTTTGAAGTTCACTGCCCCACAGCCCACCCAAATTCATCTGCAAAGGAGAGTTGCTGCCTCTCAGCATCCACTAGCTACTCAGTCATATTCATATGGAGATAACACAGAGGATCTGCCCACATCTATCTACATTGCTACAAATCAGAAGTAATAAACACAGTTAGGGGAACACAAAGCACAGATTTAGGGAAAGGTTTAATCTTTTCCCTAAAATCACTGGAAATGCTCTGTCAGCTTAACTGGGCCAAGATGGAGACAGGGACATCTGGCCTTGGAGATAGGGACATCCACACTTTAAAACGTTTTTTCTTTTGTTAATAGATATTTAAACCAGAGAAGAAACAGTCAGCACATCAGAGCACAGTGACCAAGGGAAGTTGTGCTTTTTAGAGTACTTGTTGATAATACTCAGTGCTTTGTTTGTTTCTTTTGAAGAAGTAGGACTCCAGTAACACTTCTATACTCCTAGAAGCATTCAAATATCATTAAACACTCACCTTTTTATTAAATAGAGGAGGTTTCCTGAAGAACCACCTGATCACACGTAGTGGGAATAAGAGAAATAAGACAACACCGTTATAGTGACAAATAAAATGAAGTGCAAAATCCAATTTCATTGCATATTTCCAAGAATGCAAAAGCATTATAAATAAAAATGCAACATGTCATTTCTGTAAGTTTTTTGAGTGCTGGCATTAGGAAGTAAAGCTGTATCCAGGGTCCTGCTGCCTCTTACCCGAGCCCCATAATTCAGACCATAGAAAATCAAATACTTTTAAATGCTGAATTGTTTGAATCTGGTTTTTAATCTAAATCTGACTGCTTCTTTCCATCTGTTGAACATAGTAGCGTCTTGTAAACCAGCCAACCTGACTTGTCAACAGTTGATCTACTTTTAACTTTCCCTATAAATTGCAAAGGGAACTGTTCTCACTCTTCTGCAAGAGTAAGTGTCTCACAGTTATGCCGTATTGGGACTGATTCAGGTCCTAAACATAGGCACCAAGTGCCATTTTTGACATCCCAGAGTATCCAAGACACCTGCAGCAGGGCTGGCAGATACAACACAGGATGTCTAAGAGATTGTGCACTTCTGGAGAGGCAGCTGGAAGTGAGAAAGATACTGTAAAGCATCTTAAATAACATTAGGCATCTACGTTTGGGTGTCTGCCTTGCTCTCTCCATGAGTGGCAGACTTAAGTATACAAGTATTAGGCCAGCTGCACCCCTCTCAAGAAGCTCTGCATTTCAATGGCAGTTCACCCAGGTGGTTGGATGCAAATCATTCCTCCTCCAGAAAACAGCTAGTAACACCTAGGCATCTGTGAGCATCTATAATCTTTAATTTAGGTCTTGATGAGAAAAGTATTCCCAGTTAGGAAAGCTTTTATGCATAAAAATACTAGCAGGTCTTTAAAGGCTATGCATATTCATTCCAGCTATCCACAGTGCACAAATCAAACTCCACCACCTGCAGTGCAAGAGTGAGAGCAAATGAGAGGCCAAAAAAGGCTTTATGCTTTATTCAAGATTGGACTAGGATTATGATTGCAAGAAGCTCACCTCACAGCAATGTACAGAAACATAAAAATTAGAGGAGCAGGCCCTGCAGGTTGTACTTGCTTTTATTTTGCAGTATTTTCACTCTCTCCTCTTTCCTCACTCCTCCTCATCTTGCATTGCACTCCTTCTATTCTTCTTTCAGCTCTTCCCTGGTCTCTCTCTTCTTCTCTTTTTTGCATTGTGCTTCTGAAGTTTGCTTTGTGGAGCAAATCCTATCCTCCCTGCAGCTCTTGAGGGGAAACTTGTGGACAGAACATCATTAAATCCCTGCTGGATCGGTATAGGGGAAAGATCTAAGAGATAAACCCCTAAGGTAACAATAAAACACTTTGCATTTTTATAGGGGTGCCTTTGTTACTATCATTCACAGTTGTGCCAACCGCATACATCAAGGAATCCTTTATGTTTTAAATAATGCTGTCCTTCCATGCTAAAAATGAATATATCTATCTGCTGCTTCTCTTCTGAGGGTTGTTGGTCCATTCAAAATCAAGCCCTTCTGTAGAGAAGCTCTTTTCAGTAGAATAAGAGCCCCAGAAATACTTAGAAAATACAGCTTGAAACATAACTGCCACCAGTCAATTTTTGTTTCTGTTTAATGGTCCTTCTTTCAGCTAGAGTTCAACACCCTTCTGTTAAGTCATTCTGCCACATGGCTCCCCATACTGGGGCTGCAGTTCTAACACAAGTAAACTATTGGGATCTCTAGAAATAAAAAATGTATTTACAAAAAAACCAAGAAGCTGTTCTGGGCTGTGTATTGTATTACCTCCACAAGCATAGGTAGTTATAGGCAGCTCTGTGGAAAGCATTAGCACAGTTACCAATCAAGTCAAAACATCAAGAAAATTAAGGTTTTTTTTTTTTAGAGGACCGTTTTCATGGGTAAATTGATTCTTCAAAGAGGTTTTTGTGATAAGAAATGCAACTTGGAATGAAAACTTTCAAGAGAGAAAAGGCTATGAGGCAGAAGAGTTACCCTTACATTGTTCAATGTCCTGGCAGCTATTCTTGGATCTTTTCTTCCCCCCTCTTTGTTGCTTTCCAAATATTTTCAGACTGCTGGGTTTTTTTAGCTTTGTTGAAGAGTGAGGGTTGGGCTCGCTTCTGCTTGTGAGCAACCCCAAGTTTCATAAACGTTTGCATACTTGAGTTGCGCTTCTTGATTTTCTTGCTCTAGACCTTGTGTGGCTGACAAGAAGCAGCACTAATGTGCAGAGAAAGAGCGTTGATCCATTTAGCACCAAAAGTGCTGCGTGGCCAAGAATAGCTTATTGCCTTCTAATCTTTTGCTCCCTTGTGCTGTAAAAACAATCGGGAATATAACGCTGCAAAGAAAAATATCTCTGATTTTCCCTAAATGAACTCCAGGTGGATTAGAACTTCCGATGCAGCCAAAGGAAAAAAAAATATCACTTCTTAACTGGTTTTGAAGCCACTGAGACATATCTGGTGCTTCATGGCTCAGTGAGCCACAGCATGTGTTAACAAAGCCTAATTTTTCTGGTCAAAGGCAAGAATCCCAAAGGGACAGATCAGACTGAAAAATTGCAAAGGCATATAAAATACAAATGTTTTTACATTATCCAAGTATCTTATGGATGAAAATCACAAGATATTTCTGTAATTCTTCAGAAATTCTGGGAGTATTTACTTTCCCTGTGTTTATCTAGTTTTTAACATATTTTTAGCATGTGATTTTGTTGTCAGGCTGCTTCTATCAAAATAAGGGATCTTCAACAAATGCTGGAGAACTTTTAGAAGAGATTCTTAACTCCAGACTGGAGCATTCACATCTGGCCCTCACACTCAGGATCACAGTTGCTCAGTCAAAAAAAGAGAAATAGCATATGAGTTAGAAACCTGTATGAAACTGCTGCAAGGCAAGACACCAAAACTGTACTGAAAAACAAGAAACAACAAAAAACATCCAAAAAAACTGTACAGCAATCCACTTTGATGGAAAACATTGATTAGGACTGGGAGCTGCTTGTTGTGCAACCGCGAGCTGAAAGCAGAAACAGTGGCAGGGAATAAATTTATTGTGAATTATTAACCTATATCTCTTATACCAAATGTCTTGTGGGGGGCCTGGTGAGAAAATCTGGTCACTCAAAACGAACATCAGCAATTCTGATATGAATATATTCATGGGCTATGGGTAACATACCTGGAGATGTGAGGGGTGTCCTCCCTGGCCCTGGCTGAGCACCCTGCAGAAGAGGGAAGCATCTTCCACCACCACCACCACCACCACCACGAGATTTTTTAAGAAAGGGAAGGCAGAAATCCCACCAGCACCAAGGTGAGAAAAGCCTTCCTCCAGGGTGAAAGTGCATGTCCTGAGGAAGGCAATGGGGGAAAGCCCCTTCGTGTTGAGCTCTGACAGAGTGCTGATGCTTCTGCAGGGGGCTGGAGATGAGCATTGCTTTCAGTCCCCTGGGCTCCAGCTCTCGGCTGCACACCTTCCCCCCCAGAACCTCCTCCCTAGTGTCTCGTCCTCTTATTGCATATACGTGGGGCTGTGAAGCTTCATTTTCAAGGTGAAGTTGTCCCTCCTGAGGTTAGGTCAGGTGGGTGGCCTCATTTTTGCCTTACCAACACTGAGAGCGGCCATTCAAACCCTCCCTTTCAGGGAAAGTATTGCACCAAATGAGGCAATAAAAGCCAACTTTACAATGTCAGTACGATGATTAAGAGAAGATACCAAAGGAAGATATCATGGAGTTTTTCTGACTTGTAATTTTGCCCTTCTTTAAATTCCCTTCTCAATTTTCTTCAGAGTCTTTTGCTCTGACACAGGCTCACCTCTTTTTATATCCTGCAGGTGTCTGTCATGCAAGTGGAAAGGAGATACGTGGAGAGAAAAAGGAATGATGCACACAGTGACAGGGGTTTTTTTTAAGTCTGTGACGGAATTGGGAAAAAGGAACAGCAGAAAGTACAACCCCCATTAATGTAAAGGGAGCAGAACAAGGTAATAGGATATCAGGTGCTGAGATGAACTGGATGTAAATGAGAACTATTGACTCCTAGTCATTCATTGGCCATCTAGTTTGGTTTTTCTTTCATTCCCTCACCAGAAAGTACATCTGAGGGATTGCAAAGATGGAAGCCAGCAACTGTAGCGCCCTGCGACTTACAGTCAGAAATGTCCAACCTGTAACACCAAACATATTGTAAAGCAGTTGTGCAGAGGACCTGAAGCCTCAGGAACACCGTGTGTGCCACGAGAATGAGAAAAGTGCATAAGATGTATTGCCATTAGCATCAATGCTGGCATCAGAAGGCCATTTTTAGGCACAAATGACCACCTAAGCCTGGAGACCACCCTTGCATCAGGCTACCTGTCTGTGCGACCTCTGCCACCTGCTACGATCTCCATCTATTGGAGGTTGGGGGATGGGCAGACCCTTTCTGATCCTAAAACTCGCAGGAAATCCCCAGCATTTAAGAAGTTTCTAAGTAGTACTAGAGGCAGCAGTGCTCTTCACTTGCAGTCAACATGACTCATCCGTTGGAGATGAAGAGAATCCCGTAAAGCTAAATTATCTACCCAAGGAGAATAAATTTTCTCAAGCTTCTGCAGCTAGTTTTCTGAAGCATGAAAATTGATTAGATACAATAGAAACGCAATGTGATAATCACAGAATAATCAAGTAGCTTTTAAACTTGCTGTTGGGGATATCACCTAATCCAACACACAAAAACTAACATCATAAACCTTAATTTCTAAGGGAGACTACTGTTATCACTTCAAACAATCCTTCTGACAAATTTAATCTACCTATGTCTTGAAACAACTCACGGTTTCTTTTTTTTACGACTACTTCTGTTTTAAGGGCTATTCTAGGTTTTCAGTCCTTGATGGTAACATTTTTTTTTAATTTCTCCTCCAAAGAGAGGCAGGATTAATGAAAACTCATGCTCGTGTACCAGAACTATCCTTCAGTTTAAACCATTCTTTCCACTCTATGGTGTTTATG
The DNA here is from genome assembly GCA_033558185.1 of Dromococcyx pavoninus. Lineage (NCBI taxonomy): Eukaryota > Metazoa > Chordata > Aves > Cuculiformes > Neomorphidae > Dromococcyx > Dromococcyx pavoninus. The sequence continues at coordinate 789,270 of JAUMJL010000425.1, read as the reverse complement.
CCTCAAAAGTATTCAAAACTGTAAACCCTTTTAATTTTGCTTTTTTCAATTGCCAAGGTGTGTCAACATTCCTTCAAAAGTCTCCACTATCCTAATCTTCCCCAAAGCCCTTCTCTGTATCAGTTGTCACCAAAGTTGGTCCTTCCTAGGTTAAGGGGATCAAATTGTGAGGTATTATCAGTGGTCTATGTGAGGAAGGAATGTCTCTAGACAAAATGTGTGATGCATCTTGCAAACATCCTTAGTCTCTTTCCATCTCTGTCCTTCATTTTTGGGTGTTCATTCAAACTCCCTTTTGCACCCCAATGCCTCTCTCCCTCTACCACCTCTGACTGATGAGCCACCAGTTTAGAGATAAGAACCTCATGTTTAGCTCTGACTTGCATGTCTCTTAAAATTGTATTTGCTGCAATTGCTGTCACCACTATGCCCAAGCTCATGTAAGTCACGGCCCACTTCAGGATGGTTAATACTTAGCAGTTTTGTGTCACCCACAGGTACAATCAAGCATGCACCTTGGTCTTTGCTCTGTGGTCACCACTCCAAATGCTAAGCAGTGTTAGCCTTAGAAGAGAGGTGTGAGGAGCATGGCTCCTCTCTCAAACCCACTGTTCTTCCTTGCTTAGCTGATTCTCTACCCACCTCTTATTTCTTCTATTAATTTTCCTCTTCTTCACCATACACAAACTTTTGCTGTGAGGTATCATGCAAGACACTTTCTTTAATTCTAGGTAGATTAGGCCAGCTGCATATACACTTGCCAACACAGGATGTTATTTCATAGAAAGATTTTAAACCAGCCTTACAAAACTAATTAACTAATTAAAACTTGACAGTGTTAAGTTTTGCCCCAGTTTTTCTTACCTGTGTGTCCTTGATCGCTCCTTTAAAATATGTTCTAAGAGCACATTAATATGCCTGCACCGTTGATCTCCCCAGCTTTGCAAGAGGACTTCTGTTTGCTGGTCTCCAGCTCCAAAGGATGTCACAGGACACACAGACACTCCTGCTAGGAGACTGATGGCTGTTTTATACCCACTCTGCCTGCCAGCGTGGCAACCCTATTAGTCCTTGGTGCTACTGTGGTGTGCAGTGTAGGACTTTCCTGGCGTCCCCTGCAGGACTGCAGAGCAGGGGTGCACGTGCAAGCTGGGACCACATCACAGCCTTCACAGGAGATGGAGGGCAGACCTTTTAGCTTCATCACTACTACTGAGAACCCTCTAAATTTCCTCTTTTGGCTATGGCAAAAACCCCTCTCCAGAGATTTTCAATTGGGGTACACTGATTTTTAGCTCAGTGGAAATTCTTAATGTGTGGATAAAAGTGATCAAACCACACTCTACTCACAGCCAGAAGAAAAGATGCTGAGTTAAATAAGAGCTGTTCTCTAGTTTTCCATAAGAAACGCATGCAATTTGTTTCTGGCAGGTTGTTCATTAATGCAGCATTAAGTATCAGAGTAGTAAGGTTTAAAAAAAAAACAGTGAAAAAACTTAACATACCATTTTGGGAAATGTTCTGTAAGTCTCTGTGATTACAACGATTTCTCCTGCGTAAACGTAGATACAGAGAGTCTGTCCAGCCTCTGAAATCAATAGAGAAAACACAAGCTGCTAAACTCATATGACACTGATGAAAACACTGCTGATATTAAAAATTAAGTATGTTCTTGTCTCTGAAGAGCTCTGTGCCCCAGTTATGTCTATACTTGTGCTCCACCTTCTCTCTTTTTTATGGTCATAAATCTTTTTATCTTAAACAGGTTGGCCTAAAATGGAAGTGAAGCTATCCTCTCAGAAACTACAAACTGGTGGAGAGTTTCTTTGAAATTGTTTTATCCAGGATGCTTTTTTTCCCTGGTCTTTCAGATAAAGTGTTTAAAAACCTTTTCGTTACACACCATTTATCAAAACAATCCTGTTGATTGCTCACTAATTGACTTTTCAATTGGTTGTTAAGGAACAGTAAATTAAAGAGGAAAAATATTGGCAGGGCTTTCATGTCCCCATGCCGTAAATCTTGGACAGATTAATCTGAAAGCAGGTTATGCTTGATTGTCATTAGTTCTTTACTTTCCATTGCTAAGAAAATGAAAATGCAAATGAAAAGATAACAGCTCAAAGAGAAGCTGATGAGAAGATCACGTACCCAGCCACAAGTACATGGTCATCTCTATCTAGGCTGCTCTTTTTGTGCTTGAACTTAGACACCAAAGGAATCAGATAACTTAAATACCATGGTTTAAGAGCAGCAAACTTGGATGAATGCAAGAGACAGAAGACAATGACAAGTTTTGAAACGAGCAATAAAATGTAACTACCTACATAAAAATGTGTGATAACATCAACCATTCACCATGCAATGGGCTACACAGCAAATGCTCAAGCTCTTTGGTTTTCAGCATAGCAAGTAGGTAGACAAGGAGAAGCAAACAGACACTCTCGGTCACAGGATATTTATTTAAAAGTAGTGATCCTGTTCTCCCGTCATGGGGTGGGAAAATGGGCATGGACTGCATTAGTTTCTGTCTCTATTTTTTCTGCAGGCTCAGAGTAAATGGGAGCCTCCTACTGCACATTGCCAACCAGTCTCCACCACAATTAGTCATGGTGGTGTGAGATTTCGAGGCACTTCTCTTAAAAATGCCTTGAAGTCCAAACCAGTCCTTTTTTTCCTTCCAGAAATGGAAGAGATTAAAAAAGAGATTAAAAACTGAACACTGAACCAAGGCCTATCACTGACAACTTCAGGGTCAATATTAAGCTCTAACCACTTGTGAACTTGAGATTCTTTGAAGCCCAGCTAAATACTGTCTATTGAGTAGCTGGACATTGTAACAGACTTTTAAAGGTCAGCTCTGCTGCTGACTCCGGAAGAGGAGGCTGCACAGATCTCAGTTGGCTTGTCACGTAGCATAGTACCTTAAAGCATACACTCTGTGACTGTAGCTGAGGCTGAGAGCTTGATCTTTGCAAGGGAGAAAAAAGGAAGCAACAAGTGCAATGGTCATTTTTCCTGGAAAAGAATGTATTCTGTCAACTTTTTAATTCTGTTGGTAAAGAGCCTCTTTAGGCTTGACTTATGCTTGCTTTGGCATTTCACTGTACTCATGAACTATCTTAAACATACAAAATAAAAATTATCTGAAACTCAGACCAGACCAGGTACTGTTGATGATTGTATCCTTCAATTCTGACAGGGGTCAAGGGCTTCTTAATACTGGCTAGAAAGATGATTAAAAAAATTATGATTTTCCTTTTGAACTTCACAGCTAAAGTGGCGGGCATTTCAAGGTGTTTTCTTTGTGTTTGAACTTCATTTTCCTTTCCTTCTGTTAGAGACTTCTTTCTTTCTATCTACCCCTGTATCCTTCCCCATCCACATAAGCTAATGCAACACAGCAAATCAGGCCACAGGTCCTTCCAAATTCTTCTTTTGCTACTTCCCTCTAAATGTGAAAAAAAACCAAAGGAGAAGAAAGATTACCCCAAAAAATTGAACACGACAAAACAATCCTGGGTTTACCACTTATGCCACTGTTTCAGCAGCCAAAAGGAAACAGGAGGAAGAGGGAAAGAGAAAAAAAAATAAGAAAAGGGAAAAGCTGATTTTTGTTAGTTTCAGAAATGCTGCCATTCTCCCTGCCACAGAATTCTTAAAAGGAAGTGAATTTGGTTTTTATTTCTTTGGGTTTTTTTCTCCTTCTAAATTACAATTTGACCAGCTCTACATTGAATTTCAGGAAGACTGTGCTAGAATATTGTGCAGTGTCCATATATTTAAAAGATTTTAAAAAATCCCTAGATCCAGTGTCAATCTTGATTTTAGAAAGAGCAGAAGCACAGCTGACTAGCATTTTTATTTTTCCTTTCAAGTACTCCTTGTTTTTTTTTCTTGCTGTGCTTTGATGGACCTCAAGACTTGCATGACAGCCAACCCGCCTGTTGACTTACCCAATGGTGGAGTTCAGAAATCCAGTGATCTCTGAGAACTGGGGCCAGTCAAGCTCATTGGTGAAAGCCATTGGGAGATTAGTAAAAGATTTCTGAAAGAGAAATTTTTAAATTAACACGGTTTCACCCTCACAGACAAAAAGTCCTTTCAGCAGACTCAGGCACTTTTCAGCTGGAACATTAGCAGGACAGCAGCAATTATAACCATAGCTGTAGCAATAAGTATTTAAGCATATACTTAAAAAGTTCACTCTTGTAAGATGGGCATATCAAGACATGGAGGAAGAAAAAGTAGAAGAGATATCTGAATCACATCTCCTGGTACCCTTTAATTCCCAAAGAACCCAAAACTACTCCTGATGCGGAGGACATACTGCAGCTCAGACAACCAAGGGGGCAGCTGTTTGCTGCAGCATTCATTCTGTCCACAGGTAGATCTTCTTGGGCACAGGAAGAGATGACATCTTGAAACCCCAAGCATATATGGCAGTGAGATAATGTCAAATTCACTCAAAGCTCCCTTGCCCTCTCCAGCAGTAAGAACTGCAAGTACCTGCCTCCCTAAAAATCTCTGCCTGGTCCTCACTACAAATTTTGAGGATGGCACTGAAGAAAGGTCCCTGATCATGGCAGGGCATAGAAAGAAAAGTACATGGTCTGCCATAGACTTCCCATGCAAATAGATGCAAGCTTTACCCTTCCCTGCTTTTGGTGGTGCAAGTCCTTAACATTGTTTTTAAGTGGCTGCCTCTGCTAAAGCCTCTGTGCAGATGCAAGTTGTGTTACACATTCAAAACGTAGCGCCCTGCTCCTTTCCACTTTGATTTGCGAATGCGTCAAATGTTGTGAAAGGTAAGAGTAATGGCCTCGAGGAATTGCATCACTTTAGAAGGACGAGAACGTGGAGTAAATTTTGAGCTTCTTCTAGTTATGGGTATGCTTGCAAAGACAAATGCATAAATCCAGTGTGCTCATACTGAAAAACTGTTGATGAAAAAGGTAATAACCAAAAGAAGGTCAAACCGTAAAATCAGAGAACTTACAGGCTGGTTTAATCCGTGTAATTTATTAGCTTCATTTTCATTTTTCATTTCATAGTAATTGTGGGATTCCCTTAAACCCTCACTGCTGTAAATAGCAAGCATGTGAGTAATTTTTTCTCCAGAACGGTCAGAGGTAACTGAGGAGCCACAGAAGAGCTACTTCCTGTAGCCCCCACCAAGTCCTCAGCCCACAAAATTATTGTTCAGGTGAATGGGAGCTATCCTTGAGTATACGACTACAGATTCTGTCTGTAGGAGGATGGGAGGATATGCAGGGAAGGGGGAGGTGAGGAGAGAAAAAGGAGCCTGGGAGAGGGGGCAGGGAGGAGAAATCCTGAAGCCATGCTTTAAGCAGCCTAATGCACGGCAGATGCCAATTTAAAGCATGTAACAGCATATTTGACCTACTTACAGTAGATCTGCATTAGTTACCGAGGTGAAAATGGGTCTAGTTCAATTATCTTCCAGTTGGTTCTCCCTCTTACATATATATATCTCTATAACTATCTATCTATATATAGATATCTCTGTGTGTGTCCTTGTGTATATCTGCAGATACATACACATACGTTTAAGTTTATTTTTAAAATGGAGGGATCTTCCAAATCTGCCTTCTTCCAATCTGATAGTTTTATGTGCAAGCAGGCACTTAATCCAAGGGCACATCTATGAGCACATGTGAAGGGATACAGTCTGCCGTGGCTATTTGCCTCCTTGTAGCTTTGCATCACAGGTGACAAAAATATTGACTTAGTCACCATAGAACAAATTATAGATATAATCTCTAATAAGTAACCTCATATAAAAGTATAAAAAGAGCCACAAAATGATTAAATATTTTTTAAAACAAATTCTTCTATGACCAGTTCTCTCATTATTTCCCATTAGCACTCCAAAATAATATCTTCATTGGATGAGTTCCAATAATTTTTAACTGTTCTTTTTCCCTCTGTGAAATTAGCTTAAATAAGAATTAGCCAGAACCTGACTGAGTTGCAAATTAGATCGGAAAGGAACATTTGATCCCAGAATTATAGCTGCATTTGAGAACTGTATATATGGTTAGCATTGACAGTCTTCCAGCAAAACACTTAAAGTCAGACTTTTGAAGATATTTCAGGACCAAAGGGTGAAGATGAGTACTTAATGGAAATTTCATAAGAATGCTAGACCTTAAACTCTGCAAGGATGTAGTTTGGAAAGCGTGATCTAACAGACTGCATTTCACTTAGACTGAGATGAAAATCTGTCCCACTCTAGAGGCTGATCTGTGTCAACTTTTAGCTTAAAACTCTTCCGAGTACAGCCTTGTTTAAATACCAGTCTCTAGACTATTCTGGCTGAGAAACCAGGCTTCAGCCTACATACCAGATTTTAGCAGAGAATGCTTAGAAAGTTATTCAAGCCTAGCTTCAAATGTCATATTTTAGCCTCAAATGTTCTAGATGGGCTCATTTCAAAGGAAGGTACTCACCTCTTAGATGTGTCCTACCTTGAAATATGTCTCCATGAATCCTCTTGCTTCTCTGGGCAGCCAAAGCCATGGCTGATGCTAAATGCACACACACTGAGCTGCATGGACCATGTTAGTTTAAATGGAAGAAGCTTCAGGGTTGCTATGGCAGGAGATTTTCAAAATCAGGACACAAAGGGCATTGGAAAACTAGGACTCATATAAGCCTTCAGAAATGGCAGTCAGAGAAATACTGAAAGCACTGAAGTATCCATTTATTTGAGGGGTAATGGAATTTTTTTTATACTGACTTTAATGATGGTCAAATCCTTGAGCCAGCATTAAGTACTGCAGATGACTTTCTTATTCTAAGTATAAAAATAAGCAAGTCTCAGAGCTTTTGAAGGAAGTATAACCTACATCTTTAAAAAACCATGTATGGCATTTCAACTCTGTAAAGCTGCAAGGGACATAGGTTTGAAATTAGCAAAATTATAACCTTTTTTCCCCAAAATGCAGCATCTTAGTCATCACAGTGCTAGCTGGGAGAAACTTGCCTGCAATTCACTGGATTTAAAGGGGTGCAAGAGAATATTTCAAATAAGATTTTCACAGATCAAACTCCTCTTTTTTTTTCTAGTGGTGCAAAAAAATGAAGTTAGTTGGATAAGTGTTCAGGACATCCTGAACTCTCATTTAAAATACATAGTATGAAACAATTACTTTAATGAAACTTGAGAACCCCTTAAGTTTGTGCAAAATCTATTTTGCAAATATATATGTACTGAATTACAGATTGAAGTGGGATTTATTTTTCTCTTTATTCAGCATGAAATAGAGATCTGAGAGTTTTAGAATGCATCTTCCTGGAAAGGGTATAATTTCCAGCACATTTTTAAATACAGTGCTTTTATCTCCAGACAACATTGTCTCTAAATTGAGATTTGAAAGTAAGCTTCTATCCCAGACATATAATAGAAAAATGCTGCATTTAGTAGCTATTTGGAAGTCAAGTGTAAGCAGATGGACAAAGCAGCAGGAGTACAATATCCATTGCTAGACACATCAATGTTTTCAACATTAGCTTTCTGCAAAAAACATCCACCTCAAAAAAAAAAACAACTCAGTATTTCTTCTGCTTTACTAAACCTCATCAACTACATGTCTGCTGCATTACACTTCATTTTCAGTGTGCGAATTTTCAGGTCAAAGGAATGAATGTTCAGCTCAGTCCTTGCTGACCCTTTTTAAAGAAGAAAAGCCTGACAAACCCAAACTCTATTGACAAAAAGAAAGCCAAAATAAAGTTGACTCATTCCCTTCTTACAGCTGTATAATTCTTTTCGCATAATTGCACTCTGAGTGTTTGGGGATTTACTGGAGTGATGGCAGGTTAAGGACAGAGCCATGTGTTCAGCTGCCTCTGCAGGAACAGGCAGCCAGGTATCCTCGGTTATGGTACAAACATCATTTTCTCTGTATTGCTACATCTCAGGTAGATCCCTGGAGGACATGCATTGGGACTCAGCGATACCAGATTGGTCAAAAACTTAAAAATCAAGGTGTATGTGACTTCCCCTAATGCTACATAGGCTGGGTTGGGCTTTTCTGTTATTTTGTGATTTTTTAGAACTGGAGGAATAACATGCCTGAACTATAGCTTTCAAAGATTAGTCCACTTTATGATGGACATTTTATACACCAAATGGTGTCTCCCTGTGCACTTTGGGGGAAGAATATACTCTAAGAGGAATGTTAATTTTATTTGTGAATATGTCATTGGTAAAGACTTTGGAAATAGCACTTGAAAACAGGAATCCCAACTCCAATGTAGCACAAACCTCAAGCTTGATGCCAGATAAACAGGAAAGGACTGCCTGCAGCTGTGAATGTGCAGGTAGGCTGGTGCTCGGGTGCTTGCAAGTTCACCCCTCTCCCAAACCAGCCCCCTTGACAAATGCATTAACATGATTCAGATCTCTGCATTTGGTCCCTTAGCTTTAAGAAAACTGGAAGACCAGGAAGGATGCAGGGGAAGCAATATGGGACAAGTGAAAGATGCAACTTGATGCATTCCTTGACGTGGGACGTATGATAGGCATGTACCCCACACTGGATTACATGGGGGGTTATTACCCTGTGAGAGGCCAATGTTAAGAGGGCAGTGGGTTAGGCTAGGAAATCCAAAATCCAGTATAAACCAGCTTCCCAACAACAGACTTTGAGATGATGGTGCTGGCATCTGAATTCCAAAGCTGTTCAACACAAATACCCCTCTAGTCACCCTTGTGCTAATCATCCAGTTACCCAAATGACTTCCTGAGCATGCTTCAGTGAGGAAATTGTTCATTCACTTTCTCTTTCTTCCCTCTCACTCATCATTACTGCTCCTTCGCACGGTAGACTATGTGCAGCATAATCAGGGAGAGCAACCATTCCGCAGAGCCTCTCAACTAAATTCTCAGCATCTCTCCTGTAAAAATTATTTCCCCACCTAATTAACTTCGAAACAGGAATTAACAGCTGCTACTGATTAACAGAAGGGCCCACAGCATTGTTACCAAGTGTAAATTTTACTTTACACTTTTATATGTAGACACTTGCATATGTGAACATGTATAAGGATAAATATAAATAAGAAATATAAGAAATACATAAAGTATTTAAAATGGACACATAAAAATACAGGAAATCATAAAAGTAATAAAATAATACACTTACTACATCTGAATTAATGGGCACACGACTTTTTCCTTGTACACATGATAAAAGTCCTGGATGGTGCACAGGGAGAAGCCCTGTTTGGAGTTCCATATAGATGGGTGAAATTCCATTGAAATGGAAATTACAGCTTTGAACTGACTGTAGTATTGGCTATAGAGAAAACCATTTGATAAACTAATTTATATATGTGTCTTATCAGAGAAATTTCAGAGGAATCAAAGCGAAGTGTCTTGAGTTTGACAGCATGGGAGAACAGCAGGTACATGAGGCTAATGCCTTATTCTGCCCTCTCAAAGTCTAACTTCAGATTCCTGCTGTGGTCCCAGATTAAGGATGTTTTTTGTCAGATTAGGACATAGACTCTCCATGCTCTTTCTGGTCACAACCTCCCCCCCCCCCCGGTTGTGCTTAGAAATTCTCCTTGGGAAAGACCTCATGCTGAAAAAGGATTGAGGCCAGTTAATTTGTTAATTGAACCTACAGATGAAGGATATTAGCCAGTGGTGTTTAATATCACACATCAAGAAACAACAGTATGGCACCTTCACAACTGTGAGGCAGCTAAATTGCTGCTGTTGCCATTCTACACACAGAAGGCAAGACACAGGACAGGTAAAAGCAAGAGGCAGTGACAAAGATTGAATTATCTCAGAATTTTTTTGCTAGCACTTTTGTGCTCAGGTGATAACTCTCTTAATGTGAGCTGCAAATCAAATAAATTTTTACTTTTGCTAGAGTTTAAACAAAAATACTTAACGGCTGTATTTTTGCCAGGTCTGTAGGAAAGCTTGCAAACAATCCTAGAAAAGACCGTGTTCCTTCCTGTCCCATATCTCACACACCTCAGACACCCAAGCAGATATGTAGTGTACTTGCATTTCCTGCAAGATAATTAATCCAGGCCTGTTCTGTCCTGAGTGGCTATGACTGACTTCTCAAAGTTCCTGTACACTACCAATATACCATGCTGTACCCCTGTCAGAGGTCTGTCTGATGCTGCCCAGCTCGGGATGCCCAGCATCTGGAGGGACATAAGTTTAATTATATGATACTCTTTTACCTTCTTCTGCCAGCTCCAACGAGTGGTATGTTAAGAAATAACTTAATGCATCTCTTTCTTACTGTGCTTAGAACAGACGTCAGCCCTGGTGCCTTGTACTGGTGCATGAGAGTCATTCTTTTTCACTTACTCATATGTTGTATTTAGCTTCTCCAATTCCAGTGATATTTTTATTTTATATACTGTGAGTGGACTGACTATGAAAGACCAGAGAGTGAACACATCTCTCTTTGCTCTCCTGGCCCCAGTGCGGGGCACTAGCTCTAACCTAGAGTCACCCTTTCTGCAGTGGAAAGCAGCCTACTCCTCCCTTTTCAGCCAGTCCTTAATCTTCCCCCTCTTCTGGCCAGGTGAAATTGAGCACTAAAAATATATATTTGTTGGGCCTTGCACAGAGAGCACCAGTTCCCTTCCCATGCAACTTGCTCTACACCCATCAGACAGTAACAAGGTGCCATCAAAACTTCCTTTATAATCTGCACTTCTGCTCGGGAGCTTGCCATTAGCAGCCCTCAACCCATTCAGGTAGTGGACCAGCAAGCTTCAAGCAATAGAAATGCTTTCTAAACCTTCATTGCAGTGATAATAAAATGCTGATATAGTCTAAAACTATTCTTGCCTACATGGCTCTGCTACCAGCATTATTCCTAGAATCATGATCACCATCAGTACTAGTACCATCTTTATTAGACAAGATAATCTCAATTATCATTAGTGTTAATTTATTATGCTCATCATCAGCTCTGTCATCAGTGTCATTCATCTAATTGTTGCTCATAAATGTTTAACAAAGAAAAAACAACTGCTAATCTGCAACATTTTAATCAGATCAGCTCTGGGAGCAAAAGTGGGAAAATGCACAAAACTCTCAGACCTCCGACAGCACTGTAACCAGTGACATACTGGAATAAATATTGTTCTCCAGAAAATGTCCATATCCTTCCACAGAAGCCAGCTGAGGAGTAGCCGGTTTTTACCAGGGAAAAGGTGGGCAATGCCAATCTATCTGCTCACCCCCTGCAACAGACCCCGTGTAGAGGACAATGGATAGTCCTCCCTGTTTAGGGAGAAACACCAGCTTGGGATAGGAAAAACAGCAAAGGAGAGGAGCATATCTGGATGTTTATCTCCACCCTGCTAATGCAACTTGCTGGAATTGCTTTTTTCTCCTCAATTATTTCACTGCATGCCAGTGAACTGCAACAGCTGAGGCTCAGCATAATTCACAGTCAGGCGCATTTTGTTATTGTTTGAAAATGGGAAATGCTGGGATAGCGCCCAAAGATAGACATCAGTGTGGCAGTGATATTTTATGGTCACTACAAAAACACTTCCCTTTGGGAAAAGTCCGTTATAAACCCTTGGATGACCCTCGAACACCTGCAGATATATCTGTTCAACAAGCCTCAGAGTATGAACCTTCGAGTTACTAGGTCTATTTCACATATGCCACAGATGAGGGAAAACAATCCAGGACATGTCATATCAAAGCCAGGTGCGTAAAACAGACATTCCTAGACTGTCAGCAGGGTCACTTCTGCAACACTTGCACAGCAAAGAGCCATATCAATAAGCCCACTAATGGCAGAGCTCATCCCACAGACAGCACAGTTCTCCTTGAGCCGCAGGCATGTGCACGGAAAGCCAGATGTCCTGGTTTGTGTCTCTGGCACAGCACTGGGCAGCCAAAGCCAAATTCTTCACTAACCCAATTGCACAGATGTCGGGGGAGTGGTGGAAGCACAGGACTATGATTTTTTTCTCTTCAGAAGAGCAGCCACGGGAGGGCACTGACACACATGAGACCATGGCTATAAATTCCAATAAGGCATTTTACACTTGTTCCCCTTTGGTAGCCTGTGGCACAGGGGATAAAGCCAATGGCAGCCTACGACGGAGGAGTTTCAGCAACCCGAACACAATTTCTCACCGCTGACATCTGCGTGACGGTCATCCACTCAGGAGGAATGTGGAAGTGAGCGCCGGCTGAGTCTCCCAACAGCACAACCCCTCGTGAGTCTGCACCTAATTAATGCATTTTTCTTAGTCACAAGAGCAGCAAGAGAAACCGGAAACAGAGGATGGAGAGTAACCCTTACAGAGCAACCCTTAGAGAGGAACAGCAATGGCAGCTGATGGAGTTGTGGGGTGACTGGCTACACCACACTTCACATGGCTGAAATGTTCAAACCCTGCAATGGGATTTCCACTCCATCTGCAGCAAAAACTAACAGATGTGTCCCAACAACCCTAGAGAAAGAACTAAAGCCTGGGCATGATAAAAAAGGGAGAGATCTTGTTAATCAGAAAAAATCCTGGTTCAACTCAAGAATGGATGTGTTATTTCAGCAGAGGATCTGCTGTGCAGCCTTTTTTACTATCCATAGAATATGCATTAAAATGTGCTTAAACATTTAGGGATATCGGATTAGCCAGGAAATTGCTCAAAGCTCCTTATAACAGAACTGGGTTGTAGAAGTGCTATTTGTGTGAGTATTTCTGCTGGAATAATCTGACTGGTTTATAATTAACGTTACTTAGCATTTGTAGATTGCCTTTCATCTAAAAGCTTTGAAAAGCCTTGCCAGGCAAGGGTTCATCTCCTTGATTTAAAGGGGTTCATCCCCCTGATTTAAATATAAGGCAAGGTGTACAGCAACTGTAGTCATGGCTGTTTAGTAGAGGTGTTATTCATTCAAACATGTATATACAGGCCCTTACATCGCTGTTAGGGAGATCAACAGATGCCATCCGTTCACCTCTTAAAACCCTTCTCCAGAAAGGAATCAACATCACTGCTGGCGTGACTGCTGGTATTTACAGCAATGTGACAAAATGGACACACATAGAGATTAAACTGCTCTCCTGAATCCTCTGGGTTAGGTTTCAGGTACTGCAGAAAACACAGAGGTAACGTCTCTGTTTGCTGCTGTTCCTGATCTACGTATTTTGATTTAATAAATGAACATGTTTTAACAGGAAACTACAAGTGACCTTTGCTTTTCGTGTTTTGTTTTTGCCCATCCTGAAGTTAAAAAAAAAAGATTTTGCCATTTTGCCTTCCTCATGAATTTTTATCTCCCCTATGTTGGTCACAGCCATTAAATATTAAAATATTTGCAAAATTAATACAAAAGATGCATCATTTTTTTGCATTGACTATAAAGATTTACCTTTGCAGAATTTCTCCTCGTAAGGAATTCCATCTTTTGGATCCACACCCTATTGGACAAAAGAAGGGGCAGATGATAGCATCTATCTAGTGCCTGAAAAATGGCAGTGCAAAACACAGGCTGAGAATTCATTTTTTCTTGAATGTTTGTCTTCAAGAAGCACTGCATTATAGTAATGATGTTTTCCATTACGCTATTTTAATAAGTGTATGCACATTTGAATTAATTATAATAGCTATAATTTAAATAATCATAAGTATGAATAAACAAACTTCACTCATAACTGCTTCCCCTATGCTTCCTTATTTTTTTAATAAATACAGTTTTATTACTTGCAGTATCAAAGGAAGTAAATAAATAGGAGTAATTCAAATCAGTTAATAAACCAGAGTAAATAAAAAAGAAACATTTACAGACTCATTCAAAAGGAAGAGAAAAGAGAAGCAGCAGTCAGGAAGGAAGTATAAAATGTAACTTAATTTACCCACCCATATGCCATTGCAGTTAGAGTCACTTTCCACATCCCAATTATGAGGACTAGAACAGAGTTAAAAAAGGATAAACAATGTTACAGAGAATAAAGCAAGAGGGAATTTTGAGGAGATCAGATCCTTTGTGCCATTTTTCGTTAAGAACATACAATAGCACAGAAGGGAGGGGTTTTTCCCTGTTTGAATCCAGGACAGGTATTTTTTTCCTAACAAAATGCAATATTAATTTAAAGTTGATACTGGAAGTCGTTGAATAAAATCTACCTTTTTGGTTTGCATATTCGCTTGAGAAGTGAATGGGGATGATTTTTGCAGAAGACAAACCCTTTTTTCCCATCCTTTTCCTTCCTTTTCAATGTTCATTCAAACCCACCTAGACCTCCACTCTAAATTCAGTGCTGTGTAAAGAAGAGTTGCTTTGGCCAGTCACACAGTGCAATTAGCTCAGGTCTCTTACAGAGAGACTCCATCTATTCTGTCCTCACTACATATGGATTTTCTAAGCCCATTCCTGCTAATGCAGGTGTGCTGCCCATGACGATGGCACAAAATACTTCCAAATCCACCCCCTTAAACTCATCTTATCTAGTCACAAGCCAGTTAGTGTCTTGGCTTTAGAGTCCTGGTCAACAACTTCTTAATAAACCTGTGGTAGAGGAGAGCTCTATCTTTGAAAGAGTATTTTGAGCACAGGGTGAAATAGCAGGAGCGGGGGACCTTGTTCAAGATTACGTTGCTACAACTGGCTGTGCTGTTCATTTCAGATATGCCTGGAACTCTCTGCTCAGAGAGCAGGGAGGTATTCACCTAAAAGATACTCACTTAAAAGGGCACACATTTAGCTCTGTGGTTCCACCAATATAACACGAGGATTGGATGCTGGAGCTCAGCAGTCAGCCATGAGCACCACTGTTTTGCCCTCCTGCCCTGCTGCTCCCTAAAGAAGGCACAGCCCGTATTAGCTCAAGTGGCATAAGGATTGTAAACCTTTGGTCTACCTGACCAGTTTTGGCTTCAGACACTTCAGAGAAAAGAAAGAAACCTATGAACCGCCCCTCAGGCTAATGCACCCCATCCATGGTCTTGATTATCCCCTCTTACCTCCACTACAGTGAAATCAAGCAACGAGCAGTGATGTGCTCTGCTACAGTATGACCAAACCCAAAGATGGAGCTCATTCTTCAAGAAGCTGCAATTACTAGGAAATCTTAAAAATAATTAAAAGCCTTACCGTCTGCCAGGGTACACGGTGGTGTTTTTGTCATTGCAGTCTCTGCCTCGCCAGTGATAGCCCCTCAGTGTCTGAAAGTCAGAAGCACACAGAGAGGGTGTTCATTGTTATTCTCGTACTTCTAATTTAAAATATCTAAAATGAGAATCTAACTCAAGGTGTAGGAATAAAACACATTAAATGGGTTGTATTCCAGAGTCCCTCTGCTAAGCTTTAATAAATGACACCTTGCACACTTCGGTGCAGATATAAGACAAGCTGGCAATTTAATTTGTTTTTTTTTTATGTGACTTTACTTCACCTCTTATTAATTCAGTAAATAGACCACTCAGTAGCAGAGCAATTTGCTTCTGCAGGGAGCACAGCTTTATGTGTGCATCTCCCTAGGTGGTATAAATGAATGGTTGTTTTTTTCATCCAGAAAAAGACACACCTTTTATGACAAAACTCTCCTTCCATTTGCTTCACTCCTATACTTATTTTCACATGAATGAATAAGGCTTTGCAGAAAGTAGGAGGAATCTCATAAACATTCTCATTATCAAGGGATTACTGTACCAAAGAAAAGGGTTCACTTACCGGGAAAGTACTAAATTTATCTCCATCAAAATCTTCAAAAGGTAGTTTATTTCTCATGATGCTTTAAAAAACAAAACCAATCAATTCAGTGTTAACATGTGGAAGGGAGCCTATTCAGAAAGAGAAAAACATGGTAGAGCATACAGAATAGATAATAACTGGCATGTTGTTCGCAGCTCCATACTCAGTTTTAGCTCTGTGCCTGTCCTTCAGCAAAGGGATTCTGTCCAGAGGAGCAAATTCTGATTTCTTTCAGTATCTGCTGAATGAGCTCTGGAGGTAAGGCTGATGGACTCATGTATAGCTGCAATATAGACCCTTCAGTCTCTAAAACAAACTAGGAATCAAATCTGTGGTAAAAGTAGCTATAATTTTGGAAAGAAATACTACACTTAGCCTGGCAGAAGTCCTTCCACCTGGGAAAGAGCTGCCGAATGGAACCTTATACTGATGGAGGTTAACCTCCTTCTTTTGTTAAAAACAAATGGCAAATCCCCTTTCTCACAGTAACCCCTCAAGCCTATCAGGCCGCAGTTTCACAAAAAAACCCCAAAACAAAACAAAACCCAAACCAATCACATAAACAAACAAATAAGAAAGCAGCTTATTTTATAGGTTAAAAGTGAATTTAAGATGAAGTATCACACACGCTGAATTCACAGGGGGCTTTATGGTTTAAGTAAGGATCAGTGTCTCATCTTGCAGTTTCTGTATCTAGTCCCACAAACTGCTGGCAATGCTCAAATACATTTGAGGAAGGCATTTTACCTTGACTTAAGCAATGGAGATCCGATCCCTCAGTGGTCCCCTACAGTGCTTATTTACGTTAACCTTTGAAAATTATAGCTTTTGCTTTCCACCATGAATTTTATTTCCAGCAACTCTATAGGTTTTAGCAGTACCCAGAAAAGGTATTAAAATGACAGTGTCAGATCTGTGCCCCTTCCTCTTTTAGCTTGGACGAATGCTAGCTTTCACATGGTGCTGCCCAAGCGTGGCACCTCTCTTCAGTTGTGGGACACAGCTTAGCTCATCTGCATTGAACAGCCTTTCATATTTGGCCCAGCAGGCAGCATTCTCTGAAAGATACGCCAATCGGTCTTTCCTTGAAAGTTTTCTTTCTGAGTTTTTCCAGCCTCTTGAACTCATAAAAGATACTGAAGCTGGCTCAGAGAGCAAAAAGGTGCAACGAAGGTGGATTCCTCAGACCGCACGAGCATCAAGATATGAATAAAAACAGAGGAAAGAGGTGACATGCACTCCTGGTGGGGCTTGTAAGCCCCATTCTGTCTATAATCAATAATTCCCATGTGCTGCTTTCAGCTGCTTTTTCTGTGAAGTAAGGTTCTCGTGCAAGGAAATGGCACAGATCCAGACCAGCTAAAAACATTCAACTGCCAAACATGGTTTTTTTTGTAGCTACAGAAGGAAGAAAGAAAAAAACAAAGAAAGTGCATGGGAGAAAGAGATCAAAAGTGCTGAACACATTCAATCCACCATGATATGCATTTTGATTCCTGCTTCCACTGTCTGAACTCACAGGGCTAAAATTCAAATTATTTGTCCTGACTTACGTTTCAAAGGCGCTTAGGAGATGTTTCATATTAATCAGTCCGTTCCAAATAAACTCCTGATATTTACAATTTCAATTAAATTAGTTCAAATAGGTTAGTAAGTAGGTATTAGCAGTCAAATCTGTCAAAATATAGTGCTGATAATACTGATTTAATCTTAGATTTGCTTGACTCCACCTGCAACTCATGGGAGTACATTAACAAATAAGCTTTAAGAGTAATAGTCCAGCTGATGTCCTTGGCCTTTCTCAGAAACCCAATGTCAGCACTGGCATCAGTTGTTTTTCCTGTCTGCCATCCAGCTGACTTTTTTGAGTACCTTGAGATTATCCTACACTTGGTAAAACGCACTTAATTCATGTTCCTCACAGAGCTAAATAACTGCTGGCGGCCTTCCTGCACTGAGCCATGGACACCAGAACTGGATGAACAAATGAAAGGGAGAAGTTTCTTGGACTCAGGAAATCTCAGGAGAAAATTGACTTCCACTTGGAGATGTCATATCTTTGAGTGGGTTGTATATTTGACCTCTGGAACCTACTAAAATTATGAAAATATTTTAAGTATTGAAAAAGCACAGAGTTGGTTTCGAGGAATCTTACTTACCTGTGCTCTCTGTGCTACCCTCTGTGCTCTCTCTGTACTACCCCATGCAGTGGTTTTTTTTGAAGAAAACAAATAGAAGTAAAGCACAGGAAGCTTTGTTAACTGAGGATGATTTTTGAAAGAAAGAATTGTTCCGTATTTTGTTTCTGGTTAAGGAGTGAAAACTTTATACATACTGTTTAATCTTCTCACACAGATTACCCAGAAGAGGAAACGTGCAGACACTTGAGAACCCCGTGAAGCTCTTCTGGAGGGCAAGAAAATAAAAGCAGAAGGATGCATTAGTTCATAGAGCCTGTGTGGCTTGGGATATTCTATGCCAGTAAAATTCAGAGCTAAATCATGTATTTTCTGCTTTGAAACACCTGAAGACCCCAATGACTCTATTAAGAATGCTACATGCCAGAGGATTTAGACCTGACACAGCAGTCAACTTAAGGATTTTGACTGAGAACTTTATAAAGAGCTGTAAAATTAAAAGGAAGGAAGAATCTCCTGTGAAACTCTCTCCTCTCATGTACAAAAGTTTTTTTTTTCCTCTTTTCAAAAAAATACTGTTCTCTTGTTCAATGTACATAATAGTATCTGATACTCAGTGCAAAACTAGTGAAAGCAACATGCTGTGGGCCACAAGGCTGGTTTCTGCATGCTCTGGGAGGGGTAGATAAGTCAGAGTTCAGGAGCAATTCCAAGGAGAGGAGGAACGGGAGGAACCAGAACGTGCATAGAATGCCCTTGATTTTTAATGAGAATTTTACCTGGAAATCTCATAACTAGACTTTACCTTGGTGAGACGTGAGTTCTAGAAGACAGCTGCTGCAGGATAAACTCTTTCATAAACAATGAAACAAGGAAGGGCATGAACAGAACGTCCATGCTGAACTTTCAAGCGGGCGGATTTTGGATTATTTAAGGAACTAGTCAGGGAAGTACCCTGGGAAATAGCCCTTAAAAGCAAGGGGCCCAGGAAGGCTGGAGGTACTTCAAGAACGAAGTCTTGAAAGCGCAGGAGCAGGCTGTCCCGACGTGCCGTAAGACAAGCCATAGGGGCAGACAGCCGGCCTGGATGAGTAAGGAGCTTGTGAAGGAGCTAAGCAAGAAAAAGAGAGTGTATCACCTTTGGAAAGAAGGGCTGATAAACCAAGTCATGTTCAAAGATATCGTTAAGTCATGTAGGAGGAAAATTAGGGAGGCAAAAGCCCAGCTGGAGCTCAGATTGGCCACTTCTGTTAAGGACAAGAAGTGTTTTTACAAATATATTAATGGCAGAAAGAAAGGCAGCAACGAGACCTCCGCTCCTTATTGGATGTCGAGGGAAATATAGTAACTAAAGATGACGAAAAGGCCGAAGTTCTTAATGCTTTCTTTACTTCTGTTTTCAACACTAATACAGCCTGTTCACTGGACACCCAGCCTTCTGAAGTGGTGGATGGGGTCAGGATGGAATATAGCTCCCCTGTAATCCAGGAGGAAGAAGTTAGAGACCTGCTGAGCCACTTGGATCCTCATAAGTCTATGGGGCCAGGTGGGATCCATCCTAGGGTGTTGAGACAGCTGGTGGATGAGCTTGCTAAGCCGCTCTCCATCATCTTTCAACAGTCCAGGCTCACTGGAGAGGTCCCAGATGACTGGAAGTTGGCCAATGTGACGCTCATCCACAAGAAGGGCCGTAGGGACGATCCAGGTAATTACAGACCTGTCAGTCTGACCTCAGTTCCAGGTAAAATTATGGAGCAGATAATCCTGGGTGAAATCATGCGGCACCTGTAGAATGATCGAGAGATCAGGCCCAGCCAGCTTGGATTTAGGAGGGGCAGGTCCTGCCTGACCAACCTGATCTCCTTTTATGACCATGTGACTTGGCTGGTGGATGAGAGGAAGGCTGTGGATGTGGTATACCTGGACTTCAGCAAGGCCTTTGACACCATTCCTCATAGTAGACTCCTAGAGAAGCTAACAGCCCGTGGCTTGGACAGGAGTGCTCTGTGTTGGGTTAGGAATTGGTTGGTTGGTCAAGCCCAGAGAGTGATAGTGAACAGTGTCTCATGCAGTTGGCGGCCGGTCACCAGTGGTGTCCCCCAGGTGTTGGTGTTGGGCCCGGTCCTGTATATTATCTTTGTTGATGATGTGGATGAGGGGATTGAGTCCATCATCAGCAAGTTCGCAGATGGTACCAAGCTGGGAGGAAGTGTTGATCTGCTGCAGGGTAGGAGGGCCGTACAGAAGGACCCTGACAGACTGAAGAGATGGGCTGATTCCAATGGGATGAAGTTTAAGAAGTCCAAGTGCCGGGTTCTACACTTTGGACACAACAGCCCCATGCAGAACTATAGGCTGGGGACAGAATGGCTGGAGAGTAGTCAGGTGAAAAGAGACTTGGGAGTGCTGGTAGACAGGAAACTCAACATAAACCAGCAGTGTGTCCAAGTGGCCAAGTGGGCCAATGGTATCCTGGCCTGCATCAGGAATAGTGTGGTCAGCAGAAGTAGAGAAGTTATCATCCCCTTATACTCGGCGCTGGTCAGGCTGCACCTTGAGTACTGTGTCCAGTTCTGGGCCCCTCAGTTTAAGAGAGATGTTGAGATGCTGGAGTGTGTCCGGAGGAGAGCAACAAGGATGGTGAAGGGGCTGGAGCACAAGCCCTGTGAAGAGCGACTGAGGGAGCTGGGGTTGTTTAACCTGGAGAAGAGGAGGCTCAGGGGAAACCTTACTGCTCTCTAGAACTACTTAAAAGGAGGCTGTAGGCAGGCAGGGGTTGGTCTCTTCTCTCAAGCGACCAGTGACAGATCAAGAGGGCATGGTCTCAAGCTTTGTCAGGGGAGGTTTAGGCTTGATATTAGGAAAAAATTTTTCACTGAAAGGGTGATTGGCCATAGGAATGTGCTGCCCAGGGAGGTGAGGGAGTCATTGTCCCTGGAGGTGTTTAAAAACAGATTGGATGAGACGCTTAGTGCCATGGTTTAAATGACGAATGGGTGCTGGTATTGGGTCATAGGTTGGACTAGATGATCTCAGAGGTCTTTTCCAACCTTGTGATACTGTGTGTGATACCACAATCGTGGGCCAATCCAGTTGAGGTTCTAGGTAACAAGAAAGCTTCAGCAGCTGAAAGAGACCTGGCTAACAAATGCTCAAGTTATGGAAATATTGCTCTGCATCTGCAATCAACCTCAAAAAATGCTGCCAACTCTAAGTTCAAGTGGTCTTTCGACACCGAGGGCATTCAGGTGGTCTGTAAGTATGGAGGGTTAGTCAGTACACAGTCGAATTAACTGCATTCACTAAGGCAGCATTCAGCATGTAAATAAGAAGCAGATGAGAACATGGACATACTTGTAATTTTATGCAAAGAAGTATAATTATTTCTATTTCCATAGCACATAAGATCTCTATCCCTGGACTAACTCCCCTATTACACACTTTATGTACACAGGAAAAAAAAAAGATAGTCCTTGCCCTAATAAGATTACAACCCAAATCTAACAGAAAACAGAAAATAAACGTTGCTTACAGCTCAGGAGAGGACACTGAGAAACTATTTATCACTGTGAGGGGCAGTAACCCCAATATGTAAGGCTCTGAGTGACGAAGGAGAACTTTGAGGTGGCACTGCAGGGCAGTGGTGCCACAGAGCTTAGGGCACTGTCCTGCAGCCCCGGGGAAGGCAGGAAGGTGTTTGCTCAGACAAGTAACAAGGGGTGATGGAGATGAGTGTCTTTCACTGCCCACAGGAGGAGATCAGCCACAGCAATATGTCACAGCCAGCATCTTGATGTCGCGAGGAGGGCTGAGAGAGAGCCTCTGGTACAAAGATAGCAGCTAAAGTTTGCACTGGTGGCTGAAGTAACGAAGCAGCAAGGTGAAGATGAATGAGAGTGGTGATGGGTGTGGGAGCCATGGCAGTGCCAGAGGCAGAGCTATGACAGTGCACTTTCTGAAAGATGCAATAGGAAAATCAAAGGAGAAGAAAAGGAGGAAATCCAGGGGCACAAGAGACAAGAAATCTGCAACAACTCCACCTCTATTACCTCTCTTCAGGTCTTTCCAACACCGGCTTGGAGGAGGCCATGAAGTGAAGAGGGTGTTGGTAGAGTCAAAGGAGAAACCAGAACACAACCACAAAAGAAGTGGATAGAAATGGCCAAAAAGCAGCAGGGAGCAGCACCTTTGCATCACCTGAAAGACCAACCTGTTCCCACTGCTGCAGCTCCAACTGCGCTATGCTCTTCCCTGCCCACCCGTATCCCTGTATTTAATCTCCCTGCCAGCCTGGTTGCCTTGGGGCTACATCCTGCAACACAAGGACAAGGCCTCTTCTTTGGTCTCTGTGTGTGCATATACATGTGTGGCCAGGTAGGCAGAGAGCAGGAGAAGCATGCAAGAAGGATGCCAGCTCTTCTCAAAGAGCTTTGCAAATCTATGTACACCTTCCTGGGAAGAGGAAAGAAACCACTTCCCCCACCTCCTCCATCTCAGCACTGTCTGGAAAAGCACTAGAGGCTCTTAAAGCTTTCCATCAGGCGAAGATTTGCAGTGTTTTCAGTTGAGCTGTTGGCTTTTCACTTCAGCCTAAGTCACAGCATGCAAAGCTTTTGAAGTTAAGGCATCCAAGAGCCAGAAAGACAAACTACAGGGCTTGCAATAAATAAATAAACAAAACTTCCTTTCATTCTGTTTACAGGCTGCATTTAAAATCTATCCTTTGCTGTAAGTAGACTAATATATTTCCTGACTTTCAGCCAATCATTTGAAAATTGTTGCTGACTGGAACTCCACTACTTTCAAAGGAAGGCTATCCTGCAGCCCCAGACACTGTCTAGCTTTGTTGGTAATGGTTGGCATAACGATGCCCTGGAAGTGGTATGGGTGATGTCAAACTGGGCTTTGAGGATCAGCTACAGCAGCACTCTACAGCACAACAGCCTCTGGCTTCCCAGCTTGTATGTCCCCACAGTATGTGAGACACTGAGGTCTGAATGCAATGCTTTGGCCCTGCCTGAAGTTCTGCAAGAGCAGCTCATCTGCTTTTTAAGGGTGTCTTGGCCTGCTCTCAAAAGACAGCAAGGAGCACAGGGTTAAAAAAAGAAAAGGATAATCTCTGCATGTGTAAGGACAAGAGTGGGAGAGCACAAGTGAGCAGGCACTACAGAGCCCTTCCCAGCAGACTCAAGCTACAATTGCAGTATGTGTTTTTGGAGAAGAGGGGTTACTTGCCCCCGTGTTAACTTGAGTGGTTGAGCAGGACTCCGGCTTATATTCCCCTCTGCCTTGCAACTGTCTTTCATCTTCCTCCATGGCTTCCCACTTCTGCTGACAGGCTTTGAGTTGCAGGAAACACGTAGTCACAACAGGATCGTATACATGGTGCTCACTCTTGTTAAATGCTACAGCCATGACTTGGTTGTTCTTTCACTGCTACTGCTCAAAGATGCCTGTTAGAGTCTTCTTCACTCACAAGAAAAGTTACCGCCAGAGATGCTCACTATGATTGATAGCACAAATATTTTATTCATTGTCTGTTAACGTTCCCTAATAACATTTCTCTAATTATTTTAATTGGTTTTACAAAAAAGAATAATAATGAGCCCTTAATGCTTATTGGTGTTTCATTTAAGCCAGTCTCTCACAGATGGCTCACTACTTTCAGTGAATGGAGACATTTATTAGATTTTTTGGGGTTGTAGCCACTTTCACTGCATCTCTAAATCTAAAAAATATCTTTTCTTTTTCCCAAATCCACAATGAGGCTAAGAAATGCCCGGTAAATACAACCCTCCTGGAAGTTAGACAGACTTTCCATTCCCATTACCAACAGTCATAATCTTTTTTATGCAGTCATACACAGCTGCCAAGCAAAGACAAGGACAATTAACTTGCAAGAACCTCTTCAGAAGGCTTTCCACAACATGGAATAGGGCAAAACCAGCCAAACAAAAAGCAGATGTGGGAAGAATGAGCAGGTATACTCTGACGTTTCTGTACAGCGTGAGCCAGAGCACAAAAGAGGCCAGTTGAATGTGCTTCTCTCCCCATCAGTGTGGATGCAGAGATGTCCTGCCACAGACAGGGCATTTCTAGATCCTCACCCACACATTCAGCCAGGCAACGCTCTCCCCAAGCAGCAAGAACACCTCAGCTGCTTTGGCCCTTCCAACTGGCACACATATTTGCCTGGGCAGATGAACAGACCGTGATTTGGAACTGTTCAGTTTGTGCAGGTGATTTTCTCACCATTCCATCACACACTGCCACTCTGGGATATGAGGCTTATGCAGGAGTGATGCATGCTGTGCTCTTTCCTGGAGATCTTCCTTTGTGTTTATTACTACCTTGTTTTTCTGGATTTGAAAAGAAAATTACCATAACCCAGCTAAATGGGAAGTTGCTAGAGACAGTAATGCTTCTAGAAATGTTGTTACTTTTATTTTTTTCACTTTAAAATAAGTTTCATCAAGGGTCATTACAGCAAACATGCTAGAAATAACTGCAGGAGAGTCCCAGCCAACCACATAATACTTGTTTAAATTTGAGCTGACCTTGTATTGTGGGTTTACAAATACATTGACTGGAGAAACCCAACTATAAGCAAGGCCTTGCTGCTTCTAGCCAAGGCCCAGTCTGTTCACCCTCCTGCTGCTAAATAGCCAGGTAGAAGCAGGGAAAGGCCAAAAGTGCTGTGATAGAGAGCAAGGGAGATACAGGGGAATCAGGGCATCAAGCAGCTTTGAGGATATGGGAGAGAAGATGCAAGCTGGAAGGAGACCCCATTGTACACAAAGATTGATGCCAACTCTGCTACTACACCGAGGACAGTCTGCATGAGGGAGCAAAGGAGCTCTGCATCCTGGGAGGAAGCAGCTGCACACTGATCTCTCATCATCCCCACACCTGTGCTCAGGCTTGGGCTAACAAAAAGGACCTACTTGACTCAGAGCATCTTGCAGCAGGTGTTAAAGTGGGGACTTGCACCCGGGAACAGGGGATTAGAAATTTCATGCAATTCGAGCGGAAATCTCAGGCCATCATTAACACAGCACTGAACAGGAAGGAAAATGAATAAGATCCTCCTGGCTGCTGTTCTGCAGGAGTTGAGACTCATCTCTCCAGTGCATTGTTTATTTCCCTGGCTTGGTAATTTGGCAATTGCCCAAAAGCTAATTAGGCACCTCAATTTTCAATTTTGTGAGTAGCATCACAGTGAGGATTCAGGAAGAAGCAATATCAATAATTTCTTCACAAACAGCAAAAACATTTGCTCTGCATTAAGTGCCTGAAGACACTAGAAACAAACTCTATGGCTGAGCTGACTCATATAAGTGAACCCAGTAGAATAAAAGCTGCTCTTCCTGTCTCTGCTACCCTTTAGAGATCCTCTCTAAATCTGAAAACTAGTGGGGGCAGAAAGATTTCATATCACAGTTTTCAAGTTTTGAGGCAAAAGCAGCGTATCAAAAATAAAGGAAAGCTACGCAGAATTGGCATTGAAGCCATTGCTTGTGTTTCAGACAACCCAAAGTGCATTCAGCCACTGTGTGCTGAGACAGTGGCTCAGTTCATGAGCTCCCTCTTACATACGGCCACAAGAGTGCTCACAGTTTATATCCTAGGCTGCTGCATGAATTTCAGACACAAATTTATGTCTTAGATGGATGTAGACAGTTATCCCTACTCTACAAGCAGTCTGCATTTTTCATAAATATTTTTCTTCTCTCCCATACTTTCGTATTTGCTCTCTATTATCTCCCTCCTGTTCTTCCCAGTGTCACCTGATAGAGCAGATCTCATACTGAGTAAGAATGAGTCTGCTTGCAACCCAGTGATGATCAGGTGAGTTCACAATTAGGCAAAATAAAAGAGGACTCAGTCCTGGTAGAATTAAAGTACAGTGTAAAACACTCTAACACCATGAATTTCTTACCACATCCTTGGAACTCTTCATAATCCTTTTTGCTTTCCTCATTGCAGCACTCAGCCCCACCTAGAAATGCAAGAACAAAGCAAAAATTTCCAGATCAATCCCACAGTACTCTACCAATTCTTCTTCCCATTTTCTACCTTTTTTTTAATATATCAGTCATAGCACAAAAATGATGTATGAATCCACAAACTCATCAGCAGTTACTTTTTATTGGACTAACAATCAATTATCCCATCACCCCCTATGAAACTCCCGTTGTGAGAATTCATTTATTTTGCTCCAGGGCATCATTTATTTCCTGAGGAAATGTCCAGATCGGTTAAAGAGCTGAGATTCATATCCTGACTGCACTGCGTGAGCTGCAGAGGACAGACTTCTCCAGCGACTCTTGCTGAAGAACAACTTATTCATTAGAGGTCAAAAGAGAATTATGTGTGTGATGCTGCTCTGGCTTCTTGTGGAAGGCTACAGAGGAAACATTCGGTCTTGCATGGAAAAGGGCTATTCTCGGCTAAGGTTCATCTCAGCAGGGGAACAGCTGGTGCATGGGAAGGCATAAAGCAGGGAACAGAGTCTGGAAGGCAATTCTCCTGCTTAGAACGTAGAAAGGTTAGCTGTTCACTCTCTGAATACCTGTGCTGGAAGACAAGTTCTCACAGACAGTGGCAAGTTTGCTTTTCTATTGAATTCATGCAAAATGGTGCTGAAAAAGCACTTTGGGACACTTCCCAAATGAGGTACTTATACCCGAACAGGAAAGGAAGAGTGGGAGAACAATTGCAAGAAAAGAGCCTGGAAAGGCATCCTTACCAAAGCAGACCAGATTGGCCATAAGAAGTTCATGGGTCACAACTAGTAATAATACCCTAATAACTCCTCCAAATACCTTCTCCTTTACACCCATGCTTCTCAGGAAGGAGAGGAAATTGGTACAAGTGACACCAGCTATGAGTCTAAGTGACAGCCAGGGACCAGCACGATGAGCAGAAGGAGGACAGATGTGCCATATGTGGAGGCCTGTGGTCCAGCACACAGCAATGGCCACTTACCACAGCCAGGAACTACCAAGCACTACCAAGGTGCTGCTCTTGAGTCTTCCTTAAGGCTCTGCCATTGCAAAAACCTCAATCAACACATCTTTGCAGCCCGCCTGGTTCACAGCCTTGGGCTGTGCCTGGATAAATGCTGAGGCATGGAGAGTAAGCAGGGACTGTTTCTGCACAGTGCTGCTAAGCATTTACTTCTGGTCTTAACAAAACTTTTCCAGACCACATCACAGAAGAACCACACCAGTTTTCCTGCCACAAGGACTCTCCCTAGTCATGAAAGCGAAGAGATGCCCCAGATATGCTCACGCAGTCCAAAAAGTTTAACAACAATTTAACAACTCTGATCAACAGCACTATCTAAATTTGGCCACATCTTCCCAATTTAGAAAAAAAATCACAACTGCAATTTAAAAAAAAAAAAAGAAAAAAGAAAACAAAAAGACCCTCCCAGGGGTCTCAGAGGGTGATTAAAGTTTCTATCGTGGGTGCTCTGCTCATGAGACAGCCAGTTGCTCAGTGCCTCTGACATGAGCTCAGCTTGCAGATTTGGGTGAAAATTTCAGGCAAAGGCATTCCCTTTTGGCAGGGTAACACTACTGTGCTCTCTGCTGCTGCTCTGTTTTCACTTTCAGACAATGTTCTTCCATCTCAGTGATGATAATTCCTATATGTTGTCCTGTGCATTTATTAGGTCACCTTTGCAAATAGTCAATATCTGTGAAGGCTGTATGTAACTATGTGATGGCCTCAGCATTCAGCATGAAGAAGGCTAAAAATATTGCCCAATTGCCCTCTTTCAAAGGAATAACTTTTTTTGTTCCGTAGGCACTGAGGATTGTTAAAAAAAAATAAAATTAAAAAAAGAGGTAAAAATCAATTACTTTCTAAAAATGTTTCAAGTGAAAAGAAAAAATCCAGTGTAAAACAAACATGTTAGCTCTTCATTTCTGATGAAAATGGTTAGCAAGGACAAACTGCTCTGTCTGACAGTGACCTGCCATCATTATCTCCTACAGCCCAGCCTAAGGACATAACTACTGGCTTCACCGGACATGAGGGCTCTGAGGTAAAGTTCAGCTCAAGTTGATATTTATCTGGCTGGAGCTCCAGAAACTCAACATGAGGGCAAAAAGTAGGCTTCGCCAATTGGTAGTATTAAAGCATTTGGAAAAAAAGAAAATATCCCTCAAGCAATGGCACCTTACTAAGCAGCATATATTTGCATTTAAGGAACCATTGCCAACATTTTTTTTCTGGGGATAAAATATAGTATGAATAGGCAGTGATTAAAGCAATTTAATTAAATGTGAAGGGTCAAAAATTTATAGTGAACAATATAAAGCGATACGCCACAAGGAACACAGACTTCTGAGTTATTGTTTTTTAATATATATGTCACATTAATATATGTGTTTAATATATGTTTATTTCATTTTGTCTATGGTCTTATAAGAAAATCTAGGCATGTCACAAATAAATGAGAGATGCTAGGAAGGAGACAAGACATTGTTTCCTAGTTTCTTCCCCCTGGGCAACTGTTGTCCCCCAAAACAAACATGAATCTTGAGTTTGCAATGGTTACATTGTATGTTACCAGCTGCTGTCACTACTGCTATAAACCAGCTTGAGACTCAGATAAAGAAAATGGCTTAAAAGTGAGTACAATGCATAAGAAATTTTCAGAGAGGTAAGACTTATCAATCTCTTTCTGCTGGGCAGGAGAGGAGGAACCTCTCTTGCTCTTAGCAGCAGTGAATCAGAAGCACACACGTCAGGCAGCAACAGCAATATGGCACACGGGAAGCAGAAAGCAAGGGAGGAAAGGCTGAGCTGTCCCTGCTTGTAGAAAATGCTCTCTCTGAAATGCTAAGGATGAGCTCTCCTGCAGAAGTCCCTTTAGCCAGGACTCCAGAGTGGGTTTTGGAGGACTGGCAGTTGAAAACACGCATCCAGAAGAAAACACTCTTGGTTTCTTGGATCAGCTATGATCCCTGGCTGACGCTATCTTTTCAAGCCTGACGCCAAAGGCCACACAGCCCATGCAATCTCTCTTGCCGCAACTTGGCTAGAAAGCAAACTCCTCACTTTACCACAGCATGAAAATACCACCAACGAAGGGGCTCCCTAAGCTCAAGCAGCTGATGGACAAACTTGCAGTTGCTGCCTGGAAGGAGTGCAGAGGTCCTGGGGAAGAGCGAGCCCCATCCACTCAAATTGGCACAGCCCTGCCATCAGGCGTGCACAAGATATCCACACCATGGATGGGTCTGAGAGTCACTGGGTTTTCATTCACTGCCTTCTTTCAGTGTTCTCCACGATTTTTTTTTTTGCAAACAGGTCTATTTCTCAGCATAGAAGAGAAGACAAACCAAATCTAATTCTCTCTCATTTATCACCCTTGTTAGCCAGCCCTTTCCCAGGACAACAGATATTTACAAAACACTACAAATTTCCCTTCCAACTCATTTTCATCATCCTTTTACCAGGAGTATGCATATTAAGGTACCAAACACTGCAAAGCTTGTTAAACAGCACTGGCAAAACTGGATTTTGTTCTACAACTCACACTTTTCATCCTGCAGAGGCCATGGGGGGAATCTTTATGATTGCACGGAACAGCTAAAACAAAGGATATGAGCTCTAGATACAAAATAGGGACCTTCCCTGCAATCCCAGATCTAAAACACGCAAAGCCTAACTCAATCTTTTCTCCCCCCAGGTCAATTATTCTGACTTAGACCTATTTTATGCCACTTGTTTCTTTTGGATGTGCACGCTGTGTGTGCTGGATTAAATATTTTGATTCTCTTTTTCTAACTTGTCTCCACAAAACACAGCCAACGTCTAAAAACATAGTCAGCATCTATGAGCTTCCTCATGCTCCCACTTTTATCTGTTGGCCTCCCACCCCAAAACCTGCTGAGCCCACAGGTTGCCCGAGGCTTGTTTTCACGGGTCCTGCCTGGGGCATCTTCTGCATGCAGCACCCTGTAAACCCCACACCATCCTGTTTTCTTTGGGTTTATTTAGTGGAATGCTGGGTTTGTGTGGTATGGGGTTTCAGGGATTGTTTAGGTTTTTTGTTGGTTGTTCTTGGTTTTTCGTCCATTTTATTTTCTGCCAGGAAGAGGAGCAGGGGAAACGGTGAGAAACAAGTGAAAGAGGAAGAGCTAGTGTTCAAGCTATGCCTCCTGCTATCAGTTGTCTGTAGATTGTTTCTCCAGGGCTCAATTCTGCCTGCGGAAGAAAGAAGTCACATTTTGGTAGTTTTTACCTCTTTCCAACAAGAAAGGCTAAAAGGAGAGCATCTCTCTCCCCAGGACCTAGCCTACCTCTCAGATGCTTGCTTTATAGCCTGTCACCTCAAAAGAAGGAAACAGGTCCCAGCCACAGGGACTACCTTTGGCTGGCAACCTGCTTACCAGGAATGCAGAAGCACTCCTACCCTGGAGTTTGGTTCTGACTCACCTCCTGGGAAGCAATACACATTTTCATTTAAAGAAACAGAGGAATGAGAGAAGCCTGTAGGAGTATTTTTATTTTATGAAACTCCAAAGGGTTTCTTTTTTTTCAGCCAAAACTGGTTGACTCCTAGTTTGTCAAAGAGCAGGCTGACCACAGTAATGTCCATGAGGGTTGTGGCTGTTGTTTTTCACAAAGTCACTGAAAGACCTGACAGAGAGCACACGGACCAGCACGAATGCTTGTGGCAATGAAGCTTATTTTAGTAAGATAAAAAGACATTAGAACAAATATGGGGATTTTTTTTGACATAATATGACTCCCAGCAAAATCCTGCTACTGGAGATTAAGCTAAAACCTGCTGCTACATGGTCTCTAATAATATGGAGCAGAAAAGTTATGGGAAGCGGAAGATACACTCTGAAAGGCAGAAAAAAGGAACACAAGCTCCTTCCAATACAGACTCTTTAAGAGATTGCCAGCAGCAGGACTCCCGTGCTGAAGTCGAGCCACTGTTCTGGCCCCCCAAAAATCAACTAAAGCATTGCCATTAAACAGAACAAGCCAGCTGGCTTAAAACAACCTGGAGACAAGTTGAGAATAATCTCCTGCAAATGTGCTTGCTCCTGGGGCCAGAAAGGGAGCTTCATAGGCAGTGCCTAAAACCCCTCACCCTATTTCAGCCCTTCTTACTCACTAGAGGAATGTCTCTGTATTATAGGAGCTGGTGCAGAAAGTCCTCCACCATGTGAGTTGATAAAGTTTTTTGACTAAAAAAAAATCCAGTCATCCTAAACCTGCTAGCTTGGACACCTGTACCCATTGTCAGCGTTTTGAAGTGGTGCTGCAGCCAATGTAGGAGCATCTGCTGTTGAAGTAGCTTAAACCACAAGGCAGCAGCTTTAAATACTGCCCAGTTTTCAGCTGCCAGTGGTAAGCCTACACTTCTGATGTGCCATATGATTTTGCCTCCTGACTTGAAGGAGTTCCCAGTGTTGCTACCTTCATTTAGTATGAGGGCAGAGGAGAACACGTTGTTGGGCAAGAAACATGCAGTGGGAGAACATATGCATGCACATCTACTTGTACTTCCAGCCCTGGCTCAGGTTCTGCCCTATGGGCCATTGGTGGCAATTAGGAGCTCTCAGGACCCCATTACAAGTGACATCTGCTTGCATAGCCGTGCTGGTGACACAAGAGCTGTGAATGCCCCTTTGACTCCTCCCTACCAAAATCAAGGTTCTTCTGAAACAGCCTAGCAGAGAGGTAGCCCACCCTGCCCAAGTATCTGGTGAGCCCCTGCAAATGAGCCACTCTTGCCCAAGTCAGACCATCTCTTCCACCAGCTCCATGCCAAGAGCACTGCACTCCACGCGAAGGGAGCAATGTTTTATATTCATAATTAAAGCCAAGTCTCCTAGAACAATCACAGAGCACTAATGGCTCCAGGCAGGCTGGCAAAAAAAAATTAATTTGAGTTAATCTGTCAGAGACTGGGGAAGTATGTAATATGACGCACATTTCATTTATTCAGCTTGCAGTGTCTTGATTATGTAGATAGTTTGCAAGGTTTCGGAAGCAGGGGTTCTCTTTCGCTCAAGACACATGATCTCACTAGAACAACATCACAGAAGCAGCACAAAATAAACTATTGACTGAAAAAGCAGCTACACATTGATGTTTGCCACTTTAAAGACAATTAAAATCCGAACAATTAAAACACTGCCAAGTAACTCTGTATTTATTTTTTTTTCCCTTTACCAGTACGAATATGGTACTAATTCTGGAAAAATGGAAATCTGAAAGTCCAAATGAATAAACAAAGCACCTGAAAATCAATAAAGTTGGACCAAACAGTCATTAGTATTAAAGTCTTGTTCAAACACTTGGCAGGGGACTGAGCCAACCTTTGCAAGCTCATATAACTGAAGTGATCAATCAAATTACAAACCAAAGAAGAAAATGTGAGGTAAACTGCATTTTATGCATCTGCTTCTCTGACTGTATATTCATTTTTTTCACCTATAATTCATCTTTACTCAGTCTGACTTGTCACAGAGTTACTGTGGGCAATTTGTCAACCACTTGAGCATGAACTCTAAGCACTATTCTTCTCCTCCCATCTCCCCCAGCCTCCTCAGGCTGTCTCAGAGCACTAAGCGAGCTAAAAAGGAGGCCACAGTGGGGGTAGGAAAATAATTTTGCTGGTAGAGTTCCCTTATTCCTGGTAAGAAACAAATACATCTTGACAGAAAGGAATTTATCTGCCACTTGGAAGAAAGTTTGCTCAAGCCACTAACTCAGAGGGACAGTCTCTAGACTATGCAAATGAGATTCAAATTTTGTTTAAAAAACAAAACCAAAAAGCATCATTGTCAGTTGTTTTACTTGCAGACAGTGTAGTGGCTGGAGCTGTCACTGAAGGTGGAAGGATTCAACAGCTTGGTCCCACATCTACTCTGAGAGATAGGAAGAATTAATGAAAGATTTGACAACTACACTACAAGTGGCATCAAAATCTAACTCTCGGACTGGCAGCGCAGTCTACGTGCATCCACCATAGCTACAGGTTCAGTTGACCTCCTGGGTGACCTGCTACACTGGGGGTTGTGGAAAGCCTGCCAGTCTTTGCTGTACTCCCACCTTTACCTTCAGGACTCCACATTTAGAAACAAAAACAAATCAAACACCCCATAGTCACTGATAGGATCTCTGCTGCTACAACAAGTGCAGGAGAGGGAAAAAACCCCATGCGATTACCCGACCAGAAAGGGCTGAAGGCTCACAAATGTTTGTGGGATGAGTAAAGGGGACTTGTAATAGGGTAGCTCTAATGCACCTTGGGGAAGGGTGGAAGGACCCATGAACTGTTCTACCAGTTCAGACACAGAATTTCTGAAGGAACCCCTTTGATGAAGTTTAGGCAACATCCCAGCTGAGTCAAGTTAATGTGGGTCCTTTTTGTTGCCTGCATTCGTATTCTTTCAACCCTGCCTGGTTGCACGCACATATATATCTGTATTGGCATGGTATGGAGCATAATAGCCCTATAGGACATGCACCTGCTATTTGCAAAAACAGATGCCTGGGTGAACCACTTGCTTTTTGACACTGCCAAACAACCACAATCACTCACAGGGTTTAGTGTGACCGAGGCTGCATGATGGCTGAGAGAACAAAAAACCCAAACCCTGCAACCAAAAAATATCCCCAAACAAACTGTATCTGTTTAGACACTTATGCAGATAAGTATGTGCCCGAGTAGCAAAGGTCTAGGACACGCAATCAAATTATTGTGGTGTAGCAAGTAACTATACATCAAAAACGTGTTTCCAGACTGTGGCAGAAGATTGTGCATGTTAGATTAAACTTCTTGCACTGCAGACTAATGCCAGCCAGCCAGCCCTGCCTTTGCAGCAGGTAACCAGTGCCTATGCAGGCTGCCACAGCAAATCAGGTAGCATGGGGATAACTTGTCATGCAATAGTAATGTGGTGGTATAGATGAACCTCAGCTGAGATTCTGATTAGGGGTTATTGCACTGCTTAACAATAAAGTCTGGAGAAAGTGGGAATTTATTTTCCCTACTTTTCTTCTCTGACCCAGACTGGTACAAGGGCATCTGGCCCTGTGATTCCCACTCTTCCACAATCATGGTGTTGATGGCCCACACAATTAATGCATGTTACATATCTTCCATTTAAACAGGTGTTCTATAAAGGTACCCATGCTCAAAATATTGAGGCTTATTTCCCAGACAATGCACATGCATTGGAAGCTGCTGTACTGTTCAGTTCTGAATTAAAAGACCTTCCACAACCAGTAGCTTTGAAAAAATGGAAAACCAGCTCACCTTTGGAGGAGGGTAGAGATGACAAAGTGGTTGTCCTGGATCCTGTTTACACAGCTTCAATGAATGGCAGACCACATCAGCATTCATTTCCTTGTCTATGCTGAAGGAAATGGTGCATAAACAAAGACTATTATGTTCTTCTGGGTGCTTGAAAGTAGAAGCTATTTCCATGGGAATCTAAAACTCCCCAACATCAAACAGTAACCTCAACTGGCTTCACCGTGACCTGTAATTGATACTCAGTACAGCATTGGCTCCCAATGATTTTCTGCCACGACATCTTACTCAGCATTTAAAATTGGATCCCAAGATGATGAAAAAGCACTGTGCTTTATATGCAGCACCTGAATCAAATACATTATGACTACTCTGTTTTTTAATCAATCACAAGTCTGACAAAGATTTAAAGGTTAAAGTTAATGCATATGCAATTTGGCACATATGAATGTTCAATCATTAACTCAAGAAAATAACCAGAAATCCTTCAAAGGTCCTTAACCTTTAATCACCAAGTACAAGCCCTAGGATTGTTTCTCTCTTTTTGGGACACACCTCTGGGCTAATCAGGATTTAAGTTAAAATGTTTGATTATAGCACTTCTTAGTCCTGTAAGCACTTTGCAGTCCCTTGTCTAGTTTTAAAAATAAAAATAAAAATCCTAGGGAAGAAGAAGGTCTAGCAAAAGCTCTGTTAATTAAACTAAGAACTTTCAAAGAGGAATAAAATGACCTACATTTTATTTTTTTAATCACTTCCATTACTTAGTAGGCTTTCCCAAGACTGTGCATCAAGGTTGGGGCTGAGAACATGTAGAGGCTGACAATTAGAAAGCTTGATTAAAGGTAGAAGTCGAAGTAAGAGACAAGTATTACAGTTGTGTGACTCTGTAGAACCTGTCTCACACACACGGGTTATTCAAATTCCTCCCTTAGCCATACAAGCTGAATTTCAAAAGGTAATTACATCAGGTGGGCCTGATCTGAGATTCAAATGGAGTACAAACAGTGGCAGCCTGTGTTTATTCACTCAGGAATAGCTGTGTCAAATGCCAAACCAGAATCCTTCTCAAGCATCTCTGGTTTAATAATAATGTGATTTTAAAAATGAAGCCCCTGCGCTTCAATCTGACAGCACATCTGTACATGTCATGAACAAAATAAGCGAAGACCTGAGAGGACACAACGATACTTACAGTTCAGCTATGTGTGGTCCATAAAGTTCAGCAAGTATGTAACAGAAACCTTGCATTTTTTCTGGAAAACATACATTTTTTAAAATAATTAAGCACAGTGAAACTGGTTTTAAAACAGTCAAAACACAGCACAGTTGGTTCGTTAAGGTGAATGCTGATTTATCTTGGGGGAAGGCATATGAAGCTATGACCTCAGTATAACACTAGAGAATGAGAAAATCTGAATGTCTAACCTCACCTAAACCCCTTCTCTGGCTTTAGGAAAGCCACATGATAAAGTCTAAAAAGGATAACTAGCATTTGTTAAGTGTTCTGAGTATGGCAGCACGGAAAAGTCAAAAGAAATTGTGCACATCACAGCATCTTCTAAGCAGTTTAAACAAACAGCTCAGTAGGTTTGTGATAAGAAAGAAAACAAATACATAAATCGAAGTGCAGAAAGTGATGTAGGGTATGATGCTACTGCTAGAGCTGCTTCAGAACTTTGGGGGTTTGTCTGAGGTAAGAGAATATGTTTTGTGTAGAGCAGGAGTTGCGCAGGAGTAATTGAATTCAAACAAGTATTTGACACTTCTCATTTGGCTTCCTTTCACAGTTTGCAGCCGTGTGTCTTTTCAGGATGCTGGCTTAGGTGGCTTTCTTTAATCTGGGCAAAGTATGCCTTTCATGCTCACCAGAAGATAGCTCATCAGAGATTTCTTTAAGGTAATGTTGCAAAAAACCTTGGTCAAGCAAAGACACTTGCAAAAGAGATGATGGTAGCACTCGTCTGTTAGTTCTCATGAAGGAAAATTGACTGTTTCTTGGCCTGAACATCTGAGAGGTGATTAACCATGCACATATCTTGCAAAGGCATTGTTAGGGCTTGTTTCAGTAGGGCTGGTGTGAAAACAAACTGGTAGTTCCTGAAATTCCTGAGATGTTGTTTTTCTCTTGCATCTCCGTTATCCGGACTCCAAGAAAAGCGTTAGAAAGCCCAAAAGCAGTGTATTCCTTCCAACTTTGGGCTGAATATTCAATTCTAACCAGTGTCAGGCCAGACATGCCCAGGACCAGGGATCTGCTGCATAAAAGGAGAGTAAAAAATCTCACAGCCCTGATTCCATCAACAGGCGTGGGTATGCTCTCGCTCCCACAGCTGCTCTCCTGCCAGGTCTAGACGCCCCAGCTGGCAGCCTGTGCCCAAGAACAGAGGACTGGGACCAGAAAGGCATAGCAGCGAATGAAAAGATAATTTCCTTAACACCCTCCTACTCATACGGTGTTGCAAGCAGCTTCTGCAACTATGATAGCTGATTTTTCTCATCCCATGCCAGGTGTTTTACTTCAATGAAGTTATTAGCTTCATTCCTTTGCCTCCTTTGCCACATGACTCCTCTCTATTGGCTCTTTAGAAGAAATCTGCAAGTTAAAAATTGGTCTCCTGACTAGAATTAGATTTTATTCTTGTTCATCTAGAAGGACAGACATCACAGACATCAATAACCCTGTGTTTGGTATCATCATTGATTAAAACACCCTCTTGCCTGCAGGCCACATGGCTCCCTGTAGTAGCCTGCAGGGGAAGGTGCCTGGCTTCCCCATGACCTCCCCAGTGCATCGCAGGCAATCTTTGGGAAACTTATGAGTTTCCCATACCAGGTAGTTTTCACAACATTTTTGGTCCCAGAGGAGCCAGTTGGCTGCTGTAATCTGTACCAGTGGCTGTGAGGAGGGGAGCTTTTGGCTGGCCATCAGCTCTGAGGAGCTGATATTGGGGGTCTGCTTGTCACACTTATTTCTAGGCACTGATTTTCTTATGCATATAGGAAGCTTGATGTGCAATTACCCCATAGCACAAAAAATGTTGGGTGGTAAAAAAAAAGCGATAACATAAAATCGTCATTCTGCGCATGGAGTCCTCTTGGAAGCTATAGATGCCATTCAGGCTTTGGCTTTCAGGAAAACAGATCCAAGCCATGGGCAGCATATACAGGACCTGCCCTCTGAGCCAGCCTGCATTCATGCATTCACGCATTCACAAACCTCTAGCTCTGCTAATTTAGGGAAAATTTAGAGTATACTTGCTGTTGCTTTGATTTAGGTAAAAGAGATCCCCTAAACTGCCCTGTTTTTGCATGACAAAAATCCAGAAGGTTTTCCTCTATAGATTCGTAGTCCTAGAAATACAAGTTCTGGCTGAATCCCAGCAGGTAAATATTTGCAAGAAAGATGGTATTAATCATGTTGCCATTTCCACTTGAGCTCTAAGGTATTTACACAGCAGTGGCTGACACAGAAGCAGAGCATGACTCACAGGCAATGCCAGAGGCAGACGGTTTCAAAGAACATTTCAGGTATCAGACACCTCTGTTTCATCAGGCAGAGAGCCAGTGTCCAGGTAAACATACATTCATGCTAACAACATCTCTTAGACCATAAATACTGCCCATTCCCCCAGACCTGGCCTTTAAGTCTGCTCAAGAGCCTCTTTCAGTCATGGTATTACTGTTATTTTTTCACAGGTTTATCGGCCGTGTCACTTGAATCGTACACATTGCAATTATTTGCATACAAATGAGGATGTGATTGTGTTTTCTCCACAGCCTATGGGATTGAGTGGGATTGACGAGTACTGATTTTTTCTCTCTTTTTCTCTAAATACTTTTTGTTCTTGAAAGTCTTATAACTTCACTGAAGACTTGATCCAAACTCAACCTGATTGTAATTGAAATTACAGGAGGCCCTTAAAAAAAACAAAGGAGTTCTTATTTCTTTTTTGGCCCTAGGAAAAGCCCCATTGCCATTAATTGCTTGCTGTTATTCTTGCAATCAATTGTAAGCATGTGTATAATAATGATGAAATTGTTCCTTCAGGTGAAATGGCATGACCTGCTTCAGCAGGTTTACTCCTTGTGAGCATCGAAATCTTTTCTATTGTTTCAAGCAGCAAGAGGAAGCTGTTGATTCCTGTTGGGCTGCAGTATTCATCTCTTGAAAGAGGATAACTTGGGTTTCACTGTAGTTCCCACACAATCCATGGGATTTTTCACTCCTTTCAAGTTCAGTGTCAGGTTTTTTCTACTGGGTGTATCAATGCATCCCATAGAAGGCAACTGGATTATATAGATTTAACCAAAGGGATAACAGGATCTCGTGTGTGTAAAGAAAGGCAGCTAAAAAGAAATATCTTGACATGTCGGTGAAAAAAGGTCCACTAAGTGAATCATGAACATAGAGGTAGCATGTCATATTTTAAAGAAGAAAATTGTATTTCAATAGCAGGATCAGCACTTCTAATTGTAACTTCATGGTTATGTGCCTGTAATTTAAAGCACTGAGGATATGACTTATGCAATAGAAATCAGATAAGCTTCGTTCTATCAAAGAATAAATCCCAGCAATTACCTCCCTGCCCCATCCTGCATCAGGCAATCCTCTCTTGGAAAGGAGGAAATTAATATTCTATATGCATCCTCTGTGAAACTGGGGTCTACAGAGTAAGATGATTTCTCAGAGATGCAATTTGTGAAGTGCTATATAAACGACTTTTTAATGAAGTGTCTTAAGTTATCTTTTTTTAGGTTCATAGTATTAAAAAGATATCATAAATGTGAGATCTAGTTACTTAAATAGTTCTAGGATTCATCTGTGAGGCATAAAGTTATTCTGGCATTCATACTGTTCTCTATACAGGGATGTGCATTTGGACAGCTAAGTTCCTGTGGGTATATAAAATAAGGGGCAGAAAAAGAAGAGTCTACATATATTCATAAAGAACAGCTATTGTCTTTGAAATTGTATTATCAGTTACATTTCAATAGCTTTTTTGTGCAGATCAAATGTTCAGAACTTACACCTGCCAACATCAGCTCACTTTTGAGATTTTACAATAGCGGCTTCCTATACCTGCTGAAAATATTTTCATCTTCACAGTTACAATAAAGACCCGTGTCAACAAGAAAAAGGAGTAGTTGGGCATACGGTGAGTATATTCTTAAGCTGCTAACAAAGAGACAAAGTAGAGAAAAAGGGAGGGAAAGGATCTACGTGTGCTGCTGCTCACATGCACGTCAGCTTAACACAACCACATTCATCCTAACTTTAGGAGAAAATCCCACCTCTGAAGCCGAGTGAGCTATGTTACTGACTTCCCAGCAGATAGTACCTTGCTATCTTTCAGTTACATTGATTTGAGATGCTGTGCAAGAAGCGGATAAACTTTTTCAAACTCCACACGTGAATTTTTAATTAACAGAGAAACTCATCAGTACCAACATAACATATGGCATCTTATTTGATACTTACCAGGTATGTAGGTGCACAGTCTCTCCGTGGCTGCCTTTACTGTACTGTTGTGCCACTGTGCAAGCTGTTCAATTACAGACACCACAAGCACACATCCTTCAAACAAACAAACAAAAAGAGTGAATATAGTTATCTGCAAAGTGTGATAAAACACCTCGCGCCATAGGGGTATTTCAGGCATCACTGGCATTTCATTTCTTGAGATGCTCCATGGCAGATGAGTGTTCAAGGGGAAAAAAAAATCTGTGAATTTCTGTCTTTACTCAAGACCTGCGGGTTATCACAGAGAGGATGCCAATGCCAGAGGAGCACACTGAATAGCCTGGCTTTTACAGCACAGGGTGTTGCTCCTGAAAAAGAAAACTAAACATTTTTCCATTCTTTCAGGGGTGAAAATCAAGGAGTAAGGGGACAGCTACTGTTACAACCGCTTGCTTGGCAACCTGCTCTCTTATTATGTCTTGCAAGAAAAAAAGGCACAGGTCTGTACTTGATAGGACTTCCATACCTCTCCACATAAGCCACACGGATTGCTACTGAAACTGAAAAAACAATGGGTGTGACTGCCTGCAGGAAAGACATCACAAAGCAGATGTATGTGCTGATTACCACAAAGCATCCATGATGCCATTTCTTCAGACTTTCCTCTGAAGCCCAGCAGTGCTTTGCACACCCACGGCTGCTGGGCCCAGCTACACAACTGCTAAAGCAAAAATGTCTTCAGAGTTTGTTCTGCTCTCTCTTTGTGGTTGGAAAGAAACGGTTTCCTGTGACTATGAAGCTGGTTACTTGTTATTGCTAATCTAGGTGTGAACAGGGCTAAAGCCTAAATGCTCCTTGGACTAGCTGTGGCTGAGACCCAAGAGCATGCACACCATATTGAATCATTTCTTGGGAGGTACAGCACTTTTTCAGATATTTTTAGGATGAAGTAGGTTCAATGGGATCCCCAGATAAAATTCATTCAAAATCTACATGAAGACCATAAGTGGTTCATTTCAAGACAATTTTTAATTGCTGTAGGCCAGCATTGTGCTCTCTTGGCAGTGGCTTCACCATTTTATATAGAAGCAACATTTGGTGATGGAAAGTCTGACCAAAACAGTAAGACCTGGTAGTCAGAGTGAGGTCCCAGCCTGGACTCAGAGCCTGTGTAACAGAGGTAAGTAGTCCAGGCAGCCAGGAGATGAGGAGCCAGGACATCAATTTCAGCAGCCTGAATAAAGATTTCTCTGAAATTCCTGTAGATGAACCCTGTTTCCTCTCTGCTGCAAGAAATCTTAGCTCTCAGGATTACCTCTGACACATTCTTGTAATGGAGGTAAGCAGCAGCATTTGGCTGTGGGTGCAGATCCATTTTGTTCCAGCAAAGGGCATTAATGTTTAGGGTTTTCAGATTGGCACAACTCTTCAAAGAGAGCTTCTAAATTACTTCCAAGTATCTCTGCCTACGTGCTATGATGTTTTCCAATGTAAATAATTTTGATGCTCCAATGGATCAAGTAGCAAGTCAAAGAGGAGGTAATACAATTGGAACTTGCTTTAAGACCAATATCTTTGAGTCCTCTATTACTTCTTCTACTCCAAATACAACAATCCAGTGGAAATTATAGTGAACCTGTCACCTCT
Source organism: Dromococcyx pavoninus (assembly GCA_033558185.1). Taxonomy (NCBI): domain Eukaryota; kingdom Metazoa; phylum Chordata; class Aves; order Cuculiformes; family Neomorphidae; genus Dromococcyx; species Dromococcyx pavoninus. Next base: position 747,990 of record JAUMJL010000425.1, on the reverse strand, counting down.
TTTGCAGGGATAAAAGCCCACTTCTCCATCCTTACTAAATAAAACGCTCGCTCAAAGTCTTCTGCAGAGTGATTTATAAAGTGTGCTAAGAGCCATTACCTCCAGTCAGCCTAAAAGAATAGGAGAATAAATGGAGACGTAGACAACCAAGAAAAAGTCTTGAAGCAAGTCATTCCTCCAGCCTGCCACCAGCATCCCCTCAAAATAGCCACATACTAGCCCAAGTAATAAACAAATGAAACGCAATAGCTCATAAACAAACAAACTAAAAAAAAAAAGCAAAACAATAGAGACTAAAACTAAACCCAAAGGAGATATTGAAGCTGGAGGACAAAGCATGCTCAGGACATAGGCTGGAAGAACAGTCCAGAGCCTTCTGGTCCCTGTTTAACCACCAGCAGGTGCCTTTGCATAGACTTACCTTATGCCAGGCCCCAGGCAACGTTTGTGTTTGCGCTAGGGACCAGTTTCCAGAGCACATTTGGAAAAGGACATTCAGTCAGGGAGAGGGAGCTGAGGGGTGCAAGAGACTACAGCTGTTTGATTGCAAGCCTTGCCTTGCACTGGCCCCAGAAACAGAAGACATATCCTGGGTTATTTGCAAGGGTATGATGCCTTAACCAGAAAGCCACACACTCTTTCTGTGCCTTATTTTCTTCTTTTACCAAGGTAAAGCCTTCATCTAACAACCTTGCTGTCTAGGCGTCAGAAAGGCAAAAAGGAGTCCAAGTAGAAAGATGGGGAGCAGCTGGTGCTTTGATGATCTCTAAAGGAGACAGCTTTTGTTGTTTTACCTCCCATTCTTTTGTATTGGGTAGAAGAGCTGGGAGAGCAGACAGTCCTCAAAACACAGGCTGAAGCAGAACTGAGCACAGCGGCAAGAGGCCAATAGCAACAGAGTGAATACCAGTGTGACTTGAGGAGTAGGACCAGACTACAATATTGCAAGCTTGAATGCAAAGTGAGGGAAAGTATGTATTGCAAGCACAGGCATGAGCTCAGACGCTGAGAGGTCAAGTGAAAACCAGAGTACTCTGGGTCGTCATGTCCCTGAGGCTCAGTAACCCGTCACACCAGGGAACTGACAGCGTTGCTGACTGCAGCAGAGAGAAATGACGCTCATTTAGCTTATGCTGTGTTAACGCAGTACTTCTTCACCTTCATCCATGGCCTGACGGCACAATTTGAAGAGAGGACAGAGTCCTTTCTTGGTTCCCAGCTCCCCTGTCCCCCTTCACCTGCCTCTTCCACCCATCCCACTTGCTGGTTATCCCCATGAAACAGCACGGGAACCGGGGGCTCAGAATGGGTCCGGCTTTCTAGATATCTGTCTCCCACCTTTGACACACTCTCATCCTCCGTAGGGACCAAAGCGGTGTGCCACTGTCACAAAACTTGCAAAATGCTACCAGTGGGAGGGGGACATTGCTGCCTGCCTCCCTGCTCTGCCCACCCCACAGCTTCCTGTGTCATGGCAGATCTGCTCCGGCCATGAGCAGAAAGCAACCTCTGCAATGTCTCTGCTTTCACTTACGACACCCTCAGGTGCCAAAATGATGGCTCCAGGGCTTCAAGGAGAGATTTTATTTTGGTGTAAACGCTGGCCTGATAAAAACATAGATGCAATAAGTTGACCCTGTCGCAACAGGAGAGTCCAGCTCACAGCGCAGCCCCATGCCTTCCCCGACTGACAAGCAAAGAGTTTGCCTCCGGCCTTGCTGCACCTCAGTGCGCCACTTTTACACTGAAATTGAGTTATTTACCCCAAGCATAGGCTCAGCAGCCTGCCTAATGCTTCATCTCAGCATGGAGGTGCAAAGAGGCTCCTCTCTTTCTGACTCAGATGTTGCCCCCATGGCTCTCATTTTCATTATCACAGCAAGGTCTTCTCGCCTCCAGCAGAGTCAGTGCAGAGAAAGGGGCTTATGGACAAGCAGCCCGAGCGCTCGAAATCCAGATAGTTGGGCTGAAGATAAAAATACCCCTGGTTGTTTCCAATTCCTCTGTTATACAAGAAGATGTGAGCTTCTTTCTCATGTTTGTACTACAGAGTTAGGGAAAATAAATTGCTATTTTTGGTTCAGCTTTACCAAATAGAAACAGAATTCTTAATCACAAACACAATCATGCAGGTAACTCTACTCACAGAGCAGTCTCTCAGCAATTAAATGGAAATTTTTCATATAGATTAAGTCAGTTAAGACCCTTTTCAGTCTATCGAACCAGGCCCAAAGGGAGTTTTACTTCGCATGAGAATTCATGGAGCCATGGTTAAGTTTGTGCAGTACTTAATGCAGTACCTTGGGCTACTAGATTCTCTATGAATATAAATAACAATAATAATAGCCTAACTACTTGGGAAAAATTGTCAGACCTGAACTTTAAGATGTTTGCTCTCATAAATTAGTCTCTTCTAGCCACACTATTACACCCTCCCCGTCCTGGGCTCCTGCAGACCACACCTCAGTTATTCGAATGCTCCCCCACAAATGTACTTATTCCAGATGAAATGCTATGTTTCATGAGACAAGTTCATCCACAGCTTTCCTGTAGGCTCCCTTTAAGTACTGGAAGGCTGCTATGAGGTTTACCTGGAGCTTTCTCTTCTTTAGGTTAAACAAGCCCAACTCTCTCAGCCAGTCCTCATAGGGGAGGTTCTCCAGTCCTCTGATCATCTTTGTGTCCCTCCTCTGAACCTGCTCTAACAGATCCATATCCTTCCTGTGCTGAGGACTCAAGAACAGAATGCAATACTCCAGGGTAAGGTCTCATGGACTAGACGAGGAGAATCCCCTCCCTTGACCCCTCACACTTTTTTTGATGCAGTCCAGGATATGGATTTAGTGGCAGAAAAAGAATTCTCTGTTGGCTGCAGCATAAGAGGACAATACCCTTTAAGAAAATCAGCAGAAATGTCCTTGCACACCAAATATTACTAGAAATGCTAACCAGTTATCCCAACCCTTAATGGGTCTTCATTCTGCTGGCTAAAAAGGGAAAATAACTAGTTAGTCAAAGAGGAAAGAGGGAAATCAGCCAGCTTTGACTGTGGAAATCTCACTGCTTTAATTACTTATAATGTGTGTGATAATATAAACTTTTTAATAGTCTGGCATCAGTAGAAAAGCACTTCCAGATCTGGACATTCATTAGCAACTATTGCTTGCTCTTAATTTAGTAGATACTTAGACACAATTTATTTCTTATCACGAGCTGAGCACTTATAAGGCAATGTAGACAGGTTCCATAATTAAAGGTTAAAAAAGCTCTAAATTTTTTATAGTTGCACATGATTTCTTTAGAAACAAGTTTCAAGAAATTGACTCTGTTCTTACACTTCAATAATGGTTTTCAATGCCCTGACAGTCTGAAGGATGTTTTCTCTGGAATAAATTGATTGGAATTATAATGCCTACCAGCCATTAGAAACTAGACTCTGGTATTAATAAAAAGCCTGTCTCTTTTGGTGTTCATCCTATCTGCAATTAATTTCTGAAGAGATAAGAGAAAACCATAACCATTTTGCTCAGCAGTAATCATCTGAAAACTCATATGTCAGGAAGTACTTCTCTCCATGTATTTGAAAATAATGTGTAATAATAAAATGGCATTTCCAATAAGCTCAAAAAAAAATCCATACCCCAATAATAAAATCAGAGCTAGAGAAATTTACTTCTTAGCTATGAAGCCTCTGGCAGTTTGAGCAGACTATTTAACTTAATCTGCTTCTGCTGTACATATTCGAAAGGTTCTATAATTAGAATGATACCTAGGGATGTCAAGAAGTGTCTGGATAGTGAAAGCTGCCTCTCTAAGTTTCAGATTTGTAGATGTATTTGTCTGAGTAAAACCCAGTTAAATGGGATTTCAGGCACATGACACATCCTCCTTTACCATCTTTTGCTCATGTTCCTGGGTGCTGGAGATCTTTCTCACCCCTCCAGACATATCACTGTTCTCCTGCCATAAAATAAACGTGCCGTCTGGAACACAAGGAGGAAATAATCCCAGAAAAGCGGTCTTGGACACAAATATCTCTCTGTAAACGCGGCAGGCCAGGCTGCAGTCATCCTGCTTGCTCCCAGCAGAGCAGGAGCTGGAGCCTCTCTTGGTGAAGCAGCAGGCCTCTGCCTCAAATATCTGTCTACAGCAGCAAAGTCCTGCATAAATGAACCCTTCCATCACAGTCCTGGTTCATATAGAAGATAAAACAGTCTTTGCTTCTTCCATTTACAGATTATCACAGGCTCCAGTGCATCTCTTAAAGCCTACAGATGAGGATCCCCCAGAGCCTGTCTACTAAAGATAATACTGCTACTTCTTGTGCAGACGTTGTTGATCTGGTGTTAAAACACTAATCCAGTTCCAGTTCAGTCTGGAACAAAACATTTCTGTTTGAAATAAGAGCTTTCACATGAGAAGCTAATAAGAAATAATGTTTTCTCCTCCTAGATGCAGACATGCACATGGATATTCTAGGTGTAGGCAGATCGTGGATTTGCAGGGATGGCCTCTTTTTCACTATATATTCCCTTTCTCATACTTCTAATTTTGCCTTCTTCTGTTGCTTCTTAGGATCTAGCTGATAATTTCAAAGAATAGCCCTTTATAACCTCAAGATTTCATTCTCGTGTGGAAATATTCAGCTCAAATGACAACTGTATGTGCAAAGGTAGGACAGTTATTTCCCCATATACAGCCAGAAGGATTTGTTGCTTCGAAAAGTAACTTAGAAAGGGATGTGAGCTTAAAAGTTTAGTGGGTTTTGAGTACATTTTATCTCTGTAACAAAACCAGCAAACCCTGGAATACCAATTATCATTTTTGTTGCTCATGCCTCTGCAGATCACTCAGTAGCAGTGAGACACTTCAGGATTCCTAACTTCAGCGCTCCATTCATTATTGCTTCTTTAAGACACTCTGTGAGGACTCTGAAACAGTTATGCTGGTACAGAATATTCAGTTTAATGTATCCCTAGTGTTTCCTACATTATACTTTAAAGCACTCTATTTAACAAAATCTGTAACCCCAAGCATTTCCAAAGGAAATGTTTTCTGCATTAATTAATAGAAAAATGTGTGCATATGTGTACCATTAACATATTTTTCTTTTCCAAATCAGGAAAGGGTATTGAAAATTTACTGAAGTCTAAATGGTGGCAGGGGGAGTAAATGAGACTGGATAACTTCATCCTTGTCACAAATGTTTGACTGTTTAAAAAATTCTGAATGTACAAAACTTGTTTCAGATATACAGTTTCTAAATCCACTGAAAGTGAGTGACTTCAACATAAGCATTTTTTTCTGAAGTTCTGTATAGGGCTAATATAAGAACAAGAGTAGGAGGCACACACACATTAATGCAATGGACAACCAAATAGACAGTAAGTACTAAATAACTAAGAGTATAAAAGAAAATCAACAGTAAGGATCAGTGATGTAAAGTGTACAAGACCACCCATGTATGCAAATGCACATACAAGCATATACACAAATATGCACAAATATGTATTTACATATGCTTACATGTATATATGCAAGTATGATAAGCATATTTTTTTATTGTGATCAATAAATATATTTGCATTTTTCAGCCATAAACTTTCATTAAGACTTGGTGCGATCTTGAAAATCAATTGTTGAAAAATATGAATACCCATATGTCATGGTTTAGCCCCAGCCTGGCCAATATCAGCAGCTAAAACGGAGCAGTTGGGCTCCCAATTCCCTTCCCCTCCACCCTCAGGGAAAGGGGAAAGGAAAATTAGAGGAAAAGACTTGCGGGTTGGAAAATTAAACTACAGTTTTAATGAAATACTACTACTAATAATAATAATGAAATTCATTAGAAAGCAATAAAATATATGCAAATATATGAAATCACACCCCCACCCCTCGATGACTATACATCACCACAAATGCTGTAGAACAGACACGAGAGAAAGGGTCAGAGGCTAGGAGGGAGCTGAGCTCAAGAACTCGATTCAGGAATGCACGGATCCTGGATCAGAGGCAAACAGACAGATGAGGTCCTTCCTGGATATCAGCCATCAAGGAAGAGAGCAAGGCCTTTGTGATTGCTTTATTTTATACTGAGCATGACATACATGGGATGGAATACTCTGTTGGTCAGTTTGGGGTCACCTGTCCTGTCCACCCCTCCCTCCAGGTGCAGCCTTTTTCACCAGCTCGAGGATGGTCTCAGTTACTACAGGAGTAAGTTATAAGCATTGCTCTTTTTGCATTCCAGTGCTCAGTGTTATCACTCCTAGAGAGAAACGCTGTCTGAAAAACATACAGTTAACTTTCAGAAAAGAAAGTTACTTAGGTGAAATTAGAAAACTGACTCTAATTTAGCTCAAACCACAACACTATATAAAATATTCCCATTTTAAGAGTTGCTGTAGTTTACCTACCTCACTACTCACATGCTTGTGATTCTTCTATTCTAAGTACAGCCATAGGAAAAAATGTTATGGTCAAACTTGGCATTTATTAGTGATCATCAGGCCAAATTTTGCCACTGAGTAAACTGAACAATATCAGTGAAGCAAACAGAGGTGCTGCAGCTTGGCGTTGATTTAGCTGTAATCAAAGTCGACCCCAGCCTTTCCAAGTAAACTACATTGTGGTCCTGCACTGATATTGGGCATGGCATTTTTACAGAACTCAATGAGCTGTAAATTATACGTTCTGTCATGGTGCCTCCCCAGACAATGTGTGCGCAGCCACTTTGTCTGACCACAGTTATTAAAAGCTTCCAACTCCATTTGGTGCTTTCCATTGTGTGAAGTTATTGGGAACTCCATATATTACCAGTCCTGTTGCCACTCCGCAGGGCATATTTCATCCCTGCACTCGCGCACAGCTAGACAGAGGCAAACTGGTGACGACACCAACTACCATACAAATCAACACAGGTAGAAATCAGCATTTTAGGCTGTTGGGAAATCTGGAAACGTGTTCTTTAATGCAAATAAAGCTGAAAGTATGTTTAAAAAACATGCCTCTTCACGTGCTAGGAATTATATGCTCATGGGTGAATAGGTGACCCGCAAAGGTTGCTGAGATGGCATTATATCAAGCACAAAGATGGGGAAATTTGCTTCCCCGGCTGCTGACCCACTCGCTAGCAAAGGAGATGGAAATTGCTGCTGTCCAGCTGTATTGAGCGCTCCTTGACTAATCACTTCATTCCAAAAAGGGCAGTCAAAGTTAATCACCAAAAGAGCTGAGCAGCCTGCTTCTGGGAAAAAATAAATAAACACTGATATTTGCTAATAGTTCTCATGATCAGAGCACAGAATCCCCAAAAATCTGGCCTGTAAGAAGTCATCTTATGCAAACCTCTGTTCGAGCAGCTCATCTATGGCATCGATGCTATTTGAAAGGGACAGGGCAGACACAGATCTCTTAAGATCTCTAATGAGGACTTCAGCCTTCTCAGAAACTGATGACAGTGGTCACTTATCACTATCATCAGAAAATCTTCCTAGCCTGAATGTTCCATTTCTTTTATTTCATGCTTAGCTGTTATGGCAAAAAGATCACTCTTTTAATGTTTTTGAGGACAGAGATCATGTCTTTCCTCAAGTTTTTCTTCTCTAGATTGATTAACTCTAATTTATCCAGTCTTCCTTTACAGCCTATGTTTGTTTTCCTCTAAAACCTCCTGTTGCTCTGCATCATTCTTGATGCACAGCCCCAACAGGGAAGGCAGAAATTCCTCTGAGACTTTATCAATGCTGAGAAATGGAGCAGGTTACTTCACGTCTCACAAGCTAACTTCTGTTCACACGTCTCAGCGTATGTAGTGTGTGTGTTCTTCGTGACAGAAAGCCATCATTGTGCCACTACAAGCCCAGATGATCTTCCCTAGGGATCCGGCTACCTAGCCCATGATTCCTTATCCACTATGTGTGTCATTGACTGCTTCTGCTGAGGTGCCTTCAACACACCTGTATTCTAATGATCTTTTAGAGGGGTAAGTCCTTCAAGTTTTCAAGATTGTTTTGAATTTAATCCCGCCCTCCACTGCACTTGCAAACTTTTTCAGCTTTATATGAGCTTCTGATTTAATAGTACGCTATTTCATTATCCTGGCTAATTAAAATATGGAATGATACTATGTGTAAAACAGAGGTTCAAGAATGACCTCATTTTGTACATCTTTCCACTTAGGCAGTGAGCCACTCGTAATTACTCTCTGAAAAGGCAACCCACCAATTTTGTCCTGTCCTGTATAAACTTAATCAATGTCATATATTTCTCCGCCATTAGTTTAGTGCTGAGGTGGTGCCAAAAGCCTCGCTAAAGCCCAGCTGTAATATCGACTACCTTTTCTGTGTCTATATGCCATTATCCCATCAGCAAAGAAATTTAGATTGATCTGACACTGCTTCTCCATAATAAATTCAACGAGCCTCTTACTTATATTTACTTTGAAAACATGCATTTATAAAGTTTTATTAGCTATGGCAGGATTTTTCTAGGAATTGATGTTTAACTAACTGTTCTATAATTTCCAAAATTTCCTCTCTTCATCATTCTGGAGAGAGGTGAATACAGTAGTTCCCTCCTGTCTGTTAGTGTCTCACTTGCTTTCTCATCCTTCAGGGTGGCTTTTGTCTTTTCTGAGGTTGTTTCAGGTAGTTCTCGATAAAATCACATCTGCTAGAAAACAAGAAAATTTTCCCAGACACTTTTAAGTCTCTGTTGTAATTTGGGGTGGTGGAAGGTGTCAAATAAAACTTTTAAAAATAATCAGAAATAATAGAAAAATAAAAAACATGATCTCAGACTTGATGAAACACCAGTGTCAACAATTACCAGTGTTACTGTACTGCCTTTGGGTACCTTAACATTAACTTCAGTAAATCTTTCATTGCTCTCTGAAATGGGAAGTGTTTTCCTCATTTAGCAGATGAGGAAAGTCAAAGACCTGAATATCTGAAGGGCTCAACCATACTGAAGTTTTCAGAGAAAAATACACAGCACTTTCGTCTCAGGATGCCCCACTGAAATTTTCAGGCTGTACATAGCAAGAGTTTCCAGGTCTTGTCATGAATAAATCCTTTAAGCCAGTCAGTAATAAACCCATAATTGAAAACCAGACCAAGCATCCATCTCCCGAACTAGAGCACAGAGCAAAAACTCACTGTCTTTACATAAAGAAAACCAGCTGTGAGGGCCTTTGCATATGGGAAAACTTCCTAAAGCCCCTTTATCTATTATAAGGAAAAAGCAGAAGAATATATCACATGAAAAGCATGCCCAGAGGAAGAGCCTGAGCTGATTTCATGGTACACAAAAAGGGAGCATTATTCCACCCCACGGAGGCAGGAAACACTGATGGAAAAAAGAGACTGTCAGATGTTAGGAAAAATCTTCTAGTGACAGTATTAAAGAAGGGTCATGGATCTGTTTAGGACCAGGTTAGGAGTTACATAGGTATACTATATCTGATCTTGTCCCTGGGAGGATTATCACCACATCCTTTCCCACTCTTTTCTATAATTCTAAGAGGCAGTGGTATTAAATCCCTTAAGTGGGAACATTTTCCAGATGTTTTATTTTTACACAGAGCCAATTATGAAAACAATTTCTCTGAATGAAGTAGCCAAATTTGTCAAGAAAATTAAGCAAAAATGGTGTGAATTTTTCTATTATTTCTGAGTCTGATCAGAACTTCTGTCTGAATGTTTTCCAACAGAATTAAGTTTGCTGTATAAAAAGTCACCTTCTTTTTCACACAAGTAACAATCTGAAAGCAGAAATATTTTGGCCAACCTTCCTCCATGAGTTGTCTGAATTGTTCAGGCTGCTGTGGTACCTCACTGGACACATACTCCCTTATCCTCTGGCCCTAGTTCATATTGTCATACGGATAGCTACCCAATATACGTTTTCCAGGATGTGCTAAGGGTGGGGGAGTCCCTTGAAACATCCAGCTGCTTTCCCACTATGACAAGAATATACTGGAGTGGATGATGACCACCCTGGGAGCATCACTAGCAAGGGGAACAGAAATAGGAAGCAATCAAGTAGCATCACATTCAATGGAGGTACCAGAGCTACATTTCTCTCTCCTGTCATATCATTTCTACGTATTTCTTCAAGCAGTGTGATACTTCCAGTGGAAAATCTTAAGAGAAAATATTTTTTTTATTTCATTACTAGAAAAGAGATTTTCTGACTGGCTTTGTCTACTAACATAGCCATCTCAATTGTGCAGCTGGTACACACAGAGAAGTGATCAGAAATGACTATTCAATGTACAGCCACCTCCTTTCCCTCAGAAAAGAGAGGCAAACAGCTTGGAAAAATTAGACATCTGACCACACATTTAACTCGCATGCAGAAGCCCATTTCTTCAGGAAAATCTCATCTACAATTGGCAGCAGGCATTTATCACATTAAAAATTCTGCCTCGATCAATCAGACCAAGAAGACACAGAGGAAGTTCTCATGGCTCTCTCCCAGTGCCTTCCCAGATGGTAACCTGAGGTAGCAGGGTCTGGGGTCTAGCTGTTGAAAGAAAATCACAATCTTTTTCCTATGGATGAAGCTGATCTTGGCTTAATCTCTGCTCGTAAGAGGGCTGGTCACCAAATCAGTCACAAGAACGGATGTTACCCCTGCTCCATGACATGGCAAGTGTAACCATCAGTTCTTCCATGCTTTTCCTTTCCCACTCATGAAAAGAGCCACATACCAGTGTCAGTGTTTTCAAGAGTTAGTTGAGAGAGCTGCTAATCAGTGAAATCCCAGAAGTGACCATCTGGGCTAGCAGGGAGCAGCCTGCCAGGACCAGATGATGCAGTTTGAATGCTCTGCACACTTTATTTTCAGCTTGTGGCTTACAGAGTTGTGGACAGTCTCCTATAGTCCTGAGCTGACCTCACGTGGATGTTTTTAGCGGAAGAGAGATCAACTATTGTGGGAGACAGATTTTCTGGTGTCTCCCCACTGAGCAAACATGCCAGGGAAATGCTTGGTGGCCCCAGCAGCCGGGCTGGTGCAGCTTTCTTCCCCTTGGGAGGAAAAGAGTGCATAATTTATCTTGTACAAGGCAACTTCAATGCAGTATGCAGACCCCTTAGGAATTTAGAGCCTTGATGTGTCAATAGGATGAAAAAGGCAGACAAATCTCACATCTGACATTTTAAAAACAGCAATGTAAGCATCCACTACCTTTCCCATGCCATCAAAACCATAGCTGCCTGAAGATCTCACCAGTAAAAAGCCTACTTTCCTCTCACTCTGGCAGCTGCTTGGTCACTTCTTGTGTTGTTGCTGGCCCAAAAAAGCCCAGTCCCCAACAGCCATTTCTGCTTTTCACAACTCGCTCTATTTTCCAGCTGGCGGCTGAGGCCTGACAGGAGCTGTGCAAGCCTCACTGCCCCAGTTTCACTCCACTTTCAGTTCACCCTGCTTCACCAGTGCCAAAATCTGCAGGGGCACTGTAGATGGCTTAGAAGTGACTCAAAACCTTACATCTATCAAGCTTAGAATTATTGTTTCCAGTTGTGTTCCCTGAGCTACAGTGAAAATAATTTGGGGCTGAAAGGAAATACTTCCTTCTGAAAGATAAAGAATCACAACAGGGTTTATGTTTATGGTGCAAAAATGCCCTAAAAAAATAAAAGAAGACAAAATAAAACAATAAATCCCAATACATAAGATATACCCATCATTTAACATTTGCTCACATAAAAAATACAAGCTACTGCATTTCTCTAGGTATACAGAGTCTCACAAAAGGGTACTTCTGGTGCTGAGAAACCCACAGTTCAGATCAACTTTGGTGTAACTGGTCTTGCTTTGGGAACTACTTAGTCAGCTGAGGCTATAGGATATCCTCAGTTACAGCCTCTGTAGAGATCACCAAAGTCACACAACAGGAGGTTGCCAAAAGACATTCACCCCACTTCAGTACAGGACACACAGGCACCTGTGCTCACTCATGAAAAGGGAAGGAAATATGATGAAACAGCCCTTGCAACTTGACTATCCAGACCATAAAAGTGTCTGGCATAAAAACGACCAGCCATTCTTAAGAACAGTCTCCCAAGCAATGAAATTAATGAGAAAACTCTGGGTGGGTCTGAGGAAACTGTAGCATCCTACAATTAAGCAAAACACATCCTGAACCCTCACAAACACTAGGAACACACAATATCTTGTTCTCAGGTCTCAGACCTGCAGATGTTAATGCCAGCTTTCTAGATGCTTTTCCTGGTGTAGCAAAACCATGAACTTTGGGAAGCAGCCACTCAAAAACAAAATCATAAAATAACTCCAGACCCCATGCTGGCCTTGCAAATTCTTCAGTGCTTATTTCACCAAAGACTATGAGTACTTTGCAGTGCAGCCTTAGAAATAGATAAAGGAGTGATTTATGATGTGCATAGTAGTTCTCAGCTCTGGTGGAGTAATAAATGAACTAGCCCATTAAGGAAACAAAACCTGAATACATACCCACACAGGTGTGTCCTTTGTACAGCCCTGAGGGGAGTGCAGGGGGCGGTGGGTGATCTCCGTGGGGGACTGGGGAGGAAGAGGCAGCCTTCAGCAGAAGCAGGAGCCAGAGGATGCAGAATAAGTTAAGGAACATTTGCCTAGACCCCCTCATCCTACGGAAGGAAGAAAAGGAAGAAAGCATGTGGAAAGTGTGCACGTGAACTTGTATTCCCTTAATGCTCAGGGAGCATCCTGCATCCTTGTCTCTTTAACAGCTTAAGGAGAAACACAACTCCTGTGCCTATGTAGCTATATGTAGTGCAGGAACACACCTCTCCCCTCTCACGGGGTGCACAGAGGATCCTGCACCCACGTATTGCAGATTCTTTCCTAGCCCCTGCCCTTCCACACCCCTCAGCCCCTCTCAAGTCATTCGGGGGAGCTGCGCAGCCACCCACGACACCCCTGGTGAGTCCCACACATGTGGGCACCCCCTGACCAGGCTGAGAGGGTGCCCCTCAGGCCCGGGCCGCTCTCTGCACCCCCACGCGTCCCCACTGCCCCATTCACAGCTTTTCCCAACCTGCTGGCCTGGGACGACCAAGAGGGTTGCACGAACAGCTTTGGCTCAGCGCTCCTGTGTCTCCTGCAGTAGCAGCGCATGACTAACGACCTTAAACCACAGCAGCTGACGGAGCCACTCAGCATTAATAAGGCAAGACACTCCCCTGAAGAACTACTGTTGCAAAAAGAAAAAAACCAAACCACCTCACAAACCCTACCGCCACCCATAGCTTCTCTACCCTCCTCCGCAGATAAGAAAAAAATATATCTCTGGCTGCTTCTGTAAGATTTTTGACCAAAGTTTCTGTTCAGGAGGACGGGGCGAGAAAAATAAAAGACTCTACCTGGGACAGAGCAGCGGGGGTTGGGAGGGAGAGGGCACTGCAGCCATGGGGCTCCCACACAGGGGTTTTGCTGGGGCTTTAGTTCTGCTGGGGGGACGGAAGGCAGCTGCTGGCATAAGGGCAGCAGCAGGACCTGAACCCCTGTTCTCATCAGCTTTGAGCATGCTCATTTACAGCCTCCAGCTCCCTGCGAGACTTGAAAAATCCTGATCTTTTCGTACTTTAGCAGTCGTGCTGACTTAAAGTTTCCCTGTTATTTTTTTTTTGTGAATTCCCCCAGACAGGGCAGAAACCCATCACTCCCCAGCCTGAAGCAAAAGCAGAGAATAAACATGTTTAAATGACATTGCTTCAGAGGTGGAACACACCCAAACAGCTAAACCCCAGACAATGTGGATACAAGGACAGCTATAAGGATATGATGTAGAGCAGAGGATGTGGAGACTTAAACCACATCCCACCTCTGACATTTTTTCTAATGGTGGGGAAGTCTCTCACCCCCACAGAAGGCCATGGGTGCTCTTTCCTTTCCATTCCATGCCTGGCTCTTTCAGAAGTGGGAGGGCTGTCATCATGGGTTGCTAAAGGGCAATGAGGAATCTGTTCCATTTGGCATCCCTGCATGCTTCCTGGGCAAAATTAAAGGAGACTCATAAATGCTGTTCTAAAAGAAAAAATAGACAATATATTAAAATCAGTGATTCCCTGCCAAATCTTCAGACTTTCCTGCAGAACAAGATGACCGCACAAGGATCAGGTCAGCTTTAGTTTTTAATGTGGTTTTTTTGCAAGTAACTTCTTTTCTGTGGGAGACTGACCTATGACATCTTTAAAGACAGCCCTAGAAAGTTTCTCTCAACTCTGATAAGCAGAATTTGCGTTGTGATAATGATAATATAATTCAGTAGCTCTGAGGAAAAAAAAAAGAAAGAAAAAAAGACTGTTAAAAGCTTCAGTATGAATACAAATCACTGCATATATCTATTCTCAAAACCAAGCCATTGGCTTCAACATGTATGATTTTCTTCTAAAAATGAAAAAACCCACCCAAAATAGAGGTAATAGCTGTTGCCTGAATTTTGCAGACCCATTGCTGCTTATCATCCTCCCTATAGCTACCAATGTGAGTTTTCTTTTTTTTTAATAGCAGATAAACAAAAATCATAGTGCAAAGTGCCTTATCCATATGCCAATCCTACTGAAATCTGCAGGATGTTTTTCTTAACGCTGTAAGAACTTGCTATAAAAAGACACTGTGCTACAGTGACTGCAGCTCCATTAAACCCTTTTTAACACACATATCACTTGGTTCCCAATGACACTTTGAAGTCCTTTAAAATTCTGCATATTGGCTCATGAGCAGTTGCTGCAAAAGCAGAGAGCTAATAATAGGCAAGAAAAATCTTCCTAGGAGAGGTCTTTGAAATGGTTTTCTCTTTACATCTATAGCGAAATACAAATCTAAATAATGGCACTTATAAAGTATATAGATAGATCCCAAGCTGCTCCCCGGCATGTAAACCTGCAAAGGATACAGCTCTAGCTTGTAATCAGCTGTGTTATTTTCCTTAATTTCAGGCTGTGGAAAGAGTGGTGAGGTAACCCAAAATCGTGTAATACTGAGCTGATTTTCGCTATACCTTATGCATTAGTCAAGACCGTAAACCTATTAAAGAAAACCCCAAAGCTTTTAAAATATGCAGGGATTTGCATGCGTGGATTTAGAGGCCAGCTGGGAAGGTGAGACACACATACATGGTGTTAAATCTTTCTTCTTCCCACTCAAATCAGATAGCAAACCCTGCCTTTTGCCAAGTAGATTTTACATTACTTTCAAGACCCTAAGACAGCAAGACCTAGAGTTGTCTTGGTACAGCGGTGAAGGAGCACACGAGTGTCTCTTAATCTTAATAACTGCATGAATGATATTAATGGGAAGTAAAAAACATATTGGATCTGTCCCAAAGGAAAGGATTTAATCATAAATACTTCCTTTAGGCTTGTGTACAACGTCTAAACTGAGGAAGCAGACCTGTGACAAGGGTGACTCGGGAGATGCTGCCTACCTAGAAACAAAGAGTGTGGCAGCAGGAGCGATGGAGGACCAGAGCTCTGACCTCTGAAAGCGCCAGAAAATAGTGGTGAAGCTTGGGATGTTCCCTGCCTAAAAAAGTCTGGCAGGGTCACCATATAGCTTGCAAGCATATTTATCTCCCCAGCTCGCTTGTTTTTTCAGTGTGTTTGCAACCCAGGCTTGCACCAGGTCCATGGGAGTGTAGCTCAGGTGCTGATCTGCAACGAGGCTCCTGGGTCCCTGGGAAGGGTGGCAGTTCCAGGTGGAGCTGGTCAGGGCTATGACTGCCCAGGGGTGCCCCAAGGCCCTAATACTCTCCTGGAAGGAGCATGAGAACCAGATGGGCTACAGGAATGAACTCTGCAGAGATGAGAGTTGACTCTACAGAGATGGAGAAACCCCACCAAGTACCTGCCTGCAGCATTACTCACCAAAATACAGCTGAGAATGCCCCCAACATTTTACCTCCCTCCTGGTGTCCATGTGGCACTTCTGAAGCAGGGCTGAAGAGTGTGCAGAGCCAGAGGTGTGATGAGGACATCACCTCTTGCAGATGAGAAACCTGCAGTGCTATGGCAATGTCCCAGCTCCAAAGACACACAGGTCAGATTGATAGAGAGAAGATTACATAGGGGCGAGTTTTTCCAAGGCTGAATTTGGATTAGTCATAATAAATACATCAATAAAAAAATATGCACATACATATCATAACAGTCCTGCAACTGGGTCGGGGCAATCCCAAGTACAAATACAGGCTGGGCAGAGGATGGATTGAGAGTAGCCCTGAAGAGAAGGGCTTGGGGGTGTTGATGGATGAGAAGCTCAATAACAGCCAGCAGTGTGCAATTGCATCCCAGAAAACCAGCTGTACCGTGGGTTGCATCAAAAGAAGTGTGGCCAGTAGGTTGAGGGAGAGGACTCTGACCCTCTACTCCACTCTCATGAGAACTCACCTGGAGTGCTGTGTCCAGCTGTGGAGTCCTCAGCAAAGGAACAACATGGGTCTGTCAGAGAGAGTCCAGAGAAGGGTCACAAAGATTATCAGAGGGCTGGAACACCTCCCCTTTGTCCAGCCTAGAGAAGAGAAGGTTCTGGGAAGACCTTGTAGCAGCCTTCCAGTACTTAAAAGGGGCCAACAAGAAAGCTGAGAACGGGCTCTTTACCAGGGAGTGCAGTGATAGGATGAGGGGCAATGGTTTTCAGCTGAAAGAGCAGAGATTTAGATTAGATATTAGGAAGAAATTTATTAGATATTAGGAAGAAGTTTCCCAGAGAAGTTGTGAATGTGCCATCCCTGGAAGTGTTTAAGGCCAGATTGGATGAAGATTTTAGCAACCGGGTCTAGTGGGAGGTGTCCCTGCCTGTGACAAGGGTGTTGGAACTGGATGACCTTTAAGGTCCCTTCCAAACCAAACCATTCTATGATTCTATGATCATATACACCTCCCTGCACAGACTGCTTCTTCCTTCCAAGGGAATGGTGTGACCTGCATCTCCCCCCATTCAGCACACAGACAAGGAGGGATGTACGTTCTCTGTAGGGTTTCAGTAAAACACTATCGTGAAGGAAAGTCCTGCAGCTCTCTGCAGTTTGCTCTCAGGATGCCTGAACATGCGGAGGAAATTGCTCGTCTCATCCTGCTTGATGCACAAGATTATTACATTCTTGCAGTTTATGTTTCTGAGGGAATTTTGCCACACATGAGGGTCCGCAGAGCTAAATGCTGGTTACCTTCTTCCCACACACAGGCCAGTAATAACTGTAATGCATGTGGAACTTACCACTTAGGAGAGGGCTTTATTTGGGGATCACCAGAGAGGGCTGCAGGGGCTAATGGACTGTGATGTGCCCCACTTGGTAACTCCCAACTCAGGTTCTCCAGCTGTACCCTCAAACTTCAGTCAATTTAGGCTGAGCTGAGAGAAATTTGCACAGATGTGTGGCTGCCAAAAACCTGAGACAAAGCAGATGAAGCCGAGCAGAACCTAACCTGAATTTCCACGAAGACAGAGCAGATGGCAGCAAGGTACATACATAGCTAGTGAAGAAAGACAATTCCCATGGCTGATCCCAAGAGAAGGAGTGTGGTTGCTGGGGTTTGAAGGATCCACAACACTCCTTCATTTGCTATATTTTCGTATTAGTTCCTGACACCTAATGTGCACTGTCTTGGAAGGGTGGTGGTGAGAAATAATCTTGGGAAGAGGTAAGGTTTCAGTCTCCACTGTTGCCTCCCCTGGTAAAAATGTAGCGGAATTGAGTTAGGGTTTCTGATTTTCTGAACAAGGGCTTAAACACAATTTAAGAGTCACCTTTTCCCCAAAAGGGACACTTTCATATGATTACTACTAGAAATGCGAAATGAGATGCAAGGTTGGAGTTATTCTCAATGCTACTTTCTACAATGAATCCCTAAAGACCTGTTTGTGCATATAGCAAATACATTAAAAAAAGCCTTTGAAAAGAAAAGAGAATGGAGAATACTTTCATGAAGTCCCAGAACAGGACATATAATTATCTGTCAGGATTAGGGACCACTTGCCTGAAAAAAAGAGAGGCACTCCCTTGAAATAAGGAATAGTCATCTGATGAAGGAGATCAGCTGGCAGTAGATATTTACTTATTCTGTCCAAGTCAATGTACTTTTTTTTGTTTTACTGTTTGGTTAGATTTCTGTTACATATTTATTTTTAAGATCTATGCCTTTTTTTCCTTCTTTGTCATATTCATGTACGCATTTTTATGATGATTAAATGTTATCTTGGAAGATGTTCTCTCCCCGTCTCTTTCTTCTTTGTGTTGTTCAGTTCTTAAGGGAATAGACATAAGCCTTGTATTTTTGTGTCTGGAGAGATAAAACCTGCAGGAAGAAGCCTTTAGAACAAAGATCCTCTCAGTCCCTTTTCTTCCTTTTATTTTCAAAACATTGTCCTTTGTGCCCTTTGAGCCCTTTGACTCTGAAGTTCCCACTGGTTCATTCATTGGTTATTTTTCATTATGGCTCTCCAAATTTCTCTGACTGTCATAATCATCTCTGCAGTTGGTGCATTATCACTGGCACGGATGAACATTTCCGAAGCCCCATGTGGATTTGCTACTGCACCACAGCCAACTGAGTCATTCCCTCTGCCCCAGTTTCCTTATCAGTTTCTGCTTGCAGTTCAAGTTATGCATCTATTTCAGACTCCCTCCATCTCATTGTCATTCAAAGCTGCAAAGAAAGCATTTAAACCAGTATTTTCCTTCACTCGTGTCTGAAAATTTGTTCCAATCTGTTGCCAAGCTGTAGCTGAGATGATTGTCCTTTATTCTGCAACCTTTAATGAAATTAACTGTCTCAGCTTCCAAGAGCCATTATTATCTGTGCTCTTGGAAATGTAGATCACTGACTTACTTCAATTTTGAGTATAACAAGGTGTGCGAACAAGACTCTCAGGGCTTTCAAACAGGGTACCCGTGAAAAATACAGCTGTGTTATTGGCAAGGCAGTACATTTCATTAGTTGATTGGGTGTAATGCAGAAAAAAACCCCTAGCTGTTGTGATCTTACTGCATGCAGATGACCCTATAAATCCAGAAGTAATCTTACCAACACAGGTTTTGCAGTTTGAGTTGGGTAGGCACAATTGTGGGTCTTCTTGAATCTCAAGAACACCTAATTTTTTGCTTTTATCTAGACAAAATAAACAACTCTGGCCATTAAGGAGCAAAAAGATGTGGCAATATTACTGAGAAAGGACTAATTATAAAGACTTAGTTAGAGTCCTTAGATAAAAGAGTCATTCAGAGGCAGCTGTAAATACATGTCAGTAAGCCTGGGCCGGACTCTGTGCTGCCCTATAGTTTGGGTATTCATTTAAATACCGAACAAGTAAAAGCCAAGCATTACCAACTCAGTGTGATGGCGTTTTTCTCCAATTATTACCTTGCCATAAATAGTTAGTAGCCTGCTAGGCAAGCCAAAATCCAGTCTACTGCATCGATCCCTGCAGAGCTATTGCTGTTGCATTAGGTTTTGTCAGAAATATAACGCCCTGTTAGACTGTTTCAGCGCTGATTGAAGCAGTGGTGAAGGAGAAAAAGCTTGCCCCAGATGCTGTCAGGTTGTAAGTGTTTACAAGGAAAACACTATGACATTAAATGAGAAGAAAAATAAATGTTTGATTACGTTTGTTCCATTTGATCTTTCCTCTGGTAATGTAAATAAAAGAAATGCGGCTCAACAGCCTCTTGATCTCAACACAAAACACATTCCAGTAAAAGATAATTTTTCTCAGTGTTTGGGTTAGGGAACAGTGGTAAACGTCATTGGAGGCATTTTTAGCACATACTAAAGTTCACAAGATTCTTTAAATGCATTTTTTGAGGCTCATACTGGGACTTCTATGCTCAGAAATGGGACCAGTACATCATACCTACTGTTCATGGCACTTCACGTTTCAATAATAGGATGTGGGATTTTTTTTCACTCTTTTCAAAGAGCTGTTTTCACTGATTTCCTTCAATAATAAAAGACCTGCAGGTGAGCTGGACAGTTTCCATCAGCAAAATGGCCCTGCAGAGATAGCATCCATCATCCATAGATGAATATGCAGAGGCAATGCAAGCTGATTTTTCAAATATTAATTAAGCAAGTCACTGTTCAGTCAGCCATGTACAGTGTATTCATGTTCTATGGGGAAGTCAGGCTGTATGAAAGTACTCAAAGCACTATATATTCACTGACTCAAACAAGCTGAGGTTACAGTCAGTAAAGATTGCATTGACCTCACTGATATTCTGGTCTTTTACAGACAAGCCAGACTCAGACATGAGGTCAGCACTTACACTTGATCTTTCAGATCTCTCGCTGAGAATTCATGGAGGGGTTATTCGCACTTGTCTGTCTTTTCACTTGCAGCAGATTTTATGTTAATGTCTGACGTGGATCGTTTAATCTTGCATATATATGAGAAGAGGATATGGGCAGCTGGTTTTAATTACCAGCATTTGTAGTCACCTTACCATAAAACAGAAATGTGCCTCTCCAAAATAGCTTTGCATTCAGAAAGCCTTTCGGCCTTTTTTCTGCTTCCTTACCCTGGCTGGACATCCCCCGGATTTATCTCTTCTTGGCTTCAGACTCAGTGCTCTGTTTTCTTTTTTTTTTTTCTGGATCATTCCAAAATTAGGACATCAGAGAAAATACTTGGTTAAAGACAACTTGTTCAGGCTTGTTCTGGGGGATGTGGTAAGGAGAGTGGCTGGGGCTCAATGCAAATCTGATGAGTTAATTCATCCCAAAAGAGTACTGGATCTGAAGAAGGCAGGCGTGACTCCTGCCATCACAATGAGGAATGACCCCTTGAGGATCAAACCCAGCAGCACAAGGGCCACCAAACTGTAAGCAAGGCAGAAAGCAGGCACCGCATCATATTTTTTCTCCACTCTAGCTTTCCCCTGAAGATGGGATATTTCCACCTGGTCTGTGGGCCCTGTGCACACGTAGGAGTCATTAAATCATCCATCATGATGCTGTCCTTTGTGTGCAGTGCGATGACTGCCTGACTGACTCCCTTGCTCATTATTAGCCTTCTGCGATCCTTTTCAGCCAATTCAATGAAATAAAATAGCATTTCAGATAAATGTTCACTTGCTTATAATATCTTTCTGATACCTTTCTGCTCTCGCTCTAGCTGCATAAAAAAGAACTGTAATATCTTTCAATGAGTTGCTGAATCCTTTTTGAACCCCAATATGAGTTCGGCACAAGGTGTAATAAAAAGGAGGGGTATAGGCATCTGCATTAGCAAGGTTTAGCCAACTAAATTGTTCAGACAAAATGAGCAGGCAGTCTTCTGCCTTGCAAATCAATCCGTCTGCCATGATAAAGTGTTCCAAAGCTGTTGATACTGGACCCAGTTCCTTTTTCTGCAAAGATATGCCCACAGTCACAAAAAAAATTGTGGTTCAGGCTTTATCTGACCGAGGAAAACTCAGGATTTTACTGAAGCGTGACACCGAGGCAGTATCTATCTCCCTCATCTTCCTGGCTTAGAAAACAAATTAAAACTGGAGGTTTTGTGCATTATTTCTCCCAATTACTTGTTCACCACCATTCATCCTTTAGACTCACTTTTTATGTATATTTAAAGTAACAACAAAATTCGAAGGTGTTTAATAACATCTAGTAAAACTCCTTTCCCTCATTGGAGTAATTTCTCAAAATAAAAATACCTGAGTAAACACTATGTCCAGAAGACCAACAAAGTGGGAACTGAATGACCTTCCTTCTGTGAACTTCACCACCCTAAGGAAAAGTGAGTGTCTCCATGGCTTCTGGAAGCATGAATAATTGAAAATGCATATTGGGACCCCAACAAATTGGCATGCTCAGTGTCACAAAAAGGTGCCAGGCAGACTCCCCAGCAGCAGGTCTGTCACTCTTGTCTAAATTCCCATCATATAAAGCCAAGGAAGAAAACAAGCATATTCTGAAGATCCCTGGGTCCTAATTTGAACACAAACCAGCAGCCCCTTCTAGCTGTGATCAGACACAAAGAAATATTTTCTAGGATGCAGAAATGATAATAATTACATAGCTGAGTACATCCAAATCTATGCTGTGCATATCAGAAACATCTCTATTTGTAGTCTATGGTTGCACTTCTTCCTGTGCAGAGGTGATGCTGCAGGTTCCCGGTGGGAAATTTGAATAATCTTGCCTCTGAACAATACAGCAATAGTGGTGTTGTAATAGTCCAGATAAAAGATAATGTGAGAGGTAGGGAATTTCATTTTGTTTTAGGAGTTGGGCAGGCAGTAGAACAAAATTTGGTTTGAACTGGGGCAGACGTGAGCGCGGAGTATAGGAACGTGTCCCGTTAGCATGGCTGGGGTTAACACCAAGAAGGGTAAGCCTGGGAGCCCTCCTAGCCACAATAAAGTTATTTATGCATCTCTCCAGTGATCTGGGTATCTAGATCTCACCTGTGTTTTTCTTCTGCCCAGAACTTCTCCCTTTTCACACTCAGTAGACCTCTGTAGCCGAATACCTGCCTTCAGAGTCCTCCAGAAAGGAAGTCTCCTGCCCCAAAGCTCTGAGTGGAAACTCTGAAATTAAGAAAGGTTAAGAAATTTTAATGATCTCATGTTGCAAGTTCCTGGGTGCTTAGTGATGGGAAAGTGAGAAGAGATAGGAAAGACACAGACAGTCATGTTCCTGCCCAGAAATGACCATCTGTGTTTCAGTGTCTCAAGTGTTTGGTTCTCTGATGCCCTCCTGACGGCTGGGTTTTGGCAAATGCTTAGCACTGACCTTCTGAAAATCAAATCCCAGTGAAGTCTTTCAAGATGAGCAGCTGAAACCCAGAAACATTGCTGTGACAAAAGTTGTATACAGAGATTAGGAACTATTTGATGCCAAATAGGTACAGGAACGTTGCCCAGGTTTATTTAGGATACAAAGCGTCCTAAATATCCGAGTACAAAGAAACTATTTCTTTTCTCTGAAGCTGGTGTCATTTTAAACCCTTCAAAACTAGAGAACATGTGCCCTACATGTATTTCATGCATCACACTATATTAGGCAATAATTTGTGATGCAAAAATCCATAATTCATGTGTCTTCATAATTCCTTTTCTTTAATCTAGCGGTTGCTTTTGATGACTAGTATAAATAACTACAGTCACCACAGATGAAGGTAAGAAGTAACTTTTATCTGAAACTCTCTGGCTATATTTATCAGGCAACCGCTTGTGTTTTCAGAGAGGTGACACAATCCTGCTCCTGCCAAGAATGCTGACTGCATCATGGGCTCCCGAACTCCTACTTTGCCTAGAATGATAACCTTGGTGCCTCCCTAAAACCCTGAAGGGGATCCACATCACTAAATGGCTCCCCTAGCATGGTGGGTTTATTTTCTGTAGAGGATACTAAACACCTCTACCTGGGATACAGGAGGGAGGAAGATCTGGACCACAACGACTCCTCCAAGTTTAGCTGTATCTAACAGGAGAGCATCAAGAGACAAAGTCAGAGGTGCATTCCCTTTCCCTAGAGGTGCAGGCTTTTTGGCTTGTCTCCTATAGCACTGCTGTCAAGCTGCTGTTCAGGCTCTCTGAACGTGGTTTATACTCCTCCCAGTGCAGGTTGTGAGCAAGCAGGCCATAGGGGAGTGCACTGAAACACCAGAAAAGCTTACCTAAGGGTGGGTGTTCACGGTACTCAGGTTAAAATGAATCATTCTCTTCTTCTCAGCAAGAGCAAGTGAAACACACTGTGAATATGTGTGGTTTGAAGTGCTATTTTGGATTTGCAATAGGAAGGATAGCCAGCAAGATTTCCAGTTGTGCCCTTTCTCCAAAATATGACAAATTTTAAACCACTGCACTGTCTCTCTGTGCCAGCCAGCCAGGGGCACCCATGTCCAAAGCTTCACCTCACATCATAGCTCATCATAACTACCATTAGGGCAGTTCTGAGAGAAAGTAACCCCTCCAACAGAAGTCGCTAACTGCATTTGCCCTAATGGTTCATTTTCCCATATGCAGGTAGCTAAGGCTTTCCTAATTTCTTAAAGGTGCTGGCTTTGGTTTGGGGACACTTGGGACGTAATACAGAGCAATACTGCTGCAACATAAATATGTGCTTTCAGCAATTTTAGAGGTGGACATGAGACAGGTAGTATTACTGTCTGGTTTTGCCAGAGGAGGACTCCATGTATACGCATGCGTGCACACACAGTGAATACATCTAGGGAGAAAAGACTTCTATCTGGAAAGACATTACTTCCCTCACATTTACAGGGAGAAGAAAAAAAAAAAAAGCAAATTCTTGACTAAAGAAAAAAGATGTCATCTGTTAGTTTATCTATCTGCAATAGTTAATCGAAAGGCTTTCGTGGGGTTTTTGGCACCTCCACAATATAAGGGGAAGGAAAAATTCAATAAGTATTCAAAAGGACAATTAATCTTGTAATGTTTTATTGCACATTTCAAGGAGCAGGCTTTCAGTTTGAGGGGCTTGAAAGGATTGGTCTCCTTCAATTTTAAAAGTTCATTTTGGTGCTAATAAGTAAATGTCATTTTCATGGCTCCTTGTACTTCTATCTCAACCACTAGATAGATGACTATAAATAAACATGTTTGTTTACCTCAGGCACTGCCCTGAGGCACTTTGTTATCCATCCCAAAGCACAGCAGTCATGGCAGAGGTGTGTGGCACTGGATCAGGGCATCGGCTCCTCCAACAACTATCTTTGCCGAGGTTTGCTGGGCTTGCTCCTGAGAGGGATTGTGTCCCCAGGTGGAAGAGGCAGTTATCCCTGCAGACAAGCTGTGTGTGCAGCGGTGGAAGGACTCTGCCTGGATATGTGCTCATCCCAGCCTGCAACAGAGATGTTAAGCAGCAGAACAAGCTAGGGAGCTGCAATCTCAGTAGGTCAAGTGCTGATTGTTACTGCTCATTTTAAAATATTGCCTGATTGTTTGGGTATGTTGCTTCTTTTGTGATTCAGCCACAAGTGGGAAAGGTGCTGTGACCCATTGAATGCCTTATCCATCTCTGCTACTGGTCTCACCTTCCGCGGACAGCAGGGACTGCTGAACCCCTACTTGTGTTTCCACTGCTCAGTCCCTCAGCCTAACAGGTGTAACCCAGCGCTGTGGTACTGCCTGAAAGAGAGGGAAAAGATCACAATGTAGCTCCTGTCCACATAGTGAATGTGCACACATTTGATAGGATTGTCCCTGGGACTAATTGTCTCCTGCATTAGAAGCAGGCTGGTCACTGCAATGGCCCTGGGGACATCAAGCTGAAAGAGCAGTTGACATGGACCAGCTGAAGCCTTTGCTGAAAGGCCATGACTCTGCCTCTCCTGGTGAGAAGGACGATTCATCCTTTGCATCCTCAAGCTGCAAAATCCCCTGCTCCTCCTGACATTGTTTTTTCCCATCTTCTTCAAGACGGTGCAGTCACCCATGGATGAAATCAAGCATGCAGCCATCCCTAGAAGGTGAATTGTGGCTGAGCTGAATCTGCAGCACTGATGAGAAACAAATGCCACGTATTAGCTCCAGCAGGGAAAAACAAGCAGAGCCTTCCAAATGCCCTTGCTGCTTATATTGCAGCACAAGACGCAGTAACTCCCCTCTGCTGGGGAACTGGAAAGCTGCGTGCCTCACCAAAGTCTGCTCACACCCTGCAGGATCAGGCCATAGACTGCATATAAATCAGTTACAGATGCTTGATTTAAGAGAATTAATTAACAAGACCTTCCCATCCCCTGGAGGTTCAGACCACAATGAAGCAGGTAGGGTACAGGCCAACATGAAAGACTATTAATCCTGCATTTGTCCCAAGTGTGACAGGCTGCTGGGAGCTATTCTTTGTGCTCATACCAGGGGGGATCGCCAGGACAGAACAGACCTTATTCTCCCTGTTTGCAGGGAACGACTCATGAAAGAGATTAAATTTCCTGATGCCATCACTAAATCCCAGGATCCTCCTTAGGAGTTATTCAGCACCTGCCACTCCAGTCACACATACCTGTTTTATCATACTCACATCTACCTCTGTCTTTAAGAGAAGAATATTTATTATCTTCATTGCAACAGTAGAATCAAAGCCTTTGTTACTTTATGCAGTTCTTTTTTTTTTTTGAAGATAAGCATACCTATCTCCCAAAAGATTAACTTCTGTTTCTCATTCAAGGATTTTTCAGGAATAAATTACAGCCTGACTTAAATCCTCACCATAGCAGTAAGGGAAACAACATTTAACATCTTCAGCTGGGGTGTGGACATCCAAATATATCCTAAACCAAAGATTACTGGTGCTGCACTTCTAGCTTGTATTAGATAGCACTGCCATAGGGCTATAGGCTTGTCCAAGTTCAAAATGGTGGGAGGTGTAGCCTCTGCGTTTACCAGCCAGGGTGTGCTGGAAGAAGACATTATGCGTAACAAACTGGCTGGGAGACAGGGATGGTCTCTATCAGTGAGCTTAAGAAGCTGGGAAAATGCAAAGAAGGCTGGTGGAAACAGACCTTCACTGACAGGTTCAAGAGCCTGGAAAATGCCTTTTTAGTGTGCTTATGTGGCAGCAAGAGAATTACGAGTCCATTAACAAATGGGGAATACCTACAAATTCCCATCTCACTGTACCGTGATTTTTTCCTTTTTCAATACAAAGTATAAAATTGTGCTCCTACAGCATTCTGGGTTCCCTGATATTCCATTAGTAAGACAAGACGGTCTCAGCACCACTAAGCTACTAATTTCCATCAGGAACTTGGCTAACCCAGCAGTTACAGATATGTCTTCCTTTTCTTTATAACATGAGAAGTGCAGCTTCAGCCTCATCCAGAAATGCTGTGGCCTGAAGGAGACACCTTTGGGCTCGTGGACCAGACACGGAACGTGTGGGGCTTGTACACTGTGGGGGTGCTGATGGCAGTGGGAACTACTTGCTCCCCCGGGATGACTTTCCTAGACAGCAGCCCCATTGAGCAGCATGAGTAGGGAGTCATCAGGCACCTGGGGATGGCTCCCATGAGGCAAAGTCACTTTTCTTCAGCCCTCACAGAGGAATTAGTGCACCAGACAGATGGTGCACAGCCACTCAAACCACCTTCCCCGAGCACCCCTCCAGTAAGGCACTGTGCTAACTCCTCAACACCTTTGCTCAGGGTTAGAAGGGGGGAGGAGTTTTAAAAGGCCCTGCAGTGCTGTTGTACCGGTACCCCTGCAAAACTCAGCATCAAAGGTCTATCAAGCCTCATCCAAAAAAGGAGAAACAAGCAGTTTCCCTCCTCCTCCACCTCCTGCCTTCTTGATGGGGTTCCTCTTCGTTGCATAAAACTCTGGGAAACCGCACTGTGGAAAGCACTAGAAAATTGCAGGCACCAATTCCCTGCTGGTGAGGGCTTGCCTGGCAATGTAGGTGCTTGCTGTCTGTCCTGGGGTAGATGGGACATCTTCCAAGGAGACCATCAAGTGCAAGTCAGTGCTCAGCTCCAGGTTGGCCACAGTGCCACTGCTGGCTGTGTTTAATTTCTTTACTCTGCATGAAGAAAGTTATTAAACGCACAACGCTTTCTTTCTTTTTCCAGCCCAGGTGATCTGAATGAATACTTGTCAGTCTCTTGACTAACCAGCTTAAATCAGGAACCTGCCTTCAGAAGGCCATCACTGAAAAGCCTACTGAAAATAGGGAACTCAAAAGTGGCTGTGGTTTGATTAAAACCAAACCAATTAAGGCAATTGCTATTTGCTTTCCTTTTTTTTTCCTGCAAGTACAGTTTTGATTCATAGCTGCCACCACTCCTTCATACGCTACAAAAGTTGGGGGCTTGGATTGCATTTTTCATCAAATCAGCTTGCCAGAAATGTAAAATGTGAAAATACTGCAATTCATTCTGTGCAAGTTACTGTTAATGGACTTGTTAGGCGTATCTTTTACTGCAGGTCAGCTGTAGGGGCAAGTGGGATGGTTTTCCTCAGAAAATGTAGGCTTGGTGATGGAGGTTCTGGACCAGAATTTCTGATTAGGGGAGAGTACACAGACTGCTGCAATTGTCTTCTTTTCTGGGGGGAAAAAAAAAAAGAAAAAAGGAGAAAAAAGACTCATAATTTCTAATAGAAAGTGAAAATTTTTAAGAAAACACACTTTTTTTTTCAGTTACAAATTTCTATGGCACTATAAATCTTAGGACTGAAAAGAAGCCCTGAAATACTAATTGTTACAGAAGGAGAACCATGATCCATGGCTGTCTGAAAATCATGTGAGCAGCCAGTTTCAGCCACTTTAACTTCTCGATTTCCTTTCCCAAATCAGCAATTCATCTAAATTCACAGATTTTGTGTGCATGGTAATTTTCATTCACTGGTATTTTCTGATGGGAGATTGTTCCACCACTCCTTTCTTGGCCAGTTCAGTGCTCCTCTCCTTGCACTGTTTCTTCCAGTGGATTCAAGGTGATGGAAGCACAGTCTTGCAGGACATCCATGGCAACGGGGCACTTCTACAGTGCGTAATAACCATGATGAAAAATAACAATAAAAATCTAAAATAAAGCCTTAGAAAGGCTGCTTTGTCTTGTGCAATACTTTTTTTTCTGGTCCTCACTGCCCCATATCCCCCACAGCTCAGGAGTTTGGTTGCTGCCTGCTCTTTCTTGTCATTCTTTTTGTCTGAGCATGGCTGCAGGTATAGGGTATTTTTGATGGTGAGGTTTGTGTTGCCCCAACCTCCTCTCTCCACGCCCCCTCCCATGCAGCCCTGCTAACCTGCCAGCCTCCATCAGGATGTTCTCAGCTCTGATTTCCTCCATCCGCTCTCCCCTCAATGCTGCCCACTGGAGCAACTGAGATTGCCCGGCTGTGAACCTGCTAGTTTCAGCCTGGTTTTCTGGGGAAATGGATCTGAGGCACTTGTACCCTGTGTGTGCGTGCATGTGCCTGTGAGCTTCAGATTTGACGAGAAGCTGGAGTCTTGGAAATGGTAAGCTCTTACAGGTTTTACGAAGATCAGCGTGGAGGAGTCAGTAAAGGTCTTCATTGGAGGAAAATCTTGGGCTAAAAACAGTCTTACTGGATGCTGGAGAAGCCATCCACAAGCCAGCTCATTTTAATGCCTCAACTTCAGTTTTCAGTGATCCTCGAATCATAGCAGAACCCAGAGAGCCAAGCACATGAGACAGATGTTGACGTGAAAGCTGGATTGCTTAGATTGCACTCAGGCCACCTGTGGTCAGTGAAACCGTGGGTAGGTGTAAGGTATCACTGCACCCACCCTGGGCTGGGGATGCAAAGGGGGAAGCCAGGGCTTTGAGAAAGGTCAGAGACTGACAGAGGGTAGAGTCTGACAGAGGGTATCGTGAGTCAAGCAATATGTGCAGAGGGACCGGTGAGGGTGAAAAACAGTTGAAATAATCCTACTGGCACTCTTTAAATGTCATACTCCTGGCAGAGAAACCTTTCACATGTTTCCCTGCTTGCATCTCCAAGATTTTCAAATGCACCAGGCTTCTGCTGCTGGGGGGGAAGAGGGGAGCTGTGCCCTGGGAAAACCCTGTGGGAAAGAAGCAAGCTCTCAGAAGCTTTGCACTATGCATCGGGCCCAAATCATTGGTGTCCTTATTTTAAACATTTACGGAAACCTTTTTTTTTTGAGGCCTGGCAGATTCCTACATTACTTTTCCTGACTTCCTCAAAAATTACCCTGACACCACAAACTTCCTGCTAATTGGCAGGGAATGATGTCCCACAGGGTCAGCCTCCCACCTACTCATGGCCTGCCAGTGGGACAGCAAAGGTCTCCAGAGGGGTTTCACTCCTTGGGGGAGGTGGGTGGGAAGGGCATATTAAATTTGAGGCATTTCAAGAAAAACTGATCGGATACTTACCTACCTCATAAAAAAGCCCACTGCCTATCATTAAGTAAAAGACAACCATCCTCCCTCCCCCTCACAACAACCCAGAGGAGTCTCAAAACATAATCAGTTTAGGCTGAACACCACGTTGCCTACAAGATTAAAATTAGACTCACGACGTTTCATCAAGGGAGAGTTTAACTGCAGTGCTCAATCAGGCTGCAAAATCCTCTAATGACAGTTGAAATAAAGTCATTCAAGACACATCTTTAAGTGTCACAGGAAAGAAAGCCTACCCTTGGCTACACACCTTGGCAAAATTACATTAGGCATCTCTTTTCCCTCCCACCCTCTACATGCACTGCTGTCTTATGGCCATACCCTCCTCAGGCTGAAACTGCTTGGAACAGGCAGCACTGGGGTCCACCAGCTTTCTGACTGTCACATAGGTCACATCTTATAGGAAATGTTCTACAAACAAGAGGCAAATAGAATGAGAGAAGTTTTGGGTGAGCCTCCCAATATGAGGAGTTTTGTTTGGTTTCTCCAAGACAGTGTAAAACCACAACAAAACCGCAACAGGTACTGTTCGCCACATGGCACCTCCAGCAAGGTGACTGCAGTACATCTGAGTAATTCTCTGTTGAAAAAACATGTAAGTTCTGAAAACTCTTCCAATCTCAACTTCTCCACTTGGAGAAGGATGATTAATGAAATGTTTCCTTTTCCTATGCGTGTCCCTGCAAGTTAAGCATCACCAGACCAGCTCCGCTCTTCAAGGCCTCCAGCTAGAAGTGAAAATAAGATGTAAATACATGCTACTAAATTAGTTTGAAACTGTCTCCAGTTCTTTTTTAACCTTGCCTTTGTGAGGCTGCCGTAGGACAGCACTCCCTGAATCCGAACTTTGAAATCACTTTGCTACAAAAATACATGACTCTTTCAACATCCATTTTATGCCTGGTCCTGCCCTAACAAACTTGTGCTTTTGACACCACTCTCCTTTCAAGCTTCAGCCTGGTTTCATACAACAAGGAGTTCCTCTTTCAATCCTTTTACCTCTACTTAAGTCGCAGAGATGCATGAAGCAGCTGGAGAGACATTCAATAATCCATCAGATGGCATCTTGTTCACCCTTCTGAAGCAACCATAGGTACCCAATCCAATTACACATCAGGCAGAAAAGTCATTACTTGCATTGCCTCCAAGCATGAGGAAAAATTCAGTAACAGGTAAAATTGCCTTTTTTTCCTCACACAGGCCCGAATCCAGCTAGTGCCATGAACACACACTTAAATTTATCAAACTGAAAGCAAGCTTTTTCTGCTGCATGGGGATAGATGTGAGTGCTTTGTTAATCAGGGAACTTGTGTAAACCATGTGGATGTTTAATATTGAAATACAATTATCATCTAGGGAGGGAGAGAACACTGAGCGAGTCTTGTTCTGATTCAGCAAGCTCTGGGGAAAGTGATGACGGCTCAGCCAGCGGTAAGTGACAAAACCCCTGTCCTATAGATGCCTTCTAAAGTTTGCAGGGATTTTACCCTCAGCAGTACACAGAGGTTGTGGAACTGTGCTTGAAGGGGAAAAGGGAAATCCTTTTCACTTCCAGCTCCTTGATGCTGCTGTAAGGGGAAGGGCTCTTTTCTTATGTCAATTGCTTAGTATTGCAGGCTTGCTTCTGGCAGCGAAGATATCCTGAGGTCAGTAAGAGCTAGATTTATTTTTTTTTAAAGAAGAACGAAACAAGAAGGGGGTAAAATCTTGCATTCATCTTATTACACTCCTTAGATGAATGACTTTCACATGACAGTGAAGCTAATGGCATTCACTTGTCAGTGCAGCAGCAGCAATAAAAGAGAGAAAGGGAGGATATGACAGTAAAAGACTGTCTTAATCCCAACATCTTCCATTCTGGTTATTGCTCAGGGTTAACAGTTTTCACTGCTGTAGAGGTAGGTTCATCAGAGCCAGCTGCGATCATAGCAGTTGAATGTGATGACAAGAACTCAAAAATGAGACTGGTGTTCAGAGGTATTTCTAGTTTCTCCTACCTTTCACGCTCCTCTCTTCTAAGAGCTGTTCAGTGGCCAGAGCCTGTGTGATGGTAGCTGCTGGGCTTCCATACAAGCTCTCACATTCCTGCACATACCTGACGTGCCTGTATTGCAGGAGATTACTGATGGGAGAGAAATGTTGGTAACAAGTGCCCTGGGCAAGCAAAATGCAATCCTGTGTAGGGTGTGAAGACATGAGAGGATTTCACAAATGAAGTAATCAGGATCTTGCATGGTCATTTTGCAACCCCGAAGACAGTCATCACCTACGTGCCTCTTTGCAGAAGAATGCTATTTTTCCTGCAAGTTGTAAAGTTTAATAAAGGAGTTTTCCACAATGAAAAAGGAATTGCTTCTGAAAAGCAGTAATAAAAGCCCAGAGAGTGCAAGCTCTTGCTCTGACAGATAGGATTACTTAGCATTGCTGCTCTTCTCCTTGTCCTTACAAGTAGGGCAAGCAGTTGACTTGAAAAAATACACATTTTTCTTGATTCAAATTTTCTGGTAAAAGAACACATTCATTTTCAAATGCAAAGTGATTTCAAAAACAGAAGCTAAAATTAGACTGATTATTTTTTTTGTCCTCTCTCCCCTTTCTGGGTTTTACAAGCAATTACTCAATGTTTTGAAATTATACAAGAAACTTCAATACCAATTTTTTTTCTCCTGCTGCAGCTCCTTGAACATGAAGCCTTAAAAGCTTTTCCAGAACACAAAACAGCGTGAGCAAATGAATTTGCCATTTTCATTCTCATTTTTTTTAAATGAATGGGAAACAGCAGGATACTTGTTCATCATTAAACACTGTTTTTTTAATTTCATAATGGTGAAGTGAATCTGTATGACAGCTCTTGAAACTGAAGGCAGGATTCTTGTTTGCACCAAGGCACTTTGCGTTGCCGTGAGAGCGCTTTTGCATCTCTCAGGCCTCCTCTTTCTTATGGCAAGGTAGGACATGTGGGGGTAGACAAATTTAGCAGGTCTGCTCATGCAAACATCCCACATGATGCACAACCCATACAAAATGCTGGGCTGTGCGAGGAGATGGGGATCCTGTAAGGCAGGGCTGCAGAAGGTATTGAGCTAGAGCCACACGGCAATGCCACAGCACCTGGCTGGAGCCTCGCAGTCAGTCTGTGTCTGTCCTGGGGAGTCCCAGGGCAGAAGGGAGGCTGTTCTTCACCTCCTTGCACAAGGCCTGTGGGGGTGTAAGAAAAGAGCCAGCTGCCAGTGCTCCACGTTTGGCAGCCCCACATTGCCTGAGTGGCGTCAGTATACCTCGGTGTAAGGCAGATGAGCATGAGGTGTTGCTAAAAACATTGTGCTGGGTTGCCATCTCTTCTCCCACCACCTTCTTTGGGCTCTCGATATGCAGTCTGGGGTACTCACCTTAGTGAGGGAGGCAAGCCTAACCTTTCCCTCCTGCTCAAGTTGTCCTCTAAAGGAGAGTTTTGTTTGCTGCTTTCTCATTGTCTTGCAGACATCTACCTGCTAAGATCATGGCATCAGATTGCCACCGAACTGGCAGTGCTTGGCTCTTATCACTTAGGAGTAAAAGGTGTTTCTTTTGACAATGAGCAATACCCATCAGAAGCAGCAGCTCTGCAGTCTGTAAATAAAAAGCAAAGGTTACGCACAGCCAAGCCATCCAGCTGGTTCAGGGAGATTAATAAAATAATTCAGATTCTCTGTTCTGCTTTTGAGTTTTGTTTTCATATAGACAAAAGGTAGCACCAGTGTCTTGTCAAGAAGTGTGTTCCTACCTTCATTTGCCACCCCCAGGACCACTCCAAAATCCCCTGTGCCAGGCACTGCCTTTGCTTCAACTCACTCCTGACCATTCTGACAAAGCTACGGAGAATAAAACAACTCAAACTCCCACATCTCATTTTACACATCCCTGTTCTCATTCAGAATGAGTCTCCTCTCAGGCCACAGTCCAGTGCAACTTCCTACTACTGCATTTAACTCAGAGTATCTTTCTAACTTACTTTACCAGCTGTTATCACCTAAACCAATGTATGTCTCCTGTTACATCAAGGCATTCATGAAATACTGCAAAGACAGCATCACAAAGGCCCTTTCCTTAGGACCCTCGTGCTTGAACTTACCTGCAGGACATCATTTCTGTCCTTACCTGGTGTGAGGTCAGTCAGGATGTTTGCCCATGAGCCAACAGGGTGGAGCAAAAGTCACCTCAGCTGAGGTTGTCTATACCATAACCAAACAAGTAAATTAAACCAGGTTCAGATAAGAAAGGTTACATCTTTCCATCCCCTCTTTGTACCAAACACTTCAGAATTGCTAGGAACCATAAAGAATAAAAGACAACATCAGAAGAAAAACAAAGTTCCAAGAATCATCACAACTCAGAATTTTATTCAACAGTGAAGTTGAAAGGAAATGTTCCAAATGGAAATTAATTAAAAATATTGTCCCCCAAAAGTACTCAAAATGAAATTAGTTTTCATTAAATATATTTGTGTGGCAAAACAAACAAAATAAAAATTAGAACCCGTACAAAAAAATTCCCTTGCAAATTTCTAACACTGTAGCAACGACAACAATGTAAACCTGGATGTTTGGCAGCTGTAATTAATTTGTGGAAATTACTATTGAACTTTGGACCAAGAAAATAAAAATCACTTTGAATAGCAACAAGCCAATTTTAGAGGCAACTGAGGCTTAGGGAACACTATAGGAATGGGACACACCGGTGGCTTCATACACAGTTTGTTTGAGTGATCTGCTAGTGTGGGGCTATTTAAGAGCTGGGAGGAAAAGAAGTTAAAAGCTGTGGCAGCATTGCAGCGTATGGTACAGCAAAAACCTGCAGACTTTCCATTCTGGGAGCCGATCAGTTGGGTGAAGGCTGGTGGCAAGAGTTGAGATGACAGTGGAAAGAGAAATGACAGTGACGAATGGTGCAAGCACTGGGAAGCAGTTAACGATTTTCGTCATCGCATTGAATTCAGTTGTGAGCAGACTCTTGGGAGTGTCTGGGGAAATCTTCTGCTTACAGTAGCTGCTTCTGCTTCCTACCTCCCTCCTCCTTCCAGTTAAAGCCTCTGCCCTGCCAAGTGGGTTTCACAGGCATGCAGTTTGATAACATCGTCCTTTAGTTAAGAATGTCTATTCCAGTATTAAAAATGTAAAAAAAGTCCTCGGGAGGGTGCTCCTTAGTGGCAATCTTTGCCTCAAGCAAGGCCAATGGCCTGCAATTACAAGTTAATTAAAGCAATGTGGATTCGGATGAGCAATGGGGAAGATGGGAATGGGGAAGGAAGGGATGCGGGAAACAGGGAGGAACGCAAGTTTTTCTACACCCCTCCCTAAAGCCAAAATCCAAGGTGCACAAGTGGGTTTCTTTTTTTTCCTCACACTCTTCTTTTTTTTTAATATCTCTCCAGTTATAATATTTCCAGTTTTGAGGCAAGTTTCAGTGGCAGCCTCAGTTACAGTCATAAACAAAGTCGTAGTTGCTGGGCTCCTTTGGGATAGGTGGGGGAGCATCTGGGATCTGTATGTTTTCCAAGTCAAGGAGGCGTAGCTTTATCTCCATGCTGAGCAGCGTGTCTAAGTCGTTCCGTGTCAGATCACTCAACATATCCTTCCCAAGAAGGGCATTCAGCCCATCGGTCCATACACAATACTACACAGGAAAAAAGACAAAAACTATCATTAATAGACTTTCTACACACAAACTGCTTATCTGGCCTGGTCCTCTACAATTATTGCTCCCACAACAATTTACAGAGAGACCTAAAATGAGGTTGATTCATTTTATTAGCTCATATCATGAAGAAGGCATGTTCCACTGAGCTATTCAGAAAATGGAAAACCAATTCCCTAAAAAAGGAAAGAAATGACAGTATGTAGTTGGTTGACAATTTGCTACCTCCTCCAAACTTCATGTTGAATATTCTTCAGTAATTACAGGAGAAAGAACAACACCTACCTTAGGAAAACAATACTCTGAGGATATCTCCTTCTCTCAATCTCTTTCTGTTTCCCTAATACTTACAGAAAATGCCTGATTATCTTACCCCAAACTTTTAATTCCAAGACAGCTAAGTTAGGTGAACTGAATCCCATCCCAAATCTTTCTCGACACTTTGTGTAAGAAATCTTGTACCAACTATCTAATTTTATCATGTTTTATTTTCCTATACATTAAGAGGTATCAATTCCTACACAAAGATAGGCTCTTCCTTACATATCTATGCCTACTTCACCAGTATTTTACACAAAATAACATATTGTGAAAACTACGGAGTCAGTCAATGCTGCATCTCTCATGCAAATTAAATGCCAAGCTACCTCGTGTAATTCTAAATGCCACGGATGCTGAACTGGCCTCTAAATCCTCTTCCGTACTGCTAGCTTTTTCCTAATAGGAGATTCCATCTTTCCCAACACATGACAGCTTATAGTAAACATAGGCCAAATAAATATTTTAAATAAACAACAAAACCAAGGGAGATTGGTGATGTAGAGTCAATTTCTATCAAATAAGGCACTTTCATTTATTACTACAAGACATTTATTCGACTATGAAAAGAAGTACTCAAATGCTATCATCTGAAAATAAAGAACTGAATCATGAACTTGTGTCCTAGTTTGCAGGAGAAAATTAAATCAACCATAACTGCATTTTTATCGTACAAATACTTCAGCTAGATTTCATGCCAAAAAATGGATTTTAAATTTAGCTGACCATTTGCTACATGATATTGCCAAGTTTAAAGATAGCAATGCTTGACTTCATCCTACAGCAGAACTGAGAATTATTTTTAAGGAAGGGAGAGAAAACCCCCTCTTGGGGTATGTCTTCATCCAGAAAAAGGGCATATTTTTAAAACAGGATGGTTAACACACTTCAGCATCCAAAGTGAAATCAGATCCATTTCAGTCAGTAATAAAATAGTAGCAGAGCTAGGATTTCATCCAGCATGAGCAAAGTTGCAGCTTTAATATGAGATCAGCTATACAGAAGAGACTTTAGGGTTCAGGTTGTCCTGCTAACATGTACTAAATAAACAACTTAGCCTGCCTAGTCTAGGCTGTCAGCGTGTC
The DNA here is from genome assembly GCA_033558185.1 of Dromococcyx pavoninus. Classification (NCBI taxonomy): domain Eukaryota; kingdom Metazoa; phylum Chordata; class Aves; order Cuculiformes; family Neomorphidae; genus Dromococcyx; species Dromococcyx pavoninus. The sequence continues at coordinate 711,055 of JAUMJL010000425.1, read as the reverse complement.
ACTGAAGACTTTCAAAGCATGCAGTTTTTATAGAGTGTATGTGGAACATCAGGAAAAGAAGCAAGCTATCCTAGAAACATTATTTTTGAACAGACTGTAATTTTTTTATGATTGACTTGGTATCTTTCCTTGGGAAAGTTTTTCCAGAATTCACTATGAGGCAAGGAAAAGAAAGGCAAAAGGCTCTGCTCAGGTTACAGAAGTGCAGAGCATCCATTCAACAGATGCAGCTCCTGACGGAAATCGTCCATCACCTGCTCAGTGAGTACGGCCAGCGCTTTCTCTGGGAAGGATTCTCAGTGAGCCAGAAAGCAGTTCTCTCCTCTTCCAGATGTATCTCATTCATGGCCCACAGAAACCAAATTCTAACCACAATTTAGATGAATCCAATGGCCTGGAAAAGGAGCTTCCTCTCCAATATCCATATTGGCAAGTGCATCTAATTAAACTCCTGTACATTTTGAGCAGAGAGAAATCCTAATGAGATGGTGGAAAAAGAGAGGCATTCATTCAGAAGCTTTTTTTCTTTTTAACATGCAAAACAGACTAAGAGTCACTGAAAAATTAATTTACTATGGATTCATTTTCATAAAACTCCAATGAAACCTAATTATAGCCTCCCTCATCAGTTCCTCTGTCAAAAATCAAGGATAAGATTAATCCACCTTTTTGCCATGCAGTTGAAACTAGCTATTAGTATTTAAATTAAAAAAACAAATATGATGGAGTGATCGCACAGTGCTGAATTCCCTGGCTAGCAGGAAGCTCCAACAGATGGCTAAGGCTATTGCCAAATTTAAGCACAAGACTGAGGCCCAGATCTCAACGATAGTGGTTCAGTAATGAGATTTTTTTATAGAAATACCTCGGGGGTCAAGTCAGTGGAAGCAGACAACCAGAAAGGTTGTGCAGGCTTCACCCATCTGGATTCAGCCCCAAGCAACCTGGTCCAAGTTCACTGCTGACCTGCTTTGAGCAGGAGGTCAGCCTGGGGACACCTCCAAGGCTCCTTATAACTTGAATTATTCTGTGATCCTATTTCAACTTTTATTTTTAGGACACACTCAATTCCCAATTCCAACCGCACTCTACAATCACGAGGACTGTAGAAGTACTTAAAAAAAACTTTGTAAGTCTGACCTGAAATTGTCATGTACTTACATCATTCCTGGTGCTTCACACAAAGCTTTCCAAATCTTGAGATGTCACCCATCAAATCTCCCAAGCTGACAATGCTGCTAAACTTCTATCAACAGACACCCCAGCTACTCTGATGAAGACCTGTGAGCTTCATAATGTGCAACCTGCCTTTCCTTGTGGGTGCTTCCTCTAAACACTTGTATTTTTACTTTAATCGTAACTCACTCTTCTGCAGGCCATGGAAAAGCAGAGAGGAAGCAAGATGCCTTTTTAAAGACATTCACTTGGGAACTATCAAGTAGCAGCAGAGGCTGCTGCCTCTGGCTGTTTTTTGGGACATATTAATTAAGTTTCAAAGAAGCTGCACAATATCAAAAAGAGAAATAAAGAAAACAGGTGTGTTAATACAATCATGAGTGACTGGGTTAGTGCATCTCACAATGCTGCTGCCCTTTAGTGGGGTGCAGTTATAGTTTTTGAACATTTGGACTATTAAAACACACTTGCAGCAATAGGCTATATTTGGGATACAAGTGGCTGAAAAATTTGTTTATTTTCATGACCATTTGCTCTCATGAGTTGAAACAGCCCAGAATTCAGTTTCTGGAGGATTTATATCAGAAAGGATCTAACATATGTTCAGTTCAGAGGATGAAGACAATCATGCTTTGCCTAGACATACAGCACTAATGGTGCTTTATGCATGGGATCCTACTGCTCTTTTCTCTCTTGAGAAAAATTGACCAGCAAATCTTTCTCCAGAATGAACAGACTTGAAAATGACACTGAAATATTAATCCCCAGGAAAACCCATAACCTTATTTCCTTTCCTAAAATTAACATTTATTTGAAGGTTTTAATGCAGAACAGCAAGTGTTGAAGCTGCATAACTAAATACACTTCACTTGTAAAGCAATTTCATGCACTTTAATAACACTACAGTATAATGCAACCTTCGGCGTTTCATCATCTTAATGCAGTGCCTTGAACTGAGACCAAATGTGATACCACTAAATAAATGTGCAAATGGAACACCAACTCTTGTTACTTTGGAAATAAGAACAAAAAGATTTATTTATTTTTTAATATAGTGCATCCTGCTAAATCTTTACTTGGAAGTTCTTTGAGAGAAACATATGCGATATTTAAACATAATTAGGTAAACTAGTTCCATCACCTTCCAATGACATTGTTTGTTTCCTTGTGTTTTCAAGTAAGAGAAGGGAACAGGGAAGAGGCTGTTATTCTGCCTTGCTATTGGTATTTACATTGTCTTTATACAAATGAGACCCATTGCAAACACTCACCCCATGGAGAGGCAATAGGAGGGACCTTCTACAATCACCTGACGTGAGTGGTCTTAAGCAACGTGAAACTAAGAATAAAGGGATATGCCATCCTGGAGAACACAAGTCCTTGGCTGAAACTGAGACCACTGATTAGGCTGGCATCATCAAGATGGCATCATCAGGATGGCAGTGATTCTGTAAGAGCATGGCTGTACAAATCATCAGTGTTGAACTAAATTTCAGTAAAGAGAACACACAGTGAAATTCTCCGTTTTCTAAAGTACAGCAGACCAAGAGGCTTTATTACACCAGGAAATGGTGAGCAAGGCTTGTGTAACTGAGGTCTGCCCAGGCTCTCTTCTTTCTCTTACTTATGGCTCATATTTCAGTAGGCCTTAGAAATACTGATGTTTAATTTGGACCCCATGTGCCCTATAATGCACATATACAAAAAATATCCGTTCTGTGGTTCAAGATATGCCTGAAAATTGCAGAAAGTCTTGCTCACATAATAACCCCTCTGCTTTCAGTTTGTTGTGAGATATGACACAGATTTAGATTGAACTGTACTCTGTGCCAGGATGACCATTCTTATGTTCTTCTAAAGCTGTATGTTGCCATAAGCAACTAAGAGGGCTTCAAAAATGGTTCTGTACTTCAAACTTGACTTACCTCATGCTTGTCTGGAGCAATGAAATTCAACTGGCCACTTGAGTCATACAATATAGAGAAAGCAAGCTCTAGCACCTCCTGGAACAAAACAAACACACACATTAGTGCAGCATAAGAAAAGCATTCATACAGTCAGGTTTGTCTTCCTTTCCTACTACTTATTCTCCCAAACGTGGAAAAATAGGTTATGGTACTCTCCTGCCTGCTCAAAGCTACAGTAGTATCAGATCATTGCAGCAGACTGGCACAGAAAGAACCCCACTACAGATGCTTCAGTCAAAACCAGTTCACTCCCCTCAGTGCCAACAGTAGTTCACTTGGTCATGGATTACTTTAGCACTTGATTTTAAATTTGAGCTAGACAATGGTGAGGACTAAAATCAATATAATGCATAACAGTACACTTGCAACAAACTCTTCATGATGACCCATGGGTTTTCAATTTGTATAGATTGAACTTGCAAAGTTCTGCAAGGTTTGATTCCTTCTATCAAAAATCTTGCTAGAACAGTTAATCTCCTGGTGTACACTTACGTCTTTTTCACTGCTGGAATTCTATTGAATTATTCATTCTCAAGAGATTTCCGTCATTTTTGTTCCTACCTGAACTAAGATCAGCAGCCTCAGTCAAACTGAACTATCTGGGTTACTTAAAGACCCAAGTGAATCTCTGTAAAGGAAAAAAATGTTTTTCTCCCCTCAGCACTGAAGCTGGAGTTTCAAAGGTGCCAAAGCGAATTCAGCAAGCACTGACCATGCCTAAAAGTCACCTGGACCTGGGTTATTATGGGAAAACCCAACCAATCTGTATAAACAATCAACTTCCACTGGCCACTTGTGAGCATGTGAAAATGTTGTGTTATTGTGGTTATTGCATGCATCACTACAAGTGCCATTAGAAGCATTTCACAGCCTATGAGCTAGCTGATATGGATATAGTAACTCCATGGAAAAAATACCTGGCTGCAGAAGAGAGTGCTGACTCACAACTATGATCTGTATTGTGAGCTAGTTGTTTTGCCTCGTGGCTTCCTGAGCCCCATAATAATGACATCCTTTGCTGACTCTCAGCATGCAACAGCCCCTACACTGCCAGCAGTGACAGGAGTATGGCTTCTTAAATTTGCTACATTAGTTTTAAACTGGAAGAATTGACTGCAGGGACTGTAGCACACACATTGCTCTAGATTTCTACCCCTGATCTCCTGGTCAGAAATTGACATAGGTCTTTGGATTTCACTAAGGGTTATTTCATTTTTGAACTTGTATGATTAAGAGCAGATTGCACTTGCAATCCTTAGGGATAATCTTGGATAACGAGAGATCAGGCTTCTCATGGGAAATGCTCTTGGTTTCCTTGAGTTTAGTTATTAGGTCCAATTTGCTATACTGCCAGGCCACAGGAGACAAGTCTGTGTCAAATCCCCATGGAAGCTGCAGATACTAACAGTGCTGGTGCACTCAGCAAACAAATGGCTTCTGGCTCATACAGCCTTTTGGGTTTTAGGTTTGTCTGTCAGCCACACCTTATTAAGACTGATGTCCCTCATTACAGAAACAAATTTACCTCTGCCCACACAAACCTGGCATTATCTCCTTACAGATTGTTACAAATCACTGACAGAACATGTCAACTCATGCAAGTGAGGTTGTGAAAATAAAATGCGTCACTGAAAAAACGGTCTGTAGTGCTCCATGATGTGCCCGATTTTCATGAAGGCCAACAACAATCCCATAGGCCTGGCTTCTGTGTATTTGTCCTTTGAGAAATTCCAAGTGATTAAGTTTTTGTTCATCTCAAAGAAAGGAAAAGGAGAGAAGAGAGAAACCCCTGCCTGAAAGAGAATATACCAGGCCATCACAGGTTGGGTCATTCCCAGTCACGGAGAGAATGAGAAAGAGCTAAATTTAGGGCACCAAGTTTCCCTTTACAGGGTAAACTGGGAGTTAGGCAGCCCTGGCTCCAGTTTGGCTTCTTCACTGGCTGCTCTGGAGACTAAAGGTTCAGGAATTACAGTTTCCAGGTGTCAGCATCTCTGTCACTTCATGCACAGCAAACTGTCAAGGAAAACAGAAGCCTAAGGAGTGCCAGGTGCCATCTGGCCCTGCACACTGATGGTGGTTTCAGTGATTGAGCTCCCTGACTTGTCCAGCACATCCATCTGGCTTTATTACATTCCATGTCAATGACAGCTTATTTTTGAGGAACTGGCAGTTCCTAAAGGAGAACTGGTCAGTCTCTGTCAGCCATCTGTGGTTTTCTCCCCCCTTTTCCATCCTACTTCTCAACCTTTCTCAAAGTTTTTCCCACTCCAGCTTTTCCACCAGTTTCTCTTTCTCTCCGGTCTTTTTTCTCTCAACAGTATTGGGACTCACAATGTGCCTCTCTCCTAAACTTCAGTGAAAAGAAGCAACAAGAGATACTGTACCTGCTGACTGGACACTTCCCACTCCTTGGTTTCAACTCTGCTGTAGGTGGACAGAGCCCTCTCCCGTGCCCAGAGCTCCTCTCTCCTCCAGTCTCCATTGGCCCCTCACATGGGCCAGAGGTAAGGTATTTTTGATGAACAGGCATTTTAGGTGCCTAAGGCCAAGTGATTTCACGCAGCTGGAATGATCTCACTACTCTCTGCCTACTGTCCCAAACAGCCTCAAAACAACTATATCTTTGCTGAAGACTGAGAACACACTGATGTTGTTTGATTGCCAGAGCCAGAAGATCACCCCCCAGAGAGCTACCTACACATGCAGAGACAAGGAACTTGTTCAACCAACATGAAAAAAAGAGAAGAGAAGCTGCATTCACCAGTAAAGTGAGCAAAACCATTTCTTCTGACTAGAAGGTGCCTAACCTGAAGCCTGCCACACCAGCAAATAAAAGGTGATAAGAGAACACTTGGAAATACACGGCAATGTTTCTTCCAAATTCTTCTCTTGTGCTTTCTTTTGAAGGCTGCAAAATCTAATGTATTTCACTTCCTTGAAGTTCATTAATATTTCTCGAGAGCCAGAAATGAGGACTTTAAAAATTAAACCCAATTTAAAAACACAAGCAAGATGAACAACAATGGATTCAGGTCTGGTCCTATCAAGTTGCTCCAGCTTCATATGCATGCAAATTCCAATTCAGTTAACTTTCATTTATTCCTAAATGTTCCCGCTGGAAGAATAACAGCCATGTGCCGGCAAAGGAAGAGATGCTGAAGCCTTTGTTATGGATATCCTGCCAATTCCAGCTATGTTCATAGCAGCGGCATTCTGCCATTCAATTTTCTTTTCTGCCAATGAATAAGCATTTAGGTGGTCATTATATATATACTAAGAAAGCAAAGGATGGAAAGGTCTCTTAAAAATATATCATCAATTGTGAAATTTCAGGAAGTGAAAAGTTTCATACACCAAACTCAGCCAAACCACATTTTGTGTCTGGTGGTGTTGGGTTTTTTTTCAGTTTTCATTTCTTTGTCCACATTATTGATAGTCTGGAAGCAATGATGTTATTCATATGATGTCAGTTGCAGTATTGCACATGACTGTTCAATTGGGATGACAATTAATTTTACAAATCCTGCGATTCCCAGGGGAAGAAACTAGGAGTTGAGGAAGAAAAAAAAAAAAACCAACCCAAAACATTCAAATCCCCGCACTACACCAGAAATAGTAAAAACAAAAAAAATACTATTGTCTGGGTGACAAATGGAATGCTCCAGCTATTGGAACAGCAATGTTGCCTATCAACTCCTGATCTTCACATTCTCAGTCAGAAATTTTATGCCAGTCCAGAGCAATTTTACCTATTGAAATGGGGCAATGCTGACAGCTGAGAACAAACTGATCTGCAGTATTGCTTTTTACCATGAAATACTATCTAGATATTACTGCTCCACAAAGATGACACAGTCCCATCACTGCCACCCACTGCTTTCCGTCTTCCTGTCTTTCCTTTTTTGTGTGGACATATGAGTACTAAGACAAGGAAGCACTAAAAATACTTCATATGCATCATAGAAATGCCCGAGCTAAATGCTGTTGATGCTTTAGCTGTAACATGAAGTAGGAGTTGTATGCAATCTATTGTGTTCATGGTGTTTGTTAGCACCCTGATTTAGAAAGTCAACAAGGAAAAATACTCCTGGGTTTTCTTTTCCTTGCTTGGCTTGACTTTTTAATTTCCAACCATATAAAGCCAATATTGAAAGGAGACGACAGCATCCTAACAGACTTAAAGCAACTTGATTGTATGGGAAACAAATGCAAACCATACTTGAGATGCTCTGCATATCTGCATATAGCTAACGAAAGAAAAGTTGCAGCTATGAAGCTGAAACAGATACACGATGTAGTTTTGCTAGTGGCTTTTCAAATTCTCTGATTCCCACCATAACTGTTTTTTCCAGTATTTATTTGATCACTAAATACAGACATTTTTTATTTTTAAAGTGTTGAAGGACGAGTTCTTAACTTCACTGTATTGTACATCAAAATATCTTTCTTGTTGGACTCAAAGCTTCTCATTTTTAGGTAACTAGAAATTCCGATTTAAATACTCTGATCTGGTTCCCACACCTCAGGGTATGGTTCTTTGTTAGACTGATCATCACTAGAGTCTCAGTCCTTGTAAGGTCAGACAGCATGACCTGATAGAAAACTTATGAGCACACCTCATACAGTACGGTACGAAGACCTTCACCACTGAAGACGTCAGACTTTGCCAATTACTCAGTTTCTTCTTGCTGTGGTGGCAATTCTTACTAATGAAAATTCTGCAAGATTCTGGCACTGTACAATATGAGTTCTACTGTCAGTTTACAGTTCTTAATCTGAAACTTTGAAAGGTAGTATAAATCTAAGTTAAGCTGACCATTGTCTCCTACACTTTTTTCCCAAATGCATTGCTGAACACATCCTTATACAGTTCATTAATTGCCCAGCATTTACCTTACATCCTTTTGCTGGCAGCTGGTTTTCTACCTGACTGCACCTGAAACTGGACATTAATTCCAATTTTGGCATTTGCCAGTGTTCACTGAAGACCAGCTCATCAGAGAATACAGCTGGAACAAACTAGTTATTTATCAGAGACAACAGAGGAGTAGGTACCAACAGATGTTGTCAGTCTGCTGTGTAGCAGCAGTTAAAACTGCTTTGCTTTACAGATAGAAGCCATCACTACTAAAGACTATGCTAATGTGCTCTGGGCATATCACAAGGAACATCTGCCATGAGGTCTGAGTAAAGGAGGGTAGGCTGTCCCAGTAATTGAACTCAGACGCTCTGAGGTGGAAACAAAAGCACATATGCATACACAGAAAAGTGGTGGGTGGGAATGAAAAATACCTTCATGGTATTACTTCATGGAAGGTCAAGTTGGCAAGCTTTGTATTCTGCAGGGTGTGTGTTCATAACAATTTGAGAACCATACCTTGTTTTGTTTAAGCGCTCCTTTCTCCTTCATGTGAGGGCAGTCTTTCCCAGTCACAACAGCTTTTATATCTGCCACTGGCACTGCATTAAAAGGAAACAAAAGCAAAGTTCAGAAAATTAGTTATAAACAAGATGTGTAAAAGCTACTGAGCCTAAACAGAGGCAAGACTAATGTGTTAAAATTGCCACCTCCTTTGCCATTTCCAGCCTGTTGTAAGAAAACTACTAAAACAGGAATCAGGAAGTTGACAACATTTCAGGCATATGGGTAAAAATCTGAGTATGTTCAAACTGCCTGTTCAGACTACTCTGCATAAGTGTTTCACACAGATGTGCACCTGTGTCTGACAGTTTTAAGTGTACTCACTTATCTACAAAGCACACTATTTTCTGCCTTATTGAGGTAATATGCCCTGCTGTTGCTCCTTCCTAGGCATCCACTAAAGCCTCTGCTGAAGAGTGGATGCTGGGCAAGTTCACTCAAAGCTGTTGTCCTTTTGTTAATACCTCTATGAATTTTTCAAATAGCTCTTTATTTCACCCCATCAGTAGTTTAGTTGCTTTCTGGTGCTAACAGGAATAAGGGCTACTAAGGCTTATAGTGACCCATTCCAATTACTTTAAAATGTGAAATGATCATAAATCATTGGAAAAAAAAAAACAAAGACAAGAAAAAATATGTTGGAAGCTGCTGCCACTCAGACTCACTCAGAGAGTGATGTCATTCAAACATAAAGGTAAATTTCCCTGAGTTTCAAGTGGAAGTCAATTTGCCAATAGTGATTACATTACGAAGAATCTATGTGCTCCACAATACAATATGGTCAGTGAGTGACAGTTTCTACAATCTATAAATAATCCATTATCCTTGTGGCTGCAGAAAAGCATCCTATATATAGAACAGCATAATAATATGAAAAAACATTACTGTCCAGTTCTTTAAAAACTCTAGTGGAAATACTGGAGAGGAGTATTGCATTTTCTCTTCTGGCAGTTACAGCAACTCTATGTATTTTATTACAGATTACCTCAGCATTATGGTCAAACGGACAGTATGGGACACAATAGACATTTTTAACGGGCTTTCTTTCCATAGAAAACTAAAAGAAATTGAAGTTATTTGGCCCTTCGCTACTCAACCCTTCCTGCCTTTAGTCTCAGCATTTCATGCTGTGGTCCTGCTGACTTTTTATGTCTCTGATACTACTTTACTTTTTGATCAAGAAGAGATATTAGGGAGGAGGGAGTTACGTAATATTCCCATGCCGGTTTAGCTGAACACGTTATGAACAACAGTGCCACTTTATAATCTTGTATCTCACAATATTCTCAACTCTGTTTAAATAAACTTTAATGAGTGGCACTGTAGTACATCTCCTGTCTTTCATAGCCTGAAAACCTGAGAAATCGATGAAATAACCTTATCTTTCTCAAACTGCATCAGCACCTCCTCTGCCAGCAAGCACACACAGGGAACACGTGGGTCTTGCCCAGTGTTTTCTAAAGTAGGATCCTTCTGTCTCCATGGGACCCTTACGTTCCTGAGTAGGCTCAAGAGCCTACAGAAAATTAAACTGCAAGATGAAGCTTGCAGTCAGGGTCAGGGGTTTGAGCATGGAAGCGTCCTCAAAGCAAACAAATCTGGGAACTGCTGGTCTCATAACTGTGCCAGCAGTTAAGTGTGACCTTCATTCTTCTTCTGTCATTCTGATGCTACTGTAACATTCAAGGGCTATTTCTCTAAGCCTCATCCAGAAAAGCAGCCTCTTCCAGTATCAATGCAGCAATGTGAGCCCCTGTCCTACATTCTGCCAAGACTGCAATAAAATTGTGAAACATCCTTGAGGCAATTTGTAAGTCAATGACAACAATGGAATGTGACTTCGAACTGCCAGGGCTCCAGCATCAGACTCTTTCCCTCTCAGTCTGTGTCTGGGAGCACTTAGAAATTTTAACATGTGCTGCCTGGAGACATGGAGAGCAGAAAGGAGAAACAATTTTCTTTTTTTATTAATATACAGGAAAGTTTAAATCAATGATTTTCTTCCTTCTCAATTTTCTGGCTGGAAGAACTTCCACCTTCCGAAAAATTAGTCTTTCTTCCATTCCATGAAAGAAGTGGAGCTACCAAGTGAAATAGTTGTACCAGTGTGTCTAATTTGATAATGTCAAGAATGGCGTTTATTGCTAACGGAGGTTCAGAAAAGAACAAAAAGAAATTATTCCTTATTCAATGCTTGATTTCTTGAAGTGACTTTCTTATGACAGAACTACACTGGTCATTATTTCCTTTATCATAAAAAAACTCTCTCAGGATTGCAGGCTGAAATTCTACAACTCATGTTGAAGGACAAAGGAGAAATTATCATGAAGGGATTCAAAATTAGTTTTATGCATTAAAAACGTCCTGGTAAGTCCCCTGGTAGGAGGCATGTCCCTCCCAGTTGGGTACACAGTAACAGTGAGATCCTCTCAATACTGTTCACAGCAACCTGCCATCTTTAAGTCCACTTCCCACGATAATGAAAAAGACCTTTGCCTGCCATGGATTTCTCCTCCAGTCACTAGACTGTTTGCCACAGAAGAAACATTTGTCTCCATGCACAGGAAGTGCTTCTGAATATGCACAAGTTATTTTTACTGGACATCTGCAGTTAGGTGAGCAATGAAAATAAACCGAGTTCCTCCTCGTGAAAGGAATGACATTTCAGGCTGAATGAAATCATAAACTCATTGGAAAGCTGAGCTCAGTCCTCATACACACTTGCCAAAACCAGAAGAGCAGTGCTTGAATGCAGGAGGAAATGTCCTCTGCTGTCTATCTCCATAAACAGAGCTGTGGATAATGTCATGTGTTAAGAGAATCTTACTATAAGTTATGAGCATAAAAGAAGTAAAAGTAGCACAATCTGTGTGTACGACTTACATTTATCTTGTAAGGAATCATGGGGCACTTCACCCTGGGGGCTTTCTTCCAAGTCTCCGTAGTGCAAGACCTTGTGATTAGGTGACAGTCGACAATACCAAAATTTGTCTGTTAAAATAAACACATTGAACAAGGTCACTAACATGTCTTCATCAGCTTTATCAATAGGAGAAAGCTTACTCAAAAAGGCACTACAGTGAAGAACTGTCTTTTTTCTTTCAGAAGAAGAAATACGTGGGGTGTATAGAAAGTAGGGCAGGAACTTTGCTCAGCATTTTTACTTGATTAAATGAAGCTGGCATTAATCTACCATTTTTATTCACATAGTCACTGGCCCAAAAAATAAATACTAGCAAGAAACAATAGACAGTTTTACAGGGTATTATATACCCTCATGGACAAAAGACTGGCAAAGTAACCTCTGCTTTGAGTGGATAACTTTAAAGTATCCATAAAAGCTTAATTTTTAGGACCCACTACATGAAAATTAAGCCCTGACAGCTGTCTTGTGTGGGACATCCAAAACCTGATACATTTGAAATATCCCATACTTTACGAAAATTATGACTCATGTCTTTTTATAGACATGAGAGAACACCCCCATAATTATGGAGGTACTGGACATAATAAAAATGCAACTACTAAAAGTGCAATTGTTAACTCCCTTGTCCTGCAGACAACTCAGTGCTTTGCATGGTCACAAATAGATCCCATAATGTTAAGCTGTTAAAAAGACAATCTTGCTACATTCAAATATCTCCAAAAGCTTAGAGCAAAGCTAGATATTAAAATGTCAGTGGTGGGGAGCAGAGAACCTCTCTGTCTCTGTGCATCTCTCTTTGCTGGCAGCATTGATGCCTTGCCAAGCAGCAGCCTAAGGGACAATTTTGGGGAAATGTTAGCATTGATACAGCCCCGTGGTGCTGCAATTGCTAGGAGCCACAGTTCAATAAAACATCGGAGGAGTTGTAGAACCACCAGAGGGAGCATATGTGAGCTTGTTTGGGGTGTTAGCAAAGGAAGGACTTCTTGGCTTCATGGACCAAACTTCATTCTAAAAGATGCTCTCCAGTCTCTTGGCCAGCAATCAAACACAGAGAAAGCCAATTCAGCTTTGAATGGCAAAAGTGGGCTTCTGCATGCCCTTTTAAATTTCTTCGTCATTTGTCACAGAGGTGAAAAAGAAGACCTTACAAACTGCTGGCAAAGGCTCAGAATGGCAATGGACAAGCTTCTGGTTACCTGCTTCACAGGCAGGCACAATACTAAAAGATTTATGGTAGAGAGTTTGAGATTATGATTTTGTGATGCATACAAAAAGTGCTGCTGAAATATAAGCATCGTTGTACTGTAAGTAGGACATACAATTTTGCACAGTACGCGGTCAACAGGAAAACCTTACTTGCAAAACTAGAGCAAGCAGTAGCCCTCATTTGGTAGACTCTTACCTGAAGAGCAAACACACAATGGACCGTTTTGGTGTGTCTCAGAAGGTTGCATGTGAAACTTTTCTAGATTCCTACCTTTCACAGGGAACTCTAGCAGAACCTTATCAAAACCGGATGCCTAAAGAACACACCTCACTGAACCTGATGTCCCTCGCCTACCTAGAGAAAAGCCTCTGGTAACTATAGCAGGAGGCTTTCATGTCTAGCTTTAACTGCAGCCTCATTGTTTATTAGGCTGTACAAAGGAATACACTTTCCCAGCTCTAAGATTAAAACAATAATTTCTTCCTAATAAAAGCCAACACAGTCTCACTACCTTTTCAATGACCTGGCCAGGAAGATGGCATAACTGAAATAAAGACCATGAATTCCTTTCAATTTAGCACAAATGGGGCTGTTGTTAGCAAGTGATTGAAAAAGTTTGGGTCTTTAACCTTCTAGGGGTTATGGTGTTCTGGTGATCTTGGTCCTATTTCGATGACATGCTCCAATAAAAAAAAAAAGAAAGAGGGAAATCCCCCTCAGTGAAAACGTCTGTCTTCATTTTTGGGAAAGGGTGGTTTTGTGGGAAGAAACTCTAGCTTTGAAGGCTTGTGGAGTCTTTTACAGCAATTCCCCATAACCCAAGGTTAATTAAAGAACTAATAGCCATAGACTGTAGCTTGAAGCATGTCCAGAGCAATTCTCCTGTGGGCTCGCTAATAACTGCTGTTGTGCCACAGCCTTGCTGTCAAGGGGAAAACCCTTAAATGAAACCTACAAATGGAACTAACGAGGTTCCCTCAGCCGCAGCCACTAAATGATTGCATCAGCCAGGCTGAGGAGAGTGATCAGAACATCAGTGATGGGAAGTACAACCACTTCAGCCTTACCTCCTGGGGTGATTTTTACACTTTCTGGTGAATCCTTGTGTCTTTTAGGTGACTGACCACTGACACAATCAAATTAAGGCGCTAGAGATTTTTTCTATGGGAAACAGAATTAATCATTCTGGGTTTTTTTAAACCTGAAAAGGTTTCAAACAAATTGTTCTGATTTTCACATAACTGCTATAACAACCAGTGGGTTAAACATATTGCAGTACATTGCTATGTATTTTAGATGAGGTTAAACCCCCCTCCAAATAACAAAATCAGGTACAATTTGACAAGAAGAGTAATATTCAAACCTGTGAACAAACAACAGGGCACAGAACATTTTGCTGACGGGCTACGGAATGTTTGGCCATTCACATACTGTGTTTCCAAGTGCATTAATGGCCAGTGACTCATACGTCTATAACAATGTTATCCCAGGTAAAGATACGTTGTGGTTAATGCAGAGAGCTCTATATTTAGAATCTGGGGAGAAAATAGCTCAGATATGCACAGACAAAAATCTGAGAGCATACATTTTATCCCAGGATGTGTTCCACATTACTGAAGAAGTTTTTCATTCAAAGAAAACCTTCCGCACAGATATAGCAACAGGAGACCACACTTCTAAATAGATCTTCGAAAACATAGATATTTGTGTAGATTTTAGGTATATGTACATGGACTCACCCTTTTTCTTTCATTGTGTTGTCTTTTTCTAATACAACTGTAGTGACAGATTTTCACTCTAACTGGTCTTAACTGCTTAGATGAAAGCCAGTCAGCCCTGAAAATGACTGGCAAATAATTGACCTGTGGAAATGCGGAATGTATATTTGGGTAATAATTTCCTCTCAGCAAGTCATAACTCACAGAATATTATTTTTTATGGACCTATGGAGGGTGGGCTGGAGTAGGAGGAGAAAATAGGCTTGGCAGAAAAAGACAAAGGGTGTGTTCTTGTTCAGAAGTGTGAGTTACTTATCCCAGCAAGAGATGAAAAAACATCACTTGATGTTTTGTTTTAATTTAAACTTTCTCTTTCCGGGTTACTTCCATGGTGCCTTGTGTTTTCATTGTAATGATATGTATCACCAGGTTTTCCTCCCCTTCCAAAAATTACTGTTTAGGAAACCTCACCTTTGGCTGCAAAATTGCTTCAATAACACACAATTTCTTTATACTCTTTATAAAGCTAAAACAGGAATTTATTTCCAAGAGTAACATAACCACAAATGCACAGGATGACAGCATCAAAAGTAACTATTATCCTCAATAAAATATCTTTATCTGACACTTAGCTCTACTGGAAATAATAACTTTTGGGGTTGCAAAATGCTTTGTAGGCTTTTCCTTTACTCTTCTCCCCTTTCTTTTAAGAATTAACTAAGAAAGGAGAAAGTTGAAGAGGTCTATCTGTAAACTGATGTCCATGGTCAAGGAACAAAGTGGGGATTTGCAAAGCTTCACAATCTGCTGTTGAACAATGACCAGAGGTCAGGCTAGTTTTTGTTGTTTCATTTCCAACTGATTAAGAATGCTTAATAAAAACAGGAGTTAGTGCTGCAGATCTATGAAACCTTGCAACAGAAAGGCCATATATTCTTTGAAAGTGCTAAGGATCCCGCTGGGACAACAACGATATTTCTGAATTTCAGCTACAGACAGATCCTGCTGATGATAATCCTGTGCTGAAACACAAAAGGTAGAGATCTGACTACAGATACCTCACAGCTTAATCTTCAGCATCCCCCAGTGAATTATCTGTTGGACTGTAGGCTTTCCAGTGCCAAGTATATATGAAAGTGCTTCTCCTCTTCTCAAAAGACTGTAAGAGGCTGTCAACTCCCTGCTCATTTTTTTGTAATACAATTTTTTCAATTTACTGTGACTAACCATGTGTGCCCTACCACATGTTCAAACAACAGCCTTAACAGAAGTTTGCTCTGCAGTCTTTATCATGGGATAATGCTCGTTAATTATTTTTTAATCGGGCAATTTAATGCTTTCAGCTTCTCCTAGGTAGGGCATGTTCAGGTTCTTCTCGTATAATCTGTAGATTTGTAACATTTGTTCCAGGAAGGTCTCAAGGGTAAAACTGGAATCAAAGGAAAGAAGCAGTATACATACTAAACTAAAATATCTACCTGATCTTGCTACTCTTAGAAGTAGGTTGCCACATAACAGGCAAATTATGCCTCGCAGTACTCCACATTTCTGTTTCAGCTCCATATCAGCCTGGACCAGGACCTCTGAGGGCTTTGGTAATGCTCTGTGGCAAGTGCATTCAGTTGGAGCAGTGGGCAGGTGATGAGGTTTCCAAAGTCCCAGGTAGCACAGGGCACAAGTACACGGAGGTGGGTTGGGAAAGAGGAGATGGGGAGGGAGGATAAGGCTAACAGAAGTCACACTTAGGAACTGGGGCTTGTACTATTTTTATCAAGGCACTTAGAGGAATTGTCTGAAAGCTGGACTGTCCTGAAGTTTAGTATGACCAGCTAAATCTCTGGTCCTCCATTTACTTCACTACATCTCCTAGCTCTTGACATCATAACAGCCCTGGTTTGACAGCTCGTTCTGCTTAGGATACAAGAGACCCTAAAGATAAAGGCTAATTTCAAGACAGCTTCTTTTGCTTTGTGCCAGCTGCCACTATTTGCTATTTGTACTGTGCCAAGCACTGTACGTACCTAAAAAAGGATCCCACCTGAATGGCTTATATGCTAAGCATGCTTGTATTTACAAACCATACTTTGCTTCTTCATTAGATCACACACTGTTAGATCTTACAGAGTTTGATCCTGGTGGCCTCATGCACCATCATCTTCTATAATGGTTGTGTTTTCTCCCTCTCTCCCTTCCAGGCAGATAATTTATACTTCTGTTTCAGGGAATACAGGGAGCCTAATATAAAGCATGCACAACTCTTAGGGGCATGCAGAAACATGCCTTTATAAATGGTCTTGCATCTGACAAAACCCAATATATTTCAGAGAAGATCAAGTTCTTTGAGGCATGGCTATGTGTTTTATTTTTTTCCAAAATATCATGAACTTTTGTGGCCATATATAAACATAGAATCATAGAACAGTTTGGGTTGGAAGGGACCTTAAAGATTATGCAGTTCGGCGCCCTATACAACCCTCTCCAAGTCATGATACATAGCAATATTCTCAACTCTGGACCAGAAGATTATGTTGATTTTTTTTTTTAACTTCAACTCCACTTATATAAGTTGAACCAATGTATACCCCCTAAGGCTTTTGATCCTATAAATCATGAACTAACAACAGTTTAAGATAAAATAAACACCCTATCTTCCTCTTGGAGATCTGCCAAAAGAATATTTGCCACAAATTCTGCTCCTTCCCTAGAATTTCAGTCATTAGGATTAATGCTCTGAGAGGAATTACATAAACGACCCTTACTATTCACAGTCAAACAAAACTATGTATTACTACAGCTATTTTCTTTCTGTGAATATGCTGCTGAAGGGAAAACACTTATCATGCCTCCCTATGAAAAGTCACAGTGCAATATTAATGCTATTTCCCTAAACTCTGTGCAGTGGGCTTCATAGGTGTTTGTAGGCCTGACAGAGAGGATATAAAGCCACATCACATTTTTGTGCAACTCAATCCATTCATAAAAGCTCTGACATTTTCCAGAATAACTTTCCTACATTAAAGAAAATTGCCTCATTGTTACTAAGGAAGGAGGCACTGCAGGGATACTTCTCTCTGTGAAGAAAGCCGTTTTTCTAAATTGATCTGAAGTTCTCAAATATTGACCTTTGTCAGTTCCTACTCTTAGCTTCTGTAACTTTCTAATTTGTATTGTATTTCCAGTGGAAAAAATGGCTATCTGAATCCTCATAAAATGATGGGTTTAAGGGGAAAATTCTGGATACAACTTCTAATTAATCTACTGAATTTATATTGCATCCCTGCTATTTAATCCAGAGAAAGAAGCATGCCTCTCTGAGAGGAAAAGAACCATAGAAAGCTTGATTGTATAAGATGAGCTGTAAATCTAGCACTGAGCAATGACTCATAGGATTGGGAAAATAATCTTCTCATGTCAATCAAGTATTCATCTGAAGGCACACAAACCACTGATCTAAGCGTTTTCAAAAGGTTTATTTAAACACCATAATATATTTAATGTATATCATAATATAAGACAAAAACAAGTCAGGCAGTACTAGAGGGAGGGGTCCACAATGAGCTCATTGCATATATAAAGGTGGTCCAATTCTGAGAAATTCAAATTCCGGCTACACTAAGTTTTATGTGCTATTCCTGCAGAAGCAGAGATTTTGTTTTGAGATGAACAGGAAGCCTGGACACCTAGGCAGAAATCAAAATGCTCAGTTCAGAGCACAAGACAAATGCTGGACTTGTTCCAGATGATCTGTATGATAAAGCAAAACCAGTTCCAGGGAAACACAGGAAATCCTACAACAACCATAACGAGGAGATGCTTTCAGATGCCCCCGGTAAAAGCAGTCAAGACAGCACGCAACCAAGCATTTTGACAATAAAAGTAGTATTCCTCATCTCAACTTTTACACAAAAGTGACAATAAAAAGCCAGAATAGGCAGTCTGAGCTGTACCTTGCCGACGCCGACTGTTGAGTTTCCTAAAGCAGGTGCCCTCCACAAGTCGATTGAGACGTTGCTGCTTGATCAGTTCTAAGATCTCAGGCTGAATCTTCTCTTTTAGTTCCCTTGGGAGAAAGAAAGTAGGCACTTGTCATACTCAATCAAAGACCATCTTTCCTCTGAGACAGAATCTCACAGGGTGTTTCTGCAAGGAGTTTGAAGGGGACAACAGTCAGAGGCAGGCCTAGGTCAGAATCTAGTCTGCTCCAGAAAAAAAAACTTCCTTCTTATAAGAAAAAATAAGAGTCAGGATATCTCTGTTGTTGATGTTTCCCTGCTACGACATCCGTGTATGACTCAGGCATGCCACTTGTTTCTTACTTTATTCTTCTAAAAATAACGCTTGCTATAACGCATCATCAAGGATTTTTTTTTGTGGCAAATAATGCTCTTTCATCACAGAAGCACCGTGAAGCTTATTTGAGGGTCTATTACCTTTTTTTGAATGATCCTCTGCTGGCATACTTTACTAGCACTATTATTTAGGACAACACAAGAAGGCTAAAACACATTTTGAAACAATGATAAACACCAGCAAGCAATGCCAATGAACTAAAATAATGACCAGCGTTATATGCTTGTTCTTAGTCCCAAGCCATTCAATCAATTATTATTACAATTTTGTGGAAGAATAACCCAAGACTAGGGATTTTTCAAGGATCAAACTCTACCCTTGTCCAGGAGTGCAGAAACGCACAGTGCACTTGCTTAGAAATAATATTATACATCCCTCAGAAAATCTGTTTTCTCCATCCTACTTCAATACGAGTTCAACATGTCAAGAACTAGGCAGAAAACGTATGCACATAATATTTAAAGTTTTATTTCATACACCATCGCATGGATTCACAGATGTCTGAATTCATCAGTTATGTCCTCACTTAGATTCATTAAGAATACATAAAAGACAGGTTTAAACATCAACTCGACAGCAAGCCTAGTAAGATGAAAAAAATAACTGAATGTGTAGAGGATTTATAAAATATGAAGTGTGTCAGATACATAATTTTGCATTGCTGTGCAAATTAGGTAATACCAAAAATCGTTCTGTCTGGCAGTATGTTCCAGCAATCATCATCCAAAGGAAGCAAAGCTGTGGTATCCCATAGAGACAACAAAATTTTTTGTCTTCTTGAAAACTTAGGGAGCCCGATCTGTGCTGATTTCCACATTCATTTGGATCTTACACCTTTGATCTGCTACAGCCCAACTGAAACTACCTGAAGTCCTCTGCTAGAAAGATCAGGCCTTTAAACAAAAATGCCATCTTTCCCTCCAGGTATTAACAAAATGGTTGGAGTTCTTGATGCATAACCCACTGCATATTTACGAGCTGTGAAAATCTAGCTGGTCAAAAAACCAAGGAAACATTGTAACTATAGAAACAGGCCCCTTTTGGAAATATATTATTAATCCAGTAGGATAAATTTTAAGCACTGTTGTTTTCTCATTGGAAACTGAGATATGAATATGCTGAATGATTAAATATTGTGATTAAAAGAATTTTGTGCATGAATAAATGTCTTGCCTTTACTGAGCTGATGAGCTTCCCCATTTCTCTGGTAAGAGCTGGGAGCAGGGGCTGAGGAGAACAGCATTAAACCAGTGTTGATTACTCAGCAGTCTAGGCTGCAGACTAAATCTCCAGCTGGACCTATTTCAAGACTGGTATAAACATCAATTTGATATTTAGGTAGTTTAATTCAGAAATTGGATGGTTATCATTAAATACGTCCTAAAGATATCGTAACATCATAGTTGTAAGACACTACTGAAAAAAACCCAAAAATGAATGGGTCACCCAGCACATTAACAACTCACTGTTTGCTCATAGTATTTCCTTTTCTGTCCTCTAAAGTCCATTTGCCCTTTACAAACCAGATGAATAGAAGTATTTTTAACCAATTAAAAAATAAACAGGTAAGTCTCTTTGAAGCACTTCACAGTCTAAGGCAGACTTTCCATAGGAGGAAGGAAGGCAGGGAAAAAAAGGGACACTTTCTGACTCTATGGCGATGTGCTGGAGTCCCTCTACACAGAGGCTTACGTTTGCTCTCACAGTAGTGAAGCTCAGAGGTAGTACTCTTTTCTGTTTTATAGTCCTCATACTTGAACCCACAGAGATTGTGGAGACAACTCATTATTCCATGGAGAAACAGTTCTCAGTGACATTCCATAGGTCCATCCATCCCTTGCCATGGTCACCTGCACTTACTGTCCTCAACAGCTCATGCCAAGACATGGTTAGTCTGACTTGTATGGTTTTCAGTTATTTTTCAGATATCAAGACTTCAGACATATTTTTTGCGAGGTGATCCTGCCATGTAGTGCCCCTCACTGTCAAGATTTCTGTTCCACCACTTCAGGGTGACAGAAATGGGGCAGAACAATCAAACCATAGTTAAACAAAAGATGCACTTCTTTCAATCTTTATATTTCCTTAAGAAAGCCGTAAGGGTTAGGGAAAAAAAAAAATCTCAGTACAAGGAATAGGTTACCCTGCCTAATTTTAAGATCAAACAAGAAAAATGAGCTAAAGGAAGATCATAAATGCAAATACGTTTGTGAAAATTTTAATTATCGTCCTTCAGATGACATTGGCTTAACAGTTTGTGCCTTGCAAAGAAAGAGAGAACAAACTTGGAAAGTCTAAGCATAGTGGCTCTAAAAATTACTGTTAGTTTCCTACAGTGCTTCCATCACTTAAGAATGGCAAAAGTTAGTGGGGCTGGTAAGAGAGAAGGGTTGAGGGAGCCACGTAGTAATATATACGATTGCTAATTTTCTGATCTCACTGGTCTTGGCACTCTAGGCAATACTGACATCAGTTACTTGCATTGTTGGCAAATCTGAAAATAATTAGAAATTATTTTTAAATTTTTGAAATGATCCTAGTTCTTCTTCAGCACCAGTTATATCTGTCTCTGGCTTTTACCTTTCCAGCTTATAGTTAAGACTCTTTCTTGTTAGCTTGTTTTCCTTCCAGGAAGGGACATATTACAGATATTTAAATCATTACAACACAACAGAAGAATAATCCCAGAACTACTTTCTTGTGTTTTGTCCTTTTATCTTTCTGACTAGTAGCTATGCCCTCTCCTAATCACTTCATGCATTCAGAGCAGGCGTTAGTGACTCCTTCTAAAACAGCAGAGAAATCCATAAGATAAAAAGCTGAAAAGCATCCACACCTCTCCTTCTGTTTCCCTGTATGCTGTTGATTTTCACACAGATGTTACTCAGCAATGGCTCCCTAGCTGATATTAACTGTCCTTTAATCAGCAAGTCTCCACTTGGTTGTCACATCTTTATCCAGTATTAACCCAAGAACAAGTCTTACGAGGAGTAGCTGAGGGAACTGGGGTTGTTAAGCTTAGAGAAGAGGAGGCTGATGGGAGACCTCATCACTGTCTACAACTGCCTGAAAGGAGGTTGTAGCGAGATGAGTGTTGGTTGCTTCGCCCAAGTGACAGGTGATAGGACCAGAAGAAATAGCTGCAAGTTGTGCCAGGGGAGGTTCAGACTAGACATCAGGAAAAATTTCTTCACTAAAAGGGTGGTCATTGACTGGAACAGCTGCCCAGGGAGTGGCAGAATCACCATCCCTGGAGGTGTTTAAAAGACAGGTAGATGAGTTTCTCAGGGATGTGGTTTAGTAGTGGACAGGTACGGTTTGACTCGATGATCTCAAAGGTCTTTTCCGACCAGATGACTCTATGATTCTATTTCTGTTATCACTTAATGTGTGAAATAGATATCCTCACAGGATTCCTAGACACCTTCTTCCACAACCATTCAAAATGAACCAGTGATACTTTATCATTTCATGGTGGAATAGTAGTTTGAATAATCAATAATGATCCCTGAATCGAGTCGACTCTGTTCTGAAGGACTTCTATCTTCGCTAATCAAAAGCAGAAACTGAAAAAACTTCATCTCACATGATAGAACATGATAGACATGAACATGCTCATATAAAAGAAACAACTAATCGTTGCAAAGAAAAGTGGTTGTAGTTATGAGGATCTAAGGCAACACTTCCCATCTTACATTCAAATCCAACTTAACTGAAGATTCTCTCATCTAGCAGCCTGAAAACTTAAAACTTCAGTGCTTCATACAACGAACAGCAGCAGAAAGACTTCTGTCATACTCAATGCAGGAAAACCCATCATCTGATTGCCATATTCACGCAGAATTAAACAAGGTCTGCTAACTTTACATTTGCAATTGTGCACAATCTCTGTTAGCATATCTGCAAGGCTTTAAAATACACAGCACAGCCAGGATTGCTCTCTTCACTCAGCCTTGTTCCCCACAATGAACCCGTCATTCTGTACTTCTATCACTTGTGCTATCTATGCAATTTGAGACAGTTCAGTACAGGGAATCAAATAAAAGGGGAAAATGAAAGAACCGTTTCTTTTCACAGTCAAGAATAAGTGATCATGGATGCAATCAAAATGCAAATGCAGTTGTGATTGCTTAAAAATCTTATCGACTTACTTAGCCTTTATAGCCTTTAGGCTTAGCCTTTGTCCTGATTCTGAAATGAGTTTCTAGTAACACTTCAGTTGCTTTTAACTATTTGTGTTGGCTGTTACACTCATTCCGTTGCGGGGAAGGAACTCCACGCTGTGGCAGCAACTAGCCAGAGTGGTAATGGAAATAAAGAGGTCGCAGAGGGCACTGACAAGTTTCATGAGGCTAGGTTTATAGTGCAAGAGAATATAAATAGTTGACCTGCATCATACTTAAAACAGTTGACTCACAGGGAAAGCAGGGAAAAGGAGAAGCTTTGGTAACAAGCTTAGCATTACTGAGCAGATTTGAACTACTAAACATTGCAGGGGATTGGCAGGGGATTTCTGAGCAGTGTAATGATGCAAAACTGACTGGAACCATTTGTAGCTTTTTAATTGACACATTACTATGAGTGACATCAATTCTAATCGAGCATTAGGTCCTATCTTCTAAAACACTGAAAACAAAAGAAGCATTCGCCCTTTGATCCACATTGGTATGATTCAAATTTAAGTGCGTAATTCTGCTTAGTTTATGCTTCCGCTGTTGCTCTCCTGTCCCTGGAGGAACATGTCTCCAGAGCTTGTATTTAGACAACTGTACCCTGCACCTGAATTCTGAAATGCCCTGGTCCAAACCCTTCTCTATATCTTTGCCTTGGAAAGGAGATGTGGAAAATCACTAGCTGTTCCACTTGAAACAGGGTCAAGATTTTATGACGTTTCAGCTGACGCTTCTGTAGTCCTCACCATTTCTCTGATCTCAAAAGATTCCTACTATTCTCAGCACATCATTTGCACACCACAGAGCCTGCATCTGTCTTGTGCCATCAGTTCAGCCACAAGACCAGGCTTGGTCCATAGCCAAGTACGGCCTTCATTTTTCATATAACAGAACAAAGGATATTCTGAGAAACTTAAAGGACCTATGGGGGCAATATCAGCATTTGCTACTTTGCTGTAAACAACAAGGAAATGAGAAACCCATTGGCTAGCTGCCAGAGCTTTATAATTTACAAACAAGTAACTGCTTGTCATTAACACCAAAGATAATGCCATAAACAAAGATAGTCACGCACAAAATCACTCCTTAGTGGAGCCAGTGTGTATTGGCTCCTTTTCTTCTAGGCCTCTCCCTGTCTTAGTCAGAGAAGTGACATTTGGAATTTTTAAAGGTCCTTGGACAGAAGATAAAACTTGTGATGATTGTTTGCTTGCTTTTTTTAAAAGCCACCACCACAGGTTCACATGCACAATCATGCAAAGCTAGGAAATGTCAAAGCTTTGTTTCATACAAATAAGCTATGTGAGACCCGAAAGGGATTTGCTGGTTCTCATTTAACTGAACTAAAAAAAAAAAAAAGTTACAATTCCCAGCAGAAGAAAACATAATGCACTTCAAGTAGATGAAAACATAATGCACTTCAAGCAGATGCCACACTACTGCTTTTGAGCACGGCTCCCTGGACAGCTTTTGTCCCTGGGGTCCCCCCCTGAAGAGCTCACAAATGTCACTCACATTTGTTAATCCTTCCATGCAAAAACAAGTGGGGAGCGAAGACAGTACTTACAGAATGGGACGAGACTGAAAATCTTCTTGGTTCATTCTTTCAGACTGGCGTATTTTCAGTATTTCTGTGTAACTGAGATTCTGAAGTTTGCTCTTGAACTGATCCAAAGAGCTAGGCTTGGTAGTAAGCGCTCTCATTATCTGTTCTTTCACTACCTGCATTACCTGCAGTTGACAAGGAAAGGAAAAGAAAACCAGTGATTAAAACTTTTGGTGTTTTTGTTTCAAATCTTAGTCTGGGTCACAGAAAGATTTCTAGGTATGGAAAATGATTAGCACTATGTGTCTCAAGACAATTTCTCAGTAGCACAATCAGAAAATAAGCCAACTTTTGACATCACAGCTTACAGCAAAAGCTCATCTGCTCTGTAACAAGAAAATTATTATTTTTGGGGGGTGATGAGGAGGTTATCATTTATTGCTTGGCTGTCTCCCTGGACAGCTAAATTACTGTTGCTGGTTATAGGATTCTAAAGTCTTGCTCAGACCAAGGTTCCTGTGTCCACGACAGCAGTAGCATTGCTATTCTGCATTCTGAGCTGAGGTGATGCTACAGTCATGTCAGGGAAAGGCACACACATATCTGGACATAGCCCTCAGCAACTGGCTCTAGGTGGCTTTTCTTGGGCGGGGGGGCTGGATCAGATGACCTCCAGAGGTCCCTTCCAACCTCAACCATGTTGTGATTCTCTGAGAGACTTGCACTATAGGCACATTATGGCCATACACAGTGAAGGAAAGAGAACTTGTTAAAGAGACCAGTAGTCAGGAAACAGAGAAAGATAAATTTGCCAAGAATATACCAGGACTGCTTTTGAAGCAATGCCATAAACAATGCAAACCAAAAATGAGAATGAAGGATGGTTGGGCAACAGCCATCTATCTGGATATTAATTATTTTATCAGAAGAAAACTGCTGAGACACAGTTAACCAAGGGGAATTGCTTGGCACTAGTTCAAATAAATACACATCACAAATTACTGTCTGTGTCTCTGCAATCCTGAACTCATTTCGTTGGTGCTGGTGCAAATCACACAATTGAAATATTCATCTTATGCTGTGCTTAAGTTGGCTGAAAAAACAATTTATCAGACTTAGAAAAGCTCATGGCACCCAAATCCAGCAGCTAAAAAGCAGTAGGAAACAATAACTCTCCCATGATACCAAAGTGGGTGTGACAGAAATTAAGAGCTACACAAACAGAGAGCAAAAGCTTTTTCTGCACTATTAATTTTCCTTTATTCTTTCATCTTTGCCATGTATCTTAAAACAGAAGCTCAGCCCCTCAGAGGTTCTCTAATCATTCTGAAAATGTGGTTTTTTCACATGAATATTTCATTGCTTCATATGTGCTGCCTCAGTCTTCTAACTCTCATTGCCTCCACTATGTTTTCTATTTTCACTTCCTGAGATGCAACTTCTTTCCCAGATGCTACCTAAGCATTCATTTTAGATGTGTCCAGCAGGTGAAACTAAGCAATTAAACACCTGAAGAAAATCTCTGTCCTTACTGCAGGGACTGTATCCATCCCAGAGATCTACTTCAAGAGGAGGAAGATGATTTTGACAAGAGGCTGGAACATCTCTCCTATGAAGACAGGCTGTGAGAACTGGGGTTGTTCATTTTGGAGAAGAGAAGGCTCCAGGGAGACCTTATAGCAGCCTTCCAGTACCTAGAGGTCTACAAGAAATCTGGAGAGGGACTTTTTACAAGGGCAAGTAGTGATAGGACAAGGTGTAATGGCTTTAAACTGAAAGAAGGTACATTTAGATTAGCTGTAAGGAAAAAATCATTTACTATGAGGGTGGTGAGGCACTGGAACAGCTTGCCCAGAGAAGTCGTTGATGCCCCCCACTGGGAGGTGTTCAAGGCCAGACTGAACGTGGTTTTGAGGAGCCTGCTCTAGTGGGAGGTGTTCCAGCCCATGGCAGGGGGGTTGCAACTGGGTGATCTTTAAGGTCCCTTCCAACATAAACTGTTCTATAATTCTACAGTTCTATGAAGGTGTTGGTTCAGGTGGACAGTAAATCCATTTGTCACATTTTGATCCCCTGGATGAGAGAGCCTACCCACACTCACTTGGCTGGAGTTTTACTTTGAAAACACCCTTGTAATTAAGATCCTTCTCTTGGTAAATCTTGCAAACATGGCTCAAAGCTGAGCTCCACTCCATGCACACCTACATATTTAATAGGTACACATCACTGTGTGTTCAAGTAAGTCTTCCAAACCTTAGTTTGATGACAAACTGATGTGCTCTACATCTGCATACTGTTCATATCATATACAGAAGCATTTGTTCTCAGATGGTGGTCATATGTAGCCAAATCCCTCTGAAGGATTACTTAGCTGGTTTGTCAATGGGAATCAGCTGCTTCCCTGTTTGAAAGGCAAAATCCTCTTGATTGTCATTTGATTCCTTAGAAAGAGTAACACCTCTTTTACTGCATTCAGACTGCTCTCATCAGACCACACCAGTCCAAGTAAGAAACATGCTGTCACACCTCGGGAACAACAAACCTGAAGTCAAGCAACCATAACACCTACATGTTGATGGATCACTCCACTGCCCCATAAGGTGACTGACATACTGCTGTTTCACTGGGACCTGGTTTAATACTTAAACAGGCTTAGGAAATGTCCTCAAGGAACAGTAAGAAAAAATTAAGTAGACAAACCCAGTAGGAAGTTGGATATTTAAAAGTATCTTCTCATCCTCTTTCTATCTTCTTGCCAATGTCTATGAATTGCTGCTAATTAATTTTAATTTATATTTTATGTATTTATACATTACTAATTGGGATTAATTATTATCAACTACCATACTAGGGCCAGCAATGAAGAAGGGAGAGACTTTAAACCTTTCCTGTTGAAAATATATTTAGCTATTGCTGTCTCCTAAGACTACTGTCCCAGCTCTCGGTGAACTGGGTTTAACTTTTCACCCTCACAGAGAACATAACATTCAATCTGTGGCTCTACTTCTGCTTTCTCAGGTCTGCTGAGAAGTTGTGGCTGACTATTTTATTACATGTGGTTTTCCAGGCAGCCTGCAGTCATCACTTCTGCAGTATCACACAAAAGAAGTATGCGGAAACAGGTAGCTTAATTCAAACATGTAAGCTCTCTCACTGTTCATGGGATCAAAATCCCTGGTGATTACAAAGCAACAAATTACTGTGATTTCAAACAGACAGGCATAGTAACTGCTGTAACTGCTAAACTATATGCTATATTAACTACTGCTACCATATCTCCTTCATTTTTTCATCACTAAGCCATACTTGCAAGCGAATACAGTCCTGCAATCGCTTATGTACACATGCAGTTCCAGTTCCATGCATTCACTCAAGAATCTATACAGATCTGGTATTTTGTTGCTTACATACAGATTCAGTTTCCTAAATTCAGATGCTCACTCTGGGGAAACTGCCACTATGAGTAGTTTTTCCCTGAAAATAAATGGACAAACAAATAAATACTGTATTTTAGGGAGTTGTGGGTATGTGGATCTCCTTTCCAATTTAATCTCTGAACTATCCATATGAAGCAGCACTCATTCTTGGCTAAACAATGCAAAGGACATTCAAGTTCAGTAGTTCGGGTGCTGCCAAAATTGTTGCAAAATCTTGTAGAAACCTTTTTGTGCCTTCTCTGGTACTCATTGTTGCCATTAACATGCAAATATGTCTTCTTTGCTATGATCTGAAAAGTTACTCACAGAGAATCATCAAAGAGCTCCTTGGTTTAGAGGCTCCTCTTGCTCCCGCGACAGAAGGCAGGAAGCGTATGCCCCAGGCCCAGAACATAAGGGGGTGATCATTTGCCTTGTAATGTTTATGGCAAACACTATTTAAGTAGCTGGCCAAAATGTTAAAGCTGCTGATTGCATTGAGTCTCCAGAGCATTTCAGAATCACTGCCAAGAACTTCTAATCTGTTCATTTTCCAAAGCTGAGTTGCCAGCCCTTGAACACTGCTGTCAGACAGACAGCATCAACCCTTCTTCTCCACGCGTCTGACCTTACAATGAAATTAGAGGTATTCTCTACTCAATGTGATTGTACATAAACACCGTAGACAGTCGTTTTAATTACATTATGCTTTGCTACTCTTGCTGAGAAATGAGTGTTTCAGAGGGCACATTTGCTTTAAATCATGTCCTTTTTATCTGATGAGCTCTTGTACAGTAAGAGAAACCCGAGTTCTGCATTACAACTTAGACAGTTAAATTCACTGAAGACATGAAGAGAAAGACCATAGGGATAAAAAGAATATATATTTTTTTTAATCACAAAGGACCTTATTCCCATACTTTATATCCATCTAACATGACTTATATTTCTACTGCCAGTATCACCATAACATTAAATCATGTATTTTTCATTAAGCCGTTTTAGTCTAGGTTTGTGTTTAGTTTATTTGACCTCATCTATGTCATCTATGTCAGACATTCTGACTACTTTGCCTTTCCAACATTTAAACCCTCTTTTATTCTTCCTTCCCTCTCTTGCCATGACAACTTTTGCCTACGCAAATGAGATCTCTTCCTTTCAGGATACAGCTTAAGTCTGAACACTTGGGCTCTACAACAAGGGGACAAAATAAAAAGAGAGAAGTTGTCAGTTTATCTACAGCAATCTTCCCACCGACTACATTTCAGCAGTCTTTTTGCAACTATGGAAAGCACAAACCTCTCTACTCTACTTACCCCATAACAACGCAAAATTTGTCCTTGGCACTGACTGGAGAAGACAGGTTGCCATCTCAGACACCTGCCATTGCCTGTAAGCTTCTCGAAATTTAAGTCTGAGCCTTCTACTCACCAGACACACTATTTCTATGATTCACAGCATTGATCTGCTCAGAAATCTTCCTAGAACAGACAAAGAGCTAGATGTTCACAACCCATCTGTGGGGCAACAGACAGGAGATGACCTCTTCTCACAATTTCCCCAGAATATCAGTGTTTCACTTGAATAACCATGACCTTTCACATATAACGACCCTCTCACTGCAGCAAGAACACCATCACAGAACCCATAAAGTTGTACCTCTAGTACCTCAGGGCACGTGTTACGCTGCTGCTTGGTGACTAACTCAGGGCATTGTGTGTGTCAGTACGTTATGCTGACTGACAGACCACCTCTCTTCTGCATAGACAAGACATAGGTATAAACCCTGAGCCCATGTTACAATGGTGTTCTTAGTTCAGTGCTTTCCTAATTTGGCTCAAAATTAGCAAGCACTGTAAGGCATGATTCCCCTATGTTGTTGTGGCACATGATAAAAGAGCTACTGGACTATGCTACTACGCTATATCCAGAGCTCCCCTCCACAATCAGACTTGAAGCATCTGAGATGTGAGAAGTTTTAAGACTGCATTCACTAGCTTTTTTATGTTACATTCAAAAATCAAGAAGCCAACAAATAGACAACTGCAAGAAAGAATTTTTTTTTTTTTGCAAATTGGTTGTGAAGAATTGACGCATAGTTTCCTTCCTATCTAAATGTTGATGAAAAGAAGCAGCTTGGTTTACATAGGGTAAAAAATGAAAGTGAAAACATCATTTGGTGATTGAGGTCCAGCTTCAGTCACGAAGGGATTTCCTTCAGTTCAATCCACAGAGCAGGTAAAAATAAGGTTGTAGAATGAAATGGCCAAATCGTTCTTAATGAACCGCATTTACTTACAAAGCAAGCCATAAAGAAAATCTGATTCTGAAGGGAAAGGAAATTACTTCAGTTTACAAGCAACCTGTCAACTCCTTTAATGAGAACTTTACATGTTTAACGTGCACAACAGGTAATTCAAGGGAACTTTTCAGACTGTTCCAAAGGATAAATTGTCTTAACTTGATCAATACTTATATTTTCAGAGTACTCAGAAGAGTCATTGTGAGAGACTTCAAGGTTGTTGAAAGATAATTTAATACTGTTTCCCTCCCTCTATATCTACATATTGCTGTCTGTGAATTCACTAGTCTCTCGGTCACAGCCTGAATCAAGGCTTCACTCTACATTATTTCAGAATACTAATCCAAACATGCCATATTATACAAGTAAATTTAAGCTCAGTACTGGCATAATCTAACCGTTGACAAGAAACTCCAAAATTCCAGACCATTTTTTTCCTATTACAGTCTGAGTACTCTAGAATTACGAAAAAATAAAGAAAAAAAACCCCAGTTTCCAATCTTCTCAACAACTCCAGAACACAAGGGCAGTTACTGTAGCCAGCAATAAAGAGGTAACTCTAAGCTGTGTGGAGGTACACAGTCAGAGGAATAATTACTTGATTCATTTTCAGGCAGCAGGATGAGAAATTGGCTGACAGAGGATTTAGCAGGTATAAGCTCTGCTACATTTTATCTCTTCATTTACTGCAGAATTTAAAACCTGTTGTGAAAAAAGTTTGTGTTGATGGTGTTGTGACATTCTTTTTTTCTTTCTTTCTAAACTTTTTGCTTGTGATCACATTTTTCTAGCATGAATCAAGGTATCTTCTATGATGGGGTTACAGAGTTGGTGGATAACGGAAGACCAACTGATGTAATCTACCTGGACTTCTGTAAAGAATTTGACACTGTTCTGCATGACATCCTTGTCTCTAAATCAGAGAGACATGGATTTGATGGGTGGACCACTTGGTGGATAAGGAATTGGCTGGATGGTTGCACTCAAAGAGTTGCAGTCAGCAGCTCGATGTCCAAATGGAGACCAGTGACAAGGGGCATTCTGCAGGGATTGGGACTGGCACTTTTTAACATCTTTGCTGGTGATATGCACCGTGGGATCAAGTGCATCCTCAGCAAGTTTGCTGATGACACCAACCTGTGCTGCACGGTTGATACGCTGGAGGGAAGGGATGCCATCCAGAGGGACTTTTACAGGCTTGAGATGTGGGAATGTGCAAACTCCCTGAACTTGAACAAGGCCAAGTGCAAGGCCCTGCACGTGGGCGGGAGCGATCCCCAGTATCAATACAGGCTGGGTGATGAAGTAACTGAGAGCAGCCCTGAAGAGTAGGACTTGGGTTGCTGGTGGATGAAAAGCTAGACGTGACCTGGCAATTTGTGCTCACAGCTCCGAAGGCCAACCATATCCTGTGCTGTATGAAAAGAAGTGTGGCCAGCAGGTTGAGGGAGGTGACTCTGCTCCTCTACTCTGCTCTGGTGAGACCCCACCTGGAACATTGCATCCAGATCTGGGACCCTTAGCATAGGAAAGACATGACCCTATAGGCGTGGGACCACAAGACGGTCATGAAGATAATCAGAGGGATGGAACATCCTTCCTACGAAGACTGAGAGAGTTGGAGTTGTCCAAACTAGAGAAGGCTCTGGTGTGACCTTATAGTAGCCTTCTAGTACATAAAGGAGCCTGTAAGAAACACAGGGAAGGACTTGTTTACAAGCGCAAATAGTGCTACGACAGGGCATTATGGCTTTGAGCTGAAAGAAGGCAGATTCATATTAGATGTAAGGAAGAAATTCTATGATATGAGGGTGGTCAGGCACTAGAACATACAAGGCCAGGTTGGATGGGGCTTTGAGCAACTTGGTCTAGTAGAAGCTGTCCCTATCCATGCCAAGGTGGGTGTTAGATCTTTGAGGTCCCTTCCAACCCAAACCATTCTTTATTCTGCAGAGAAGAGGCTTGAAAAACCACAATGGTTCTGATCAAGCTGAGCAGTCTGTTTCCATGTGGCATCATTATCAACATTATCATCATAATCCAGAGTTCACCAACGACCATCATTCTTAGAGGAATACCAGGCACAAACAAATGGTCACATCTAGCAGATGTGACAATGGGGCTAAGAGGTCAGAGATGTGACATCACTTCCACAATACGGTGCTCAAAAGCTCTACAGTAGGTGTCTGAAAACTTAATGCTGTAGTAATAGAACTCTATGAAAGCGTGTTCAGAGCCTCAGAACATAAATAAATTGCCTGCCCTCTAGTGAGGGGAAAAAGGGAAAAAACCTGAAAGAGCTTGACCGTGCACTGGATCATGAGATCCAGAAGATCAACTGCTGAAGAAAGAAAGGCTGAAAGATAAAATGAAGCCCACAGTTATTTTGTATTTCAGAGCAGATTGGGGGTTTTTCCAGTTTTTTTTCACGTTCTCTTTACTAATGAAACAGAGGTGTGGGAAACAAGACTGAAATCAAACAGCTCCTGGGAACTGATGGGCTGAGACTGTCATCAACCCAAGACTATGCCGAAGGGGACAAAAGGATTCATCACATTCTTGTAAGAAAGGAGGAACAACAGTCTCAGGGGCATGAGCACAAGACTGGTGAACAACATGATCCAAAAGGAAGCTGCAAAAAAAAACAAGGAAGGAGTCTGAGAAGTAACTGCATCTGAAGGCGTTGATGTAAAAAAGTTCAGTTCCTGGCAAAAGATTCCTGGCTCATCCTGCTATTGGATGCAAGTATTTTGTAAATTGTGTTCAGTGAGAATGGACCACTAATTACTGCACTCTGTTATACTACATGCCTAGGATTCTCCTCCTCTGCAGGAAAAGCCTTTTGCCATGGCTTGACTTGGCACTTTTCAAAGTAGCTCCCAAAATTCTTTTAGCTGTACTGATTATTTTTCTGTTAGATACAGAGATCCTGGTGGAGAAGCTCTGGATACCAGGGAGGTCTCCAGTTCATCTTCAACACTACTATTTAATTTGCTCAACTAAGGATAGGAATAGTGGTAGAGGCTTTCGCTGGGAGCAAAAAGCAGGTTGAATTTGATTGCGAAAAAAAAAAAGCCTACAAAAAAATTCTGCTGAAGGGTAATGTGGCTAAAGATACGGGCAAGAAGATGATTTTGACAATGAATGTCAATAGATTGGAGTAGACAAAGGGAAAAAGAAAGGCAGCTAGTAGGAAGGACATTATAAACATGGAAAAGTGACCAGAGCAGAAACAAGAGTTTCCAGCAGGGAGTATCAATATGTGGAAGAAGGCATCTGACTGACATTTTGCAACAAAGTAAATGAAAGGATGGAGAAGTCTGAAGGCAAAAAAGAAACTGTGGATCTAATAGATGCATTTCAATAGAAAATAAAGGCTGAAGGAAAAGAAGAAATAAGATTTGGTTAGAAGATCAGTTAAAAGGAAATAGGGAAAGAAAGGGCAATATATGGTGGGAACTTACATATTTAGTATAAAAGTATGGCTTGGAAAGCAGCTGACTGAAGGGTGACCTTCCTCAAGGACTGGCCTGGGGTGAGGGTAAATTGAAAATAATAGAAAAGGAAGCAAACACAGCTCTTTACATACTTGAAATGCAGGTGAATTTAGAATCATCATCAAAACCCATGTAAATGCTGTCCGTGATGCTTTCAACCGTTTTAGTAAAAGACAACGTGAAAGCAGTTCGCTGGCTGCTTGCTAAAACCAGATGCTACCCTCAAATCTGTGAGTTCCATTCAAAACAATGTTAATCTAAGCACACGAGTCAAGTATCACTTTTTTGGCTTGTATTGGGCTGAAACAGGAATGACTGATAGACAGGAAACCTCTTCCCCACATCTATATTTGCAGAATATTATTTGCATCAGAAATAAGGAACAAATGTCTTTCCTGTATGTGTTTTCTGCCTTGAGGTAAGCAAAGCAAGAAATAAGTGCTGTGTTTCAAAGCATTTCTGCCCCAGTAAAATGATGTGCAAAGTTAATATGACAGTTTTTGTAAACTTCCTTGTTAGTTAATTGAAGTCTTAGGTCAGCCAATGTTACATTATTTCCTCTAATGTCTGACAACCTCCTTTGGCAAAATAAAACATGCAGAACATCATTTCGTGGGTGGCATTTAATCCAGGGCTTTTCAGACAAAATGTACTGATCTTCTCAAACAAAATGTTAAATGAAGGGAGGGGGAAAAATGAGAAGATACTTGTATCCTTAGTCATATACCAATGTAATAATTAACATGTTGAATAACATGCTTATGAATTCTAAAGGAAAGTAATAGAGTTATCCATGATTAGGAACTTGCATTTGGGAGCTGTGTCCCTTAAAATGCACAATTACATTAAACAGCACACACTAAATGAAAATTACCTGTAATATATTGGCAAACAGATGGTTCTACAGAAGGAAAGCAAGGACAAGACTCTAATAGGTAGTTTTTCCCATAGGAAAGTGTAAAAACCAAAGCTCTCAAGTTCTGAGTATTAGTGATAAATAAAAAAGACTCTCTGAATGGGCAGTAAACCAGCAAAAGTGGGGGAGCATATTTGTTTAAAAAGGGGAACAGAAGGGGTTGGAAACACTGCTCAATATCTGACATCATTTAAGAACAACGCTTTGCATTACAGCTTCAATTCTTCTCCTTTAGCTGAGATAAAGACAAGATAAAGGTGTGTCCAGTTGTATTTCAAAAAAGATCTCCAGGCTCTTTTACCAGCGCAAACCATTGTGCTGAGGTGAGTCCTGTCTGAGGTATGAATGGCCACATGGAACTGCATGTGGTTCAAACCTGCCACTGTCCCTACTTGCATTGTCTCTTTACTCGTGTCCCACCAGCTCCAGGAACTTTCCAGCTCCACCTCTAAATGGAAGGGGAGCCAGTGCACCAGGTTTGTGTCTTTGTAATACCAAGAGAAAAGGAGAACCCTAGTTATCCAGGTGAAGCACAGACACACCACCAAGCACAAAGCACCAAGTAACATGGGGACAGCTTCTCTACCTCTTCCCTTCCTGTCTCAACTTTTTGCTAACTTTCTTCTCTCAAACCAAACAGGCTTCGAAAGTCCATCTACTGTGTCCGTAATGAACTTCATTTGTGCTGAGTGGCACATTCTGCAGTTCTGTCACCTACTTATTTCCTTAATTCTGATAGGCACATTAATAAAAGAGATGTATGACCCCTGAGATTAGACATAGGGAATGTGTTGCAGAAGCTGGTTAGCTACCCAGGATTGTGGGCTGTCAGTAAGGTACTGCTCTGGCTGGACAGAATGGAAGCTGTAGGCAAAAATGGACAGTCAAAGTAGGCTCAGGCAGTTTCAGAACCACATGCTATTCTCAATGACAGCTGAGAAAGAAAGAAATTCACCTGATGAAACAGAGTTTTCATCCTGAGTAATTGTTTTGATGTTTACTTTTCCTTGATACAGAACAGAAGTTGAAATACTGAAAGCTTCTACAGAATAAAATAAATCATTTATGAATTAGATGATTAAAATATTTTTATGGTATCTCAAAAATATATCTGTTCAGGAATCTGAAAAACGAAACATTTCAATTTTTCCCCTTGTACACTTCTAAGAGAGAAGGAAATTTGCCTATGAAAAATGTTCATCTTGACTAAACTCTATATGCAAAAGCTCTGTAATTTTGCCCAGCTTTGCTCATACTTATGTCCTCCTCCTGCAAGTCCAAAAGTTGGTCCACCACCCAAATAGTAAAAATCCTTATTTGGTTGCTTAAAGTATCACCTTACATTTTATCTGTTATTCACATGAACAAAGGAAAAGAAAATTACAAGTAGGAGGTGGAAGCTTCAGCTTTTGTTAATTTAAGGCTTCAGTTTAATAGCATTCACCGCTTCAATGCAACATATTTTTTTTTTCACATTCCATTTTACTAAAAAAATCAAAACTTCTGAGGTTTCCACCTAACAAAAACAACCAGATAGATTTTCCTGATGGATGCATAAACCAAATGTTCAGTACACTTGTGTTGGACTATTTCATTCAATCCTGTTATTTGCATGTCCTTCCAGTTAATGTAAATGAAAAGGCTGAACATCTAGGAAATATGCAAAAAAGCAATTTAGTAGATGTGCTATGCCTCTGAATGAACCCACATGCTATTATGCCTCATAATTTACAACAAATAAGCTGTAATAATTTTTAGCTAAACCCTTGTTTTCATATTCATGTTACTGAAGAAAGCAGCCTACAGAGCACCAATTTTTTTGCACTTCTTGTATTAATCACCATTTCAAATGACAGTTGTATTGATATCAGAGAGTCCAGTCAGTGCCACGGGAATAAAAATAGTTGCATGAATTAACTGAATAATTCACAAAGATACATGAAGCAATGAAAAGATTAAATCCATTGTGATGTGTTAGATGCTAACTATAAAAATTATTCTGTAAATCCAGAGCTCACAAATTACTGACTTGACAGATCATAATGAGTGCTGTCAGGACTGTTACAAACCAAGATCTGCTTGGAACTGCCAAACATATACAAAATGTCTATGTCCAAGGAAAAAGGAGAAATGTTTTCACTGCCATTTTAAAATGTTCTAAAACTATTGAATAATATCTGTTGAAAATTCTGAATTTGTGAAGTCTAGTCCAATGAGACCTTTGTCTCAGGTTATATAATTACTGTGCTGGCCATATAAATAAGAACAATGCATACTATTTTTCCCCTTGAGTTGTGACACGTGACCAAGTATATAAGGAATTCAACTTAGACTATTCTTAGAAGAATAAAAAGCACAGATGACATATTTTGCCGTATCTCATTCTAAAAGCTGCAGTGGAACGGTTTATGGCTTCAGAGACCTATATTTTTGACTGCTGCAAAGGAGCCATCTTTCCTCCCTCAGATCAAAAGAAAGCTTTTGGGGGATCTGTACACAGTACAAAACCCCATAAACTACTCCCCAGAATAGATAGCAGTGATTTATCTGACACCCAGTACTAACATCAACAATTCAAAAGCATTCAGTCATCTCACTCTGATTACAAAACTGATCTGCTAGCCAGAGAAATTAGGAATGGAACAAACTGATTAGTTTATCCAGTTCTTTCTTCAGGAACAGGATATGCTTCCACAAGCACAGGGCAAGCCACCTACAGATATATGAAATCTGAATTAAAGACATATCAGTGACCACCAGACCTGTATAGACTGGTTCCACTGCTCCATCCCTTTCACTACATGTATAGCAAGCACCTGAAAAATCACACTTTTTTCCTGCAGTGACTTTTATGTTAATAACATATTTGCAGTTTTGTTTTTTCTCTCCTGTTCCTTTCACTCACGTTAAATCAGAGCCAAAGGAAATTTTCTCACAGAAGGATTAAGACAAGATTGCAGTATTTGGCTTCAAGTTTGCTTCCCACTACTGATTTGAAACCACCAATGACATACACAGAAACACACAAATCTCCAGAAACATCGATCGTGCCTAGGAGGGTAAATAATGTCTTAAAAAAGTTATTTCCAGTAATCAACTAGTGAGTTATGGGTGATGGAGAAAGGCTTACAATTTTCTGGTGATGGATGACCCTTTCTCTGGTAACTTGGATGCTATCACTGCACTTCTTTTCACGCCATCATAAATCACTGCAATTCTTTCTATATTGTCATTAATCTACATTACTAATAAGGCAGCAGACTCCTTCTTTCCTACAACTCCATGACTATTAACTTTGTGTTTTGGGACAGAAGATATATCTAGAATTAAATGCAAGCTATCTGTTTACCTTCGAAAAGTTAAGAGTCAAATTCTGTGCACTGCAGATTGCAGCAGTCAACAACAAAAAGTATTAGACTCATCCTGAAATTCCCCTACTGCCTCAGATGTGATTACACAAAGGATTTGCTTTGGTAAATTCGCTTGGGTCCAGAAAGAAACCAAACGGGAGATGAAATGCTGGAGTGAACATGGTCCAGAGGCACACACACAGTGTGTCCACACACCCATTTCACATGTTGGTAACTGGAACTGAAGCTAAAGACGTGAGGATATTATTCCCCCTTTTGAATCTTCTGTCTATTGTGTAACTAGAGCACAGCAAGAGCACATGAGGTAATGAAAGCAAAAGCTTCTCTAAACATCATGTATTATTTTATTCTACTGGAAGTCAGGCAGAAAAGGGAGGAAATTCCTGTAAGGGAAAGACTGGTGGGAATAATGCAACCTGTGTTTCTGTGTATGAAGTGCCCACAGAGACCATGTGGTAGAGTCAAGGGGAAACCACTGGGCACAGCATATGGGATGGTGTTGGTATTATCAGGGCTGTATAACCAGGGGAAAGCAATAAAGATCCAGGGAAAGAAAGGTGATAAAAGCCTAACTTGCAAATGACTGTGTAAAACACATCTGGAATAAAATTCTGCCTGATTTTTAGGATAAAGAGTGTAAGCCTGGATGAACCTGGCACCAATACAGAGTAGGTACTTTCTGTAAAATAAGATACAATGTGGTACTAAAGCTCCAGACTCTTTTGAACGTCCCCAGTCCCTGTCCCCCACTCTCTCTTGCATCAAAAACACATCCAACCCAAAAACTGTAGAGAACAGACAGCCATCTCTGGCATTTTCTCTAAACAGACTACCCTTATCACTGGCTTTCAACTGAAACATTGAGATTTCCCAGTGTTTTCTGAGCACTCTCATGTCTGTTCAGCAGAAGGCAGGTGCCTGCACTGACACTGTCCCACACTGCTGCACAGCCAGTTCAGTAAGAACAATCTTCCCATACAAAACCACTTCTTGTTATTCTCTTCTAACTCCCACTAGAGACTAGGATTTCCCTGACCTTCCTTTTTTTTTGTTTGTTTTTCCTCTTCCTTTTTTTTCTTTCTCAAGTTAAGATGCACTCCCAGGAGCATACTAAATGAACCCAAATACCACAGCATAAGACACACGTGGAAACACGTAAGTTTCTATTGCAGAGGAGAGACAGGCCGGGGGAAGCCTCATAAGGATGCTATTATAGTAAGAGAGAGAAATCTAGCAGCTCCCCACAGCAGCTGTGAATTGGGCAAAGTGCCCAGGGGCCCAGTGGTGAGGGGCAGTGAGTGCTGGGTGGCTGGTTTCCATGGAGGAGTGAGCCAGGAGAAATGGCTCATGGGAGGTATCGCTGCTGTCCGCTGGCATGAGGAGGAGAAATAACCTCGTGC
Source organism: Dromococcyx pavoninus (assembly GCA_033558185.1). NCBI lineage: Eukaryota > Metazoa > Chordata > Aves > Cuculiformes > Neomorphidae > Dromococcyx > Dromococcyx pavoninus. Next base: position 671,663 of record JAUMJL010000425.1, on the reverse strand, counting down.
CATTTCACCTGCCATCAGCACCCGTGCCTTTGTGGGGCTTGGTACAAATTTGCTTACAACTTCAGCTTCCTCAGTTTCCTCTCTTCTGGGGGAGGACCAGAGCTCAGAATACATTGTGTTGTGTCCTTTTGGTGGCTTTCAGTGATCTACAGAAACACAAAATGCTATGGTTGAGCTATAAATAAATAGAAAAAAAATACAGCAAATCATCACAATCCCAAAGCTGACTGATCCATGTTTTCGGCACCCTCAGGTCTCCACAGAGGCCCTACAAACTTCTTCTGCTGACCAGGAATCTTTGCCAAACTAAACGTGACCTTAAACAGAGTTGGTGTTGCAACTCACAGCTGTTAACACCAAGCAGACAAAAGCAGTGGTTGCTGGAGAGACAGCCCATGGAGAGCAGGGTTCAGACAATTACCATTATCTTTTGTACCGGTAGAACCAAGAAGCTGCTACCCTGATCCAGCACTGTACAACACTGTACCAGAGTCCTGCATCAACACATAAGTGTGGCACATATTTGGTACACATCAGAATATTACTGGAGTGAAATTAATTCTGATACCCCACAAGGCTCCCTTGCACCACATAAACCAATGTTTGGTCTTGGGAAAGTAGACTGCATCTGCCTCATGTGTCACATTGTCTCCACTGTAGAACAGACAGAAAAGTATTCACTGTATTTAGCTCACGGTAAGACTACAAGAGCCTTCCAATATTTATAATGCATACCTGAGTTCATCATATAAAAGGACTTATGTAGGTGCAAAACACTATTATTAGCTTTGTTCCCATTTCTGAAAGTTGTCAGAAGGAAACCGGAGGGGCAAAGCTACCTATTAGAGCTCCTTGGGAAGGCATTACACTATTCCAATAGAAATCTGGGCCAAGTAGCATCATTTTTAAAAGAAAAGATACTTGAGGTGACAGTACAAAAGGTCAGCCAATTGCTCGTTGCCATCTATGTAAACCCAAGTGCTCAGAATCGCTATTAGACACAGACATATCCACAAACTGCAGAATAGAACACAAAGATAGGTAAATATTTCCCAACTAAAATGAAATTATACTTTTCTTATTGAGCATTCACAGGAAATATACCTAGCATAGCTCCTGATATAGATTCAGGCCTGCACTGCAACAAAGGCAATTGATGGAGGGTCCTTCAGTTGCTGAGTACAATGCCAAGGTCCTTCCCTTCCTAAATGACCAGCAGTGTGCCCTTCCTGAATCAGCATTTTTCGTGTGTCTGCTGTACATTGCTCATAAAACTCACAGATCGTAAGTCAGTGGTACTCACATAAAAAATTCAAGTAGCAACTAAAACGTTTCTCCAAATAATCAGCTGACAGAGATAGCAACAAAGCAAGTCTGGATGCGAGCACATCCTAACAGGATGTTAAAAATACAACCAATGGAGCTGCTCATTAGGAAAACCTCTATTAGTAGAGATGCATTTTTTCTGTTGAGAAAGGTACCCGGGGGAAAACAAACCAACAAATTCCCTAATAGCAGAATGTGCCCGCAGCTCCTTGGTGCTCAGCTGCCATGTGGACCCTGGCCCTGGCTGCCCTGTGGCACGGTTGGCGGCTGCAGGAGGCGAAGGCTGCAGAGAAAACAGCTGCTCAAATGAGGCCAGCTTTTCACTGCATGCACAATAGTGTCCAGTGGCTGCAAAAGAAACAGGAGGATATTTAATAGGGCCTGAGCAAAGATAAGAAAATTACTGCTGCTCTAACAGACTTTGTTTAGGCAGCAATGTAAGCCTAGCTTCACCAAGTGACAGGAGAACTGTACAGCTCCCCATGCACGTGGAGAGTCTTCATCTGGGCCTGAGTTCACATACCTCCTCTTTCAGAAAAAAAATCCAAAGTTTACACTCATTTTCAGGACTACTTTCCACTGCCATAGAGTGCCTATAAAAATGAGAAAACAAAAAGAGAAAATGGGGGAAGGAGACACACACAGATGGACAAACTGACCTCAGTGTTACTGTAGTCATAGAATCATAGAATCTTCCGGCTGGAAAAGACCTTTGAGATCAGAGTCCAACCGCACCCATCACCCCTAAACCGTGTCCCTCAAAAACTCATCTACCTGTTTTTTAAACACCTCCAGGGATGGTGACTCAACCACCTCCCTGGGCAGCCTGTTCTAGAACAAGCTGAGCGAGACGAGGAAACAATCCAGGTTCATCAAAATTTAGGCTCTTCCTGCACCCCTCCACAAAGCAGGATAAAACTTGAGGAGAGAGAAAGAGATCAAAGGACTGAAAAAAAGTACTTATGTCTAGATAGAAACATCTGAGAAGTTCCACTGAACACCAGGCTCTACTTAAGAACCTGGTAACAACTCTGCTAAAAAACAAGTAAATTCTGAGAGGCAGCAGGCAGTGGCTGAAAAATCATCAATCAGCAGGGACTACTGCAAATAAGCCTTTTTACATGTATGTATAGATCCAGCACGCAGGAGGCTTGAAACTGGATTGTTATTGCAATAACATATCTACCACAAGAATTGTCCATTGATTTGGATTATTTTTTTCCTTATCTCAACCTCCCATCCACAAAAATAGGCCTGCAAAATCTATTTTGAGGTGCTTTTGTTAACATAGGCCAGATTTTAGGACATTTAAACCTTTATCTAAATAAGCTAGAGAGATCATTTTGAAAAAAAAAGGTAAATTATCATCAGCCTCCTCCTCCTCAAAGCACTTTAAAAGAAGCTTTATTTATTCTTGGATTTTTGGAAGAGTGCAGCCCACATATTATTTGTCATTTTCATCCTTTTGGTCAATTTGTCATTTTAATCCTTTTTCTTTTCCGGCTTGTGCTTCCAGACCAATTTCTCAAAATAAAGGAAGTCATGAAGAAGGAAACATCAATAAAAAGAAGGCATCAGGAATATTTCCTCATTTGAAGACAGGAGCTACTTGGAGAACCAGTAACAAATTAACAATAGAATGTAAGATATAGGATGGGCCTGGGGGAAGAAAAAATCCAAATAATCAGTTCCTAACATGTCAGTCAGCAGAGAGCTCCAATTACACTTTCATGCATATCCTATTTATTATTAACAGGTTAATAGCCTATTAATAGGACGGTTAATTAATAACAAATCCTATTTATTATTAATTGTGGCAAGTAGTGAAGAGAGTAGCAAAGCCTGTATGTGGATAAGAGACTTCCCACAGTAGGAAAAATCTTCAGAGTGGTGGGTGATACCCACCAAACATATTCACAATATGCAAACCTGCAAAGTGTAAACTCCCTCAAATCCTAATAGGCTTCAGGGACTGGAGGGCACTCAGGCATCTGTTCAGACTATATGGGTATGGGATGACCACCAAAGGGCAGTCTGGCAGGAAAGCTGTTGTGGTCCCTGGGTCTGTGGACAGAGGCCACGGATCACGCAAACCTTTCACTCCACCAAGAAGCTCCTTCTGCTTTCAGCTTCCCTCTGTGTTTAGGCACCACTTGCCACTCTAAACTACGACGTGGGTGTTCAGGAGGGAGCACAAATCAATAGCCAAATGCTGCTAAGCAAGAGAAGAAAAAAATCTCAACAGACAGCTTAAAAACCAAGTCTCTGAGCCCAGCAACCAGAGCAGCCTGCACATGGAAGCAGCACCAGCAGCTGAAACTCTGGCAGAGAGACTTGTGTGGGAGTTGTGCTCACGCTTGCTGAAGGGCTGTGGGCAGGTGGGAGGAACCTCGCTTTGCTCGGGGAAGGGAAGGCGAAGAGAGGGAACAGGAGCCCTATTGTGATGTGCCTATGGTGGGGAATACAGAGGATGTAAATTATCATACATTTCCCTCTATGTTCTTTGTGTCTGATTTAAGACGCCCGCTGGTGGAGGGTATTATTGGGTGAGACTAATCTCAGGCTTCAAGTACATAAAACAAGGGCAGTTTTTATTGCTGAGGAATATTATTATCATTATTACTGTCAGGGCATGGTGCCTCTTCAGGAAGTGCATCTTTTCCAGTGCCAGCACAAAGTGAGCCTGCGAGGATGAGGGTTGGGGTGCCACAGCATCCCTCCATGCCCTGCTATCCCCTGAATCATTTACATCCCAGTGGGGCAGGCAGCAGCAGAGACAGCGGGTGCCCGCCATACATTTCTTCCTGGCACTCTGACTAGCCAACATTTCTAAGGGGGCACCTGACAACCACTCCCCCTAACTCAAAGATAAAACCTGCGTCATCCTCATCCTGCTGCAACTCTCAGCCTGCCCGAACAAAGTGCCTCTACTCACTGCTTCTCCCGCAGTCCCAACTCCCTCCTCCCACTCCAAGGATGTAAGATAGAGTATAATAAGCAGCTGCAGTACCTCTGTCAACCTCACTTTTCTCAGCTTACTGTTTTTATTGCAACTGCCTAATAAATACTCCATTCCCTCAACACCTTCCCTTAGCTGGAAAAAGAGGGAGAAGGACTTCCTGGTGTTCACAAGGATGCTGAAGGTTTATGGGTTGAGAGGGACAGATGACAGCTGGAGCAAAGGGATCGGTGCACGCTCCCCATTGCAATGGAGGCTCTGGCTCAAAAGAATGGAAAAGCACAGGCATGGTCAAAGACAGCAAGCATTTCTTGCAAGGCAGCAGAGTATGGTGGCACTGAGGGACAACCTCCACCAGTGGTCAAGGCAGAGCCTTTTAACTATGGGCTCCCACAAACAGCACTCCCTTACACAGGCCACTCTATCATCACTTATCATTTAAAGCTAGCTGTGTTTGTTGAGTGCTTTTATGTGCCTTGTCCTTCTCTGGCACTGTGCTCTTCCAGAGGCACTTTGCTTATCCTCAAGTAAGAGCCACACTTGAAAGACGGTACACATATAATAATGATACCCCTATAATTCTCCTTCCTGTTGTTCTTTTTTCCTTCTTTAATATCAGAAAAGGCAAGCTGCTACTCTGAATGACTGTAGCATAAGTAGGTGTGACAGAGATGTGTAATTTTTTCCTCCTAAATCACCAAGAAGTCTGTTCTAAAGTGTAAAACCAACCACTCTGCACACCCATTGGCTGTACAGAACAAATGCGGCTGCAGCACTAGAATCTCTGATGTACACGTGGATGCCTTGCTGGGGAGCCTCTGTCCAAAAAGCAAGTTCTCTTTGGTACACAGAGAATATTTCTTTACCAAGGACTGCAAAGTATGTTATCCAACCAAACAAGCTCAGTAGAGTGTGTTGCAGATTTTTCCCCTTCATTTTACATTCCCTTGGCAGAGTAAACCAAGTTTTAGGCTCCACTGGACAGAAAACAGAATGCTAGACAGGACAGACAGCTTTCCATTTCAAAGAGCTGATAAACCTGCATTTTTAAAGACATCTCTTTCAGACTTACTAAATTCACTTGTTGGAGGGAGCAGATGTTAAATTTCCAGCTTCCATCTTATCAAAAGCAAGAACGGGGGAAAGATTTTCCATCCCTGAGATGCTCAAAGAATTGGCCAGCTGAGACCACTTCTTACTTTAGACTTCTGAGTACAATGCAAATGTGTCTCAGTACAGCTGAGAAGGAAATCTGTTCTGTGCAAGCACATTTCTCTCCACATTTGTAGCTGTGCCCTACAGAAACCAAGTTGATAGCTATGTGAGAGACACAAGAAGAACTGGCTTTGATGATATCACTTGTCACCTACTCATAAATCTCCGTGACTTTATCCATCCATCCCAATTCCACAGGCACTGCAGCAACTCCTGCTTTATTTTATGAAGACAATCAATTAAGTGATATTCTCAGTATCTTTACTGAAACAATAAGCAATGATATTTTCTTTCATTTCCACTAGAAAGGAGTGAAACTCCCAAACTAACAAAACTGGACATCAAGGCTAAGTCCATTCCAAGAGAGGCAAAAACTCAGTCTCAGGTTACTAAAATGTTTCCTAGCCAACAGAATATCAGAGCTTTAACATCCCCTCTTATCTCATAGCTCCATAGGGCTGGAAAAAAGGAGGTGAAGGGCATTGCAAGAGTGAGATTCCTACCTTTAAATGGCTGACAGTGCTTACTGCAAGTCACACACAGTCAAAACGTGTTAAAATGACAACAGTTTCACCATTAGGAATGACAAATCTTTCTTGTAGCTGTTTTACATCAGTTAGAATTAATCTTTCTTTCCCCATGAGCTCTGGACGTTTGGACTAAAGGTTAATCAAGCTGACTGCTTTCAGTTGCAGGAGGGTATTTTTAAGCTTCCTAATTCACTGCAGAAATAAGATTTTTATAACACACGTGCCCTTCACAGAGTGGTATTAAGGTTTTATAATTACTCCCATAAGTAGTGTGCTTAATTAAACTGTGCCTTCATCCCTCCTGGACAGCGGGGCCATTGCAAGCTCACACAGAGCACTTATTTGCTTTAGCGTCACTTGTCTTTTATACCCACAACATAAACCCAGTAGAAGATAGAATTATGTACAACATGTAAGAAAAGAAGAGGTAAAAAGAAAAGGGCAAAGGCTAATTTAGGTGCTGAACTGTTGCACCATTGTTATGAGGCCTGTTCTGCCACTGTGTATCATAAGAACAAAATCAAATAAATATAGAGAGTTTTACACCTTGCAGGACCCAGTAAACACTTCACATGACTCATTTTCCATGTGTCTAGGAAGTTCAAATAATATCACGAGAGTGGAACTTCCATCCTCATCTCTGCAGAAGCTCCCTCCGGTGGCTGGGGCAATCTGCTCCCTGCTGGGTTGTGATTGAGGCACTTGTAGTTGCACAAGGGTTAACTGATAAGGTCACTAAAGGGATAATTACAGTTTAAAGGTGATTAAAAGAAGAAGCAAATCTCAATTAGGCAAACAGGTGAAAGACAGACAACCTCGTGTACAACCAGTACTGGTATGTCTATGCTGGTTATCCAGTTCCTACCTTGCTCAGATCCAGACACACACATCACTTTTAAATGCAACGCTCCTGACTCTTTTAGCGCCCATTTACATGAGGTAGCATCAGCAGTGAAATTGTTTCCATGAACATGCATAGGGGAGAGCTTAACCCCTTTCAGCACTGTTTAGTTCTGCACAAGACTGTATCAGCACTCCTTAGATCAGTTCCATGGGTCAGTCCTTTAGACCTCTCTCCCCTAATTACCAGGGCTCCGTAATCAACTTAACAATGGTCATACATCATTTTTTGTGGCTATCACTAATCCCACCTGGAACCATCAATAGCAAATCCCTATCCTAAGGAAAGCTGGTGGCATTACCTTGGACAGAGAAGGAAGTCTAGAAAATATGGCTGCTCCCAGGAAACTCAGAAAAAGAGTCTCCATCAAGACTGTGCTGCCAAGCCACCCTGCTCATTGCAGCAGACAAATTACCTCCTGATTAATTCTGTTCCAAAAAACGTCTGCAAGGGCTGCCAGGCAGCAGCAACATTTGTTTAATCAGAGCCTCTGGAAAATTAAACACTTTTGGTGCCTGTGATAGATATCACCTTCCTCCCCCACTCTTGCTCTGTTCCCCAACCACAGTGGCAGCGCCGTTCTCCTCCTCTGCAGCACAGTGAAGAATAGAATACAGATGAACAATTCAGAGCTGATAAATCAATCTTGTTTTACTTATTCTTGCTTCCTCCTCGGCTTTCCTCCCACTGCTGTCCCCTACCACACAAATATACGTATACCTACTGCCTTAGCTAGGTCAGCATGATTTTTTTTCTCCTTTTGTCCCACAGTACATAACAAATTAACCTCATCAATATCAAGACTCCCACCATGACTTCTGTACTCTGGCTGCTACTACATCATCTGCGTTCATGCTGGCCTCTTGTGAACTGAACTCCCACTTGGATACAAAGGACAGTTAGGAACTTTATAGTATACTCCTTTCCTTTCTAAAGAGATTTTTCTTTCTAAAATATGATGTTCAGATAACAAGAATCAAGGAATATCTATGCAGAGATGAGCTAATTAAAAAGCTTTTTCCCCATAATCTTTGGAATATCCATTTGGCAAGAGATCTGGGGAGCATGACAACTGGCTAATTTGGTTGCAGAATACTCCCCAAAGGGCACTGCTACACAAAACTATCACAGTGAGATTGTGATGAATTCTACTTGACTTCCAGTTGAAAGCTAAGTAATTATTTTGCTGTTAAAAGAGAAACAGACTTTTCCTCTTCACTGGGTGTTAAGAAAAGTACTAGCAAAAAGATGTATCCTTCTCCATCCTCCCAATAATAGAAAGAACCTGGGTCTGGGCAGAGAGGCTCACAGTACATACGCAGCTCAGAAGGGAAGGGAAATGTTTTTGATGCCTTTTTTTTTTTTTGAAGCAAGGAAGATAAGATTCATGAGGATTCACAACTTGCTAAATAGCTGTTCACAGCCGATGGTGGGAATAGAGATGCTTATTTCTGTCAATACAGAACCCATCCTGTTGGCTTTTACAATGTTCATCTGCCAGTTTGCAGTGTCTCTGTCTTTGCTTTTTTTAAAAAAAAAAGTAGTAAATCGCTATTATCTTTCACATATCTGTCTTTTAGAGGAAAATGAGGTATTTTTCAGACACGTCCTGAGGACTCTTAATTCGAAAAGTATTTTACAGCCATTTTTACTGTTAAGAGTTCCTCAGGAAGAAAAGGAATGCACAAATCAGTTCTTTCTGTGCAACCTCAAATGTGTCAGAGTAGTGAAATAAATGATGCTATTTCAGGCATATCTTGTTGTATTATTTTTGGTAGTTCCCAGCAGTTTGGTAAAACAGGAAATGCAAACCATCATGTTCCTTTACACTTTCTGTAACCAGTAAAACACATGGATTTTTGCCCAGTGACGACGGTATTCATCATCCCAGGTGTTTGGCAGGCCTGCTTATTTTATTGCAATCACCAGAAATATCTGCAATATTAAAATAACTCCATTCAAACAGGAGCTAATCTGGAACTTGAGAACATGGTTTGTAAATGTGACAGGATGCTCCAAAATCTGTACATTTATCATCATAAAGGTCATATTAACAAACATATCAGTGGGCACTGGCAGGGGCACTTAGATCTGGTTGATTCCATTTTTTCATACTCTGGAATCTCTCCTAAGCAGAATAAACTTGCTACTGAGCCAGAAGCTCCAAAATCTGATGCTTACTAGCAATTGTACACATTAAATACAAACCAGATTTGTGCAGCCTTCTCACACAGGAGTGAAAAGTAAAGGAAAATTACATTAGCAAATAAGTACTCACAGCACAGACAGAAACTCATTGGGTAAGATGGTGCAATGTTAAAGCACATTTTGGAGCAAGACTGTCCTAATTGCTAACGTTTTCTGCTGCAACTGCTGTAATACATCTGGCGAAACTCTCTTTTGGTGTAAATAAGCTTAGCTCCACAGGATTACAATTAATGGCATTAATTTATTCCAATAAAGTTTTGGTCAGCTTATATCTAGATGAGCCAAAAGTCATACTTGATCTACGTTGTAGAGGTTTTGCTACATCATGAGCAACCATGTTGAGGGAACACTCTCAGGAACAGGCTACAAAACTATGTTTTATCGTTCTGCTTTTAACAGGAATGTCGTGTCAAATATCGCTTGTCACAAGAGTTCTTTTTTCCTTGTCCTTTTCTGAACTGAGATTGTTTCTGACGGATGAATGAGCAGCAACTATTATTTTCCATAGCTGGAAAATAATAGTTGTTGCTCATCTATGGCCAATATTGCAGAGTGCTGTGGCCAAAGGACAATTGTCCATCTCTATTATAGGACAGGGTCCGAATTTTGCTCTCTAGCTTGAGAAAAACACAATGCAATACCTAAAAAACCCTTCACATTTTAATTTATTTTTTAATGTATTATAATGGCTGCCATAATGTCATTTTACTTTGCTCAGGCATCATAATTTGATATGGAAGATTCAGAGCCTTTCAGTTAAGATGGGACCATTAGATCAATTAGTCCGAACTGCTCCCCAGCAATACATCTGCAGTTACATCTGCAGCAATATCAGTAAGTTACAGATATCTAAAACAGCTCAGACCAGCATCTGGCTAAGGTGGGCAGACACCAAGAGGCAGAGAATCCATCCCTCAAGGTGACTAATTTATCAGTTTTTATACCTCCATCCATTTGAGTTTAGAAATAACCCATAACAGGCCTTCAGGAACTGTATTCAACAAAAGCAAATTGGCAAAAAATGCATGAAAATTATAACAAAATAGAACAAACATCATATTCTTGCTAAAGGATTGGGGAAAAGGTCTAATGTTCCTAACCAAAATTCCCTCTTTCTCTGTTTAAGATCCCTCTCTCACCCACTACACATCTACCTATGGCCTTATATATCCTCCACTAGACAAGGTCAAGACAACAGCTATTCTATCTTACAGCTGGCTCCACATCCCAAGTTGTACATGAGAATTTCTGAAGAATTCCTTCCTCCTGAGTCATAACTGACTGCAAGAAGAATAGAGTTTATCTGCTATGAGAAATGGTGCATCATTTTCTGGCTATGTAACTGCAATAGGCCTTATTTATAACATTACCTTCCTTATCATACATACAAAAGTATAACTAACCTGAAGTCATCTTGAAAGTGATGATTGGGCAGAGCTCTTTTTTAAAAAAGACAACTAATGCCAGACAGCATTGTTGGTTACTGAAACTCATTAATTTTTATTGTGAAAGTAGAAAATACATCCAGATAAAGATATTTGCTTATGGTACAAATTACAGAAATAATCCTCAGAAAGGAATTAATGCACACCTATACACACGTGCATACAATATACAGGGGCTATTTTAGATGTTAAGTCTGAGCCATAGGTGGGAGTGCATTCATGCTGAAGGCGTGGTATTACTGTGGGAACATGTTCAAGATACAGATGCTGTCTTAAGCAGCCCTTCTTCCCACGCAAATCCTTCTTTGCCAACACTTGGATAAACCTACATGGATGTAAGGTGCCAAGATAGAGTAATGCAGGCTCACACCCGCTTCTTAGGTTTGCTCCAACCCTGCTGTGCAATATTCTCCCAAGTCTTTGCCACTGAAGTGGCAAGGTGTGTTTTTTCAGGTTAATGAGTTGCTATGTTTTGGGAGGATTGTAAAATGAAGTTCAAAATCCAAAACTGAGCTAGCTGCAATTTTTCTCTACCCATCTGCAAATGCATTAAGTGCTGGTGTGAGCCAAGTCAGAGAATGTTAAAAACATGACTGGCAGAGGACATTTGAAATGGCATACGGAAGAATGTAGGTCCTGAGCTTGAAGGCATAATGATGTGCCTGAACTGTGCTGCTCTGTTTAGACAGAGCTTGAATGAACCCTGACTTCTTTCCCTTAAGACTAACGAGACAACAAAACAACGGAGGCTCTTGCCAATTCCCAGCCACCATTTGTCAAATGCTTACAATGCCCAGAAACAAAACAGGTCTGTACATATTTGTATTCCCTCATGTAAGTATGATGTCCAATCTGCCACAGTAAAATACATTAACCTTGCATCTACCCTTGTCATAGGTACTGTAGTTGTCTTTTATTTTCTTATTTCTATTACTACTTCTGCAACAAGAGTTTCATTCTTCAGATATCAAACCTACTGCAAGTAAGATACTTCCATGGTCTGAAGACTTGTAGTTTTGGTAAGGCAAATGATAAAATGCAACATGTTCAGGAGGAAAGAGAACTCACAAGGCCGTACAGCAGCTCCAAGCAAGTTGGACTGGCCTGTCCCTGGGGCACAGTCCTTGGTTCTGACCTCTCTTCACTGTTATGCCTCTCCTACACGTAGGATATTACAGAAGCCAGTGTTTCTCAAAGTGTAAATGGAGTCCAGCAAACATTCAACTACTCTTAAGACTGAGTTCTGTGGAGTCCTGCTAGTTCTGACAACAAATTAATAACTAATATTAAAGAGAACAGGTAACAATTCATGAAAATAGAGAAACTACAGAATATCAGCTGTCAAAAATGAATATACGTAGGCAAAGAGGTGAGGAGCCCTTGAACCACTGCTCTTGCGCACACTCAGTGTAGCACATGCAGTCACCCATCACTAGAGCGCCAGCTTCGCCACCAGTGAATTACCTCCCAAGACCATAAACTAGCCTTTCAAATGGTCAACTTCTCAAATTGCTATGAAGAATTAAAAAACGGTGTGGAGGGAAGATGAGATGGAAAAAAAAAATTCTCATTTATTTATCTTCTTGAAGAATTCTTGCTTACTTTCAGTTTAATTAGGGAAGATCCCTACTGTCACATTCTAGAAACTAACTAAGCATCACTATGTTTCTTGCTACACTTGAAAAGATTTTGCAGATCAAGCTTACAACTGACATGGATTCCATATGATGGCTCTCTGTTGTGTTCTCTGGGAATAGTTGTTTGACACCTCTTCAGACAGGATGAATGGAAAGCATGTGTTGGTTCTTTAGCTGATAGTTATGTTTCTTTCTTGGTGACTAGGATACAAGCGGCTTGAAAACTTTTACCTTTCTTCACAGACAATGAATCTCTTATTCAAAGTCCCTCACACAGCCTGATATTCAATCTAGTGCTCCACACTGCCCATCTCTTTTGGCACATGAAGCAGATTGGCAAACACTCCGTATTTGCCAGTTTGAGGAGTTCTGTCCTGCAGCTCTCTGGTCTCTCACCACTTACTGGCTTTGCACAGTTCCCCATGATTGCATAGCCTGCACTCAAACGTATGAACACATTTGTAAGCTGTTTGCTTACAAAAGCAGATCAAGAGAACTCTGGAGAAACTAAATCTTTGTCCCCAAGAGCATTATCATTACGATTCACTCTATTACTACATGAACAATAATCAAGATTGGCCTGCTGGGAAACAGAGCATTTCTCACATCCAGGTTACTTGAGATGCTGATTTACTTCAAATGTCACTGAATACAGGCTTAATACATCATGCCAGAGGGCAGCCTTCACATTGGTAAAACATCTTCTGCTTCCTTTTTCTCCTCCCAGTGAGGGCTGCTAATACCTGAAATGAGAGGACAGTACTCCTCCTGGATGCAGCTGGCATAAAGAGCTGTCACAGAATGGAGGGAATGTGTAACCTGAAACAAGCAGCTAAAGTCTGTAACGAACAAAAGGGCAAATTTTGCAGTCAAATTCACCCAGCCGTTCTGGTTTTAGTGAGACTGTCCAGACAATTAAATAAGTTTATTTGAATGGATTGATGCCCAAATGCTCTTGGCATACCAGTGGTCTGTTAGGACAATAACTGGGAGGATATAAATGAAAACACGAGAAAGCAACATTCCAGCTAAATATTAGAAAAATAACGTCAGGCTGTGAAACCACCTTCCGACACAAATTGAAGAAATAGCCTAGGCTATGTAAAAATTATCTGGACAAATCACAAACCACTGAGGACTGGACAACGTGACCAAAGTAGTCTTTTGTCATCCACAGTGCACATAATTCTATCCTGATTACAGATGCAAAACATATTAGGCTTAAGTGAAAATGTAATTCATTATATTCTACTTTGGGTGCAACACTTATTTAATGGGATGTCTCCTAGGAAAGCAATTTAGTAGTGCAGCCAATAACATTGTCTGCTGTTTAACTGGGACAGAATTAGCATAAATTCAACTTAATGGGGACACATTTAGCTAGACCAAGTAATTGTGCTACATCACAGTAAAATTCTACAATCCTGAAGTCTTATAGTCACTAAATGAGACTACAGGAAAAGTGTATATATGAAATACCTGACCAAAGGAATGGGTGGTTTTAAGCATAGTAGTGAATTTTTCACTGCAATTATATTCTGTTGCTATTTGAGATTTTTTAATTCTTTTTTTTTTAATGGCCTCTTCACTTTTAGTATCTGTAGTTACCAGAACAAGCAATTTTCCAAGTACTTGTAAGTACCTTTCCACTACCATATGGAAGCCCATGTCTTGTTATCACCTTGGACTGGAAAAGAGGTGGTGGATGGATGCTGCACTTCAGCAATGTCCCCGGATTTAGATTCTGATACAATTGCTTCTAGTAATCCTCACTAAATTACGGAAAACGAACTTATCACATTTTCCAAATTTTTATGCTTCTCAGCAAGATGAAAGAGATATCCAAAAATTAATCCATCAACCTGGAGATAGGGACAAACACTGCTATTTTCTGTTGGTAGAAGAAGAGTTCCAGGCTTTGTTAAAGAGTACGAGTAAACAGTTAAGAAGAGATGATCTAGAACCCACTGAAGCATGTTCCTGCAAGAATGAGCCAGGCAGTAATCACCACAACATTCTTTTAAATAGCACAGTAAAGCATTAATTCAAAATGACTTCTCACCTCATAAAGTCACCATATAGAACAAGCCATGCGCCAGGGAGTCTGTGTAGTCTGTTACCTGTCTCCGATGCCAATCCTTGATGTTTTAAGTAATTATAGGAAAGTTTTCTTCTGATTCTAGATGCAGACAGCTAATTTGCTGCAGCCTGGCAGCGACAAATTCCTTACATTTAACTTTTAGTTGTCAACATGTCGGTTTTTAGTCCCATTTTTGCACCTTTTCTTCCTCAAGAGTAAGACAGCCAGCAGGTCACTCTATGAAGGACTACAGCAAAGAGCAATCTATGATATCTCTTGAGTTTACTATTGAATCAACCTGTATTTGTCCTTCAGAGTATTCATAGGAGCAGTAGAAATAGTGCTCCAGAGATGAATAAGCTGATAATAATGCCAGGTGAGTCTTGGGATGAGGTGTGCTAATGACAACAAAACAAATACTCATGTTGCCAAGAGTACATATTTTTATAGAGAAAATACACAAAATACATAATTAATTTTTTTTCTCCTGATAAATCCAGGAGATACTATTGAAAGTGTTTAGGTTTCAGGAGTTTATAGGACTCACAATCTGCCTGCGACTTCCAGCTGACATCATGGGAGGACCTTGAGCACCTGCAGAACCTATGCCTTATCTGCCAGGCCTGTGCAGATGTTGTGGAGCTGGTCATGACACTGTACAGCAAAGTTCAGGCACCTGATTAACTCCCACAATGACTCCAAAGGTACTCAGAGGGTCTAGAAAAAAGACACAACGTCTGCAATAAAAGCGGCTTCCACAGAAGTCTACCAGTCCTTTGAAAACCCAGAACCAAACCAGAGTGTGGTGGCATAATACAGTACTAAAATTTCATCATCACATAAAAAGTGTGATAAAAACTCTCACTTGAAAGCAACCCTAAAAAAAAATCCTACTGCACATAAAGTATCCTGCAAAAATATAAAAATCTTTAAAATAATCTTGGGATCATAGTCTGAGAAATTTTCTTATTCTGGGATTTCTTGTCCAACAGATAGTAAGGTATTTCAAGCACCTCCTCATTCTAGGTAAGTGAAAAGAATCTTGCTTACTTATAGACTGAATGGTTGGCTACCATATTACCGAAGAAGAGGAGGTATAATGAGTAGGTTAAATAAGTGAGGGGAAAGGTATACAGATATAAAGGGGAAATGTAGCGGTAATTTAATACCCTCCCACATACGACAAGAATATGTGGTATCAGAGTATACCATTTGGAAGTTCAGAGCAGGAACTGGAAACATTTAACTGTATCAGTAGAAAAATCACAGAAACTAAATAATTAATATGGCACAAGTGCATACAGGCTCTATCCCAACTCAGTTTTCACTGGTTGTAATGAGCTTTTGTTAAGAACTGAACTCTGTATTCACCTGCTTCTTTCTATGCATGAAAATTATGATAACTTGCAGCACACAGAAATACGTCAGAGGCAATAGGTGTCAAATGCAAAGGAGTCTGCTCCCCAGTCCATTTTGGGAATCGATATTTAAAACATGGCTCTGTTGATCAGAGATACAGAGCACCTAACTGGCCACCTTTATGTCACTTCAGTTCCATAAAACCATTTTAATTCAAATGTCTGAGTTCACATTTATAAGCCGTCACGTTCGTGTGAAATGAGATCTAATGTTTAAATCCCCTGCCATGAGAACCCTGAACACATCTCTTACTCATCCCTCAAAAAAAAAAGTATCACATATCAAGGTAAATAGGAAGTTAGTCAATCCAGTGGGGAACATGAGGAACCATACTGTGAGAGGTATTTAAAATAAACCCAAATATTTTCAACTGTTTCTATTACAAGCATGTTTCCATTATAGTACTGTCATTATCTTGAGCAAAAATAACTTAAATGGGTGAAGCAGAACTAGAAGTAGAACAAGAAATAAGGCATGTACTTGTGAAAATTCCATACCTCTTTACTTTGAGATTCCTAGCATGCCAAGTTCAATCAAGAGAATTAACACAGAGCAGTGATTTCTCCATTTCCAATTATTCTCCAAAAAGCGGCAGTGTTAAAAAAAGGAGAGAAGAGACCAAGAAGGACCATTTCAACTGCCCACCTGTATGAGGTCTGCTGGCTGCAGTAGGAAGAAAAGAGTATTAAAGTCTGGCACTATTCATTCACCTGGCTTCTCAAAAAAGCTGGTAGACAAAAATCAACTGAATTGTCTCAGCTGCTGATTTAAAGCTTCCCTATCAGAAATCCTGGTCCTGGCAGTTAAAGCCCTCTAGAAGCTAGGACCTACATTCTGAAAGATCAATCTGAAAGACCTCCTTCCGTGCCTCAGAAAGAGTATGATCAAGAGCCAGACAACTCACTGCTGATTGCAGTCATCCATCCTACAGAGGTTATTGAACACAGCAGGTTTTTCAGGAGGTACTAAAAATTCATGTATTAGCACCTCGATGCCTTCATAAAGGCTGTATTAGAAACAAAGGGGAAAAGAAAAGCTGAAAGAAATGTCTAATGACCTGTTAACCTCTCCTTGCCTCAGCACAGGAAAAAGTCTTTGTGACTTACATAAGGCTACACAAATTACTGTTCAAGGAGTTTTGCAAACATTATTCTTAGAAGTGAAAGAAAAAAATTGAGCTGCACATTTTCCTGTGAAAAAAGGGACAAACATCTTCTGACACCTGTGTGATGACTTGTGTTGGGTGTCCATTTATGCTAAAATTCTTACTAGATGCTTCTCACCTAAAATTCTTTATTAAATAATCTTTCCTGAGACCCTATATTGCCATCAAAATATGTATTTCCTACTGTCTTTCAAAACGTTTTCAGTCTTTAACTGAAGCCCTTCCAGGCATTTTCCTCCCATAGAATAAAAGCTTCATGGAAAGCCATCAAATACAAATGACCTAGGATTAATAATAAGTAGAGGTGCTGCACATACCTATCAAACACATGACATGCTAATTCAAACAAACCTAAACTTAGGTAGATGAACAAATGCACACCAATCTGTGTGAAACACTCATTGGATCATTCAGATGATGGTACAGATTATTACCCTCTGGACTTCACACAGAAAAAGGAATGCTATTAAAAATTCAGAGGAAAGCTAGGTTTGTTTTTGCCAGCTTATGAATTTGTCAAAAAAGCGACCTTTTAGCTTAGTTTCCCTGAGGTGTGAACATTTTTTCATGCTGTTGATGTATGTGCCAATTTAGAGTAAGTTATACACAGTAGTTGTTTCTAGACATATTAATACCTCGGAGCGTTGTTGGACAGCAATTTGAAAACAGATTGCTGAAGGACAAAGGGACACTGCTATTTCCTCCTCTAGAAAGGCTCCCTCTTTCGGTTTTTATTTTTTAATTACCTATCAACTATTAACATCAGACTTTCAAAGAAATAATGAAATTAAAGTATCATATTGGTTTCAATACCAAGTATCTTCAATATTTTTTTGTTTGCATGTTGTGCTTAAAGTGTCTAGACCTGCTGCATAACCAACTACATCAAAATATTCATAGAATCATAGAATTGTTTAGGTTGGAAAAGACCTTTAAAATCATCAAGTCCAACCCTTAACCCAGCACTGTCAACTCCATAACTAAATCATGTCCCTAAGCACCACATCCGCACAGCTTTTAATCCCTGCAGGGATGGGGACTCCACCAAATTCCCTGGGCATCCTCTTCCAGTGCTTGATAACCCTTTCTGTGAAGGAATCATTCCCAACTTCCAATCTAAACCTTCCCTGATGCAAACTGAGGTCTTTTCCTCTCATCCTGTCACTCGTTACTTGGGAGAAGAGATCAACACTCATCTCACCACAACCTCCTGTCAGGGACTGCAGAGAGCGATGAGGTCTCCCACCAGCCTCCTCTTCTCCAGATCAAACAGCCCCAGGTTCCTCAGGCACTCGCAAACCCCCTGTGCTCCAGACCCTTCCCCAGCTCCATTCAGAAGTAACTAATTCTAGTTTTGGTAAGTTTCCTCAAGAACTGTTTACCTTGGCAGTAATTTTCAGTGGGGGAAATGCGTAGCTTTGACAGTAATATATTAGTGAGGCAAACTATGCCACTGAGTCCTACAGGCCTACATTCTCCTATTGAACCACAAAGAGCATTAGTATTAATAGAGGGTACACATCTGAACTTCCCTCAATACATCAATACAGCACCACTGCCAGGGAAAGAAAGGCCATCACGAAGGAGCATAGTATCTATGCTTTCAAATGCATTTCTTCAGAGTCACTGTGTGCAGAACAGTAATAGGCTGAAGACTCGCACATTGAGACTTCCCTTGACTTTCTGTAGCCTCCAGAGAAAGTCAGCTACTAAGAAACATTTGTTAACTCAGATCAAATTTGATAAAAACACCTTTTGAAACAGATACAGAGTAGAGGATGCAATTTCTAGTTGCATAACCTTGTCCATGAGCACCTATTACATTAAAAAACCTCCAAAGACTTAAAAGCAGGCTCCAGATTTGCACTTTATGCACTTTCCAAATAACTTGATATACCAGACATTGTGCCTAAATATTTTCTTTAGTGTTTTTTTTTTCTTTCAGATTGTATTAGGATTCAGCTGAAATTTTGTACCTTAGTATTTCCCTTAAATATAAAGAAGACCAAAAATCACGTCAAGAAAAGGTCAACACACAGTAACATTTCTGTCATTCTTTTTCCAGATATAGGGCAAGAGCACACCACATGCCAGAAATGTAGGTCAAAGACTTATCACTGCATATGCTAACAAAATAAACCATAATGATGTTCCATTTACATAGTTTAATCTTCTTTCTTTCAATAAACCAAATAAGGAACAAGAATCAATCTGGATTTTAAATTACTCAACTAAGTAACATAATATGCAGCATTCTGGAAGCATGGTGTACTTTAGGGAAAGACTTGTATGTTAAATAATGGGACTCAGCAATATCCCAAAATGGATGTTGTTCGTGTTGGGAGTAAAGAAAGGTATGTAATTTCTCCTTGCTGATCATATGTAAGAGACTGCACTTTGTAAAACAATCTGGTGAAGAAATGTGAAGCCCAACAACAAAAAAAAACTTTGTCCAAACACTGCCAGTAATGAACATATAGTAAATATTATCTGCATACTGAAAAGTACATATGAAAAATGTTTCTATAAATACATTTTAAAGAGGCGGTGGAACGTGCTTTTTTATCTCCTTATCCTCATTTGTGGTTGAGTAAGTGGGTACCAAAAGTAAAAATAGGCATTTTTCAGCTCCATCCAGGCGAAAGCTCATCACTCACTTCTGCTATTACAGTGCCCATAGCAACATATTTACTGATACACAGGCAGATTAGCAATTAACCTAGGAAAACATTAGCTTACTGTAACGTATGACAAGTTTTGACAGAGAGATATGAAAACTCATTGTCCCAAGAAAATACTAGAGAGGATGTACAGGTGTGTTGCCAATGTATATATGTGCACACTAGTGCACATACATGTAGACTCAGCTCACACTGCAATTTAAATGTTCATTCATGCAATATGTTGGCTTGTATTACCAATAGGTTAATATATATATTTTTGTTTAATTGGCAATTTAGAAATTCCCTTTAATTGTGAGTTTGACTTAAAATTATTCACAATGAAAATTATCTACTTTTTTCTCTTTTAGTTATTCTGGTCACACAATCATAAACTTGGAACCACTTCAGTGACTTAAAAAAGGAACATAATGCTGCAAAACCCAATGAAATTAATTTAAAATGTAATAACTACTTTGTACTAGCATAGGCACATATATTGTGGACAGGCTGTTAAGGCTATTTAAGTGACTACATCCAGTGTAGTGGATCATTTTCTACCTTTTAATTTAATTTAATTTAATTTAATGCTCTTGCCCAACAAGGCTCCTATCAACCTTGCTGCAGTAACTCCAAATGACCTCTGATATAGCTATTATGATAATGCTGCATCCTACACTGATGGCTCTGTATGGTTGATGAACATTTACTAGAAAACAACAACACATCACAAAAAAAAAGAGGAGAAAAAAGACCTCAGAGAAGTCTGCAATTATCCATGAATATTCTAGCAGGCAGGTGGCTAGCCCATATAAACAGTCCACATCACCCACTACAGAGTTACTGGAATTAATACCAGCTGAAATTTTGACTGGGTACTGGGAATTCCTTGATGTTGCTTTCTTTTAACACATAACTCTTCCCTCTCTTCCCCTAGGTCAGGTTTAAGAAAAAGACTGCAATAACAGTACAATGAAAATGTCATGAACCATGCTTCAAATGAGAGAGCAAGGAAATGGAAGCTCACAGGTCACTAAACCTCTAAGTAATACAAGGCAGTGGCAACTGACATCACATTGCATTATACTCTTACAGCATGCCCCTTTTTCCCCCTCCTTCTCTGAGCAGACACAAATTGATATTTTATTCCTCTGTTGAATCTGTGACAGGAAAGATGAGATTCCAAATCAGACAGTGGACTCTGATTTCAGGGCTAGCTTGAGATTAAGTATTTATACTAAAATAATACATTTATATAACACGAGAGAGAAAAATCTAACAAAGCTCTTGAAATGTATTCAGCATTGAAACCTTTAGCACAAGATATTCAGATCAGTTCGTAGTTTGCATACCTCAACACATGCATCTAGCTGTGAAAGACGGAGAATACAGCACTTAAACTCACAAAGCTCTGGAGAAGGCGACCGGGATGTAGTAGGATGCTGGTATCCTAGTGTCAGTATGAGTTGTGTAAGGCTCAGTTACAACCACAACAGCATGCACACACACACAAAATAAGTTTGTTGACCTGTCCTTGTATTTGTGAATTTCTTGATCTACAGCTTAAAAGCCAAGATTATTTCTGCCAGTTGTTTCAGCAAATTAAAGCAGAATTTCAGTGTAGGAAAAGAAGAGCTTTGGATGGAACAAAGTAACTTCTACAAGATACACGAGATTTCTTACTCAATACCTAAAAAATGCTTTGAAAAAATAGAAGGCAATAGATATGCTGCCTTTACAGAAATGGCTAACATCCAGCTCCTTCAGCCCAGTAACGTTCTGTAAGCATCCAGCTCCTTCAGCCTGGTAACGTTTTGTAACTCAGACACAAGTCTCCTTCTAACTTCTTATGCCCTACTACTTAAGAATTATCTACTTTGGGAAGTATTTTGAATAATAGTTGAAAGTAATGCAAATCATCTCAAAAAATTCTAAAGTATTTGCATGGTCCTCTTCACAGCCCTGTTTTTTCATGTTCTTCTCCCATAAAAGATTCTTAGTCTATCTCGGGAAAAATCCTTTCTCATTTGACAACTCTCATCTTCTTCCAAAATTGAGAGAGAATCACATCAAGTTTGAATTTTTATAAGCACATAACTCTTGATTTATACTTTTCATTGACTGAATTATTTTTTCTTGTAATAATTTAAAATGCAGGCGGAAACAGGACAAATGAACTCACCTAGGCCTCCATCCAGGTTAGCTCTTCATGGTGCTATTAACTGCAAGCACCAGGAGGAACTCCGCTAGAAGTCACTGGACAGCTCTCCTGCATGGTTCAGGAGAACTGAAATCCAGCTCCTAACAAATGCATACATAAATTGAAAAAAACCAACATAACCATCTACTTCAACTAGGCCAGACTGCAACTTCTTATTTTTTGCCACTTCAGCAATGCTAGCTAATTGTAAAAAATAAACCCAAAACAAACAAATCAAACAAAAAAGCCCAAAGCTACCACATAAGACAAAATGACAACAAAAAGTTGCACCCAGTAATTCTGGGCAAAATCCCTGATGCAGATATAGCTATAATGACAGAGGAACTTTCATTGTCTGGCTGACTGCATAACTACACAGAAATTACACAGAAAACCAGCAGAAAAATGCCTTCAAATGGCATAAGCTGTGTCTGCCCCAGGAGATAATACAGTTCTGCTACTGATGAGCCCTTGGAGCGAACCTGCACCACAGGCAAATGTTTTTATGGAACTGAGATTATGAAGTCTATCTAAGATGTTCCTTTAAACAGCAATTTCAGATATTATGCTTGCAAATCAACATTTTTGTTAATGAGATGGTGGTTGCACTGGCTGACTCTGCTGTCTGAAAATCATAATCCTGAGACTTAGGCTACCCTCAAATGGGTCACACAAGCCAAAAACCTAATCACAACAATTTTAAACGTTTGCCTATTTGGCTGGCATTTATTTATAAGTCACCTCCAGCTGCTAGGGATTTTTGGCAGAACTTCCCAAGGCCTCCCAAAAGATAGCACCAGGTTCTACTGCTCAACTCTAACCTCTGCCTGTTACTCCCCATGGTGCACAAACTCTGTTGCTTCCTCATAAGCTTTCCTTGCTCTCCAAGCCCCCCACGGGTCTCCTGGACCACTGCAGATCACTTCTGTGAGCTGTACAACATTACCTGATACCGGCTGAACAAGAGAGACAGGTTCGTGGTGGCTTATGGTGTGTGGAATACAAACATACAGCATTCTCTGTAGTTACTCCCTGCACTTGTTCATTTATTCTTCACAGTTTTGGCAGGTTTTTCTTTCAAATTCTTTCTTTTGGGCTCTTAATCTTCATCTCTACTTGCCAAAAAAAAAATGGTGAACAAGGCACGCAGCTCTCAGCAGGATCAGAAGCAACACTCAGAATGAGAAGAACAGCAAAGCTGACAGCTGTGCTTTTCTGCACTGAGCACAGTGGGCAAATCAATACCCCGGCAGCCCTGCTGCCATCTGTGGAGTTTCTGGAGCAGACGGGTTATTTATAGAAACTTGTTTGCACAAAGCCAATATTTACCTGTCGGTGCTGTCAAAATTTGCAATCCATCTTTGCTGTCACCCTGCTGTTTTTCATGTCAATAGTGGAATTTTCCAAAAGAAAATACTGTAATGTTTCCCCTCCCCAAAATGTTCACTTCCTCCAAGGGTTGGTTACGTTAATTGTTGCAGCAGGAATACATCTGGTTTCCATGGTGCCTTGGGGATACTCCAAAATACTGGAAAGCTAAAGGGATGTCAAGCCTAAAGAGCCCATTTCTGTGTTTTGTTCCAGCAGGAGTAGCATGGTATTTTCCTGCCAAGGCCAAGTGGAGATTTAATGTTACAAAAAATCAATCATTCCCAGCCCTCAAAACAATAATAAGGTTTCCTTTTTGAAAATTCGACTGCTGTTGTTACTGTTGTAAACATAATCAGTATTTTCAGGAAGGGGAGAAGTTTTGAAGTGAAAATTCAGTGTATTTGCCTTTAAAAGTGAACTCAAATTCTAAAGCTAAGCCTGAGGAATGAAAGGTACAAGTGATCTCAAGCCTGGCTCCTTGCAGACTCATATTTACATCACCAAATTACACGCATGCCCCAAGGAGACCAGGAGGAGGAACTAACCTCTGGTTTCTGTCCCCATTTCTTAAGGACAAAGGTTGGGTTGCATTGCTAGGACAGCATGAGATAGCAGGATTGCCTTCTGCCAGTTCCTTCGGGTGGCTACTCGAAGGCTGTCAATTCCTAGGACTATTCTCACAGAGATTTTGATGGGCAATTTTCTGAAAATAAAAGTTCTTCTGTAATCAAAGATAAACTCCTATTGAAAATGGCAATCAAACCCGGCATCATCAATCTGTATCACTTTCCATTTCAACTAATGCAAGATTGTAACTACTGCTGTAAATCACTGAGAGGCTCAGGGCTGAAAACCAGCTCCTCAGAGTGCTTTGGGTTCAACTCTAAATGAGCTATCAGCTCCCAGTAGGTCAGCACTTTGCCACATCACTTGCTAGTCACCTTAGGTATCCTGCAAGCTCATAGGACAGAGTTAGAGAAAGCAGGCAGGGCTTAAAAAAGGAATAGTAGAAACATTTTTCAATAAGTGATTTAAAGAACAAGGATTAAATTATTCTGTCAGATGAGGAATGTATTCAGTGATCTGTACGGTAAATACCAATGGAAGTAGGACATCACTTAAATGCATGCCAGTCTGAGAGCCATCCAAATAGCAACAGAACAGGTGAATAAGGAGCAGCAGAAAGTTTTTTCAGATTTGTGTTTGTTTGTTTTAATATTAATTACTGAGCCTTATGATTCAAACAGCTTCCTAGCCCTTGGCTAGGAAACAAAGTAAAGCCAGAAAATGGAATAGGAAAATTTCTCATTCTTGTTTTCTCCGCTGAGACTCACAAAAGGGATCCTTTTTATATAATGTGGTTTCAGATGGTTTTTGAATATTGTTTAAAGACCATGTCAAAGCCACAAAAAAGTAATTCATCCTCTTAGATAAGGTCTACAAACTCCCCCCAGGGTAAGTATTAGAGAGCCTGCAGGAAAACTGTTTGTTAGACAAATGGAGCCACAGATGTGACTTTCATCTGGTGTGCAAAGCAGGGATGTTATGTGCGAGGCAGACATACCCAATTGTGAAAAGTAATGTTTTTAACACAGATAATTCTCCAAAACAAAAGACTCCTTGATATTTTTTTTTTAATTTGGGAGAGGTGAGGGTGGGAGAATTTTTTGGTCTTGTTTCCTGCACTAGGAGTCCATTTCTATTCTTTACTACTGACAACAAAAATGTTGAGAACTGATAATGGTCAGATTCCCACAGGATCAATCTACTGGTGATAAAGGCTCTTGTCACACATGTTTTACATCCACAACTGCATAATTCTTCTGTTCCTTAAAACCCACACCTAGAGCATACTATGGTACTTCCAGGGCTCAAAGTTCTTCTCACAAGTGACAGGTGATAGGACAAGGGGAAATGGCCATAAGTTGTGCCAAGGGAGGTTCAGACTAGATATTAGGAAGAATTTCTTTACTGAAAGAGTGGCCAGGCACTGGAACAGTTGCCCAGGGAGGTGGCTGAGTCACCATCCCTGGAGGTGTTTGAAAAATGGGTAGGTGAGTTTTTGAAGGACATGGTTTAGCAGAAGATGGATGCAGTTGGACTCACAGATATCAAAGGTCTTTTCCAACCAGAAGTTTCTATGATTCTATGAAGAGGAACCTCATGGAACCAGCAATGAGAAAATACTGGCTGAATTTAAGTATTAGACAGTCATACTAGAGTTCGACATGTTCATGGATACCTAGAAATCCCACTTAAGTACAGATGGCATGATATTACCAATTTGCACTACTTGAACAAACGTAAGTTAAAAACATGAGAAGGACCATAGTCTGGATACTACCTAAAGGTTCTGTTCTCATTTAAAATAGCAAAAAAACAAGTGAAAGAAGGTCACCCTTTTAATTTATGCACTATATTAATATTTAGGTTGTGTAGATCTAATTGTTGACTTCCACAGGTGCCTTTGTATGACCTTGGACACATTATTTAATCCCTCCATGCGTTCCTTCTCCTTTTATCTCACTCCTCAGCACTGAATACTGGCAACTACTATGTCTAAGACAGTGGACAGGAGAAGCTGATGTTATAGGTAGTATTAGTATCTCGTGCTCATTGATGGGCCTTGTTCACTTACTCACAATTTAAATCAATGCCACTTTTGGCTAGGATCGAGCAGGGCAACTGAAAAAGTTTGTTATTCTTGATTTCCTCAGTTTTACCTAGGAACTTCATCTAAGAAATGTAATTTTCAGATACAAGACTTTCATTTAAGAAATGAAATCTTGAGATAAGCAGTCCTCTTTATCTATACTATGGCACATTATACAGGCCACTTAGTCCTGGCTTAAAGGGCACTGGGAAATATTGTGTTCTGAAGCATGCAACAAGAAAGATGGAATAGAAGTTTAATATTCTCTTCTGTTCTAATGTCTATTACTGAGTTTCAGGGATGGGACCTGGATGGTGCAAGTGATCCTTTTCAGTTGAATGTTCATTAGTCTTTTCTTTTCTTGTGCCTGATTTAAAAGAAAAGTAAGAAAATAAGCTGATAGTAGCCTTCAGCATACTTAGCTGATTAGGGTAATGAAAACGAGACCATTTTATAAAGCAGCTCACAGATTCTTTCTTCTTTCAAATTTCAGAGTGCAGCTGGTTTCAGCCTCCCAGCTGGCAAAGAAGGGACTCCTCACTGTAAGTACTCTGCTCAATCTGGGGACTTCTCAATCAGACACAGCTGAAGTGGTAGCATGATTATAGGCCTTGGTCAAGTGTTCGCAATACAAGATGATTTATATTAATCAGCATTCTCTAGAGTCAGTGTAAAACAAATCCAGCACAACTACAGACCTCGAAAGAAGTCTCTCTTAGTCCACAACTCTGTCCTTTGTCTGAAAATAACCTCTTGGCAAATAGCAGCCAAGTAATCAAACATTTACAGCAGTAAAAGACCAGGACGCAGCCTGGCAATCAGAAACATCATGGGTATGTGTTAAGCACCTCCTGTAAATTCTCTTCTAGTGTTCACAGGTTAAATTTGAACATAAGAAAAACTTAAATTTTCTAAAATTTCAGTATGGTGGTGCTCTCAATACCTTTGGAGAGTTCCAAGTTGCCAGAAGCCATCCACTGTTGTCCACGTCCAAAAAAAAAACCAACCCTGTCTGTCTCTCCTGCTACTGAACACTGAAATTAAAGGCTTCTGCTAAGACGGATGTGCCAAGTCTCCTGATCTGTGAAGGAATAAACTAATATACATGGCTATTTTAAATCCAGCTTAAACCTCAATTCACAGACAATTTACAGTGTTAAAGAAGAAAAAGGGGAGGGGAGGGTAGATTTGGCTGGTTCCACCTAGCTCTCGTGGCTCTGAGGTAAAGGAGCCAAAAGCTCTCTTGCTCTGTTCTCATGAGGACAACTTCTCTCTCTCAATGCTTTTTGGCTTTGATGTTTCTCAGCAAAGCAGCAGCCTCTGCTTGGCCACTGTGGGGTATCTGCACATTGGCATGAAAGAAAGAAGGATCTGGGAATAAAAGATAAGCAAGGTAGAAAAGTGTGTCAAAGGAAGAAAGGAAGAGGACAGTTACTGCAGTCAAAATTCTCAGAACAACAGGGTAAATTTGGACCAGATTCCAATCTGTCTCTCACACTGGATAAAGCCAGGTTTTGGACACAAAACTGGTACTATTTGTAGATAGTGATGCATTTAAATGTTAAGAGAAAAGCATCTGTTTTGAAACCTTTAAAAATCTAACACATAGGAATTGAAACAGACATTTCAGACTACCCTAGATCAAGTTCCAGATGACCACATGGTTTAATGCCTCGCTTTCATCACCAGCAAACAAGACTCTGCCTTACTAACAAAATGTAAGCAATACCTGTGGCTCCAGAAACACAAGGAACAGTCTGTAGGATTCCAAACTGTCGCTTGCGTCATAAACATTGCCCACATCAGCTCTATCAGAGCATGCACCTTTTTTGCTCACAAACATGATAAGGGTTATTAAATTTTCCTCGTTAGCAGCACTTTCCACTACTTGGATAGGTTGAGAGAGACCAGGCACTGGAACGTGCTTTATTCTGCACAGGACAGCATATAAGCCTGGGGAATGCAGAGGGTGTTTTCAATTAATGCAACATAAACAAAATTGCCTGAAAACACAGTGAAGAACAGAGGCTCAGCCTTCAGTAGGTCAAACCCAAGGGCTACATTTGTACCCTGGGGCACCTTCATTATCCTCAGCTGAGCTGCACAAGGGATTAATTTAACCCTCAGAAGAGGGTCAAAAGAAACTGCGAGAGGAATACAACAACTCATTAATACGAGCTATAAGGATTCATGTTCACAGAGTTTAGTTCAAATTCCTCCTTTCAGTTGCTGTTTTTAGTGCTAGCAGGTACATACAGTAACATTGCCATTTCTATTCTGCTTCCTCTGTTGTTGCCAGATCCCTTTCTTCTATTATATATTCTCAAATGACTTTTATTTTAAATCATTTATATTCTCAAAACCCGTAAAATCTGGTTAAGTACTCTAAGGCTTGTTCACCTACCTACTCAATTTTTTTCTTTTGCTCTCCTTTTAACAAATTCTTAAAATTTATCTGTAAGCCAAGGGACAGGTTTTTTTATGAAGCTCTTTTCTGTTTTATAGTGAATTGTCTCAGTTGCGGGCTGCAAGCAGTGTTCCTATTCCAGAAAGAGAATGCTGTCAGGTTCTAATTGTGACTGTGTACCTTAAGTGTAAAATTGTGTTGCAGCCCATTATTGTATCAGCTGCCACTATTAAGCTAGAAAAAGGAAAAATGGAGCAGAGAGGCAAAGCATTAACAGCAGAAACCTCCTAGGATTCAGCATTTTTTATACTCAGGGGCACATTTTTGTAGCTTATTCTTATTTTTCCAGTCTTTTCTTCCTTGATGATGAATTGCTATTTGGCCAACATGGTGGAGATGTTACATTGCATTTTATTTGTTTTGATGAACTAAAGCATCTCAATATAACTGGAAGCACTGGAAAATGTACATGATACAGAAATTATGCAAACACCTTTTCCAACCCCAGCACTCATAGGGACAAAGTAAAAGACCTCTGTAATGAATACCAATTGAAAGTGAACTACCTACTGTCTCCAAAACAATTAATATGGCCTGTTGTCTCTCTCTTCTCCCCTCCCTCTCCTTTTCTTGAGGGTTGCCTCACTCCTCCCTCCCCAAGAAGCCAACCTGCAAGCCTTTCCATGAAACAGCAGGCCTACATCTCATTCTGAGAAAGGATACATGCACATGAAGAGAACTCATGAGCTCTGGTCATGGTGCAGGATCACCTCAATCATGTAATAGTGAAGCAGCTCATGACCTTGAGCTTTCACTTGACACAATACTGCTCAACCAGCCATCAAACTGGCATCACTGGTCTAGTCTAAACCTTAACGGTGCCCAGCAACGGCCCCTCATTTATTTTCACAATAATTTCTAAAGTATAATTCTTCACATTTTAGCTCTTTCAGACCTAAATTTGTCTCTAAAACTGATAAATTTGAATTTTGAAGAAAGACAGACCTCATTTGGACCCAGTGAGCCAGAAATAAATTTAACTGAACATCAGGAAAAATTTTAAGGTTAGCACATAGTACTGCTTTGTTCTTGCTTCTCTACAAACCCACTTTTGTTAATGGAAATTTCACATCTCCTTTAAGAAACTGCTTTAATTACAAAAATGTCCTTGGCTAATAAAATGAGTTTACATCCATAAACTTTATTGCAGGCCCTTGGCATAGAAATCTTAACCCTATAGGCACACGTCTACTTTTGCTTCCTCTGAACTACAGCACTGCACCTTCAGCATATTTTATACTTGCAACAGCCCATTAGGTCAGGATAGTGTTATTGCTCACGTGTGCCAGAGGCAGAAAGCCAGGGAGCAAGAGTGAAGTTCTCTTGCTTAGTTCAAGGTGGCACAACAAATCTGTGGTGGATGGAGGAACTGAAGTAGACTCTTTTCATTCTGAATTAGTCACCAACTGCACCACGAGACAGTGCTTCTTCCCTTGCTGCTTCTCAGAGGCAGCATGCCTGCCAAATCCAAAGAATATCTTCTTGTTCAAGACTGGTCTTAGTGTTTCCATTCTGGATAAAGTAGGAACTCTCTTCCCTTCATATCACAGACTGCCAGCTACAACAAATCTTGGCTTACAGTTGTGTTTTTTCCATTGTTAACTCTTCTTTGCCCTCAGACGCTGCAGGATTTGCACATTGCTTCCCTCTCCTGGGTTTTGATGAGTACTTTCTGGCCATCGTTCTGCTCCGGTAATGCACAGTGAGTGATTTGGACTTCAACTTGCCAGACCTTGAGAGACAAGTCCCTTTTTTAGTTTTCCTTGTTTTAACTAACTACACTGAAGATCCCCAGAAGACACGACCTTCTTGCCACTCTATGTGATAAGAGAGAGTAGAGTTTTAGAACCTGTATCTTAATTTAGTATGTATCCCATAGGCAGCTGGCTTGCTAGCCAGTATCATGTGTCTGCAGCTTATTCCTATGATGTGCTTAGAGGGTAGCTTCTGACAGAACATCAATTTAGCTGACATAGAATTTATAATGTCTCTCTGATAGGTAAGCTGGAGCAAATCTGAGTGGTGTTAATGAAAAGCTACCAGGTGTCATCTACAAACACCTATAGTTTAACTCCTGATACTTGTATTGTTTAAAGCAGGAGCACAGTTTTTATAGCATTATCATGGTATTTATGTTTTTAAACTCCTTTATCCTTTAGGTAATGATTTTCTAAAATAAAACTGTGAGGAATATAAGGGGAAATGACTGAGTATTTAAAAAGAGATCCACCTGATACCGAAGGTTCATTATCAGCATTTGGCATGGGGAGTGCTCTTTGCACTGTGATGTGCCTAAGAACTGGCTCCCCTTCTCCTTCTTTCTAACAGCAATCTAGAACACGTGGGGTAGGACTGCTACACTGGAAGTGGTGCAGCCAGCTCATGCTGATATTTCAATGAAACCTTTGACAGTTACTGTGAGGAATTCTCTCTTACTTACCCTGTGGCAAGGCAAGCCTTACAAAAGCAAAGCACTCGGGGAAATGGTGGACTGCCAGATCAGTGAGCAAAGCAAATAATCTGTACAGGAAAGCTCTTTTTCATGATGCTAACTGAAGTTTTGCCAGAGGTGGGATTCCTCTGGCAAATAATAATAACTTTCATCATTACCGCAGTAAAGGCATCCTCAAAAGATCCAAAGAGAAGAATGACATCTAAGTATTACAGTGAAACCAGCTACTAGACCAGCAAAACTCATTTAAAAGAAAATCCAACAACTCTTAACTGGCTGTTAGGGTAAGCTACTTTCTATTTAAAGACCAGAAAGTCCAGTGTGGTTCTTGATGAGACCAACACAACTGACTGCAGGGGGTTTGGATTATCACATTTAGAATCAGTGGTTAAGGATGCTGAATTACGACAGGATTACGAGCAGACAGAATCTCATTCAAGTGATCAAAGGCAAACACACACAGTTTAATCTTCTTCTTTATCAAACCTGAAAATATGCATAAAATAGTAGAAATCTGCTCTTTTTCTTCCTTTTCAAATTCATACCAAAAACCTTTTCATGGACAAAATATTTTCAGAACACAACTCCTCCTCAGGACAGATACCAGCAAGAAAATAACTTGAATGGTAGGTAACATTTTTATGCTGTTTTACAGCCTGGTTTCACTCATACATTCGTCAGTATGTTATGTGTATTAATTTAGCTGCTTTTTTCTTTGGAGATGCCTTTTAAGTCTACCTAGAATGACAGCAAAAATAAAAATAACTCGTCAATACAGATATCTGCATGTTCTGCAGAAGTTTACATTTCCAATGATGATCCTGTGAATTGTATTAGCAAGAAGATTTCAGGACTACAGGGCAAGCCAAAAGGTGAAGTATTCCTAGATTATTCATAACATCTATACACACTGAGCAACTCATTTTTCTTCTTACATCAGCATCACCAAATATGCTAGTTATCTTCTCTTACTTCATAAAACCAGATTTTCCAGCAATTTCTAATAATAGGATTCTTGCATACTAGTGTCATATTATGAAAAAAAAAAAATCCTTTCCTCAAGAACAAGGGACTCAGCTTCCCTAAGAAACCTCATTTAATTTTCAAAGTAGCTCAAATCATGTTCAGCTAGCATTTGTATACTGGACTAATCTCACTGAAATCCGTAAAATGGCACCTGCTTAGCACAACCAAGAACTACAGAATTAGTTATTACGCAACCTGTTGCTCGATACAAATTATACGCACTTTGGTTAATTATCTCCTCTCTTTCTCACAAACACGGAGAAAACTGTAAAAACAGAAAAACAAATTGTAAAAAAAGTAACTAAGACTTTTTTTTTTTAAACATACAATTATGTATCAGCCTCCTTTCTGGCCATTATGTCGAGACTTGAACCAGCCCACTGCAGAACTAAAATAAATGTAAAATATTACAGCCAGAACTAAAGAGCCAAGCATCCACAGCAGGGCTTGATTATCAACCTATCATGACCTAAAACACACACGTCTACTTCTGCTGAGTCAACGTGGTTTTAAAAAGAGTGCATTCTTTTTTTGGAAAAAGATTCCCTACGTCTTTAAAGCTGTTAGGGTTAGCATGGACTATTTATAGGCACCAGTGAAAAGGAGAAAGTCTTACTCTGATACTCTGTTCTCCTACTCTTTACTGCAGGTAAGAGGAGCTTGCAGGTTTTCAGCAAAATCTCTACCATCTCTTTACAAAACTGGAATTATCAACGGGGTCAACTACACAGCAGCAAGACAAATCAGTGCTATTACAGAATGACTTGGAATGATGAAACATTCTGCTGGACTGCTGCTGGACTGTAGCAGCCAACTTGGCTACAAGTGCTTTCTTTTTCTTTCTTCCTGCATCCTGAGAGCAAAGCAAGTAACAAGCTGTTATCTCTGGTGAAGCAAACAGTCTTTTTTATATATTGGTAATCAAAATAGGTACTTGTTTTGCAACTGACTCATATAGAGTTCTTTGACATCTTTCATTTTCTTCAGGAGGAGGGTGTCTTTTGACTTACTGCACAGTACAATTTGACCGCTTCACTCCAGAAAACGGACAACCCCTTGATTCTGGAGAGCAGCTTGAAACTGATGGGAGTTTTAGCACATTTTTTCAGTACAGCCAAGGTTTTGCCTTCTGCACTGGTGTTCCTTCTAAGCAGTTCCCAAGTTTGCACTCCGAGCAAATGCTGATAAAAGGAATGAATACTGCTGAGACAACTGGAATTGCAAAGCAGGATCGCTGTCCTATGCACCAAAACTCCCACATAACCTACTGCATTCACCTTTCATGGGTGCTCTGTAGCACTGGCCACAGACAGATGCTCCAAATAGGCTCTGGCATCAGAGATGCACAATTCTTTCATTAGTTTACATGGTTTGCCAGCACTAATGATGCAGAGGAAATGATGGGGACACGAGATCAAGGGCATGGTTCAAAAGGATCTGGACTCAGGCCCAGGTGTCTGCCCATGCAGGAGATCATGATGAAATGTGCCTATTTTTTTACAATCACAACAACTATTGGTAGCCCACTATTGTAAACTGCAACAACCTCTGGGATTTTGGTGCAATAAGGCCTTTAAATCATAGCTCAGGCAAACTTCTGGGACAAGCAGCAACTGAGCTCTGGTGTTTAAGTTTCAAATCATGTAATTAGCTGTGGGGCTCTCCTATATTCACATTACAAATCTGTCATGTATATCTGACTGAAAAAAATGAGTTTCATTAAATTACCAATACCCAATAACACTTCACAGAATAAAAAAGGTGACTATTTCCATCTTGGCTGAAACCTGACAGCAAAGTGCTTTATAATCCAAAATATCTGACAATTGTTTGTCTTACCAAACCAATGACAAACACTAATGGTCAGATCTGTATGCCTGAAACACATGATATTTATTCCACCAAAGAAATTCTTGGTTAGCAGTTCCTAGATTATACCCTAAATATATAACAAAAATTCAAAGCTTTGAAACTCGCTGGGCTAGAACCTTTAACAGTGAAAACTATTATTGGAATTGGTGCAAAGTTCAGTCTGGAATAGAGGCCCATGACTTTCAAATGATGGAAATCCTGCATGCAAAGGTGGGCTGATATATAATTTCATACATGAATGAGCAGAACTGATTTTGAGATTCACTTGTGCCTTCTCTGTACCATTAGAAGTCAACATAATTCCACTTGCAATTGAAAATGGGACTTAAGACTTTCTAAGCATAACCCCAAAACATTGTGCTGCTCTTTGAGATATGGTGTTAATTTGAAGAGTGGATTTTAAAAGGTAAGTTGGGAAGGAAGAACAAAGGAATCCATTTGTGAAACAACTGTGAATAGACTTTCCACTCTTCTATTAAAATTGTAACTAGGTTATAATAGCATTTATAGGCAGAAAAATTCAAGACCAACTATTAACATAAAAAAATAATCCAACTTCTCAATGCAGTTACAAAGCATCAGAGGTATTTCTAACTCAAGCCCTTGCCTATTTACTCTATGCACCAAAGCAGCTAGTGGCATAAAAGTGAGAGCTTTCATGAGCATCATATACCTCTTTACAGCTACAGCTGTTTCAAGGCACAACTCCGAGAGCCTGAACAGATAATAAAGAGCATCACATCAGGGTGGCTCCCTTTTCTGAAAACTGAGCTGAGATTCTGTCAGTCATATGGCTTAATTCCACCCTACAAAAGGTGAGTATAGGGAGGGAGAGAAGATGTCCCTTGTGAAGACAGAGAATCAGGAGTCAAGACTGGTTGATCTACTGGTTGGTCCTTCCCCTGCCGGTTGCAAGGGTCGCATTTAACCTCTTGTGTTGAATACAGGGGCTGTGAATTAGTTTTCTTGCAATGTTCCTCAGCATCACGCTGAATTATCAGATGCAGAGGTGATAATCTTGTAGGGGTGACAGAAACTGAGACATGTTTTCCTTGGAGGGGGTTCAAGGCAGTAGCTCCAGCACGTTCTGGCACATCACACCTACCTCAGAGCCAAGGGCTCTACCGTGGCTTGTTGTGCTGCGTCAAGGACACAACGCAGCAAAATGCACACCTTGTCTCCCCTGTGCCTTATATCCATCACCCATATACACGGAGGGCAGGCGGGCTCTGCAAAGTCACTCTTCTGCTTTCACACAGGACAGCAGAAAACACATGCAGATGAACAGAGGTGCACCTCCTGCTCTGCAGATACTTACTGGGACAGTCCCAGCAGTCATTCAGGAAGTATTCATTGGAGCTGGAATAAATCTATGATACTACACTTTTGCCAAGAGAAAGGTGGGAACTGGGAAAGATACCACACCTTGATGAGGGGCTCCAAAGGAAGCATAAAATAACACCACCTTTTGCAGTGGCTT
The DNA here is from genome assembly GCA_033558185.1 of Dromococcyx pavoninus. NCBI lineage: Eukaryota > Metazoa > Chordata > Aves > Cuculiformes > Neomorphidae > Dromococcyx > Dromococcyx pavoninus. The sequence goes on along the minus strand of JAUMJL010000425.1, from coordinate 636,597 downwards.
CTGTTAGGCACCAGGCAGAACCTTATTACCTTTCATGGCAAAGCACTCACGAAGTTATATTTGTAGGAATCTAGAAAATCTAATTTTATTTATGGTTTTGAGTCTGTTTAATTACCTTGGTGAAGCTAACAAATGTTCTGCTGCTTCTGAACAGAAGCATTGCAGCTAATCCTGAAGGTCTTCCCTTCATTCCATGATTTGTGGGCGCGTGTCTTTTTATAAATGTGAACTCGTTCAAATTTTTTCACCATTTTCCTCCACTTTTTTTTTAATGTTCATTTCATTCTCACAGGTATCAGAATACAGCATCAGCTTTGATCTTACGGGAGATAATGATATATGGGTAGATTCTTTTCCTTGAAAAGCAGACTGGGAGTGGATCCAGAGGTCAAGCCAGAAGGTTACGTATATTTGAAAACCTAATTTAAAAGAAATTCCCTTTGTGTGGCTTTTAATATGCCTTTGGATGTGAATCTTGAAATATCTAGCTGTGAAAGCCGCTCTCGGTATCACGATGTTCCAAGTCTTAAGAAAATTGAAGTTCAAAGAGAACGGAAGACTAAGAGAGTTGGGTTTGTAGCTATGGAACAAGCACTTTCTTTGCCACATCAAAAGCACTGTTAAAAGCAGTCCACAATTCAGGATAAGAGTATATTATTTAATGTATTAATTTGACAGCATGCTAGCATTAATACACAGATCTCCTTTTTCACCCCATTACAAGACTGATTTTGTGCTTTACAGAGGAGTTTAAAAAGCCTAAACTACAGCTAATCAAAGTTCTATTTTATACGAAGGTCATGTGTCCTCTGAGGTCTGACTTTTTTTTTTTTTAAAACCAAGAAATTCTTAAGTAGCAAAAGCTACTAGAATTTATGTGACGTTCACAAAAAAGGGATGTATGCCTCACAAACTTTTCAAAATGCTGCAGATTTAATGCAATACATATGGGTTCTGCAAGCTACTGACACCAAGGATGTATAACTCAATTGATTTTTCATTTTCAGAGCAAATGTCATGACCTTACTGTATTGGAACCTTATTTGAGTGAGGTATATATGCAGATAATGCTACACTGTGGAGAGAGGGTAAGTTTGGAAGACAAAACACTGTCCAGTTACATTGCCTCTGATTCTGGATAAAGAACCTAAAATTCAGTCTTTTTCATACAAAGCCAAGCTTTCTTCCTATCATGCTTCTCCTTACAAGGGCACGTGCCTAAAAGGGGTTGTAATTCCTAATGATGAGGGATGTGTGCACTTCTTTTTCTTAACTGAGGGAGCAAAACATCTGGAGTGAAAGAACACAGGGCAGAGCAGAAGGAATTTTGCTCCTCTAGAGCAGGGGAGGACCCAGATGCTCCAAGAGAAGTACCAGTCATGCCATCTCAAGAGAAAGGGAGTTAATAAAAAATTCCACTTATGGCCATCACTGCTGCTGTTCTCACTTTTCCAAAGGAGCAGTAGGTGGGGCTGAATCTTAATTTATTGCAGTATTCAAGTTCTCTGGAAGACATCAAATCAAAATGTAGAAAGACATCTATAATATCTTACTTTAAAATTTTTGCAATTAAGAACCATAAAAAGCAGTGGTTTGTCATTGTGGGTTTTTTTTAAGAGACAAAATAAATGAGCACCATAAAAGCAGCAAACTCAGGTGGGGGCAGACATGCTTCTAGGGGCCTGCACTGGGCTAAACTAATTGCCAATGATAAGGTATGTGTGGCAGTGAGACACGATTCCTCTCTACGAGACCACTCCTGAACTCCTGCCAAAAATCCCTCTGTACACCACTTAGTGCTTCAAGACAATGGAAGAATAATGACAGGTCTGTAAAATCTGCTGGAATTGACAGTTCTTATTGTTCTGAAAACTTTTTGTGACGCACAGGAGTTTTCAGATTAGCTCTGCACAATGCTGAACAAAACGGGTGTCAAGCAAATCAATGGGCTTTTCACGATTCGCTCATCTTTGTTTTACTGCTGTTCTATTTCTATTCTGTGCTTGGTGTTGCTTTGTTGTGTGTGGTTGCAGTTTGAGATTCCAGTGTGCACATACTGAACAGGGAGCAAGAGCTTTCTGTGACTTTGCATGATGCCTTATGAAAGCCAAGTCCTAGCATAGACTAACTTTTCCTAAAACTGTTTGCTTCCAAACACAAAATAAGTAACTGTTCTCATTTGAGCAGTTAGTGTCACTTGGAGTTATGACTGACTGCAATCCATTTGATGTAAACACATTGAGGCATCCAAAGAAGAGTATTTGGTTTGTAGTTGGTGTAAAAGTCATACCTACACACTTGTATAACGGGGTGAAAACAAAAATACAACTGAAGCAAAACCGAAGAGTGGTGGCTCTAGCTTCTGTACATCTAGAACACGAATGACCACAATGTTTTTACTGAAACTAAAGGAGGTGTAAGATCCAGGGAAAGAACAAAATACTCAATTTAGTATCTCTGGACACATATAAAGCCTCCCTACTGAATTTCTGCTCTATGTTTCTAGTCTAAACAAACATACAGAATGAGGCTCTGCGAGCAGACAAACGACAATGTATTAAGTTTAAAGCCCATGTAAACAAGTGAAAACCTGTGGAATGCCCGTTCCATTCAGGTTTTTAACATTACCTTTGCTGAGGCAAATAGAAAGGAGAAATAACCTGCAGTTTTTGTAAAAATTCTGCTCTTCCAAGAAAAACATAAGCATAAGACTGAAGACCAGATCAATGTCTAGTGGCTTCTCTTGTAAGTCAATGGAGGGATGCCAAATTGGTATGGTACCAAGCATTTCAGAAGACATATGAGCCCATCGAATCAAGTGTTTTCCAATGGAACCAATTAAAGCTACCCCAAGATAGCATTTTTCAGCTTCTGCATCCTCCCGACTGCTGCCAGCATGCCACAGCTCTCACTGAAGCCTACTCACTCCTCTGTTGCTGGAACTCTTATAGCCTGAGAATCTGAAATGCCTCTCCCACATAGATCATCCCCAAACACTAATGACAAGCAACTGTTCTCTGCACCATCAGGTCAAAAATCTAATGCAAGTATGGCTTTGACTGTAACATGAGTTTTTCTACCTCAGGCACTACTGTGGTTTGAATCCCTCAGACAGATTGATCCAATGCACTATCCAAAGCTTAGCAGATTCAGGCTGTCTCTCTCCCTCCCTGTCCCACTCCTTTATCTGATAATGCCCAGGGATAGACAAGTAAACAAATCCCTTCAAACAAGGTTATGGGAGATATAGGAACTCTATCACTCACACAGTATTTACCTAATACTAGTGACTAAACTTGAGAGGTTTATGTTGTTTGAACTACATCCCTGGAGCACTAACAAGAACTAAAATATCATCTTAAAAGTTGCAGTGACCTTCTACTAGGTTCTCACATTATCAATCAGAAAATAAAGCAGAATGTAGTAGATATAGAATCAGAAACCCCAAAAGGTACAATGAAACATCATTTTGATGCACCCAAAAGGTGTTCAAAATGACCAGCCTGGAGCCAGGAACAATCCAAGCACACAGAAGTGTGCAAGAGTCCAAGCTCTCTCTCAGCTGTTTATGGAGTATCTCAGCCTACATCAAGGCATACACCTCCAAGACGGGGAGTAGGCACATCTCTTTGCCTAGGCTGCCATACATGATGGGATTTTCAGCTACATCAGTGCTAAGCAAATACAAATGAATGATACAAGCCCCTGGGGAAGGTGACACAGCAGCTAAATATCTGCTTCGTTTCAAAAATATCATTCTTAGTATCACTTGCATCACAGCTAAACAAAAATATGTATTGCAATAAGAGCTAACAGTTACTTCTACTTTGCATACGTTAGGAAATTTACATTTTTTTTTTAAGCTCAATGCCATAGGATGGCTGGGGCCATCATTTCAGCAAAAGACGGCCCAAACATCCCCGGGAAACACAGGGAAAAAGTGATTTGCATCTATGTATTTAGAAAAGACAATAATTCACACTTAATGAGTGGTCCTCCTGCATTTGTGATACACAGAGTTAAACATTCAAAAGTACACAGAGGAGTTTAATATAGCCTTCACCAACAGAAACTCTCACTGTATTGATGCATTGAATTCTATGTTCCATATTTTTCTAATTTATTTTGATCAAACAGTTCTTGAAAACACAATTCTTTTCAGCGCCAACTCTGAGGTGACATGGATTCCTTTAACTGAAGGCATGAAATCCCCGGACACACCTTCCTGCCACAACTTGCATGGTAGTATCTTAAAAGCAAAGATGACCAGTTAAGCCATATCTAAAAAATCACATCCTCAGCATGAGATTCCCAGGCAGCAATATGACTTCCCAGAAGCTCCCAAGACTAGGAAATGAAGTTGTGCATTTAGTTCTAAAATGAACACAAGACACCACAAACGGATCCCTAATAAGCAGCCAGCTTCATATGATGTTTGCACCTAGCCTGGTTACTAAAAAATCCCTGATACCCATAACTAGCTCAGGCTTACAGTGAAAATACAGGAAGCTTTTTCTAAATCTTTTTGTGCCTGTTTCTGTCCTCCTCCTATGTATTTTCACAAACCAGATAAAACGACTACAGCCTCTAAGAGCGTTAAGCAGAGTCACTCACGAGCTCTGTGCAGCAAAGCTCTCTGTCTAACATCAAATACCTGATAAAACATGAACAATACTGAGCTAAATTCCTGGCTGGTGCAACTCAAGTAACCCCAGAGGGTTAGTGAGGGACAGATTAACACACACACACCCCTTCTAAATATACTGTTTCTGCTTTACAGAATCAAAAGCAGAGTCCTGATAGGCAAAGGAATCAAGTTTCCACTCATGCCCTGCAATGGTGAAAAAGGAAACTCTCCACACTTTTCATGTACTCACCTGTTTCATCAACAAACAGGAAAGCTTTTGAATTAAATGTGTTTTTAAAAAGCCTTCTCCAAAGGAGAAATTGATTTTTTTTAAGAAAAGAACATACAGGAGAGGAAAAGTAATGATTCTCTGTGCTGAGCACACTGACAAATAATAAGCAACTCATGTTTTCTTGGCTCAGGGTCTGAAGTAGCGTTTCATAAATCATTGCAATAACGTGCCTGTTATTATACCAACACCACAAATGCTGGTGACTACAAATGGGCACCTCGGACTTTTGTGCCTGTGATATTCTGCTGCATGTGGTTTGCTTTTCTTTTCAAAGAGAAAGGCGTTCTGAAATACCTCAGGGAATGCAGCATCCTTCCACAGACTAACCTTAATTAGGCTAAACAACCACCCAAGGCAATGCAAACAGCTAACTAGTTTGTCCGATGCCTGAAACCATTAGGAAGAATACATCTTGCTACACGTAAAACAAAACCGAGAAATCCTTTCACACTGTTTGCAGTTCTTACTAATTTGCTTTGCCATTCCTTAACACTATGTATTCATCTGTGCCCGGGCTAAAATAGCAAGATAAAGTACACAGATTTACTTACAGAGATCCCGTAGCTCCATCGTTCCCGATGACAAATTCGCCTCCCACACGACAGTAAGTGAATGACTTAATGCTGCTTTTTGCGGAAAGCACAATGCGCGCAAGCAGCAGATGGTCTCCGACGAGGCTCTCTAACGAGATCCGTCCTCGGTGTAGCCATGTGAGAGGAGCAGACCCCCTCCTTTGCGCACACACACCTTTGCCTGCTCTCCAGTCCCCGCGCGCTGGAGCGAGCGTGTAGCTTTGCTTATGTTGCGGGTACCCAGCTGCCAGTCGTGCTCCCATTGGCACGGTCGGGCAGCAGCAGCCAATCGCAGCCCGCTCCCGTTTTGGGGAAACTCCTGCTCATTTATTTAGCATCTTGGGAGACCATATTTCTGAGGAAGAGCGCCACTCTCCTAGCATCCTACCATCAGATGGCGGGGAAAAGAAATGAATAGGAGCTCCCCATCTCTGGGTCTCCCCCTCTCTGCCTGCTAGTTTTCTCCCAGGGCTCAGTGCTCACCCAGAGGGAGCGTGGCAGCGCTGGTGGGGACCTGACGCCCGCGTCCACCCAGGCTGGGGCCGCGGGGGAGCGTGCTGGAGCTCCACAATTACTCACTCCATCACCATGGAAACAGCCTGGATGCAGCGGGCTGGATTTGTGTAGCACATCTGCTGCCAGGCTCATAATCAACTGCAATCTCATCCTCCCCCCACTCCACCCCATTGTCGCTGCTTATTTGATTGCAAGTTTGCTTTCTCTTTTCATACACACTGGGAAAGTACACACAGACAGAGCTGTGCACACGTTTACTTTCTCCTTTCGCAAACACACCAGGTTATGTGTACATATATGAACATTTGCACATGTTCAATATGACAACTATTCACTCGTATGTGTCCATTTGCTGAGGAGGTACACTCCCTGTGTACTCAAGAAGAACACACTACTCGTATTTCAAGTTTGAGTAATGGACCAGCAAAAGACAAAACTACTGGAAGGGCTGTCAAAATAATACATTTCACTTTTCAGTTCCATAAATTGCATCTGTCCAAAATGGGGTCAAAATCTGACACGACTATTTTGAAGCCTCCTAAGCAATCTGGTGTTTTGTTAGCACGCTTCCAAAATTACAGCTAGTACCCACAGACACCAACCTGAGCCTTCAGACAACTGATTCTACACTGGATGTTCCCTGCTCTGCCCAAGATCTGATTAAATATGCCACCAGGAGAACTTCAAGGGCCCTTACCCATGGGTATAAATTTCTCTGCAACCTTTTGGCAAGATGAGATAGAAGAGATGACTAGGTCAGAATAGGAAAGAAAGCAAAGGGACTTGGCAGTTTGGGGTAATTTCTGGCTGCTCCTTACACTTTCTCCGTGACACCTGAAAGTCATTCATCCTCTCCATGCTTTCGACACTGACACTGTAGAACAGGGAGGATACCTAAATGTGCACATTCACATTACAAAGATAAGCCTAGACAAACCATGAGACATTGACATACAATTACAATGGTGCTGGAGAAGAATTTCAGATGGCAAAAGGACATATTCCTTTTTCATGAAAGCTTACTTTCATTTATTTGACTAAAAGAAGAATAAAAAACCATGAAGGCCTTTCTTAAAAAAAAACTTTCCAGGATTGCTCTAATAACAGATAACCACAGCATCAGCCACTGTAAATAACGGCATTTTAAAATGCATTGTGACAGAGCCTTACAGGTAGATTCCCATATCTCCTTGTATAATAAAGGCTACTCCGTGTTAAATGTCTTCTACTAGCCTTCTGTACACTTAATCCAGAGTTCAGAAAGGTCTTTGAAGCATGCTAGTCTAGTGTTCATGAGCAAGGACAAGAACAGGGAGTTACACCAGGAGATCTAGCTTTTCAGGGCATCAGTTATCAGTTTAACAGAGAAATCAGCTTTTAAGAGAACTGTACTCTTTAATGGCACAGGATGCCATAAGGATATACTTCTTGCAATGCTGTACCTCTTCCGGCTTTTCATCTTCCCTTAGAGCTGCACCACCTCCTACATCCTGTAGCACCATTGCTATAAATCTGCTCTTGCAGTCATTTTTTTAGTTCTGAAACATTAAATTGTTGAAAGGTGTTCAATGCACAGTTTAGGGGAAGGGCGAGGGGGCTAATTAAAAAGTCTAGATTTGCTGACAGGACCTGCTGGGAAAAAAACAATCTATCCAGTTCAATCCCTCTCCCGTTTCTCCTTCCACTGAAATGACACAGGGTAGAGGGTGTGTCTGAGGGTGTTGAGCATACTCATCCTTAGCATGTGAATGAGGAAGCAGGTCAGCAGTTCTTACATTCATTTTTCTAACTGTTATTGTCACGTCTTACAGACTGGAAGTATTGTCTTGATGTTAAAATAGTCACACAAACCATAAATAAATATATAAAATGCTACTGGACAACGAAAACCAACTGTCACATTCCTAGTGGGTGCCTACAGTGAAATTTGCTTTTTAAGCCAGTATTAAATTAGAGAGCTTCCTAATCAAATAAATTGTTCCCTTCTGTTGTACGACACACAAGAGTTCAAAACTCTTCATTAGACTGTGTTTTGTTAAACAACGCACTGCCGCAAGCAAATATGATTACCAGTGCAACTCTGAGGTATTTGGAGAAAACTTCCCTTGGCCTAGTTTCCCAAACTCTTCACCTGCATTTCACCCACTGACAAGGAGAAGACTGTATCCCAGATAGGGTAACCAGTCAAGAACTCAGAAGACCCATTTTAAAGTCTTTTCCTACTATAGGAAAGGAACAGAAGTGACAGAGATCTCTCCTTCTGACAGTAGCGAGGTGTTAAAATTTAACTTTAGGAAACTTCATCCTTTGTCACCCTTTTTTCTTAGTAATCTTCCCTGTAAATTGCATTGCTTTGCTCCCAAGGTTGTGGTGCAAGAATAAACAGACTAAGAAATTCACTGCACTCTAAAGCAGGACAGGGCGCAAGTACCTAAAGAGAGCTTTTAAGGGAGATCAAAAATTCAAGGCTAGAAAAATCCAGGCAATTTCAAAATGACACAATAAACAAGAATTGTGAAAAATTGTCTGAGACAGTGGGATAGAATAATGTTGTTCAACCAAAAGAATCAAAGATTTCCAGGTATGTTTCACACTAAAGCTGACAGTTGACAGTTGCCAATCCAACAGCACCTCTCGGCAGTGTGCTGTCATGCGCTAAGACCTGTTTGTGTGTGGGAGCTGAGGAACAATCAACGGTGATATAAAGCTTACTCATCCTTAGAACCATCCTTCATGGTTTTAAATTTTTTTAGCCCAAATACCTATGTGGGGAAGATGGTTAACCTACTAACACTTCCCTAGTCACCAGCTCCCTGGCTGGCTCCCACTGACTGCTCTTCCAGTACAATAAATTACCTGCCAGTTCTCAGCAAACTCTCCAGCCATTTCGAAAGTCCATTTGTAGAAGTGGCTGATTTGCACCAGGAACAGTTAGTCCTATTTATGTATTCCAGGAATACTTACAGATTTCTCTTCCACATCCCTATTCTTGAAGGAGCAATTAGGACTTAGGCTACAAACAAAATACAAATATTTCAGAAACTTTCAAGGCAACATTTCACATTTAGTTTGATTCTCCCCAAATCCTAATTTCAGAAAACCTTATGTCTCCTTCACCAGAAACCCCCTACACTTTATTTCAAATGAACACGTCGTTTTGGTTGGTTGGTTGTTTTTTTCATAATGTATCTGAAAGAAGTTTTGGGATTGCAACTCAACCCAAATTCAAGCGAAAATGCTGGGCCACAGCACAAAGAGATATCTATCCTTTATGCTACTTAAGACAGCCTTACTACAAACCACAGGGCTTATCTGACTAGGAAAACCAAGTGATATATAAGCTGCTGAAAACACTGTCAGGAACACAGCTTTGCAAATCAGATTTGACATGACCTTCAGAGACGATTTGCTGCCATAGCACCCAGGAAGGTCTACATGAATTATAGAACCACAGAACCTTTCACTCTGCAAGGCATGGACAGATTTGATTTCCACCATCAGAACACCAGCGCGCACATTCAATATCCACCACCTTCTCCTGCTCTTTGAGCACAGGGAGCATTCAAGTCTTGAAATTTCTGCACCACCAGGCAAGTTACCTCCCTTATGAGGATGCACACATATGTTAAAAGCCTTCAAGATGCAGGGAGGTGTGTTAAAGAAAGTCTCCAATTGTCTTATACAAATGAAATTAGAGCTTCATAGAGTTCCATACAACAGTCTTGGACACAGACAACAGCAGTCTGGATGATGACTCTCTAGGGGTGTTGAATCTGCAATACTACTTCATCTTCTCTGACAACTGAGGTTCTTCAGCTAAGCCAAAGACAGCCTACAAACAATCCTGAAACTGGCTACAGGAACTGACATGAATATTTCTCAGTTTTCCTATTGCTAAACCATTATGCATAGTCTGAATGGTGAAAGGAGACTTCCTAGTCTAGACAGCACGACAGCAGGATCCATCTCCACTTCCAATGTCAAGTTCAAGAAGACCTAAAATGCCACATGCTTAACGCATGCTTAATCTCCATCTTAAAGAAAAACAAACAAACAAAAAACAAACAAAAAGAAAAAAGCCACCACAACTACACATAAGAAACCGAGTGTAGAAAAAAAGGAAGAAAAGGAAACTGGGTTGCTTAGAGAAAGACTGTTCTGTCACAGTGAATAAGCTAGGAATTGGATAGATTTTGATACACCGAGAAAGAAAATTATTTCTAACCTTGACACTGGAAACAGTATCTGAAAAACAACCTGAAGTGATGTTTAGGTTTTGAGGCACTGTCTTATACAATCAGAGTTAGTTTGTCTTTGTATAGCTATCATATAAAAACCTCCTTAAAATACACAAGCCCCTGCAGCTCTCTGCAACCTTTAAGTCTTGCCATTTCAAACATACATAGCAGTCACATAGCATGAGGGGGTACTGAAGAATTTCAAATTCATTATAATAAATCTAGACAGCAGACAGAAAAAGGTTTCACAATACACATCATCGACTTCAAGATTCCTTATGTAGCACTCTTAAGCACCCAACTGCAAGGGCCACAGAAATCACCTTGTGAGTTCCACAACTCTGTAAGAGCACCTCATCTGCAGGTGAGTTTAGGAGTTCCCTGGTCACTCTTTTGCCCCCTTTGTTCAAATGCATATCATAATTTTGTATAAAAACCTCTTTGCAGCATGTGAAGAGAATTTTCTATCATGTTATCTTAATCTCAGTTTTCTCATTCACTCACTTGGTTTGGAGCACATATGGCCAGGACGGAACAATTTCAAATCGCTGCAGCACTTAGCTTGCAATATTTTTCTACCTTTAGCCTCTTCCCCAGCTCGTGCTTTGCACAGGCTGCCAAACAAGCAACACGAGCTGGATTTATCTGCAATCCAAACAGTCTAAGACTTTCTTTTAATGCCTGGTCTCTGTAGAAAGGGAACTGAGGGATGTACATTGTACTACTAACGCTGTTGAAACAGACTGTGCCATGTACGCGTTTGGTTTCGCCTCTCTTCAAGCATGCACACTCCCCTCCATCTTATTTAGTGCATTGCGGTTTTCTTGTTCTGAAAGATGCAGATTAAATCTCTGCTTGGCCATATGAAATCGGAACAGAAATATTTATTTTACTTTTCAAAGAACAACAGGAGGGACAAAACAAAGGAAAAAGTCATCTGTCTCAGGTATCTGAACTTGTTTTGATGCATTCATGGTTCACCATATAAATAATGATGCATTTTCTTTTTAATATGTTAATTACATAAATAGGTACTTAGAAACTACTTAAACAGGAGATTATTTACCCCATTGACTACAGAAGTCCATGTGTCAGCACATCTGCTGCACAGGAAGATTAAATCTGTTCACACAAAACTCATGCTCTCTTTTGCTAATGGGGAAGAGGTTAGCAGTGCGAGACTTAAAGCAGGGGCTGTGGGTTTCATCCAAGAGGCCTGTAAGTCTGGCACAATGCATGATGTTAGGAAGCATCTTCAGATTTCTAAAAACCCTGCATATACTTGCCTATGCATTCTTGAAAAAGAAATGAGAATTTTACTCAGGAGAGTTTCCTATGTGTATGTTTTAATGTCAAAAGCTTATGCACTGTGTTATTTAAGAGCAACAATCAGATGCACCGCAGTCTCTGGAGGAACTGTATTAATGTAATTATGCACCTTTAAGACCAGAATGACAATGCTGGCTGATGATGTTTAGAAAGAGTATACCGAAAACAGCTCAATTACAGAGTTATCTTTGCCATGGTTCACCTTCCCAGCTGCTACTGAAGGACCTCCAGGTCATTATTTTAATAGCTGTTGATGGGGCCCTATCCACCGTTTGTCACATTCATTTCACATTACTCTAGCAGCATGACAGGTTTGCAGGAAAGGGTAAGTGTCAGAAGGCTCTGGAGGTGCAGAAGGGGATTGCCAAGACTACAGTCAAGGAGCAGAACAGTAAACATGAGCCCAGGCTCCAGGTCCAGCAAGTTCACAGGAAGCTTTCTTGAGCAGAACGAGCTCTGTCTGCCTCCACCCCATGCAGGCACAAAAGTCAAATTAATGCTCACATAAGCTGAATGAATAGTTAGGGCTGCTTACCACAGTTACTTTTTTTTCAAGTATACTCTAATAGGAGCAATTTACCGAAGAGACACTTAGCTTTAGCTAGAGAGGGCAATACCCTCCATACCCTTACAGGGCAATTTGCAGCACTAAACTACTACTGACACTCCTATTCTGTGTCAGTCTCTGGCAGCGTGTCTGTTCCCTCAGGTTTCACAGCCTAACTAGGCTAAGCTGGGCTTTGCAAACACCCCCTTCTCAAAGACATCAACAGCCACTTTCTCAATCCATGTACATGGAAATGTGCAGCCAAATATACATACCCCAAACACGTGTTGCATGCAGAACAGAAGCATTCCCACACACGCCCATTCACAGCCAAATGCAGTATAAATAACCTTGCTATATAAATACCCTTGCTTAAATGAAGTCTCCTCCTTAAATAAGACTGACATAAATACTCTTTCCTTTATGCTGCCCGTTGCATTTCATGTTTAAGTCTAGGAAGTGACAACCATGTTGGAACAACTGGAAAAAACCCAGCAAAGCATATCAACACTCCACTCTGAAAGCCAAGAGATATGAAGGACACATGAGCTTCACATTCTGATATAACATATCACTGGTAAAGATTTTGTGAAAAGGATAAAATGCAGACAACTTTTTTTTCTGCGTGCTTCTGTGACATCAAGATAGATAAACATTACTAAGATAAGCAATAAAAAATTGCTAACAATCAGAGGAGATCCTCGAGCAGCCTAAAGAAGCAGCCTACACAAAACCAAAGTTATAAAAATAAACCTTACATTCTTAGTTACAAAGAAAAAAAACAGAAAGAAAAATATATTAGAAAAGTAACTTTCCCCTCTTTCTCTGCATCCTTTGAAGGATGCAAGATGACTGCCCATATTCCACCATGCTCATGTCTGTATTCATCAATATGGTTTTATGGATGTTTTCCGTCTTATCCTTTTCAAAACACTTCAAGAAACTGTTGAGACTTTTTTCTCTGAAGATGGGTAGGAAGGACTGGCTGTCAGAAAGGACTCTCTGAACCTTCCTCCAGCAACCCTTCTTCACATTCAGCCCACACACCAGGCCCAGCTCTATCAGTGTTCTGGCTCATTTTGACAGGACTGTTGCATCTGCTCAGAACTTCCTTCCCACTAATAGATCTTTTTCTAATTGATCTTCAGAGTACATATTTCTTCAGTCTCCATCATCCATGAGCTAAAGATGCTGTCAATACTGCAGCATGGCCATGCTTGCCATCTCAGAGACAAATCTCACCTTGTACTCACACTCTTCATCAAATTCTTCACTCTTCGCACATGGTAGGTGGAATGATTACTTCATCTTCCAAGTTAAAAGACAAATCTATAAAGGTCAAGCAATGCAGAGGCTGTTGCAACACTGGGTCCAAACTCCCAAGTTTTCTTCTCCCTTCATTTCCCAGCCTCTGAAGCAACAAACATATTTGTAGTGCTTAGCCAGGAGCACCTCTACCTGTTACATTACCAATGTAGTCAGGGTTGGACCATTTTCATTCCATTAATGCTTTCCTTTAAAAATATTTCAGAATTGGTTAAAAAAAACAAGATAAGGGTTTTAAAAGATTTCAGTCTTCCTTAATCATGTAGGGATATGTTTTCAAAGCAGTATGCCAGGAGTATTCCACGTGACTCCCATTCATGTTAAAATTAGAGTCACCAGAATAAACCCCATATGCTGCTTTGAAAAGGTACTGCAACTTGTCCAAGGAAAATTTCCGCAGCTTAACGGCGCTTGCACAATTTTTCTGCCTGCTTTTCTTCCTTTGATTCCTGAATATATTTTTAACAGCTTTTTTTATTTCATTTTCCTCGAATAACATTTCGTACCATTTGGAAAAATAGAAAGAAGTGATTTTCTGGTTATCTTGGTTCCTCTGCAGCCCTTTTATTTTCAGGTTATCAGTTTAATCAGTATAGCTTTCCTTTGTAGCATTCAAAGCTTCCAGTATCATTGGTTTTGTATGTGTTTTTTATGTGGTCCCTGTAAACAACCTTTCTATCAGGGTTGCAGCCCACAGTGAGGTCTGGCTGCCTTCCACACTAAGCTGCCGTCCCTTCTAGTAGTGCTCAATATTTCTGTGTTAGCCTGAAACTAATTTTCACAACCGGACAGTGGGAAACGTTTTTTCTTGAAAGGCTGAGGCATAGCCTCTCCTTGGCAATAACAGCACCCCTGCTTGTACCAAAGCCAGGCAACATGAATGTACAGGTTTCTACACTCAAGGTCCCAGCCTCACATGAGGATCTTCTCCCCAACACAGAGCTTTTTTAACATCTGTGGCAGCTGCACAAGCCCACTCACCCAAACCAGCTGCAATGCTGGGTTTGTTGTGAGTACGCCTTGTAGTGGTTTGCCTTGGTAATCACAGCAAGTATTGCATACGCTTTGCTCACATACACACACACTCTGATAAATGCAGGTTGATTATTGAATTTGTCATTTATGACTATGGCTTTCCTGGTCACTTGAAGAGAGAGAGAAAAAAAATTAACTTCTTACAGCTCTGGTTCTCTTGTCATTGCTCTCTAATTTTTACTGATTACTAACGCTATGCATGAGAGATTGGGCACAGAAAGACAGTGTTAATGCCATCTCTTCATTTTTCCTCATCCTTCTTATTGCGGTCTCAAATTGCAACACATTTTCATATCAGCCATTTACATAAAAAATATAGCATCTAATCACTTCGGTAATTTAATCTTTAAAGGTTGTAAACAAAGGGAAAATATTTTGCTTAAATGTGGAAGGTGCTTCCATCATGGAGGAAAAAAAGGTGTCTCCTTGCTAACAGAGTTGTGTATCAGGACAGGAGAAAAGAAATCATGATATGGTTGTCCTGTCATTAAAACATTGACGAGTGAGGTGTGGGCTAAATTCCCATCTTTACTACTGATTTTCCAGGCAACATGCAGCAAGATATCATTTATGTATTCTAGTTATACAACCAGAAATGGATCACCAGTCCTTTCTCCTTTTTTACCCTTTGTATGTTCTGTCAATTTTAATGGCAGTTTCCTTTGGTCAGAAACACACACTTGAAAAAAAACCTGAAACTTCTCAGGATGGTGGAGTTGCAGCTTGCACATGGAGCAAGAAGGTATAAGCAACGGAGTTTTAGCTAAAACAGAGGTCTGTGTTCAAGACAAGCACTTAAAAAACCCCACAAACATCCAAAACCAAATCCCTAAACCAACAAACACCCCAAAACCCAAACCACTACTAGCCAAACAGCACTCTGCCATTGCTACACATATTGCCTTCTTTCAGCATGAGGGCTCACATATGCTAACAATTTAGTGGTTAGACAAGTTACTACATCAGCTGACGTGCAGCTGTAGCCAGTGGTAAGTATTTTGTAAAACACACTTACCTAAATGTTAGCAAGCACATTTTGAGGAAATGCTTTTGATCTCATATTTCTGAAAGAGCCTGGATGCCCCTGAGTAATAACATCTCAACTGTCAGAGCTAAAACAAGTTAAAAATGCTTTAAGGGGGTCACTGCAGTTAATGGGAAAAGGCTGACTTCTTATAAGTGGATACTGCATCCACCACAAGGATCTATTGCACCTTCTTTAACATTAGAAAAAATGTATGAGATTGGTTTATGCTGCATCTGTGTTTGTTTTAATGATGATTAATGGCATGAATTACTCTCTTTCCCTGTTTCCTACCGGATAAGAAAGTAGATTTTACACATAAAACTGCAGAATAATTCAGGTTGATAGAAAGCTCTAGGCGTCATCAAGTCCTGCAGACACAGCAGAGCTAACCTCAAGCTTAATAAGTCAGGTTGCTCAGGGCCTTGTCTGGGTGAATTTAGAGTTTCTTCAAGGATGAAGATTAAATCTGTTCCAGTGCTGCACTAGTATCAGCAGTAGGGAATATTTTATCCTTCCATCCTTCACTGCAACTTGCCTTTTCTTCTTTCATTGTGTACTTCTGAGATGGGTATGCATCCTCTCTACAGCTTCTTATTTAGATAGTGTGTGCTGGTTTTGGTTGGGATAGAGTTACTTTGCTTTGTAGTAGCTACTACAGGGCTATGTTGTGGATTTGTGCTGGAAACAGTGTTGATAACTCAGGGATTTCTTGTTACTGCTGAGCAGTTCTTAACATAGGCCTCGACTGGTTCTTTACCCCACCTTGCCAGTGAGGAGGCTTTCACTTGTCTTTCTTGGGTTTTATTTCTCTGTTATTTTCCTTTTCCTTCCACTTTATTATTATTATTGTTATTACAATTATTAATATCTTCTTATCTCAACCCATAAGTTTTCTCACGTTTATCCTTCCAGTTCTCTTCCCCACCCTGTTGGTGGGAAGCAAGTGAGCAGCTGTGTGGTGCCTACTTGCCGGATGGGGTTACACCACAGCATAGTGGAAGAACGTACAACTGGATCCACCTCCACTCTCTGCTCCCAGGCCTCTTCCAGCACGAACAATATAGTTCCTTCACATTCCCCTTGAATGCCATGTGCTCCACTCCCTTTAGTCATCTTGGTGGACTATGTTCATTTCATCAATCTTCCCCCATAACTGGGGCACAAAACTGGACAAAGTCCTCCAGCTGCTGCTTCACAAATGCAAAGTTAAAATCCTTTGACCTGCTAGCTATGCTTCGGCTAACACAACCCAACATGCAGTTAGTCCACATCCCACATGGGTGCACTGCTGATTCATCAACACGGCGACCATCCTACAAGCAAACACCTACAATTATATTTGTAAAACATGAAATTAGTCTTTCTGAGTCTTCAGCTTGCATTGGCAACCACCCATCCTCAGCTTGCTGTGGTGCAGAAATTAATATCAAAGCCCCGGCCATCATAAAAACCAATACTAGACACTGAAGTGTTACTCTAGTACTGAAATCAAGAAGCGTAGACAGGGAAATTAGAATCATCAAATTCTTTCAAATGATAATAACTAAAGCAAATTGAGCAGCTATGAATCATCCTGTTCTCTGGAGCTTAAAAGCAACAAGGCAGTAAAAAAACCCTAACCCATGCAAAGCTAAAGAAGTTCTATGGAGAGATTTTCTTTCTTTTCTACCCAAGTAGAACCACCAGTTTAAAGGTTTTGCTTTCGCTGGTCACTTAAAGATTTTACACAGCAAAGGGCTATTTAGGCCATGTATAACTGAAGTCATTTGCAAGCCGTGTGCATACAATACCCTTCTGCCCAAGCTTTATCTCCCAGATTGGCAGAGATAGTTCTTTTCTCTAACTAAATTAAATTTTGCAGCCTGCTCTATGCAAAATCAGGCTAGAAAAAAAGAACATCCAGTTCTCTGCCATCGTTATTAAAATGTTGTATTTATGCCACTGCTCATGAAAGAAGACTTCTTTTTGACCAGACAGATGCATTTGCAGGAATAAGAAACATGTCTGTGCATGCAATTTTTACTCTACAATATTAACAGTGTCCTTCAGATTTTTACCACTGCTGAGAATACTTAGCTGTCAGTAAAACCCTATCCTGGCTTCACAAAGTGGCTTCCAATATGCTATGACCCCAAAGTGTCTTTTCTGATCTCTTAACAGGAGATGTGGCTATGCAAAATAGTCAGCAGGTTCTTCATCTATAGAAAGTGAGAAAAGTCATTAACGCCCTCCTTAAAACAGGTGGAAGCGCTGCATGAGCCATGCTGTTGCTTGAAGGAAAGGGGACAGGCAGAAGGAAAGTCTGGGGGAATAAATCCTGTTGAGGTCAAGAGTATTGAACTGGGAGAGAAGCGAAAGTAAGCTTCACTTACAACAGAGAAAGAAACACAGTAAAATTTCTACATCCAGACACTATTTTATATATGTGCTTCTAAAGAATCACATGCAGGTGTTAAAATACAGAATAAGTATCGGTTATATGACAATCAGATCAATTCAGATTAAAAAAGAAAAAAAATCACCAGGAAGAAAAGAGCCTTTTAACAACTTCCAAATCCTAGCTTACACAGAAAACAATTCTTAGAAGGAATCTGCAAATCTTGACAGCTATGAAATTACATCCTTCATTTCACACATCTGATTTTACAAAAAGAAGGATGTTTCATTTTCCTGCTTGGTGACTTTGAGATGTTTCTTTCATTATGAAGGGCTGATCAATTGCTTCCGAAGAGGCTGACAGTATAACAATGATACAGTCAGACCTGTAGTTTCCTTTGGACTCTTGGTTAAGTACAACAAAAAGTTCTATGCAGCCTTTACTACAAGCAAAATGGATACAAATGCAATTTTTTAAGTTTTTGCTGCTGAAATTCTCATATCAACAACACAACAAAGATCAGCCAGTTTCCTTCAGACAGAAAACTGATGCTTGAAATCTGAAGATACATCTCCAGAGAGAAATGTTACCATAAAATTCAAAGCATGTGTGGAAGCTATTTCCCCAGATGCTTCCACTCTTCTAGATGCAGACTTGACTTTCTCAATGCAAGGATGGTTTTCAAGAATTTCAGTTTCATTTTCATGGCATGAAAATCTTCAACCGACATGGCAAGATTTTTAAACAATTGCACTAATTTCTCTTTCAAGGATTCTGACACAGAATTTGGTATTCATTTCTTCATCTGTCTCCAGTGTTTGGGTTAACTTGTATCAAATCTCTTTCCATTCCTGCACTCAACTTCTAAGGTGATATTTATTCCTCAGCTTTTGTATGTATTACTAAAAGGCTTTACTTCTCTGCTTGCTGTGATCAAATCAACAGTCTAGAGGTGAAAGTGCAAAGGAAAAAAGGGCTTTACCACTTGCAGAGGCACACACAACTTTCCATCCTCCAGTAAGTCCTTTTGATCTTAACGGAAAAGTGGCAGCACCAAAGTTCATACATCTCGGTTTCACTACCACGCCCAAGTAACAGTTGCCTCTTCTGTGGTCTCAAGCCCAAATATTCTGTGGGGCAAAACCTAACACTTCCTTCAGAAAGTACATGCTAAATCCCACCATTTTCCCACTCATCCAGTATATGGGAACTTGAGGACAATTCATGCTACCACACCAGGGCCCAGTTTAACCTGTGATCATTTAAGAAAGCTTTGCCCAGCCCATGTAGGACTAACTCTGCAATAGCTGCCCTACTGTCAGTGCCCAAGGTAACCTATGGAAAGCCAGCAGAGGTAGGAACCTCGGTCAGCCCTGTGTGCATGGCACAGACATGGCTTGAAATATCTCATGTGTGTAAAGGAGAGCAGAGTCCATGCATAGTCATGCATGGTCTCTTCCTCTTACTTCCCCTCCCAGCAGCCCTTCTCCCCCTCCCATATCCCTCCATCACAGCCAGTCTCAATTTACTCTGGTACATCGGATAGCAGGATCATTTTGTCAGATGCTGGCCAGTTACCTCATGTGCTAAAAATAGAGACGTGCAGCAGCAGTGACTGACTGGCAAATGCCTTTTTAATGATGACTGACTTATTCAATCAAGACAATACGCGAGATGTAAACTGGAAACAATGAAGGACATTTGTATAAGGACAGATGAGATGAAAACAACAAAGCGCCTTGGCTTTGCTTAAGAGACACGTATGAAAGATTTCTGCTACTCTTTTCAACCACTGTGCTGTTTAGATTACAATTACTTAAAGCGAACAATAATACAAGCTCTTCTGCTACTCTAAGAGAGGCTATAAAAATCTCATTGTCAGCTGCATCATTCATCACGATAACCTCATTTCAACCGAAATAAAATCTCTGAGACATCACCTTCCCCCCTCCTTCCTTTCCTTTTTTATTTGCCTATAATAAGGTCTATAGTCTGGGGAGCTCTCGGGCTGAATTCCATGCATTGTGATTCACAAAATGAAAATCTGGTATTATATGCCCACTGACATTCACATCAGCAGCAATTCATGCAGCAAAAAGCCATATGCCATGCACCTCTGATTTAACTGTACTACAAAAACATATCCTAGAAAGACGAAATAAAATAACAGAGACAAGAGTGGTTCCTGGGATCTAATTATTATCCACACTTTCAGACAGGAATGACAAGGGCAATACCACAAAATATGCTGTTTGGGTGACAGTTCCAGTTAGGTTATATCATATTTCCCTTAGTGACTAACACACTCTACATGCAAGCAAGGAATTCCCAGTGCAAAAGAACACAAAACAAGTGGTTAGCACAGATAACCTACACTCAATGTTTCTCCTCCGGTTATCAGGCTTTCCACTCAATCATCTTTTTGAAGACTGAGTTGTTTATTGGTTTGAACAGCACCCACAGAGATGAAAATGAAGAGCGCTTTGAAAACAAGAACTACCAACAGTTTTAAAAATTACCATCTCCAGGGTGTTAAGGAGACCTGTACGCATTCTACAGTAACACACAGACTTCATTAGAAAGGGGGGGATAAAATCCACTCTGCCAATAATGGCTTCGTTTTTCACAAATAAGAGATTCCACTGCTGAAACCAACAGCAACTTTCATCAGTGGGGAAAGGATAATACAAAGAAGTTTCTGACCAAGGAATGGATTATACTAAAATACTATTCTGGGTTTTGTTTGTTTGTTTGGTTTTGGTTTGTTTTGTGTTTTTTAAATAATAGAAGTTTTGTTAGGACACCCTTTCCTTTCCTTGCTTTTTGCTTGAAGAATCCATCTCCTTTTTAGTGTGCCCATCCTGGCACATTAATGGGAATAATTTCAGTTTTAAAATGCTTTTCCTTTTAAGCCTATTCTTTCCATGTAATTATGGCATAAGTCATCACCGAAAAAAAGATAGCTCAAGTTCAAGCCAGGATAATAACTAGATGTGATCCTGCTACTAAAGACTTTCAAAGCCTTCTGGCAAAGACAGAAAATAGCAAAGATTTTTAATGAAAAAGCTTGATAAGTTACAAAGTGCAGAGAAAGGGCAAGTGTTGCTCCTTACAGCTTCATTATCCAGTCTACGTACTTGTATTTCACAAATTAATTTTTTTTAAAAAGTATTTGCATTCTTGATAATGCTATTTAAGACTGAAATATTTTCAAAAGGAAGCAACCAACTAGATTTAAAAATGCAATACTCTTGTTCAGTTCCTTTCAGCTTGACAGTCCCAGCCTTTGGGGTATGAATATTTAAATTTAGATCTGATTTTTATAGACTGATGCCTCAGTAGGTGGAAGACCACATATTCAGCATTTTAAACACCCCTTTCTGAAATGCAGTGGGACACATTTGGTGATCTTACACATGTAGATAAATGCATAGAAATGGAGAAGACTAAACAGAGCCATTTCTAAATGAGCAGCCAATGAAGGAATAAGCTTGTGATATCCAGGCCACAAAAAGCATAGAGGAAACACCAAGCAAATGCTAGACAAAGGTCTTATTCAGGCTTTCCCTACACCATATTAAATTGTACTGCTTAAAACAGACCGTTCTTAAGGAATTGGCTCCCAACGGAATAGATCTGACAACATTTCTGTAGCAGAGTTATGCTCTTCTAGGAGATTCCCATTGTATTTTGAGGATATTTATTTTCTTCAAATAAAAAGTCACATTTTCTGTATCACCTATGCAGCAGCTTTGCAAGATGTTAATCGCTCTAATTTTTTTTATAAATTCATGCATTACACAATTAATGATACAATATATTTATAGCCATTATCTGTTTCCAATAAAAGTTAATAAAGTGCTAATGGCCTCAGGTGTGAAAATGTGGAATTTAATTTGTGCTAATCTGCTTAAGCCTGGGGAATACTGAATTCACTCTATGCGAGAATAATTTATTTGCGGTATCCCTGACTGATATAAACAAAGCATTGCCAAGGGATAGTGCAATAAAGCTAACAGAGAGGTGCAATCATTCCACTAACCCAGAGTTTTTCCCACAGGTAAAATGCAAACAGAATAGCCTTCCAAATCTTCTCTCAAAAGAAGCTAAATTCATCTGCTTCAGACTGATGGAAAACCACCCATACAAAACCAATAAATGCTTTAGAGAGCATCTGTGAAGTGTTAATTATTCACCATTTCCCTCCTTATCTTTGAAAAGAAAAGCAGGTGACAGACAGATTTACAGACTGACCAAAGGATTTTACTTTCACGTTTGTTTGAATTATTTTTTCTCTTTTTTGAGGTAATAGTTCTTTCATGCTCATGGAGCTATCATTTGCAATCCTCCTCCAAGCATCCCTGTGAGAGGGTGGGAAAGAGGGGCACAGAAACAAAAGGAAGGCATCACCTTTGGGGCTGGAGCTGCTGCTGTAGCCTGGAGCCGTGACAGAATGACGGGGGAGGCTGAAGCAGATGGCCAGATAACCAGGTTCTGCTTTTGGCCCTGCCACTGCTTCACTGTAAAATGGGTGCTTCCTGTCAGTTGGGGTTATCAAGATGCAGCTAACCCTGCAGCAAGCAGAAAAGTGCAGAATATTGTTAGTGCCACTAAAAAGGACCATTTGAGCATTCTACAAGATCTGCTCCTCCTGCACGTGTCGGGCAAAGTCCTGTGACTTCCAGGTCAGGCATGGAGCTGCCATGGCAAGGACTAGCAGCGTGACAACAAGGTTGCAGCCAGTGAGCATTTCAGACAGGATCTACGCACAGTCTGCTCCTGGAGTCTTCCTGATTTGCAGAGGACCCGGCAAAGCCGGTGACATCTCCTCTGCCACATTGCTGCTCTGACCCTTTCCAAATGACGCTCTATACCTTTGCTTCCTTACTAACTTGCATTATCTGATTGTGATGTTGGCCAACAACATGTTTTCACACAAAACACCACTCACACAAATAGACTCCTTAATAGCCTGCCCTTGAACAGTTAGTCATAATTTGAAACTAGCCTTACACAAATATTCACCCTACAACTGTTGAAAGCGTGACAATAGTAGAGAATTTAAGAAACCTGTGGCATGGCATTTCCAAACTGTTAGCAAGCAAGGAAATGGTATTTTTCATTTTTATGTTATGCTTGGTTACCTCTTCTGTTATCTTGTCACAGAGCAAGGAAAAATGTTCACAGGGTCTGAGCAGGAGCAATAAGCATCTTTTGTGGTTATCAAATGCCTCAGTGTTTACTTTGGTATTTAATTACAGGACTTTTGCATCTGCTGCCAGTGTGAACAATGTCTACTCTACTGATTACCACACAACACAGTGTTTTATGTGTATACCTGTCAGTGACACATATTATCATCTTGCTGAGCAGACCTCACTCCTGCACAGGGATCCAGGGCTGTGTTTCAGTGTGTCACTTGGTTTATCACTGAAATAGTCAGATACCACAAATGCAGTAGGCAGGGTAGGCAGGTCTGCCACTGTGAAATGAATGCTAGTGGTGCCAAAATGCTGAAAAAAATGTTTTGGGGCGTTTCTGAGAATGTTTTTCTTAACACAAAATAAATTTTCTCAGAATATTTTAAAGCTGGTGTTTTATACTATGGTGATCTCAAACACACAGCTAGTGGGCAAAATAAATTAACTAAGAGTACTCAGTAATGAGAAAAATGCATTGGTAGCGTCATGAGCCAACCTTGTCCCACTTTCCTATTCCTTAAACTTGTAGTTTCAGTGAATGCATTAGATTTTAATTTCAAGAGACATATACTACAGGGCTTTCAAACTTTCTCAGTTCTGGCATTCCTTACTTAACTTTAGCTATGTTGAAATGCTAAACTTTGTCTTGTTATGAGTAGTCCTTTTTGGCCATCTAAACACCTAAGCTCATGCTAACCCACTGATAAAAGTAGTCATCATTGTGTCTGTACACTACAAAGCAGCTTCAAATCCTTGGTAGGAAAATCAGATAATTTCATCTATTTCTTTCCACGCTGGGACTGGAAGCAGTAGTTTTTATTCTCAATTTTTTTTCTAGGATGTCACTACACTAGGCACAGAATTAGCAAATTGTTCACATTGTTCTGTAGGTCTAATAAGACAAGCTATGTCTGGCCCTGCAATTAATATAATCGATTTGCTCACCCTTCCTCCTTTTAGCATATGAACTTCAAACCTACCAAAACCAGCAAACTGAAACCTCTGGAGACCAGAGGTAAAACAATAATCTTGCCCCCTACATAATATCCTGTCTGTGGTCTCCTTGTCTCGTCAGAAATAATATGTGTATTTGCAAGAGATCACTAACAAGATAGCGATATCAATGTAAATTCTCATTAGGGCAACAAAGTTGAATTTACAGAAGTAAAACTAATTGGGATCAGCAAAAAGATTTCCATTGGGAGTATGCTTTCATTTGGTCCCATGGAAGGGATTTTACAGTGGGGTAGTTACCTTGAATTCCACCTACCATGACACCAAAAATAAACAAAAGAAACCCCAACCAATTTAGACATTTAGTCTGTATGGCAGCAGGGCCTGACTACCCCAAGTAGAGTGTAGGTGGAAAACTGACTGATGGGAACATATTTAAATGGGCAGGCTGCTGATGAAGATTTCTAGATGCTGGAATTCAGTCCAGCTTTCCTACAGTCAGCACCAATTCCAAAAATCAATCCACAATGCTGCTTCTGCTGCAATAAAACGTATAGAATTAGGTAAATCTTGGGACAAGAGTATATTTTTCAAGTCATAAAACATGCTGTCTGCTTACTAATGACTGTGGAAGACAGAGCTTGCAAAGTGTCCTCTCATCACGTGTAGGATCCAAGAAAAACAAAAGGTTTCAAATAGAATTGTTGCAACTTGCATGTCTGTCTATTCAACTGCATCTTAATTTCTGTAGAAAACTCACTGCACATGCATTATGTATGTCTCAAAATGTTATAAAGGCATAACATAAGCTTAGCTACCTGACTGAATTATTCCATTCAGACATCCACCAGTATATTGAGAGGCTGTAAAAAAGGTTTTTAGGTCGGACAGTATCACACTAACATCATAGAAACACAAGAAGTTTTTCTGATTCAAAAGTTGACAAAATGTGTCTGTTTCAATGAATGAGCATAAAATCATAAATGTTTCATGAAAACACCATAAAATTCTTTCAACTATGAGCAAAATGCTGTTTTCTTTTTTTTTAGCTTTAGAAATAAACAAGCCTATATAAATTTTCCACAATATGGACTGAGGAACCACGATCGTGCAGTGTGCCTTTTTGTCATCAAAAGAAAGTCTTAATCTGATGCTTAAAAAACCCTTGAGAACCTGCAATGAAACCTTAGGGGAAATATTCAATCACATAATTTCTTTCAGTACTTATCATTCTCCAACACATGAGATGAAGGAAATAAGTTTCTACATGTGCACACAGACTCCCAACAGTCCCTCAATGTACAAACTATTGTGATTAATCAAAAGTATAAAATTAAGCAAAAAGCTCCTTTTTTACAATTATGATTAAAGATCAAAGCAGGTGGATTAGCTTTTTAACTGAATCTCCAGGTCTCAAGACTTACTATTCAATATACTAAGAGTGTCCAATTTTGTGTTGGAAGTTTTGAGGGAAGAAAGGAAGAGAGAAAAAAAAATGAATGATCCCAGCAGCCAGGTGGGTATTAAACTGTAGCAAAGTGATGTTTCATACATTACCAAGACAATCAAGCTATTGAAACTGAAAAATAGTAACATAAAGAGAGGATAAAAGAGAATTTTTCCTACAGTAACTAAGCTACAGCATCTTGTGAGGCCTGCTTTCTTCCCATTCACTCTTGAAAGTAGGGGCTGAATGCTCCCTAGGTACACATGGCCTTTGCCTGCCAAGTTTCCAAAAGTAACTGCATAGAAACAGGTACACTTAGCACACAGGAAAGATGCAGAAAGTATATTAACATGCCATCGTTACCAAAGCCTCTTGCCAGGTCAGCATTAAAAATGGTGCTGTTTAGTCTGGTAAAGCTATCAGCACTGGCAGCTGTCACCCACCAACCAGATGGGTAAACCTTGGGTACCACTATATAACACATCATCCCCCACAAATCCAGAAGTGCTTCACAAGCCCACACAACTACACAGTTTGCTTCACTCACAGATCCCTTTAGACATTTATCAGCTGAGTAATGCACATCACCACCACATGTCATTTGAAGTGGATAAGAGCACGAAAATCTCCTTATGACTAAAGAAAAGGATTTAGATAAGCAGAGCGTAATTACTGAACTGTTAGAAATGAGAACTGCAAGAGTTTAGTACTTCCTCCCCTTTACAAAAAGAGCTACAAAATGAAGAGTGATTTCTGTAGGCATAGATCCTGGGTTCAACTCTCATGTGCCATAGTGCCACCAACAGACACAAATCCTGTGCAGCACAATGGCAAATATTTCAGATTTGCCGCACGGAGCTAAGGGTCACCTATATCTTCAATGACACATGCAGTAGGACCTACCACCTGCCTTGCTGACCCTGAAAGAGTTGCTGGGTGAAGACACAGGATTTTCAATAATAGAAGACACAAACAGCAAAATGGTTAGATTAGAGAAGAAACTACCTGATCTTCCATGAAGCTTCACAGCAATGCCTAACACTGAAAAATAAATTTCTTTGTTTACTTTTTAGGGTGATCTGGGCTGTTTCCAGAAAGAGGACCATTCTTTTCCTAAATCCCCTAGGATTACTAATATAATATTCCATCTCAAGTTGTGGGCCATTATGTACACAAGTTTTTTGTTCTATTGAGACAGAAGGCCTGTAAGAAATAGGCAGTTAATACATTTGTTTAAAACAAACACATATTACGAAGTAGTCTCAAAAAAGTTGTTGCTTTTTTAAAGCCTTGATTTTAGGTTTCTCTGCTGTTTGGCGAATTCTCTTTCTATTGCTCCTTCTGCACTCCTAGACATTATGTTAGAAAAGCCAGTCAGAAATTCCATGCAAGAACAAGTCTCTAGGTCATCTAGCTACAACAGTATGCATTTTGGACGTCACTCTTCTGTCTGGGCTGTGGCACCACTGCCAACTATCTTACCTAAAACCATTCAAGAATGGTTACTCAACACCGCATCCCAAGGATTCACTTTGCTCTGCAGTGGAAAACGAATATTTAGACCACTTTGATAATAGGCAGTTCCAATTAGAATGCAGGCCTGATCATTCCTACTAGCTCTCACATAACATTTGTGTCTGATGACTTCAGAGCACTTGTATGGCACATGCTGACACAGTGCAACAGTCTCACTTTTCATTTGCAACCAACAGCTCTATAACCAACATCCAGTCCCAGGGAGAAGCTCAAGATTCAGTCAAAGGATCTCAACAAAGATAAGTATGCCAGCTGGCCACAAAAGCACGAGTTTGTCATGCTTACAAAATGCCAAAGATACTTTTCAGCCTCCTGGTACGTTACACAGTTAAAATAGGATGTCTAAGGACCATTAAGACAGACAAACCTTTCTCCAATTGTCTGAAATGCCCAGAATTCTATCTTACAACAAAAAGAGTGCAATACTGAGGGGTTATTTTTGTTGGGTTTTTTTTATTTGGTTTGGGGTTTTTGTTTTAGTAGGCTAAACTGCACTGTCAGGATTGTGTCCACTCTTGAATATTTTATCACTTTAGTGCTCACATGAAATGAAAACGATGCACAGAATTATCACTGCAGTACTTTCTTTGCATTATTTACAACCTTAGAAGCTGCAGCACTTCAGCATAACATTGCAAACATAAAAAGGGAGAATTTCCCTCGAGCCAGATTTTTAGTTTCACAGTCTGCAGCGTAAAATAATGGGAAAAGGTCTGTGAACTTCCCTTACACATCCCATCCCCTATTCCCACTTTCTAAATGTCAGCCCTCTGATGTGCAAAGAATCTGAACAGATGAGAACTCCAAAGTATTCAGCAGAAAGGCAATCAGTAAACCCCTGTGCCTCTAGGGAAGAGTACATGGCCTTGTTTCACCATCCTGGCCCAGATATTCCCACCCCACCCTATTTCTTGCCTTGTTAAAGTCCTCTGAAGTTGCCCTCATTTCCTTCCATGTCTTGTTCAAGAGCTGAATGCAGATACAGAAGAACTCTTCAAACGATCTGTCATGGGTGAAGAACATGGGATGGAAATCGTTGCAGGTCTCACTGGCTAAAAACAGAAAAACAAGGAGGGTGGAATAAAACTGGTTCAGGTAGGAGCTTCAAAAAATAATCATAAAATACAATGAGCCACAAAATTGAGAATACACCGTAATTGAGAGGAATCTCAGTTCTAGTAGCAAAGGATGTCAAAGCGTTATACCAAAAACCCAGCCTTGGTCTACAGTCTTAACAACAATGAAATACCATATAGAGCCTGTCTGCAGGAGACCAGCAGCAAGAAAAAGAGGAATGAATTACCCTTTTGCCTGAATATTCTATCAATAGGTGTTTCGCTTGTTCCAAGTTTTGCTGTTCAGGTCAGGACTGAGAGACACAGGAAAGCAGCACAAGTCTCCTCATCAAAACAACAGCCTTCCCTGCTGCTAACAGCATGTATCATATTGCCAAACACCAGACCCTATCAGTCACAAAGTAGTATCAGATCAATGTGCACACTGAAATGTGAAGCTCTGCTGACACAGCGGATGATCTACCATATTGTACATGGATATACCACAGAGGTAACCAGAGAAATCTAGACAGACATATAGACGAAAATGTAACTGATTAGATTTATTCTTTGAGAATAACTGGAACCAAAGGAAAAGGATCTTCTGTCATTTCTCCCTTATCTAAGATGGGGAAAAAACCCCCAAACAAACGTAAACTTCCTTTTTTTTTTTTAGTCAAATACTGGTTTTAAGGAAGGAAAAGATACAATATTAGAATGATGATCCCAAAAAGGAAAAGTAGAGTTTGACAAGACTGCGGCAAATCTCCTTGAACAAAGAATGGATTTTCAAAAACTAAGGGCTGAAGCAACGTTGACCTTTAGGCACATCCGAGCAACCTGGGAACAGAAGGAGCTTTAGCCAAGGACTGAAAAGGATCCTTAATCCCTGTCATGACTTGCAGGGCCCACCTCAGTAGGTTGCATATTTCCATTCTTAAAAAACTAGCAAAAGAGGAGAAGTTGATTAAGTTCATATATATACCCAGTCCCCAAACCTCTCAGCTTTGGCTTTCACCTCTGCTTTGTGGACTTTTCCAGCACTCCCTCATATGCCTAAACAGCAGCATCTTCCCTTACTTCAGGATCAAACAGCCACCACGCTTAGGCAAGCTTCTCTCTCTGCAACAAGAGCAGAATTATAAAGCATTGGGATAAATGACCCTTTTCCTGAGGTTGGATCACTGTCTGACATCTGCTTCCTCTCAGGGGAACTGGAGAAATTAGAATTAAGACTCTTTGCAGAAAAAAGTGAATGGCTCAGGAGGGCTGGCTCTCTGCATCAGCAGCATACGCTTGGTCCTGGTACCTCTTCTAGCCACAAAACCACTCTTTTCAGCAAGTTTAGCTACCTCTACCACACAAGTAGCTCTGCCATAGGAACATGAGTTGTGCTTAATATCACCTGAACCTTTGAAGAAAAAGGTTTCTGATCTTTCCCAATATGCAACATTACAATTATAAAGCAAACCTCTGAAGCTTAATTGTAAATTTGAAGCTTAATTTTAACATCAGATTTACTAAGAACTAATCAACCCCTCAGCTCTATAGCAAGGATGAGAGTTAATTTTGGAGCACAGGTTTCATTCTAATCAAATAAACACCATTTACTTCAAAGGATGCACAGTCAAAGGGGAATTAGTCAAAACAGAGACCTATGTTTATAAGGCACAATTCAATCCCTTTAAAAGAATAAAATGCTTCAGGCATGATTTTCAGAGCACCTTCAGCTTCCATTCATTCCACTGGAGCTGCAGGGGCTCAGAACTTCCAATAATCAGACCTTCCACCTGTAATAATGTCAGAAACACAATAGAACAGATTCTCAGAGGGCACTTGTCTTTAAGTCATGAAATACTGTAATGATGAGAAGAAATAAAATAACACCAAGCAGAAGAATGCAGCCAGTACCATTGCTGTATAAATCACAGCAAAAAACAAGGCAATAACTCTTGACACACACTGGCCTCTCTGATCCTCCTCAGAGCCTGAGCTTATCACTACCCTTGCTCATAAAAAAAAAATCAATAAACCAAAATTAATGGATAGGTTAGGGATTCTCGGACGGTTCTAACCATCAGATCATCTGCTTCTTATGATAATCAGCTTCAGACCACATCTAGTATGTTGACTGTTCCACATGCAAAATCAGAGGTGCCACCTCCCCTCCACTCTTTTCTTTTTACAACTAGGCAACATACTGTGTTTTATGTCTTTTCAGTCTGAAAATGAAAGAGTAACAATCACTGTTATTGATATAAATGCGGAGAGTTAGGCCTGTTAGAAAACAGCATCAATGTCTTCAAGCGCAAAACAAATCCCAAGAAAAATTCAACCCCAAATGATAAACAGCTTCCTCCAAATTCCCACCAGCATCCAGAAAGCAGAGAAAAAAACCAAACAAACCATACTCAACTTCAAATGTAGCTTTTTGTATGTCTTGAAAACTCTATCGAACACAATACAAGTCAATGGAAAAAATCACAAATAAAACACATCAGCAGTGTTAACATTATCCCATATCTACAGGCTGCAATTCAGGTCACGTCTATGTTCTGCTTAGGGTGTTTAAATACCTAATGAAAGACAACCCTTTTCCCAATACTTCCTTTCTCTTTTTGACAAGTAAGATGAGGATGAAAAAAAAGGCAATACTGTGTTACTAGTGGTTGCTAGACCACAGCAAGGTTGAGTCCCAGTCTGCAGTCTTACCCTACCCACTCCAGCCCCAAGTGAGCACCTCCAACATCAGAGCACTCCCTGTCTCTGCTGAGTGGGCAAATTTAGACACTGCTTAGTTTTACCAATTAAAAACTTCTTCGATATATTTTTTCACTAACTGCAATCTGACTAGTTCTAAACTGAAATGGAGATCCAGCAGCAGACTAATTTAGAGACTTTCTCCCTTAAAATTGTGCACAAAATTCCTGCCCTTAAGCCCAGCACTTTCTAATCTTCATTTTCACGAGCAGAGACTAACCACGTTTACAACCACACAAAAACACATGCATGGCTGCAAAGCAGGGACACAAATCATCATGATTATTTAATAACATCATCAAGTTTTAATTACGCCTCCATGAGATCACCTTTGAATGGCAAGTCACAGATGTCTGGCCTACATAAATCAGGTGAAGATCTTGTTGATTTTCCATTCCTGGCACAATTCTCAGAGCTATAGATCAATGTGCCGCCTCTCAGGATTTGAGTAGTCCTTCAAGCCTCTAGCTGTGTCTTTGAGGAAGAAGCTTAGTTTATTTCTTATCATAAATTGCACTGGCATGAAAGAGCTAATTTCCACCTGGGAGTTTATGTGGTTCCTTCACTGTATATTTTTAGTGTCTACCCAATACAATTTTGTATGTCAGTTCATTTCCTAAATTCCAACAAAGACATTCAAGCAACCCAGACTGTTCGAACGGTGAACACATTCGATATGTTATGTTTTTCCTCTGTGGATTAGTAGAAAAAAGAAAACAAACTGAGAAAGAAGAAGAGTTATACCTTCATGTTTTACCTCATCTCTAAATGTCTTTTCCCATGAGAAACAACATCATCAGCACTGAATTTCTGCTAGCTATGTCAAGAACAATTAGGTATTTGCATATTTCCAAAAGCCTGTCTCGGAAGGGGCACAGATTACGTGATGATGCTTGACTGCAAGTACAGCACAGATTTAAATTTCAAACTTGCTGTGGTGAAGTGAATACAGACAATAGAGATTTCTGCATGCAAAACAGTCTCCTGGAAAGGACAAGTGCACCAGAACAGATGTTAGGCTGGTGTGTCACCTCACTGTCCAAAATAGCATGAACAAAAGGCCATCAGTTCAACAGAAGCTGGAAATGCTGATTGTATAATTTTCCCACCTTAAAAACTATGCTACATGTAGATATTTATAACTTGTTTACACTTGGAAAGGGGATAAAAAATATTTTTTTTAAGATAAAACTTATTTTGTGCAATACTTGAAATTAACAGAGATAACTCCCCCCTCTCTGCAAAGCTACAACAGCAGACAGAAACACAGAAGTACACTTCTCTAGGCAAGGTATTGCCCTTGATCTTAAGAAACTTCTTTCTTTCTGACACTGCTAAACTGCGATGTTGATACTAGATACTCATTGCCCACCACATCTTTAAAATGTCATATGGTCATCGGGACCTCCATTGCGAAGTTCTTGAATTCAAGATTGTAAAAGTTTGTACTGGTGTGAAAGCTAAATAATAAATAGTCGTATCTATCGTAGAATCTTCAGGTTGCAAAAGGCCTCTGAGATTATCCAGTTCAATCGTACCCATCTTCTGCTAAACCATGTCCTTCAAAAACTCATCTACCTGTTTTTTAAACACCTCCAGGGACAATGACTCAACCACCTCCCTGGGCAACTGTTCCAATGCCTGACCACCCTTTCAGTAACGAAATTCTTCCTAATATCTAGTCTGAACCTCCCCTGGCGCAACTTATGGCCATTTCCTCTTGTCCTTTTACCTGTCACTTGTGAGAAGAGATCAATGCTCACTCTGCTACAGCTTCCTTTCACGCAGTTGTAGACAGTGATGAGCTCTCCCCTCAGCCTCCTCTTCTCCAAACTAAACAACCCCAGTTCCCTCAGCTGCTCCTCGTAGGACTTGTTCTCCAGCCCCTTCACCGGCCTTGTCGCCCTTCTCTGGATGCGCTCCAACATCTCAATGTCCTTCTTATACTGAGGGGCCCAGAACTGCACACAATACTCGAGGTGTGGCCTCCCCAGTGCTGAGTACAGGGGGACAATACCCTCCCTGGTCCTGCTGGTCACACCGTTTTTGATACAGGTCAAGATGCCATTGGTCTTCTTAGCCACCTGGGAACACTGCTGGTTCATGTTCAGCTGGCTGTCAATGAACACCCCCAGGTCCTTCTCCTCCAGGCAGCTCTCCAGCCAGTCTTCCCCAAGCCTGTAACGCTGCATGAGGTTGGTGTGCCCCACGTGCAGGACTTGGCATTTGGTCTTGTTAAACCTCATCCCGTTGGTCTCAGTCCATCAATCCAGCTTGTCCAGATCTTTGCAGATCAACACTGCCACCCAGCTTCGTGTCATCAGCAAACTTGCTAAGGGTGCACTCGATCCCTTCATCCAGATCATTAATAAAGATATTGAAAAGGACTGGACCCAGCACTGAACCCTGGGGAACACCACTCGTGATCGGCCTTCAGTGGGATTTAACTCCATTTACCACCACC
Organism: Dromococcyx pavoninus; assembly: GCA_033558185.1. Lineage (NCBI taxonomy): Eukaryota > Metazoa > Chordata > Aves > Cuculiformes > Neomorphidae > Dromococcyx > Dromococcyx pavoninus. The sequence continues at coordinate 603,294 of JAUMJL010000425.1, read as the reverse complement.
CTTTGGGCCCGGGCATCCAGCCAGTTTTTCACCCAGCAGATGGTGTGCCCATCCAGGCCAGTGGCAACCAGTTTCTCAATCAGAATATTGTGAGAAATGGTGTCAAAGGCTTTACAAAAGCCCAGGTACACCACAGCCACAGCCGTTCCCTTGTCCATTAAATGGGTAGCCTTGTCATAGAAGGAGATCAGGTTGGTCTGGCAGGACCTGCCTTTCATAAATCCATGTCGACTGGGTCTGATAACCTGGCTGTCCTGCATGTGCTGTGTGATAGCACTCAATATGATCTGCTCCATGACCTTTCTCTTTACCAAGGTCAGGCTGACAGGCCTATAGTTCTCCAGATTCTCCTTCTGACCCTTCTTGTAAATGGGAGTTACGTTTGCCAGTCTCCAGTCGAGCAGCACTTCCCCAGTCAGCCAGGACTGTTGATAGATGAGGGAAAGGGGTTTGGCAAGGGCCTCTGCCAGCTCCCTTAATATCCTTGGGTGTATCCTGTCCAGCCCCATAGACTTGTGGATGTCTAATTGGCCAAGCAGGTCTTTTACCAAGTCTTCTTGGAACACTGAGGGTTTGTCTTCACAGTCTTCTGGCTCAGGAGGCTTGGAGTCCAGACAACATCTCACCTTACTATTAAAGGCCGAGGCAAAGAAGGTGTTAAGTACCTCTGCCTTGTCCTCATCCTTTGTTACTAAGATTCCCCTTGCATCCAGTAAAGGAGGGAGACTCTCCTTGGTCCTCCTGTTGTTGTTAATATACTTGAAGAAACATTTCTTATTGTCTTTCACTGAACTGGCCAGTTGAGGTTCCAGTTGGGCTTTAGCCCTTCTATTTTTTTTGCCTGCATGACCTCACCTGCTCCTTGTAGTCCTGAGATGCCTGCCCCCTCTTCCAAAGCATGTATATTTTCCTCTTTTTCCCGAGACCAACAGAGAGCTCTCTGTTAAGCCAAGCTGGCCTTTTTCCCCACTGACTCATTTTACGGCACACAGGGATGTCCTGCTCTTGCACTGCCAGGATTTCCTTCTTGAGGAGCATCCAGCCCTTATGGGCTCCTTTGTCATTTAGAACCATCTCCCACTGGACTTGTATCAAGGGGCCTTCAAAACAGTTTGAAGTCTGCCCTTTGGAAGTCCAAGGTGACAGTTCTCCTGACACCCCCCCTTACTCCTCCAAGAACTGAGAAATCTGTCATCTCGTGATCACAGTGCCCCATGAAGATGAATGTTTGAAATTAGGAACCGTTGAACCTATTATGTTCAAAATCCAGTGATGATGCTATGGGGAGACAAGTTGAGGTGATTTAAACAGTCATATTTCTGTAAATTTAAGGCTTTAATCCATCACATTGAGAATGCGTATCAAAGAATTTACTAATTGCAAATAAGGCACCTCATTCATGGATGTCTGCCCTGTAGAACTGGTCCACAAAATACATTTGATATAATTAAGTAAATAATAAATGTGGTAACCATTTCTGTGTATCTCAAATATATCAATCAAATTATTCAGTCAGCCGTATCTTATGGTCACCTGGTATTAATGCTGTCACACATAAAGGGACAGACACCCTTGAAGTGGTGAAGAGTAAGCCTCTGTGCTGAAGGGAGGTATTAATGGATCCTGTGCACCATGAAACTCATCAAGAAAAGCATCCTGAAATTGCATCAGTACGATTTTGAGATGAGGGAAATAGTGATGCAGAGAAACTGGTTTGCAAAGTTGCAGAGAGAGCAGGGTTCAAAAACCTCTTCTTGTCTGTAAGGTACCAGGGATCTATGTGATCCTTTCTTCAGAGAGACCTGTTTTTTCTATTATTGAGCTGCTGCTTAATTCTGAGTGAGTCATTTTTACCCTCTGTTGTTTTCCTCAGTTTCACAGAATGGAGATGATAATATTTGATCAGAGAGGAGGCGGGTGGAAAGATTCATTGAACTTTCTGAAGTGCATCAAGATCCAAAAATGAAGGGTGCAATACGGACCTTAGAAATATCATTTCTATTTGGCACAGCCTCCTCTGGGATTATTATTTGCCAGTAACAGAAGACAACCAAAGGGCAAGTAATTCTCACTAGCTCTCAGAAGAAGCAGACACTGTAATTTCTGCTTCTCCCTGAAGATGCGATACAGTAAAAATAACTACTGCCATGACCATTTTTATATATGCAATTAAAAATTCTCTCAGTAACACATGGAGTACATAAGAAAAAGCTCACCCAATACTGCAGAACACAGACACTGCCAAATTATCTACACCACTGACCGCTGTAGTCTGCTGGCAATAATTTGAGAGCAAACCTTTGGCTACCCTTATGGCACATGATAGGGAAACAGTGTAATTTAAGGCAAGGAAGGTCACTAGCAATGGCAGTGCAATAACAAAGTAGTGAAATTGCCACCAATTCTGTAATTTTCTTTCCCAGGGAACAGAGCTGTTCAGAAGGCTCAACTGGTATTAGAACAAAAGCCACTCATACTTTTTACTTTGATTGAGAGAGTAAGATAAAAGCAATCAAGCTTCAAGACACATCAAAATAATGCAAAAAGCTAAAATATTTCTTAAATTCCAAATCTAGATGAATTATGCAAGGACTTTCTTTCACCTGCTTTGAAACAAAAAGGGAATAAGGAAGCCCACTGAACTGTGCAAGATGTGCCACCGATTTCTCCAGGGGTGTGGGTGCATGTGTGCGTATCTCAGAAATGCGTAAGGATATCAGGAGTGAATCCAAACCCAAAATTTCAGCACCAGAGTAACACACATGTAATTACCCAGGAAAGTAGGGCAGAAATGCCCGCTCTTGAACATTGTACATAACATTTCCAGAGCACCAAATTTACCCAGCTAATACATGGCTACAAGAGACCTTCAACAACTTACCTTACCTGATCATGTATTTAGTTGGAACAGAAACGATATGGAACTGCTAAACATGCAGCAAAACTACCAACTCAAATTCCTCATAAAAACATAAGGCAACGCTATTTCTCTGAACTGATGAGACTTCTCATTAGGAGAGCTATAGAGGGAAACTGGAAGAAAAGTACACATAAAAGGCTTCCTACAGTCTGTAAGCTTTCCTTTTTTAAGGTTGAGAATAAATTTCACTATGCAATGAAAAACAAACAAGGATTGCATGAAGCCTCAAGTGAGACGAGACACACAAGACTAGGATATTTGTGGCACACACGGCCCCAAGCTCTTCACTAATTTACCCAGATTTGCTTTGAAGGTAACTGCTGCTCTGTCAGAAACACACCTTCCCTCCCCAAGATATCATTAAAAAAAGGAGTCGCTATTTAAACATCTGCCTCTCTCATTGTCCCAAATAAAAGTGGTGGAAGAAGAACACAGGCTACTGCAGCACAAGTCTATAAAGTCATCAATACCAACAGAACTAGCCGTTCTGGCATCTGTGCTACACCCACAATAAGACAGCTGAAGAACATTATCTGGGCAGGCTCACCCTGACACATCCAGAACTGACGGTAAACTGAAAGAAACCAATGAAGCAGACTGACATTGTAAAAACAACCCCCTTTTGCAACTCTTAGTATATATGGAGACTTCGCTGCACCTCTCCTACCTAGACCGGAGCCAAAGACTGAACATTCTGGTTTGAAAACACAAACAGAAAGCCAAAGTGCAAAAGAGAGGAGAGTTATGAAAAAGGCTTTTATACACAACAAGGAAACAAAGATTGCAAAGAGTCAGCATCGTGTTGATAAGGGTTCCCCATCACTTTTAAAAGCAGCCTATTTTTATTTGTGAATAAACCAGGTGCCAGATAGGAATAATTCTGAACTGCCTCTACAATGTGTCATAGCACACTGTTGGGCAAACAGGAAAGCACTCTGCTTCCCTCTTCACTCCTCCACTACTCCCAGCATAAAGAAAACCATAGCAATCAATAACAACAGTTTTAAAACCTGATGGATAAATTGGAGTATTATTTTCAGAGATGAGGGAGCACTTCATTTGGATTACTCATGCACTTCTGGGAGAAAACTCCTTGAGAGTGGAAACAGTATGAAAAAAACAAGAGGAGTATCTTATGGAAAAAAAAAAGACAGATCTGCAGTTATGCTTCAGCATATTTACAGTATCCCTGAACAACAATATAGAATTATAGAATCATTTAGGTTGGAATAGACCTTTAAGATCACCAGAATGTGCATCAATTAACATGATAAATTTGGTTAGGGGCCATGAAATGTCTATGGTCACTTCTAGTAAACATATAAAATAAGAAGGAATTACACATAATAAGCAGAATCTACAAAAACTTGTTTAACAAGTAGACATAATATGCAAAACCTTCCTACAAAAGATAACATTGCTGCTCTGTCAGGTTCCTGACACCTTGCAAAGCACACAAGGCAATGACAGTTACTTGAAAGCTTAGGAAGAAAAAAAAGCATTTCTGACAATTTCTAAGCCCACAGACTGTCTATCTACTTGAAGTCCAACTGACACAGATAGTGACACTGACAGAAGGCCAGCTAAGCTCAGACCTACCAAAAGAAACACCTTATCACGTTACACGTTGATACTCTAGTCTCTTCCCTGTTGCGTCCTAAGCCCTCACTGAAACTAGCCTTAACCATATCTCCAGACAAATCAGAAGAATGACAGTAGCAATGGGGGAGGTAGATATTCTCAGAATTTATAAAGAGCAGCATAAAGTCAGTCGCTCATACTGTGTAACCACTCTTTTTAGCCCTATAACACCCATCGGCAAAGTTTATTCTTAAATGCTATACTCTGGTACATTTTCTATTAACTGTTGCATCACTGCAGATGCAGAGAAGTTCCCAGGTGCAGAAGAAGTTGGCACTAGCCCTGCCTTTGCTTGTGAATCTCTCTGATGCTCCCCCACCACCACCCTGAGTAGTGTACCGAGACACTGTCTTTCATGGCAGGATTGCTGACTTTTTGCTTCTTACTCTGACTGTTCCAGAGAGCACTAGAATATTGCTTCTCCTCCTGAAGGGATTCTTGCTAAAAAGCACACTCTTACATCTAATTACCCATTTTCTTTATTAGGAAGTTACATAGACTGCATCACAGGTTACAGCTCACGTCTCTCCAAAGACCTTCTGTGAGATACGTCATCAAGAATACATTCTGGTTACCATTTGAAATACAGACCATGCTGTTTCAATTCACAAGAGAGAAGCTTTCACTGAAAATTAATTCTGCTTTAAATAGGCTGGCTAGGGCTCCATCTGTAAGCAAAACTTAAAGAAGGCTATGAAAACCTACAGGAAAAACGCTACAAACAGTAACCTGGGAAGTCTACAGACTTTTTTAGGTCCCTCCTTGCTAACTAAGTAGTTCTCACTCCCATTTTCCTCATATAGGCCTCTTCATTAAAATCATTTGTTTAAAATCATAATGCAAAGAATTGACGTGGTCACTGTGTAAGACAGCTAGTGGAAATCTTCCCCCCTCCCCTGCCCCGTATTTGAACTTACAAGCGAGCAACAGCAGGAGAACTGCAAGGAAGAAAAACAAACGAGCAGATGGAGCAGCCAACAAACCAGCAGTCAAGCCAGGAAGAAAAGGAATACTTATTCCTGGTATCAAGTCATTCCCCTATTATAAAAAAATAAAAGTTTTAAACTGAATTACTCATGTAGACCAGTTATGGACCAGCCAAAAACCTCCTTTGGTGCACTTTTGCAACAGGCTGCTGGGCTACCTTCCACACCCCTACGGTAGGGTATGAGCCAGGCTATCAGCCCGACACCTCTGCCTAATCAGTCAGGCTTTTTCCTGAAGAGCAAAAGCTAGAGCAGGGCAAGTGACCGGTTATCTAGAAAATTAATAACATGCTTAAAGTTTACGCTAGCTCCCCTGTCATCACAGAAAAGGCAACAGAGCAAAAGGACTCTAAATTCAATCACTTGCTTTGAATTAATCACGGTATATTCAAGGTAAGACACCGAGACACAGGAAAATATGACATAAAAAAAAATTACCCATGATCAAGGTGATTCACTGTATCATGCATCTTAGAGTGAAGGCAGCTCATATTTCACATCAGAATTGGTTCTGGACTGTGCTGAAACTACATTGCTTGCTCAAGAAACAGGAGTTGCAAACCTACTAGCTCTCCTTGACTTCTTTGAAATTACACATAGCACCACCACTACTATAGCTGTATTTAGGATAACCCACCTTGGCAATGACACCTCTCCTCCCTCCCCTTCTGCATCCCTACAAACTCTGTACCTCCTTCAAAATACGTGTATTTATTCATATATATGCCAAATTGCCAAATAAAATTTCCCCCCACACACACTCTGTGAAAGCAAAATGTGAGAAAGAAGAAATCAGCCACTGGATATAAGTTTGCACAGACAAAACCCTGTGCAATATGCCCCAGGCTGGCAACACCCTAGCATGTCCATAGGCTACCTGCTATTCCATTCTTGGGTCTGCCATAGGCAACCAGCAGTGCAAAGTGAGGCAGCAACAACCTGCTGATCTGTGGAGAAATGCAAATCTTCCCTCTCCTCGTGAACTCAGTCGCTATTGAAACCCAGTGTGAAAACTGCCTCTTAGCTATCTAGCAACAACCACCTAAATTGTTTTCTCTCCCTACAAATTGTCTTAATTTGTAAATTATGTTTTTAACTATCTGGGCTAGAGTCCCAAAGTCAGACTGGCAGAACAAAAATAAAACTGCTGAAGGATATTCTTTTAACACAGGCCAAACTGAATAACTGTCACTCACAAAAAAAAGGAAAACAGTGATGTAGTAGGGTGCAAACTGCTCTGCAAACTTTGAGCCTCGGTGCTTGTTAGTTTACTATCAGACATCACCACCATTAACGTACTGCATAAGTGCCAAACATCTTCAAATGGCTTTGTGAACATTAATCAGTCTCTACAAAGGCATTAGTTAACATTAATTCTTCAGATGTCAAATTTAACCTCTTGAAAGATAGTCAGAAAATCAAGTTAATTAGACCACATGCTTAACAAGAGATGTTATTTAAATAATACACTTCCAAGAGGAAAGTTCAGCTCATAATCTACTCTAGTGGAGTTTTTCCCCTTCACCCACCAATACAAACTCAATTGTTTGATACTACAGCTGTTAGAGCATAGTTTCAGACAGGTAGAACTACTGTGATCAAAAGTTATGCTTCAAAAATATTTAATTAGGCTGTAATACTGCCCTACTTTATTTTATTGCTCTTACTCATAGGCTGAAACAATAAACTAGCATTTCAATCACACCACTGTAAAAAAGAACTGTTAAAACATTGTATTTTAGTCTGAGAAACAGATCTCTGGCATAGAAGTATTTTAGAGAGTGCAACATTTTAAAAAGAAATCCTGCTCTATATCCTCAGGTATTTGCATTGTATATTAACAGACATAAGTCATTATAACACCAAACCTTTGAGATTATCAAGAAGCTGAGAGAATCACCTCATGATGCTTTGTATGAAAAGCCCTTGAGTACAAACAAAGTGAACATGTGGGAGACTGGGAGAGGAAAGAGGCCCAGAAAGCACATTAAGATTTGCTGAGGTCACATCTTTGTAAACTATCAGAATCAGGACAATAAGGAGGAAATCTGCTCTAAACTATAATGTCTCCAGTGTTAATAGCTGCACACTATTCCCTTGTAGCTTGTTTCATTACTAAGCTAGTCTCTAGTTTTGTTGTTATCATTGTTATTTGAGATACATTTTCTCTTTTGTATTGTAAATCCATTATTTGTTTTGTCCTTGATGACTACAAGAACTGAATAAAGTATTTTTTCCATCACACCTTGAGGTTCCTGAAGGCAGTTACATCTTTTCTATCACTTCATTCCACCCTGACCATGAGTAATTCTCTTAATTTTTCCTTGAGGGCCTTTTTTTCCCAAGTGTATTATCACTCACTCCAGAAATACATCTGTATGCTTAAGAATCACAGAACAGCAGCATAAAAAGATGAAAATAATGATTTCTCAGAACCAAAAACAACCAATAAAAAAAACAGGTAAAAACCTTCAGCTGATTATGGCTGTATTTGAAAAACAAGCTAAGCTAACCTGCTTAGAAATTCTCTCCTATCGCTCCCGTTGCAGACATTTAGCAATTTTAGACAGGAAAAATGAAAGTCATCTCAGACAAGACCTCTCTTTGTTTCTGCATTTCAGTTTAAAATTAGTTCTCAAAATTTAGGATTATTGCTTGGCTGTTTTTTTACAAAGCATTATCCCAGTCGTGTCTCAAGAGACATCGCATAAAAGTCAAGCCCACTAGCTTTGCTTTTGTTAAAATAAACTAGTTCACAACACAAGCTAAACAACATAAGTTCATTTGAAAAAATACCATTTTGCCCTCAGAAAGCATCCTTCAATTCTTTTTTGACTGAATCTGACCAGCTGTGTCATCTGTTATGACACAGGTTATTCGCATCTCTTCAAAAATTATGAAATAATACATCTGTAAAAGAAAATTCCTTCCCAATCTACTGTGACAACCTGCAGAAATAACATCTCCAAATAAACCATCAAGAAACAATTGATATTTCAAACGCCCTTTTTTTTGGAGAAATAGCCAAATTTCTCCATCACCAATAAGACAGATTTGAAATGTTGGTTTCAAAATCACTAAGGCAAAAGAAGCATCAAATTGGCCTTACAAGAAAAAATAAACATCAATCCTTCCCATTTAAACTTGAGAAAAGTACTAGAACATTTTCTTACAGTAAATTAAAATTTAGCAGCAAAACATTTTCCCCAGTAAAGAATTAAAGGGAATCTGAATCTAAATCTCTGTGGGTTTGGGGGTTTTTTGTTTGCTTATTTTTAAAACTGGATCCCAACCTACTTCATTAGTCAGAAATCTCTGCTGAGCCCAAACTGGCACAGACTTAGAAGGTGCACTGACATTAGCAGCTCAGAGTAGTGGAAACCCCATCCTCAGTCAGGACATATTGAGTATGAGGAGCTATAATAAAGCTGATCACCACAAATATTTCTGCTCCTGCTGGAGATAACTTGCAGTCAGACAGCTCCTCAGACACAGTGACAGGTGATAGTTTTCGTTTCTGTTTCTCCAGAAGAAAAATACTCTGTTTTTACTACAAAAATCACCTGCAAGTTGTGCCTATCCTGGTAGCCTCAATGGCATCTCTCACTGCTTTGATGTGTGTGTGTGTACCTAGCAGGGTGCACAGACTTATCAAGGGCAACAGAGCTTTACTTCTCTTAAGAGTTTCTATCTCTCACTGACCAAACATTGTATTGACACCAATCTCGCTCCCACCACCACAGTGCAATCCTCCTCTAACTCTGCCATCCCACCAGGCAGAGCTGGAGGGGTGAGGGTGCCGTTGAGAAGTTGAGGACAGTCAAGTGTGCTTTGGTTCCAGCAGAGAAGGTGGCACCAGTCAAGCGTGCTTTGGATCCAGCAGAGAAGGTGACACCAGAGGCAGTGCTTCTTCCACTGCTGCAGCCCCTCATGGACCTGTCTGAGCGACATTGATAACACCCATTTTCACAGCAGCCTGGGCTAAAACTGAACCAGAATGTCCTCAGCTGGTGAGCTCAAACTGGAATCTATTCAAAATGGGCTCAACTGGTTTCTCCTTATGTTACCTGATTTATTTTAGAGAAGGCCAGCAACTCCTTGTACAATACAAGGTGTTTCCACTGTTCCTCAGCAGATTTAAAAGGAAGCTAAAGCTTCAGAATTGTTGGGTTTTTTTCTTTTCATGCCAGAGAAAAATGAGGGAAATTTATTTGAAAGTAAAATCAACACAGGCGAGGTTTTTAAGTTGTGCATTCAAACTATCAGAGGTTTTTGACAGTACAAGTGGGAGCCCAGCTGAAGCTGCAAGCCAAGCTGGTCCGTTGCTGGAGTGGAGCAGAGATTTCTGCCACCTCCCAGTAGGAGCAGTGAGACACCCAGTCTGGGACATAAGTCTGCCTGGGTGATGGAGTGTCTGCACTGTACCCGTCCCATGGCACCTGGCCCTGGCACTCCCTGGGCTCATGGACTGGGTAGCAACTTAAAGAAGTTTAAGTTGTCAGAGCTACCCACATGAAGATATCAAATTATGTACCAAACTTCATTCTATAAAATTTACAAGAGAATTTGCTTTATATTAAACATCCCTTTTTTGAAATTGTGCTCCATATGACAAAGTCCTCCCTCTCTGTCCTGCACATGGCCTTGCAAGACAAATTTTAAATAAATTTGTCATATAAAGAGAATACGAAAGCAAACTCAAGGCTTTTACTTAAAAAAGGGAGGAAGGAAAGGGGAGAAATTGGTTTCTGTCAGGGCTGTTCTCAATAGCAGGTAAAGCTTCAGAACAATTTTTGAAGGAAAGTAAGTAAAAATATACTGGGGTGGCTAGAGACTGGAATAAATATTGCACAGGCTTACCAAGCAGGGATCAAGTTTGATTCATCTAATCTTCTTTGACAAAATAACTAGTGTTTCTCATGGGTGAAATGTGGTGGACTTTATCTGCACAGCAGAAAGATTAGTTCTCCTGCATCAGACTTGTTTTAAGAGAAGTATTTTGATATAAAAGCGTATGCCAGACAGAAAATCAGTAATTCATCTGGAGAAAATGGGATTTGATACAAGAACTGGTGAGGTGGGTGAAGCAGCTCGCCACATATGGAAATGACTAAAAGGAAAGGAGAGCTATCAAGATAAGAGTAGTACTATTGGAATTTCTCAAAAGTCAGTCTCAGGCCCTGGATTTTCATTAAATACATTGGCACAAAATCCAGGTGTACCGCCACAAAACTTGCTGGAGATCCAAAGCTGATAGCATTGCCGATGGTATCCTAAGGGAATATCAGAATGTCATAAAGGAAGGACTTTGAGACTTGGGAGAAATCAGAATGCTATGATTCCAAAGATTTTGAGTAATAAAAAGGATTTCTGCTCTAATCTGAGACTCAGCAGTTATAAAAGAACAGCAAAGAAGAAGACACCTTGTATAAAGAGCCATCACTCACAAAAGTCCCAAGAAAACCAACAGTAATCCTAAAAAAAAATCAGCAAGAAATTTCCAGCACAGGTAGTGCAGTATCAAAACAACAATACCAGGCACTGGTAGTGTACAGAAACTGGCCTAATGTCTGCAATTTTGGCCACTTATACGCAAGATACAGGGACTTAAATGTGAACAAAGTGCAGGGAAGGAAGGGCTCCAAAAATGGCCAGTGAATGGGGAACGGTATTGGAATGGGCTGAAATTACTATGCTGATTTAATGTAGCAGGATGAAGGTCGAAACAAAATAATATAGATCCGCAGGGAAGGGGAGACAAACAGAAAGGAGAGCTATTAAATAAAGAATAAAGATGTCATGAAGATAAACAGGTTTAAAATAATTCTGAGTATATTTAGGCTGGAAATTAAAAGGTCTCCAATTCTCACACACATGAAAAGAACAGTAATTAGTATAAGGATGTACTAGATTAAATCCATGAATGGGAATATACAATGTGGCTACCTGCTATCATCCTGTTCTAACCTCTCATTTTCAGTTCTGCAGTAGTGCTGTTTTCTGCACTTACATCATTAAGCCTAGGCCAGCTACTTTTTAGTGACTGGCTATTCTGGAACTGCTGCATTAATTTTTTTCTACCTTATTTCAACTAATGTTGATTTCCTGAATGTAGAGCAAGAAAGGTATAAACAAAAAGGTCTGTCTTTCAAGAAATAGAAGTTACTCATTCTGCACAATACCTGAAATCCTTTTTCCTTAAAACTTTGTAGTTCTTTACTGGAAAATAAACTGCATTAGTGATGGTGTTACATCATCAGTCAGGGCAAGCATTAAAGAACTCAAGGATAATTCAAAATATTTCAACAATCATTATGACATGGCTGTCTTAACAAAGATAATTGCTTACACTTAAAAATGCAAAAAATGAGAACGTAAACTAAGGACTGCGCCCTACAAGCACTTTCCAACAGTTTCATAACTGCATTGTTAATTTCTCTCTTTTCCCAGTTTCAACTACTTTTCTTGCATGTTCATCTTTGAAACTGCCAATACGTACACAATTCCTGCTTTCAGAAAGCTTTGTTCTGCTCTCAGCTAAAGTGACTGAAATTTCAGGTAAACACTACAATATCCTTTAGCCTTCTGCAACAAAGCCCATAGCTTCTCTGCAATGCCACTGCTGTAGATATTGACCAAAAATAGCATCATCTTCAGGAAGTTTTGCTCATCAGCTATGGACTAGGATTTATCAGCTAGGATTGAACTGATTCAAGCCCTTTTTGCTATTAAATAGATTACTCAGTATTACTGAATAGATGACTGAGATTTTCCTGTTAAAGAGATTACTGCTTTGATAAATCACTTCAGAAATTCTTAATAGTCACCTCGCATTTAAATACCAGATTTTGAAAGTCAGTGCTTGGTTTTTTAAAGTAAATCTCTAAATTACATAAATGCAAGTAAATTTTAACCCCAGCCATGCATCACATAGCGATTGATGCTGTCAAATCTAGCGCTGAATCTATGAGAAACAAGATTCTTTAATTATGCTGTGAATATATTGTTCATTGCCTAAACCTTCCACCTTTACCCTGCCAAACAATGTTGCTGCTGAGAATCATTATAGGTCTCCAATTGTCCTAAAACTCTTGTCAACCTAAGCTGGGAGTTACCCAAATTTCACCTTATGGAAAGCAACCTTTTAAAGCTAAAAATGGGAAACTTGTTTTTTTAACAGAGAGTTAAAGAACACCTGCTTAGTGTGAACATTTTCAGAAGAGCTACAAGGTAAACTAACTCTGATCCAAAAGCAGAACTAAGTGGAATACTCCTTATTTTATTATACATCTACATCTCCATGAGAAGTGTTTCAGTTATGAAATACTTTATACTTTATTGGTAAGACAAAAAAAAGAAGCAACTATTTATATAACAAGATACATTTATTTATTGTTTTGAAATATGCTCTAGGCCATTTTTTATTATGAATGGTTCTGATCCCCATTTTGCATGAGTCATGACAGAGATGTCCTATTACTATGCCTGCAATTTGGTACACTTTGTTGATAATGAGCCAGACATTAATGACTCAACCTTCACCATTATTACTCAAAATAATGAATGTGTGTGTATGTGTGCATGCCTTTCTCATTATTAACTTCTCAAAGCGGCATTTTCTGACCTGCACTAATAGGGATGTCAGAGGTCTAATATGCAAGCAGAGGAAGAGCTGTGGAACTATTGTATTGTCAAAGATTAACAACCAACTTCCAAGCTTAAGGAAGAGCCTGCACAGTTGAAAGCATTTTTTTTTCTGCTTCTGACACAATCAGAAAAATGTGACAAGCATTTTATTAAAAACTGGTTCTATTACTTTGTAAAAACTTCTGCCCACATTGCATCCATCAGTCTAAAAAAAATCCTTCTCCTAACAAACTTTTCCTCTTTTAGAGTAATACCTAAAATGTAGCATCTTACTGGTGGGGAACACTATAAAACCAAATATCCTGGAATGATTACTTCCTGGACTTGACTGAGAGAAGCTAGAGTGCCTTCAGAGACAGATGGAGAACTGGCTGTACTTAACCTTTCTTCATTTTTTCCCTTTTCAAATAGATTCACTTTACCAAATATTGTCCAAAAGCTAAATATTTACCATGGCATTTTATTTAATTGGATTAATTCTATCAAGATGCCTAGAAGAGGACAGTAAGCTCTCAAACGACTTACAAAATTTAACGATGGCAAGATGTCCTTCCCTAAAAACGGCACAGGGGTCGTACAATTTAAAACAAACTGCAAAGAGCTCCAGAACACAAACTTCCTGTAGGACCACAACAGTTTGCTCTCAATGAGATTAAATGAAATTGAAGCAGGGATGTTCAATGTAATGATAATTTCTGCCTCCCTAAGAAAAGCAGTATTAATTAATTACAATACCAGATGACTTTAGGAAAAAGCACGGGAATTTGCCGTGACCTTTATTTCCATGAAAAATCAGGCCTTGCCAGACCTCTCAAGACACCGGATCTCCATTGCACTGTGCCCATCTCCAGAGGAGGAACCGGCTGGCAGGGCTCCTGATGCTCATCTCAAGCCTCTGTGCTTGGCCTCTCTCCTGAGAGATTACTGCAACTATGCTTTAGCATGAACAACACCTAAAGCCAAGGGCAGAAGAGCTCACAAACTCTCAAATCGCCTTAGTACTGGTACCACTAACTTTGCAAGTGGACTGAAGGCACAGAATGAGTAGCAAGTAACATTTTATGATAGTTGTGGTACCAATCACAGCCAAAACAGAAAGTCTCTCAGTTACATAAAGACAAAACTCCATTAGATGCTACGCCTGCAGAGGAGGTAGCTAGCTGACATGGTTAAGTAGTGCAGCACTGGCACAAGTGAGAGTTGTTTTTTATTAGTTACTCAAGCACTTCAAAAATCATGTGAGAGAGAACTTGGGTTTAGATGCTACTAAGAAGCACAAGATTCAACAGGAAAAAACTCCTAGAGAGTCCAGAGCACCCATTTTCTGGTATGAATTCAATGGGAGTGGGTAGAGCAAGTAGTTGGAGGTAGGCGTGGGGTGTGTGGTTGGTTGGTTTTTCTTTTTAAACCTTCTTCCTCCACTTCAGAAAATAATGATGTGTGTATTTACTGTATACAAAACATTGCTATGACTCAAACTCTCCTGCCTAAGAAATAATAATAAAAAACCCCTTTATACTGTCCTTCTAGCAGGAACAACAGAATTATTCACAGAAAATGGTATAGTACACACAGCAGAAAGAAACACCACATGCCATGTGTGAGCATTTGTGGTCAGGGACCTTAAACATCAAAACAATACTTTTTTACTAGCATTACTGTAGCTCAAGACAGAGTAAATTCTGCAAACGTTTCCAGAGGAAATGTCTTCAGTTAATTTGAACACCCACTATCTCAATTCAAGGAGACTATTCACATAAAATCTCTGTTCTTGTACATATATTCAAACAGAGAAGTGTCAAGAAGTCTTCGGCAAGAGTGTTTGAAGCACTCTTGCACAAACAGTAGTCAGATATTTTGAGCCCTGCATTTATTATAGTGCTTTTGGAGGCCTTGCTTAAATATGTGGGACTAATTACAGAAATTCAAGTAACATTATACAGGCTTAGATTTTAGTTTCACTTATTCATGGAGGAAAAAAGTTGCACTGAAACTGATGCAAGAATATTCCCTGATCTGGTCTGCAGAGAAAGGGTGAAATTATATTTAAAAAAATCTTCCAACCTAAACCTCCATAACTGATAGTTTTGTTAACACACAAAAGAAGAACTTCTGAGAATACTCCAGGTTATGATCTGAGCAGAATTGGTCAGGATACTATTTTCAGTGGAAGAATTACTTCAATTTACTTTTAAATTTTCCATGTATTATTTCTTCTATTAACAAAAAGTGAAAATTGATCTAATCTCCCCTTTTAAAAAAACATTCATAAATGTTTTAGAATTAGGGGGCAGGGAAGCAAAGCAGGTTTCCCTGAATAACCTAGCCCTTTTTATTGGTCCACATAACATACATATGGTGGCAAACTTTCACTGTGGAATGGTTCAATATAAACAATACCATGATATTTCAGTGAAAATATTGGGGGGGGAGCTTGTTTTCACAGAATAAAAGCATGCAAACCAAATATTAAGAATTGCTTGTAATTACTAAATTATGATCTACTATTAAGTCTATTAAGACTATACACGTCAATCTTACTGACTTGGGGTTTTGTTTGTTTTCTGGTCTTTTGTTTGGTTTTTTTTGTTTGTTTTTTTGTGGTTTTTTTGTTGTGTTTTTTTCTTTTTTTTATGGTGGTGTTCTTTTAAAAACTGGCAAAGGACAGATTTTCTTCTGGAAATGGAAGGTTGATGTGATGAGGGGGTAGCATCAAAAGAGCCCAACAGCACTCAGTGATAGAAGAAAGGATGTGAAAAGTTTCTGACTGTTCTGTGTACCTGACCTTGCCTGCATCTGAAAGGAAGACAAAAATACAAAAGTTGATGAGGGTAATTTATCAATATGTAGCCATAAGCTTGAGCTGTGTGAAGATCTTATTTATCACTGGTTGATTTGGCCAAGAAGCCTTTCAAAAGAATGTCTTCCGTAGAAAAAAAACAACAACAACACAAACCAAACAAATCCTGCCTATATTCAGCACCTATTGCAAATGTGTCAGTGGGAGGTCACGCCTGTTCTTCTGGAGCAACCAGACTTCACTTTCTCCAATGCAAAACACATTTCTTACTGTATTCGCAAGACCTCTTATCAATCATTTTCACAGTTCAGATTTACAAGGTTGTTGCATTCCTATGTCCCTATATCAATAATTTTATGTCTCTACATCCAATAAGGGATACAAGTCAGGCTGAATTGTGCTTTCCCCACTTTCCCCAAAAGGGAATCCACACCTCCCTCTGCATTGCACTGAAAGCAATGTTGAAATCTCATCTTTTATGTTCTGCTACATAGAAACAGAAGCAAAATGAAGGAAGCTCCAGAAGCATAAGCATATCCTGCCATCAAGTGTTTAGATACATTTTCTTTTTCTTAGAATTATTACTTTAAACTTCACATAATAAAAAATGTGCCTTTTATGGGTGGCACTCCAGCGCTCCTTGGTTAGCTATAATATAGAGCAGGTATAAACCAATTAAGTGATCAATAATGTTATATCAAGCTACTCAATAAAGTTATAGCAAGCTACTGTCATTCTATTGAACCAACATCCACCAGATAAAATAATTGATAGTGCCTCAATCAATTGATATAAGGGAAATAAAGTCATTATATGCTGGTACAGTACTAGAGGATCAATATCTCCTTCTAACACAAACATCTCTGCCTAGATTTGACATTAATTACCTACAAATGTCTGCACACTGCTATGCCAGTAGGAGGCCATTATCATTTAACAACTCTGATATTCCCCATTAACCCCGACTGTGCTGACCCTATCTCTCTTGACAGCCTCCACTTCAGGACCTCTCTCAATTCCACTGCTTCTCACACAAAGGACTTGAAGTCACATTTGTGTCTCATGCACTTTCCTATCCACCCTCTTTTTTGTGGAAAACTGTGTCCATTGGACCTACAGGCTCATGAAATCGAGCGCATAGACAGGGCATATGGTAAATGCCAAGAATTCCACTGGGATATCAAGTCTCCTGCCTTCATGTGCACTTTGTAGGTACCAGAGTCATTTGTGTCACCAACACCATTTGTGTCAACGTATACATAGTAGATGCCAGTAGTGTTTTTTGGTCTGTAATGGCAACAACATTAAATTTTCACCAAAAGCCCAAAATAAAAAAAAACCAACAATAATATAAGAGAAACAAGCATTCTCGAATATATTATTTAGCTTTTCAGTGAAAAGTAGAATCAATAAAGACTGCCTTCTTGTGGCTACAGGTCTCCATTTAGATCTCCAAGAATCCACAGGGACCTGTTCATGTCTAATAAAGTGCAAGATCACTGCAAAGATGACCCTCACAGTGAAGGAAGAGTTCTACTATATTCAGAAAGCTATTTTCTCTGAACTTTTCAGGACCTCATACCTCCTGTGTTAAATTGGGCTGAAATCAACTCATGTGATCAAATAATTGGTAGGAACAGCTATACACAGATAATCTGATCACATTGGATTCATTTTCTTAAGAAAACAGACTGAAAATAACTAAGAAATCCTTTGCCTTTGTACACGTGGAATAAAATTTAAAAATAGGAACCCAAAAGGCTGAAATGTGAAAAGGCAAAAAATCTAAAGAAAAAAATAAAATAAAATGCCAACACAAAGAACTACATTCCAAAATCATGGAGTTAAAGCAGCCTCATTTCTTACAGCAAATAAAATAAGTAGCACAAGACATGAGTTTGTGTTGCGTTGAATATCTAAAATATTACCACATGGAGTGAAACTGATTACAATATGCCAATGAAGCAGGTTCAGTTGATGAAAATCATCAATCTTGAAGTTGTTCCTATGGGTTTCAAAGAGAAGCTGGTAAATTCAACATCAATGAACACCTGCAATGAAAAACAGTAGAAGTGTACTTTTCCTGCAGAAAACAACTGCCTCGTATTCCGGTTGCTTTCTTTATCTACAAGAATCTTACTTTTCTGAATGCTGATACTCTTATAGTTCATGCCTACTCCTTTAGCAAGGCAGTGTCTCTTTAGTCTGAAAAAAAAGGTTATTTTTAACTTGGAGATGGCAGAGAAAGCTATCAGTGAAAGGTAAAAACAGAGATGATTTGATATATAAGTTCCCTGAGCTACTAAAACACATCCTGCATAGCTGGCAGTCCCCAGTCTGTCCAAATTATTTTTAAAATTACACAATCTGCTCAAAATACAGCAAAACCAAGGTATTATAACATGACATAAAAATTGTTTTAAATCTTACATTGATTAATTGCAAATAAGATTCATCATCAGAGTAACTGAAAAAACCAACTTAGTGTATTGCAGGTTCTTCCCTAATATCGTTTTAATAGATAAATACGAAAAAGTATGCTTGTTTTTCCTTCAGACATAATAAGGCACATCCAGAAACACAAGAATGAGTAGACTGCAATGAAGAATTTTAGTGGATTTTGCACCATTAAATAGGGCTGTCTTCTCCATAATTCAGATACTCTATCCCAAATTTCTCAGAAACATACGCTAAATTAAACCCTGAACCAGACACATAGTCCTTAAGTTTTCCAGCAATGCAATAACTGAAAATCTCTATGGCGCCTCTTTTCCCAAGCCTGTGAAATAAAACCATGCAGTTTCTACAGCATTTGTTTTCCTTCTGTAAGATACAAGACAACACAAAACAGACCCCAAGGAACAAATCATATACCCTGTTTTAAAAGATAGCTTGTTTGGTGTAATGTTCAGCCAAGTTGCTTTTAAAGTATACATTTCATGTTTCCAGAATTCCAGTTCGTGCCTTCCCAGAACCTTGCGATGTAGCCCTTGCTGTGTATTTTAAGATCATTAGATACACATCTGGCCTTTGATTTCCCTTATACCAAAAGAGAAGGATCAATACACCGTAATGCATAGAAGCTGCACAGAATCCCAAATAAATTACTAACACCCTACTCAGAACTTCCATATTTGTATCCCACAACCTACATATTTAAACAACTCAGTTGTTGGCTTAATTTGCTTAATTTTCTTTTCTCATAAGCAGACAATTAAAACAGCAACATAATTTCAGAACAGCTCTAAAATGTCTGCGCTGACTCATTTGAACAAGCCTGAAAAAGACATGAACTACTTCTTTCATAAATATTTAAAAATAGTAATAGGTATTTGGCAAAAGGTTAACACATAAAACCACTTCTCAGAAGTAGGCTGCATACATCCACGCTTCCCTGTCAGAAGTATAAGCACTGAACTACAAAGTTAATGAAGACAGAAGTTCAATGAACTGATATGCTTGTCTGGTACACTGATTATGATCATCTCTCAATTGCTATTTTAATCCTAGTTTAGATACAGTATTCAGATCAAGGCATTTAGGCGTCTGCATCGCTTGCCCAACGCAAATCCCCCAGCATTTGTAGGAAACACGGGCTGTGTCTTTACTGCACCTATATTCACACACTTCTCTCTCCATTTCTGCTTGTGTGCAAATGGCAGTAGTCTCTGATACACAGCATTATCGATTTTATCAGGTGAAAATACTCATTCAGTGGGAAAGACAACAAATTTTGGTAGCTCCAGGGTACATGGGGGAATAATGAAGGATTACATTCCAATGTTCATATGCTTAAACACTTTCCTTTAAGCCACCACAGGTTTCTCCTAAGCCTGCACTGGTGCACCACAATGCCATTCTGTCTGCGCTGGAGTCCGAATGAGAAGCACTGACTCCTGAAGACCATCTGTTGCTGCTCTACAGAGAAGTATTTCAGACCCAACACACGTTTTTCTACACTGGACAGACAGCAGTGCTCCTAACTTTGTGCTTGGGAAGAGGCTGTACAAGACAGCTCTACATCACCTTTCATGCATATAATTATATGCTGCATTGATTCTTTTGCCACTAAGTTTAAGAGATTACCTTGAGCGTACTTTTTGTTCTGTATCACCACCCATTTTAGGCTATGATGAAGACAACACCTAGTGGATCCACTGTGTGTCAGCCATCAAGTTCACTAACAAGTGGCAGAGCCTGGCCTGTAGTGGTGTCACAGTTTAGCCCCATCCGGATTGATCGTCAGCAAGACATGAGCAGCTGTGGCCCCAGTTCCTGTCCTCTGCCCACCCACAAAAAGAGAAAAAGGAAATGAGGGAAAGAGAGTTGTAGGTGGGAAACTAAAACAACTTTAAGGAAACAATAATAATAAGGAAAATATTAATAATAAAATAATAAAATATATACAAATATACAAAATTGACACCCCCTCAAAGACTACATCACCAGTGATGCTGCAGAGCAGTCATGGGAAAGATTCTGGGCTGGACTCAGCAGCAGGAGGGAGCTGGACTCAGGAACTGAGTTCAGGAATGCACGGATCCAGGAACAGGAGCAAAAAGACAGACGTAGTTCTTGCTGGACATGGGCCATCAAAAAGGAATGGGCCATCAAAAAGGAGGGCTTGACCCTTGTGATCCCTCAGTTTTATACTGAGTATGATGTATATGGGACAGAATACTTTGTTGGTCAGTTTGGGGTCACCTGTTTTGTCCCCTCAACCTGCAGGTGCAAACCTTTTTCACCCCTTTCACTTATGGCATTCCAACGACTTAAGAATGGCCCTGGTTTCTCTAGGGATAGATGTAAGCAATGGCCTTTCTGCATACCAATGCCCCTTTACTTTAGTGATAATCATAAATTTTAAGTGTTATCACTTCTAGAGACAGACACCGTCTGAAAAACATGCAGTTAAATTCCAAAAAATGAAGTTACTTAGACGAGGCTTAGCCGAAAGCTAGAAAATCAATTCTCCTTTAGCTCAAACTAGAACAAGTAGTTTATGTTGGCTTTTCACTTAAAAGAGATTTTATTTCATTCATTTCTTTTTGTTCCCTTGAAACATAGGATTTAACATAATAAAGTAGAAGAGCATTTGTTGGTGCCAATAGCGAGCTCTAAAGACCAAAACAGTTTCTCTTGATCCCTGTACTAAATGAGTATTAGCAAAACAGTTGATTAAATTCTATGTGTAATATGTGACCATAACAGAAGCTATATTGAAGAGTAATAGCTATGTAACATAATAATAATAATATATTGTGCTCTATCAAGCTCTCCTATGAAACCTAAGATGAAGTTAAATAACTGAAGTTAAATGTAATGTGCAGCCCATGGGACTATCTTACAACTGTTCTGAGTACAGAATACTCATGAGTGCATGGCCTGTTGCTGCAGTTTAGCATTTTCTCAACAATGATAAGCAATTATCATTGATGTAATGCTGCCTCTTAAAAGCACTTCTAAGAAGAAGCCATGAGAGCAAACTCAAGTGGACTACGATTTCACTGGAACTGGGGGGCTACATTAGTCACCATTTTCCTCTATATTTTATGAACCATCTGGAGAATGACTAAATTTGTAACCATTTTTCCCCTAATTATGGATTCACAGACAGTTCTGCATGTCCCTGACTGCCAACATTGCTCAACTTCACAAAAATAAATGATTCCCTAAACAATATTTTGATCATTAGACGTTACTGAGAGGTGCAATTTTAAGGGCATCTTTATGTGAGCTTACCCTGCTAAGTGATTGAATGGATGGCTCTGGTCTGGCTACTAAGGTCATTTGGCTCTGCTAGAGTAAGTTGAGTTGTAGTCACACATATCCACACAGACCACATCTTCGTGCAAAGCAAAAGGCTTAATGCAGAGACAATTTAACAGATTACAAGCAGCATTTTCCTGGAACCTTAGTGAAACAGCCATGCAAAAGAAAGAAAAAAAGAAAACTTAAAGTATACCACTGAATTCAAGTATTTAACCTCATTGTCTGTTGCATGTAAATTTTCAGTGCTTTCTAAAGTAGTCCTCTTAAAATATTGTGTACACTTCCCCTATGTTTAAATGAGACCTAATGTGAACTAATGCTTTTGTTTCCTGAAGGGGCAAGTGTGCCAGTCTCAGCTTAGAGCCAGAGGTAAAGAGGTAGAACTTCTTCCTGGA
The DNA here is from genome assembly GCA_033558185.1 of Dromococcyx pavoninus. NCBI lineage: Eukaryota > Metazoa > Chordata > Aves > Cuculiformes > Neomorphidae > Dromococcyx > Dromococcyx pavoninus. The sequence goes on along the minus strand of JAUMJL010000425.1, from coordinate 581,133 downwards.
GACCTTTCAAAGAACCTAAGAACCTGTGTGCTCTATTTAGGTTCTAACAGTGAATGCAGGTTAATGAAGCAGTTTTAAGGTGCATAAAGATTAGGTGTCAGGTAAATGCCTAAATCTGCCATACTATAGCTAACAGTTTTACAACCCCTGCAACTTTCAAATATGTAAGCTAGCACTGAATTAAGAAAATAGACTCTAATTCTGCTTAGGTTAAGAAACAGGTCTCCTGAACTCAGCTGGACAACAAGGAAAGCTACTTTTGCTGAATTGTTACTCTCAAGTTTAACTAAGTAAATAAAAACCTTGAACACATTCAACCAATACAGATATTCAACAAAAAAACCCGAAAAATATCATTTATCACTTCAAAAAGCCACTGACACGGGACCCGAAAGGAAGGTGTGGGCTTTGGTTGGTGACTGTGTCATCAATCCATACGTAACACAAACCAGATAGAGCCCAGGAACCAGACAGCACAAACCAGCATGCGCTGACACCATTCTGTATATGCACAACTCCAGTATCAAACATTTACGATGACATCAATCCTCTCCTGGGGCTGTTAAGCTTTGTTTAAATGACCCTAGACAGCTTTGAACCCAAGTCTGGCCTCATCTCCCTTGGTACTAACAACTGACAGGACACTGGGAGAATTACAGCCCTGGCCCTGAATTACTCTGCAGTAACTGAGTTTAAAAGGCGTTGTGGCGTGTCTTACTTAAAGCCCCAAGAAAAGGGACCAAAAACTCTACTGGTTAATCACTTGAAAGATTTCACATCAAAAATTACCAGCTCACAAAAAGGTGGAAATGATAGGACTTCTTACAATAAAATTTAGGCAACTGTAACCTTCATTGCATCTCTCTTAAATGTGCCTGAATTCAGAAAAAGCTGAACCAGAAGCAGGCCCCCAACAACTAAGATTTAATTTAAAGAATATTTTGTGACACCTGCCTCAGCAACATCTGGCTCCTGCTGCCAAGTGCCAATTTCAGGCAGGCTATAAACCTGCCAATTAGAAGTCACACACCGAAAAATTAAATTTCATGGAATGGAATTTGTGAGTTCAAGCTGGCAAATCTACATAATTCAATAAATCAGCACAAGCCTACAAGCATTCAACATTATGAAGCCTCAACCTATTTTCACACAAAATAGCTCTTCCCCTTTGCTATCCAGCTGTGCTACAGCCACACCTGTCATTCTGAGTGGCACAGGTCAATTTGATTTCTGCTTCTACTATCACAAAATCCATCAGTTCTTTCCTTTTCTAGCTGTATTCATTTATTTACTCAAATCCATTTTCATTCAACACAAGCTAAACTGGATTGTCAGAAATCAATTATTTCAAAGCCAATTGACCAATCCACACTGTGAAAGAGGATGACTTCAAAAGCAGGAGGCAGGAAGGAAACACAGAAAAACTTAAAATTTAATGGAAAACTTACTTCTTTGCATTGTTAAATGGAGTCAGCATCCATTTACATCATATACCTAACACCCTCCTTCTCTTTCTCTTCTGCCTGTAATCCTTCCTCCTTATAACACAGTGCTCATATGGTTAGTTGGGGTATTCCCATCTGTTCTCTGGGGCTGCGTTCCCCCCCCCAGTCAAGATGAAATGAGATACTGACAGGCTCCTGGGTTTTCTTGAAAGTGATGTCTCAGCACAAAGGTTTCAATTTGGTAGAATGGTGATATTTCACCTCCAGAAGTAATGACTCTGTCATATTTAATACTGCCAGTGTTACATTTTTCCTAGATGAAAAAAACTGCACTCAAATCAAATGTATTTCAAAGAGACTGTCAATGTCTCAAGAGTAGAAAAATCTCTACTGAGTGCATTGGTCTTGGCTTTCAGAAGTTAATTTCCACGGTTTCTACCTGGATGGTAAAGAGTAGCAAAGGTCTTGTTTTCTGACAAGGTGATTCAGCAATCTGAAAACTAAGTCACAGAATCACAGAATGACCTGAGTTGGAAGGGACCCACAAGAATCACTGAGTCCAGCTCCTTTCCCTGCAATAGGACAACCCCAACATTCACACCATGTGTCTGAGGCTTCTTGAATATTGTCAGGTTTGGCGCCGTGAATGCTTCCCCGAGGAGCTGTTCCAGTGCTCCACCACCCTCTGGGTAAAGAACCTTTTCCTAATATCCAACCTAAACCCACCCGGCACATCTTCCTGCCATTCCCTCCAGTCCTATCATTGGTTCTCTCACCAGAGAGAAGAGATCAGTCCCTGCTTCCCCCTCCTTCCCTTGTGAGGAAGCTGTAAACTGCTATGAGGTTCCCCCTCAGTCTCCTTTTCTCCAAGCTGAACAGAGCAAATGACTTCAGCCATTCCTCATACGACCCTTCACCAGCTTTGTGGCCCTTCTCTGGACACTCTCCAGTAGTTTTATGTCCTTTTTATACCGTGGTACCCAAAACTGCACACAGTACTCAAGGCAGGGAGGCACTGGTGCAGAGCAGAGTGTCCCATGAACTTTGGGCTCAAAGTGCTCCAGAACTGAAACATTCAAAGCTACTAGTTACTGCTGGATAAAGCTTCAGCCTAATTCCTAGCTATTTTTGCTGTGATATATCTGTACCTACCACACTTAAAAGGCATCCCCTAGTGTATGTGACTTCTAAGCTTCCATTTAAAAAAATAAATATAGCTTCCAGCAGACGCAACTGCAGATGAAATCTTCTCAAGAAAGCCCAGTGTAACCCACTGCAGAGCTGCTGGATGATTACACAATTGTATCAGCTGACAGGACTGACAGCCACCATTCTCATTTACGACACAAACGAGAAAGGAGAGATCTACATTTCTTTTGTAGAACTAGGTCCCATATATTTTTTCATTTCTCTTCAGAAGACAGTAATATCAATGAACGCATCCTTGACCTAACCTTAGAAATTCAAGGTTTAACGTACAACAGATAAAGAGGTTTCAATAAAAAGATAACACATCTGTGAGAAATGCAAGCAGGTTGTTCATCAGCATTGAAGGTTTATCACTACATACATTCTTCAGCATCTTAAAAACATGATCAGCTTTTGATACATGCACCAAAATAATACTGGATGTACATTCTTAAGACCACAAGATTCAAAACACCATTAATTTGTGCTAAGCGAATGGCACTCCTGAGATTTTCAATAGGGCTGTAAAAAAAAAAACCTGCGGCACTTGAGAAACGCAGGTGGCAAAGGGGAAAAACTGCAGTCTTGCTCCTGGGAATTCTCAAATCGTAGCTCGCATCAGCTCTGAAATGTCTAAGTAACAAAACTGAAGTCAGAAACCAGAAGCCCTATTGCTGTATGACTCTTTTCACTTCTCAGACAGGAATGTGAGGAGTGAGAGAAGAACACTTCTTCCCTCAGATCTCAGAAGGATCTATCCATTGCAATAAATGCACACTGCCACAACAGGTCCAGTAATACAGCTTGTCTGGATGGAAATACTGCAAGACTCAAGATAATGGAGGGTCTCGCTCCATAATAAGCAAACCACAACCTGAAGACAGGGTGAAAAAGTCTGTGACGTATAAGCACGCAACAAATAAATCCTGGTTTGCTTCACATCAGGGCCCAAGGAAAATCAATAAGAACCATCATTATCGTAGCTTAAATGAGCAAATTTCTCATTATTCATACTTGGCTGTTATTTGACAGAGTTAGACCATTCCAGGCAAGTTTTCAAGTGCATGCAACTTTCTCTCCTCTTCCCAAATCATTAATCTTTTTTCCCCCTGCCTGAATCCTAACGGGAATCAACATTGACTAGTACTGGAAACCTTTGTGCATGCATGCACACACACAACACACGTGTTAGACTCTCTTGGAAGAAATGTGAGCAGATGGGCTGCCACTAATGAGATGATTTACAGAAGCCTAGCCTTCAAAAGGAATGTTTGATAAAAAGGAAATAAACCAGGCTTCCTCTACATGCTATTTTTTTCCCCAATACAAATGTACTAGGAGGAATTTTTATTTTTGTGGGGTTTTGTTTGGTTTGTTTTTTTTAAAAAGGAATAGTTACACCACATGTGATAAGTCAGAGGGTTCCCTGAAACTGTCAGCAGGATGCTGTTCTGGCCTCCTCTTCTATCTTCTGATATGTTTTGGGGCTCCTGACAGCTATATAATGGTTAATTGCTCCAGAGAGACAGGATTCTGTGAATCCAACCTAGAGGGTGATATAGGGAAGCTGGACATGTACTGAATGCTTGGAAAGGAGTTGGGATCATGTCTTAGCTTAGTTAAGCAAAAACAAACTGTCAAAAATGTATTTGGAACATGCCTTTTCTCTGGTAGCATCTACGTTTTAAACCTCATGGCATACAGCATCTTTGCTTAACATTTAATACAGCTGGAAGAAAGTAGATCAATCACCCAGCTTTTAACCCGTTTGCTGACCTGTGGTATTTCCTATGAGACAGATACTGGAAGAACACACAGGATGGCAAATCTTCACACAACTGTTCACCATCTACAGCAAGTTGTGGCTGTTGACAAAGTTAAGGTACAAACTTCTCATTCAGCTACAAAAACTGATATTATAGCCACATCTGTAAAAATCTGTCTCTGCTAGGGGAGCAAGTCAAGAGCATTTGGACACAAAGGGAGTAGAAACAGACTCTGACCCCCATCCTCTTATACCCTGGTACAACCAGGGTATAGGAACTCATTGTACCAAATGTCAAATTTTCCTCCTCTGGGGTGCTCAGCCTAGCGAGAATGAGCCAGCATAGTGATTTTTTTTTTCCTGCCTTCCCATGAGGAACAAGATGCACTTTATTTTTGTCTAGATTTTCCTTTATCTCGTTCTTAAAAGCCAATACATAGGTTTTGCTTAACCATGTTGGGATAAATACTCCAAGACACATACACTGCAATTCAATTCCTTATGCAAATCATGACACTGCATCTCTTTTGTGAATGGATAAACATGAGTTTCATAAAACAGGAAAAAACCCTGAGGAAGTTTACCGCAACTCAATTTACAGGGAAATGAGAATTAGTATCTAAGTAAATTAGCAATGGGATGTTTTGTGTGTGTACACGTACTGTGCACAACCTACTGAGAAGGGTGACATCAGACCCTTTCCATTCTTTACAATTGCCTCTATGCCAATGTTCCAGCAAGGCATTTTGGGAAGACTGTCCTCTGCCGTACTAAGTGAAATCCAATCCCCCAAAAAACCCACCACTTGTTGTGTGACTGTCCATGCGTGTGAAGATTTGCTTTCTATTAATACTTCTACAATAATATTGGATTTTGCAGAAATTCGTTTAAAGGGAAAACAAAAGGAACACACATGCAACACTGCAGAGGAAGTTTTAAACTGGAGTGAATAATAGAAGAAAATAACTGTGGCAGTTTTACCAAAGTATCTACAAAAACATTTGAAAATTCATAATTTAGCAGCGACAAGGAAAACACCTTTTTTTTTAACATTTTTTAAATGAATAGCTATCTGAAAATATATCTAGTCACTTCAAGCTGTCACCACTCACCCCTGAAATCTGGGGGTGGAAAAGAGGAGGAAAGGAACTGCTGATAATGAAAATGCTCAGTTATTTGTTCATTGTCAGTGAGCTGGGACACAAATAGCTCTTCCAGTGTGCTGAGATGATGTGTAAATTTGTCTGTCTCAAGGTCAGCTCACCTTTTTCAAAGCTGAGTAACGCATGATCCTGCTCCTGCTTCAGCTCACGGGGAAGTTTGAAAGATAAAATTCAATGTTTTAAACCTTCTCATGAAGGTCTCTGAAAATTTCAGCCTATCACATGCACTGTTACCTACTGCTCCATCTACCTAATCCAGAAGTTCCAACATGTGGAGTTTTTCTCTTGTCACACCATATTTGGTGTCATCTTGAAACTCCACCTACTGAGATCCCAGTTCACTCCGATACATGCAGAGAGACATCTATAAAAAGCAGATGGCAAAAGGGTCAGTAAGAGAGAAGTTGTGATTTTTAAGTCAGTCTTGGGATAACCATTCCTAATTTAAAAATGGAGACTACCTGTTCCTCCTTGCTCTCAATTGTCTGGTAAGAACACTTTTTAAATACAATTTCTTTAAAGCTGCAGATGCATAGACTGAACACCGTTATGTGCTCAACATGAGCAAACAAAACAGACATCTTAGGTAAAGTATTTTTTTAAAAATTCAATCACAGAAAACAAATAATGTCCTAAAAATAACCCCCAGCCCCCTATGCTCAAAACAACAAAAAGTGTGACCGAAGCCCCCAAACCAAAACTCCAAAAAGCCCAACAAGGTATGCTCCCCTGCATCAATTCCAAGTCTTTGGTACTTAACAATATTTCATACCTCTAGCTGATAGTAACTTTCTACAATCACCGTTAAATGATATTTGATTTAATATATTCACCATGATATAAAATTTACATAATGTTTTTCAATGACTTATTAATATGTAAATAGTAAGAAAAAGATTGAAAAAAGCAACTCAAATGTTCCTAAAGCATGATGATGTGCTATTTAAAAATCAGGGAAAAAAAATCAAATGGAAACTCATCACTGCTCAAATAAAGTACAGCAAAAGATACAACAGGTTGAGTTCTATACCAGCTGCACTGCAAGATGTGCTAGGTGTTCACAAAACTTAAAATGTATAATTTTCAAATACAAGGAGATAATTATTAGAACTACATTTTGCTTTACACAAGGGGAAGGAAATGTAAGGTGTAGCTGATGGCTTCACTGTTGAAAGCTGAAGAAAGAGAAAAACTTCAGGATGTTTCCATATATTTACCTCTAAAACTGAAGAACACCTAACAAATAATCCTCAAGATTTTCTATGCCTTTAAATACAGCATATCAACAAAATTCTACTGTAGATCAGTGATCCTCTAGTCCTTCCAGATGACAGGCTTATGACAATCCTGATCACAGATTACTGTATGAAAAGGCAGTGAACTTTCCAGACTTGAAGTACACCGGACTATACTATGTTAATTTAGGCAAAGACTACCACCACGTAAGCCCTCAGCTGGTATCAGGGCCAGGAGTTTTAACAGCATCCGGAAGATGATCATTGCAGCAACTGCTACGGTCTGATCATGAGTCTCTTGCAAAACATATTTGAAAAACAGTGATATGTGAAAATCAGGCAATAAAACTAAAAAGTTGAGAGCAACACTATCCTCAGAGTTTGAAGTCTTTTCTAGAATAAAAGATTCACCATTTTTTATTGTAATGGCCAAGTTGCCCCATGGCTCCACACAAAGCTCGTCTTTGTTCAATACCTCTAGTATATCACCTCTGAAATCCCCAGCCTTTATGTTTTATAAAAAAAACAAGGGGGTGTGTGTCTGGGGTTTTTTTCCTTTTTTTCCTTTTGAAGTCAAGAAGCATAAAACTTTTTTCTATTGCAAAACATAAAAATCAAAAGCCTAAATTAAAACTAATCATAGCCTTATTAACTAATAAATTTAGGGCCCAGATAGATATACTCGACTCTTTTTTTCTGTGCAAAAACATTCATATCTTCACATTTTCTTCTCTTTGGCACTAGCTCTGATAAATTTTTCCTCTTCCAAAATAGTTTTATCTATTTTGATAGCAGTCTCTGCCTGCAGCAAAACACATTTAGCAGTAACATTTCTGTGTTATGGCTCAGACAATTTTTTTGCCTATTTAAGACTTTTTCCGCTTATGTGTACACCCTGAAATGTCTGAAATTAGGTTTGCTGCCTACTCGAAAAAACTCAAATGGATAGCAATAGAACTGTTCAATAAGACATTGTGGACCTACAACTTGGAAAATGAAAGCATCTGTTGGTCCTGCAAGCTCTGCTCCACCCTATGATGAATCTATGCTGCATTCTGTTGTGCTCAATCCTATTTGGTTCAGTTAAACAATGTCCTGTCACTGCTGAGGATGAATAAATTGTACTCCATGACAGACACCAAAACCTATGAACACATGAAGGAAAAAGTATATTTTAAGATGAACACAAGTGAAATGTATGGTTCTCAGGTGATGACCTTTCCTTTCTATTTTGGTAACAGAGAGCTTGGAGAAACATGAAGAATCAACCATCAGAGATCTTGCCTTAGAATTTGTCTATGCAAATATCAACTGCATTTTGTGCTGAGAGGTTATAAATTTAAAAATTAAATATAACAAAGGAGTAATCAAAAGACCAAAGGACTCATTATCCACAATAAGAGCAAAATTTATTGCAAAAAGCTTAAGAAAGTCAGTGTCACACCAACAAGTTCTTTCACACTCTCATACACAAACAACCAATTATTTTTTGTGTCTTGATAACCTAACTAGTCCAACACTTTCCTTATCTCCTTAGCAGTCACTTCATACATGCCCAGAACAAACATTATTATGCTATGGGTTTTTAAGGGTCTGTCATCAAGTGGGTCTTTGATGTGAAGAGACAACAAATCTCGAAATGCTGATGGATGTTTTAAGTCCTTTCTTAGAGGCTCGATAGAATAATTAAACTGATGCTCTGTAGTGGTAATTAGGGAAGAAAATACAGCCACCAGCCAGTTGGGGGATTATTAGCAAGTAACTTAGCAAGCTCTGCACATATAAAACACAAAGGCCCAGGAAAAATAAGCAGATAGTTTGATCCTGAAAGAGTGGGAACCTAGAATTGCTGAGAAGGCAGAGGTCTGGTAATACCCAGCATTTGAAACCACAAGAAAAATAATAAGGTCTGCACAAACTTCAATAACAAACATGACTTAAAGGAAAAAAACAGAGCTATCTAACTTGAATCAAGAATGCTTCCTTCAAAATCAACTCTGAAAGATCCAGAATAGACTCAAATCTCTCTGTGCCAAAGGGATGCAGTATGTCAAAAGGTCTTAAGAGGCAGCTAACAACTCTTGTGCCAGAAAGCATTTACGTATCTCACAACTCTTCATAAAGAGCTCCATTTTGTTCTGATATGCCCAATACACAGAATAAAAAATCATGGGAGCCTAAATTCATACAACAACCTGGCTTCAAAGACAAAGACCAAGAGTCTCTAAGGGTGCATGCACATGAGTCTCCCTATTAATAAACTGCCTACTGTGACAGACAGGCTCCTGGAGGCAACAACATATAACTATATTCCTCTAATCACTTATCAGCGTGTTTTAGGCACACAACTAGTGCAGGCAAAGAGTACAGTTCTAATTTGTCTAAAGACAGGTAAGCAGGAATTACGGGAGACACTGCTGTTTCTGAGAGGTGTCCTGAGAGCACATATGGACACACTCGGCAAAAGAAATGTGAGAGGAATTACATGCCTTCAAGAAGTACAAGGGCCGTCTTCTTCCAAAGCTCTCTCGAAATAACAAAATGGAAGGTCTACCTGTGCTACCTAAAACATGGGCCCAGCACGTCAATGCTTTCCTTCCCCATGCCCTACAGAAGAAACATGAGACCCTAATGCAACATTTTTTAGAAGGTCACAATTTCACCTCCTGTCTCCACCCCACAACAGTATGCCACATTTCCAGGATTTTTTCAATGCCACAAGCCAATTCTCTAAGTTCCTTTGAATTCCTCTCCTAAAATGAAGAATCTCCTTCCTTCCCCCTTACTCCCTTTAAGGTATTAAAGCACTGTATTTAAAAATTATAGTGAAGTTACTTTTCAATAATAAATAATAACAATATATAATAAATAACATGATAAAAATAATAAATAATAACAAAAGACACCTATGGCAAAGCATCAGTACAAAGTGACCAGAAATGGTATGAAACAAGAAATTCAATTCCCTTTCACATTAAAGAAACACCTCATGAAAATACATTCATGATTTCTAAAAATTTATGCAAAGTTTTTGCTAAACCAGGAACCGAGAACGCCACACGCAGAAAAAAGAAGAAAGTTGGAAGTTTCAAGAGTGGCTGTACTCCCTTTTGAATCCTTCTTCATGGAACAGAGCAAAATATAACCCTGCAGACTCCTGGTTTTATTTTACTTAGCCAGCACTATTAAAAGCTCTCACTGAATGTGAACATCTCTAAGGTCTGTAAAAGACTTGAGGGCCTACAGCTTTCTCCCATCACAGTTCCCATTAATCTATGCTCCTTCAAGTAGGGCAAGTGAAGTTTAATTGTTAGAAGCTAATTTTCCTAAGCTTTTCATTAGCAAGCATTTCAATAGAAATGAAAGTGATGGATGGTATTTCAGCACATATATAACTTCAGCAATCCAACATTAAAAAACTCTGTCAGGGTCACAGTGCAGCTCCAGTCCTTCAGTTTACTCACACTTACTTGCAAAGACAGAGTTTGGCTGGTAAAGATTTACAACAAAATACATAATGGGAAGTTTGATCACATTTTACCATTAAATACTGCTAGTGAACAACAAATAATTTAAAGAAAATATATTAAGATCTCAGGCTCTCATTACTCTGTTTTCATTGTTGTTTTGATCAACTCTGGGAGAACGCTCTTGCAAAAAAAAAAATCAAGCACAATCATTTTTAATTGATTAAGAATGAAGATGGTCAAGTGTAAACCCTCCATGAAAATGGTTCTTCCACCCCTTTTAAGTAGGTGTATGATCAGTCAGTTTATAGTAGCTTTCTACAGAATCAGGTGGTGCCAAATGTTAACTTTTCTCATATGATTGTAGTTAAGTATTCCTTGTTCTCACATTTTTTCCCCTGAGAACATCTATTATTTGCAAGGTGTCATGTGTTTCCCAGAATACTGTGCATTTTCCAGCCTTTGCAAGTACAGTCTTGTCTCAGGAACTACAGGAAATACAAGTTGATACTGTTCTCATATCAGCAGATACCCTGCTAATGCAACTGCCCTCAAACCCCAAAATCATTCTGCCTTTTCCAGATATCAAAACCTCGATGCATCTCTTCACCTGCAACATATCATACTTCCACCCTGAAAATCCTCTAGCTTTGCCAACACAAACATTTCTGGAATATACAAAGCAACATTAAAATACACTGAAAGCTGTCATTAAAACAACATTCAGATTTTATATTGCTGGATTCTGTGTACAATTCATTAAGCAACTACATGCTTCTTTTAAAAGGAGGAGCTGCAAAATTTCCAGTCTGCTGCACAGCAGTGCTGTAAAACCATGAGGATTTACTTCAGATTTGAAGCACAGCTTGCTGCAAAACACAAGAGACTGGCTACTTTTAATAAATTCATATTTATAAAATATTAACACAAAGTGAAATAAGAAAGTCCAAAATGGATTCCAAGACTATTTTTCTCTTAATTTCAACCTCCTTAGCATTAAACTGTCCCTGAACAATGATCAACCTCTAAAATATACAGAAATTGTTCCATATAGGCAATGAATATTTGGCTACATCTCAGCTGTCTGAAGTTTCTTCTTTCTGCAGGTTTCAGGCTTTTAAGGTTTACTTGCAATTTTATTATAAGATTTTGCCTATTGTTTCCTTCTTCAGAGCAGACATCATTAGAATCATAGAATCATTTAGGTTGGAGAAAACTTTTAAGATCTAGTCCAACCATAAATCTCACACTGCCAAGTTCACCCCCACCAATGTCCCTAAGCACCACATCTACACATATTTTAAATTCCTCCAGAGATGGTGACTCCATCACTCCTCTGGGCAGCCTGTTCCAATGTTTGACAATGCAAGAGGGAAGTTTGTTGTATTTTCTACAGCTTTCATTTATATCTTATTGGAAAAGCAAGGAGTGCTCTGGAAGACACAGAATGAACAGCTAGAAAAGTTCCCGAAGCTCAGAAGAGATGCAGAGTTTTCAAAATGGGAGACATTTTGAAGATTTTATTTTATCCATGTTTTTTCCCTTTTTTAAAAAACTTTTTCTGTTAGTTCCACAGTTCAGCATCCCCACAGACAATGCCTGTACCTTACTCTCAGTTTGAATTTACCTTTAACTTCCATGTCTTGATTCTTGCTATCCCTTTCATTACCAGATGAAAGAGCTCTTCATACTTAATCAAGTTACCTCTTTGTTGTCGTTTGGATACATTAATCAATTTCTAAAAATATCCCTTACATCCACACCTCTTTCTTGCCCTTAAGTGTTTTTTTTTTAGTTTCTCAACACATACCATGCCTTTTATTATTGGTACTAATACTGAGAATTGAGTAAATGGAATTTTAAAGAAGCTAAAGAATCCTGCATCTAGGACACAACCAAGTTCACACACACAAAACAAGTCAGGATCCCTGCTCCACAGAGATCAAAGAGCAGACACATGGCTATAGGTAATAGGAAAAAACTCAAGAGGATAATAGAAAGACCATCTAACAGACCCAGAAGCCAACATTGCACTGACTCTGAAGCCAACAGTATCATGTAGAACGTCACCATCACTCAGTAAAAACAAAACACCTTGCTCAAAAGGTGTCTGCAGATCCATCGCTTGTATTCTCATAGATTACAGGAGATACCTTGTAGAGATTTCAGAGTTTACCACAGGCATGAAGAAACTGAGACTTTAGAGCAAGAAGAGGCTAAATGCAAAGAAATGAGTATTTCCCGAGAAAAAGAAAACTTAGTTTTGTCTCTTCTGCCAGACTGTGCCAGAAAAAAGGAATACGACTGTTGGATAAAATAAGATTCTGCCACCACATAAAAGATAAGTACAATTCAGACTGCTCAGCAAGTTGTTAACTTAGCATCAAGAATGAAAACCACATTTAATAGTCAAGAAATGGCTACAATACTCCCTATAGTCAAGGAATGGCTACTTTGCTAGTAATGTTTCCAAAGGAACTCTTAAAACTCAAGATCAATATGGATTATTTTAGATACTTCCCCCCTCTTCACTGCTACTAAAATTGTTTTCAAATGTTGTTTATCTTCTAGCCTTCACTCAAGATCTGCTTAATTTTTGCTGTATCTAAGAGTTATCTGATGTGGTGATGGCCTGGGCAGGAGGATAAAAAGGTGGATATGCAAGAATGAATACAGTAAAAAAAAACCCAAAAAACAAAAACCAAAAACCCAAGACAAATTAGGCTAGAATTTTTATAATCAATTTATCATACTCTAAAGATAAGAAAAAAGTTCAGGATGAAACAGAAATTTGTTGCCTTTCACTAAATAACTTTTTAGTGAGAAAAGTTTTTCAGCCTCCTAACAAACATTTCCTGACTTATAAAATGCTTCCGTCTCCAGAAAATGAAATTCCAAGAAGTGTGAGAACACTGAAAATTCCCTTATCTAATATTATTTATTATTTCTGGGGCCTTATTATGTTTAAATTTAAGAGGAGGAGGAGGAGGAGGAGGAGGAGGAGGAGGAAGAGGAGGGTGAAAAGGCAATTAGCTCCAAGGCAAGGGGAAAAAAAATTAAAATATGACATTCAGTTATAAAAATATTGGATTTGCTGTACCAAAAGGAAAATCAAAACAGGCAGGCCCTCAGGTCTAGAACGATGATTCCGCAGCGACCAATATGCTTTCAGGGAAAGCTCAACAGAAACAAACTACACTGCACACTATGGATTGTGCAATGCAGAGGAAACATTGTGCAAAGACAAAAAAGTGTTTCTTGAACCCTGCAGCAATCAGCTTACTCCTTGAAGCATGAGATTTGATTACCTTCATTTCAGCAGGCACAGCCATGAATATCACTGTATACCTTCTAATACCCAGCACATTCTATTTGAAAAAGGGACAATAACGTAATAGAGTCTTTAGACCACTTCAGTTCCACAACCTGGGCAATAATTGGAATGAGAAAGCTATAGTAAGAACATGTACAAAGAGCAGCAAGGGTATTATGATACATTAACATGTAACTCTTTCAAGTAAAAAAAAATCCAATAAATAGATGAAATCTAACAAAACCCCATGACAATTAAATTCCCCGTAACAGAAAAGCAAGAAAACCCAGTGAAGCAGTTGTTTATCTACAGAATCTTTAAGAGGTTACATATATCTGGCACATGGCATATACCCCCGTGGTCTGTCATAAAGCTGGAATGCAGGATTTTGCAAAAGTCCTTAAACAACAACCCTCAAAACGATCAAATGGAAGCACTGGCGGTTCAACACCTGTGTCCTGCTAAAAAGTACATGGAAAAATCCTCAGTCTGACATGGCTTAACTATAGAATAACTACATGCACGCAACAATATTGGCTTATGGAAGTCTTTAGACTGTAGCTCTGGTGGTAGTACTGTCTTCCTTCAGCGCACACAGCTCTAATTTATTGTTCACCTATAAGCTACAAGTGGCCTCATCAGCTTCAACACAAAATGATTCCAGTTCAATCTGTATGGATTTAAGGTAACAAGCCTGGGAAGCTGTACCAGTTCTACATAAATCAACTAACACAATCAAGTACCACTTTCCACTAAGAATGAGAGTTTGAAGGGGTTTTGAGGGTAGGAACAGTGACCCATATTGAACAGAGATGCACTGTAGGCACAGATCAGAGATGATAAGGGATATTTATATAAAATACTGAGCTCAAATTCTTTCCTATAACAAATGCAAAGTTTTAACGACTCCATTAAATTTACCAATTCCAATTCTGAAAGGTCTTTCAGATCTTGTTTTTAATTTTTATATTTATCTGCAATGTTACTGTCTCCCAGCAAAGCCAGGACTCTGTTACCTGGGTATTCCTTCTCTCTTAAGCATATATGTCATGTACTGAACCTTGAAGGAAGAAGAGAAAAGATGGAGTTTACCTTAGCTTTCAGAACCACTAAGAAGGAAATATGAATGGCCTGATCTTTTCTGCTCTTTGTGAACTTATTGGTGTACCAGGCACGTGGAGTGCCAAAGTACCTTACCCGACAGGAGAAGGAGAATTGACCACTTACCTAAGTGTTACTGACTGATGTTAGCTCCAAGATAGACAGGACGAGAATAAAATCATCTTGTTAGTCAAGACAGACAAAGGAAGCTATTACTGGAGAAATCAGAATTACCATAGTGCTTACCAAGATGAGTGCCTTGGCAAGCACTCCGTAAGGCCGTTCTCTTCAATGCCTTTTCAGCAGCAACAGTAGCACAAGATTAAAAATTTATAGTCAAATATCCCACTTTTTCATGATTCAGACATTTTGTTGAAGAGGCTTATGGACATTCATTCATAAGCAACTTCCCTGTTACTTAAACACTACACCAACCTTTCTCATAAGTTTCAGCTCCTCTACTCTGCAAGTCCACCTCTGTAAAGCAGTCACCATATGTCCAACTCACAGCTTGCATTTGAGCTTTCTTTACTTAGACAAGATTTAAACGTCTACTTAAATGCTGTACTGAAGAATAGATGAATTTTCAAGTCATGAACACTTTGGAACCAAAGTTGAAGAATTAAGAAGTCCAGTACCTTGATTTGGGAAAATACAAAAGCTAAAGAGGCAGCATGCCTTTAACACTTCCTTGTGTGTCATTGCTGGGATAAATGCATGCTTGAAAGAACTAAAAAGAAATGGTAAAATGTCTTCTTGTTGCCTGAAGGTATTTAATACAGTGGAGGATGGGGATTATAATCAACATTAAAGTGCTCTTCATAAATAATGGACAGTCTAGCAAGCTTTTATCTACTCTGCACTTTAAGAAAGTTTCCACTGTTGAATATTTCATGAGCAAAAGGTAATTTATTGTGACTTTTAAATTATACAATTCAGAAACTGTTAGAAAAGAAGTTCTATGTTCCAATACAATAATGACTAGTTTTGAATTTCGAAAGAAACACTGGCAGCCTAAATAGATATTTTGAAACCTAACACATACAAACTATCAGGGAGACCTTTGCCCTAAATTGTAACTACTGAATTTTAAGATGCCCAATCCTATTCAGCAATACAATGTTTATTTTCAAGTGAAAAATAAACCAGAACGTACATTTTCCTTATGATGTCAGTTCTAGTTTGTACTTCTCAACAAAATATATGGCAGATCAAAGGCCATTTAAGATGCACATCTGTGACAGCCATTTTCAAGAAATCTGCTCTCTGTACATTATTTTAAAGGTGTATTTTATACTGCCTTTTTACGTGACAATTCAAGTTCCATGTAAACAAAACCATTAAGGAAACACACTGGTGAACAGGTGAGTCGTTAAGATGAGTTAGAGGTAACCTTAGTTCTGTCCCCTGTGAATATAAGGCTACGACGAAACCTTATTGCCACATCCAGAGACAGATGCTCTGTGGGTGTAGATTAGCGTGACTTTACAAAGTCAGTCACACTACATCTGGTTCCTATCAACAGGAGCACTAGTGTACTTCTCAGCATCAAATCTTCTCTGTACTTCACACACCTATGAAAGAACACCACGGGTGCTCAATGTGAACCAGCACACCTGGCATCCCAGTGCCTTGCAGCTTCAATAATATCAAAGCAAGTGGCTTCAGAACATGGAAAGGTAACGACCCTTAGCCAAAGCAATCCTTGGGGAATTTTCAGTTTTCTTTCCAACCCCACACTTCCAAACCATATAGCTACTCTAACCCAAATCAAACCAAAAACCTCAACAAAAAATATAGCAATTCATTTTCTTTCTAAAGGTAAGATAGCAAAAGTAAATTTCTTTTCATATTTTCTTCGTATGGTAACTGAGTCTGCACCCCAAGTCCTCTTATTTTATTCACAGTTCCCACTTTGAAAGACCAGATAATGAAAAATAAAAAACATGAAAGGAGCTATCTGCAGAAGTTAGGAGCAGTACCACACATGGCAAATCATCTACCTACTAACAGCTTCATGCACTTGGGCAACAGACATGACTGTGGCAAGAAACACGTTTATTTATGGAATGACTTCTTATGACACAGCAAGGAAGCAGTCTGAGACACTTGGTTAACCTCTTGATTAATCACTTTTCTTAGCAGTAAAATGCAATGCAAGTCCCATGAAGTGATGGGACATACACAAAAACACCACGTACAAAGCCATACTTTGGATTTCAGATATTTTTCTGTGCATTTCTAAAAATAAAGTTGATCTTTAGCACTTAATTCAAATAGGCTTACAGCTTTGTTGAGATGATGTGTCCCTCCTACATTTACCAGCAGAAAAATTCAGACAGACCTCTCATGCATGAGTTGGCATTAAACACTTCAACTGCAGCAGTAAGGTTATTTTAAGGGAAACATATCTGCTTCAGTCTGAACCTTACACAACATATTACCATATATCTAAAATAGTTGCTAAACTGCTTATTTATACACATAGAGAAAGCACTCCTTAATAATTCTGGTTTACTTAGGATGGTATTCAAAAGTAAACATAACATTCATCCAAGTCTGTCAAATACTTAGTGTCAATTTGGAAGCTGCCAGCAGTGCACAGGTTTTATCCTAGCCCAATGCACAGTGATAGATTTTTCCTTTGGTCAATATATTCTCTCAAGTTATTGCATTTAAAAGCTTTAGATGTATTAACAGCCAAATCATACTTTTAAAACAGAGCTTTTGATATCTGTTGCAGAGCTGGTAGGACCAAGAATCAACGATACCTCTAGGTTTTCTTGCTGCCTTTTGCAAAACTTTTCTCTTATTATATTTCATGGACTTGGGTGTAAAGGTATAAGAAAAATCATTAAGGAAAAAATTCAAAAGGAAGAAAATTACTCTGAAGAAAACAAAGCATCTCAGTTGTGCCCTCTGCTTGTGCAACAAGAAAATGAAGCTCGTGGTAGTGCTTGCCAAAACAGACTGCAGCTGGATCCAAAACATTATTGATGGATAACTGAAATTTATATATATTGATAGAGTTAAACACCAACACTTTAGACTAATGAAGATACAGACGTGCTCTTCTGTTTGATAGTATCTAACAATTTGTCATGGGACTGTAATTGAAGCCAAAGACAGCTTGTTTAGTTCTGCATTAAAATACAATATTTCATATCACACTGTTAGAGTAAATGATACATGTATCATCTGGTATTTAGATAAAGCTTTAGATATCTAAAAGGAAATGGGATGTGTCAGTTTAGATGAGCAACCCCACAAAGAATGACTGTGATATTCATACAAAACCAACCTATGGACAAGCCTGTGGAATGGGAAGACCATTAAGTCTACTACATCAAATCACCCGATGGGAAATTAACTGACCCCTCTGGAAAGGATGTAACTGCCCTGTTTCATATAGAAGAAATTCAAAGACAGGTTGTCCATTTCCCCTACTCTACCCTCATCCTTAGCATGTCCACAAATTAGTAAGAGACACTGAAAACTAGGCATAGTCATGTTGTACACTGGCACATACTGAGAAATGACTCTTAGAAGAAAACTTTTGCACTGAAATAGACTTTAGATATCACTGAAGTCAGCCCATGGTTCTTAAAGGTCAAAAAACAGGTCAACTTACGTAGCTCTCCTACTTTCAGTATTTCGCACAGCATCTTTGTCAGCTCAATGCTGCTTCGGCCAAATGGGCATTCATGCTTATCTTCTCGACTGCTGTTTTCCAGGACAATCTGATGAAAGAATCAAAATGTAAAATAAGCATTTTGAAGAACCCACGAGTTGAAGTGCTGATCTCCACATCTAACACCTACAAGATATGTCAAGGCTGAATTATGGAAACTGTACATGGAGACTCTCTTTTCATAAACCTTGGTCCTCCTCCCAGCTAAATGACCTGTGTCTGAAGCACTCAGCAACACTGAAGCAGTGCTGCTCCATGACCAACTGGGAAGCTTTGCTATTCCCATGTACTGTTGTTGTTCTGCACACACACACCCTGCCCCTTGCTTGGAGAAACTGTAGTAGAAACCAAAGAGAAAGAAATAATTTCATTTCAAATTTGTCAGTTAAAGGAAATTAGATATAATTATTTATAGACATGAACATATCTAGAACAAATTATAAAAAAAAAGTGGGACCAAAATTGCATTTTTAATTCAGGCTCCAAAAAATGTCCAAGTGTCAAAAATCAAACTGAAGTCCACAAAGGAAGAAAACACGTGCATTTTCCCTACTATGGAAGAAACTTGTGCTTGTGTGCAAAATATTTCAGGGATTGCTCTTGCATCCAACCAATGAATGCTGCAAAAACAACCCAAGAAGAGCCTTTATATTCTTTGTTGTTGAGTGACAGTGCAAAATAAATAGCAGAAAAGAACTCCCTGGACATTTTTATACCCATTAACTCTGCCACATCGGATACATAATTTCACTGACAATGAAAAAAATGGTTATAAAAATAATACAGATTTCATTGAAGCTGTGAGCCTGAAAAGAGAGCAGAATAGGGGCTGGAAAAAGAAATGGTCAAAACAGATCTGTAGTAGAAATTGTCTTTGCAGTAACAAACTTTGCCACCATCTTTAAAAAAAAAACAACAAACACATCCTAAACAGCTGCTGCATAACCTGGGGATGAGGCAGAGAGGAAGAAAATGACTTTCAAAGGTAAGAAATTTTGCCAAGAATCAGATTACTTCAGAGGCTCTCTGAATTTTCTTCATAAATAGGTGTTTACACATTTTTCTTTGTTTTTCATTTCTCCTGTCTCCTTAACTCCCAACTTAATCATGTTTTTTGTTTGTTTGGCTTTTTTCTTGGTTATGTTTTTGGTTTGCGTTTTTTGTTTATATCTTTCAATTTCAACAGTAAAGAAAGCTTTGCAAAAGGCTCCAAGGTTGGAATTTCACTCAAAGTAATGTGGTTGATGAGAGAACCAATGCAATGCTGGATGCCAGCAAAACCTTTCCCTCCTTTCCTAGATCTTAGTTGTAACTGTTTCATGTTCTCTTATGTGCAGAAGTCTTCTCTGTGAAGCAGTTAAAGGTAAAAGTGGGAAAAGAGTGAAAACTCAGAAGTAGGAAAGTTACTTGCTTCATATAGCACGCCAAAGCCTCTTCACCAAGCATCTATTTTAGTCCTACTGTACAATGGGCAGCCTCTAACTGATACTCTGCTCTCAACTCATCACCCAGGGATGTAAAAGAATGTTGCTCTCTGTGTTATAAGTGTGGATGATCACTTCCTTTTGTTTTCCAGTGCTGATATTTCTTTAAGTCATCTAGACTTCCCACAGAAGCTTAGAACATCATTAGGAATATGATAAATATTTGATCCCTGCAAATTTGTACTGGTCTTTTTAAACAGGATGGTGCCAGAATCAAGTCCACCAGTCTGCCAAAAGAAGTTACGTTTCCTTCTAAAAGTTTTGGTTTAAATTACATTTAATCATTCCATGACATCTCTGGATAAAAGCTGTAACAAATGAAAGAAACACTCCTGCAATTTGTTTTACATTGCTGCAGCGACTGTTCAAAAACATGTGAATATGACTTTGTATTCTGGATGAGTCATCCTGCTTCAGTCTCTTTCATGGAGGACAGCTTTACATTTCCCTTCCCAAACACAGAAGCAATGACAGAGTAGCACAATCAGAATGTAAAGCTGTGTCTCGACACCTCCCTGAGATCACTTCTCTTGTTTTATTATTACCATGTTTTATCTCTCACATAATAAAACAAAAAATCTGCATACTGGAGCAGGGGGTTGCTTTGACATAGATTTAGATACAGCAGAGAAACACTGGTAATAAAATCAATGGAGAGGCAAAATGAAAGGGTAAGGGGGAGGGGAAGGGAAGTACACTGATCAGCATTCCTGCTTGCTTCTGGCAGATGCATTTTGTTGAGTTTCACATTAACCCGTCATATTAACATTTCATGAGCACATAAATTTTTAATGGTGACACCCCATATGCATATAACGTAAGGCAGAATTACAGCAATCAATGAGAATGCCAGAGAAAAATAGTTAAGGTACTGTGTATCGCTATACAGCAAATTAAATGGCAATTTGAGTAATCAACATGCAAAGAAGCCTTGAAATGATCCTCTGACACACTCTGCAAGCATCACCCTTTAGCATTTGTTGTGCAAAATAAGGCAGAGCTGACATGTTACATTTTTATCAGAAAGGAAGATGGAAGGTCCTTTACTACGTCTAAACATCTGTAGGCAAATTTGACAGATATGGATCTTCAGTAAGAAACAGCAATGGGAAAAGGGAAAGAAAAAAATGAGGTTATTATAAATGCCCAAAGAGAAATAATTCCTAATCTTAGCAACAGATTTACAACATTCATTATTATATTTGTAATACTCTTTTCACAACTGCACGACTCATATCCTGTTCCAAAGTAAAATGCTATAAATACAGTTGATAAGGGCATGATTTTAATATTATTTCTTTTATCACTCTGATTATGGAGGAGAAATATGCAGGGAATGGACATGTTTACTTCATAAATTAGTGAAAAAAATAGCAGGGAAAGAAAGATAACACACAGCTCTAGACTGAAAATACTGCTGTATGCCTCCAGAGCACACTGCTGCTTGATTCATGTTTCTATCACAACAGTTTTTTTACCAAGGGAAGGAAAGTAGCACGGAAGTCACAAAGCCCACAGAACATTCATTCAAATGAAGGCCTATCATTAATGCTAGCGAAGAGGCTGCACCTTTTTATCTTCCTCCCCCTCACAAATCCACAGCAAGTTGCAGATCCACCAGACATGACAAAATCAGCAGGTACGGTGGTTAATTTTTGTTTGAGGGAAACAAATATTTAAAGGCAGAAACCATGAATGTTACAGGAGAACTCTTGGCACAACAGAATCATTTATGTTGGTAAAGATCCTCAACATCATTAAGTCCAACAGTAAACCTAACGTTGTCAAGTTCATCACTAAACCATGTCCCTAAGTACCACGTCTTCCCTCAACCACTTCCCTGGGCAACCTGTTCTAGTCCTTTACCACTATTCTGGTAAAGAAATTTTTCCTAATAACCAATCTAAACCTCCTCTGGCGCAGTTTGTGGCCATTTCCCCTCATATCATCACTTGCCACTTGGAGAAGAGACCAACGCCCAGCACATTAGAACCTCCTTTCAGGTAGTCATAGAGAGTCCCCTCAGCCTCCTTTTCTCCAGACTAAACAAGTCCAGTTCCCTCAGCCGCTCCTCATAAGACCCTTCACCAGCTTCATTGCCCTCCTCTGGAAATGCTGCAGCAGCTCTGTGTCCTTCTTGTACTAATGGGCCTAGAAGTGAACACAGGATTTGAGATGCAGCCTCACCAGTGCCAAGTACAGGGGAACGATCAACTTCCCTAGTCATGCTGGCTACACCATTTCTTATATAAGCCAGAATGCCATTGCCCTGGGCCATCTGGACACACTGCTGGCTCATATTCCATCTTATTTCAGTCCTGCCTCAACTCTGGTCTGCTTGGCTGCCCTTTACTTTGGTATTAGGAATCTATTTCTGCCACTTTTTCCTTTCTTAAGCCTTTGCAGAGTTACACAACTGGGCAGGTCCAACAAACCCCCAAATCAGCTCACAGTACAGGAGTACTAAATGCTGCAGTTCCTCTTCTTATGTTCCTTTCATACCGCCCTTTACCATAAGGCCAAGCAGAAAATGACCATGATGTGTAACACTCCATAATAACAACCACGTAACAACATAGTCTTTTTCTTCAGGGAAAAGCGAAAGAAGGGAAATTACTAAGAGAGGGCAGCCAGGAGAAGCCTGAGTGACGAACAGCATTAACAATCAAGATGGGAGAGATAGCTGATTATTTTAAAAAGTAGATTTTTCTTAAAAACTAAGACCCCCCCTCAAACAAACTCAAAACTGCAGCTCAGAAAAAGGGGAGGAAAAATGAGAAAGTGAGCGAGAGAAACATAGAATGAGAACAAAATTACATCACAAGAAGAATGAGATGAATTGACTAGCAGAACGGAAGGTGTTTAAAAATGTTTTTAAAAATGCAAGGAGGTGAATTTTTTAGGAAACCAGTGTTATTCATTTTCTTGACATTTCTACAGATGAAACTCTAGCCTCTTAAGGCATGGGAATTTGACAGTATTTGTAGCAGAATACGGTTTTGTACAGTTTTTATTATTTTTTTTTAGTTACCTACTAAATATACTTCTCTCTTTATTTACAGATTCCCTCTGTAAATGGAAGAGAAACATTTCTCAATTTCCAAGCAAACCAATGAGTGATCACAAAGAGAAATAAAGGCTTGATCACATTTCCCAAGGCAGACAATTCAGGCAGCATTGATAAGCAACTAGTGAAAACTGAATTTCTTCTGGGATTTAGCTATATGACTTGCCTGAAGTACCCTCTTTCCTCTTAAGCCAAAATTCCGTTCAAGAAGTGGAAGGCAGCCCTCCAATATCCAATTGTCCAACAAAGCATTAGGAGAGACACAGGAAAGAATATTTCTCCTTAGAGAATATACTAGGCTGCTGGTTTTAACTGCAAGATCTTTTTTACTTCCTCTTGTCTTATAACCAATGGCACTCAGCATCACCCAAAGAGGGCTCATCTGCCTTTACAAGTTATCTGCCAATGGCATGGACAATAACATAAAATAAATTCAAGTGTCACAGCAAGATCAAAGAAGAATAACGCAAAATCTTCAATAGCAAAAAAAACCCCAAACCACCAAACCAAAAGGATTTTCTAACTTTATGGCAGTGTTCCTTTATAATCTTCCATTGAATAATTCATCAAGATTATCACTACCTCAGGAGCACAAAACAGACCCTCAGGGAGGCAATGGACTAAATTAAGACTTTTCCACATTTGACTACTGTGGGCTTAAAAATCTGCAACTAAGAGTTAATGGCTGACAAAAGGTAAAATTTTGAAGACAGATATAGTCAAAAGCATCCCTCATCAAAATCCAGGAGGATGGAAGAAGGATGAAACCACCAGACAGAAACACGCCTCTTTCACTGGGAAGCAATATCGACTTAGCCAATACTTCACATTAAAGATTAAACTGGCTTGAAGTATACTGCCCACAGCAACTGAAGATGTAATTCTCAGATTCCTGAGCCAAACCAGAGCCTGTCAATGGAAGAGAGATTCATTATGATTAGGAAGTAAATACAGAAGCAAAAGGCCAGACCCACTATACTTATAATAAATCCCACAGCAGACAGTTCAACAGGCATTGCTGCACTATTAAAAAGGAGCAATTGGCCAGACCTATTTTGCAGTGCTATCTAAAATGATCCTGCGTTAATAGATACTGAGTTTTCTTTCGGTCTGCTGTAGGTTGATATCAATAGGTTCAGAGAGCTGGTTAGTAAGATGGTAAAACCCTACTTAGACCCTAACGAAAAGTCAGGCAGCATTTCAATATCCCAAAATTGCAGGGATGCTCTTTTCTTAACACTACTTTTCCTACTCCTAAGCCTCCTTATCACATATGGCAGGTTTCATCATTCCCTTTTCATTTAGATGCCTTAAGTAACTCCAAGAAGCAAGTCCTAAGGCTATGCTTCCTGAGAAGGGTAAGGGACTCTATGGCAGAGAGATTGTTTCCATTCATTCACTTTACCTTAAGAAGAAAGCAGAATCGGTGGCTTGTCTTTTGCCTCAACCTCAGCATCAGGGTTCTTCCAAGATTCTTCACTCGGCACTGTCCCTCTAATCTGTCTTTTTATCTTCACTATTTTATTTCCAGTTCCCTCTGCTTCCTCTATGCCTTATCTCAGCCTTTCTCTTCTCCTATTACTGAGGCATCACAGAAATTCCTTGTGTCAAAACTAAAGCAACAAGAAGGGACCAGAATTGCAACTTAAATTAAGATGAGAGAAGAGTCGAGACCTACTACAGATACTGAAGAAAAAAAATAAAGGAGCCATTGACACGAGAAACAGAGATACAAATCCTTGCTTTAAGGATCAGACACTAAGAGTCTGATAAGTGCTTTGTTGTGCACAACTATGAGTAAGTACTTGGGGGATAACCAGAGCATCACCCAAGAAGTTCACTGTAGCTTGCTGCTCCCAGGGAGAACTGCTAACAGAAGGTATGGAGCTCACTATTGTAAAGCAGCCAGGAGACAGTGGCAGTCATACAGGGTAGGAGGGAAAACGAAAACATCTGGTTACGACATTGTATAACAACATATAGACACAGGGTGAACTTAAATTGTTGTGGTAATATTACAGTCAGTGTCTGATTCTGCAGCCATAAAATACTTCTAACAAAGTTGGCTTAAAATTGTCAACAGTTGCTTTTCTTCTAGAAAAATTGTGGTGGGTTTTTGTCCTCCTCTTTTAAAATAGCTCTAGTGCCAAATTATCACAAGATAAATTTGAGTGATTTTGCAGCTGTTCATCTAGCAATAAATTTTGTTTCTCACACAAACACCACAGTATGAAGCACGATTGCACTGTCTTTATTTTCCAGGGAAAACTAAATACACACTGGTCTGTCTTGAAACAGTACGTATCTTCCTCCTTTCTTTGTGACTCCATGCACAACCAATCAAATCATTGTAAAGCATGGTGGTAAGACCCAAGATGAGAAGGCCCAGCTTCCATGTTATCTTCAAAACCAGCACCAGGATGTGCTCCTTACTTCCCACAGGCAGAGGGAAAGTGATTTGGCATTGATTTGGTCCAGTTAGGAAATTACCAGTCAGGTATTCCTGCTCCCTATATGCCCCACGTAAATGTAAGATGTCAACGCTTTCCCTGAAATCCTCCTCTTGCTCACCTGTGACAGAGGAGGTGGTCAGGGAACTGCAGTACCTAGTTCAGCTTTGCATGTGGAGGGATCATGGCTCCATGAAACCCAGTCAAATCTTTCAGTGCTACTCCTGCAACTCATGTTGTAATTCAAAACCCTCTGAATACAATAGTTTGACTTGAAATAACTTCTGGGTCCTTCATGAGTACTAACTTAACTCTGCATTTTACGCTACAACTAGATTTTGCCTCTGTACTGTAGGGGACCCACCTCAATTCTGCCATCAGTGATGGAGGCCCTCAGAGTAACAACATACAACTTCCTGGTGTGTTGGTACAGAAAGCAGAGATACTGAGAGATAGTAGGGATAAAAAAGGCAGGCAGAAAAACCAATTAGGTATCTGAGTGGAAGGGAAGAACAGAGAATGGGGAAAGACTGGCAGAGAAAAGAGAAAGCAAGAACTCATTATCGGACTGGGAACCACTAGGCTTAGGCAATTTGGTCTTACGTGGAAAACATTCCTTCATAAGACTCTCGAGACACATGTAACAAAGCTCACTTTACTCTCTACCTTTAGCAGAAAAGAAATAAATTGCAGCCCTTTTCCTATAATTTCTGTGGGGAAATAAAAGGCATGGTAGAAATCAAGCTCAGTTTTATTTCAGAAAATGCTGAAATTATATGTTGGACTACTCATATCTGATCAGGCTAGAATGAGTAGGCATGAAGAGACTTTGTGAATTGTCGGAAGGATGTGTAGGCAGCCTCCTATACAACAACTGCATAGGTTAGAAAGTATACGGCAGACAGTCTGACTGTGACTCAACCCATTAAAGTTCTGAAAGGTCTCTGCAGGATGCCAGCAATCTTCCTGCCTGCATCACTAGCACTCGCAAACAGAACCTGCTCCTCCACTGTGTCTTCTGAAGGCTTCAAAAGGAAAAGAACTCCTTCCTTAGCCTCTCCAAAAGCAGAAGCTCAAGCAGCTGCTGGGAAAGAAGTGTCTCTGCATCACAGTTGTGTGAATAACCAATTGTCTACCTCAACAGATGCAGAAGAAAGGGGATTTTCTACTATTTGCCCTAAACCAGGTCAATTTTTAATGTTCAGGTAATCAAAATAACCCTCAACTCAACAAAAGTCCAAATATTGTTTTGATTTGGAGCATTTTAATAACTTCTATAATTTGTTTTAAATACAAGAACAGAAAAATTAGGAGCATACCACTAAATATCTTGCACATCATTCACAAAAATCTAATAGCAATGCATCCATTATAAATCATACTAAAAGATTAATAAGCTCAATTTTTCAGCATGGATTTCAACATTCATTTTCAACCGTGGTGACAATATTTTATACTGAAAATTTTACATTCAATATCGAATAAATATTTGTATTAAATGGATAAAATCAGTGGGAAAAGGGATAAACCTTTTCTTCTGCAGATGTGGTACTGGAATTTCAGGCTACAGTGAAATCATCTCTTTCCAAAGAACACTTATTTTTCACTACATATATATGATGAACCTAGAAATCTAATAAATGAGAAAGAATTGAGCATAAACTTGGGAAGCCAGCTGGGCAGAATCTAAATAGGTGGACAACCAAGACTCAGATGCAGAACTGCTAAGTTAATTTGCAGTTTTGGTCTGAGGCACCAATCTCTTGGGCTTAAACATAGCAAGGAGACGTAGTATGTGTCTTTTTAAGCCAGAATCTCACCCCAAAGAAGCAGTGAGACCTGCTAGAAAATGGCTGGTTGTAAGTGCAGAAGAAAAATACAGACAAAGTACCAACTCGCCAGTCACCAAAAGCACATTCAATAGAACGAGAAATGTGGAGCCCACCAGAGACAAAGTTATATAGGACTTCTTTGCGATTTGACTGACTTATTGCAAAATACAATAACCTCCAAGAAAATCCTACAGTTCCTCCTAGATGATGGTTATCACTATAGTTAGATGACTGTGAGAAAAATCTAAAATAAAGGAATATTTCAGTGATAGTGCATTAGAAGCAAAGGTGTAGTTGCTGCAAATTCAGTTTACCCAATGGCATCTGTTCTTTCTGCCTGGAAACACTGTTAAATTAGACAAGATCCAAGATGAACAGCAGTCCACTAACAATCGGAGCAATAGGTTTGAACAACTGAATGAACACTGAGTGCATATATAGCAGTCAACTTATCAAAACTGCAAAGCCACTGTTTCTGTAGAAGCATCCTAGGCACAGTATCACAAGGTTGGAAAAGACCTCTGAGATCATCTAGTTCAACCTATGACCCAACACCAACACCTACTCCTCATCTAAACCACAGCACTAAATGCCTCATCCAATCTGCTTTTAAACACCTCCAGGGATGATATCTCCACTATTCCAATGGTCAATCACCCTTTCAGGGAAGATTTTTTTCCTAATATCAAGCCTAAACCTCCCCTGAAGAAGCTTGAGTCCATGTCCTCTTCTTCTCTCACTGGTCGCCTGAAAGAAGAGACCAACCCCTGCTTGACTACAACCTCCTTTGAAGTAGTTGTAGAGAGCAATAAGGTCTCCCCTGAGCCTCCTCTTCTCCAGGCTAAATAACCCCAGCTCCCTCAGTCACTCTTCACAGGACTTGTGCTCCAGCCCCTTCACCATCCTCGTTGCTCTCCTCTGGACACACTCCAGCATCTCAACATCTCTCTTAAACTGAGGGGCCCAGAAGGTGAGGCCTGACCAGCGCCAAGTATAAGGGGATGATAACTTCTCTAGTCCTGCTGACCACACCATTCCTGATGCAGGCCAGGATACCATTGGCCTTCTTGCCCACTTAGGCACACTACTGGCTCATGTTGAGTTTCCTGTCTACCAGCACTCCATGCACAAACATGGCATATTTAAACACAGGACAACAATTATGAAATTTCTCTTTTTTGGGTTACAAATAAAAGAACTGCTCCATTTTCATTCCTTTAGCTTGCACTTTACACCAAATTATGTAAATATCATTATTTTACAACAATATTAGCAATCAGTAACTTTCATGTGTACAAAAAATAAAATCAGGCAAATTAATACACACCTACAAACACATATGCATACAAAATATTTCAGTTTCCTGTATTTATACCTCTCTCCTCATTGTAATTTGAAAACAAAATGGATCTGAATAGTCTTGCACCACAAATCCCCAAACAAATCAATGACAAAACACCAATAAACGTAGATACTAATAGCAATGATGGCATAACAGTATTTTCCTGGAAAGGTTCTTCCTCAGACCTTTTTTATACTCAGGAAAGTTTCAAAGGCACACTGCTACAAGTTATCAGTAAGAAAAATCCCAAGATGACTGCAGTGAATAAAGTCTGTTTTAAATGGTAACTTATAATTTTATTTTTAAAATTAGTAGGACGTGAAGCTGAAGCAGTTTTGGAAAAGAGCAAATTGGAACTGGGGGGGTATTGTTTGCTCCAAAAGAACAAAAAAGTATCTGTCACAAAGCTTTATTCCAATCATTTTTTTCACTGTTAACTTTAATTATATACTCTGACTGTCCTATAATTATGTAGTTTGGGAAGCTGCCAATTATTTCCTGTGGAAACTTTTAAAATTTCTTGCAGAGACTCAATATTAAGTCCATCAATGCATTCCATATACTATGTCACCACCTTTAAAAATCAAATCCTTTGACGACAGTGATTGATTATTTAAGTGGACTATAAAAAAATGCAATACATATTAGTCACTGATAGCATCAGACAATTAATAAAAAGGAGAAAGAAAAGCTAATTCAACAGGAAAATAGTTCAGTAGGAAACCTTTTTAAAAATCAAAATTATAGCTAAGGACACCACACAATCAAAGAAAACATTTTTTTTTCCTCCTCCACTAAGCAACCTTTCTTCCTGAGGCTCCAGTCATATTGTACAGTAAACAAAAACAGAGATTCTGAAACAATTAACTCAAGGTCTAAATAAAGAAAAATCCACTATTTTTTGTGAAGGAAGAGAGCAAGTAAAGAAAATATGTTACTGTAATTTCAGGAATAAAATACAACTGGAAAAAAGGTGAATGAGAGAAAAGGATTGTGGAGGAGTAGGTAAAAAGGTTTGGTTATTTTTGCATCCTCCTTCACTATAAGACACCCATGTCTTCACCTTGAAATTCTTTCTGCTTTCAAGATGTAGAATTACGCCCATCTGCTCCATTGCCTTCATACCAATATTCATTTACATATTGCAATTGTATTTACTCTTCTTATGAGCACTTTGGTATTGGTCTTTGAATCCCCGCCACTACCTTCTCAAAGGGCACTTGAGTTTCAGACATCCTTCCCACTTAACTATTCCACTTATTATGCAAATTATTTCTAAGCAAATCACTTATGGGATGCAGAACAAGGAATGAAAAGGGAAGAGATTACACGTTGTCTGTCTTCTCCTCTTCTAACTTCTCCTTATTCATTTTTTTCAGTAACACAAGAAGATACTTGACTAAGGGCAATGTAGCTCGGGCATCCTAAGAAATTGACAGGTCTGACTGCAGTGATTTGTGCTGCCCATTATAAAATGCAGCACTCTTAACAGACTATCTGAAACCATCATGGTTTGCCAATAGTTTCCTTGCTTATTACACCACTTTCTGTCAGGAGAAACTTGAAACACTTGAAGTTCATTTCAAACTAACTCTGGTTTCCAGTTTCAAGTTTTAATTATTGCACAGCACAGATAGCTCATCTGGGGGCTTAGGAATTTAATCACGGTACAGCAATCGACTGCACTGCAAAGAGCCATTTTGAAAAGAATCTTCCCTCCTAGGAACCAACGTATTTCCTAGTATCAACAATGGAGAAAAAAAAAGAGAAGAGCTCCTGTAAAAGAAGTTTTCAGTATGTTATTTGTATAGCTAACAATTTCTTTTGGAAACTTAGCCTTGACCAGAAAGAGTATTTTTCTTAGCATATAGGAGCAGAAACGTATCTGAAAAAATAAGCAAGGTCAACAGGCCATACAACTAGAGCAAACAGGTGTTGCAGGAGCTTAAGGAGCCAAAGGCCATGAAGAAAATGTAACATTAGATGTGAAACAATGAGCTTAAGACAAGTTTGTCAGGGCTTACAGGAAACTACTGTACACCAACTGGTAAGTCAAGGAGACTAAAAGACAGAAAGTAGGTGTCTTGCAAACAAAGTCTAGCTGTAGGAGTTTCACAATGTCCTTCATCTCAGAGGTGTTTGGCATGCTGTTAACATGACCAAGTGGACCACTGCAGATGAGTGAGTTACCATGCCAGCAATGCTAGTATAAGCACTAACTAGAACTACTCAGGATATTTGGGTAGGCTAACATACTCTTTAAGATCTGTTAACAGTTCTCAAAGCAGTTCTGAGCAAGCAATTTAATCTAAGTATGCCTCAGTATGGCATTTCTAGTGTGTATGTACACTTTCTCAGGCGGAAATACACGAGGCCTGCAGACACTCTCCTACCGGGAATCACACAAGAATAAAAACAGGCATCTCAAAATAACAGCAAAAATTCTCAGTAATGCAACAGCAAAAATACTGCATTATAGAAACAAAGCTGAGCCAGCACCAAAGTCCTTTCTAAATAGTGGCTAGTTATAAGCTGTGCTGAACCCAGTTTTTAAGACAGCATTTGCAATATGAAAATGAAAAATAAAAAATTGAGAGATGTCAATGACGGCTCTACTTCAACAGAATTCCTGTCCTCTTTAAATTCTTTCAGACTTCTTTAAAACACAGCTCTCTCATTTGAAGAACTGGCTATCCCTACTAAGCATATTCTCTGAATTTACAGTCTTCAAAAGAAGCCTATAAAAGTAGCAGTGTCCAGATCTTACCAAATTTTACTAAGAAAAGGTGACCCATTCTCTTGTTTATAAAAAACCCCACATTTCAGCATAGGCAATCCAGAAAATATAGTCATTGCCCAGTATGTGAAATAAATCTTAATTTGAGGGGGTTTGATAAATATTGCTGTATTGCATGCTACCCCAGTTTCATTTAACAGCTATTAAGATTCAGATTGAGGCACAAAGATATCTTTCAAGAGCAGATCTGATAATCTTGTGTTCTGCTATTATGTCCATAGATGATCCTGGCCTGGATATCAGCACATCCTTTACAAATCTATCAGAGCTCTGACAATTTTCTACTTTGAGCAAAAATAAGACAATAATGCACTTTAAATGTTCATTCTTCACTTTTTAGGAGAAATGATTGGTGGATCTAGTCTCTTCTCGCTACACACAACCTTCTTTAAGCAGTTCTGTGTGTACTTTTTCCTCAGGAAGTTATGCCATCCCTGCTATCTAAAGACATTGACTGTCTTGACTATCCTCTACTCCCATCTGTACTCTCTAGGTTGACGCTTGGCAAATATTCAAATTCAATAAAGGTCAGAAAAAGCTGTTCTATTCAGTGTCAGGTTATCATTCAGCTGTATGCCTCTTCTTGTAAGGAAGACAATAAGACTTGCTTAAAATACCCCTGAAATAACAAATGTAGGAAGTGGAGTGGGGGCAGAAACAGGTTGTGCAAGTGAATCATGACGCTTACCTATTTTTCTCCAAGTATTACCTCACCTACAGCAGTAGCTTTAGTTGAAGCATCTTAATTCTCAGAACAGTGCCAACTCAGTCACTTATCAAGGCATTTGTTCATCAAATCCTCATATCCACAGAAATCCCTGACAGTTTTTGGTAGACTTAGAGCAGGGCAGAAAGAATTCTGTACAATTACTCATATCTGAGCTTATGGACATTCATCATACATCTGAAAAATGCACAAGCTCATCTCTCTTCTCTAAGCAGGCCTAAGCAAAAAGTAATTGCAAAAAAGTAGTATCTATAATATTTGACACAGCAATGACAGACTAGGCTGTACAGCTTTCTCTCAAAGCTTTTAACAGACTTATGTCATGTTTTAGTGTTACGTGGTTTGCCTTCCTAGAATATTTATTAATGGTGTCAGGATTCTGAACCTCCTCTTCAAAGTCAATTGTAAATAGGACAGAATCTGTCTGAACAGACAACTGCACAGATCTCTGAGAATGAGAAGAAGCCTTACCCGTATATAAGCATCCTGGTGATGTTTAGCGAAGTACAGCATGTTGTCTAAGGCAAGCATTCCTGGAGGGGTCTGTGTAAAATCCATTGCTGGGTTTACATGATTCTGTAAAAAGACAACAAGATGACTCAATTAGCATCTTTACGAAAGCTATCAGCTCGCCAGTGATGTGCATCATGTTAGCATGCTCTGCAGAGAAGTTCAGCAACAGAACTCTTCTTGCTGAGCAGAAAATAACTAGACTCAAAAGCAGAAAACTACTAGATTCAAAAGCTATACTAAGTCTATTGGATCTTATGGACTCCTGAACACAAAAGGCATAAGGAACTTTAAGTTTGTTCTTACATTCTGAATCTATGAATTTCAACTACAGAACTAATGAATGAACATACCAAATATAACCAAAACTTATTAGCTTCCACACACTCCTACAAATTTCTAAAGCTCTGTTTCACACAGTACATGAAATCCTACATTTGCTCAAAATATTCATTAGTCCACCTTTTGACTTGATGAAATTAAATGCACATTCAAATAAGTTTCATGCAGTTCATGGTTTAGAGATGAACATTTGCATGGCCACTGACAGGAGGCTCAAAACCGTCACAGAAGCTGTTCAGAAAATCAAAGACCCAAGAGTATGTCTCCATCAAAAAAAGCCCGTCATCTGCTATGCTGTATTGCTTTTGCAGTATCCCCAGCTCCACTCATCGTTCTGACACAGAAAGAATTCCCCAGTCACTTTGTGATGGCACTTCTACTCTAAAAGACCCAGCTGACAGACTTTAAGAGTGCATTTACTAGCAGAAAAACTAACTGGCAAAGATCAGCACAGATTTCTTCTTCCATCAGTCTGTTTGTGTGATGTACTCAGGGTCTGATCCACCCACCTCACTGACAAAAGCATGATCCTTATTACTTTTCCTCCTGTTCATTCTGCCAAGCCATAAAGTTGTAGAAATAGGGAGATTCCACTCTCTCACCCATCTTGCCATTAGATGTACGATAGGTTGGTTTTAGCCAGTCAATAGTTCATAGTCACACAAAAGATTAGAAACATTAGAAAGTGAAAACTATATGTTAAGATGGCTACTGCCACTTTAATAGCAGACAAAGATTTTTGAGCTGAACATGGAGTGCACAATTTATTCATTTTACATCTCTGGCTTAGGAGAACTGGTGACCAAGCAATGCAATCACAGGCTCATCATTTTGCAATAGGTAATCAAGCAGATGTCTGAAATCCTAGATTTTATATGCAGTAGATGTTTCAGAGGGGTAGTAGTCTAGAGTAGAAACACAAAGAGACTGAACGCTGTCCAAACGCTCATCTTTTTTAAATCTTTTTAGGTTTGTTTGTTTTTTAAACTTTCACCTGTTCATATCAATGACGAACAAAAGTTCTTCATGGATATTTCCCCAACTCAACCTTCCATCTTCCATTTGTGATACATTTATCAGTCAGAATATTTAAATCAGTACAAGACTCTTAAAACAATTATAAGCCTAATAGGACTTCAGCACCTGGAATAAGAAAACTTTCCCTCTCTGCCATCTTCAAGCATTCCAGAAAGTGCATTTTTTTGAGAGGCTGGGTCTGGCAGGCAGAAATGCCCCCTCTCCCCACAAACCCAGCATGAACAACTTAGAAGGACTTTTTGTGCCTTTGAAACCACCTTCATTTTGAGCATAAAGTACAATTCCTGGGGAACACTACTTGACATTTAGCCTCACCAACAACACATCTCCTTGGGAAAGCTGTTAGGAGGCTCTCAACAGGGAACCACACACCAGTTTTACAACGCCTTTTGCAAGCACAACTTCAGCACGAGGTTGCACATATTCTCTCTATCCCCAAGCTATAGCACAAACAGGGTATATTTGAATAAATACCTGGAAAGTAGAGAGTACCAAGATCCAGCTACCTTTCTCCAGATATTAATATTTGCAGTCATTTCACTGATATTTACAAACAATGTTAAAATAAAAGCAAGATACTGAAATAAAAATGCTGACCTACTGTTGCTTGAACAGTTCTTTCCTTTATCCCATTCTACATCTCAATTTATATAGAAATGTTGACAAATAAACGTTACAGACATGAGAAATCTCACCACATTTAGTGAGGATGACTCATTTTGTCTCTTATCGTGACTACTAGTTCTATCTTCAATCAGAAACCCCATCTCTCCATCACTTACTACTTCTTCCGAGTCAAGTCTATCAACTCAGATATTTTCAGCTGTTTGTTTCAAAAGTTTGTCACTTTGGATCCCAGGATAACTAGGGTTTGATCTCCACCTCTGGTAAGCCAATTAAGTGGAGATAAGGCAGCTAATAATAGCTGGGGATCCACAAGACAGTTTTGGCTTATATGAGACAACACATTATCTTCAATGATTCTTCGAATTCAGAAGGAATGCCAGATCCTTTTTTCCCTTCCTTCTTTCTCCCTCCCCCTAAAATCATCCTTTTCTTAACATGCTGAATGTTTATGGTTCAAATATTAACTTACTGAGAGTGGGTTTAGGAATGAAGTACAAAGTTAAATTACCTAAAATGCTGTAGTGACAAACTCAGAAGTATGCAAACACTCCCACCTACAACATAATGTATTAAATATATGGAACACAACGCTTCAGGCATATTAGCCTTTAGCATACATCTATTGCATTTTTGTCTTCATAAAAAGCCAAGGAGTATGAAATGCAAATGGAATAGATTTGTTTCCTTCAATTATTCAGATAATTTTTGATTATTTTCTATTACACTGAATATTATCTATGACTCTTTCAGCTTTAGCACCTGAGTGGTATTTAACATCTCACAATCTCATACCACACACGTTAATACACAAAAGTATCAACAGTTTCTTAACCAGCTTAGTAGGGTACCGCAGAAATGAAAATTCATTCTTTTGGATAAGATGTAAAACCAAAATCATGTCTGCTTATGCCATTAAAAAACCCCAAAATTCACGTGGCATGTTTCACAAGATTACAGCTATTTTGGGAAAATTCAGTGCTAAGTTGTCTGAATATAATCACTGCATTCTCATGCTGCCCTAGCTGTGCAGAGCCTTCTTCTCTATCTCTTGTCCTGGCTTCCAAGGCAATCTCTGAGGGATATACAGATTTCAGACATAAGAATGTGTCTTTGCACAGAGATGCCTAATCACAGGAACAGCGTCTGTAGATAACTGGTAATGGAACAAAGACCGCTTGTCCTTTATATTATTCCTAACAATAGTATCTTCCATGTGGATATGTTGAAGCACAGAAACCATTTATTTCCTTGCGTTCCCAGCCTATTTAGGTACAAACTTTCTATTTCTGTCTTGACAGATATTGACAGCCTATCACTCACTGATTTTGCATCGGTGCTGTGTTCAACTATGTAAACCAGTTGCCAAGTCATGTTAGTTTGTCTTGAAAGCTGCTTGTAGTAGGTACCAGGCCCAGTAATAGCTGTTCCACACAGAACAGCAAACTCCTGTTTTCCCAGTCTAAACAGCTCAGTGAAACACTATTCTGTACCTTTCTGGAGGTTTGTATGACAAAAACACGACAGAAGATCCCAGGGAGGAATTAGGATTTTAAAAGAACTGATGATAAACTTCAAAACATCTGAAAAAGAAGAATCCAATTTAACTGCTATTGAT
Source organism: Dromococcyx pavoninus (assembly GCA_033558185.1). NCBI lineage: Eukaryota > Metazoa > Chordata > Aves > Cuculiformes > Neomorphidae > Dromococcyx > Dromococcyx pavoninus. The sequence continues at coordinate 544,934 of JAUMJL010000425.1, read as the reverse complement.
CTAAAATGAACTCCCTCAAAACTGGTCCTATTTTTTTTCTACAGAAAGAGGAACAATTTGTCTACAAAGATAGTAATCACTTGCTCCCATCTTCAATCACTGGCACCTATTCTTTTTCTTCTTTCTTTTAAATTTAAACCATGGTTCTGTGGGCTAGAAAGGAAAGTAATAACCTGGTTTTAACAGCACCTACCTCCCTGGATCAAATGAGTAAATTACAGCAGTATATTCAGGAAAGCTGGTTTATAAGAACTCACAACCAAGAGGGTGGAAACTTTTGAAATTATATTCACAGTGACTTCTTTATTGATAAACTTACGTCAGAAATATCAATGAGGGCACAACTTTACCATTTGCTCCTTCCCTAAATAATCCTGAAGTTTTACACAAAAAATACTCCCATCTATTCATTTACACAAGAATTACAAATATGAAAAATGCTACATTAAAAAAACATTTGTGAAGAGGTAGTCAGCTAAAAATCTTAAGGAGAAAGTAATGTTGTCTTTTTATTTAACAGCACGAAGTTCAAAGAGATGATGGTACACACAACTTCCACTATGCAATTTAATGAGATATAACAGGAACTTGGGAATTTTCAACCTCTATGTATTCAATGAAAGCAAGAACTAACAGACAGATTCGTTTTTCCCTTGATAACTCTTTAAATATGCAAACGTGCATTTTTTTTTCTTCCAAAGCCTACTTTTAAAATTTTTCAACAGAACTCTATGATAGAATGAAAATGTATCTGGAGGATCCCTGAAATCATTATTAAGTAATTAATTAAGAACACTATCTCAAGTCAGAAGTACCCAATCTCAGCAACTATTATACCCTTGAAAGAATACGCAAACAATCTTTTAAATGTTTTAAGTGCAAGTCATTTAAATCACATCCCCACTACCTGCCACATATAAAGAACTCTGGTATATTTCCACTGGATATAGTTTTCATACAGACTTAAAAATTATGTTGGCATATAACGATGGTAGTTTTTCCTTCAACTGACATATTTCTAGCTTTTTGCAGCTTCGTATTTCAGCAAATATTTGGCCGTTTCTACCTGCTTAACATTTTTTTATGACAGCTTTGCAATACATATTAGTAGACAGCAAACATCCTTCAAAAATAAACTCACTCCAATCTACATAACACGTTAAGCAACAGCCTTTCTGGATCAAGTTTGAACTCACCAACATAAAACTGACCTTCTCAATAACAAATAAATCATAAGTACAATCAGTACATAAACTGCCCTATTAAAAAATATTTTAAAAATCATAATTTGACTACTGTATCTCCTTGATTCACTGAGCTATTATGTAATCTAATGTAAAGCACCGCAGGGCTCTACAAAAGTCACCACCAGAAATCCGTCCCAATCACAAATGGATGCTATGGTGGTCAGAACTACAAAAATTGGAATGTTACGATGGTGTAACTAAATCAGCTAAAATCATCAGATGAAATATAACAGGGCATTTCAAAAGGCAAGCACTGCATATTTTCAGCCATCTATACACATTGTAAAGCAAAACAAAGCACTTGGACAATTATTTTTATTTTGTACATACCTATATCACAGCTTTACATTTAGATGGAGTTAACGCTTCAGATTCTAAGATCTTAAGCCCTATGGGCTGGCAACAGTTTCAAAGCCTAAAAGAATCTAGAATGAGTGCGATCTTAGTGTGACCACATCTTGCCCAATGCATGACAACTAGGAACCACTTTACAGGTTTTACTTTAGTTAACAAGGATAGACTTTACAGTTGGATACATGCTTAGCACTTCACCGATTGTTGACCTGTTATTATTGAAGTAATGTTTTCTGGGCAAATGGAGTCATCAAGCAATAACAGGTCATGCACTCTCTCAAGGGTATTTAAAATGAATCAATGCAATATGGTCATTTCAATTACATTTTTTCAGCATAGGAAATTACTACTTGATATCTCCCAGTATCCCCTTAATTTACAGAAAAACTGCATAAGCAGTCAAATATCTGCTCACAGATCTAGCTATACTGGGTCAAGAAACTAGAAGCTATACTAGTTTATCACTACTCCACGCTTGATTTAATAGCCATGTCAGTAGATCCTCCCAGATTTCCTATTCCACACTTTTGGGCAAAGTCAACAAAGTCAGTTCTCTTCAGATGAAACTGCTACTGGAGAAGGTGTGAGCCAATCTAGACAGCTTTCACTGCAGGGAATTAGGGACCATTCCCAGGAGGCTTTCTAGAGGCTCAACTGAAAGGATGTGAGGCAGGTACCCCTCCAGGCAGGACAGCTGGAAAGCAACTGAGGACTCTTCCGAAATCATGAAGGAAGTCTATTACGCATGTCCTGGCCAGCAAGCAATTTTTGTGCTGCTTGAACCATAGCAGTCAACTGGCAACAGAGTATCCCCTACCTAAAAGAAATAGTGTTATAAATACTTTTATGACCTTGGAATGTGTAAGGGGATCAACTGGTTTACTTTTACCGGTGTCATTAAAGCAGTTTGTCTGTTCTACATGGATAGGATCTAAAGCACAAATTCTCATGCTGCCCAGCAGGAAAATCATCAATCTAGTGAGACGACAGTCATGTGAGAAAACAGTGTGAACAGTGCTAGCAGGAACAGCACACCAAAAAAAATAATCTGTCTAAATCTGACCATGGTAAATAAACACAGACTAAATTTTTTCCAACTACATGGAAGTCAGCCACAGCAGAACCAAAATCTACCTGAGCAATTTTATCTGCGTGAATCCTATCAGATGTGTAAATTAGTTAGACTTCGTGTTCCTAAGTTCAATTCTGGCACAAAAAGCCTTTTTAGAGTTGAGGTTAAGCTTAATGTCTGTTATGTAAGGTACACTGTGACTTCCACTCATTACTTAAGCACAACAGCCAGTGCTGTTGATATATTGCTGTACAAACATCAACTATCCTGACTGATGGCTCAAAGACTGCTTATTAAGGTAACATTCAGACGGGCATTTTGTATAAAGGTTAAGGAAATTATAGTTAAGATGCGTACATGAATATATATTGTAGCATATGGCCAAAACAAACAAGTTGCATACCCTACCAACAAGAAAAAAAATAATCTCTAGACCTTTTTATTAAGTAAAATGAAAGGTTCAAAATCAAGTTCTGCCAAATCTTGGTCTGATTTAATCAGAGTCTTCTAAGCATAAGACTGTTAGGAGAGCATCTTTATGATTGTTTTAGTTACACTTCAGGTAGTTTTATCTAAATTTAACCCTTTGACATAACATTTGCCTCTTTAAGCTGCATTATTTGAAACACCTTTTAGTTGTGGTTTCTTTTAAAGAAAAATTATAAACAATCAAGTAAAATCAAGATAAAAATAATTGTTAAGAGTTTTCTCAAGGATCTACAGGGAACTCACATGCGAAACAGCCCACTTAGTTGTTGCACTTGCCTCTCCCATACATCATCACTCAATAAGACTTGAGTGAAACTCCTAGTGGGATCCTTTCTACTATAATAACTATCAGCTCCTGTAGAGGATATCATGCCGATATGCTACAGTAAGCATGGCACAACTACAGAACAAGATGACTGGCACTCCTTTTGTGCGGAGAATTATACTTTCCTTGGAACTTCATTCATAACAATGACTGTAGTGGCTGGGGATATCCCTGCATTCTCTCAAACCACGTTGCCTTGAGAACGGTGGGTTTTGCGAGGAACCTAAAGCCAGTGCCAAGTATCGCAAAGGTAAGATGGGATAGATACTGCTCTCCTTTTAGGTATTTGTAGAGAAAGGTTTCCCATTATTCTTTTCCAATCAAGCTAGCTAAAAGTGCTGTCATGCAAAAGGAAAGGGCCAGGCTGTGTTTATTTCAAATAAAGAGTAGAGACAAGTCAGCCCTGTGTCTGAGAAAACTCCACTTCAAAATGAATCAGCCATGTGAATCTACTGGCTGCCTGGCAGCCAGATCAACAGCTGTCAAAATTTAAAACCAGAGAACTGAGCTGAAATGTCTTCTGTGGTTGGGTGCACTCTCACAGTCTCAGGTGAAAAAAGATTACTGCCACTACAGAGTGCTGTGGTTCATACACTGCTACTTCTTTCATCACCTGTGACCAAGTCAAGTTTCCAGTAACTGCAGAGGACAAGCTAAAGACTAATCTACAGTAAAGGAACTGTCAACATTCATATTTTAGCTAGCCTTAGATGTCTGTCCCCACATATAAAATTACTAATTCTTTTGTCAAATCTTCTCCCTGCTTGAGTACAAACAGTCAAACCTTGTAGATGTCAGACAGGGTTTTGGAAAAAAAGACTAATCCCTCCTAAAATCTTTGAGTCCATATTTTTCTCTTACGTCAATAACAGCCTATGCCAATTCTACTCATCTGCTCTCAGTAGTGAGGTAAAAAAAAAGACAAAAAAAACCACTGGATCCATTTACTGGTGAATTTCAGTTCAAGTGACTTCCATTTATCTTTGTCTCTCTCTACACAAACGTGAAGCCCTTGTGACTAGAGCTGTGCTCTGCACAATGTAGGCAGGTTTTGTTGTCAGGACATTGTTCTACCATGTCTCCAGCTTCCTCCAGACAGACATAAAAAATAGGATAGAGCTGCACCAAAATGTAGGAAGATTTAAGAAAATTAATGAATTTTGAAAAGAGTACATGACATTACCACTCCTATAGGGGCCATGTAAAACACTGACTACATCCAACAATCAAAATATTCAGAATTCAGATATTAAGGTGTTATTAATTTGGGGAAACAATTCAGTTATTCACAACTGAGTCATTTATCTCTCTCTTGTCTTTTAATTCATTCACAGCCCTAAATTAAAGAAATCACATATCCAAAGAGAATGTCTGCACTTGTTTAGATTTTCTTCAGTTATAAAGACTTTCTGTACTATGCCATTTACTGCCCTTTATGTCTTACAACCAGCAAAAAAAAAAAACCAACACTACTCGAGGAACGAGGAGGGTGAACAGAGCATTATATATACATTTAAGAAATATAGATATCTGTTTGCATGCATACATATGCTGGAAAATTGCATAGCCTTAAAAAAACCTATTTGCAGTAATTAACATTAAATTGAATTTACATTGTTTCACAAAACTACCATCACTTTAATATCAGGCAAAGGTTTGTGTGAAATCAGCTATGCAAGTCAAGCATAGCTTGAAACAGATGAAGCCCAAAGAAAAGAGAGGTCATTTTGTCTGATCAGTCTGGGGGACACACACACACTGTTTCTTCATCATCTTATTTTTTGTACACAAATTCTGAGGCATATGTATTAATATCCAGAGAAAGAATTCAAAGATCTATCTCTAAGAGAAAGAGTCAGGAAACAATCAGCAGTAAAAGAATCCTGCTGTTGTCATACACTTGAAACAAACTATTCAGCCCTGCTACATCCAAATCCACAGGCCTTGTCTGCCCCCATGAGTTTTCAAATGGGATGCACATAGTAAATATGTAGCAATCAAGAAAACAATACAGTGAAACCATAAATATTGTACACAAAAAAATGCCAAAAATTAAATGTTCCATTGTGTCTAATTTCATATTAGCACATTTATATTAGCGAGTTTTCTTCACAAGAGGCACACTTCGTTAAATCACCAGCAGTTTAAGATTTTGATTTTACAATTTCACAGTTAAAAATACTGGAAAGAAATAAAAATATAAGAACTCTTTCATCCTCCCTTTGCAAACCAACAGAACTTAATCTGCCATTAAGAAATTGATTTAAGAGATAAACTCCAACTAATCTTTGCAGTAAACACAAAATGATCAAGTATGAAAAAAAAATCAAAACACAAAAAGATTGAGATTATACAGAGCCAGCTCATTCACACAACCACAGATGCTTTATTCTGATTAATTTTAACTTCTTTCTTAAAGTGATACTGAAAGTACAAATAAGGTTGGTAGCCCATCAAAATGGGATTTTTTTTTTTTTTAAATCTGTTCTCTTGAAGGGCTAAAGCTAAGAGGAATTCAGCAGTGCAGAGTAAAAGGCTGGTTTATTCACTTCAACAATGTGCAAATTGTTAGATGCCCATAGCTCCCGACAAACAATCCTGGTAAATCACATGCAGCTGCACGGTAAACAAGAACAGCAGCTTTAACACATGGCCTTGCTGGCTGCAGTTGTTGGTCACTATAAGGATGCATCTGGCCTAGGTGCCTCTTTCTGTGTGATTACTGGCTCAGAGCAACAGTTCCAAGTTGATACAAACTTAGTACCTCGTCTGATATGGAGATAATCATCCACTGCGCGTGTCATAAGGTCAGGTTTTCCTGGTTACAATTGACCATTTTTTGTTAAGAAAATAAAGTTTCTCGTACTTCCACTCCCAGCCATGTAAAACTTCATTCCTCCAAATAGCAGTAATTCTTTTGCACCCCTCTCTTAGCACTCACGGTCAGAAGACAACAGTTTGATGATGAAGAAAAAACGCATTACCTTTGTTTGGATTTACTGATTGATTCATGGTTTTCATCACTCAGCTCAGTTTTTGTCATTCTTCAGTATTTATTCCACACTCCAATCACACTTGGCTTAGAAGCTAGGGAGTCACCTGACAGCATCAGCCCCTGTGGCCAGGGAAGATGATATCTCTTCCTCAAGGGATAGCACCCCAAGTCATCCTCACCAGCTCTGGCCCACTCACATGAAGGGCAACAAAGCCATTTCCCCTGCTTATGCACCTCCCCATGCTTCACTGCACTGCTTATAATGGTTCAGGGGCTCAACAGAAGATATTTGTGGATCACACACTAAACCTGGGGGCTCCTTCTCCTTTCAAGTTACACTAGAAGATCTCTCTCCTGCAACCATGTTAACCTTGAAGGACTCAGCAAACCTAGATGTCAGTGAGGATAGTGGAGTCTCAGCATGAGTTCTGCTAACTTGCAAATTTCATTCTACCAAAATCTGCAGCAACCCGATTTCCAACACAGTCCCAAGTTCTCACAACCTAGCACCAAATACACATCATGATACAAACCCATGGAACGCCTCATTTATGGCAAACAATTGACTTAAAACTAAGCTTACGGGAAAGAATGAAGTAGGTCACACACTTGTGAGCTCCTGACAGCACCGAGCACTGGATAAGTTTGTGTGGCACCTCAATGATTTTTCCTTATTTCTGTCTCTCATTCATGTTTTGCTGCTATTGCTCACATTTGCAGAATGTGGCCCAAATATAGCAATCAAAATTTTTTCTTATTAGGTCTTAAATGATGTTTACAGATCTCATCTTTTATTTATTTGCAGAGATTGCTGGGAAAAAAAACAAAACAAAACCAAACCCAAGCCAGCTTGCAGGAAAGCATCACCATCATGGAGCCTATACAGGGCTAATAAACACTGAGACAGAGGGGAAAAAATCTCTCATCATTAAGCGCCAGACTAAACAGAAATTCTGCTTACAGAGTACTTTATAACAAACATTGTAACATGCAAGCCAAATTAAGTACCTTTTTATTCCCCCCCAGAAGTATCATTTAGCCTAAACATCAAACATCTGCTCATGTTCAACCAAGAAATAGGAATTTACAGCCCAGAACAGTAATTTCTACTACTTCTAAGGTTGAAATTATTCTCTGCCCACCCATGCAAGTGAGCTGTTGAACAACTTTTGTGAACAACCTACATCTGATACAATGTTAGTGCCCTCTGCTGTGCAAGATTACAAATTATATAGCAGCTTTCCTTGAGAATGATGACTCTAAATAATGTCAAGCCATGTAAATAGCATAAATCAAAAATTTATATCCTCAGGCAAATATTAAAGTATTAAAGGAAAACAACCATGGCAGGCATTCAGTAGAGACAAGATCTAAGTACTCACTTATAAAACATTCTGTGATGTTACAATATGGAGCTGCATACTCTACTGCATACTTTTACTGTTAAGTAATCTAAAATATTAAGCTAATAAAATCAAAATACTCCTTTGTTTTTCAACAAGTAAAATAGTGACTTTTTAAAAATCAAAGCCAACAAAACAATCCCTTTCAGACTGAGTTATCTTCATATAGGCTCATGAAATTTAACTGTGAGGTTAACAACTGGGCTTACTGATTGTGGATCCTCCAAATGCCAATAGATACTAATAAAACCCTTAGTTACATCTTGGCAACATTATCAGTTGACTTGTGTGTCCATTCTGGTTTTTTTAACTTGTTCTTCACTTATTTTGTTTACCTTTCTAATACATGTTTCGGTACCTCTACTTGTAGTTGCTCAGTTTAGAGATGCATCAAGTAGCAGCGTTCACAGAAACATTAGGGAAGCAAGACACCAAAAACAAATAGGATCTTGAGAAAGACATTTAAATTACAAGTAAAACTGGTTGTGCCACTCACAGGTCAGCTTGTTTGACACTTTGCAGTCTCAGACTTTCTGGATAGAAAGAATAACTACCATCTCCTTTATGCTCTAATGCTTTAGCAAGTTTTAGCAAATTTAGTAATTTTCCAGATTGTTTCATTAAGCACTGTATTGCTCTTAGTAAATCAATTTTTATACAATTGTTTTATGAAGAAACTCCAGGTCAGTGATGCCATGCAAGAAAAACTTCGAGTTTAATAAAGGCTTCTTCTTGTGCAAGTCTTGAAATTCCTCTGGAACAAGGGATACATTTGGTCTCCTTATAAAAACTCAGGATAAACTGAACTCAACAAGCCTCTATGGAGCACACATTTTTTTCTGATGATGCTGCCCATCCTAAGCATTCCTGGGGCTCTATCTTCAAGGCTCAGAGAAAAAAAGCAATGGCTAGAAACCAGGAGCGGAATGGAAAGAGAAGCTAAGTAGAAGAGCACACGGTAACACTGTGAGGAAAGGGTCAAAATCAGGCCTTTGGGAGTGGAAACTCTTGGAGGAAGAAGGAAGAGTGCAAGAACAGAAACTAAGACAGAAGAGAAGAAACCATAATTAGCAGCCTGGGGCTGAACCAGAAATGACAGAAATGCAGAGCAAAGTGTAAAGAAGGAGAAAAGCAGAGGCCGATAGAAGAAATACTGCATGTAATTAAATGTGACAAAGAGAGAAGAGAATTAACTAAGGCTTCAACTCTCATATTTCTGCTTTTTCCTAAAAACACTAAACTTTGCTGCTCTAGTACAAGGTGGTGCTGCAGTTCTGATGCAAACAATATTAGTAAAATACACAAGCATTTCATGCTTTTACATCAGTTTAGATGTTTTCATTGGTTTAAGAACAGTGTTACATGAAGTCCTGAGATGTTATTCCCAGTGAATAGATCTTGGTCATGTGATATTCCTATACACAGCAAAAGGATTATGCAGATAAATGTTACTCTCTGAAAACAGGAATGACAGGACAGCTCCTCAAATTCTATTTTGTCTCAAGTACTTCCAAATAGTATTTAAGAAAGCAAATACAGTCGTATGAATCTCTAATTATGTCTTTTTAATTAAAAGGTGATCAAACACTGCAAGCAACAGTCACTATACAAATACTACTCTCTCACAAACCTAGAAATAAATATGTATGATTAGCCTTCATTTTCCAAAACCTACCCTGAGGAAAAAATCAGCAATAGCTTATTCCTAAAAATACCTGCTGAAAAAAATCAGCTTCAAAACTGAATGACAGAATGGAGAGTGAAGCTTGCAAACAATGGAGAAGAGCAGCCTCTAGTGGTCATAAGGACAGAAATCAGAGAATAAATACTACATACATTCCTGTCTTAGCCCACTGGTTTATTAAAGGGAATTTCACCAGCGAAGGAAAGATCACATATTTTTCTGGTCATAGCACCTGAAAATTTAATTCTGGTAAATAAAAGGCCACTCAAATCTATGAACAATGTACTATAATGAAAGCTAAGAACAACAATCTCCTTTCTGGTGGAGTGTCATTGAACGTGGATTCTGCTCTGCTGCTTGATGCAACTCTCATTAATTAACGACAAAGGATTTTACTTTAGAGTGGTCCATTGTTACATATAGAAATGTGGCAATCAAACTGAGGATTAGGGCACTTCTGTCTCAAGGCAAAGCAGCCTCAGCCACTGCATATCTGAATAGCTCAGCAAAAGTAAATCTCAGACCGATTATTTTCCCAGCAACAAGCGATTTCACAAGTTCTGAAACAGCAGACAGTGAAACAGAGAGTTGTGGGAGTAGAGAAAGTGGAGGAGGACAGAAAACTACAAATCATTTCCAGTACTACAGACAGCCTCTCATCTATGCTGTTCTATCATTAAGCCAATGATTAAATCTTAAAAATTTAAAATTCAAAAAAGGATCAGATCCAGATTGGCACACAGACAGTATCATTCCAAAAACCCTCCTCTGCCACTGCCAAAGCCAACAAGAGAATGTCAATGTAAGAAAGCTTTACTTTCATTATAGTTGAAAAGTTCCCTCAAAGGATAAACAATGCAATTCTTCCCATCGATGCAGAATGTCACCAATATGAGGAAACACCAGAGAGCTGTGAACACAGAACAGCTGAGAAGGACTATTCAAGACCTTATAGATGAGCTTTTCCGCATCTACACCAGTTCCAGATTTTAGACCCCAAATCACAAAACTTCAGCTTCCTGTCCTGGGCTTTCCCATTCCTGCAACTCATAACAAGATTTTAAGGCTTCAAACACTCAGGGCTTTCTGTTTCTGGAAGAAAAGGTATGAACATCCTCAGGTCTACAACAAGAATAGCTAAGTGAATCCATGACATGGGGTCTACTTCTTCAATACCCCTTTTACACTCCCTACTAGGAAAGTCTTAATCTCTCTAGCCTGGCAGGCTGTTCCCATTAATCCAGATGTCCAGATGGAATAAAGGGGCTATTCAGAGATCTAGCTGACCTTAATAACTCCAGAAAATTTAAGGAGTATTAATACTCCTGCAGGGCATGGCATCCCAACCCCACCCCAGTCTTGCTCAGTTTTTCCACTTTAGAGCCCATCTTAATCTACTGCTTAACTGACTACCACTAATCCACACCATGCAGATTACCTACAATTGTGCACTACCCTTTCACTGCGTGATTTGACTCTTTTAATTCATTCTATCAGAGTCAGCAATAAGGGCTGAATGATTATCACACACAGCAATCTAAGTATTTATCCACTGCCTTTCTATTAATAGAATCTGAACTTTCTTTCAATACACACACCTCTCTCCCATTCCAAGTAAACCCATGGCTCAAATCTGCGTTCATATAATTTAGCATTAATATTAAGTTACAATACTTCAACAGTTTAAGCTAAACTCTTCAACACCAAGATGCAACTTTTCCACAGCCCAAAATAATAAGCAAAAAGGAACACTGCATCTTTAGGAAAAAAAAGTGAATCTAACTATGATCGAGCTATTCAAAGTCAGCACACCTACTTATTGTTAAAAAAATGATATTTTGTCTACAGGTCAGTTTGAGGTGTGGCTCCTATTGCTGACTATTATTACAGTTGCCCAATTTCTCCCATTCCTGAATCCCATTCTCAGTTGTTAATAGCTTGGATAGCACTTATCATAGCAACTGAAATTTTCCACTCTGAGGCAAATACTAATCTTTGGAACACTGCAGCTAAATCCAGTCCATCCATTTCTGAGAATAAAAGACAGGGAAAATGCAATTATAAAGTCCTGACAACTTTCAGTGCAAAGGCTGGAAACGAGAGGCAGCTGACTGAGCAGGCTTTATACTGATGCAGGAACAAACAGAGTTGGAGGATGCAGAGAGAGGGGGGGCAAGGGAAAATCCAGAGCAGAAGCACCTCAAAAGAGGGGGTGAGGGTGGAAAAAGAACAAGTTCAGGGAGATTAAATGAATGAGATGAGATAATGGGGATCAGCGATCAGACATGTTGGAAGGAAGTAGATCCAAACTGAGATCAAAACAAAGAGTCTGAGGAGAGTGAAAAATCAAAACCAAAGACTAAGGAAAGAAATGGAGAAAGGCCAGAGGAGATAAGGAGTCAAAAAGCAAAGTGAGACAGCATAGCAAGAGGACTGCAATAGAATAGAGAAATGAGGGAGCCTCCAAGCTACCATGGCTCAGGGAGAGAGCCAAGAAGTGCCTAAAGACAGAGTTAGCAAAACACAACTCAGAAGGTGTGCCGTGCTAACCGTCCCCAGCAGCCACAGAGACACCCAGCTGCTCACCTACTCCTCAACAGAGTAGGGGGAGAAAAAAAAGTGGGAAAGCTCATGGGTTAAGATAAGGTAAGGGAGACTTTACCAGGTGTCATCATGGGCAAAGCAGACCTGACTTGTAGAAAGTCAATGTAATTAATTGTCAATTAGAATAGATTTGGATAGTGAAAAACAAACATTAAAACAACACCTTCCACTCATCCTTTTCTAAAGCTTAATTCCCAAATACCGGGGCAGGGGTGTGGACAGAGATGGGGCATGATGTGAAAATAAGCTGGGGGGACAAGTGGCTTCCAAGCGAGCTGAAGGAAATCATACAGACCAGAGATCTACTAGATAGGAGGAAGAGGAGAGCAATGAAAGGTTAGAGTATGTCAGCACTTGCTGCAGTCATCTGAGCTTACCCCTCTTGCATGTAATCACTACAAAATATTTATTATATGATCACAAATTATTTCCCCCATAACCTCCTTCTTCCAGTGTAGAGAAGGGGCTTCCTCTAGGGAATATATCATGACACAAAGAGGCTACTGTGCACTACTGTTCTAATTTGTTGATGGAGATAAAGGTCATACAGAAGACAGCCTTAGAGGGGTTTCTATTTGAGTCAGCTGCAGGAACAAACATATAGGAAGAAGCAAAATGGATCCAATAACTGCCAGGCAGTTCTCCAGGCAGCTACTAACTTGTCTTAAGTTATTCTCTGCCGCAGCAACCTAAGGGCTCTCCATTCCATACAGTAAATGACTAAGTTTCACTTGCTCTGGAGGGAGAAAAAAAAAAAAAAAGACTTGCTAGTCACTCTGACACATGGATGGTTTGTGCTTGCAAAGGTAACGTCCTGAACAAGTACTTTTCATTTGCTGGTAGAACAGAGACAACCTAAACTCCAGGCCAAACCTCCCAGTTAAGAAAGCCACAGACTTGGCCTGGTGAGAAAGCTATGTCTAGAGACAAGTGGACTTAAGCAAGACTGCAAGAATAGTCAGGTACAGATAGTCACTAACTGTATGTTCTTCATTTTCCCAAAGCCTGATTTGATATACTCAGCTCTGCAGACAGTAACACTCACACAGGCACAATAAACCACACATTGAGGAAAGCATAAAATATTCTGAAAAATAGAGTTCTGACCATCTTTCTTTAGCAAAAAAAATTAAAGCAAAAAAATCTTCCCTTCATCTCTAAAGAGGCAACACTATCCCTTGGCATCAGCTAAAGAACTATTCAAAGAGACAATGAGAAGCACCACAGAAGAACTACGGAGAAAACTGTACACTTTTTACCTTCAAAGTGCTACTTGGATAATGACTTAAATAACACAATGTCCATCTAATTATTCAAGTCTACCTTCAGATTTCTCCAAGTCACCCTGTGGTTTTGTTTTGGTTTCCACCCTCATATAGTCCTCGTGTGCTGCTTCCTGGATCCATCATTGTCAAACACAGTACACAAACCTCCTCATAAAGGATCAAGCTCCATCTTTAAACTAGTAATGAACTTTGTCCCCACCATTCCAATTAGCTTTTTTCCATAAACTGATTGCCAGAATTGCCTTTTAGCTTACTTATGACGTTTTACCTCTCAGCCTTCATGCACTTGATTATTTCCACAGCCTTCAGCATGGTGGGCTAAACAAGCCAAACTTTTTAAGTCATCATCTCCCCCATCATTGCACAAGCCTTGTTCTTGGTGCTCATCCTACTTTCAATCAGTACACAAGTCACTGCACAGGTAACTAAAATTAGACAATGGTTAAGATAATGTCTCAGAAATGCAGGCCTTAAGAGTTTAGCTTCTCTGAAAATATTTTTCCAGATATACTCTAGCTTAACATTTGACTTTTTTAGAGCTACATTGCACAATCTCTCTTATCTTTCCTCATAGGTTAGTTATTTGCCAACATAAATTCCTGCCAGCGGTGCTAAATGAACACCATTGCACTTTTTATCGCTGAATAAAACTACATTTCTATTCCTCTAATCCAAAAGGTCATCTAATTTGTGGCTGACATGATGATTCTTTTATTGATGTCTCCTAAATTTGGTTCATCATAAGATTTCATTAGCCTATGTTTACTCTTCTATATCACAACCACTAATATACTGAAAGTCAAGTGGATGCCTGCCTTTTACCTTTTAATTGTCACCTTCTATCAGGAAAGTTTCTTGCTGATTTTGTATCTCCTGTACACGTTCTTTTGCTACACTAATAAATACCAGTGTGGCATGGCAGAACTATGAAACCACTATCCACGTTGACTTTTTGCACTCTTACAAGCCATTTATAGTCATTCAAGTCAAACAAAAAAAAAAACCCAGAAACCCTACACACTGCAAACTTAAGGGGAAAAAAAAGTGTTCTAGGATGAGATTGTTTTTTTCAAACTTTTTAATCTATTTAAAATTATTAGAATTTGGTCTAGGGTCCAGAGGTCTACCTCTAACTTTGAAAAATACATTCACTATAACTTCTCAATGACAGTTAGTGATGTTTAAAGAATTACAATGAAAATACACAGGATATCACTTTATTGTGTTGTATCTATTGCCTGTCTTGGTTATGGGAATTAAGTCTACTCAAATGCAGGAAAACTTCAAAAGCTTAATGTACAACAAGTTCTAAAAATACTAAATAATTTGAAAAGATCAGGAGTTTTAGGACTGATTTTATCATTACCAGTATATGTGCCTTTATCTTTATGTTTCCACTTGAAACTCTACAAAACCCTACTATGACTACAAGAATTGATAGGGGTAAACATCGGTTGGGATTTCCCTGCCAAAAGACATCTTAAAAGAGAGGGAAAAAGAAGAAATTTAATTTGCAATTGACTCAGAACAGAATTCAATAGGGTGGAGTTTATCTTATATCTCCTATTTGGATCATCTTTTGCTGTATTCATCAGCATTTTAATAAAACCCCTCAAGATTGTCTCATCTGAAAATTTTTTTGCTTATAATAAATTTCATATGGGTCATCACAACCATATGGAAAGGCCTTGTGGTTTCTTTAACTGGCTGTAGGTTTCTAACTATTTAGTCTTGCAGATGATACTGTAAACTTTTGAAACCACGTCTGGACTTTGTCTCTTGTTGATATTACATTTGTAGTGGTGCAAAGCTTTTTCATGTGGTGAAGAGAAATTCTTGCATTTCACACACACAAAGAAAACAAGCAGTCCAGGAACAACTTGATGGCTACACATTGTTTTGCTTTCCCCTTCAGAAAGAATGTTTAATCAGTTCAAGAAATTAGCATCCTGATCACCAACACCAGTGGAATGAAGACAGCATTCAAAGGCAGTCTCCTATTTGGCTGGGTTTCTCCATATGCCACACAACCAAAACAGGGGGAATAGAAACTCCCATTATTCCGGGCATAGATCACTTTGCTAATGCATCTCTCCACATGCAGTTTATGAAATCAAAGATGTTCTAATGATGGATTGAAAAGAAGCAGATGGAGTGAAGGCAGACAGACTAACTGGAGTTGAGTTGAGTCTCATATGGGAGGCTGGAGGTCACCGGTTATTCCCAGCTCTGTGAGGAAAGTTGAATTCCTTTTCAGCTGTGACAGAAGTTTTACATGCAGGATCACCTGTACTCTTAGCTTAAAGTAAAACTTCTGTATGAGAGTAGAATAAGTCTCCTCACAGCTCACAACTGAAGTTTTTCTTAGTTGTATCTTCCCTTATTACACCATTAGTGGGATACCTTGCCTCCCATTGGAAACTTTGCTATGGTGCTTCTTCCATACCTCATTTTCTCTTATTTCTTCTCATCTCCCATTACGCCTTCCCCACATTTTCTTCACTGTTTTGATCCCCGTTTCCATTCCCTCCAAGACTTTTCTCCCCCTTCTCCTGTGTATCAGAAATTAATAGTAAACAGTGCTGTAGTTACCCTTGGCAACCGTTGGGATGTTTTCAGCAGGCTTCCCAATGAACAGCCCAAACGAGAGTAATGAAGATAACGGAAAGTTCAGACAAGTCAGTTACATATTCAGATGTTTTCCTTTACCTCTATCAGCTAAAACCAGCTGTTGTTAATCATTTCAGCTCTGAAGAATCAAAATATATCCTTTGGAACCAAAAAAAAAAACACTGGGAGAAGTAGTACCAGCCTGGACAACCAGTGATCTTCAGTTCTTGTTAAGCAGCAGAAAAACAGGACTAGAATTCAGGCCTGTGTCCTAGTCCCAGTTCAGCTTCTGCTGGATGCTCTGTAACATGCTCAGAGTTTGCCAGCTCCAGCTTTAAGAAAGCAAGATCAGATTTTCAGAGATGCTAGATACTTATGTTCTAGTGATGGTTGTGGGAGCTGAAAGTCTTCAATCTCTCAAAATTAGATTGAGCAGCAGACATCAGCGAACAGGCAGAATTGGAGAACAATTGCTTTAATTTGATCTCTTTGATATGCCACATTCTTTGTATGCATAGCCCTCTGACAACCTTATCCATACCCCATCATTCCCTCGTTTGTCACAATTTAATATTTTTTCCACCAGTCAATTTTTCTCCTTTTATGACAGCAATCCCTACCTCTGCTCTCATTCCTCACAAGCTGGAGACTCTATATCCAGCCCATTTGCCTTTAAGCCAATGACTGTATTTTCTTTAAGTTCTAGCCTTGAGGGCACAAAGTCCTCTGCTCATCTCGCCACAGGAGCTGCCAACCTCAGAAGTCGGGATAGCAATAGTCTTTCATTGCACTGTAACCGAGAATAGATGCATAGACCACAAAAAAACCCACACTGTGTTCCAACATCTTATTCAAAGCCCTAATTTTACTATCAGGCTTACAAACTCAAAATGCCAAGTTCCTCCCTTCCCATCTATTTACTTATGACTCCTTACAGATACAACAGCACTGATACAGCAGTAATTTTTCCTCACTCATCAGTAATGAAAATAACTATCAGAACTCGGAAAGCCTCCTCACAAAACCACCAGGGAATTGGGTAATGTTGAGCCCTACACCACAGAGCTGAGCAGAGCATTTAAACTGCATAGTGAGCTTCATCTGGCACCACCGATGTTCAAAACCCGTGGCTATGGTACTGTATATTGTATATTTGCCAGGCCAACAGCAATGTAATGAATCATGATACGAAGCATACAATTTTACCTAAGGAGAAAGAAAATTGCAAACTAACCTAAAGTAAACAATATAACAAGATACTGATTGCAGTATGTGTACATGCTTTGATTCCGGAGAGGAAAAAGACATTATTTTTTAATATAAATGTATGCAACAGTTTAGCCAGATCGTGCCCAGTTCCCCAACACAGTTTCAGCCAAGACCAGAACTCCAATTGGTCTGATTTAAGTCAGGGCAAGAGATTCTCCATCCCCTACTCACAGACGAAAGGACTTCAAACAACCAAAACACAAGGGCCTACACGTAAATACCACAGAGTCCCAACCTTGGATATACTGAACTCTTCAGTCCACATCATTATTAACAGACTACAATGACTCATAGTTCTGCCACAGATCCATTAGGCAATGCCTGCTCATTCAAGATATAATTAAAATTTAGATTTTAATTATGGTACGTCAAAACTAAGTGCTTCAGGGCTCAGTTTCGGGTCCAGTACTGTTGAATATCT
This sequence comes from Dromococcyx pavoninus, assembly GCA_033558185.1. Lineage (NCBI taxonomy): Eukaryota > Metazoa > Chordata > Aves > Cuculiformes > Neomorphidae > Dromococcyx > Dromococcyx pavoninus. The sequence goes on along the minus strand of JAUMJL010000425.1, from coordinate 527,175 downwards.
TTATCAATTATCTGAATGAAGGGATCGAGTGCACCTTAGGAAGTTTGCGGATGACACTAAGCTGGGCAGAAGTGCTGATCTGCTTGAAGGGAGGCTCTGCAGAGGCATCTGGACAGGCTCACCAATGAGCTGATACTGATGGGATGAGGTTCAACAAAGCCAAGAGCCAGGTCCTGCACTTGGGACAAAACAATCTTATGCAATGCTCCAGGCTTGGGGAAGAATGGCTGGAAAGTTCCCTGTCAGAGAAGGGTTGGTTGACAACCGGTTGAATATGAGCCAGCACTGTGCCCAGGTGGCTAAGAAAGCATCTTGGTCTGTATCAGAAACAGCAGGACCAGAGAAGTGATTGTGCCCCTGTACTCGGCACTGGTAAGGCCACACCTTGAGCACTGTGTTCAGTTCTGGGCCCCTCACTATAAGAAGGACATTAAGGTGTTGGAGCACGTCCAGAGAAGGGCGACGAGGCTGGTGAAGGGGCTGGAGAACAAGTCCTACAAGGAGCAGCTGAGGGAACTGGGGTTGTTTAGCCTGGAGAAGAGGAGGCTCAGGGGAGCTCTTATCACTCCCTACAACTATCTGAAAGGAGATTGTAGTGATGAGGGTGTTGGTCTCTTCTCCCAAGTAAGTAGTGATAGGACGAGAGGAAATGGCCTCAAGTTGCACCAGGGAAGGTTCAGAATAGACATCAGCAAAAATTTCTTATTTCTTATCAGGCACTGGCACAACTGCCCAGGGCAGTGGTTGAGTCACCATACCTGGAGGTATTTAAAAGATGGGTAGATGAGGTGCTCAGGGATATGGTTTAGTAGTGGACAGGTACAGCTGTACTCAATCTCAAAGGTCTTTCCCAGCCAAACAATTCTATGATTCAGCCTCAGGAAATTATTTCTTCCAATTAACGATAACTTCTGCTAATGCAATCATATGGAGATAACACCATTTTGAAAAAACAAACAAAAAGTCCAAACCCACCACCACAACAGAAGTATGCTATATATTTGTAGGAAATAGCCAGAAGACAAATCAAGAGAAGTGACTGATTCTAGGATGTACTACAACAGACACTTGCCCACTTTCAGTGTACAACCATATAAAAATACTCACAATAAATCCAAGTTTTTTATAGTCTCGAGTGTACATAGATTTGCGTTTCTCAATACTGCCACTACTGTTGTTAGGTTCAGATTCTGCATCAAATGCAATTCTTCGGAGTTCAAATATGATATCTCGTTGAGCCTATGTTAAAATAAGATTTAAAAAAAAGGTTAAAATAACTTATCTCTAACTTCACCCAGTACCACAAAAGCTGTTTCAAAACACACTGTTCCCTTCACTGCCCAACCTTTCTTTGTCTAAATTCCCTACTTCATACTCAGAGAGTCAGCAAGAATGACTTTGTGGTTCCCATTTTCCAAAGTTGTCACATTTGTGAGGTTCACATGCAGAAGTTTAACTGCTGACTTATAGAAGCTGGACCCATGTTAGCTATATCACTAACTACACACTTAATTTTAACCACAGACATGATGCCACAGAAGCCAAGAGATAATACACATTTCAAGTTAATCTGGTATTTAAGCACTTTGCTGGATAAAATCAAAATGGCTCAGCATTCTGCATTCCTGTACATTTTTGCTAGCATAGGAATTGGTAAGAGAGAGGAATTACTGTACTTAAACATCACTAGAAATGTCTCAATACAGTGATAAACATCCTGCCATCAATACTAACAACACCGTTAGTCACTCTCTATAGAGATATGCACTAGGTAACTGTATGTACATTACAGTCAAACTTTCCTGCCTCAAACTTAAGAAACAGGAAGAGTAAAATCCTACAACATGATGTTACTTATATTTACAGCCATCTTGTTCTCCCACCTCCTCTTCTCCAAAATATCATCAAGTCTTAAAAGAATTTCCTCTTAAAAATTAAATCATGTTCCTCCTTGTACAGGGCCTAAAAAAAGGCCACAAAAATACAGAAACAGAACACATTATCTCTCTGGCTCACTGGTTCTATACTTAAACCTGAAACTCTTAGGAGAGTATGTGTCTCTTTTTCATTTAAACATACTTTTTAGCCCTACACAAGTGTTTTTAGAAAGGTCCATACACCTCTGCTGCTTCTCAGAAGTACACAAAAGGAACAAATGCTGGATGGCTGCTTGGAATTTTAGCTCAGGATGACACCAAATTCAGTTCATGGAAATATATGCAAATGAGAAAGGCCTAGCCATTTTGTTGTACTTTTGCACAAAGAATGCAATATCCAGTACATCTTCTAACAACAAGAAAACATAACTCAACTACACAGAGAGAGAGGATACAAAAGAATGAATGAATTGTGTAAGCACTCCTAGTACTGTCTTTTCCTCCATAAAAAGGTTTAAGCACAGCAATGAGCAATTGTCCTCTTGCTGTTCACATCATGCCAGACGCTTACCTGATCTTGTGGATCCATTTTTGTCATCATTCTGTCTTCCAGAAGGTTAAAGGTAAGTACTTGCAAAACATAAAGCTGGTGTGCCATTTCATTATTGATGGCCCTCTGTGCCCTGATAACATGCTGCAAAGAAAGAGAGACAGCAGTCAATGTCATCTATCAGAAAATTACATCACTTGCACTCAGGTGCTTCCATTTCTATAAATATGTGTTTGCTATGCAGCAGTGTATGCATACTCCAGAAAAAAAGAAAATCTGACCAGGACTAATGCTACTGATTTAGGTGCTATATAAGTAACTTTGAGGGACAGGATTTTACAGCAACAATGCACTGAAGCTTTCTCCTTCTAGCCACTAGATAGAACTGGTGCATATGTTGAGAAGTGGCATAAAAAAAAGAAAATTTGTGCTGAGAAGTCACTTCAAAGAAAAATTAACTCCTTATCAAGAGCACTAGAACTCTGTATTAAAAAAGTATATTCTGAAAATATTTAAAAGAATAGCTTTTTGAGCACCAGAAGCATTCCAATACAACCAGTGAACACAGTGACCTAACATGGCTACTGCTGCAGAAGTCAACACACCACAATCCTACCTCTACCAGACAACTCCATTCTGTATGAGGAAATCCTTCAGCATACAATGCCCTACACGTGCAGAATTATTCCATTCAGAAAGTAGATACCAAACTGATGAACAATTATTAAATCCCTGGTGTGCCCCAAAACACCAAGTAGTTCTACAGGGGAAACAGGCAGAGGTCACTAAACACAGCAGAGCATACATAAGCAAAGTCATTAAGTCTGAGATGGATATAGCAACTGATATTGTACAGCTCCACCGACTAAAAGACTTTGTCTGCCAAAAGGCACTGAAGCATTTTACAATAGTAACTGAACACCTAAGAATATTATTCATATGTTTATGCCAAATTTCTTATGAGCATAAGCAGTGCCTTCTGAAATAAATTCTGGTTTTTTGTATGCATCATTGGCGTTATGACAGTGGAAGGGAGAGACTGAGGGGATGTTTGGTTGTTGTTTGGTTTGTTTTACACTGTCTAGTACATTATAACTGAGAAAGAACACTTTCCCTTGCTCCCTTGAGAATGCAGCCTACTCTTAAGTTCAAAGGCAAAGTTCCTCTGATTTTCCATGACAGCAGATGCAAATCTTCAATATTACACTCATTAACTTCACTCTGAGGTATATTTTATGCTTCTTTTGTACAAATGATGGCAGTGTCCAACTTTTAGCAAGACAAGACAATCCATAGAACCAAAAAATACAGAGGTTCATTTTGCAAGATGGCAAGCGCTGCGTGGCTTGCTCAGTTGTCACCAGCTCCAAACTTAACACAGAGGATTTGCTGTAAATTCCTTAGACAACTCCTCCTCTACACGATAAAGTTCACATTCTAAATGGGATGAAAATGCTCGAGCTATTCTTTTATTCAGTATTATATTTTCATGAAGAAACCACTATTTATTTGATTGGGAAAATACCATTACTGATAATCCATTTTGAAGCTATTCAACAATCTAAGTTTTATCTTGTATATTACAGGCTTCAAAACATATCAAGATAAAAGTGGAATTAAAATATATTAAGATAAAACCTATGAACACCAAAACTGGAGTAATCTTTTATCTCTCTTAGTGAAAAATAACTTTGAAAACTACATACTTACAGTTAAGATGATGGAGCGAAGCTGCTTTTGTGCCAAAATGTTTGCCATTTCCTGTTTTATTAAAAAAAAAATAATTAAGATTAGCAACTAGCCAGAAGCAGGTATTTTGGTGCAATTTCCTAGAAGAACACTGACATAAAAGATTTTAATCTTAGGTTTCTGCAATGTTACACATAAATGAAATGAAGCAGCAGCATATCAGCTATGTGATTGTAGGTACTGTTTTAGGAGTCACAAACTCAGATTACTCTGAGAAAAGCAGTAAAGAAAGTGGAAAGTATGTCACAAACTGAGAACTTTCATGATTGAAAAGCAGCAAAGACAGACCTCAGAATAGACCTCTGTGGGTTCAGAGTATTCACGCACTTGTTCAAGCACAGCCTTTCCCCCACAAGGATGAAATGAAAGGTAGCCAGGACTTTAAAACAAGACATCAAACAACTTGCTTATTTACATTAATATTTTGGCTGTTTAAAGTCAAGTGCTCTAACTTTCACTGAATAAATCAACCTACAACTTGATACTGTTTCATCATAGGAAAAATTACTTCTCAACTGTATTTTGGCAGTACTATTGACATTAATCCATCATTTTGTCTTCAATTAACTTATCTTTCTAGACCTGTCTGAAGTCACTATCAAGGTCAATATGCTTTTACTTTCACACTTAAGCAGTTGATCTTGGCTGTCCATGTTGCAAACTGTCTTACAATGCATAGGAGGGAATATTTTGTATTTATAAGCATGAGAGTCTAATCTTAACCAACCCTGCAAGTCCATACCTCATTTTTAAGTTCCATGATCTTTTCCATCAATGTAGAAATATATGCGTGCATGTATATGGACATATGCTAGCACAGGTAATGTGTACAACATTATCAACATAAAATTATTTTTAAATTCTTGTTTTCAAAACGTGCTATTTAAGGATACGGATAACATATGGCACACTGCTATTTAGACACTGTTTGTACACAAAGGGGTAATGTTTGGAATTAGATCACTGATTGCAAATAGAGCTCATGTATTACAGCCTTACATAACACAACACAACAAATCACATCCACGCTGACACATGCTTAAGGACATTCTTAGGATGTTCTATGATTCTGTGCAGTTAACACCACATCAAAAATACTGTTCACTGAGACTATTATATAAAACATATGAACAGTTGGATAGCTGAAACATGGCTGCAGAAATAACATAAACAAAGCAAGCGTTAGGGTGAGAACTTGCTTGCAAAAAGAAACTAATTCTCATTTCGAGAGAGGAGGCAGTCCTGGAAGTTGACTGTTTTCTTTATACCAGATAAAGGGTGCTACAACAGAACATGGGAACAATAAGGCAGAAGGCAAAGATAAGAGAAACTCAGCTTTAGTTTTTAAGCCTTTTCTGGTTGCACAGGTTTCAATTGCACATAACAGCAATGGAATGAATGATACAGATTCTTCCATCTCTTTTGGAAACACACAACTGAGCTGCAGGGGGAGTGCCAGGCACATGATATACTTCATTCCCATTACAGGGAACAGGCTGGCTGGTCTTGCAAAACTATATTCACTGTTAAAAGATGAACAGGTACAGAATATGAAGTAGTCTTTTCTTCATTCAAGGTAAAAAAAAAAAGGAATTCTTTTCCTTTACTTTTTGGAAAAGATTATTAAATTGTCACTTACTTTTTACACCTGTAATATAAAAACCTGTTATTAGAATATTGTTTTTTTGTCAATGGACCAAAACCTGACAGGAACAAGCATTCAAAAACCCGATTACTATAATAAAATCAACTTTGTCTCCAAGAAGGCTATCTGGCTATTAGCAGCTCATGCGCTACCTCTTCTAAAATAACTATTGCAGTAACAGGTGCGAACAAGACTTTTTGGAGAAAATTTGCCATCTCATTACCCATAGCAACGAGTTTTTGTAAAAATGCAGACAATTGCCCAAAAAAAAGTGTTTCAAACATTCACAGTATCATTTCAATGCTCAAATTCATAGCTCTTTTTCTGATAAAAATTTTTATTTTTTAAAATAACCTAAGTTTCTCTAGATGATTTGGTCCTTGACAGTGGCAGAGGAAGCAAAGCATCAAGGGAGTCCTCATTAATAAAGAAAAATCTTGAACCTCTTAGCTTTTTGCATTACAGAAATAGAAAGGGAGAAAAAAAAAAGGAGGGGAAAGGAATTCAGATACCAGCACCAATTTAAAATCTTTTCCCCTTAATTGCAGTGCAGTCAGCCACATCATGCCAGTCCCTGTAAGCTGGAAGCAAGGAAGGTGAAAAAGCCCCTGGAATCAATTAGGGTTTGGTTTGGCTTCTCATTCCTAACTCATTGCTGAACCCAAGCTTTTGAGGACCCACAGTCAGTTAATTACACGAGACTGCATCACCTCAGTTTGTTGTCTTGGAATGACAGAATTCAGTAAACAATATCAATTATATCTATCTTGAAGCTAATGGACACCTACCTTCTTCAAGGTATGCTTTGCCACAAGATGGATATAAAGAGAAACCTAACAGATTGTGAACTTACAGGTTATTAAAGACTGAAGGAAATTTTCTGCAAGTGCCGTAGTTATTGGCCTTCAAGCCAAATCAGGTCATTATGTTCTAATGATAATTAACTCCAGGACTAACAATTTTGTGTCACAACAGCAGGTACTACAGGTGAACTGAAGTCTGCATGGTCTACAGCCAGCCTCACTAGATGGTTTCACTGTCAGTGAAATACAGTTTCATTTGCTGGGAAGGCACTGCAGTACTGTCACCTTCAGGTGCAAATGCACATGCCCACTGAATACTATTAAGGTCTTCTTTATATACGACATTGTCTCTCAACTTCAAATATGACTAAAGCGTACTTTTCACAAAAACAAAGCATTACCAAATACAAATGTAAAAAATGAAACCTGTTTTTTTTTCTTACAAGGATCTACCATATAATCACATAAATAATGATTGTATTGGAGGAAGAAGGAAAAAAGGATGGGGGAAAAAAGGCTTTTTTTTTTTAATTAAATCATGGTTTTAATTTTCCCTATTCGTAATTTTAAAAATACTTTTGAAGCAAAAAATTAAAATAACCCATTAGGGCTTTGATGAATGTTTAAACAATCTCCAGTATTTCAAAATGTAAATAAGTCTAAAGAAAGTCCTTGTCAGAACTGATCAGCAGTTCTCAATGAATTTATTCTGGACACTAACAGTATGTCATTACAAGAATTATCCTCATGTTTCCTGGTGACAGAAATGTTAAATAAATAAATGGCTAAATCTGTTTTGACACAAACTAATGACTTGATAAACATGGATAAAACTTCTCTGTTTCATAATACATTGCATTCCATCCTCATTCAACAACAACTAACAATCTTGAAATATTTCCTTTTAAGACGTCCAATCTCTGGCACTAAAGTTAACTTCAAATAGTATACTATAAAAGTCATGAAATGCTTACAAGGCAAGATATTTCCGTTTTCAAAAGGAATGCAATTTTTATTAAAATTCTGGGGGGAGGAACAGTTTACCAAAAAATAGCCTGGTTTTACAAGCAGTGCTGGCAAAGAGTTCAGTACAATAAATACTACAGCCAGCCACAGTCAATATGGTTCAAGTGAGGCTACAGGGAACTAAGAAAAGCACAGAAGAATGCCTAATCCCTACTAATAATGGTGCGAGATGTATGTAGCTCCATTAAAATGAATGGTATTATAACAGCATGAAACAACAGAACAGTTTCAGTTTGAACTAACTGAAGGCACAGCATGACTGGGACAACTGCAGGTGAACATAACACACTTTTCCTACAGATACATAGATATACAAGACCCAACAACTTACCTGCCTCTTGTCATCCGGTGCTTTAAGGAAAAGTGCATTTATTACCGCTATGGTATATGTCTGGATTTCTTGGTCTGTCCTGTTTGGAACAAAATGATAAACACAACAAAACAATGTGAATACACGAGCTGTAAAAACTGATCTTCCAGTTGTGTTGCAGCAGGTAGAAGTGGAGGGACTGACTGCACTTAGTGTCAACCATGTAAAGTTAGGTAATCAGTCAAAGCTGGTCATGACCAGGTCATCTCTAATAATAAAAGACACAAGATATTCCAGAAGGAGACTCAGCATTCAAGAAAGGTGGAATGACTCTCACCTTTGAAGTGCCATTCACCCTCCATTGGCCATATCATGAGACCAGACAATCAGTTTCTACCAGATGCCCAAGAGATAGACGTAGGAATAGGAACCTTCCCTACAGCATTCTGGAAATGGACCTGCTGGTACTGAAAGCTTTTCAGGAGAGTGGAAAACATCCCAGGTGCAAGGCAAGTATAATTATGGTCCACAGTACACTACCCTATGCCTACAAGAGGCAATTTCCATTCATTTAACCACCACACATTATTGTTTTAGAAAAAGCCTCTTCCTTTTCAAATACACCTTCAGCAAAAGTTGATCAGTTTTTGTTTGACATGGTTTCCAGAGGCTGGCAAGTAAAATAACCCCATCTGTTTGCTAATTGTGTTAAGCATCTTGTTACTACAGGGTGCTCTTCTCTTCATTCTCACTTCCAACTACACAGTCCAAAAAAATCACTCATTTAGCCACTTACAGTGGATGCAGAAGCCATCCAGGAGGTTGCCAGTCTTTATATGACTCTTCCCAAATCCCATATTTATTGGGGGAAAACAAAAGTGGTGGCAGCTGAAGACACTCACCCCTGCAGGTGTGGGATTAGCTGCCCAATAGTGATCTCCTGTGCCACCTTCTGGTACAGGTCGTGGCTATTGAGCACCATTGACTCCAAGATTGCTAGCGACCGTTGCAGGATAGAGATGTCTGAGGCAAATTTGTTCACATAGCTTGCTATCTATAAATTCAAACATATAGAGAATTTACATCTTGTCATGAAAACATGAAAAAGGGAAGAAAGAAAACATTAGAATAAAAGTAGCCTTGCCCACATGTCAGGTATCAGTGAACACCTGAAAGCAATCGACCAGGCACTGCAGATACCTTTAAAGGACACAGATGCACACATTCTTCAGGTGGCATGAATCATCATAGATTTACATCAACATGCGCTTCAACATTACATTATGAATATGATAAATCAACACTACGGAACTAGAACAGTTACTTCCAGGAAAAGGACAAGGAAAATACTTCTCATTCTCTCCAGCAGAAATCTGTGTAGCCAGTTTTCTCTAAACAAATATATAGGCTCAAGGCAACTGTTTCAAAAGAGAAACAGACCGCTGGCAAATCACATTCTAGAAAAGTATGGTTTTTTCCCCTCTTTGCTGTTACCAACAACACTGAAAGCTCTTTTCCAAATTACAAATTAAAATTTTGTTGATGATAATTTATCAACACAATTGGTTCCATAATTTTGTCTAAAGTCCAGTCTTGTAACTGTTTATGCATTAATAACCTTCACTTTTACTGCAAGCTGCCACAAACAAATGGCATCTTAATCAAAACCAGCTCTGATCTCTGCTTTTTGCAGTGTGGCAATGATACGCTGCATATTCATCTGCAGAGTCAACACAGCAGCGCAGTAAGAGGTAGCAATGGGCTTTCTTCCACACGCTTGTTAGTCCTTGGGCTCTGCTTCCCAGGAACAATCTTGCCTTCTGCTGACGCAGGAAGCGAGAACTGCCTGTGTTTTCCTTGAATGCACTGATACCAGCACAGTCAAGATGAAAGGTACCCGAGAAACCACAGACAGAAGAAATGTCATGCAACCAAGGCTCTTTGTTCTTAACAGCCAAGTAACAGACTACAGTGGCTCTATCTCAAGCCTGACACATTCCTTTCAGAAAACTTCAAGTCCACATGCTTCTTTGGTAGTCATGCTACAAGCCACCAATGTGATTATAGAGTTTCAGATTCTGGATACTTGCTTTAGACTTTGGCATCATTTTCCTTTTGGAGAAAGAAAGGCATGCCTTGGAAAAGTGCCTAGCTGCCTGTAAAATTCACAGTTAAATACTGACATGTGGACATTGTTTTGCACTTGTGACACTTCAAGTAGTACTGAAAGAGCAAAACACCCTTTCTGTAACTTTGGTTGGAAATGGCAAGTAAAGAGGGACAGATTTTTCTTCTTCTAAACTACTGCAGCACTGCTGTTTGCTCTGCTACTTGGTTTGCATTACCACAATAAGAACACACTATACTGAATATAGGTGAATGCAGGAAACACATTGGACTTTACAGAAATAAAACAGCCAGCCCACGTATGCACAGAGAACAGGAGCTGATAAGCCCTTTTTCTACTCTGAACTTTCCAACACCTGCTGTCTGCAAGTCCTGAGTCAAGCAATATTTACACCAGTATATGATGCACATCGCAGTGTTTGGAATAACAAGCTGTACCTCAGAAACACAGTACTACTCTCCTTCTCTTCATGGTAACCTAGTTGGTTTTTGATGCACTGCAATCAGAGTTGCCAGAAGTCCAGAAGGCCCATAATATGGACAGGGTATGCATAGAGCAACTCTGCACTGCTCACACAATAAGCCAAATCTGCTCTGGATGCTTCACAGTCATCAGGCATCCATTGATCAACTGTGCATCAGGAATACAATATGTCCAGATTGTTTCCCAATTTGTCAGACATCTGTTATCATCCTCTTCAGAAGCCCTGACATGTATGAATTACTCTTTGTGCAGCAGCTCCTTCCCATGATATTTCTACTAGTGGTGTATATGCTTCACTGGGACATACTCGTATCAGGGGCCTGCAGAAATGTAACAACATAGATAATAAATATCACTCTAGGACAGGCTGCCTTAGACATATTAATTCTTCTGATCCTGGACCATATCTTTTAATCATAATCATAAACACAAACTCAAGGTATGAAGCTGACTTGTGTGTTTAAAAAGTTATGACTTCTCATGCTGAACATACAAGCAAAACATCTGCTAGGTAACCTCCATGTCAATCTATGTATGTTCAGAACCACCTTGCTGAAGCATGAAGTCTACCCAGAAGTAATAGGCTTGTCTGCCCTAATAAATCATGCCAGCTTCAGAGGGAGCAAAGTTAGATTAAACAAAAATTCTATTACCACACTTGAATTTCTCAATGTGAAAAAAAACACCCCACCTTTTTGAAAAGAAACAAAAAATCAACAGGTCAAATTTGTTTTCTTTGCTTATTGAGCACCACGTACAAGGAGGGTTTTCAACATCTAACAATATTCCTGCACTCATTTATCAAAAATTCTGATGATAAAAATAATGCAAACTCACAGAAACAAAACTTCTCCTCTAGAAATAAGCAACTTCGTTGCTTTGCACTTTCACATGAAAACTTATCACATGGGTATGTCTCGTCAAGGATAAGACCTCAGCAAAATATCTGTAATCTTAATACCTGCATAGTCCTACTGGGACACATATAAACACATGCAAAATAAAAGCAGCCAAGTGCTTAACTTCCAATCAGTTTCAAGCGAAATTATGAATCAAAACGTCTTTATGTGTTTAGCCCCAGTGCTCTGCTGAAAAAGGAGCTAAACATGTAAAATGAGGGCAGAAAAGAAACCTATAGCAAACAAAACATCACCTCTTCCTGTTTCAGCATCACTTAAAGGGCAGAAGAGAATTCAAAAGTTAAAAACCAAACATAAAATAAAAATAAAAACAATCCCCTAAACAATATAAATACCACCACCACCAAATACCACACAGGGAAAGAACACTGAAGGAAACACATCTGATTTTCTGAGCAGCCATATGTTCATTTGTTATTTGCCTGGATCATTTTCACACCAGAAAACTACAGAAAAATGTGACAGAGTTTTGTTCTCTGTTAAGTCCTAATGCGTAACAATTTTCAAGCATGCATCTCATTTTCAGGTAAGAAACTAGAGTTGTACTTGACTACAGAAAAACAACTGGGAGTTGTGAAACAGAGATGCTTTGCCTGCTGCCATTCCCTTTTCCTGTACAGTATATTTTAGAAGGTAAATAAACAATGCATCAAGGTTAAACTCTGCATCACACAGTTATGAAACAACAATTATATAAATAGTTCCAAGAGATATTTTTAAGGATTTCAACCAATACTACAAACTTTACTTGCCCTCCTGCGGGAAGTAAAGATGGGAGTACCAAACTTGTATAGCGTATTTTGATATCCAATTACCATAACATTTTCTATGACCTGGGCATCCAAATCTTTTAGGCAACTTTGAAAGCTGGAAATAAACTTCATTGTCACCAGAAAGAAAAAGGTCTTGAGAGAACCTTGCATAGCAAAAGGAAGTTTTTTTCAAATGATGCTGTTTTCCCTTAAAGCAAGGAACAAAGCTTTCCTTGAAAGTGTCAGTTCTTATTTGCAGTAGTGGAACAGCAATCTTTGGGTACCCAAAGGACAGGAGGGAGAGTGCATCCAACACCAAGGAGTTACTCATTAGAAGCAGTTAGAGGTTCCCCTTGAGGTCTCCTCCAGTTTCTGCATTTTAAGTTAAGAAAAAAGTTCAGATTAATTCCTCCCCATTCCAGTTTGGCTTACATTTCACATGAAAGAGCTTCAAAGGGCAGAAGCACTTGATTGCAAAGTTCTCTCTCAGCTAGCAGAAACTTATCAGCTCCCTATCTATCCTGTCAACCACTTCAGCAATCCAATCAGCAACCTCAGGTGGACTGTCAAAAGCCAAGGTCACAAAAGCAAGTGAGAGTAAAGCCGTAGATTGCTGCCAGAGAGACATGGTCCAAAACTGCTCCTTAAGGGTCACCTCTTTTTCACAGAGCCCCCCTGTGAACTCTGCTTTTCTAGCTCCCAACTATGTGGAAGGTCAGGACCTCTTTCATCTATTTTTGTCATTCTTTGTCCTTCTATCTCTCTTCTAAGTGTCCTGTTCTTCCTCTTCAGTCCTTTTTCTTGCCCACCGGTTTCACTTTTGATTTTTAATTGCCAGTTTTGGTTTTCATAGATACTTTGTGAGAATTACTTTTTTCCTCTCTTTTGTTTTTTGTTTGTTTGCTTTTTAAATTGGGTAACTGTCCAGGGAAACCTATGGAAGTGACAGACAGACAGAAGAGATGAGCCATCAACAGGGGTGCACACAACACTTCCTTCTGTGGTTACTATGCAACCCACAGGCCAAAAAAGTTGATAAGGTTAGGCAAAGACAACTATTTTGAACCACTAACGTAGTGGACTGATTTAAAGCAATTTTAGCAAGTTTCTTCAAGGCTCCCATAGAAAATAAGATATTTCAGCCTTGAACTTGTACCTCACGAAGTCAGTGATAACAGTCGTAGTATTTTCTTCGCCATGGAAAGAATAATCATCATCATAGTCTAGCCAGACTGCAAGACTGGCAAAAAAGAGTCCCAAACCCAGACCAATCATACTAATTTAGAAATAGCATCCATCATTTTTCGACCAAAAACTGAGTTTAATATCTAATGCTCTTTTCATAATTCATAATTTTGGCAACAAACGTAACTTCATACTTTCCTTTAGTAATAGCAATTTTCTAACCAAACTTAAATTATAAGTCTTTGCTCTGACACACTCTCTTAAAATGAAAAGATCTTTGTCCACAGGTTATATTCATTCTATTACTGCTTCTGATACCATTTTAGGGAAGTAATTCCAATATATTTTGAACCTGTACAAACACACTTTAACTTAAGATAAGTTCCGAATTCAATCTAGTTTGAAAATACTTTGTAAAGAAGTGGTGGTGGGGTTTCACAATACATGAAAAGAGTTAAATCAGTAATAAAAACTTTTTTCTGAAGTCTGTTAAATGTCAGTACTTAAGAGAAGATTCCAGTGTTTCTGTTGCTTTTGTGCATCTCCTACATGTAAGAAAAAAAATGTTGCAAATCATGGAAAGATACGCTTCAAAATCACAGATCTCAGGCTGCAAGATTCGGGGGGGTCAGAGTTCAACTTGACAAACTCAGTAGGTATCAGCTTTATTTCATTTTGTAAACTAGCTCTCTTCCTCCTATACCACCCAAGGAAACATTTCAGTACTGTTTCTTCTGAGAAATATGGTATTACTCATTTTAATTTACAGTAAACCAAAATACAAATTTTTGCATGGTATCTGCACAGGAAGGTTAAACTGGAATTGAGCAAGAAATTTCTTGTGTAATAAGCCTAATACTCTATTATCCAATTTCATTACTACTCATTTCTGTAGAAGTTTGGCCAGATCCTGCAACTACAAATATTTATAGTTTGAAATAGCACTTTAATCCCATTTTCATGTACCTTTTTGATCTAAATAAAGCACCTGGGGGAAAAAAAAACAACCAATGACTCACCTTAAAAAGTTAAACTGATACAGAACAGATAGCATTGATTACAAAATTACCTTTTTAATGAATGCCACAGAGAATGTATCCCACGATACAATCCCATGATCCATCAGCTCAACAAATGCAGTCAGTGTAAAGGACAACATATCTCCAAAGCTGCAAGAGACAGGAGTCATGACAACATTTACCAGTGATGAAGCAGGGCAACGATCGAGGGAATAAAGCAGCAGGAAGCTTTCAGAAAGGCAAGAAAATGAAGCCAATTATGGTCTAAGAGGCAGCAGAAGAGCAAGTGAGGCCATGCAACAGATAGTGTCAAAAACAAGCTAGCATCAAGACACCAAGAACAGTCATCTGGAAGAAAGCAATTTTCTAAGAGAATAACTAATATCCAGGAGAACACTACATGCAACGCTCAAGGAAATCACAGCCCAATTGAAACTTCTCTTGTAAATTCAGAGTTTCAGATCTAACAGAAGAAAAGAAGCGACCTCTTTCTTAGCAACTTATGGAAACGCTCCTAATTGAACGTCATAAAGAACTGCCATGTTTTGGTACCTCTGTATTAGGAGATTAGAAGAAAGTTAGAGAAGGAACAAACAATACACTAACTAACAAGGAAGCAAATCTATTTTGCAAATGCTCTAGAAGAGATTTTATATTGAGTCACACTTTTCCAGTAGTTAATGCCTCTGTTTCTTTCTTTGAACCTGAAGATGCATTTCCTTTTGTTTATCTATGGGCAATCATGTCAAGTGAATTGTAAAGTTCCCTTAGTTTATCCAAGCATGCAACCCCAATTGTTTAGGGCTTGCAGGCCACTACACCGCATTTTACACCTGCAAATTTGAGATTCAATGCACCTTTGTATGAACTCAACTAAATTCAAAATAGGTTTAAACTTAAATAATATGCTCCAACCTGACTAGCTGCAATTTTCCATGCTAAAAACCAGCTTTTAAAGATTAGCTTAATTGCTATATATAGTCAGAGCACCAAACAGTCAGCAGCCAGGATGATTTCAATGAAACTGTTCAATGAGGAAACGACTCAATACAAGCAGCAGCGCACAGAGCCTGAAAAAAAAGCAGTGCATTACCTTTAAGGGCATGCCAAACCTCTGCAAGGTACTTTGCCACTACCCCACTAACAAGCATAAGCATCCAATCCAATCTAAACAGCATGAGTAGTCCCACTGATTTTAATACAACAACTTACCAAATAAAAAGATAGAATTAAAAAAACCCCTTGTATCGGACTATCATGCACAGTATGTTGAAAATACATGAGTCTATATCCATAGTTAAGCAATGTAATTGGTAACCCTTATTATGTGATTTGCCTCCCTATTATCCTGCACCAACCCAATACAAATAAGTGAACATTTGCTTCAGATGGAAGATGCACCACAGTTAAGAAGAGTAAGACAGAGAATTGGTTTCAGTGCAGGAACTTCAATAGTCAGTTTACTGGATTTGATACAATCTGCCACTTAGGGATTTCTTCAGCCTGTAGTGGTCCCTTCCTTTAAGGTAGGAGCTCTCATTCACCAAACTCCACAGATGCCCTCCACTAAAAAGAAATATGACATTCTTCATATTTTGCGAGTAAAAACAAACAAAAAAAGCATGCCTTTCTTTTCCACAGTACGGAAGGGTGTTCAGAGTGGCTTTGATTATTTATTGCAAAATGAAAAAGTTACACCAAAAAGCCAACAAGAAAAATACAGTGTCTTTAAAAAATCCACTGTAATTCTGCAAGGAAAATTTTGTTCATCAAATACATGATCTGGATATTTTTGTTTTGGAGGGCTGGGGGCTGGTTTTGTTGGCTTCTTTTTAATATTGCAAATATTTTAAAAATTAAATTGGATTTTAAATGCCATCATTAGTATTCTAAGTAATCAAAGATTTCATAACAAGAAGACAATAAGACTCTGCATGAAATTTAATCAGCTCTGCTCCTGTTATTTTCCCCAATCCATTCCTTTTGCATAAAATGGTTATTTATGAATCGACAAATAAAACAGCACCTCTAGGAAAAGGCTTCCTTCTAAACACAAATTCTCATGCATTTTCATGACAGAATACTTCCACAAATGTACAGAATTCTGGTATTTTAAAGAAGTTAGACTAAATTAGATCCAAATAAAAAAATACAAAAAGATGGACCATTGAAAAGCAGATAAGAATATCTCTCCCAGCATTAACCTAAGTAGATAATTTTTCTCCCCAAAATTTTCTCACGTATTTTGTAAAATTTTAGTCAATTAGCTTGTATGTAGTACATAATTACTATTCTATAAACTAATTGTACATGAAAGCTAATCCTCATTAGCAATGGGTATAGTTTAGAAGGATTACTTAAACTATATTAAATCCGTATATGGATATTCACCTTCAAAACAGCAGTGACTGGAATTCAGGTTAGTTTAATTCCTTTACATTCAACAGTCTCAATTATTTTTCTCACCAAAACTACCAATTAGTACTGCCAGTTAATTCAGCCTCCTCCATTGAGGGGAAGCTGGGTTAATGGAGCTGAAAATACTTAATGTATAAATCTGGTTTTAGTAGATGTGACAATGACACATACAACTGTTTGGGACCCAGAAGGCAAAAGTACTTTTCAATTTAAAAAGATGAGATACCCACCAGGTGCCACTCCCGGGACACTGCTTCAATAACTAAGGAGAATGAAGAGATGCAACACTGGGACTAATCAAGCAGCAAGAAACACTCCAACTCCATAGACTATGCAGCACCACACATAAATAGCATGTATTTTTTAAATATATAGTTATAAGTATGCATCTGCACACACATGTAAACACTAAGTGGCATTGCAAAAGTCAAAAGCCAGGCTTAAAGGATAAGCATTAGGAATAGCACAGTTAGAGATGAAAGCAATCTCCAGGGTAACTAGAGCAAGATAAGGATTAAAGTATCTGGAGGGGGAAGGGAGTGGTATTAATTCATTGTTAGGTGTCTAAAAACAAGCAGAGAGGTAGAAATAAGAGAGGTAGAAATAAGTTATTAATTTCAAGACATTCGCAATCTCATTCATACTATTAAAAGCAGCAGACAGAAGAGATGCTAGAAATTTCAAGGGAATCAAAGCTTGTTCATAAAAGTAGTAATCTTAGAAAATATGTGGTAGGAGCTGTTTAACTTGAAACCTCAGTGAGTAAGCATTTTAGTTCCACAAAAAGTCAAAAAAAATCATGGGGCCTCCTTCTTCATAAAATCTTTTTACACTAATCCACAGCACAAGGTATGACAGTTCTGTAACTATCCAATGCTTGCTGCTCTGGCAAAATAACTTAATAATTTGATGGTAATTCCTAATGAAGGCATTTTTTTTTAATGTGTGTCATAGCAAGGGAAGAAAAATTATCAGAAAGATGCACTGTCTAATTGCAACTTCATATCTCACCTATGCTCTCAGGGCAAGCTACTCGTACAATCCCTCCGAAATGCAGTCCTGGCCTCTGGCTCTGAGGTTGGGACACTTTGCACTGAGACAGCTTTTCCCCATCCTCTGATGGCTGACTGCCCTCTTCTAACCAATGTTGAGACAATGGTCATGAAGCACCTCCTCACCCACAGCAGCTCTCGGCAAAAGCCTCAGAAGCAGCAGAAAGTTGCAGACCATAACACCATTGGCTGTCCCAGCGTGAAACATTCCAATGTGGACAGATGACCATGCTCTGATGCACAGCCTGTGCTCAATACTTCAGACAAACCTGGCTCAAGTGTAAGTCAACAGTTGCATTTCACATCTCTAGGTTTTAGGGAGGTATCAGGTTAAAGCTTGTTTATTCATGTTCCTAAGAATCTTCTGCGTTCCTATCTTAAGAAACTGAAGAAAAAAAATTCATCTATTTTTATATTAACTTTTCTTCCCTAAAACTAAAAATGACAGGAATGTGCACATGACCTTGACCACCATGTCTCTCACCTGCCCTTCTAGTATCACTTCTATATGGTAAATCATCTTTTTATCACTCATGCTAAGGAATCCTCAACTGTATATGTAGAACTATGTCTGATATTTTGAAAGATGCCTAAAGCAATCTGGATTTCTCATCAAAATAAATTAATGAGACTTGAGCACCCAAATTCCCTAGATGTTATTGGAAGAAAAAAAATAAACCTCAATCCATGTTTAACACGCATACCGAAATGAACACTGTATTGCTATTGAGGAGGGAAAAATGTTCAGCTGTTCAAATGATTCCTTAAATTGAGATAATTAGTGAGGCTCAGCTGTCATCAGGTAACAAACAAAACAGCAATATGAGATTTTATAAAGCTAAGTGGACCATCTCATGTTTTACTTAACAAAAGGTGCACAGGAGAACCCAGGAATTCACTGTTGCTTGTCTATCACAACCAGGATACAGCCATCAGCCATTAGGAGATCTTTACACGAACCATTTTTCATGAGCAAAACAGAACCAAAGCTGATGCCTAATTGTGCAGGGGGAAGGCAGCAAAGAACAGATTTAACTGGGCAGGAAGCAATAAGAGAATAGCAGCCCACTATCAAATGCAGGAGTTAGGGAGGTGGTTAATTTAAGTCCCTTATTCAGCACCTGTGCTCACAACCAAATACTGGGCAGCTGAAAGGCCTGACATCACTGAGGTCAACATCAAAGAGTAAGAACAGTTTTTTAAGTTAGAGTTGTCAAGGATAAATGGCCATGAATAAATTTCCACAGGAGCAGAATTATCTAATCATCAGAGGACAACAGCTCTGGCAAAGCCACAGGGGCAAGAACCTGACCAAGTCTAAAATGAAGACTGATGATGCAGCAGGATGCTTTGCACGCAGTGTGAACAAGTACATTTTTACGACTATGGCTCCTCTTCATTGCTTTCACACTGCCTTGTTTCTTCAGGTAACCTTTCCAAGGGTGAAGCTAAGCCACCATCAAATCAAACTAGGGGTAATTCACAGCTACTTGGTACTTATTCTGTACAGCTGAAAATGACTGAATGGTCAGCAGGGTAGCTGCCCCTATTTTTCTAGATGATTACAGAAAAAGCACTTAACTGCTACACTGCAATTGACACAGGGTTTTTTTTTTTTGTTTTTTGCATAGTCCCAAAGCACTAAAATATTTCTTTGTGGTACAGTTTGACTGCTTTCATTACAAGGGATCAGCCCTACTGGTTTTATCACTTGCATTCCAACAAAAACTAAATACTTTTGTACCCCTGTTATCAGGGCTTCTCTAAGCTTGAAAATTAACTCTGATTGCAGAAAACAAGCTCTGAATTTTAAACAGAACTGTAACTGTTCTTGAATAAATCCAGTTGTAGATACTTTTATTATGGAGTATGACTTAATTCACTTTGAGGTACATTTAGCATTTGTCTGCATGGAAAACTAGCCCAGAGGAACTATTACACACTGGTTCTTCATGGAGATGTAATTAGAATTACCCTTTTTCTTATTCTCCATCTTTTAAATTCCTTGGCTTCCTCATTTCATGGTAATTTCCTTAAATGGACCAGTTTCTCTTAAAAGACCAGGAATAACTATACACGCACACACAAAAAAAAAAAATCACTCTCCAATCAGCATTCTTTGACTACAACTCAGTACAGCAATTCACAGGTCAAGTGATAGAGCTGTTTCATAGAAATGTTTTTTTAAATCCAAATATTAGCCAACATGGGATAAATAAAATCCCAAACCAAAATGGGAACCTCTAAAACCGAAAAGACAGAGAAAACAAAACTCACATTTTAGAAGAACTTACTTCAGTGGAGAAAGCTATTAACAAGGACTCTCAGTGGAAATCAGGTTTTAATTAAGTCAGGCCAGCATGTGCAAGAGTCCAGAGATAAAATTAAATACCAGTATTTTATTAAATATGGCATCCTGTAAATCAAAAGTAGCTTTTTTTTTAACTAGCAATGGGTTTCTTCAAGTGTCTGTAGGAAAAAAGTCAACAGGTAGATGCTGCAAAGTTTTAAAGTTTAGTTTAGTTCATTATATCAGGCTGTTAGGGGTTTTTTAATAGGTTTTGTTTCATTGGACCTTTTTTCACTAATACATGAGTGAAAAAATAATCTGGATGTTCAAAAACTACACTCATAGAGCACTAATGTATACACTTTACCTGGAAAACGTACGAACAGGCCAGCTTCCATAACTATTGGTTTCACATCCTAAACAATAATAGCCAGTAACTTTTTTTAGCACAACTTCTGAACTCAAGAATTTGTTTCATTTTGATTGTATCATTTCATGTACTACTGATGGAAATCAAAATATTAAACTGTGTGCCCTAATGTAAATCGAAGCTTCAAGTACCAGGATTTAACTTCCAAAGTTAGAGTAAGCTTTAGCACACTGTCTTTACTACAGGACTCCTTGTTCCCATACCCAAATAAAACTAAATTGGGTAAAAAAAAATTCAGATCATCAGTATGATCAGGTCCTAAAACCAGGGTGTAATGCAACTCTAAGTCAGTATTTTATCCCTGTCTTGAAGACAATCACATAATTCAATGCAGAGAAGCTTACAGGATAAAAAATTTGGAAGCAAAGAGATGTTGAAGGAGAATAACTACTCTTCCACAAAGAACCATTTTCACATCAGCAAGGAAAAATCCACCATTTAAATGCACAGGAGGTACCTTGTGTCAGCATGGGTGATGCTGCCAAGAATACTGAAAACCTCATGTCATTTTGATAATTTTCCTCAGAATCTAAACTTCTCTATTATGAAACAAGCTACTTTGTATTAGGTTGAGAAAGTGAACGTAAAGGAAGGATTTAAGTTTCCTGCCAAATTTAATCTCACTAATGTATTTATTTAATAATTTAACAATTTAATGATAAATGTTTCAGAACTTGTTTTACAACAGATTTGTGAAAGTATGATTTAGCATAAATTCAGACAGAGAACTGCATTTCCTGCATGATAAACCACATCAAGCTCTCATAGTAACAGACGCATGGTTAATTGATTAATTATCCTTTTGCTTCCCTGGGTTTTAACTATACTTGACATACCCAACTTGCAAGTCAATGAAGATATTAGAACATCTCTCGAGGTCCCAATTTATCAAACCCTTGAAGCCTGTGCTTAATTTGAAGCACACAGAACAGTCCCATTCATAATCATCAGGGCAATAGTCATGCTTCAGAACTTTCTGATATGCGGCCCTTTACTATATTACAGTTTTCCTTTATGCAGTTATCTGCAACAATTAGCATTAACTGGGGCCAGCAAATAATAAGAATTCAGACTGGCACAATGACTCCTACTTCCATCTCAGTACCATTAACAATTAAAATTGCCTCCTATCAATCATGTAAGCCAAGTAAATTTAAGAGGGGAACTGGGGAAGGCAGGGAAATGATCTGTTTGCTCAAATTAAAACCCAAAAGTCTTACTTAGGAAATAGTAGAAGACTCTGCAGAAGCTACAGAAAGGAAGCACCCATTCCACAAGCAAAGCAAAAAAAGCTTCATCAGAAAACTTTAACAGGCATCAAAGAGCAGAAAACAGAGAACGTTAAGACTGGCTTAATGAATAGGCACAGTTGTATTTACATATAAAGATTAGTGCAAGAGCTTGAACTCAGTCATGCAAAAGAAGAGGAAGTGTGCAAGGTGATGATCTAATCAGGTTCTTACCAGGGCTTCATTATCTTCTGCAATTTCTGATATCGTCTGCAAAATTAAAACTTGCACGTGAGGAGACACACTTTAAAACATCTGTACTCTATTTACCAATGCATACACACCCACACATTTGATTCATAAAATTCAAAGGCACAAAATAAGAGTAAATTACTAACAATTCACTGTTCAGTAACTAGTAAAGAACATTCAAAATTAATTTCAAATATTTGTTCAGAATACTTCTGTTAGGAAAAAAGCAAAGACAGTTTATGGGGTGATATATCAAATTTCTCTAAAACCTGCTTCTCTTGACCATTTAAGCAAACCTAGGTATCCAAAATTAGATAAGCATTTGTGTAAAAGAAGTCTTTGGTACAAAAAAATAAAGGTTTACACATTAAGCATTTCCTATCTTTTTGCTATGACATGTAGTCTGTTGCCTGAAAAACTTTTATTTACTTCTAGTCTCCATCGCTACTACTGATTTCAGAGTTGTCAGCATAGTTGAAAGTTGTTGTATCACCAGTTTTCTGCTGACTTCAAAGGGAAGTAAAAAATTTACCCTGGGTTTTAACCAGAGTTGCATTTAGTCAACAACTCAAAACCATCTTGCATCAGCTCAGTGATAAGTAAATACAGTGCGGCAGTCTTATTCCAACAGAATATTTAAGCTCACCCATAACTCTTTTGCTTTTAAAATTCATATACACATAGACATGCCTAGACCCAAGGGACCAACTCAACTCACTTGAGAAAATGACCTGCTTAAGAATGTCACTTACTGATTCAGTTTCTAGAGGCCAAACTCACACCCAGCCTTCTTTCCCAATAGCTTCTGAAACACTTTTTTTCCTAACTGTAGCAAAAGGTTTAATGTACCCCAAGAGTTTTTTTATTCAGGCATTTACTATTCTCCCTCCCCAAGATATACACTGTTGTGTCTCATCAGTGAACCAGAAGCTATGGTTTCGTATTAATATACTCAAGAAACTGGAAGCCAAATGTTAAGGAGGAGGGGGGATCGGGGGTGTGTGGAGGGAACGTATAACTCCTGATTAGGATACTAAGCAAGCTGAAGAGACTATGAGTGGTGAAAATGGCAACCAAGATAAGTAATTTCTTTTTAAAACACTACTTAAAAAAAAATCCATTTGCTATTCAACCCCTTCCTGCATCTCCTAAATGTATTTCATATAGCTCCACACTTGGCAGCTACTGTTCAAAAGTAGAACAAAGAGGTCCCTCCTTCCTCCCTGTCCCCTTCTCCTCACTTCTTCCACTTTGCACTTCCTGCCATGCTGTTCAGCCTACAACAGCTGTAGGACTCCAGGCTCTCCAATCAGCAATTCAACTCCCTCCCAAAACCCAACTAGATTTTCTTTCTTTTCCTCCATTTGGTACAGAAGTAACTCCTCCCACCTTGCATTTTCCATTCTGTTCATGTGTAATAAATGTCATCCTTTCTATGGAGAACGCGTAAGTCTATGCATACTCTTTTCAAGAAGGACCAGTCTCCGGGAGAGCAGCCTTTGAGCCGGCTTGTGTAACCTCCTTTAGGGAGGAAAACACAGAGAGTACATCACAGGAACAGTGGTTTAAAATCCTTCATTGCTAGTTATGAGCTGCAGTACTGAAGTACTCAAGATAATGATAGTACTTTTTACCATGTATCTAAGCACAGATTGGGCTACAGAATAGCTCAAATTAGACAACTGAGAAGATTATGTTCTTGAATTTCATGGTTTTGGTTCTTTTATGCTACAACAGCTATCTGTGTAGCCTGTAGTAATGAGCAAATGAAAAGCATCCTGATGATCAGACAACCTTAAAAAGGGGAGAAAGTTACCCTCAACATTTTCCTCTCCTGCTTTTAGAAGTAGAAAAGTTCAAAGCATTTTCCACAGTAGGAGACCCCAGCTTCAACAAAAGTGTCATTCCTGTGCTTCAGCAAATGGAGTGCAGGTTCTGCTAAGCGCTAACAAGAACAACCATCACCACAAATAGGTTTTGTCATCTCCCACATGTGCCTGAAACGAAGCAAGCTTTATGCAGCACATGTAAACAAAACTTCACAGCATAATTCTGAGCACAGTTTTTAAAACAGATATTTTTCATCCAGGTGCTGGCTTTGACTAAAGAGCAAGTAAACTTGAAATTGGTGCTGTGTCTGTCTGACAACAAGACACAAGTGCAGTGTTTGCAAACTGGTAGCGCTTCAAAGGGCAGACCCAGTTTTGCCATAGAATTTTCACGACAGGCTATAATCAGGCACATTTTCTCCATGACTGAGCCCAGGGATTAAAGAACAAACATCTGAATCCTAGAACAAAACATTCAGACAGCAATTCTGAGTATTTACAGGACTCTTTGGAATCTTGAGTCAATTGGTAATGAGTTAACTTGAAGCCAGAAGACATGCAATGTAAATGAGAACGTGAATTTGAAATAATACAGAGAAATCATTGAATCACTTTTCTGAACAAGTAATAAAAAGACAAAAAATCTGGACTTGAGAGGAAAGGTCACCATTGTATTAGACCAATTAATTTCTCTTAATCTCTGTTGCTTTGGAAATTGTGATGAGAGCAGCAATCCATCTAGGACATCAAAGGTTGCAGTAACGTGGTGCAAGATGATTATAGACAGACTTTTACCACAGAACAGGTGGAGGCTGTTCTCTAAAGGAGTGCACGCTATTTTCATCCTATCATCAACACAAAAACCCAACACAGAAGGACCTGGCACAAGCAGGACGTCCTCTCATGTTCACCCACAGATAACGCTCAAGTTACCACTAAAGAAGTAGCCAAGCTAATCTTTCCAGCAAGTCAGCCTTGAAAGGAACAAGTACAGTCTGTCACCTTCACCAGCTTCCTCTTTCTACATATACAAAACTTGCTTCTTCCAGAGGGCTGACTGTAGTAGCAACCAGACAGATGTGTAAAACGCTTCCTACGCAAGTTACCACAGATATGGTAAAAAATGCTCAAAGTCTTACTAATCTGGACACTATAATTAGGCTGACACTTCTGTTTACCTTTTTAAAAAAATACTTCAAATGCATTCACATAGGTGGGAATAAAACCATGGCCAAAACACAAACGTTATAAGGGTAAATTAACCAGTTCAGGTACTTTAGTGGCAAAAGACAAAAAAAAGAGACAGCAATTTTTAAACAGGGAGAAATCTCAACACAAATGCCAACATAATATAAAATAAACATTAACAATAAGTTACCTGTTTAGACATTTTGCTACTGTAATATGTTTCCCTGCTTGGCCTCAAAGGAACTTTGTGATATGTTTCCACCACAGCAGTTTCCTTTGGACTGCCACAATCCATAAAGACTCAATACTTGTTCAAATACTGAAGGTTATGTCACGAGCATAGCAGAGACCAGCTTAGCAAGCACCCAACTAGACCAACTCCTAGCTGATGATGTGCAAAAACTGCTGTACCAAGCACAAAAGATACCCCAAATCTGAACCCTAGCTGGGGTAACACACAGTGCACAGTAAGGGCTTGTCTGCACTGGGGAGAACTACTAAAATGCTGTCCCTTTGGGGACGCCAGTGCAGACCCAATGGAGAATGGGTCTGCAATGTCAAGTCAGTCACACCACATAACTGCAACCCATGTTTCTGAGCCTTTACTGTTTAAAAACATGCAGAGTAGGATAAAAATAACAGTAAAGATAAAAGCTTTTCATGCAGCATGGCCTAGGAGAGGGCTATTATTACCAAAGGTGGAGGACGTTTGCAAAAACTTCCTCCTGTACAGAAAAACTGACAGGATGACGGATGTATGTGCCCATCACTACAAGATGGATATTGAGGTGCTGGAGCATGTCCAAAGAACAATAAAGCTCATGAAGGGTCCAGAGGTGCTGAGAGAACTGGAGTTGTTTAGTTTGGAGAAAAGAAGGCTCAGGCAAAACCTTATCATTCTCTACAAGTATCTGAAAGGAGGTTTTAGCAAGGTGGGTGTTGGTCTCTTCTCCCAGTCAGCAGGTGATAGGACAAGAGGATACTGCGTCAAGTTGCTCTTGAGGAAGTTTAGATTGGATATTAGGAATTTTTTTTTCGCCAAAAGGGTTATCAAACTGTGGAACAGGCTGCCCATGGAAGTGGTTGAGTCACTATCCCTACAAATATTTATAAGACGTGTAAATGTGGTGCTTAGTGACATAGTTTAGTAGTGGACCTGGCACTGCTAGGTTAACGACTAGATATGGCGATCTTAGATAACCTTTTCCCACCTAAATGATGCTATGATTCTTGAATGACTCGCTAAACACATCAAACCAGTATTTGGCTACTGCTTTTCAAGCAATCACAAGGACAGCCCATTCTGGATAACAAGCAGTGTTCAAGAAATAAACATATTTCTGGCCTTTGTCTGTACCAGGTGTAGCCATCATAAATTATTTGAATGAAATCTGCAAAACGACTAAGTCATGCAGCAGTACTCCATCCCTTTTGGCCACCACAACATCCCACAGCCACCCCAGTTCAAAAGACAAAAAACATCCTGGAAAGTTGCAGAAGTGGAGATTTTAAGTTCTTCTTATTTTGCTGTTTCCTCAAATACCGTACTTTTGTCTGCAGTTTAAAAAAAAAAGTTTCGTCAAACTTGGTACTCTAAAGAACATTTGGAAATAAAAATTACCCTTTTTATCACATTTTACAAAAATGGTTGCTAAACAAAACCCAGTAAAGCTGTCTCCTCTCCTCTTCCCAGTCAACAAGGTGTTGATAGCACCACTTAGCATGGGTCACTCAAATGCTAATATTCTTAAGCACAGGCAAAGAAAGAAAAACAGCCCTGGAGAAAAGGCATTTAGGATGGCGGAGTGGGGGTGCAAGAAGCAGCAGCTCTCCCCTTCTCCAAAGACGTGATCTTTGATGGTTCAGCTCTCAGATAAGACTTTTATCTAAAATGTTCATTCTGTGCTATGTGTATGACATTAATCAGAAGGATATACAAAAAATTGTGCTCGAATGTATGTTGAGAGGGAGGGTGGAATCCAAGCCTGAAGACTGATGGGAAAACAAACCCAAAAGACAGAGAAGCAAGAGAAAAATAAGACCACAGAAAAATGCACCCACAAAGAAAGCCGCTTTATGGGAGCTGCACTGAAAGATTGGGCAATAGCCCTTCCTCGTTCTCCTGCTGTTACAATCTCCACAGTGATGTAACAGGATAACCTGATTTTATACACTCTTTTGTATTTTTGCTGCATAGACAATATCCACCCTCTCCCGACATTATGGAAGCACTGAGACATGAAGATTGTGTAAAGCTCCTGTTGGACAAAAATTGATTTTGGCAGTAATGTCAGATTAAGTAATCTGTGCCTCCAGGTGAAGCTTCACAGGAATGGCTAAGCCTGTCAGCCCAGTGCTGTCAAAAATACAAATTATTTTCCTCCCTCCATCAGCTGGTTTATTTTCTGCCAGATTAGCAAACTGAATTGGCTCGCTGAGGAGTCAGAGGAGCATTGGAGCTGACCAAGAGAGGGAGCAGGCACCACACAGCCAATAGCCCAGAAAGGTGGAAAAGCATTACTTCATTTAGTGGCAAAGACCTACCATCTTAGCATTGTTTGTCTCTTCTGAAATTCATTTACCCAGTGAGTTGTGTTTACACAACTGTTTTCTGGGGTAACACTGGGAGCTCAATCAGGGAACTGAACTAGGGTAAGGAATATTGTATTAGCAATAACCTTTATTGCCACTTTTAATAATCTGCATCAGTTTTACAGTCTAACAGTACTAGTATAACTCTTCAGATAAAGCAGGGCAGGAGCAAGAGGCTGTGAGCAAGGGCTGTTTAAGTGTTTTGACAGTAATACTGAAATAATCATCAGACTGCGATGGAAAAAAACGTTAGCAGGTATGTGAGTAACTGTCCCAAAACGGTGTTAAAGTCAGAATAATTCCAAACCAATCTGTCTTCAGTTCTCCACTGGGTAGGTATATAGTATTATCTCTGTAAGACAAGCCAAGAGCTAGAGTTTCACTGAACAATACAATTTGTCCTTAATGACAGAGACTTCCAGCTCTACAGCAGCCAACTCTGCAACTTTGTGTCCAATAGAAGACTCCTCTTAACCAAGAGTCAAGAAACACCCAAATACCTATTTGTTTAGGAGCTTATATGAACCTGAACTAGCTGTTATTTACTTTTTTCAATAGGAAGATGACAAAATTAAACAAGCCATCCCAATTTAAAGCAAGTTTTTCTCTCTAATTTACGCACTAAGCAATTACAACTCCCTTAAAATTAAAACTAGGCTATTTGCAACCACGTCCAAGCAGCATCCTGTGTCACAGCTGTACTACAGGAAAGCCGCTCAGCACAGCCACATCAATGAAGCAGATCTCTGGAGAACCACCTTCGCAACAGCAGCAGAAACAATTCTGGTTACTGTCAAGATATCTGGGTTTAGTATAGTCTCAGTTTTTTT
This sequence comes from Dromococcyx pavoninus, assembly GCA_033558185.1. NCBI lineage: Eukaryota > Metazoa > Chordata > Aves > Cuculiformes > Neomorphidae > Dromococcyx > Dromococcyx pavoninus. The sequence goes on along the minus strand of JAUMJL010000425.1, from coordinate 498,618 downwards.
GGCAAAAGCTACACGTTATTTCAGCCAAATGACAAGTGTCGGAGACTGTGATACTGCCAATAAAAAAAATGAAAATTCTGCATAGGCTTTCCTCCTTTTTCTCCCAGTCATAAGATTATTACTGGTAATGACATAAATAAATAAATTTAGATTCCTTTTATTAACTCTTTGGTCTTCCAATATTTATTGCTTGTGACTTACATTTTCCTCTTCTTACTTTATAAGGGATTATGAGGGTTTTTTTTCCTTTTAAGGAAGGCTGAGACACTCCCAATCATATGACTCTTCTGATACATCAAGAGAAAAACCCCACATTTTTACCAGTGTTCTGCTACATCAGAAAGACTATCTACACAGACATGATTTTCTGAAACATTAATTCTGAGCTAGATTATAAAATACAGCTCTGAATGAGTGAATTATATTATCTCAGACAGGATAGCAAGGAAACTTGATTATTTCTTCCAGTTTGATACCTGAACACAATTTTCATCAGTCTTTACAGTAACTAGGACCTTCTAGCACTGCTCTCTTTCTGCCTCATTTTGGGCGTTGCAGGAGGTGGCATGGGGACCAGAAGCAGTTCCCTTTTATACTATCTACACGTCCAACCAGATGGACTGCTTATTCAACTCCCCTTAACTAGGTATATACTGGGCTGTAGACAAAAAAAAAAAAATAGCATTAGAAGTACTACAGAAATCTCTTTTCCGAAAGGTCCCTGACAAGGAAAAAAGTAGTGTGCACGCACACATCCCACCTTTGGTGACAGAGATGCAGAGTCCAAAAAATATTTGGACATCGTGGATAATTATAAAGTGGACAAAAAAATTTGTTCTTCATGACCTAACCTGTCTTTTAGTCTCTGCTATAATTTATACTGAGCCATAAAAAATAAATATAAACCCATTTTTTTTGTCTTTCAGCTAATAAAAACCTCATAGCATGCTCTGGAAGCAAAACGGGGCCTGAAGAAAAAAAAACAAAGATGAGCCATCTCAATCAACATTATCAAGATATATGTGGAGAGGTTCTAAGACATGTTACATCTCTGCTGACATATTCATATTGACAAGATCTACTCTCAGCTGCACTATGGCCCCATGCACCCTACTATCTGCTTACCGCCAACCCCTATGGGTTTGTTCCAGCACACACAACGTCTAAAGTCCATTTGTTCTAGGCAGCAAGCACACAAGGAGATCTGGCCCACATTATAGTAACTACACATAGTATTAAAACAACTTTCGAAAACATATGCAAAATAAAAAAAAACCCTCTCTCAATTTGCTATTTTTCAAGCTATGTTAACAGCAAGAAGCTGGAAAGACTATTTTCTAATGTATTCTCATTTTCTTCAATTTTCAGGTATTTAACAACGTATGGAAAAATAAACAGAAAACACTTAGGTTTTGTCAGCTTTTTATAATACTACTTCTTTTCATCACCAGCAAAAGGCAGCAGAGGTAACCAGAAACCCAGGGATTTACATTCTCCTACTATGGCCACTGTACTTTTACGGTCGTTAGCTTCACCGAAATAATGAGTAACCAGCACAATAAATAAAGCCAACTATAAATAAAGCATAGGCCTCTTCCTGGGTGAAAGTTATATTAAAAGCTAGAGCCCTGCTTTTCATAGGCTGCCCACTAAAACTTAATTACACGCTCAAATTATAACTTAAGAGCTGCCCCTAACATGAATTCCATGGTTAAAGAAAACCTCAGAGCAACCTTATACTGAGCATGATGGTACTTTTAATGAGCACGGTCTGCCCCTTTGGGGGAAAACAGAGAATAAAGCTTGAATTAACAAAATTCATCGATTTATAGCACAGCTGCATCACACCGAGAACAGAGGCACCACTCAGCCTGGACTTACTGATGCAGGGCTGCCTTCAGCTGCATTAACCCACAGGCAGCTCAGAAAGCACAAAGCAGCCCATCCCATGGGGTAATTTTCATCCCCTCTGACCCTCTCAGAGTCTTAGTGTCAGTATTTGGGTTGCAATGCAAGAGCAAAATTCTTTCCCACGAGGATGGTGAGGCACTGGCACAGGTTGCCCAGGGAAGCTGTGGAAGCCCCCTCCCTGGAAGTGTTCAAGGCCAGGTTCGATGGGGTCTTAAGCAGCCTGGTCTGGTGGGAGGTGTCCCTGCCTCTGGCAAGGGCATTGGAACTGGATGACCTTTAAGGTCCCTTCCAACCCAAACCATTCTATGATTCTCTGATTCAAAGACAGTCACTCTCACGCTATTTCATAACATGCCTGCTCTCAGGTTGTGTCCAAATGATGCAGCTATGCCAACATAGTGGTCTGTTGACAGAAAAAAAAGGGTCTTTTCTGCATTCTTTCATGCCAACTTCCTCTCTTTCTTCTGCAAGTCTCAAACAGAGCAAAAAACTAAATCTGCAAAATAGACGTTGATACTTTTCACCAAGTTAACAAGCTGGATTGGCTTTGCGAAGCATCCAGACACCAGAACAAAATACAGGAAGGAAGAAGGACTGGGCTGTACAGTGGGTGTTAAAACACAAGGACCAGGAGAAAAGGGCAGGGAGCCAGGCCATCTCTTAGCAGTACCAAGCCATTAGGGTACTCTCAGCTGTATGGTTGAGTCATAGCCTCATTCAAGAAAGACTTGTTCAAGAACAGTAACTCAAAGGTGATTCAGAACTCCAGAGTGAAGATATATCTTAAAGGTATCTCTACAAAATATATTGCCTTCTAAAACCAGGTGATCAAAGAAGTTTTGCCCTTTCTTGAGCTTTCTGGCTGCTCTTTCCTCCTCCAATACTGCCTTTCTTTCTAATGTTGATATAACCGTTTGGGCAGGTCCACCTACAGATACTGAAATTATTAGAATTAAGAACACCATCGGGGAAAACAAAAAGGCAGGTATCAGGTCAGGGAAAAGAGGGAAAAGGGCTTTTTGGTTTGAAGAATTTGAAACAAGGAAGCAGTTGAGTCACCATCCCTGGAGGTATTTAAAATATGTGATACTTAAGGACATGGTTTAGTGGTGGGCTTGGCAGTGCTACGTACACGTTAGACTTGATTATCTTAAAGGCCTTTTCCAACCTTAACGATTCTGTGATCCAGTGATTTGGGTGACCTGGTTAGCAGCACAGCCCACATGATCATAGTGCTGAAGGTGCATAGTCCAGGGTGGGAGTTAATGTCAAGGAAGCCTTCAAGCTTGCTTTGCCTGCTCAGCGAGCATCTTGCAGGATCCGCTTATTAACAGTATTGCAGAAGATCCAAGTGAAAACAGGAATAAAAGGACAATTGACTGACTCCAGTTGTTTTTCTTTGACAGCCTAGGGCACTTAAATGGCTGGCTGTCCTTGTCCCACTCTCTCCTCCATACATTACCTTTCTTTGCCTCACACACACACCTTGTTCACTCACAGGCCATTTCAGGAAGCTGTTTTTTGTAGTCATAAAGTAAAAAAAAATCAGAACAGAACCAAAAAAATGCTTCTTCTGTGTAAGTAGTTTGTCTGTTAGTTTAGTCTGCTGAAATAGCAATGAGTGACAGACCCTGAAGTGAGAGGACAAGATCAATAACTTGAACATGAACAAGAAAGGAAAGTAGCAGCAGCAAGGCAGGCTTAGGCTGCTGAGTCTCTGTACATTAGGATTTGCTCCTTTCATTAAATCTCAAGTTCTGTTAAATATGCACTTAGCCAGCGATGCATACGTAACACAGATGTCCTTGCCTTACAAATCCCTTCACAAAACCACACTTGGAAAAACCTGACTTGCAGACCCTCTCAAAAACTGTGGAATGTCTAGGCTGCTGAACACAAAAAGGACTGCAGAAAGTACTGAGAGTTCATCAACATGTGAAGCTGCTGGAAACTCTTACAGTCTGAGTCTTTGTTCAATACCCAAACTAGACAGCATTTTTCCACACAGACAGAAATACTGATAAATACATTAGACAGGTAGATCAATCAATATATCTTTGGTGATATACCAGCTAAAAAGAAAATCCTGAAATCCTTCCAAATGCAAGCCACTTAAAAATAAAAAAGGCAATAGACTCTGCTCATATGTCCAGCCTGCAAGCCTGCTGTGTGGTTTGAAAACTTACACACTTAGCCAGGAATTACTGCTAGGGTGTAATTTGCTAAGGAGTTCTTTCAACAGTGGTGCTGGTTTATGTAGAGTCCCTCCCAGATAGTTATTTTTAATCTAGACCAGTCTGCTACTGCTTGGCCCATCCCACAGCTACAAAAGAGTAGCACAGACACATCTGAAGGGTGAGGAGGGCACATGTTTTAGCCCACAGCTAAAAGAAATGCTTGGAAAAATGTGAATGTTCCCTGTCTGTTTCAATAAAAAATGAAATGCTTTAGTGTATATATCTTTCACAGTGGAATTAGTTAAACCACTTAAATAAATTCATACAAAATAAACTACAGAGGCAGTGACTTTTAATTTGCTTATGTTCTGATCTTTATAGGCACTTGTGAATCTGCTCATTCAATATATTTTCCAATTAATACACTGTGTGCATATATTTACATCAACTTACATTTGTCTTTGATTTTAAATTTAATTTGGTCCATAAACAACAAATATTATATGAATATAAGACAAGTTGACAAATTCGATAATTAGAAGGGCGGGTTGTATTTTTTTTTTTTACGTGACATAATACAGACCACATCACCGCAAAAAAATAAAGAATATTATCCCAGAACACTGAAGACAAAACCATGAACTACTTGGTTTTCCGTAGAAAATCCCAAGTATATTTTGCCTGAGATCACCAGAGACAAGTTGTGTTCCATTTCAAAGCCTCCTAAAACTATTTACTTTCTTGAATTCAAGGGCACATGAGCATATTTGAGAGGGAATTTGGACTGATTTCATCAATTAACACCAGAATTCTGGTCCCAATGAACACCCCCAATGAATAAGAAAGATACTTTCAGAGTGTTTTCTTTCTCTCAGGATAGGGCGTGGGTATCTTCATGTATGGTAGAGGTTGGCACTTACTGCAAAGCACTAAAACTCTTACTTGAAAGCAAAAATGTACTTGAAATAGTAACAGTTAGAACATGATTTAATAATGCAACAGTCTAGTTGATAACTTTGTCGTACCCTCCACATTAAGCCAACAGACCCTGGTCCTGAATTTCATCAATGATAAAAATTGATTAGATGTTCCAGTAAAGAATAAACGTATTTTCAGAGGTCAGCTTTTAGTTTCATGTATAAAAGCCACTGTTATTTTAAAAACTCCAGCCAGAATTAAAATAATAAAAATGGAAGTTATGTAAGCACTGCATTTTGCTCCACGCTCTCAGTAACATTAAATTTAAAACAGTTTTCAGGTAACATCACTTAAATATCAGCATTTAAATATATTAATAATGATTTATCTAAATTTCAATGGGTAGAGAAGAAATTGGGATTACAGTCTCCCTAAAAGTTTATGGCACAGAGGGTATTTGTGACTTGCTACTTTGCTCACATCTAATCCTTACCAGCCCATTGCTAGAGAAATTAAAAAAATATTATCATTGATAGTGGATATACTGTCCTAGCAGCTCAGAACTCTTCAGATGTTTTATTTCAATATAAACTTAGAAGCTGTTTACAGAAATATTTCATGCACTCAGTCAGTGAGCATGAAAACATCCTATATGGGAGGAATATCAGAGTTTAGGCAGAATACTTACTCTGTGCCGCTTTCAACCATTTGTGTTAGAAGGGAAATGCCATCTAGGTTTATGAATTCTTGGGCAAACGTAACATCCCGTGAGTAGTTGGCCAAGTCTTTCAGTGCTTCTAACTTTGCATCCATACTAGAAGACTGGATTCTCTCATGGAGCTGCTGTGCATTTTGAGCCTGAGAGAAAACAGAACCAACAAAAAAAGCTTTTTTTACAATGGCAATAGTGATTAAAACATCAGCACAAGCAGGAACTCAGGCCATGTTTAATACTAACAATACTTAAGAATCGTTTGATCAGAAATGATTAAACAACTCACATACAAATTACTTTTGTGGAAGTATATTGCTCATGTATTACTTCATTATTACCTATAATTATTTGAATTATCGCAGTATCATTAGCTGAGCAATGGGCAGATGTCCCATTGTCTCAGGCAAAACGTAAGCATTAAAAAAGACAGCCTTTGGCTTGAGGAGCTTATGTGTCGTATCAATAAAAGTAGAAATGAAAATGAAACAAATTGCACCAGACAACCTCAGTATAATAATGGCAGACTTTTTTTTCCTGTCAACATTTACTCAGTTTACATACTTCACGTGACCTTAACAAAGACCATACACTGTCCTAACCAGATTATATCAGTAGAGACCAACTTCAGACCTTCCGCTCCTTCCTCCCCGTCCTCTTTTAGTTCACAATCAATTCAGAAACTCACAGATTCTCTTGCAAAGAACATAGGAACAATTACTTCCCACATGATACTATGATACTATCACTCATACATTCTTATGCAAGTTCATACATTAGGCGATTCTGCCCATTAATGCTTCAAATTCAGGATGAGGCAGTGAAAGTGAAAACCAACACTGGTGATAAAAAGCTGAAGGGATATTTAAATAACGCATATTAAATTGGCAATCTCTTGAGCCGTACACATACTTTAAAATACATCTCACGTTTTCAATTTGATGTTTTCACTTACCTGCACACAATACCCAAAAGCTTCAGTTAATAGCTAGCTAGCCATATATTTCTTAGAAAAATAACCCTCCTTGCTATATATATACATACTTGCAAAATTCAATTTCCTAAAATTCACTTCTTACCTGCACTGAATGAAAGGTGAATGAGAAGCTATGCGTCATTAGGAAACCAAATTAACAGTAAATTGTACTCAGAGCTACTTTCTCTGAGATTATGCTTATTCTTTCTCAGCAGGAGAAGAAAAATAGAAAAGGCTGTGCTGACAGACAATTCCTTTTCCATTCAAGTAATGAATATATTCTTCACAGAGATGACCATCTCTGCAAATCAAGATCCTGAGATAGCAGACATTTTTAGTGCAAGCGAACATTTAAACAGGGAACACAGGAAGAAACACCACCATGTTGTTACAGATACAGCTTCCTATCTATTATATATAACTTTGATTGCTTTACATGAATAAATTAAATGTCCCAGTATCGTCCAAGATCAGCAAGGTTTGCTCCTTCCCATTTGCACACATTAATGCAGTCTCCAATCAGCTTTTGGCCAGAACCTATGTAGTGAGGAGCATGTACAGGGAGGAAATATCTTCTAGTTGGAATGACTGTAGACACCTTCAGCTAAGACAACTTTGAAAAGAAACTGAGTATCTTTATGAACTTTTAGATACCTTAAAAATTGGGTGGTGCAACAACAGCATTTCTATTATCTATGAAAAGGCAGAATCCAGTCATTCAAAAGGTCTTTCTACTGCCCTAAGTTACCTACTCCACCAAGTGACTTGTACCTGGTGTAGCTGGACTTCAGTAAAGCCTTTGACACCGTTTTTCACAGTACCCTGCTGGAGAAACTGGCTGCCATTAGCGTGGACAGGCAAAGCCTCTGCTGGGTTAAAAACTAGTGGGATGGCCAGGCCCAAAGAGTGGTGGTAAATGGAGTTAAATCCAGTCGGAAACTGGTCAAGAGCAGTGTTCCCCAGGGTTCAGTGCTGGGTCCAATCTTGTTTAACATTTTTTTCAATGATCTCAATTAAGGCATTGAGTGCACCCTTAGCAAGTTTGCGGATGACACCAAGCTGGGTGCAAGTGTGGATCTTCTTGAAGGAAGGGAGGCTCTGCAGAGAGATCTGGACAGACTGGATCGATGCGATGGGTTGAGACCAACAGGATGAGGTTCAACAAGACCAAGTGCAGAGCCCTCCATTTAGGTCACAACAACCCCATGCAGTGTTACAGGCTTGGGGAAGAGTGGCTGGAGGACTGCCTGGAGGAGAAGGACCTGGGGGTGTTGGTTGACAGCCAACTGAACATGAGCCAACAGTGTACCCAGGTGGTCAAGAAGGCCAATGGCATCTTGGCCTGTATCAGAAACAGCGTGGTCAGCAGGACCAGGGAGGTGATTGTCCCCCTGTACTCGGCACTGGTGAGGCCACACCTCGAGTGCTGTGTGTAGTTCTGGGCCCCTCAGTATAGGAAGGACATTGAGGTGCTGGAGCACGTCCAGAGAAGGGCGACGAGGCTGGTGAAGGGGCTGGAAAACAAGTCCTACGAGGAATGGCTGAGGGAACTGGGGTTGTTTAGTTTGGAGGAGGCTGAGGGGAGACCTCATCGCTGTCTAAGGCTGCCTGAAAGGAGGTTGTGACGGGGTGGGTGCCGCCCTCTTCCCGCAAGTGACTGGTGACAGGACGAGAGGGAATATCCACAAGTTGTGCCAGGGCAGGTTTAGACTGGACATTAGGGAGAATTTCTTCTCTGGGAGAGTGGTCAGGGACTGGAACAGGTTGCCCCGGGAGGTGGTGGAGTCTCCATCCCTGGAGGTGTTTAAAAGACTGGCAGATGAGTTTCTTGGGGTATGGTTTAGTAGGGAGATAGGCATGGTTTCAACTCGATCTCAGAGGTCTCTTCCAACCTTATGATTCTATGATTCTATGGATTGTAATGGGGAAACAATGGCTTATACAGTCTCTCTGTAGCAGTAATGTCAGTCCAAATGGTACTAAAAGAATAATCTCTCAAACTGAACCAGTTGGTAGGCTAAATCATTTGCCCAAAGGCTATGGAAGAAAATAAAAATAGATCGCACTAACTTCCAGCTTCAAGAATAACCAAAAAACACTTCCTCCAACCCTTTCACTTCATCAGAGCAAGTGAAGGAAATTTTGCTAAAGCACTATTGTATAATCAACTACAAAAATTCAGAGCAATCATTTTTATTACCTGAGCCAAAAGTTCAACAGTCAGCTCCTACATCACCAAAAGACCTTCTTCACTGAGCTGTTTCTATTCTAGACTCTCCATTATAACCACACAGGAAGACTCAGAGATGCAAAGCATCCTGAAAACACTACTCTTTCTCAGAATGCATTTAACACCTGAAATCCTGCCCGCCTCAGAAAAGAAATACTTTGGAAAATCTTCAATACTGCCATGGCAGCTACAGTCTCTCCATTTTTAGAAAAGGTTGCTGAAATTCAACCTTAGGCTCATTAAAATCTGCAAATGCCTTCTATCTGCCATGATTCTGGGAAGTTACCATATCCACTACCTGCGTACTGAAGGATATAATTCTTCCAGCTTTCCATGGGGAGTAGGTCCTCTGAAAGCTATTGAACTCAGTGAAAATGAAACAAATAGGAAAGATGACCAAAATACCTGGTTCAATGTGACCAAGGAGCTCTCCCAAGCCGCTCAACCAGAAAGTTTGAGTGGGCAGAACTTGGGCAGCAGAGCTGTGCTCAAACAGACATGGACTGTAAATCGCCTGTGTAGCACAGTACCAAGAGAGAAAGAATACGTGAGTAGAACTACAACATCCTCCTCAAACCTCTTCACAATACAGCTAAACTTCTGTGTAAACAATACCTCATCTTCATACACATTAACAACAGATTATTAATGGTCAAGTTCACTCATCTTCTTGAGGAGAGGTTCTTACCCCCTGCGTAAGCATCCAGGGCTGGTGAACAGATGCTGCCATCCCAGATAGACTTATATTACACATGAATCAATACCAACCAAGGAAAGAGCTAACCCCACCTCTCACCAAAATTGAAAATACCAGTAGAGACGTGCATTAACAGCTCACCTACGCTGCAGAACAGCAGCATGAGCAACCTATCGACAGAGGCACGTAAATCCTGTTTTCTCTAAAGACATGGAGAGCTTTAAAATTCACCACACTAAAATCAAAATATATTCTTACATCAGAAACGGCTTGGTCGCATCTAGAGAGCACAACATTCCATAAATCAATGTCTCTGATTCAAAAATTGCTCAGCCCTATTTTAAAGACATAAAAGAGAGCTTACTAACATCATAGGCTGTATCCAACTATGTCAATGCAAATGCCCCATCAGCAAAGTTTCTACACAGCTGTTTTACTTACACTAAACAAGTTTTGCATGACACTTTATCCCTTGAACCTTGCTTCTGCTATCGGAAGAGAAAAGAACAGGTAATAGCAGAGCAGATCTTGACTAAAGGGGTAAACAAATATTCGTCTCTGTAAGAGTGCTGGTCTCATTTGAAACATGGCCAAAAGTAACGTTGGCTGTTGTCATCACAAGTGCCTGATGGGTGAAAAATATTGCTTCAGTGACTATCACACAATTTTCACAAGCCTCCTAGTTCTTGTTGCCATAGCACTCATACGTGCTTATGGAATGTACAGCTCACTTATGACTGCATTAAAAAAATGAAACCCAGATGAAATATGCTCCAAGTGCTTACCAGGGAGCTATTTCAATGATTTACAATCCATCAGTGGATGGACAGAGAGCACAGCTCATTAAAACAACAGTAGAGCCAGCTGCCATGACTCTGCTCTTATTGAAACATCATTCAGGTAAGAAAAAATAAATATATAAAATCAGCCCAACTGAGAAACTGTTAGGAGGGAATTAACAGAAACGCGGCTATTCAAGTAAAAAGACAACATTAACTGCTCTCCTGTTTAGAAATGAAGGAAGACGGGAAGCTTGTAAAACCTTTGCTGTTGAAGTCCCAGCATTTCAAAAGGCTGTCAAAGAGGCATAAGCTGTATGTCTAGGCTTAAATGACTCACTCCAAGGACAGCCAGAAAGGTAGCCCTTAGGGAGTCACAGTGCTTAAAAGGAGCCACTTGATAAGATTGTCAGCTTAAAAAGAAAACTAATGACCTAAATCCAAGATGTGACTTGCTTAGAGACTTAAATAGCCATTTAAAGGTTAGGAATCCCAAGATCATCCTAACAAGGGAGTCTACTGATCAAATTATCACTTCTTTGCCACTGAATACTTTGCACAAACTTTGAAAGCAACTTCTTACCCAGACATACACAGGGTTTCTGTACAGAATACAAAATACAGTGAGCCAGGGCAGGAAGGCGGATGCAGATTCCAAATGCAACCACTATCACACACTAATGTACTATGGCAGAAATTTGTACTATTGATTTAAATTGCTGTTTTGCCACTACATAATCAGTTTTCTTCTTTTATTTTATTTGCTTTTGGTAAAGGATAAAGTATTTTGGTCTTCCCTGTAGGTAAGTCAGTCACATTATTCAATTTCTGCTAAAAACAGAGCATACAGACCACCAGTAACTACCAAATACATTTTTGTATTAACCAAACAGGTGCATGTCTTTGGTTTAATTTAAATCACTCAGTGCTGAAGCACCGTAGTGGTTGAAACTGCTGTCTTTTCCTGTCTTGGTACTGCCACTTCACGTACAACTGCATAGATGTCAGAAAGCAATGGAGGAGTGGTTACATTACATAATCATCATTACATGCAAACCAGGTTCGACAGACCCAGCAATGCTGACTAGCATCTGATGCCAGGTAAGAAATGAGATTACAGTTTAATTAGTTAGGGCATTAATTATTAAGATTTTCACATTAATACTCAAGCATAGTTTGTACATCTAAAGTCCTGTGCAAACGTAATACAAAGAGCAGTACTATGCTATCACTACACACAATTAAGGAGGCAGAAACAAAGAAACAGGGATGGTCACATCTAGAGTCACATGTTAAATCAACAATAAAAGCACTGCAGATGCTTAGCCATAGGCAAATATGCCTGAAGTTTATGCAATCAGTAGCCACTCATGAATATTTGAGAAGCAAGTTTTCCTCTTGCTGCATTTGAAACAATCCTTTTGCCTACTATTCAAAATATGCCTTTTGAAACCTGAGATGAAACCTTTATGGAAAGACAACCACCACACCGGTTCCCAAATCTTCCTCTTGTACTATGAGCAAACAATAAGTCGCTTATTGACTTCCATGGTCAGTACTCCTGGTATAGGGTTCAATAGTAACTAATTCACCATTACACAATAAACATAATCACAGTCATAGGCTGGACCTGCAAATATTTGTGCATTTACTGAACTGCAAGTACATTAAGTCAGTTGAGTATATATTAAAGCAACTGTAGATCAAAGATTATAGAGCAGACCCCCAAACTTTTACTCAAAGATAGAGGGTTCAGATGCATAAGTAGAAATAGGTTAAAAAAACCCTACAGTTCCTTTTTATATGATCTGTATAGATCACGTATAAATAAAAACCCATGTTGCTCACATCTGAAAAAGCATTAAGAGAAAACACTATGATGACTACTAATGAATACACCTATTTTCATGATTGCTCATGCTAGAAATGCTAATACAGCTGCCTACAAACAATTTACAGGTTTGAGAATTCAACTAATCTCCAAACAGGGGATCAAAGCAAAACATGCACAAAAGAACTGACCAGGCACAACAAATGCCACGTTGGAAAACGCTACCCATTGACCCAAATTTTAAGGTTTATAGCTCATGAGAAAGCCGTGTTTAAGTGTCCGAGAAGCTGTTTTCAAATAAACAGTGAGTGATCAAATAATCAGATGTTTGAAAAATATTAAATAAAATAAATAAATTAATCAAGAGGGGTCTTCCTTCAGTTTAATTTTCCCAGTTTTAGTATCCTTTCAAAATGATTAGTCACTTGAATGAGGATTTGCAGGGTACGATCAAAGGAACCCTGCAGCTGCACACACTAAAAGGCTCGACCCTGCTTGCTGCATTGCAGAAGACAACTGTCCTTTCAGAACAGTTTCACACTCGGGAGCAATTACAGCTCATTTATACACCTACTAACCATCCACTGGAATATCAGTATCACAAAACAGATGATATCAATCTGGCATTTCAACTGCCACACATGTTCAAATATAAAGAAATGTTGCATGAGAAACTTGATGCATCCCTTCAGATAAGCAAATGGTCAAAGGGGGAAAACAGGTCATGGAAAACTGCAAAAACACACAACGGCACAAAGAATTGTTAAGAAAGATGATAGGAGAGGCTAAAAATAATAAGAAAGATGATATAGGAATAAAGATAATATGAGACAAATTCAATCTGTACTCAAGTTACCTAGGAAACAGAGTGTCTGTGTGGCGAGTGGTTTATAGAAGAAAAAAATAGCATTGTTTAGAAAAACAGCCTTTCAGAAAATCGCACAAACTTAGCAAACAGACCTACAGAAACAAAGAGGCAGTTCAAATTCCCACCAGGCCTAACGACTGGCATTTTCAAAGTTTGAACTCAAAGAAGTTTAAAATAGACACGTTGTAAATCTCTGAAGGCAAGCGTTTATAATGGATTTAGCAGTGCACCGTAACTTCATTTTTTGCCTTTGCAATATTAGTAATGATTTTGATAGAAAGATCCCCATATAAGCACACAAATTAATCTGCCCCTGAAATTAAAGGAGAGAAACTATTTAACATTATATTTGGGGAGTTAGATTTCAAATTCCAATTTTGAAAAGCCAACCCAAAAATGCTGGTTTACTACTTCCAGATAAAAACACCTTTTTTCTTTCCCTCCTTTTAATATTCAATAGTACGTGCTCTGGGTGCATGACCAGTTCACAATTAGAGGCTAATGACGACAGAACTCAAGAATATTATACCTCATCCTTCTCACATAATTTTCAATGACACATGGCATGCAATTGTGAATGGGTATAGCCAGACTACTGGCTGTCATGGTAATAAGATGCATGAAAGTTAAGAATTAGAAAAGCATTTTAAGTTCCTGCAGCCTCCAGAACTGGTCAGTGACTCCTCTCAACTCTTCAAGGAAAAAAAGTGTTCTCAAAAGGCTTGCAAAGTTCTGGACAGCTTTTTCTTTTTTGCCCTCAATAGCTGGAACTATTTGAGCACATCGAAGACACTGTATAATCTGTACATGGCTCCTCTTAAATTCTCTCAATCTTCCTCTCCTTTTTTCTAATTCCTCCACCACATCAAAAAGCATCTTTGGTATGATTTTCTAGGGGGAGTGGAAGATAATTTCAGTTTTAAACTGAAGCAGGATAGATAAAAAAGAGGGGGGAAACTGACAATTTTAATGTTTTTCTCATCTTGTGAAAGTATTTCCTATCGAGCTCTAGTAGCTAGGAAAGCATCTTTCCCATTTTGCAGGAGTATATCATACAGTCTGTTCTTCACATTATCTCCTCCAGCTACTGTTCCTCTCATATAGAATATCAGAGGAAAAAATGAAACACATGGCCTAGTAGCTCTGCAGAGTAAATGACAAGCATTGTGTGGGTCACCAGTATAAAACCCACAGCTTGGAAGCCTTTAATCTATCTATTTTAGGTACATCTATGATGACCACTTCGACAGTACCTTAAAAGCAGAGATACAATTGTAGAGTGGGAACACACAGAACTTCCTTTGACGTCTATTTAAAGAATATAAATACTCTCTAATCTGACTAAAACCAACCCAGTCTTTGGAAACCTCCTTCCAAGCTACCTCTATGATTTCGGGAAAAAAAGTTATCAAAATTTAAAACATCTAAAAATTTGATGATAAGCACTGGCTCAGGGATAAATATCAATACTGAAGAGTAGGAAGTAGACTGACCTTCTGTCTTATAACACGATGGCCGAGCCACTCATAACTGCAGGCCAGTGCCAGTGTTGTTCATAACCTGACAGGTAATGGGTAATATCTCAATATCCTAAGGACCCCTGTCTTGGTTGACTGACCCTAAGGCAAATCATCAAAGAAACAGAACAAGCAGAAGAGTTTTCATAGAATCATAGAATCTTCTGGTTGGAAAAGACCTCCAAGATCATCGAGTCCAACCACTCCCCTCATCTGCTAAACTACGTCCCTCAAAAACTCATCTATCCATTTTTAAATACCTCCAGGGATGGTGACTCAACCACCTCCCGGGGCAGCTGTTCCAATGCCTGACCACCCTTGTGGTGAAGAAATTCTTCCTAATATCCAGTCTGAACCTCCTGTGGCGCAGCTTACGGCCATTTCCTCTTGTACTATCATCTGTCCCTTGAGAGAAGAGATCAACACTCGCTCTCCCACAGCCCCCTTTCAGGCAGCCTTAGATAGCAATGAGGTCTCCCCTCAGCCTCCTCCAAACTAAACAACCCCAGTTCCCTCAGCTATTCCTTGTAGGACTTGTTTTCCAGCCCCTTCACCAGCCTCGTCGCCCTTCTCTGGATGCGCTCCAGCACCTCAATCTCTTTCTTATACTGAGGGGCCCAGAACTGCACACAGCACTCAAGGCATGGCCTCACCAGTGCCGAGTACAGGGGGACAATAACCTCCATGGTCTTGCTGACCATGCTGTTTCTGATACAGGCCAAGATGCCATTGGCCTTCTTGGCCACCTGGGCACACTGTTGGCTCATGTTCAGTTGACTGTCAACCAACACCCCCAGGTCCTTCTCCACCATGGAGCTCTCCAGCCACTCTTCCCCAAGCCTGTAACACTGCATGGGGTTGTTGTGACCTAAATGGAGGGCTCTGCACTTGGTCTTGTTGAACCTTATCCTGTTGGTCTCAACCCATCGCATCGATCCAGTCTGTCCAGATCTCTCTGCAGAGCCTCCCTTCCTTCAAGAAGATCCACACTTGCACCCAGCTTGGTGTCATCCGCAAACTTGCTAAGGGTGCACTCAATGCCTTAATTGAGATCATTGATAATGTTAAACAAGACTGGACCCAGCACTGAACCCTGGGGAACATCACTCGTGACTGGCCTCCAAATGGATTTAACTCTATTTACTACTAACCTCCGGGCCCAGCCATCCAGCCAGTTTTTGACCCAGCAGAAAGTGTTATAAATCCCAAATTTGTTTTCTCTTTTTGTAGCTCACAGTTCCAGTTGCATAAGTGATCATGAAGACAGACAGGCATTTCCACAGATCAGTTGCAGCACAGCCTCTCTTCAGCTTCACCTGGTGCCACTGGTTGTGGATTTTGAGACGAGTCATCTTATGCTGTCATTCCATGCTGAGGTTGCAGAAAGAATGATGCAGTGCTTTTTGACCACATTGGTGCTTGAGGAGCAACAGATGATGTGTTGATTTCATGAGATCCTACATCTGGGCATGAGATAGCCTTTTTTTTCCAGTGGGGTGAATATTTGTTCCTAAGAAGTCCCAAAGGTTAGGAGCAGCTGGTACTGGGGCTGTCCGTTTCTGAGGAAGTTCTACCAAATGTGGTTTACTCCAACAGCAAGGGGTTTCCCTGTGTACAAAGCTGTTCTGGTGATATACGGCAAGAGACTCTGGAATCACGCAGAATCCAACAGAGCCATGGCCTTTAACTGTTGTTTATTCTTATAACTGTAAAGCTCTACTTCTAATAAGCATTGAAAAAAGACGAAGGGTAAGAGAAATCTCTTTTCTTTGCCCAACTGGCTGCTGCTTAGAAGTGCTTTCTGGTAAAAAGCTATACTCCTTTAGATTAATATTGCAGTCACTTATTAAACTTATTAAAACGTATATGTCTGTATATTGGCTTCTTCAATTTCCACTTAAACACAAACATGAACAATTTCAGTTCACCTCCTAAGTCCAATATGAGCCATCATCAGGTTAGGCAGGCTGGGGAGGAGTGGAAAA
This sequence comes from Dromococcyx pavoninus, assembly GCA_033558185.1. Classification (NCBI taxonomy): domain Eukaryota; kingdom Metazoa; phylum Chordata; class Aves; order Cuculiformes; family Neomorphidae; genus Dromococcyx; species Dromococcyx pavoninus. The sequence goes on along the minus strand of JAUMJL010000425.1, from coordinate 482,017 downwards.
GCACATGATGCCTGGAGAACCTGGGAATTTAGTAAAAAGATACACTTCTCTCTTTCTTTACTTCAAGCCTAGACCCTACTAGCTGAAAAGTGATTCATCCAAAAACATATAATTTCTCTGTGACTTCTATCTAAAAGTTTTCACATTTCATAGCAGTAACCGACCCTGCTTTTTACAGGTTCAATAACAGCCAAAAGGTCAACCCCCACAGCTCCATCCTACCTGTTCAAGTAAGCTACAGTACACATTGGCAGAGTTTGGCCATAAGAATGCTTTGAATCTGCAAAATCTTGAACACCACCATGAAGAGGTAAACCATTGTAATGGCACACTACATTTGTCAGTAAGGAAATGGGATCACTGCTGCCTTAGACATACATCTTCTGGGGTTAATAGTGTCTTTCAGTATGTGGCAACAGTACTGCTCAACTCAGCAGAAAAACAGACCACTATTTTTGCCATGCTTTTGAGGAGCTGGCAAGGAGGTAGTTTTGAAAAAAAAATAAGAAGAGAACAGTAAAATCTCAACGTTACAGTTGTTGCCCACTCAACAGAAAAGGAGAGAAGAGGAAAGCTCTAACCTGAGCTGCCCAGCAGAGCTCTCTGTGATTCAAGTCCCAGCCCCTTCTCTTGGCTTTGAGCTCTGGGGCAGAAAGGGAGCAACTTGAGTGAGGCTTGAATGCCAGCAGGGAAGCAGAGGTATCTTGGACATGAAAGTTGTTCCCAGTGGGATAGAAGTGAGAGACAAAGAAACACCTAGCTGTGCCAACCCTAACACCAAATGTCACTCAGAGATACCACTTCTGTCCCCATAACTCAAAGAAAGAGAATAATACACAAAGTCATCTTGTGACCACATTATCAATCTCCTTTGCAAAACGATTGTGGGATACAGTCTGGCTAAAGCTTAAATAAATATACACACATATATATACATCAGTTCACAATGATTTACTAATCAAATATTCACTTTGACAGGAGAGAATAGAACAATACTCACTGGAGATGTTGTTAATCGAAGGATTGCTCCATTTTTTATTTCATTACGATTCTGAAAGAGAAAAATCCAAAACGTGTTATTTAAGACTCACATAAAAAGATGAAACATTGAGACAGTACTTTCCCCTGTCTGCAAGCAAAAGCTTCCCTCTTTCATATCTAACATGTATATATGTATTTTACCACCAAGACAAACTAACATTAGCTTCAAGAAATAGGTGGCTGTTGACACGGTATTTAACAAATCTGAACCCTATCAAGAATGACTTCATGTTTTTCAAAGTTTGGCTTCCAGTGGCAATGTCTAAACATTGCTTTGAATTATCCTGTCCATGGTGTCTGGCGTTGGTACTGTGCTACATAGTTGAGGAGTTCGTAAGTTTTTTGGAATCTGTCATTAAACATCTGCAGGATTTAAAATTTATCCCACTGGTTCTCCATTTTCTGTAACAAGAACATGCTGACTTAAACCACTGGGACCAACCCGCCGAGCTCTGCCACCACGACTCTGCATTCTCCCTCAAAGTAGGAAAAAAGTATCACTGTTAGCAGTAAGTAAAGTTCAAACATGCCGTAAATCATTCTAGTTACACAGTTGGCAGAAAGGGGTGGCATTAAACATTTTATTTTGGTTATGCTCACATAACATGTTCAATTAAATTAAAGCTATGAAAAAGCCACCATGGAGTAAGTTACGGAGTACGCTCACAGTATCTTCAACTTTATGGTCAATGCTCCATGTGCATGGTCTTCCTCTCTGGTAAGCATAGGGGAGCCTGCCCTTCTTTCAACCAGCTACCTTCTCTTCACCACAGGTTAAGAGAACACAATGCCTAGCACAATGAACATCCTAACAGGTACTGACTGTGCACAGTGTAACGCACAATCGCAACTTCTTTCATGGTTCAATGGCTTGTTCATTGACCTTTACTCTAATTCATCAAAAGAATCAGAGGATCCCAAACTTTGAGAGATAAGAGCTAATTTTGTTCTAAAGACCGCTTTGTGGGCTTTCTACACACTGCTGCTTAGCAAAAAAAAAAAATTAAGACACATTTCTTCTCAGGCAACTGTTCCCAAATTCATTTCATCCTTCTTGCTCCCATTCTGATACATCTCAATTCCAAAATGCTAAAAACAGATAAATCTTGCCTGAAACCAGGTCAAGTAGTCCCAAAATAAAACTGGTTCTAGCTACACACAAGATTATCCTCCACCCACAAACACTTCTCCACTCTAACTGAAGTGCTAGACAACACAGGGGGTATAAGGGAGAAGATTTTTTAGAGCATCTTTCCTTACACAGGCATATAACATCAGCCCTCAGCAGTCTCCTCCTGCCAAAACAGCCCCAGGGAGGCTAGCCACACTATACTTAAGAGAGAGGCAAAAAAGGGTAAGCAGCTAAGTACAGGGTAACTTCCCACAGCACTAACAAAGTGCCAGAGTTTCTCCTCTCATAGTAAAACAGCACCAGACCCATCTATGTCTCATCACGTCTAAGGAATCTGAATGAAGTGGCAACAGTGCATTTGTGTGGTTTAATCTAAATCAGTGTTGAAACAAACTCACTTTGCAAACTTAAACTCACTTAAACTGCTACCACCTCCTGGATTTGTGAAAGCCAATAAAAGCAATTGCTTTAGGATAGGCACAGCTACATCTACCTCCACCATCAGGTTAGCCTAAGGCACGCATTTAGGCCATAGCACGTGCATCCACACATACACATAAGGTTCCATTAGCTTTATTTGGAAGACAGTAGATCCCAACATGCAACAATATTAAAACCAGTTAAAGAATCAGACAACACTTAAACTGCACCAATCAAATTCAGAAGTGAAATCTCACTGATATCCTTATGAAAATATTGGAGTTAAGTAAATAGACTGTTCTTACATATGTTTAAGAGCACCCACACAGGCTTATATTTTTCAGCAGCATAACTTTAAGCTCAAAGTTTCCTGCTCCAATTAACACAAACTACCAAATCAGATGTACAAATTAGTCTGTAGTTTAACAAGTTAAGTGAAATCATCTGGGCCACAATGAGCATCTCTGTAAACACTCTTAGTCTATTGCAAACATAAGGTACCAGGCTTTTCATGAGAAGGCTACACTTCGGTTTCAGAAGGTCCAAGGAGCGTGCTGAACAGTCGAGTGCTACTGCAAGGCATGGTGCCTCCCTCACCACCCTTTTGCCAGCGTGCTCCCTTTTCTACCTTGCACCAGCTTTGACACTGTGCAGACCTGTTTGAGGGGTCAATCACATGGTCTCACTAACCTGGTAGAAAGCAGCCCTGGCAGGAAAGAGATGAGAGTTTTCTGTGAGGTTAATAAACAGAAACAAGCTTTGCAAGGACTCAGTAACAGTGCTATGCCAGGAAAGTTGGTGGAACCGCATCTTTGGGAACAAGGAAGGGATGGTGGAAAAGAACAGGGGAAGCAAGAGGAGAAATTATACCTTCTGGTTTTGGGAGCAGCAAGCTGTCAGATACAGCCTGAATTACATTATTTCACAGTTGCTTCAGGCTGAAACCATGCTCCACAGTTTTTTCAATTACAGTAGTTCTGTCACAAGCTGAAACCCTAACCCATATAAAGATGGCCTTAACCTGGTATACTCCTTACAATGTCAAGCATGCAGATTAAAAAATAAACTTCAAATTACATAAGGACACGTACAGATTGCATAGATTGAATCTACAATTCACCTAGCAAGTGAAAAATACCTTGCTAAAAATACACTGTTTTCTTTCAGAAAAATTTAAAAATGAGTGGAAAAAGGGAAGTCAATAATGTGGTTGAAGTTCAGATACCACATATGTATAAACAAGAGAAGTACTGTTCTCCAGAGTGACCATACGTCAGCAGGTTATATATAAAATAGCAGAAGAAAAAGAACATACAGAGCACAAAAAACATTGCTGGAAATTTTGTTTGGGGTCTTTTTGTTTATTTATCAAGTCAAGTCTGAAACACTAAAGCTTTCAGACTCAAAGTTGTGATGCCTGTCAAAGTCCAAGTACACAAAGTACAAAGACCTTTATCTCCTCATGCCTGGCTCAGAGAAAAGTGTGGAATTCCACCCTGTACTGAAAGTTCAATCACTGCTATCACAAGAGACAGAGAGCTCATCTTCAACTCCAGACTCAGACAAAGGCTTAAGGAAAACTGCCTTGAAAACATCCAAAGCATCAAGTCTCTCACACAGTAGGTTAGCCAAAACTTGAAAAGGGTTAGCTGTTCCACAATCAAAAATCCATTTTTTTTATCCATTCTAAATAATGATTTAACCACCTACCAAGAAACAGCAAGTAAGCATACAATTAAGCCAAGAGGATTTCCTACATTAACTGTGCACTGCAGTAGTCAGCATGTCAGTTAATTTCAATTGCAATATTTACAAACAGTTAATCTGCTTAGTATTAGGGACAGCATCCTGTGGACTTATTTTCCAGGATAACAGAACATTATACCAACACAGCAGCCTGGTTTTGGCAATCACACTCATAAGCACCACTGCTATTTAGGACAGGGCGCATCACCATAAAAAAATCTCTTCCAAAACATTCCTGATCTGTTTCTCAAGTGTACCTCAGGTTTGCAGATATTAGTCATTCTGTTGATCTGTATTAGGGAAGCTTATTCCTGGGCAGAGAGCAAACTAGTGAAACAGCACTATCCAAAATGCCTCTAAAAACCCCTCTGTTAAAAGGAAATAGATTTGTTATAAACATTACCTAGGACTAAGACAGCAGCTATATAATGTTATATATACAAATAACCCCCATTTGCAATATTGTATCTAGGAAGAATCTTCACTCACTAAATGATTTTCTTCTAATCAAGGAGGCACTATTTCCAAGCATCATACTGCTGCAGAATGACACTTTCCAAGTTGAGTTTTCAATCAGACAAATGTGCTCATGAAAACACACAAACAACAAAACCCAGCAGAAAGTAGAGGATACCTGGACATTTCACTTTGTGTTCACATCTTGGGGCCCTCTGTGTTCCAACTCTACCAGATGGTACAAAATGAACCTACGTTTTCTGCCACCAGTTTCTGTTCCTTCTCAAAGGCCTTTACTGTGCCGCAGGCCACTTTGCTCAAAACACACACAGGAGACTTGCATAGACTTACATCTAAAAAGCAGACCTCAAGCATTAACAGAGTCCACCAAACCATAGAGAGGGATAAGGGTATGTGAATTCACTTTCAAAAAATTCCTATCAAAACAGTCAAGCCACTTATTCAGAGCTTTGCTAGAGACATACTTTGGAAAACTTATCAAGTAAAATTAGAGTTTATTTTGCCATGTATTTGTCTTATCATTTCAATAATTTGTTATACCCAGCAAAATGCCTCAAGATTCAGCTCAGTCTAACTGGTTGGAATGGAATGTTTTCTTAACATATTTGAGGAAGACCTAGAAGCATTGGTTCCCATGGTTATAGCTCACTCAGCATTATTCTTCAACCTTGACCAAACAGCTTCCTTCAGACTTCTCTAACCGGGCTAAAGAATAACAGCCAAGAAATATAAAATTCTTCACGTTTATATCATTACGTAATAGATTCATCCCTATTTCCATAATGCTATTCCTTTTATTATACCTTCCTCTAAATTGACACAACAACAACAAATGAGAAGTATGAAATATACTTTAAAGTAGTGACTCCATAACACTTTCACGAGGATGAGTTTGGGCAAGCAGTAAATGAGGACAAAATGATACATAGGAGTTCATTTCTAAGTCAGCAACTCAGGAAAGAGAAGCAAAGTCCTTGTTGCCACATCTCACTTAAAGCAATAAATCAATGTGCTCTAATACCCAGTAAACGTTGGGTGTCATCAGACGTCGTACTGTGAGGGCACCACTTTGCCATGACACCCATATGCAGGGCACTGTGAGCAGTTATGATGTTCACATCCTAAGGAGAACACAGTAGTGTCAGAGAAAAGGCTGAAAAAGGCAAATGAAATGGTCAATGGGATTGAGAAACTGCCTCACAAGGCAAGGTCTTCTCAGTTTGGAGGGACAAAGGACAGAGGAAGGAAAGCAGTGGACAAGCTGAATCCAGAACTGGTAGGTAACAGGTAGGTAACCTGAGGACAGCAGTAAGGGATCACTTTAAAGCACATGAAGATTGTTTCTCTTCATTCAGCAGGCAGGGAACTTCTTAAGCTTGCTGTCACAAATGGTTGTGAAAGCAGGCAGTACCAGCAGGTTCAAGAAGACATGAAAGAATTTCATGGCCTTTTCATGTATACTAAATGGACTAAGTGTAGATGCAGCCTCCAACACCTGTAGTACAACAGATGCAAACACTGAAGAAGCAGGAAGAGAGTGAAAGCGATCATCAGATCACAACTCTGAATGGCATTTGCTACTGTTACAATGGGAGATAGACTAAGAGGTTAGATAAAACATTCAGTTGACTTGGAAGAAAATGTCTTAAGTTCATTTTCAGCCACCAGAAACTTTAGTAAGATAAGAAGAGATATAGGTAATTATCAACATTGTACTACTTGATGTGACTGTACTATTTTAGAAGAAATACTAGGGCAATTAATCTTGCAATAAATTTCCTTTTCTGGGAAGCTGCTGGAAATAGGAAGAATGTCTTCTAGTTTTTCACGTTAGAATTTGATGATAGCCTTTTCCTTAAGAAATTAAGTGTTGGTAGTTTAGCTGAAGTTACTATAGAGGGCAAGTTTTCTGTATGCTGTTTATCTACCTCTATTCAAGGACTACAGGAACTAGTAAGTAAACCAAGAGGTGCAGTTTCAGGGTACACTTAATGCAGTGCAACTTCACAGCCCACTGGAGGCACAATTCTGCACATATCCTTCTAGCTTGTGGGTTCCCAACACTTTCCTTACATCAGATTTACCAACATGCATCTAACCTTAAAGAAGTTCTCTCTTCCTCTCCCCTTCATTCACAAAAAGGAGAAAAAAAAATGCAGAATATTCTTCTGTCAGATCCATGATTGAACTCACCTTCCAGCAGTACAGTCATTAGGATGCTACGGGAGTGATGGGAATGAAGCAAGAGAGAGGGAAAAGAAAGCTCAACTCCCTTTTCTCCAGTAACTCAGTTACACAGCTTGAATGCCACTGATACTACATCCAAGAAAAAGTCCATACTTTGAATGATTTACACATCTTCAAGTGAAGTGATCTAAATAACATCATTATCAGGTAGCACTTGCTCTACAGACCAGCTGTGGTATTGCACTGTGGGCAGACATCCTTCTGACACATTAAAAGAAGTTACACAGAAGTTATTTTTAACCTGGATCAGTTCCTCAATTCAAGCAACCACACAGACAGTTGTACCAGTAACACGGAAAGGGTGGGCAGAAAACAAACAGCCCCATCATCCTCTGATAAGTTGGAACATAAGAACTGCACCCTGCAAAATAAATATCAGGAAATTACAAACTTAGCTGGGCTCATACTATTGTTGGCAAGAACATGTGGGGAAATCAGAACATGGAACTGGTATGGAAACACACACAAAAAAAAGTACTGTCAACTTGAAGTTAGTTCTTTGATGCAGTTTACCCAATGCACTCACCCACAGCATCACTGAGGGTTCTGTGCAGGAGCAGTGGCTCCTGAAGCAGATGCTGCTACTAAGCGAAGTAGCTGATCCAAGCTGAGACTGCTTCAGTCACTTTTGCCAAATTAAGGCACAGCTTGCAACCACAAAGCAGAGACTTGCTTTTCAGTCCCTTGCTCATTCCTACTGCTGTTTTTATATAACATAACCAGTTGTAGAACTACTTGATCAGTCAACAAGGGAATTAAACCAGCTGAAAATGTTATCACTTTGGGGTTTGCTCAGTTTGTAAGCAAAAAGACAGGAATAAGCACCATCGTATAAGCAGGAAAGAGAGACAGCTCGTTTTGCAAGCATCACATTTGGAACCACAGTACGACTTGTTTAAGGGGAAGCCTGCAGGTGCTTGTGCTTCTCTAACTTATACATCCTACTCCTACTCCCTTGCCTGAGCCCTTCCCCTCAGATACAGAGAGACCGTGTAAAACACCCCTTTTCCATTTGTAACTATAGCCAGAAACTGTCAACAAGTTCATTCCACCTCAGCCTAAGCCACTTCCACAAGCAACTGAGGAACGTATCAGCTTACAGCTGTTAAAAAGAGCAAAGTTTCATTCCTCATCCTACCCTTCCATTAACCTTTCTTCTCTGCAGCCCATTCCTCGACATGATTCAAGGGTCCTGCCCCACCCTTACATCAGATCAGACACGCTTTTTAATAAGCATATTTAATGAATTAAGCCACCACCTAAAAAAATTGTCACAAAACCCCCAAATCTGTAGCTAGTAGCAATAAAGTGGCAGGATCTCACAGCAAAGGCAAGAATTCAGAACTGTCGCCTTTCAGCAGTGAGCTGTGACGTCTGTTCACTGCACTTTATAAAACTACCTAAATAGCTTGTTCTTTAAGTATGAAGATTTAAACAGCATTTTTCTACCAGTCAGATCTTAAACAGGACTGTTCGCTATCAGTTGAACCCAAACAGTTGCACTGTACCTGTAGGATACCATACTTAACCTTCAAGTGCTACAACACAGAGACAAACCTTTTTATAGCCTTCCCTTTCTAGTGATTACTTGAGCGGCAAAATTACAAATTAAATTCAAGAAAACAAATGCCTATATAACTTTTTTTAAAGATAAAAACCCCACTTGATCCATCTCATTAGCCTTCTGTGGAACTAAGGAACTAAATAGAAGGTACTGTCATATCAACTATTTCAAAAGTAAGCCAGCAGAAGAATTAAGCTGTTCATCCCGGGACCAGAAAGTATAACAGGTTGACAAGACAGAATGACTTTCTTTGGAAAATTTAGCATGTACTTAAAGTCCTACCAAATGAGTCCCAAAAACCTGGACTAACTTGATAAGGGAAGGATGACCACTGTTCTTGAAAACAGCCTGAACAAAGAAGGATTGAAAGTGATGTAGTGCAGGGATACTCGTGTCTTACTTCTGTCCCCTAGAGAAATCCTCTAGTGTCTGTTACATTTTTACTGCAGTACTGAGGGTTGCATTACCAGCATTCATCAAGCAGCCAGGAGCAAGGCCACTCTGACTGGGATTCCTAGCAATAAGATGCTCTTATTTTTAGGAATTTCTGCAGGGTTGTGTGGATGCCTCAAAATAGTAAGAAGTTTGGGAATATGCAGGGAACACCACATGTCACATTGGTAGCAGAGAAAACGGAAAGCCTGGTCAAATGTGGATTGGAATCTGCCATTTATGTAGCGTTACTAACAAGAATAATGTAAAATGGCAGATATGAGGAGCAGACCACTTCACACTTTTCTCCAGTTCCCAGCCTTCATGCTACTTCCCACTCTCAGCTGCTTAAGAAGTAACAAGTCCTCTAGTAAATCAGAAACCTTCATTACTGAAAATGCTTACTTCCAACTCACTGAAGTTTAATTCAATCAGTGAAAACGGATGAATACTAAAAACGTGAAAGAAAAAAAATCAAAAAACCCAACTCTACAAGTGCTTCATTTCTTGTCCTGTCATTTGCATACACTCCTACACAGGGAGCCTGTAGTAGCACAGTGGAATTTCACATGAATATACAATTACAGGTTGTATTCAGCAAAAAATAGGTCACAAGCAAAAAGCACCTTTGAGAAAGAACAAACACCAGGGACTCTACCCAGGTTCCCAGCTCAGAGGAGGCAGTGGGTAGCAGGATGTCCTATCTGGAAACACAGCAAAGAGCTGAGTAATAACCACAAAAGTAACGTGGGGGCAGCTCCCCATGTAAAACTGCACAAAAGCCTCTTGAAATTAACAGAGAGAACTCAGAGTCTGCTCTCCTCCACTTCATGCAACAAGTACATAAGACAGAAAGGGAAATGTGGGAATCAGGAAAGAAGGAAAAAATCCACAGAGAATCTTCAGAGGCATCAAATATAAAAAAAAATTGAATACAATGAAATTGTGACTGAATTAAAGTGAGCTGCAGTTAATAAACAGAGGAATGAAATGTCCTTACTTTTAAAAGTAAACATTAAAATACTGGCACCAGTTGTTATCACTGTGTGCTGAACCGCTCAAAGCTCAAAACCCCTCAGCGAGTTAGCCTTTTAATCCTGATAGTTGCTCTAGTGCAGGGTTAAGTGCCACCACAATCTGTCTCCAGCAGTGAGGCCAGCTTCAACCCAGCCCCATACTCCTGAAAGGCCCCCTTGTTGATATATCTTGTGGTTCATCACACCTTCAGATGTGATCAAAAAAACAACATTTTTGAGGCTGTGTTGTAATCTGAACAGCTGTAACAATTCAACTCCTTCACGATCTTTCTGTTTTAGAGACTGAGTTTGAGCTGAGAATGAACCATCCCAGACCCACAGCCCATGGTGGGCAGTGCAGGTGCATAAATGGACGTAAAGGAGCCAGACATTGTCTTCAAGGCCAAGGGTAATAATGGACCATCAACATGCTGCACAGGTCACTTGGATATCTCTCCCTGGATTCCTAGTATTGGCAGCAGAGGAACACAGTAGACGGTTGCCCAAGCAGTGGTTTTCAGCTCAGAAACACACATAGAACACAGAATTATACAGCCATTTTCTACACTTCGTATAGCATTTTCTGTTCTAACCTTGACAACAGGTACAACCTGGACAGACTGCAGCAGAGTTGACTTTTTTATTCTCTGTTACACAGTATCAAGCACAACGAGATCTTGATTCAGAAGTCATTTTTAGATGCTTGACCTACCAAAGAAATGCACCTCCCTGATAAGAAAGGCCTTTAGAAAAGGACTAAAGTACATAATTAATAATTCCCACTGCACTGTCATGGGCACAGATACAGCCAAATCAGAATGCCAGAGGCAGCAGTCCAAACAGCATCTGCTGTGATAAGACCTGACTCTAGTAGGAACCCTGGTTGACTCAAGATTTGTTAGAAGATCACCCTGCTACTCCTGCAGAGGTATTTTTCCAAATAATATGGTCAGGAAAAAAGTAAAAGATAGAACTGCTCGGGTGTTGTTTTTATTTATGCATGGTATAATCAGGAAATATAGGTCAGCTACAAAAGATAAAGAGTTCTGCATACGACAACCAAAACACAGATGCGCTGCTTGCCACCCAAAACCAAAAATATAATTGTAAGCCATGTGTTGACAGTCCCACATTTGTAACATTTTCACTTCAAAGTTTCTAGTTACTTCATACAAGAATTCATTAATTGCTTGTCTTTCTGGTAACTTTTAAAATGGTGGTATTTTAAAAAAAGAGTATCTACCTGTAAGGCCATAAATCAGCAGTCACCCAGACTCTGCAGAAACACGACCTATACATGTTTTCTGCATAGGGACAGACAAAATCAATCTTTGAAAGCACTGAAAAATATTCACTTATTAGAAGCTGTCACTGTCACAAAAGAGCTCTGCTCATGTCCTAGTAAGAGGCAGAGTGAAGCAATGCGGGCTTTAACAATTAGTGTTGTAGCTTCATTGAAATGCATGCGTTTGTCCTCATGCCTGGTGGTTTTCATATTTTAATTCAGAAAGCAATAATATCCTACTGCATACAAATGAGGGGAAGTATGTAGAAGGGGTGATGGCCTATATAAGCCTCTCTCTTTAGCCACTACCCAACAAGCAGCTATAAACAGTGAACAATATCTAATAAAAGTCACAGACATCTGAGTAATATTGGTGGCATTTAGAGCTCTTCTCTCTTATTTATGTGACTCAGAGTCAGACACTCTGTATATTTTCAGTAGGGAATAAACAAACTCAATGTCCTTTTTGCAGTTCAATCCAAAATGTTCTAGAATACCATCATTTTCCACCCTTATTCCAAGTTAAAGGCAGCCAAAAGCCATCAGACTTCCTTTTATGTGGAAGAGAAAACATTTCTCTTCTGCGAAGCTGTAAGATTCTACCCACCAATAGTGGAAGATTCCTCCAATTGTGTCAGAACAAATTCCTTCAACAAGCCTGAGCATTCACTCAATCCTGGCTTCTTGGAAATATTCACTGTGCAATCAGAGTTTAAATGCCAAGAGGCAAGTTCAGCTGTGTCTGGCTTATTGGAAAATATTGTGTCACAATTCAGGGTAACCAGCAAAACAGTCTCACTATTTAATTTGGGGAGAGGCAAAACTCAGCAGCCAATAATTACTTCAGCAGTTTTCCTCGTGGTGGCCTGAAGTGTCTGTCAATTGAAACTTAAAAAGAAAGCAGAAAAACAACACACAAGGGAAAAAGGGGATATCTCAAAACAAACTGTGACACGTTGAGAAGGTTGTCTGAGGTGACAAACAAACAGTTAAATGAAAAACTGAAAACAGTCAAATTAAAAAAAAAGGTATCACTATCTTATGAGCAATTGCTCTGTCTTACTAAATTTAATCTTTCTAAATGCTTAACTGTGTCTAAGTTGCCTTTATTTCTTGGGTAGGCGTAAGAATTACAGCAAGAGAAAAGTTAGTTCATATATCAGCTGTGTTTAGTACATCCTGAACAACTGTAAAATGCAAAACATAACCAAAAGACCCTTCCACTTAACAAGTAAACCAAACTAAACTGCTATCAAGGCAAGCAAGACACCTACACCTATGCAGTTAAGCTCAGGTCTATTTAACTCAAAATCCACAAAGGGCAGGGAACCTGCACGCAGACCTCATCAAGTCCTTTTCCCATTGCCTGGAAATTGTACCTCTACAGCACTAACATATACACTCTTACAAACAAATAAAATTTTTTCTCAATTTCAGTAATTTCAGCAATTCTATCAGTAATGCAAGGAATGAATGTACTACATGGTCTCATTCAGATGAGGATGTCCCATTTATTTTGACTAGACATTCCATTTTTATTACGGCTGCAGCCATTTTGTTACCCTGTGCTGAAGTCATTGCATCACTTCATGAATCATCTATTGCCACGCTATCTGGAGACCAGAAAAATAAGCCAACATAGCATACAGCACTGGAAAAGGACAAGACAGCAGTCAGGAAGGAGCCACAAATATTACACAGTCACTGAAACTTATTTCCACTTGATCAGTCAAAGAGGGAAGTGACATGCATTGAAGATCTCAGACTTCAAAGAGTCCTTCATGTTTTACATATTTCAATTTCCTGTACAGCACTTGTCAGCAGAATACCGAACATGCACAAATACCAAAGCTGAAGGGCTCAGTGCTGAAGTTGCAAATTCAATAGATGAGCAGGTCAGCATATTCAGATTTTCTTTTGCCTTTCCAAAGAAATCAGTGCAAAATCATTACATTAGGTAATCCTAGTACCTACCATCTCACAGGCATCATATTAGGAAAAATACTGTATATTTTACATATTTTAATTTAAAATAAATTGTGGCAAACATTTTGATAGCCTATGCAAAAATTGTGTTGAATGATTCACGTACCTTCTCTGTGATGTAGAAATTAGAACTATCAGCATGCTGCAGTGCAAATTGATCATGATTTGCAAGAGACCACCTTAAAAAAATGAAAATAAATTAATCACAAAATGAAATCTTAAAAAAAAATCAAGAAGTATACTTTACATAATTTTATTACGATCAAACAAGTGCCTATCATTCCCATGTATCTCTCATACTGTACCATGGTTTTCAATCATGAGTTCCAAAGTATACTATAAAAGCATGCTTACAAAGGGAAAATTTCAGTACAAATACATCCTATAAATGAGATCTTTTTTCCCTTTGCATATCTGAAACAAAGCCCCAAATTTAACAATTGTCAAGAAAGAAATTACATAATAAATACCTTCTTTCCAAGACAAAGATAAAAATAAGGAGGGGTAGGAAGAAGAGAAACTACTTTGTCACTACAGTGACACTTCAGTGCTCAAAAAATAAGTTGATAATTATCTGATATTCATTCCAGATTCCATAAGCATTCATTCCATCATTTTTTGCTTGCAGTAAGCAAGATCAGTGAAATAGACAAAAAAATTACAGTACAAGGATTTTATGCTAGCTACCCAACACATACAGTTCTAAATTGAATATACATTATACATAAAATATCACCTTCTTAACTCAGCAGGAATTTGATGAGTATAAACTGGTTTCTCCTGTGTGGTAGTACTTGATTAAAATAACTTTTTTGTTCGCAAACATTAACATATTAAAACTAAAGCAAGATATTTGTCTTAGCCAATTAGTATTAGTTTACATTGCAGGACTTGTGATTAATATTTCAGTTTCATGCCAGCAGTCACATCAACCAGATCCAGTGCTCAAAAATCAAAGCCACAGTCAGTCATCCGTTCCTTAACCTATCGACTTCAGGGCCACAATCTTAAAGTAAACGGGTAAAACATATCTGTGCAGAAAGGCAACAAACAGTCTAAATGAGTCACCCACATGATGGAGGTGCTTTCTTAGGAGCCTCATCTTGTGAGGAATTGATCTAAAATACACTGCAAATTTAAAATCTCAAGATAGAACAACTACAAGATTTAAAAAACTAAGGATAGTCATACAAGATATCTAGATTATCTTCAGAAAAAATTATGACCTCATTGGTTTAATAACTCAAAAAGTATAGTATTTACTATGCACCATATGGCAGAACTTACCCATCGCAGACTTCTTTTATTATTGAAGACAGTGGCTTTTTCTGGTAAAGGAAAAAAGAAAGAAAAAAAAAAATCACCGAATTGGAACAGTCCCGAGCTTAAAACACAATTTGAAAACCACTGACTGAAAAGAACAAAGCGAGTTAGTAGTATTTCATTTTTCATTTTATATCAGACTTGATAGTACTCCAAAATTTTCTGCTGTTTTGGTCTGATAATCTATAAAGACAGCAATTCTACACATACACATGATAACATTATCAGTCTTTTTTATCAATGTTACAGAATCAACTTAGCTTCTCAACTGAGAAATCAAAGCGTCTTTTGTATACACTGTATCTCATTATCCAATAGAAACAGAAGATTTAGATATCAACAGGACCATTCCCCAGGAATGACATCTGAAGCAAGAAGACATTCAATATTTTTAAACCTTCTTTTGTCCTTTGCAGATATGGTCACGTGATGACAGTAATTCTCTTAAGTACATATATGCAGGTTCCCCTCTGACAAAACACCAGCTGGAAGGTGTTAAGATTCCAGATGTATCAGTTCTGCTTTATTCTCTACATCTGTGAGCACAAGCATTTGGACTGACTGAAAACAGCTCTGTTGCTTTGGGTCCCAAAATAGAAGGAATAGTCTAGTCTGGAGATGTTGCAATGCTCTGAACATTGTAATAAACACAGGGTGCACATGAAAGTGTTTTTAGAAGATTGCTGGTTAAAAGAAGATGCATTTTTATATCCCAAAATATAGATGAAGCTGCATGGCAAAAAGTAGCAGATCATATTCCACCAATTGGGTGACTGTTGAGCCTTTTTTCCACAATACTGGGCGACCACACAATGTCACACAGACCTGTTGCTTCCTGAAAATTCCCCCAAATCACCTAAACAGCATAGGACCCCCTCTCTACCTACTTCCAATAACCACAGTTCACCAAATTCTTAAAAAGGAGAAAAAAAATACACAAACCTATAAACCAACATTGTCAAAACAAGCCTTTTGCCATTAGCATTTATAGAAAACTGATTATGCTAAAGATCAACTCAGTAGCAGGGTGTATTACACACAGGATGAGTTATTTTTCCCTTGGATTTGTTTGGACAGAAAGCCAGAGATGGGACTCCCTGGTCAGGTCAGGATCAGGGAAGAATTTGTTACTTCTACAGTCAAATCAACTAAACCAGTTTACAAACAGGTAAACAAACACAAAATCTTTTCAATCAAACATGAATGAAAGCATTTGCTGACAGCATCCTGTCCGTGCTTGCCATACTGTCTCAGTTCTTGTTTTCCATTCTTCCTCTTTCACTGCCACCCAGATGATCCACACCAGTGAACCTGATCAAACTAAAAACTAGCATATTAAAAAGAAAAATAAATAGTTTTTCACCTGGACTGATTTCCTCATCTGACTTGCTACATACCTAAAAACCCAGCAAACACCAGCACATGGGAGAAAAGGCAAGGAGCCTGAAAGCGCTCCCTTCTGCAGCAAAGAACACGTCCCTTCTCCACAGAAGCTTCTCTTTGCAGCATTGGCTCAGCTTTTGAATAGCTGTAGCCAGGCTGTGAAGCAGATCAGGCGGATCATGCAAGAAAGAAAGGTAGTGTTCTCTTCCCCACCGTTTTTTAGCCTGATCAGTTCCTCAGTCTGGATTATTATGTCATTTATGTGCAGCTGCTTTGACCCGCAGCCCTCCACCCTGAGGGGTTTTGTAGTTTATGTAGTACTGTGAAAGCAATCCCTGCTTCCAACTGCTTTCTTCACTCTATCCTTCCCCTGAAAAAGCACACCTGTGCCAGCCTGCAAGGTGAGATGCTGCCAAGCCAAGCACACAGCTCTGCACACTGCCTCCCCATCTTTCCTCAGGATGCTACTGCAGGTCCTGCTCCCATATTTCCATATTTTGACAAAATTTGTATCTGGGATGTTAATTCCTTTTACAAAGTAAATCAATATCAGCTAACAGATTTAATAAAATGGAGGACCAAAAGAACGACTGCCTGTCCTCCCTGTTATTTCCCATAGGAACTATAGTTTCCCATTGAAAACTATAACAAAAAAAAAGACACTTTAAAAGCCCAAACTGGCAATAATATAAATACTGGGAAAGTTGGATATAATTACTTTCCAAATCATTATTTTGGTGCTTCTAAGTTGTCTGCATCATCAGTCTGGTTTTTTTCTCTCAATCCCACTCATCCCCCTTCACTTTTTCTTGTTCTATATCCTCTTCTGTCATTGGCATACGACATTATTTGAAATCAAAAACTTGACAGAGCAGACAAAAAACCCCACAGCAAATCAACTAGAATCTGTAATGGACAGTTAAAAAAGAACAACAAACTGGATCTTCAATAACAAAAATTATTAATACAACCAGCCCTTCATGATACAGCTTTGTACGCCTTTGGCACTACTGCTACAGCACTGATGTGACTAAGTACAACTCAGTTAAAAGCAACAGGATGAAAAAATGTAGGACTCTTCTGGGATACAGGGTTTGCAATTAGTAATTTGATAGCACTTTACAAATTAACAAATGTAAAATAAATGTCACTGTAATACTAATAAGCCGCTGCTCCTAATCATCCCGTGGGCTGCACTCCCCCTACACGTAAGTCTCCAGACAAAATTCTTCCCCCTTCCCTACCAAGCAGATAAATTGTCACCAGCACCCTGTTCACAGCTCTAAACGGGTTGTCACCAAAAGCAGACAAGGGCTGCCACAACTCCTACTGTGCAGTCACTCCAGTGGGCTCTGGCAAGTGTGGGGTGCAGGAATGCTCTAACAGGGAACATTCCTGCCACCCCTGCCTGCACACCAACAGGCCTCCACACCAACAAATCCCTAATTTGCTCCAGGAGTGACAAGCAGGTGAGCTCCCAGCTCCCACAGTGCCTTCCCAGCCAGCTCACAGCCGTGTCCAGAATCCCTTCACAGTCCTGCTACTGAAGGTTGTAAAAGACATATCCATACTTAGGGAATAGTGACAGCGAGTGAGTGTTTGCTGTACACACAGGACTGTTTCGGTACTAGAAGACAACAAAAGTGAAATATTACAATTTTTTCTATTTGGACCATTACAGATGAGGTAAAAGCCTATTTCCATTCTCTGCAGAGTAAATGCACTCAGCAGGCCATTCAAAGACATGAGCTTTTGTGCCTGGCTGTAAACATTTGCCTGATGCCAAAGAGAATCAACTTGATGGGTTTTTTATTTTAATCTTCATAAAACTATTTATAGACATTTACTAATATTTTTGCTGCATTTACAGTTCTGAAAAGTCAAATTTGCCTTATGAGTTAATGTGCTTCAAAGAATTCCTTACAATCAGGCTGTTCAAAAATTTCAAAGTTTTTCCTTCAAATGAGTACTTTGTGCTAGTATCTTTCAGTTTTGTTTTTCTTAACTCTGTCCTTCCCTACAGTAGTAAAAATAAAGTGTGGTTTTATACATGCTGCAATGCTCATTCAAAGCTCTTAGATCAAGCTGTAGCTGTAAAAGCATGAAATAACACAAATCAAAGTAAATGTTATGCTCCTTACAGCAGATAAATTTCAGCTAACATATCACAGCCATCTGCGTTGAATGCATCCGTTAATACTAAAGTATTTTCCTAGGGCAGCTATTAAATTGATGTCTGAAATACAGTGGGAAACAATAACGAGGCATTAAGGCTTTGCAACTTATTGCTCTGCATACATGGGGAGAATCCTGCCACCAACACCAAGCGTAGGCAGCACTAGACTTGATAGTAATTTATACACCCAATAAAGTTTATCTGTATTGCCTGGTTAGTACAGGTGTCTGTGATGCTGCCTAAGAGTAGCCCTAATGATATCCATCATGCAGCAATACCTACTCACCACCTCTGTGCTCACCTGCATAGGTCTCAGGTCATGGCTCCACATTTTGTGCTCTACAGATGCACACAGATGCCTTTACTTTGATCTTGAGCACCTGCCCTTGCTACCCGTGCAATATTTCATAGCACTTCTAAAATACCTTTAAGACTCCCTTTTTACAAGGGGTTACACGGAAAAGACACGGGGTAATGGGTACAAGTTACTCCTGGGGACATTCTGATTCAATACAAGAGCAAAATCCTTCACAAAGAGAACAATCAGCCATTGGAATACTCTCCCCAGAGACATGGTGGATTTCCCAACACTGGATATATTTAAGATTCAGCTGGACAGGGTGCTGGGCCATCTTGTCTAGACCCCGCTTTTGCCAAGAAAGGTTGGACTGGATGATCCTTGAGGTCCCTTCCAATCTGGTATTCTATGATTCTATGAACTTGCAGAATACAGTCTGAAATTTCCCACTCTGTGATTTCCTCACCAGTATCGTCCTTTCACACCTACACCTTGGATTCCTCATAGAGTGTTTCCTAGTGACTGGTTACCTAAGTCCAGGCATGCATGAATTTAGACTGGGTGAGTCTAGGACATCGCCTTGCTCCAGGGAAATCGTGGGATGAGCAAAAGAAAACTAAGAACATTCAATAAACCAGTGCTGACCAAGGTCTAGGTCCCATTCAAGCCACCAGCACACTAACCTGGGTTTAAAGCACTTCCAAATCAAATAGCAAATGTGAGTCCACACAGGTATGTGCATCTGCAGAAGCCTAAATCTGGATAGAGATCTAGATTATACAGTTCTGATAAACTTTGATCGTGCTATATCAGGGAATTGTAGATACATTTCTTTTAGGCAAAGGTTGACCATCTCTCCTTTTCAAATGACTAGCAGAGATTCACTGCTTCTATCTTTTTTCTGGGTTGTTTTTCTTTTTTTTTTTTTGGACAATAATTGGGATATCACTTTCCCTGGCTGACACCTTTTAATCACAGAAGTAAAAAGAAAATCCTTAATCCCCCATACCGTTAAGACTATCACAGAAAAACAGTAGATGCAGCACATCTGTTAGTGGAATAGACTGAGCACTGAAAAAAAAGGTTCTGTTACTGATCTGTACATCTGTCAAAAACCAGAATCTCAAGCCAGTAAACATGCCATTCTGTCTATAATTACTGCTACCATTCTACTAACAAAACTTTTAGTGCAAATGTCATTTTTATGGCTATTAGAAAAACAGAAAAACACCTCTTTCATCTGTTACTATCATACACCAGCAGCTACAAAAATAAAAACAGGACTGTCCAGTGGCAAAAAAACAGATGCTGGATCCTTTACTCACTACTTTGCTGTTGGTTTCTCATGACATAAGAGACTAGGTCTTCACCTGTAAGAAAGAAGTACTGGAGAAGTTTGGGCTTCAGACTCCCCAACCTGTTCTGAACCACTTTGAGAATCAACTGTCTCCATCGGCTACAATGGGGTATTAGTGAGACCAGACCTGTTAATTAGGCATCAGGCATCTGTAAAAGATGGAGATCTCCTTAACTCAGGGGAGCCCAAGTAAAAGAGTAAAAGAGACCAAAAAACCCAGCCAAGACCAGGTCAACATCACATGGTCCTGATGGTGCAGCCACACAACCCAAAGCAGGAAACACTTGCACTCCAGAGCTGACAGGCAAAATCCTCAAGTACAGCCTGCTGTGGGAGACACCTTTTATTGGCTCATTTCACAGCCCTTAAGGCAGTAGTTTTAACATGTCAATGGAAATACTTCGGTATAAATATAGCAGTCAGTGTTCTAAAGAGCACACAAGACTTGGGAAAACCCAGATGCTCATGTTCTCTTCCTCTTCGCTCTCAGCTACATCTTCTTCAGTTACGCTCTTCCCTCCCCCAAAGACATCCTCACTCCCAAATCAGTTTTTCACCAGATCTAAGCATTGCCCCACAAATCATATGTTTAGGATGGCACAGTGACTGTACAGTAAGGAAGCAGTGAAACATAATATTACTTAAAAAAAAAATAGAACAAAAAAACCCACCAGAATTTTACAGGAACTTCTTACTCTGCATCTAATGTCCTAACAAGCCATAACATTCCCCATTTCCTCAAGTACTTCACAAACAGGGAAACCAAAAACTCCCAATGAAGAGTCCTGAAGAGTTATAAAACATCTAGGGACCCATATATATGGATTACAGAATGCAACACGCTTGCACCACATATTTAAAATACAATATAAAATACTAAACAGGGCTTTAAGATGTGGCAAGGAATCTCATCAATACATATTTCCTTTAAATATAACTGAATTAACTTTTAAAAGATGAGAAGATGAGACGACTCCTGTTTCTTAAAAAAATTTGCGGATGCAATCTTACAGTCATGTTCAGCCTTCATCTTGAAAATGCCATCAGTTGCAGGCAGCAAAATTCAGGCTGCAAAATTCTGACAAGCAAAATCAGAGCCAGAACATACCAAGCAAACAAAACACCCCAAAAAACAAGGAGATAAATAATTCTTTAATATCTTTCCTAGATTATTACTTCCTAAACATCTTTTATGTCAGAGATCAGGAATATGTGACACTTTCTGGAGGCTATCAAGCATCTCCTGGTTCTATATCCACTTCCATAAAAACATATTTAACTGTCTGATGCATTTAACTAATGTTTTGTAACACAGAGGACAGGACAAAGTATCATAGAATGTCCTGAGTTGGAAGGGACCCACAAGGAGTCCAACTCCTGTCCCTACATAGGACAATCCAAACATTCACACCGTGTGTCTGAGGGTATTGTCCAAAGGCTGCTTGAATATTGTCAGGTTTGGTGCCGTGACTGCTTTCCTGGAGAGCTGTTTCAGTGCTCCACCAACCTCTGAGTGAACCTTTTCCTAATATCCAACCTAACCCTCCTCTGGCACATCTTCCTGCCACGAAAGTGAAAGCATAAATAGCATCTGTGAACTATAAATCACTAAATATTTCTATTTCTTTTTTTCCCCAATTTCTTTTATAATTTCTAGCACTTATCCAGAACTATTGCCTCTTCAATCTATTAAGTTTTGCTACTGTCTCTGTATTCAACAGAATAAGACAAAGTTTTTATGTACTATTCAGTCAAGCACCACAGGGTGTTAGTTCACAGCCTTAAAAGACTCCTGTCAACCAGTGGGAATGTGGCTTTGAACAGACCAGGCTAATAAAACCTAACACGTGATGATAACATTTGCCCTTTCATCAAGGATGGCTAACTGCCACCACAGCAAAGAACCAGAGCTCTAAGGATGACTACTCCAACACCAGAGTCCTCTAACAAAAGAAATCATATTTTTTGGCACCCATTGTAATTAATAATGATTGCTTCATTATGTTATCAAAGCACTGTCTATGTATATACATGTGTTAGTGCACTAAATTATATACAATGCATCAAAACATCTGCATTATTGTTCCCAAGTTTATTCTTGTTGCTGAACAATTTCAGCTTTTTTCCCAAAGGAAAAGAAAAAAAGAATTGATATCTTCCATTAGTCCAACAAAGAAAAAGGCACAATTAGTTAGTGGACGTGATTTCTTCACCAGTTGTATTAATAATCCCTGATGGTAACAAAACTGAAAGGATTATAAAAATGTTAAATATTTTCACTATGTTTTTATGCTGGTTAGTATCTGCTTTATGAACAGTTTTATCTTTGGTTTTGTGAAGCTGAAATACTGACAGGTACAACAAGGAGAAATAAAACATTAAATTATTGTTAGCATCTGTTTAACTGATTTCAAGCAAGCCCCACCTTTAGCCAACTGGCTTAAGCTAACCAAGGATTTTTCAGTCTTTTTGAAAAGGCTCATCTATCTTCAGGTGAGTTTCCCATCGGCAGCAAGCAAGGTCCTCCTTCAGAATGGCCGAGATAGAGCTGCAGTGGCTGGCCTCAAAAACCAACTCCCTTCTCTGACCTGATAAGAAAGGAGCTGCTGCTAGCAAATCCAGGCAGGGAACACTTTTATAAGTCAGTGCTAACATTGATCCCCAGCTGCTTCCTAGTCTTCTATCTTCAAGAAACCAAGATCCTGTCAGCTGCTAAAGGCACTGACATTTCCCTTAAGTACTTCAAACTCACGGTGTGCAACAACATTGGAAATCTTCACAACATTCATGCCAAAAAGCATCTGTAGCTGCAGCTACTGCAATACTGCTATACTTTTTGAATAAGAGTTCATATAATTTTGCAGGTTTGTGGGAAACAGGCAAAAGCCTCTCACTTCCTTCATGCACTCAGCACTAAAATCCTTGATTTTGAGGGAGTCAGAATCTGCAGCCAGAACTAAGAGCAGGGAGCAACACTTCATGGTACAGCCTTTAATACAGAGAGTTATCAATATCCTTTCTTCACCACTTGAACGATGTTGGTGCTCCCTAATACTGCATACATTTTGACTTGCAATGCTAGGATTATAACAGTATACTAGTGACAGCACTTGCAGAAACTATAGCTACATATGGCAGAAGTGATGTGCCACTTTCTTTTCTCTAATTAAGCATTTCACAATCCTTTTTGAACTACATTTCCCTCCACAGTTTGAGAAACGCTACACTAAATCAATTAATAATCCCCAAGGGTTCAGATTTAGGTCAGAAACTCACAAAAATTTCAAAGATACCTATTAAAAAATCTTATTGGTTTCCTTTTAATATGTAATGAAGTACAATGCCTTCTCTGAAGAGAAAAAAGCTAAAATTACATTTATAGGGGAGAGGGAGAGGGAGAGGGAGAGGGAGAGGGAGAGGGAGAGGGAGAGGGAGAGGGAGAGGGAGAGGGAGAGGGAGAGGGAGAGGGAGAGGGAGAGGGAGAGGGAGAGGGAGAGGGAGAGGGAGAGGGAGAGGGAGAGGGAGAGGGAGAGGGAGAGGGAGAGGGAGAGGGAGAGGGAGAGGGAGAGGGAGAGGGAGAGGGAGAGGGATCTGGCTCTTAAACTTGCTGACTAAATCTAAATCTTAGAGAAAGCATTTATGTAAAGCAGCCCATGATTCTTCCCATGTGTTTCATTGCATTGTATTAACATTAAATTGTCATTTGACAGTCCTCCTGTAAATTTTACCCCCTGTACCAGATTTGTGCTTTGAAAAAAGAAAACACAGGGGGTTTTTCCTTCTCTCTTTCTTTCTTTTTTTTGGCTTATGTAAAGATTCACATCTGCTAAATGAATCTATATTTAATGATTTCACAGATAAAAGTAAACCTGGAGGAAGAGACTGTTCAGCCAAGTTTAATTACAAACAGTGCCTTTCTGTAGGAAGTGTTTACCTCCAATGGTGAGGAAGTTCACCCCTGAGTTTAGAAAAATCTGTATTTTTTAACAACTTGTGTTAACACCCAACAGAGAATTTGCATGGGTTAAACTAAAACAGTTATTGTCCCCAAACATCCATCCTGTGTCTGTCCCGGAAGCTGCTTCCCCTGCAGCAGGAACAGTGAAGCTGTAAAAACACAGAACAAAGTATCCAGGTAACCTAAAACTAGCACTGGCTTATCTAAAATAATTAGTGCTGTAAAAAACCCCAACAGTTGAGAATGAGTTACACATAATGGGCACAAATTAATGCATGCAAATTTCCACCCGAACCCAAGAAATATAATCCTTTAATGAACTGGCTATTTCTCAGCCAAATAAAGAGAGGACAGGAGAAGTTAGCCCACATCCTGGTTTACCTATACAGAGCCCAGGCACTTCTACTCTTAACATCTTCCAGAACAATCATCCAGAAGACTGGGAAAAGACCATAACAGGCAGTCAGTGTCTACTGTTCATTTCTTCCCCAGACTGCAGCCCCAGCAAGTCCACAGAAAGATCCCAATGCAAATTCAGACACCAACCCATTTGCATTTCTCCCCTGACATGATATGAAAACTTGAAAGTGTAAAGTCATCCTTATACCCAGCTCTTAAAGTAATAATCAAATCTTCTCATTAAAAATTAATTTTGACCACAGTACTAATATTGCCAGTAGGGATTTATGCAGGGAGGGTGGAAGAATCTAGATGCTATTCTTCAGATTTATAATTGAGGAAAGTAATGGAAATGGGGAAAACCCAAATGAAAAAAAAATCCACATATTCTGGAAGAGAATAACTGAATTCAGTCAAATCTATCTCTCAAGGAGAAAGCAGAAAACTACATTAGCTTGCATATGCTTTAAAAATCAGCTTTAATGTATACAGGCAACAGCCACTTGCTAGATTTACTGCCATTTAATTAGTCCCCACCTGAGAAGAGAGAGGGCAGTAAGCAATATGCAGTTTTTTCCTCCTTATTTAAAGCAACTTTCCAGGAAAAAACCCCAACTTTAAAACGCTGACGTCAAATAGTACATTTCAATGAACGAGAAATAAGTTTAGGCACAGAGGCTGGTTCTGAAAAGCACTTAGTTATGTATTAATTGTGCAGGCAAACAGTCTCTCAAAGTTGGTAAGACTAGTTTTGTACGATTAAAGTTAAAACTGTCATTGATGAAACCAGTTTGAAAAACCTACAGAAATGTAGTGGGAAGTATCAATTAGAAAAACACTGTGCCTCATGAAGGCCAGGTTGTCAGAAGTCATGTGCCTGATAGGGAGGTTTTTAATGTAAAGTTTAATAACATTTGGTGGAAAAAATAGTCATGAGTTCTTTTCAGGCCCAGCACCTTCCAGTACACCACTGTCAATCACTGTTTTCACAATGACATTTCCTCATTTTGAAAATATTTTATTCTCTTAATTGCTAAGCAAAATATGCATCTGCACAGTAGGTGAACAGGGATACTGTGCAACTGAACGTAAACAAATGCTGCAAACCATATAAAACAAGCAACCTAAAATGAAAATCCACATTTTCCTCAATCTCTTATATGGTATTTTTACTTCAATACTTGGAATAGCCTCAGTACCCTGAAAGATAAAAACCTTGCATCATGTTACAGTGAGGGTTTTTTGTTGTTCTTTTTAAAGTAATGATACAGTGCTGTTCTTTTAAATACTGGTTTGTTTTCTTTTTCTTGCTGGTGAGGGATCAGAGAGGGAAGAAACTCGTAAGGCAAAGTTTTTAGGATTTTCTGAATATATGTCAAATGGTGCTTGAATGAGCAGAACCCACCTGGGAGACAGGCACCGGCTGCAATGTCTGGTCAATGGGCAAGTCATTTCTCTTTTCTGCCTTCCTTTTCCCTCCTCCCTTTTATCATCTCTGACAGCTAGCCATCTGAGGTATGAATCATCTCCTCCACTACAGCTCTTCAACTAAATAGATGTTTTAAAAGAAAGAGATTGGGGGAAAGTTAGCATTAAGTGAACCAAAAGCAGAGCTGTGTGTTTAGAAGCATATATTGCACTGTTTCCAGGGCTCATTCTCACATTTCTCCCAACTCTGAAAAAGGTTTCTTCATTCTTGTCACCACACTTGTATTTTCCATGTCAGAAACGTGAGGGATGATACCCTCAAACTTCATTCCCTCATTTCTCCCTGCATTAGGAGCAGGCTGCTGTTTGCCTTCTCCCTTTCAACTTTATGTTCTCTCTTATTCCTCCTCCTCCCCATAAAGTGTCATGAGGAAGCTTGCAGACAACTTGGCAGGCTGGGTTGGAAGAGTTCTACTTGACATAAGCATTGATCTTTCTTATCTCCTCTAAGTCTTATATAACAAAGGTAAAAGCAAGGTTCCAGGACAGCAAGCTAATGTTTCAAATAAAGTATGAGGGGTTTCTGAGAGACATTTTAAGCCATTTCAGAAGTTAAAAACTATCTTTTCGGTATCATTTTACTGCTGCTTAGAAGGAGACTGCATAATATTTGTTTATTTTTGTCCCCACTGTACTTCGTAGCAATAAGCTGTTGTTCACCATGACTAACATTATCTTTCCCTGAACACAGTATGCACAGTGTCTACCATTTGTTACATAATAAAAAAAACACTAAAACATTCCTTATTCCAGAAACCAAGAGATTTGTATCTGTAGATATATGCTTACTAAAAAATTTCGGCAAATGATAATGGAGAAGCTTGGCAGATCTGAAAATCAAACTACAAAGTGCTAACCACTTGGAAACTCCCCTTTCCTCTAAAGGGGCTTCCAGACTGCCTAAAAATCATTCTGTTGCTTTCCAGCCACCCTCCAGTACCACGTTTCTCCAAAGTTCACACAGGAATTTCCCGAGCATATATCACAAAAGGGTTTGCTAGAAGTGCAACTGATTGTTTTATTGAAATGGGATCCTAATTTCTTTGTGTAGTACATTTTCAGCATTAATTTTCTCCTCTCCAGTAGAACTTTACAATGTGCTCGAACCCCAGAAACAGTAGGGTCTAAACCACGTTACGAAATGCCTTCCTTCACTCTGAATACTAGTTACAAAAATAATAATTATTCTAAACAGGTAACATGCTGTATGATTTCAAAATATTATGGGGAAGCTGTTGAATATTAAAGAGGTTGTTTTTAATATTAATACATGCACCACAAAAACCATCTCAGAGAATTCCAGAACATAAGACATGGAACTTGTATAACTTGTTTCGGTCTTTACACCACGCACACACACACGCCCCAGTTTTCTACAAACAGTCTTTAATTTATAATAATTTTTAATTTGTTAGCTTCTGACCACTGCCTACAATCGGTCCATGGGGTCACTGAATTAGAAATAACCAGCTAAACAGGACATCCCCTGAGATTCCTATATGGAATAGCAAAGATCCTCCTGCCCACAGCGCACCACTAAAGTTCCAAAATCTGCACTGGCTGCAGCCATTCAGTATGATCCTACTCCAAATGCAAAGCCATAACTGAGAATTTGAAGACTTTCCACCCAGTGGTAACAACATTACAATATTACAATTGAACAAACTAAGTCACAAAAGTGTTAAGTGGGTCACACAAGCAGTAAATGTGTTATTTAAGCAGCTGTTTAAAAAGAAAAAAGCAAATAAAACCCACCAGCTAAACACACCAAAACCACTAAGCAGTAAGAGAGGGAAGAGGGTTATACCCTCTATAAAAAATACCTTCTACTACACATGTACTCAAAGAAACACACGCACGCATCTAAGTAAACATAAATGCAGACACACATACACACACACAGAAGAAGTTATTTACACACAGGGCCAGCCAAGCACACACACAAAGACACTTACTTGATCTATTTCCATTAACTTGGGGAAGGCACCTGGCCATTCGATCGCCACCTTCACTATATCAGCAGGAGGGGGCATTGCGACGCTGCTGTTCTTCGGAGCCAGTACAACTGGACACTAAATACTGCAGAGAGTCTCTCTCATTCACACCTGCAGGGAGAAGGGAAAAAAAAAATACAGCAGTTCAGACAGAACTCCAGCACTGCCGCTACGTCTCCTATATTTTGCCTGGCTGGGCAAGTTAATGAAAACCTATGCGTGTATGTATGTGCAAGAGCAGGAGAATGGCACATATTACAGGAGGAAACATAGGACACAACGCCACAACACGCTGCAGAGCTTGACAGTCTGTTAGAAAGATGGCTGAAGCACTGAAATGTACGGTGAATAATAGACATGCATTGGATTTAAATAGAGAAACTATTTTTAAATACTATTAAATAAGCCGGTGGGGAAAAGCGACAAACTAGAAGAAGCTCCTGTTACAGTGTCACTCCTGGAGTCCCAGGGAACGTGACCGAATCCGTTAAAGCTGACGCTCCAGGAGAAGAGATTGCCCAGGAAGTTATGACCAGGAAACACTGTTTCTTTTAACTATAGCAATGATCTTCTGGGTGTTCACAAATAGATCACTGCACTATAGCAACCAGGATGTCAGGAAGAAGGCAGAACACACAGCAGTTTCCACATATACATACACACGCGTCCTCACCTAACAGATCCAGAGATACCCATACAGAAATACTTCTTTATGGTAAACCTCAGACACAGGAATACACAAGGATATAGTATACATTAACAGTGATATAATCAGCTACATAAAACATCATCGTTATGCAAGAATGTGAATATCAATAGGATCTCACGCCAAATAAGTGCAGACTGTGAATTTTGGGGAAGGGAAGGAAAGGAAAGGGGAAGGACCAGATCCTCATTATTTCGCAGAACATGAGTTCTGTCTGTTTTGGCTCATCAAAGTTTGTAACCTCACAATAACAATAAGCATCATTCAAGTGGTGTAATGCCTTCTGCACCCCTCTCCTCAGCTCAACAGCAGGACAGCAACTGAAGTAGCAAAGCTCTGCAATTCTCAGATTCGGCAACCCATGCACCCTCCTGCAGGCTCTGAGGTTCCTACTTGCTCTACCAAGTCCTTTGTACCGACCATGGCTTTCCCACTTGCTCTGCCGAGACCCAGCAGAAGAGCAGCACGTATGACAAAATGAGAGAAGTTGTAGAAATCCCCAGAGGTGCAGTCCCACTTCTTCTTAGCAGAAAAGAGAAGGAAGTGGTGAAAGCATGGACACATGCTTGCACATCATACCCTTTGAAAGAGCTAAGGCTAGAGATGAGCTGACAGAATATACCAGATACCCAAGAGGCACAAACAGGTACAGAAGAAAAAAAGGCTCTGACCGACATCAGTCGCTGCTCCAACTTATGCAGTCTAACAACCCTTCTCTGACTGCAGCAGCAGAATGAGCATAGATCAGCCTGAACAAAAATCATAAAACCATCCCTTCGTCAAGAAATGTTTTACCTTCATTTCATTCTACTTGTAAATGGGAGTTTGTAGAGCCTTCACACATATGGCTCTACCTTTCCTTTTTTCTTGTGTGTCCTCTGGTCTACTCTGAAAAGACTCAGACCCCCATGTCTGCAAACCCTGCTACATTTTACATAGGGTTCTCAACACATACAATAAAAGCAATTTATGAACTTTAACACTCCAGCAATTTATTTCCAACAATGGCAGTTCTGATGCTGACAGGATCACACATCACCACAAAGCAAAGCGCAAGGCAGTAAATAAGACAATGGACGGTCTATAAATAAGACTGGATTGCAGGAAGTGCTTTGAAAGACTAAACAACGTGATTAAGAAACACAGTGATATCGTCCACATGTGGTAGATGTCACAGGGACCTGAAATAAAGACAATTAAAGCATGCAACTGGTTTGCTGGTCATTAAGAGTAGTCAGAAATGGCTGTCTTTTCCTCCACAGAACCTGAGTGGATGCAAAGTCTCCACCACTTCTCCCCTGGGACCTCACAACTCCTGCCATTTGCATCTCTCATGAGCGCTTCCCTTGCTGCGTAGTGCACTGGCTCAAACAACCAGCAAAACAGTATTTTCAGTCATCTGTTTGGGTGGGGTTTTCCCCCCCCAAGTCAAATAGCTTCACAAAGGTGGCGCAATGTGGAGGGAGGGAAGGAGAAGAGAAGCAAGACTTGTTGGCAGCAATGACCTGAAATTCACCTTGACAAGTCAGATGAAACTGGAACCCTGGCACCTTTTTGTTCCCACACCTGCAGTGACCATGTTCCCCACCTCCTCAGAACAGTACTCCATAGTCTCAGCCTAGTAACATTTCGGTATCAAATTGCCTGCAGAGCTTAGGAGGAGCTGACTGACCCAGTGCCTAACTCATAGGCTTCTTCCTGCATTCCCTGGCATGGCACCGCAGCCCTGGCACGAGGGATGTCTGCTGGAAGCCTCAGCCACAGCCCGAGTTTACTGGCTTGCAACACAAAGAGAGCAGCAGCAGCTCCTGCCAGACAGATGTCACTGAGGATAGCTGTAAACAAGTAAATCCTTGTTTTCAACAGTTTTATTCCCTCTCCTGTATTGGTTCTTCCATAATTTTCATTAATAAAATAATCTGTAGGCCATATAACTATAGAGAGAGAATGGAGACCTATAAAAATCATAGGCTCCACCTAAAGGCTCGCACACTTTCTTTTAACTGGGAAGACAGGGAAGCACCTCAGAACATGGTAACCTCTCTCTGGGGAGACCTTATAGCACCCTTCCAGTACTTAAAGGCAGCCTACAGGAAAGCTGGGATGGGCTCTTTCTCAGGGATTGTAGTGATAGGAAGACGGGTAACAACTTTAAACTGAAAGAGGGGAGATTCAGATTAGATTTTAGGAAGAAATTCTTTACTGTAAGGCATCACCATGAGGCACCACATCAGGTTGCCCAGAGAAGTTGTGGATGCTCCCACCCCTGGAGGTGTTCAAGGCCAGGCTGGACAAGGCTTTGAGAAACATGATCTAGGGGAAGATGTCCCTGTCCATGGTAGGAGGGTTGGACCTTGATGATCCTTAAAGTCCCTTCCAACTCAAACCATTCTATGGTTCTATGAACTTTTCACAGTGAGAGGCCAAGGGAAGGTAACTCACAGACCACCACCTCTCCTAGGACGTTAGCTGCCTCCAAAGTTCACAATGAATGCTGGACACGAAAATGTTGATGATGGCCACTGGCTACAACTACAGAAGCAAAACATCATCGTACAGCAACAAATTTGCAGAAAACTGCAACTCTAACGTATAAACATGGACATTAACTCTCATTTTCCTAGCAAGTTGTGGTCCGCCTTAACGAGCCACACAGGGAGAAGGTAAATGATTTAAGAGAGTCAAGGAAAGTTGACAATAAGTTAATCAAATTCAGTTATGAAAATAAGCATTTACATTCCAAAGCAAGGTGTTAGAGAAGTGTGCCACAGCATTCAGAAGGCAATTTCAACATGACTAGTTTTTAACGCAGGCTAGCAGAGATCTCCTACATAATTATAACTATTAATAAATCTATGGTTATACAGTCATAAACCACAAAGGAAAATAACAGATTTTTAATAACTAATACAAGTGGATGTAGTTCCACTTCTGCCATTAGGAGAAGACCACTTCAGAGACATCAGTGTAGTACTGAAAAGCATATATAAGAAATTTGTGGTGATGATTTTACTGTTTCTCAGTGGACATCCTAGTCAAATGTGTTGACTTTTTTCCTACTTTTCCTAGTTTCCATCTTAAAAATCCAACACAGGATCCAAAAAATACTTCAGCTTCTTTCTACCTATGTAGTGATGCCATAAACAATATTCCTTTTATTTTTTTTAGGTGAAAATAGAAGTTTAGCTGTCATCACAAAATTGTGATTGCAAGGAAAATTCTGCCATCAGCAGTGATGACAATTACAAATTACCTACTCTTTATTCCAGTGGTACGCTGTATGTTAGACGCTGTCCAGTAAAACAAGAAAGGCACAATTCCTGGCACGAAACGCTTCCAATTCAGTAAGCAATTTTCATGACGTGAATGAAGAACAACAACTGATTTCAACTCCTTTTTGTTATGCCAGCAGCAGTCAAGCAGTGAAAAGTATACAGACACCACTAAAGGGTCTAGTTATGGACATACAATTCCTTCTTTCTCGGTGGGCTCTGAGAAGGACTGACATGTAAGAGGTACTTTGCAACTCATTTTTACAATATTTATTTTCAAGGTAGAATCTGAAGGCAACAGGACACATGTGCAGGCCCAAGTGTGTGAAGTGGAAAGGGGGTCCGAGGAAAAGGAAGGCAGCTTGCCATTTTTATCCCTAATATACACATCCCTCCTAGAGAAGGTTTAAGCAATGTCCACGCTCAGCAGAACACTCTCTTATAATTTGAGGGAAAACTCTCCACAACCAAAACATCCCTACCGCTTGAGTTTAATTTTTTACATCAGTAGGGTTTTCCAAAATTATGACAGATTAGCCCACTAAAAGTACAAAATCTCAGAGTTCTTGTTATTATCACATACATTACACTTTTGCATTTCAACCTTGCTATGCAGTGCTTCCAGTGGTCTATTAAGTCAATGTGGTAAACACTCAAGCTGGAAATCAAAGTATATTAAATTTAACACAAAATGCATCAACACACACACGCAAACTCTCAGTTTATCTGTCTGGGTCTGAGGAACTAATTCAGCACCTATGTCAGTAGAACATATTGAATTTTCCCCTTCTACCTATGCACTGCATGTGGAAAACCAGATTTTATCAGTGTATGAAATTAGTTCACAGTAGAACTCTTCGTTTTTTAAAAAACTTGTTTTGCAATTTCTCTGGCACTTTCCATACAAGGACCTCAAAATACTTTAAATAACTTACAGCTATTAGAGCACATCTCTCAAGAAATAAACTCTATTTTTACACTACAGACAGGAGAAAAAAATGCAGGCAAACATGAGCTGTGTGACTTGTAGTTCCAGTCATATTTGAAAACAGCAGCCTACAGCAGCCTACAACAGCGCATTTCTTTTACAGAGGAGAGCTAATATACAAAGAGCAGGCCAGGTCACTTCATGAGCGGCATGAGTAAAGAAGTAAGCGATTAAAGAGTTACCAAAGAAAGCCACATGTGTTTGAGAATTTAATAAAAGAAAGCATGTGTTTCTCCTCTCTGGACAAAAGGCAGCATACACAGGAATCACCTGGAGCTGGTAGAGATGCCCCTGTGTCCCCCTCGCAGGCAGATTTTCACGTGACATTTGTCAATGGCAAAACAAGGCGAATGGAGAGGAGGGCAGTAATGCAGCCAGAACGAGGCAGGACACAGCAGGTGCCAGCAGGGAGCTGAGCCCTGGCTGGCCATGTAGAGAGCCACGGGAAGAGATACACGGGTCTGTCTGCTGAGGACCTTACGTAAGTAACCGCTTCTTGTCAAACCTCATCAGCTTCCTCCGCTCAGCTCCCGCAGCCCCAGCTAACAGAAACTAAGTGGCAAGTTCAGCTGGAAGGTCCCTCGGGGACCAAGTCTGATTAACGATTTTAGAAAGATAATCCAATGCTGGATTAATATCCCCCAAGAGAGTTATTTTTGGAGTTAAACTGCATGACTGAACAGCGGAGTCTAAGGAGCTGTAAACACACTCTACCATCTCTGCAAGAAATAAAAACGACACAGAAGCCAGGGGGCTGGATGTACACTTTGTGTACATAAAAAGACTTTAATGCTGCCTTTTTCCCTTTTGTTACACATTCACTGCTATTCATCCCTGAACTGGACAGGAATCAAAGGCTCAGCAGATCCAGGTCAACAAAATCCACAGATGTTTTGTCACAAATGGAAGATTACAGGAGCTATGAGCTATATTCTAGTAAGTGATGGAAAGGAGTAGGTGATCTCAGAGAGCAGGCAACCCAGGAGGGCTGTTGCCCTCTTCACAGCAGCCACTGACACTGCAGAAAGACCTGACCCTACTGGACTGACGTCCACAGTTGGGAAGCTAATAGACTGCTTTGAAAGGGAATGTTTCTTTGATGCTGAACTCACAATCTGCTGACCAATAATGTATCATTAGTCCAGGAACGCACCATTTAATATTATGATAAAACGAGATTTGGACCCTTTAGGTCCACCACTTCTCCTCTCCAAAATACCTGAAAACCTAGTATTGGAGGAGATTTTAAGAATATGTATAGAACAGGACAGTTTTTGTCACTGGTAAAGCCACACATAAAAGAGTGAATATTCATGTGGTTATCACCTGTCTCATTCACACATAGCCGTAATCTTTCTTCACAATTTCATTCTAACTATTTGGAATTTGTCTTTCCCACAGTCATCTTGTTATTCCTCTCCTTAGAAAGCATTTTTTGGAGCTGAAGTTTCACTATCATTAGCAGTTTCATTTAAAAAAAAAAAAAAACTCTTCAAAATCATGGAGAAAAATAGGCTTTAAAGGGTTCTTGAAAAGAAAAGGTGGAAGAAAACACAACAGACTGGATATACTCAGAATACCAGCAAACAGGCTGTCTGATCTTGCTTCTAAAGCACATATTGAAGCATACCAGAAAAATTCAGGTACTTATTTAACTTGAACTCCCCCGCTTCCTGGAAGATCGCACTCCTTTTAAGGAACTTTTTTTTACATGTCTATAATTCAGAAGAAAGAGGACTAAAAATTTGGGTTTTATTTTTCAAGGTATCTGAACTTTCTGGCAATTTAATTGAGCCTCATATACTATCCAGTCAGATAAAGATGCTCTGTTTACTGAAGATGTTAATATCTGAGCTCTTCAAAGTAGAGATCAGGAAAGTATCAAACTCAGGAATTCAAAAGGCTATTCCAAGAAATAAAAAACCCCAAACAAATAAGAAAACTCACTAAACCCCCCAAAACTTACAATAATCACAAAACCAACAATAATCTGGCAGTCAAAGAGCTGTTGTCTAGCTTCAAAAAAAAGCATCATTTTTCAGAGATGCTGAGTACCTGCCTAGCATGTGGAATTTGAAGACCATAGTATTAAGTAAAGGAACAAATCAAACAGCACTCTGAATAAAATGTTAAAACCCAGTTAAACTTTTCACTATTTATCAGGGCTTGCCACCTTGTTTGGAGCAGGATTTGAAGGTTTACTAACAAAATTTGCTGATGACACAAAACTGGGGGGAGCTGTTGACACTCTTGAGTGCAAAGAGGCCCTGCAGAAGGATCTAGACAAGTTGGAGAGCCGGGCAATTGCCAACCACACTAAGTTTAACAAGGTCAAGTGCTTGAGTTTTTGCACCAAGAACATGGCAACCCTGGATATACATACAGACTGGGGAGCGAGAGACTGGAGAGCAGCACTGGGGGTTCCAGTTGACAGCATGAGCCAACAGCGTGTCTTGGCAGCCAAGAGGGTCAACCATGTTGTGGAGTGCATCAAGCACAGCACTGCCAGCTGGTTGGGGAGGCGACTGTCCCACTCTGCTCTCCATCGGAGCGACTCCACCTCGATACTGTGTGCAGTTTGGGGTGCCATGGTATAAAAAGGACATCAAACTACTGGAGAGTGTCCAGAGGAGGGCCACAAAGCTAGTGAAGGGTCTAGAGGAGAAATCATATGAGGAAAGACTGAAGTCACTTGGTCTGTTCAGCCTGGAGAAGAGGAGAGTGAGGGGGGACCTCACAGCTGTTTACTGCTTCCTCACAAGGGAAGGAGGAGGAGCAGGTGCTGATCTCTTCTCTCTGGTGACCAATGACAGGACCCTACAGAATGGCAGGAAGATGTGCCAGGGGAGGTTTAGGTTGGATATTAGGAAAAGGTTCTTCACCCAGAGGGTGATGGAGCAGCTCCCTGGGGAAGCAGTTGTGGTGTCAAACCTGGCAATATTCAAGAAGCATTTGGACAATGCCCTCAGACACATGGTGTGAACATTGGGAGTGTCCTATGCAGGGACAGGAGTTGGACTCGATAACCCTTGTGGGTCCCTTCCAACTCAGGTCATTCTGTGATTCTGGGTTGTTTCTCATCAGTCGGCTGTACTCCAGGTGGTTCTAAACTAAAGCAACCAGAAAAAAATATCTCTTAAAATCCAGCTGAATAAAATTTTCTTTTTCCGTCTCTCAGGGTAGACTCAACATAACCTGAGAGGCTGGAGCAAAGTAATGGAAAAATGACGAAGACTCAATTTCAGCCAGTGGTGCTGCCATTTCAAAATGGTTGTAAAATGAGAATGAAAATCTTCAGAAACAAGAAGGTTGGAGGGGAGAAGAAAGAAAAAATAAAACTGGTAGTATGAAATAACTAAAATAAAGCAACGCTAAATATTACAACTCAAGAATATTGATGCAAAATTATTTTGGGGGGTATTTTTAAATTCTTTAGCTAAGCACACTCCTTTCAAAGGAGTCCAATATAAGTGGAAACAGAATAAGTTTATTAGAGGTTAGTTGAAAATACACTGAAGGGAATCAGAAAAAGTTCATCAAAAGTGTTGTGACTCAGGAAAGTAATCTTGAATAGAATTCAACTAAGAGTAAAGAAATAACAAAAGCACACGTCTACTCTTCTAGCAGTAGCATGATCTGGCTGTGTTACTTGGGACTTTCCGGCATTTGGGTAAATCACAGAGCTAAAAAGGACACACAAAAGGGCATCTTGAGTCGAGGTGATAATACTTTATTGCAGCACTTCAGTAGAAGATTAATCAAGACAACGATGACCGGTTATATCCCAAAGCAGATAACGGATACAAGATAAGCTCAAGTTTGGGAAAATCCCTAAAATTCCTGCTAGAAGCAAGGTGAAGTAGCAATATAAAAAAGAAAAGAAAAATAAATTTTTACCCTATCAATGCTTCTGACACATACAGAGGAACTAATGGTACAGTCAGGAAGTTAGCAGTCAAATGGAGGAAGAGAGGGCAACAGAAATGCATGAATGCTAAAGGAAACAACCAAATTAACTGACAGCATGGACAGGACGTCAGAGGCTGAAAAAACAAAATTATTTACTAAAGAAATCGTTTTGCAAAGAAAGGTACTGTGCAAAAGAGATATATTGTGTCAGTACAAAGAGATGGAGCATCCACAGTGAATAAGAAGAGCCTGATGCTAATCATGCTCATCAGAAGGAATGAAAAACAGCAAAAGAAAGACAGGATAACATTTATGATTCTAATGAGGAAACAAAGGGTTTGAAGACAGCAGTCTTTTGCTTCAGACACTGACATCACTTTGCAAAGATCACAAAAACCAAGAGCAGGCAAAAAAAATACCTGTCAGCAATCTTGCAGCAGACAGCAGCTCCGTCTACAGAGATTTCCTACCAGCATTGTTTCTCATACGCTTGCTGAGATCAGTAGATGAAAACAGCTAACAGTAAAAACACCCCACATGTTCCTGACTTCTCAGCCACTATGCAGTCTCTGAATCCACCCATGCAGATTTTAGCTCTCTGCCAGTTCACAGCTTCATATTCCGAAGAACAAGTTGCCCTTAACAGCTGTGGACTTCCCAATGCCACCACTCTGAGGGACATTCAGCAAAACAACAAGACTGCAAATGGGAACACAATGACAGCCACACAGGAAAAAAAAAAAACAACTGGCAGTTACTATTAGAGACTTTGACTATAGCTAAAACTTGTGGAATAACTTGAACTATACTGCATTAAAGTGATTGTATCTCCAAATAACACTGGTTGTTGAAATTAATCTGGCATTTTGATAGACGTTATGAAACTCACTCTGGAAACAGAGGTACAGAGATGCTAAGGAAACAAAGCTGGACACAATCACATCAAAAAAAAAAACCAAGCCCCACTGTGCATATGCCCATCCTTAACACCGATCCCATCCTGCTTTGCCAAGTACTGCTCAGTATGTGTACCTGCAGGCTTGAAACCACTGTTCCAGGGAAATCCCAATCAGATACCATTCACAGTTTCAATGTTGGCACATACCTCCGGGCCATGGTTTGTAATTTTAGATCAGGAATAGCTTGTATATCTGAGCAATCTTCCTAATTATCCAGCCAGGACAGCCATAAGATCAATGTAAGTTAAAATACAAGTAAAAAGATTCTGAAGAGCCCAAGATAGTGCAAGCTCCAGGGTCATACAGAACACAGATGGTATTTTGGAGGGATGCCAGAAATCTTTCAGAGAAAACTTGACTACAGAACAACAGCGTCAACACTCTGCTAACCCAGCCCATTTCCAGGGAAGATATGTCCTGGGTAAAGCTTGGTAAACTGCATTAAATGTGACATTTGGTAACTAGAGATCTGGGTACTGTGACACTATCACTTGCTCATCTCTGTATAGTAAAATGATGAGTAGCAGATGACCCGGCTTCAGCAGGGAGGTTGAATGAGATGACTTCCAGTAATCCCTTCCAGCCTCAATTATTTTGTGATACTCCAAGTACAGTGATAGAATGACTTTAAATACTTCTAAAGTCCTAGACTGCCCATCGGTGTTTAGATATTGTGCCTTTTCTGTACACTATGCCCACAATAAGCAAAAAGAGCTCCCACGCCACAGCAAGACTCTCTAAATACATTAAAACAAGCCATTGGTTACAACTTAGGAAAAACAATCTCTGTAACTCTTCCCACCTGGCATCCAAGAGCACTAATTCAAAAAAGATCCTAGTCTTCCATAACTTGAACTAAGATTTTGAAGATCAAGATGAAACTTACTTCTGACAGAAAAACTACTGTAAATTGCTTCTGTGTTAGTCTAATACATCACATGCAAGCATTCAGTACAATTTGTGGTCACCCCATAATTTTACTGCACACTTTACTCAAAATGAAAATCCATACAGCCCAGGGAAAGAGGAAAGAGTGATGCAAACACCAGCTTTCTACTGGTGTGAGTCAAAAGCTCTACAGAGTTATGCCATGGACAACAGCTTACTGCCTGTCCCTTTCTGCAGAGACAGTATGACAGGCAATGTGTTCACTCTGAAATTAGAGTCCACATGTGAACTTAAAACTCCACTGAATTTAATCCATACTATCATGCTGGGCTATTAAAAAAAGGTGGGGGGAGGCACCAATTTAGCCTCTGCAGTCAAAGTGAAAGAGAGGTGCTATGATTGTCTCTTATTTTACTATCAGAGCAAAGCAGAAATACTTTAAAAAGAAATCTGACTCATGAAAAATACTAGCTAATCTAGTAAATGTGTTCACTGCATTGCTCAGGTAAAAAGTCATTATCAATTAAAAAGCCACCTTTGTAGTATATACGATCTGCTTCTCCAAGTATCTTCTATCTCATAGGTAACTATAATTACAAAGGTTCTCTAAGACTCCCTAAATGGCTACAACTAATCCTGTCAAAAGCTGATGACGGCCCAGCTGCTTTTCCCCATCTCCATGCTCCAGTTGAAGCTCCTGCTCCAGCTTCTCTGGGAACATACATAGTTACACCAAAAATAAGCAAAACACTCACTGTTTCCAAATTGGCTAATCAATTAACTGAGTGCTTAACCTTCCCACAATACAAGTGTCCAGACAAGGCAACCAGCACTGTCTGCATACTGAGGACTGAACTGTGCCAGCCGCATTATTCTGTGAGATGACTCGTGGCAATTTCCTTCTCAGGAGCCAGAGCATCAATTGTCACCGATTGCTGCTGCAACTCAATCAACTTCTATCAAAACATCCATTCAAAATGAACCAGTACTTGCTGTGTGATGCTTTTCTCTATTACCCTAAAAACAAACAGAGTGCCTCAAATATATAATACCGTCTCGATTCCATCCAGGAGTTATTGCCAAGCACTTTATTTGCTAGGAACTTACAAATGCTAACTACAGAACATGGAGAGACTGGCAGCAATCGGCAAAAGGATGCTATACCTTTGCTGCATAGTAACATGCATGCCTCTAATTTTTATGTAACAAAACTATGAATCCTCATAATTCTTTTATGTTAAAAGTATTGTAATGTATACATCAACCCGAGTCACCATCCTTATGTTCTCCACTACAATGAAATCTTTCTACTCCAAAAACCTCAGGTTTTGTCTCTGCTTCTCCAATGTCATGGCCTAGCCTCCTCCTCCCCAGTGCTGGCACTAGTGCTTGTCCAGCAGGTCAGTACAAAGAGACGGAGCATCCAAAAGCTAACCCCACATCCCCAAAACAAAAAGATGACACATTTTCAGTCTGATTAGTCCCCTGAATGTGTTCACCACTCACTCACCCAAGTATCAGGACCACCATGAGGAATGGTTAGGGGCAATATTGAAAGCAGGAATATAACCTGCTCATCTTAAACCATCATGGAAACATGCCCTGCGCCAAAAAAAAAATTAATTCATCTGTGCAAATCTCATGACACACAACTAAGACTCAATTCCATAGAGGAGAATGATGTAAAAATATGCAATTACTAAGTTCATCACAGTATGTTTCATTAACTCAATGAGCTCCTTTATAGTTGTAGGAGACAGTAAAAGATGAAAGTCTTTGGATAAAATCCAAGTGCATTTTTAGTGCTCTGATGATAGCCAGAGTTCAGATCTTCAGAAATATAAAGTAACAACCCTTCACCAAGTCCTGTGAGAGTAACCACATCCTTCTTGCTTTCAGATTTCAGTGTACCCAAATTAAATTTTCCCATTGCACTTGAGGGTGAGGGGTGGCAAATCACTGTTCAGTTAACTGTCTAGTTCACTTTGACATGGTTAGAAGTGTTTCCAAATAAAACTGTCAACTGAAGTTGACCATTTTGAACTTCCTAGAGGGCTAACACCTGGCTGAAAAGCCCTTTGTGTGGAAATTGAAACACTACAACAAAGCACAAAACAGTAATTCCATGGCACTTTTCATCTGCTTTCAGTAGTAATTTAATGTCAGTCGGCCTCTGATGTTCAAGTAGTAAGTGTGATTTAGCTATTAATCTCTTTAAAACAGAATGGAGTCTTTCTGCCCTTCAGTAAAGCACTTCTACTCTGCTGTGAGGATTAAAACATAGCATTACAAGTTTAGTGCATGGCGACAACAGCAAACAGAGCCCTACCCACTCTCATTTTACACTGTATTAAGCAATATTCACAGGTTGTACACTGAAAGGATAAGCATTTCCAAAAAGACGCAGTGCGCAGATCTACTAAAAGAATACTCCTTTTTTCTTTTCCCTTCCCACCCTTTCCTACAGAGCACATTGATACTTCAGCTTAATGTTTTTCGCAGTCTTCATGCTGCATTCACAGAACCATAGCCACAGCCCATCAAGTGGTCTTAATTTGGAGTAAGGAGTATGAAAACAAAAGAGATTTCCTGTTTCCAAAACTGCCAAACAATCTAACCTGTAACAAGTGGACTCTACACCTCTGAAGACCAGGACATGAGTCCCAGTTCAGTTACAGTCCTCTACTGCCCACAGGGGATTCTGCTGTTCTGTCACAGCTGGATGTGACTTTCCTCTGCTTTGCTTGGAAGAATACTCCAGTATACAGGGCTCGCAAAGACACATTGTCCACAACACGTAGTTCCCGAATGCGGCGGCCTAATCTGTGCATGAAAAACTTAAGAGGACAACATACGTGAGGAATGAAGTAAAAGATGGTTTTGAAGATATTTTTGAAGTTTCCTTTTCACACGTGCCATTCTCCAAACTCCAGAGCAGATTCCTACTTACCACACCACCTTCACAAGCTCTCTTCTTGGAGGGTTAAAGAATTAGATGGATTACAGCCACATTGCTTACCTTGCTGATCTCACCCACTATGCCAACAACTTTGACTAGGACTGGGGAAAAAAAAATGATGGACCTTAACTCCTTTTAAGGCACTTAAAGGAAATTCTTAAGCACAGTGCCAATAGGAAAATATGCCCTGAACAAAGTCTAATGTTCCCATTTAAACAAGATAGAAGAATATATTCTTGCATTTGCAAAACAAACCTTGAGATTCAGAAGTCCTAAATTCTTATTGGGCCTCAGTGTAATTGAGAGAATGTAATCATTAGCAGCTAGTGTAAGACACAGAGAAAAATAAACTGGAAAAAAGCCACCTGCAAATAGACCTTATATCTACCAAGTTTCTTCCCCACAGCACTGATTAAAGAAAAGAACTCCCTACCACATGCAATAAGTAGTAATCATGCTGTTTAAATGAACAGAAAGTCTGCTTCAAAGACAAGGATGTTAAACTTGGAACCAAGAACACTTGTGTTTAATTTTCTCCTATTCAAAGGCTTTGTGTGTGGCCACATACTTGCCCTTTGGCCCTCTGTGCCTCCAACCACCAACTATAAAACGGGGCACCACATTTCCTCAGAGAAGCTGAGAGGCATTTAGAGGCTACAAGGGGCTGTATCTAAATCAGGCTGACAGATTACCCAGAATGGGCAGCTGCCTTATTTATTCATGTGCTCAGACAGACTACTTGCCCAGTTCTTCCTGCATTTTACCATTTCCAGCTCTCAAGGTCCTGAAAAGTGAGACTATTCCTACCATCCTTAGTTTCAATACCACTCCTATCATTAAAAAGCAGAGAGAGAAGCAGAGGATGCAGCTTCAGAGTCTGCTGGAAACAATCTGTGCTCTTTGGAGCACATTGCTGCAGTTATCAATAAGACAGCGCTTCTCACAAGAATCCCACATATGGACTTTGGGATGAGACAGAAAGGGGTAAACCATTTTGTGACTGTATTTATTGGTCACTATCTTCTAATTCTCTTATTCTGTCAAATTAAAATATTCATTACCAGCACAAAATGACAAATATGTTTCTAGGTGTATTACATACTTTAAAACTAATTAGCAAGGGAAACTGATTTCCCAGGCAAAATAAAAGCATCATCATTATATCCACGTAGGCCAAGACTGAAAGCACACAGAACATGCTGCATGGAGCCAGTCTTCAGTCTCACTGCCATTTTTCTTTAAAAATAAAGCTCATTACAAGTCCCTGGGGCACGTACAGATGTCTGTGGAGCCAATCAAAATGCAAATACTCTGAAACAGCCCAGTGAACAACTATCACTCACCTCTTCGCCACGTCATTCCTTCTACACAGGCTTTCACCATTCAATATGGATGACTTCTGCAAAACACATTGTGCCTTGGTTTTAGAGTTCTAAAAGTTTAAGCTGTTCTCAACTTAGAAATAACCTATCACCTGTCTCCTTGCTTCAGTCATTCCTGGAAACTGCCTTATTTTCAGCACACACAAGAGGAAGAGACCACTGTCCCTGTGAGAGTTACCTCTTTCTGGCCCCAAATAATCTCTGTAGTTTTTTTTACACAGTGAAATTAATGCATGGCTGCTGGCTACCTTACCTTTCCACCTTTGCTTTTAGCCATTTAATTGCTGAAGTGGAAATACAGATGTTAAGAGACAGGCACATGACAACACACACTTGTCTCTTGCTTTGAAGAGACATAACACGACAGCAAGATGAAAAATCACACAGCTATGAAGGATCCCAATTTTTTCAGGGCAAGAGGCTGAAAGCGTATCGCATGGAACCATTTCATCTCTAACAAGATCAAACTGAACTATTCCCAGTGAATGGAGGAGCTGCCTGGTTTTAACAGTTCCTTTCTTAAATGCTTCCCTATTTCTCCTGGTTCATCAACCAACCTTATTTAAGAAAGAATAATCATATCTTAAAAGGAAGATGGTAGCAAGGTAGTTTTACATACTGCCAGCCAAGTTAAATACAATATGTATTGCTGATTTCTGGTAAGTGAAACTTAACCATGCCAAAGGCTGGCAGTTTCTTACAGCAGCTGAGAAATAATAAGCCTTGTTGAGCATGTTTTCCTTTTGAGCAGCTACACGCGTGATGATGTATGCAGCATGGCTATTAGCTTGTGTCTAAGAAGGAAGGGCTACAGGTCTCCTGCTGCCAGGCTGTGTCCCTCTGAATTTTCATTTTCAAGTTTGCAAAAATATATTACGTTTTTATACAGTTGAAAAAGCCTGCAATGATATGCATGAAAGCTCCTTTCAAGTATTTTAGATTAAATATCATCTAAAACATGATTTGAATTGGATCTGCTTTTAGATTTTTTAATGATTGATTTATAATATGTGCATTAAAAGTCATTGGAGGCAAAAAATCAATTGTATTTAAGATCTAGTTTTACTTTTGTACGACTTTTAAGTGATGACAGCTTTAAGACCCTCTAGAGTAAGCAGGGATTAGACTTTAATGTGCTTTCCTTGCTTTTAGTATATAAAAGTTTCACATGATCACCTCTTAGAAATAATAGCAAGTGTCAGGAGTTTTACTGTGTTCTTTTTAACAAGGATGAAGTGAGGAAACACTCATTTATTTCTTTTATTTTTAAACAGGACATTAATTAGTAGAAGTAATTTAAGCATTACACTCACCTTTAGCCACGGCAGGACAATTGATCTCTCTCATCTTCAGCATTTCCCACCCCCCCTTACTTTTGTGAAACTGCTTTATTTTCCTTTACATGAGCCACTCTTCAAGCTT
This sequence comes from Dromococcyx pavoninus, assembly GCA_033558185.1. NCBI lineage: Eukaryota > Metazoa > Chordata > Aves > Cuculiformes > Neomorphidae > Dromococcyx > Dromococcyx pavoninus. The sequence goes on along the minus strand of JAUMJL010000425.1, from coordinate 437,810 downwards.
TCTTCCACTCCCTCAAAGAGATTATATTCACACACACACCAACCATTTTTCCCCAGGTGGATGTTTTTTACCAACTGCTGCACTTTCATCTCAGCTGAAGCGCATCCTGGCTGAGATGCAACAGGGACATTTCACCCCTCCCCAGTCTCTCTCTGTACTTTTGAAGCTTTTAAAGCACAGAGAAACAAGACTTCCACTGGCAATTTGGGAATTTCAGAAGTGCACATTGAAATTTCATTCTTCCTGTATTTTTTTTAAATGTCAGATTCAAACAATCTATGTTCTGCAGAAGCCGATTACTGTAGCTTTCATGAAGGTTAAAAGTTCAAAAGGAAAGCTGGTTTCTTCATTTAGCAGCCTCTTTCAACAATTCTGATAAAAAGACACCAAAGAGCGAGCAGATGTGTAGGTATGGAAGAAAGGGGAATGACAGTATAGGTCTAAAAGTTTTTAATTCTCTTATTTATGACTCTTCCTCTTCCACCAGGTTCTAACCTTTACCCTGTTTGGGGCACACTATCCCAAATACTACCAGCAATGAGAAAAAGCTAAGAGAAGTACACATTTCCTGCTGTCTTCCTCCACACACACAGAGCAAATAGTCCCCAAAGCACGTTCTACCCTGAACCCTTTGGGAAAACATGTCCCAGACACACAAAGCATAACCATGAAAATTATACCTCTTTCTCAAGCTTGCAGGCTTACCACGGCTTTTCTCAAAATCCCCTTCCTGCTGACAGATACAAATCAAGCAAGCAAACTACTCTGTGAAGTCAAAACTTTGCATGGCCACAAAAAGGCTTCCTTTTTTTTAAAAAAAAAACCCCACATATTAACTTTGCACATGAGCAGAAGCATCAAAAGTAATACACTGAATACTATCTTGCATTGGTTTTTCTTATGAAAATAAAAGGAAATGCTTACAGATCAGTAATGAAGGGACTGATTCATATGCCCCAGAGAACAAGTGTTGAACAATGAACTCAGTGAGATTTCTGCTTTATCCCTTATTAAAATAAAACCACGTGCCCGATCTTTAACCCACTTTGATTTATTAATGTTTTAGCTTTTCAAGATTATGAAAGTATGAACAGAAGAGTTAGAAAACAATTCCTCATGGAAATTTTATATAGCAAATATTAGAATAGCCACCAATACTACTTCCTCTCTCAAAAATATGTGTTTGTATTTTTGAAGGACTACACAAAACTCCGGTTTGAAAGTCACAAAAGTAGGCTTATGCAAACAAAATAGTACATCCCAAATGTAACATAGGCTCTGCTATGGTACACAGACATCAGTTGGGCATCTGTCAATCCACAAAAATGTCAAATGAATTTGAAAGATATTAAAATATCAACAAGGAAAAAAAGAAGAGTCCTTTGAAAAGGTCAGAGATTTACTGATTTTGAGTCGTGTTTCAATAACCCTCAAATCCAAGAAACGAACATGAGCTTTATATCCTATGTTTCAAACACCTTCCCCACCAGAGTCCCTCACTGGAACCAGAATCTAGATTGAAGTCACAACGCAGAATTAGGTTTTATCCTTTTATTGAGTCCCATTCCAGAATACATTTGTTTTACATTACAAAGTGTGTCACATTTTCCATGGAGCATTCAGGAAACTCCTAGCACAAAAACAATGAACGCGATGTTGCAGGTCAGGATGGAGCTACACTCACTGAACGAGGACATTTGAGGAAAGAGGGGAGACCTTGCAGAGTCTTTTATTACTCGGTGCCTTCTTGATTTTGGCCCCTATACTTCGCAGTTCGTATTTGTTTGTTGGATAAGTAAGGTTTGCATGCTGCCCTTGCTCGGCTAAAGCTGTCCCTTGGTTTTATAAGAATTCAAAGCCCCAGCCAAATTTATAGGACCCTGGCAACCATGAGACAGCTGTGAGAGCTTCAGCCAGTCCACCCCAGTTCACACCCCTGTTCTTCGACCATCTGTGCACTTACCATTTGCATGTCTGCCAGTCAACCCAAACATAGGACTACAGGCCTGTAATTTGGGGTTTTTTGAACATTTCTGCTAATAAAACTATCACTGCTCAGAATTATCCTGGTAGGTTAGATATTGTCTATTAGTACACTACTGTCCTATGTGTGGAAATACCTGGAGTATTAATATTCTCACAGCTATATGGAAGCTCCTCAGAAGGCAAGAGCAATACTTGCATGTTCAAGTTTCTCATACCCATAGGAGTTCCTAAGGCAGCACTTAACTCCTCATTGGATCCTTCCTATACAGGGAGGCCTTTGCAGGTACTTCAGTTGGATCAAAGCTTATGCACACTCCTGAAACACTTTCCCAGTAAACCCCATGCTCTCAACTCTTGATGGATTCCACATAGTGACAAGTGCCGTGGGACCACGGGAGGGACAACACTCATCCACTGGAGCTATGCTGACAGTAAGAAGAAGGAGCAACCGAGAACGCTAATTCTTTAAGGAAACACTAAGATGTGAAAAAACACGGAAGTTCTTGACAAACAGCAGGCTGGTGAGCACTGCTCTCAGTAAAGTGGTCACCTTAATTTTACAACAATGAAGCCCCAACAAGCATTTGCAGCAGCATGCATTTCTAGCTTCCCCATTTCAGATCTGGCTTTATTCATCAGATTTTCCACATGGTAATCCTAGAAGAGCAATTCTAATGCAATACTTTCAGCATCAAACTGGAGAGCCCTAATTTGTGGCCACAGCTGTGGCCTGTTATCTGTACTTCATCACTCCAATTCAGCACAACACAAACTCCATAATTCTTCCAACTCCAGCATGCCTCTACCCCACAACAGCAATTAATTTGCTTCTTCCAGCCTATACCATTAAAATAAAACCGTAACATACCACAATCTGAAAACAAAACAAATTCAGTCCCAGCCCTACTCAACCTCTTCCTAACTTGAAGAAAACCCCTGCAAATTCAGCATTTAAAAAATGGGAAATTTGTCAGAACTTATTTTTATTCATATGATTTCTTTTAAAGGATACTGATAGATCTGAAGCAGCAACTTCACGTTAGCACATAAATTACCTCCTTAGCTAAACTTTCTCCAGGGATTTAGAAAAAAAATTCTCTCTTATCCTATGGTAAAGGGAAAACAAAACTAACTGAAATGTTTTCATATTGACCTGAAAAACAAAATGACAAAAACCCCTCACCAACTATACCATTACAAAGATTTTAAGACTAAATGGTAGTTTCAAAGACAATTCAGTCTAAGAAACATTACCTCATAATTCTGTGAATAGGGGCTTCATTTGATAATGACCTCATTATATGAGCAACAATCATTAAAGCCTTTCTGATAACCCAGTAATCGGCTTTTCATATCAAGAAAAAAAGGTTTTCTTCCTTTCATTTGCAAAGAAAAGTCAACGGCTTTTACAACTCCACCCAATAGTAAAATAACATTCATTGGCTGGAATAACACTTCCTAGTTATATTATGAAAAGAAATCTCACTTCAAAGCAAAGATGATTTTAGACTTTAAATGAGTAAGCTTTTAGCAAAAAAAAAAGAAAATTCACATTAAAGCCACTGTGATTTTATTTGAACTTTTATTCACTAAGTTTACTCAGCTCCATTCCATCCTCTTGGAAGCAAGAACAGTTCATACTAGTTCACTTATATTCCATATGGAGAATATGACAAAACCACTTTGATATAGTGGAATTCCTTATAGAGGAATAAGACTAGCACACCAGGCGGGTGTCTGAGGAGCACACTACTTCCAAAATAAAATTGCATTTCATGAAGTAATTAAACACCCTGCGCATGCGTCACAGCTGTACCACTCGAGACGCTCAGTGACATCAGAACACAAACCCTGCAAAACGAGACCACCTAAATATGGCAGACATCCCTTCACATAAGGGCCAGCACAGGAAAACAAACATGCAACTGTGCTGGCACAGTGACATAGAAGACAACAACTTGAATGCCAGGCAGTGATGTTCAACCAAGCACAAAGCATCCCCCCCTTAGCCTGCAGCCATTGTACCACAATGCAGTAGAAATGCATCCTCTCCCAACTTGTATGCTCTGCTCTCCATCACAGTGTTAACTTGGACCCCAACCTTCAAATCTCTCGAGGTCTGATCGTATTATCTGTGAAAGCATTTCTTCTTCCCCTCAACCGGCCCACAGGACTAAGAGGTAGTTAAACAGGTTGGTTTCCTGCCCCAACACCAAAGCCACTGGGTAATGTCTGGGCCAAAGAACTAGAGCTCACCACGCACACCAGGAGTACTCAACACTTTCACTGGCAAAGCCATAAAGCCAGTCTTTGTGTCCACCCTCCCTCTGTCCAATAAAAACAAAAATGTTAGTCTAATTAACTTCAATCTTTTTTTAATCTGGACCACTTAAATAAATCCCAAACCCAAAGCCCTACCTGAGAGGTTTGTATTTTTCTAATACACAGAATAATGTATACATGCAATGTAAGACAGCAACATTAATACATGCAATATTTAATAGGCACACTACAAAGTATTAAGGCATGCCCTCCAAGTTCACTGGGCCTCCACGAGCTTTCCTGAGGCTTAATCAAATAGTAAGCGTAGCAGAAGCAAAGTCAGAAAGAGCAAGCATTTGGAATTCTTCAGCAACCTTGGTTGCTTCTTATAAGTTTTCCTAGAGGCCCTTTTCAAATTAACTGCAAGACAGACACTGCACCTCAGACTTCATCTTTCCCTTTCCTTTCTGCTATGTCAGGTGTATTCTAAAGGCACCTACTAAAGTCTGCTACCTCCAGTACCTAAACATTAAACAAGTACCCTCAGTATCTAAACATGAATCAAGAACTACCTTTATCAGTTGGTATTCATTCTCTACACTAAAGTGTCTATTTAATTTTGTTGGGTTTTTTTTTAAAAAAATCATTGTTTCATTAAGAAGTTTTACATGGCAATTTTAAATGAAGTATTGCTAAATACACACTCCTATGCACAAAAGCAAACTTACACATGTAACCAAAAAAAAAAAAGAAGCGAAGAGAAATAACTATCACTGGAGATTTAAAAAAAATAATCAAAAAACTCCACAAACCCCCAAAAAATAACCCCCGAAAAAACAACCCTCATCAGCCTTCCCGAAACAAGCCTCAGATCATAGCTGTAACACAGAACAAAAGATCGGATTCAGAGACAATAGGTTTTTTGCACATTATAAAAATGTCTCCACGTTTTGCAGACCATATGTTACTTGACTCATTCCTTTCCACAGACGACAGCCTTCTTTCTTCTTTTGCTTTATCACCATCCTTTATTCTGCAGATAGCAACTACCTTCTTCTGTCAGACTGATACAGATCTAAGCAAGTTCAAAGTACGTGTTCTCTAACTTGAATTTAGCTTTGAAGTCCGCTACTTGTACTTCACGACAGAAAAGTTCGTTGCAACTGAGATTGTTTACCTTCTCCAGCTATACCAATTAGACTAATGAGAGTTATCACTCTGATGAACAAACCTTTTTTTTAATGCAATCACTTTGCTTCATGATACTGTTTTAGAATAATACCAAGAGATGATATTTGAAATAAAGCCACAGGAGTTGGTTTCACTGCTGACTTTTAGTGATCTCAAAGTCCTTCATAAAGATGTTCTGGAACTTCCCAGTTTATGCATTACTGGCATATGCTATTAGGTATGCAAATGTACAACATTACCCAGGTACAAACAAGTTCTGTGACTTGTCCGTGGGCCTGCATTCACTGCAGCAAGTAAAGGGCCAGTTCGCACAACAACCATGTACTCCCCTCCACAACATTACTGGTCCAAGACTCATGATAAAAAAACTGATGTAAGCTGTGCAACTGGGGAGCAAAGCACAGGCTACAGCTGAGGTAGAGATGTCTCTTGGTTCGGAAGCCAATCTACATTTTGATGAAGCACAAGGGACAGTCATCCTCTAAAGTCCTACCACACAGGAGGAGGAATACATCAACTGCCCAACGTACCATTTATTTGCATGCAACTTTGCAACATGGCAGTCCACGATGCATTCCTGCTCTGTAGATCCAGGTGCAGATTATCCGCATAAACCCTACTGATAAGATTTTCACACCAAGGTCACACAGAAAGTCACTGTCAGAGTTTAAAGTAGAAAACTGAAGTAAATTTCTTTGCCATTAGTTTCCAGGAGGGAAGGCTTTCACTACTCAACTCCCAAATTCAAGCCTTGAGCCTCAACCCTGCGAGAAACTTCTCACATTTACAGAAGGTACAGGAATTAAGAGAGATACAAAAGATGACCAGCTAACTACTGAAATGTGCAGGTTTTATTTCTTTAAGATATTGCATAGATTTTGAAGATGACTAAGAATTTTATTCATGAAAAACCAACCCCAAATAACTCAAAGAACATTCAGCGTGGGAGGTTCTTTTGCAAAAATTAAATAGCAATTGTGATGAAATAGTATCTTCTGCCGAGTTACCAAAGAATTTACATTTTGCTCATGCACTTACCTAACTGTGCACAGCCAGGAACCATACACAAGGGATACCAGCCAATTTATCTCAAAATGTAGAGTTATTTCAAAAGGGGGGGTGGAGCAGCAGGAATCTAAAGGAAGGTTCATTTTCAAAACAAGTCTTAGGGAAAAATTCTTATTTCAGAGCTATCCAATAGATCTAACCTCCAGTACACATCAGCTGCAGATCTGCACAGAGCCAATTTTAGCAATATTTCAAAAAACGTTGGCTAAGTACAGAGTGGGTTAGATCTCCTCATATTCAAGCCAGTTATCACTGACCTACCTGCACCCACAGCTGATGCCTTACAATTTAAAACCAGGTGTCTCAAGTTGTCAGAAGATGGTAAGAAAGGCTATTAGGACAAATCAGTACTTGCTAAGTATACTTCTTAGAATTCTTCCCTTCTCCCTCAACCTCTGCTAACTTCATAGGAACATGATTTCAGTCAGTAAAGCTATAAGGTCCTTCCTTTCAGGTATACCATCTAGATGCTACATGAACATCAACAGGTAAAATTACAACTCTGCAATACTTCACTAGAATGTGTGTATTTTAAGGATCTTAAGTTTCCAAAGCTGTTTGTAGCTTTTAAAAATGAAACAAAACAAAACAGAAAAACTGAAAAGAAAACTTACTACACACACTCCATATTTAAAAAACCTGTTTTTTAAGGGGCTTAACATTACGGAAGAATTTACTGTCTCTTATGTATTCGAACTCGGCCTGAGGGTACATTACTTATCTCTTGTCATACTCCTGGAAATCCAAGAGGAAAAAGAAATCACGGCTATATCCTGGCTTCTCTTTAAAAACGTATAAAATCAGTTCTCCTATTTACAAGGTCTTTTGCTTTGCATTAAAACAATACATTTGTTCAGTTTAAGAGATCAAAGTGTCTAACTCCATCAATTTAGGACAATGTGCTATTATGTTTCAAAGTCACATGTAGCACATATCAAATGAAACGTCAGAGAAGCAAGGCATTTAAATGCATATTTGACATACTTCTTGCAACTCAGTATGTTTCACTTCAATGGGATGTGGGTGGCAGAGGAAAAGGTTGGTTTCTTATGGATTTGAGTGTAAAGACATCACTTGGCAATTCAAATCATCAAATGTTACAACTGCCCACTGCTAGATGCTGCCACATCCAGGAAAAACAGATGCCAGAGATCACCATCCTGCATATTCACAGCAGCACTTACAATCACTGTCTGTCTCCTCATACAGCAGCATTATATAGCCCTCACACTGCAATGCCAACATGAGTAATCCGTGATGTAACTTTCAAGCCATTCATTCTTATTCGTGCATGACAATATTTACTATTCTCAAGTACCCCATGTCACTGGATTTATATCAAGCCTTGAACAATGAAGAAAAAGCAGTGTCTTTTGAAAGGTCCAAAGTTGCTGCTGCTGTTTTGCAAACCAACTTCTACAATGTTAGGTTCTGGTCAGTCAAAGCAAGGCTTCTTTCACATTTTCTCTCCACTTCTCTAAGGGATAAATCCCCTACCATCAGTGAGTGGAGAGACAGAGTTGGTCAACCTGAGAACGTTAGTATACAATAAATAAAAACTATGACTTTACACTGAACTCGCTAATGTTATGTACTGCTCATTTGAGCGTGCCTCTGATTCACCTGTGAGAAAATGATGAAGGTGAATGCAGATAAACTTTACTAAAGGGAGGTTAATAAGATTACGCTAAACTTCTACAGACATTTGAGTAAAATTTAAACACCTTTAATTTGATTTAATGTACTTAACTGAGGAAATAAAGAAACTAAAAGTAAAGCCACTTAAATTCTGATTAGAAGTTCTTGTAAAAGAGTACTATGTAATTTAATCCACTTCCAAAGCATATCTTAATCCAGATTAGTTTTTCCAGTTGTTCCTATGTTGACAAACCCTCAGCATACACTAAATGCATAGGCAGCTTTCTCAAAGAAGATAAACTGCATTACACTTAGCATAATAGATTGAGATTACCAATGAGTTGCTAGTGACCTATAAACTCACCTTATGACGCACCAATACCCCACTTACATATCCTTAAGTAACAGAATCCAGACATCTTTAATCTAAGGTTAAATGTTTCCCATCTATTAGAAACTAAATCTTTATTTTTGACCTTGTAGCAAAAACCAGTTTCAAATACGGTCTCAACCAGATCTCTTAGTTTTATTGTCCCTTAAATACAAAAATAAGGTTTCACTTAAGACATCTAAACTTTTATCTACCATTATCGAGATCGTGGGTTGCCTACACGTGGGTTGATACCACTTGTTTCATTTAATTTCATGTAGATGTCCCAAGTTCAGTCAAACGAAATTGCAGATGGTTTTTGGAGGGCATGAGAAGTAGGTCGACTCTTCCATGTGCAAAGCTGCCTCACGTATATAAAGCCTATATGTGTAAAACCATTTATCAAGACAATCTAGTTCTCTCTATATGAGAGCAGACATCAGCTTACAAATCTGTTTGTAAAATGCAGGAGGACTCAGGCCTGTGGTTCTGAACATTGGCAGTGCACAACCACAGCTGGAGATGCACCTCTTCCTAAACTCCTCTTCCCACAAGAGCTGCTAATCCATAACAAAGCCAAAGAAACTGTTCTGTAGGTCAGGTCTTGCATGCGGTCCGTGAGCAATCACCTCACCACCTTACAGTGAGGTGGGCCTCAGAAGAAGCCAGCACAAGCAGCCACAAGTGAGATGGAGACAGGAAACCAAGCAGAGAAGTTCTACCAGGCTTCACCGCTAGTTCCCCAAATAAGGGAAGAGAAAGCCACCCTGCCTTATCCAAGGGGGAAAATGGGTCAGCAGCCAAAGTTGGAGGGGAAGGCAAGGAGGCTTAGCTATTAAAGTGGCAGGAATTAATACAACACAGCTTGGTATCTCCTTGGTCTTGCTGTGAAAAACCTACATTCCCAATATGGTCAGCTAATGAAAGTAAAACACATTAAAACAACATTGTGGCAGCTTGTGCAGAAGACTATAAACTGTGTTTTCACTAAGATTTTAGCTGAAGTTAGTTAAATTAAGAACCCACCCTTTCCAATAGTTAATTCAAGGATACAGATGAAACTAGAAATGCATCTCCTCCCACTCCTATCACCAACCCCCACAGAAAAATATTTAAATAGCAGATTTGTAATCTAGAACAGAGAGCAATATTCTATGAAGTATCATCTAATTTGAATAAATCTTTCTCATTAAATTAAAGGCCTTTTAAAACACATAATCACTGCTTTGTTATTTACTTGATACTTCACACTAGATCTCCCAAACCTTAGGATATATCTTTTACAGACATAAATGTGCAATCTTAGACTTATGGTATTCTGTCAAATAATGTATTTGAAATTGTAAATTTATTCTGAATACCAGTAAAATATTCTGTAGCTATGTAGTTGCTTTTTTTTTGCTACAGCTCCATTATCTAAGTATTCTCTACTGTTCACAAGTCACAGAATGCCTGAATATTTTAACTGCATATATGCAAATAATCTTCCTTCTAAGTTCTCATGCAGATCATTATTACAGAACTACATGCCTCACAACTCTTCATGCATTTATTCTCCCAGTGCCCCTCTCAGACAGCAATACTAAACAGCATCAGCTACTAAATCAATAAAAAATGAGTAGGTGATCATGTAAAATAGAAGCACACAAAAAGCAGAGAATATAGGAGCAAAACCAGTATTTGAATGGAATCATGATAAAGTTTACTCAACTTTAGGAGCAAGAAACAAAACTCAGGATCTTCTCCTGGGACACACGAGGCTGAACCTCAATTGTTTTTGTGAGAATAACTTTGGATTGGAAAGGTCAGAAAGATACAATTCCCACAAAACATGCAAGCAATATAAATGCGATATGAAGTGCATTCACCTTGTGCCTATTAAAAATAACTGGGAGCATAATTTGGGGTGAAATGAGGACAACCACATGCAACTTAACCAAATATATGAAAGATGATAATTCAGAGAAATTAATTATTCTTTTTTTCCATCATATGAATTACAATCCCACTGTAACAACAAGCCAGCCACCCTCTCCTGACACCACAGACCAATATTAAATTTGGAGCACGTTCACTCCTTGACCAAACAAGACAGCATTTGAAACACAAAATCCTCTAGAGTAAGAATGTTTTATGCGGTGGGGAACCACAGAAAGTTCACATAGTATGAATAGCCATTAGCACAGGTGCCTTCTAAAACCTTTGGCTAGATCTATGCCTAAAGATAAATATTGCCTACCTAAGTGCCAGTCACATTCTGATTTTATCTTCGGTCTGTGAGATATGGATATGACCTTTGAAGGCTAAACTACTAGAAGAAACCTCACATGTGGAGGGCCAGATGGAGCCATCCCTCCACAAGCCAACCTAGATGTGACCATAATATATATTTGCCACACAACTTGGATACAATTGTAGCATCCTAATAAGTTCCCGGTTCAGTGTGGACTGACCTTCCTCCCCACAGGCTTTTTACAATGAAAGCTGTTGATCTAGGCTCCAGGAGAAGAAGAAAGTAGACAGCAATAGCAAATCAATTATTAAGCAGTAGAAGTTACTAGCACTGCCTGGATTCAGAGCTGTATGGAGGTAAGGGTAGGGAGATCAGTCAGCTCCCTAACAATTATCCTGAAGGGACCAAGTTTATCCACACTGACCAGATGGCTTCATAGTTTTAATGAGCTATGTAATGCAGGGTATAGTGCCATCCAGTTAGCACTGGAATGATAACATATCTTTAACCTCAACAGAAAACCCAGTACAAAAAAAAGCAAGCATGAGAAAAGAAATAAAACACATAGAACTCTAAGAAAATCTACCTGTACGTCTGATTCAAAGCAGTTTTCCAATGTTAGACTACACTGCATAAATGCTGCTTTGCAAGGTGGGTAAAAAACAGGGACAGGCAGCATAAAATACAAGTGTGTGTGATTTGTGTAAAAACAGCCTGTTACACAGATACAAATTATTTGATTTGCTGTTTACTAAGTACCTGTGAAGTGCTCAGTGTTATCCAAGTTACAAAGAAAATTGTCTTCTGCTTTAAGAAACTGACAATCTAAGTGACAAAAGGGAATAGACAAGGTGCAGCGAGAAGCCAGTGATGAATGAGGAATATTTGGATTGTGTTTTTAATTTCATTGCTTCCTGTCAGCACCTCTGAGCTTAAGTTCTTCTAACAGATTTGCTGACACGTGGGCAAGTGTGGTAGAGCAGAGTATTGGTAAGGCATTACAGACACAGAACCAGCCCAGAGAAAGCCAAAGTCAAGAGGAGACAAAGAAGGGCAAGTTTGGAATCACCATTAGCGCAGGGAGGAGAAGCAGGAAGAATGCCTTAAGAAGTCTGAAAAGAGCTTAAGATGAGGAAAGAAAACTGCAGGAACCTGGTACTTAGAACATGAACTTAAAACAGAGTCGGTCTAAGAAATCACAGCTGAGGGTGATGTAATGGTAGATGGACAGACCAGAGCAACCCTGCTTTACAGAACCGTCAGAAAAACCAGTGCAGCTATTCAGGACACTCATCTAATAAAGGCAGGTGATGATGGAATTCAATGTCACCTATTTAGTGTGACACTAATAGTTATGCAGTTCGAGGAAAAAAGAAAAAGGATGAGTAATTTTTATGGGCAACCTCTCAGCCTTGGGAGCACGTTCACTACTAGAGGTCCAACACATCACATCTCTTCATAAAGTTTGTGAATGAACTAGCCAAGAGTTCTTTTGGCAGTAAAAATACTATCGCAGATGGGCTTCATACAAATGGTGGTTTGAATTATTACTGTGTCCTTTCCTCCCCTTTCCCCTAAATCCTCAACCTATACCAGCCTTCAAATTTCTTTTACACTTTCTTGTCACTTGCAAACATAAGAGAATAAGACATTGTTTGTTTGTTTTCTTTACTTGATAGGAGACTAGTTTTTCTCCAGTTTGGTGGTACTCCAAGTGAAAAGGCACTCTTGGCAACTGTACAGGGTTTATTTTTTTTTCAGTTTTTCCATAAAACACTTCACTGTGCCAGCTTTCTGAGTAACCATAGAAATAATACACATTTTCTGTCAGATCACAGCAAAGTGTAGTTAATAAACCAATGAGACCCATATGAAAATGTAATTCATACACAATGACATTATTCCAAAGAATAACGTGGTACATGGCTACCAAAGAGGCCATCCTTATAACATTAGCCTTCATATGAAAATCCTCTCCCAGACTTTTGCAAAGCTCTTTTTCCAGCTGTTCAGCACTTAACAGTTGCTGTGCAGGGCCTCTTCTAACAACAGGCCTCTTACAATGAAGTAGGAAGGTCCACCACGAAGCTATTCAACCAAAATTGTCTCTTCACAGCACCTCACACACAGAGGAAGAGGTATCAGATGGTTTCACTGAAACCATATGAAAACAGAAAGGGTTCAAAAAGTTTCACATAATTAACTGGCCTTTTTTTGCATCTAAAAAAAAGAAAAAGGGAGATGCAAACAAGCATAAAAATTCATTATGGTAGCAACACTTTCAGGGTAGTATATACAAACCACTGTTTCCTGCTAAGTTCTGGCTACAGTTCAAAAAGTTGACAACATGCACACACACGGTACACTCTGCACTAAGGACAGAAGGATTTGACAGACACCAGCATAGCAAAGGATTTAAGTCAGGCAACAGAAGTGCTCTTAGTCAGTGCATGTGAAGGCTCACCCTGCTAAAGGATTTTCATCCTGAGACCTCACACGCGTGCACTCAAAGCAAGTAGCTGCTGCTGGCATCATCAGTCAGAAAGAACACACGCTTGTGATTATGACAAACGGATGTCACATCCAGAATGAGTGACTTTCAAGGAACCATATGTTACACAGAAAAGTTTATAAATAAAATCACTTGTTTCTTCCCCTTTCTCTACCCCATGTCAGCAGCTCCAGCTCTAGCAGATGAAGGGGATTACTGCAGAAAGCCAAAGAGATTGGCAGTGTGACAGGCGAGGAATAGGAAATCTATCAGACATCGGAGTCCTGCCTCAGCAACTGACTCAGCTTCTGACCCACTTTATGAACTTGACCAAACTGCTTCTTGGTGCTACTGCTCTTCTCCCAGGCTCTGTATGATCTTTTGCTATGAGGCAGTGACTGTCTCTCGCTAATTTTGGTGAAAACCATCCTATAGGCTTGAATAATACCTTAGTAAAATGGGGGGTTGATTTCAATAGGATAGGCCATGCCAAGAATAAAACATTTCACTTAAATAATGAAGAATTCCCGCACAGTTAAACCTGTTAATATTTTTTAAAAATATGTAGAGCTGGAAGAGTGGCATGTTGCTCTCATTCACAAGTTTGCTGTACCCTTACTGACGCCTACAATCTCCTCTAAAGCTCTACTTACAGAGACATTTCTCCCAGGGTCCAAGTTTTCTATTCACATCCTTTCCTTCCCTTTCTCTCCTGCTTTAACCCCTTCTCTAGCAGAGCCCCCTCAGTCACATTAGGCAAACTATTTTTGGTATGACATGGGGAACTGGTCCAAGCCTCAAGTGAGCAGAAAAATAACCTGAAGAAAAACAAACAATTTATTTTTAACCTGGATGGTTTCCCTGACTGAGCTTATTCTCCACCACAACAGGTGTATCAACACGCATGACGAAGAAGCTGAGCATACCAAGCTGCAGCCACTGCTGATAGAGACAAACATATGTATTCACTAATAGGACAAGGAATGTTTTTAAAAGATTAATATTGGAGTAGGGGTTCTCGCACTGGGGAACTATTTAAACATCATAAAACGGACTTAATACATATTCCTTATGTTGTTCACAGTTTCCTTTGCCAGCTTGGCTAATTATACGATATTTAAGTTTAAACATATGTTGCCTCCCTTGCAGTGAATCCTCTCCTCCTACATGATACAGCAGTGAAGTCATCTTGCTGACTTCAAGCCGAATCCTGCACCCTTCTCAAGTAGGTGGGCATTTTTAGTTCATCTGGAGAGCAGCACTGAGAGTACAGCTATTCTCACTGCAAAAAACTAACCGCTCTACCACCACAAGTATGCTGAAGACATACCATCCAGGTGCCATATGTTGAAGGACCAGCATAACTTCCACCATCCTGGGCATATGGTTCTTAAAACATATGAGACGAGACGCATCTGCATTAGCGTGAAAGGTGAATCAGCACATCAGAGGCTTTTATTCCCCTTCCCTCCATACCACCACCTCCATACCACATAGAAAAATCTTAAAACCCGAGACACATAAGAAAGAAGAAAATTCCAAATGGAAGGAAGTGGCAAAAGAGTAAGCCAAACAAAGTATTTAGAAGGGCAAAAAATCTTGCAGCCCTTTATGAACCATCACATGCTGCAGTCAGAAAAATCTCTTTCAGTTACTGTGTTCCACATTACAAGAAGTGCCTTTAGTAAGCAGAGCAGTGAGTATACCACAATAGCTGTGTTTCATTAGCTTAGCATAGCAAAGTATAGGATTTAAAGGCAAAAGACAGCAGCTGAAAATAATTGCGTTAAATTAACATTAACCCACAAACCCAGAAGAGGCATATAATATTCAGGAACGCTACAGAAGCAGTAACTCAGAATTAATGTCTGTAAAAGATGAATAATCCTGCTCTGACTGGGATTCAAAATCCTAAAGGAAGAAAGTTCACCTCAGATAGTGTTCCTGGGCGGAGGAAGGGAAGGAAAGTATGGCCTAGTTAAAGATATCAGGAGGTAGGAATACAAACCATAAAACAAAATACTTCCCAAAGGACTACCACTTTTTATGTGCTATACACACATTGCCACACATTCCTTCTCAGCAAGGACTTTGAAAATAAATCTAATTAAGAACTGTAAATTAAATAGATATGTGAGAATTCAAACATTTAGGGTAAAAAACACCAAAATCTCAGAGACTAGAGCAAAAAAAGACAGCCAGGACCAGAGCGGACTAAAACACAAGCAGCAGTGACAGCTATAATTCAATCTATGGATGTACTGTACAACAGTGCATGTGTCTTGAACAGTATCACCAAAAAAGGGGACTAAAGTGTAACTCTTAGAATGGTGAAACACACGACAAACTCAAGGGAGCATGCTTTGTGCAAACTGAACAGGGAATTTATGCTGAGTATGGAGAGGGGAACTAATAATTTAAAAAGTTAAAAAGATGTTAAGTTACAGCACCCATTCATTTCATCTATGAACAGGTACCAGAAGCAATCATTGGTATTACTGGCCAGGAAGAATAACAAAATTCTTAAGTTCTTTCTTCCAATTCTTGCTGAAAAAACACCCTGGTCAGGATCTTGGCTAGCTGCAGGGCTAAAGGAAGAACTAAGCCACCAGATGAGGTGTGAGGAAGGCCATGATAGAAGCTTTTATCAGACCAACTCTAAGAAGACTCCACCAAACCTGGTGCCTTGTTAGCCACTGGCCATATGAATTTACATGGCTCTTCTAATTGGTGACAGTAATAAGTTCCACTTAACAAGCAAGCCAGCATTTGGAAACAATTAACAACCTATTTTCCTCAACCATCATCTTCAGGGAAGTTTTTACTTCCCTTCTGCATCCCAGTAGAATTTATAATACTAGTAAAGAGATAAAAAAATATCCTGTGGACTTCAGAGTTACAGCAAAAGTAAGCAACATGGGTTTATGTTTTAGGATTTTTTAAGCTCCAAAAGATTCCCTATCAAACACATAATTTGTAATCCATCCTTATTGGGCAGTAAAAAGTTTCTTTTTAGTTGAGCTCCGCAGTCAAGCAAGATTTTATAACTCTTCATCTGGTTTTGCCTACCATCTGCACAGCACTATCCCATATGGACACGCAGAACTTTTTTTTTAGTTTTGTTAAGTCTCCTTCATTTGCACTATTACTCCCCAATTCTGTTCTTTCCTGGTATGATCAGCACAGGACCACCTAGAAGTGAGTAAAATCGAGTAATTCATTGAAGTTTTGAAGTTTTTAATGTCTAAAGTAAGTGGTCTCAAGTACTTCTACTTAATCACTTTGATGAAAATGTTGGAGCAGCCTGAATCTCACATTTGTCTAACCAAGCAAAGCAAATAGCTTCTCTGTGAGCAGCAAGGCTATGGCAAACCCATCTGAGTATCTGATGCAGCTGTTTAATAAGGCTCACACTGGAGTTTTTCCTTTACTGTTTCTGCTCAATCCAGTTTCCTACTTTCACAAAACCTACGTGAACTTTGCATCTTTGAGATTCTATTGCTATGCTGAATTGGCTTGAATTTAAGAAACTGCTAATTTAAAAGTTACTACAGAAGGGAAAGGGGAAGAGACACAGATCCCATACACAAAAGCAACAGAAGCTGTTGCTGTTTCTTCTAAGGATAGTAAGCTAAAAATGGAGGGAGAGGTTAAGGGGGTATAATATCACATTTCAGCAGCAGAAATCCATCCTGAAGCTTTGGGTTACAAATGCTGGAAAAATCAAGTAAAAACGACTTCTATACCTGAGGTTCTCTTTTATACAAGGTATCAGTTAATTCTTTCACTTCATTGTACAAGATCTTCTTCCAGTTCCAGCAAAACCTAGCGTTTTTGATCCACCTTATAGTTTCTGATCTTTCTAAATAAGTATCCGAAGTTTAACAGCTTTAGAGCTGTTTCTGTTCATTCTTACATTTCCATCAGTGATTTGCATAGTCATTCCCACTTTCATGATTGCCTAAGTCTACATAGAAAATGAGAACAGTAAATCAAATCAAGCACTTGGCAGGCATGCATTGGTGAGATCACAGCGAGATCCTGGAATAGCACAGGCCCTCTCATATGGAAAAGGTTCGTGGAGTTCCCATGCAGTTTCAGTAACCATCATCTGACCCAATGAGCAATACCGAGACAGGACACAGCCCTTCGTGGAAACGAGCTGTTAACTGGTGAACACCCAGGGAGGTGACAGAATTGGCAGCCAAAACTTCACAACTAACTTGACACATTATGCGACTGAGCCATATTACTGCATTAACAAAACTGGCACAGACCAGAGCTTTTTAATCTAATCACATGATGGAGCTCAGAGGTAAAATGTGAGAAGTAGGGGTACAAAGCCCTTATTAAAAAGTAAGCTTGAATAATCAGATGGTTTCATTTCTCTGATTTTCAGATCCCTGGACTGAAAAACCAAAAGGTTTATGGGGTGGAAAAATAAGGCATTGTTTAGGAAAGGTGTACTTGGTTCAAGCAGAATGTTAAAATAATTACTTAAAATGTATTTGTGATTCATCGTGGTTCAGTAATTTCTCATGAATGCTAATGTGTTTTGGAGAGATAGAAAGGCTTGTGCAGGTGTGACAGAAATGATTAGTCAGTTATTAGTAAGCTGCTGGCTTCACTGGCAGCCACACTGCTGAAGCTTATACCATGTAAAGGGCCCAGCAGTAACTCTCCATGCACTGCTGATACTTAGAATCACCAGATAAGTCAGAACAAGAAATTATATCTGCAAGTATTTATTTCTTTCTCTTCGTTTTGCCTGCCTCCATGGTAAAATTTGTAGTTTAAGCAAAATGCTACATGCTTAAGTCAGTGCAGCTCCTCTTCAGGAGGGAGTGTACGGAAAGAATCTACAGTAATCCAAAATCCCCTTATCAAAGAGTAACTCACTACCTTCCCTCTTCAAGGCCTTCTAAAAAGGTGCATTCAAAAGAAGCATTATCTACATAGATCTATCTCCACGGACCAGCACAGGCAGGCTGATTTAAATTTAAACTTCATCTTGCTTTAGTGCAACTACTCCCTCCACCAGTAGTTTTATGGAAAGCAGTAAAACTTTATTCTTTTTTAACACTCTGGAGAACCACTCATTTCCACAGATCTTGCACAACATTGAGAGAAAATTTTCAAATGTGTTGCCTATTACCCTGGTAGTCTACCAGGTTTTCTAACACAGAAGTCAGAACAGCATGAAGGACTTCTCAATTTCATTCATTTTCAGTTTTCAATAATATATATTACTATTCCTTAATTGCAAATTATGTTCAAACCTTAAAAGGGGACAAAAGGGGACTCTCCAACAGATACTTAGGAAACAAAACTCAATACCCAACATTTTCTTAGAGCAACAGTACAATACGATCCAAGCAATAATGCTCCAACAACTGCAAGCCAGCGGCGTCCCCACAGCCCTGAGGAGTAGTCTGGTTCCAAGTAGTAGTAGTCTGGTTCCATGCAGTAGTAGTCTCTACACACCCAAGACACTCAGCTCCTGCAGTGTCATGCTCATGCTTACTATGAGACAGAAATTATGGATTTTATAACATAGTGGATATCTGAAATGAACAGCAAATAATACACTAGTGGCTTCATTTATACAGAATTCTCAAGGTCAAAGGTCAGTGAAATGAGATGAAAACCATTAATCCAGAGGACTTCAGATTCTTTTGATAAAGAACACATCCATATGCCTGTGTCCTTTATCCAACCACAGTTCCCATCTAAAGTTTAATGGCTAATTTTTTAATATTCACAACCACTAAATAATAAGCAAAGAACCTGCTACCCCACTGTGCTGTCATACACATGTGTATGGATATAAAAGCCAAATATTTTGATTAAAAGAATGATTCCTGAATGCAAATTACAATCTCATCTCCCAAATACCTAAAATCTTTATAGGAAGACCTTCCAAGCTGTTTAGAAAGTAGCTATTGTCAGAAGCATAGCTGAGTAAAATAGGTGCTTCCTACTCAGCTGATTTGACCCATGTATTTATTTTCTCCATCATTATTCATGTCTGTATTGCAAAAAAAGAATATAACCCATATCTGTCTTGGTTTGTGCAGAATAAACAGGATTACTTCCAAAAACATCCTAAACTTAAGTGCATATTTCATTAATTTAATGAATAATGGGAATAAGAATCCTTCCGGTTTTCACACCCACCCACCCACCCTAAAAGACCCAGAATAATCTAGGATTGGCCTTAAAAGCTCAAGAGCTTCCTAGCTCAAGAGCTTTCTTACTCCCACTGCAGCCTTATGGTAGACAACCCATAATGCTGTCTGCTAAGGACTCAAAACAGGCTCTGCAACAGCAGACAGAAAGGACGCAGAATAAAAACAAAGAGGAAAAAGCCCAAAGTCATAGTTGTGAGAGAAAAGACAGTTTGTAGGAGTCCTGACTCAGAGGAGAATCCGAGTTGCAACAGGGTTTCATCATTCACCCCCAGAGGATGCAAAAGTTTATGACCATGTTATGGTCTTTGTCACCAGCTAGAGGTTTTGCACCCAGGTAGAAAGTGTATTATATAAAAATAAGCATACATTGAAGATGTAGGGGAGTGAGATGTTACTGAGGAATACTTACCTGATGAATGTGCCATTATATATATCACACTCCCATTCCTCAGAGTCAGTTATAGAAGTTACATTACAGCCTAGCAATATTCAGACTCAAGTTCCACGCCCCTCGCAGACTAAGCTTGTGTGGCCAAGTCAGGGGGGAAAACCCAAAGTACATAATTATGTATCACATAGATTTAAATTATCAAACTAAAACACTAGAGATCACCCACTCCCTGTTCCAGGCTTATCTGGCAAATAAGACCATGCCTAAATAAACTTGACAGCATCCTCCCCTCCCCTTTTTTGGGCCTGCTACCACTGTCCCCTTCTGTTTGTTTGCTTTCTCTTTCTTCATTTAACCGTATTCTGCCATTGTCAAAAGTTTCAAGGTATATGAATGTTTATTCAGCCATTTCTTTGTGATGTCAAGTTCTGCCTTTCATTATCAGTCTCAGTATCCCCCCCCACCCTGCCTAAGCTATACCCCATTCTTTCAAAAGCAGCATTTTCAGTTGATAGTGCCAGAGGCCAGGAAAGCTCCTGGCAGTACAGCTCCAACAAAGAGCCTGAAACTGAACAATCTTCTTTTTTTTTTTTTTTTTAAGAGAGGAGATAAGGAAGTCTAAGACATGTTTTTTAAAAGCTGAATAAAAAAAATTGCCACTGGCATTGGCAGTTTTTAAAAACACGCAAATTTTCCCTTTCAACGGGGCAGGTAGCATACAATGGCTTTCATCAGAAATGAGCACCTGCTCCTCCTACCTACATAAAAACACTTTGTGGAAAAGAAGGGAAAGACATTCCATTGTGGGTATATGAGATCCACAGACCTAAATAACATTGCAGTAATTCTACCATGTTTCTGTTAAAGCAAATGGTGAGGCCAAGTGCTACAAATTTCTGCTGGTTCTTCCCAAGATCCTCTTGCTCCTCTTTTGACAGTTATACAAGGGAAGCCATTTACAGAAGACGCTATTGTTGTGGGAAATATTTTAAAATAATTACTGCAGAAACATGCATTATTATATGCAAATGCTTCATCAACACAATCTCATTGTGTACAAGGGTAACGATGGGGGAAACTGCTCCTAAGCCACAGTTGTTCTACTAACACAAAATTACAGACGGTCCTTCTCTTCCTAAATAAAATTCTTCTGCTTTAGTAGCGTTCTAGCAAGAAAGCAGCAGATAACTTCTTTCCTTATGGTATCCAAAATGTTTTGCAAATAACAAAAGCTTTTGCAATTACCACATGTAATCACCCTCAGCTTTCACTAATCTCCCAAATTCCTCAATGGATCCAGAAGTAGCTGAAGACCAGTGTTAGACCTTAGAAAGGAAAAGTAATTTTGAATATTTTGACAGTCTACATCAACTTCTCATACAATTCAAGGAAGGCACCTTCCTTTCTTTGAACTCATTTTTTCATCCAACACTGTTAATTGATGAACCGTGAACCCATGGACCAATTCTCTTGATAAAGAGGCTACATACTGGTCACAACTGGAGAGTCAACATTTACAGCACTGCGTATCTGAGAATTCTCTTTCTTCCTCTTCTAAAAGGCCAAACTCTGCAGTGATTTAACACCACTGGACTGAATGGTGTTATGTCAACAGGAGGAAATGAGTTATGCCAGCAGTTTAGGACTATTTGGTTAACAATTTTATTGGAAATATTATGGGAAATTATTACCAGCTTTCATTGTCTGAGACCAAGACCAGCTCCCTCCATTAAGACAACAAAAAGTCAAAGGTTAAGTTATTCTTTGACAAAATAAACTAGAAATTTTTTTTAAGTTCTAAGTATAGGTATCTGGACATGAAATCGATAAGACAGAAAATTATGGAGAATGTCGAAGACTAGTATTTTTCAACTAAATCATATTGCTACTTAGTGATTTTCATCTATGGACAACATTTAATAACACAGAGCAATTACTGCCCAAGAGACAGCGCTGTTGCCTACAGATTATCAGAATAATCAACTGTCTCTCAGTGAGGAAAGACAGAGCTGGTGGTCCTTCCCTTCATGAAATCTAGACGTTTCCAGAGAGAGATCTCAGTACTCCTTTTAGAAAAAGTTGTGTCAGTGGTTCAGTAACACTTCAAACTTGCCTTTGTTCACATCTGTTGACAAAGTGCCTTATGAAAAAGCCCCTTTGACTTGGTGTTCATGAGGCTTTGTGCCAGCACTAGGTTAAGAAACAAAACCAAACAACAGTAAATATCTCAAAATGAATCCAACCATCAAATACTTTTTTTCTTGCCTTCAGGATATACTAAAAGAGTTCCAGAATTTCTGCCTACAGTCAATAAGTAGATTTCTGTGATACAAATACTGGAGAGTCAGACCTACTGACTGTAGATCATCTCTGCCCATTTAGGGTGCTGAATCAAAGGCACTAGAGCTACAGTAGTAAGTTCATATTACCATCTGAAAAAATAGTAGGAGAAAACAAGAGTTCTCACTGCTGGTACATATCGTCCATGCTTTCCCTAGGGAAGGATAATCCCCAGCTTTTACTGAGAAAATAGCTTGTAAATATATCACTTCATGTCTGCATTCTGCCTACTATGTCCTATGCAGAGACAGGAGTTGGACTCGATGATCCTCGTGGATCCCTTCCATCTCAGGTCATTCTGTGATACTATCTACCCTTGTATTTTTAACTTACCATTGAGAAGATGCTGAAAACAATTTCCTAGTTTGCTAAGTGCTTCAGATTTTCTTTATTAATGCAGAACACACTCATTCCTTGCTGTCACTTGTAACTCTTCCACAGAATGGGTAAAGATCCAGTACCCATGCTGACCATAACCAGACTTACCTGTCCCTTTCAGTAAATACTCTGGATTAAATGATCTTACTGCAGTTCTCACAAGCTAATGGTATTACAACTGATTACTCTTTTTCAGTGGTACTACTTTTTATCAAAACAATAGATTCAGATTAATTTTTTAAAAAGATACTTTTCTCCCAAGGCTTCTCTTTAAGTAGTGCCTCTTGTCTCATTTAGTATGCATATGAAATGATAACGTATGGACTGCCATACTTGAAACACACAACTCCCTTTCCCTTTGGCTAATACTGATAATGCAGTTAATTACATGCATAGTTGTAATTATACATGCGTAACTAATGGCTGGGTATCTCAGCACAGACAAGGCTGGTGGAAACATCACAGGAGGAAGAAGGTAGAAGATCTAGAAAACATTTTACGAGCCATTCCACTGGGGTTATGCCTACCACTTCTTACCAGAGTTCACCTGATTTCTCTGCTCCTTTCTGTGGGAACTCTGCTAGCCTTGAAATTTTGGGGAGCAGCTGCCCTGAGGATGCACTCACTTAGGACACCAGTTTTTACCTCATGCAAAGATGGAAACTACATCCTTTCAAGGTCAAACCAGTGACTTATAATGTTGCTTTCTTCCACCACTTTAGAACTATGTAGCTGCACAATGTAACTTCATTACAATTACACATCTCAGAAACAGGACCTGTAGCAGAACCTGGGCCAGCCCAGGTACTGCCAGAATCCAGGTGCAGACAAGCAGTAGTCTGAAAACTGCATTGACTCAGGTTTACCATTTCCAAACTAAAGTAAAGTAACTGGTTTCCTAAATTGCTCCAAACTGCTTGCCTAAGAGGCTGCCTCTCTCTTCAATCCATATCCACAGCTGGAGACTCTTTGTTACAGAGGAGACAGCTACCGACAGGACATTCTCTCTCTAAAGGGGGCCCTCCACTCCAAATTTCAATAGATCAAGAGAGAAAAGCCTCAAACAGGAAAGCAAGGCTTATCCCCTTAGTCAAGCTTATGGGGACCAGTGAACACGGCAAGAACAATTAGTTGGAAACAAAGAATCTATGATTTGACTTGGGTTTGATTTTCTACTCTAGTTTGGTGGTTCTCTATCTACCAATTTAGGGAAGGGAAGCCTGGCTGCTTTCTCCCTTATGCCATCATTCCTTTCATTACAGAAAAGTAGCCCATAGGCCAGCACAGTACTTTTTAAAAGCTTCATATATTAATTACACAAAATTAATTCAAAGCTAAAAGCCTCCCCATCTCTAGAGTGAGGTGAATAATTTTACAAGATACAAGCAATTTGGAATATAACAAAAAAATCTTAGAACCTACTGTTTTAATTTGAATTCAAATACCACCACTGAACTGTGGATGTTTTGATTCCTCTGGCATATAAGCCAGGAAATCAATTTAAAATTCCAGTGCAAATAGCCCAAGACCATTTTATTTATGTGTTTGTTTTAAAATAGAACTCAAATTCCAACTTGGATTTAAAATTATGTAGATTATTTTTTCCCTTCTCCCTCTGCACACATCTCTCCTTTATCATAATGTGTTTTCTGACTCATTCGCAGCTGCAGGGGATGAAGTCTTTGAAACTGCTGCCTTCCAGAATACCATCCCAACACAGCAGAATGCTACTGACTCTTTGTTATACAAACACACTCTTCCAACAAGCTAACTTCCTAAGGTAGCTGAAGGAAAAAATGGATTATTTTTGGCAGGTCAAGAAATGAAAGCCTGGGTCATTGGATGTTAGCAAAGTTTATGAAAAGTGCTACACATATTACATCCTAAGGCTAACCTAAGACATAAAGTCTGAAATCACAAACATTTTATACAGAGGGAAAAACAGAAGCAGAAGTTTCAATAGGTCAAGTCCAGATATGTCAGAGAAAAAAGCCAGGACAGAGAAAGGCTCAGAGCAACACAGGGCAGAATAGATGATTTTTCCCTTTCCAAATTTTATACGCTGCTTTGCACAATGGCACTTTTGTAAAAATTTCACTTTTGACTATAAAAATATGAAAATCAGTCTTTTCAAAAAAAGACTGCATAAACTGACCTATGTCTAACCTTAGTTCCAACTTTAAAAAAAAAAAACCAACCTTGTAGTTTTTCTCAAGGTATGGGCCATTTTTCATGTCCTTTTCATTCTTTTCTGGAACTGGCATTAGCTGTCAAATCTTTAATGCAATTTAATGTCAAGTAATTAAGTGGTCCAAAGGGGAAAAGACCTTACATTTCCTTTCAGCTTTGTGGGCTTTCTGGTTGGATATTTTTCTCCTGTTTACAAACTTCTCCTCAGTAGTCAACAACCACCACACCAAATGTTCTCTTTCGCTGTCCAACAGAAGTTCTTATTTGTTCATATTTTCTGCCTTTTTTCATGAAAAGAAGACTAAGCACAACAAGAAACTTGTATGGATATTTATAAGAGTAGAGATTATAGACCTACATAAAGTATAAGTCAGAATTGGATCCCCCATCTAAATCTGAATTTTGTGAGTTTGGTGAGCAGAAGATATGTCAGAGTACAGTGAAGAGGGACAGTGGGAGGTGGGGTGAAAAGGTTGATAGGAGGAATGTACTTGAACCACAGGGGGTAGAGTCTTAACAGATGAATGCCCTGGTGCTGGAAGGGAGGGTAAAAAAAAAAAAAAAGAAGATTACTTGGGAGGAAAAAAAAAAAGAAAGAAAAAAGACAAACACCAGCATTTTAAAAGCCTAGTGACCAAAGGGTATACCAGATATGCTTTCCAGAATGCAAAGATCAGTACTTACATTTGGGGAATTTTTTTTTCAGTTGGTTTGGCTCAGTGTTATTCAAAAAGTTTGTCCAAAAGTTCATGTGCTGAGCCAAGACTTATCAGATTTCAATTTCCAGCTGAAGCCACAACTGTTGCTCTGAAAAGTAATGTGCAATTGTATTCCAGAAAGCAAAGCAATGAAAAAGACTGTATTGAAGTGTAACAAGCTGTATTATACTAACCTATGTCATAGTCATTTTTCTCCTCTTGTTATTAGAGAAGAAATGTGCAAATCAACTTATTGTCTGGCCAGAGATTATTATATGAAAAATTCCCCATCGCCCTACCTCAAATTAGCATGTCTTAAAATATGAAGCAGCAATTCAAAGAGTCACCTCCACTATGGTCACTCCAGCAAGATTCAACAAAGCATATAGAAGATTGCCAGTCTAGCCAGACAACAGCCTGAACTGCTCACGTGAGGCATCGTTACCAAGACCTACATATCCTGTACATTTCTGCTGGACTGTAGAATACAAGTACATTGGTGGAAGAGTAAGAAAAACAGGCAAGTAATATTTTCACTTTGGCTACAAATTCAAGCACCAGAATTCATGCATGTACTAGGAATACATGAATAGTTTAGCTATGGTAGTTCTATATCTATGGAAAAAAGTGTTAAAACAACAACATTTTATAAAATTTTATTGAAATATCAGTTTTGCTAAACTCTTTCCATCACTCCAAAACATAGCAAAAACTGTTTTAACTACATTATTTAAAAAAATTAAAATCATTCTCCTGTTTTCATATTTATGTATCTTCTACGAGTACATTAAAGATAATGTCAGCATCAGAAGAGAGAGATACGGGCTTCAAGTCAACAAATAAGTACATAAAGTATATTCTTTACTTACATCACGTGCATGGTCAGAGGAAAAGACAACTACATGCTTAATTTTATCGAAGTCTCTAACCGACTAAAGTGGGAGGTCTGACTCTTTCCATTCTCACCATTAAGCTGACAAACAGCTAGGAAAAAAAAACATCTCCAAATAGCATCAGCCTTCTACTCCCATGAGCCATACATAAAATTTTAACCGAGGGAAGAAGGTTAAAATGCTGACAGCATTGTTTCAGCCCATTGTCACATCCTGTATATCCCTCCTTTTGCCTAACTTCAAAATGTTGGATGTATTTGATCCACAGGTTGCCAGGAAAAATGGTCCATGTGGAGCATTTTGCCCATGTTCACACACACTCTCCGATTTGCAAAAAGCTCCAGAAAATTAGATCATCTCCAAGCAAGCATCCTCTGCTGTACGCAAGAATGGGCGCTTAAAGCCACTGCATCTCTAGCATCTCAAGTTCTCTTAGAAGCAGTGACCCATCCTCCCTGTCAGCTGAAGCAAACTCAACAAGAAAAAAGCTAGATTATCATATATGTCTTCCTGTAGCTGATAAAAAAGTGACTCAGTCCCTTATGATATAATATTTCAGAGACAGTTTTACAATTCATATGGTGCCCCACCACGCTCCAGATTAGGACTGTACAGTAAATACTTCGAGCAAGAGACTCTGAAAAAACATAGAAGACAATACACACTTCAGTCTCCAGCTTTTCTTGCAAATGTTAAATAAAACTATTTAACTGATTAATAATCTAAGGGATGCCCAGAAAAGAACTTAAGAACTGGACAAAGTCAGTGAAACCATGAGAGTTGGGATAAATAAATACATCAAAGATCAAAGAATAAGATACCAAGGCAGAAATGGCAACCATGCAAAAAGAAATTATGAGGAGAATTTAACTTTGAGAAATAAAAAAAAAAAACACAGAAGGAAAGCAGAGGCAAAAAGACAAGAAAACAAACACAGCTAGGACACAGCTATTATTTTGTAATAAATCTATTTGGGAACAATTCATTTTCTTATTCCAGCTCTCCCCAGCCTCTTACACTGAAGATGATGTTTCACAAACACTTTAAATGAATCAGATACAATCTGAAAGGGGAAACCTTTTCCCTCAGCACTGACTGGTAGCTCCCAATACCCACTTTGAGCTCGCTCCTGTAGAGATCTGCACTGTTATTTGACTGTAAATGGAACACAGCAGACACATCAGTAAGTAGACTTAAGACCTTGAAAGCAGAAAGAGTGTTTCCCTGACATCTTCAGGCAGTATATGCAGCCTTCTAAAGAACTCCAAAGACTGCTCAGTAGAAATGTATCAAAGTGAGTTCATTTTTACATAAACTAAAACACCTTTCTACAGGGACCCCTAAGAGCACTGGCTTAGAGTCTTCTTCATAGTGTGATTTACTGCTGAACAGAAAAACAGCTCATTCATCACTTCTGCTCTCTCACAACTAACTTCCCCCTCCCAGCAGCCATTGATAACCAGCCTACTACAGTCAAATACTTGCAATGGAAACCTGCCATTAGGAGAAATACACCAATGCCTTTTCAAGTGTTTGCAAACAAGCACCCTGTGAATCACTGTTCATCTTGCTCTTAAGGGCAAGCATGCACTTTACAAACCAATCTGCTCCACAGCTTGAGAAATTAGTAGCTTACTGATGGGTACAAGACAGGTGGCACCAGTCACTTAGTGTCTGCCCAGAACACAGAAGTTTACCTCTGTCAGATCCAAAACAGATAGAGACATGAGGAAACACATTAGCTATCCCCTGTGGCATAGGCTTCTCATTAATGTTCCTCTGAAATGTTAACAGTAATCAGAAAACTCAGGCAACTAGCAGAAAGGCTGTGGCATTATCCTTCACTTTCGCTTCTGTGTCTCCCGGCACTTGCAATAATGAAAGATCACACCACCGAACCAAATCCTTGCAAATAGCTTGATGCAAAAATGCTGACTGAAAGACAGCTTCACAATTTTGTGATTATTCTTTCATTCTTCTCTATAACACCATATGTATGCAGTTTATTTTATGTGTCACGTATATCAATGCTATCAAATGCCTGCCAATATACTGGCTTCTGCCAATTGATTTTAGTTTCTTTCTCTCCTTTTCCACTGTTACATTTGGAGAGAGGGGAAAAAAAGAAAAGGTACTCAAGTAGAAGGAAAATTATCCGAAATCCTTTAAACAGTTGCTCTGTTAAATTGACACAACATTAACAACGTGTACTTGGCACGTTCCTCTTGCCACGAATGCAAGAACCTTTTTCAAAAAAAACTCATTCCAAGCAGGGAAATCTTTTAAAGATACAGCACAGACCTTACTGAACTGTGTTTTGATGGCTGTTACAAAGCCATTCCTAGTCATAAGCGTTCAAACCACGAAGAGTTCATAACCATAAAAACCTCATTTTGAGATATCCTTTTTAATAGGATAATGACTGAACAGGGAGGCAAACCTGACCAACTAATTCTCCCTCAAAGTTGTATCTTCTGGACAGTGCAGGGATAGCAGAGGAGAAAGTCTACAGGACCCAGGCATAACTGCAGAGAAATAAACGAGAGGAGACAAGGGTACTTTTGCCTGCTTCAAGGGTGTACTATGACGCTGTCTAGTCCCGAGGATTCCCATTACCTTCTATGAACTTTTTTTTAATACAAGGACATAAAGCACATTCACACCACAGCACAACAAAGAGAGCTCCTAAGCTTTAAAGAGGTCATTCACTTCGAGGAAACTGAAAAATCATATGATAGCAGAGTCGCACTTCAAGAGGAAAATTGTACTTGATGGCCTCATCCAAGTCCCATCCAAATCCTTATCCATGAATCACAGAAATAGAAATGTTATGGTTAGCAATATAGCAAAAAAAAAAGAAGGCTGTCACTGGAACTGGAGGACAGTGCAAGTTAGCGTGCAGGTGCACTGACAGAGATCGACAGAAACCTTTTTTTCTAGTCACAGTTAAATCTATAGCCATCAGCCTTTCCCTCCTTCAGATATTGAACCCACCCCTAAAGTATCAAAAGAAGAAAGCCACACAGCTTCCATGTGAACATAGGAGCTCTGCTCCCTGTGTATCGACATGGAAAACATGAGGTCATAGTCCAACACCACTTCGTAGGCTGGACACTGTGAGAAAGCATGTCTATGACCCTAAACCTTAAAATCAAAGAGATTTCTACTAGGTAGGAAAAACAAAGAGCGGAAGGAAGGGTGGAGCACCACGTTACTCTTGATCCGTTATTTGCTGCAGAGCAGCACTGCAGTCAGGAAGTACAACAAACAGCAGTGTTTCAGCAACTGTTACACCTTTATGTAGCAAAATAAGCTTTTTTTTTGTGACTGCTACAGTGAAGTGGTATAAAAACATCACTTAGGACAATGTATGCAGTATGTTGCACCTCAACAGTGAGAAAACAGAAGTACTTGCTTTTAAGAACACATGTGCTCAGGTTATACAATAATGACTACTGAACTGCAGATACTTTCTTTGACCACATCAAACCGCTGTAGATTAAGTAGGTAAGAATTTTTCCTATCCCCTCATCAAAAGCCATCTTAACTGTACATGTTTTAAGTTTTTCCTGCCATACAGAGAATAAGGAAAAAAATCAAAATATTAAGTATAGAAATCCGTTCTGTTTCTCTTCCTCCCTGTTCTTCATTAAAAAAAAAATCCAACAGCAAAGTTGTAAACTACACAGAAATAGGTTGCATTGCACAGTGAGTTTCAAACAGATTACAAAAAGACACCAGAGGAAGTCAGATATCCCCATGCAACCTCCCCAAACAGAATAAACTGGGAATCAGGTATACTGCTAGACTGGCCAAATCACGCACTCAGATCCACAAACTACACTGATAGTATCTTTCAGTAACAACCATTTCACATTATTTTGATGATATAACCATATTAATCTTTATTTTGTGACTGGTGAGTTTTTAAAAGTTACTGCAGTACTTTCAACAGCTGTTGACATGTGTGTTAACAGATATTCTCCTAACAGTACACATAAGGGACTTCTACCAGCAAACTATCACCACTGTTCACCTTCCTTCTTATCCAGTTACTGGTCATCAGATTAGATCCTTATCATCTACTAATACAGCTCAAAAAAAAATGAAGGGGGGATCACGAAAAGAAAACCTTCAAAGAAAGCAAATCTGCAGGTCAAACTTGAAGAACTTCATGAAAATTCAACTATATTTTCCTTTACTGTTCAGTATTCTGCATGTCATTCAATCAAGTAGGAATGACATGGAAAGAATGGGACTAATGCTAACAATGAATGATCCATAAATGTCTACAAGATTACATAACTGAGGATGAGACAGCATGCATGTGTGTGCAGATTTGGGGTAAAGGAAGAGAAAGAGCTAAATGGAAGAGGAGGAAACAACGTTCTCAGTCACAGACACAGAACCCTGCACAGTCCTTAATTTCTCCCTCTTCCTAAAAGATAACAATTTTAACCGGGGCAATCAGGCAGCTGATGGAGAAAAGCAAAAGAAAACCCATTTGCTTATTTATACACTCCAAAACACCCCTTGCTGAAATTGCACCATAAGTGCTGTATCATGACATAGAGCTCACAGGCAACCATGTTTATACTAAAGCAATTAACACACAGTACATTTCCTGCACTCTTATTATCATTGGCACTCTCAATGTGTTTGTTGCACATTTGGTGCCTTGGCAGGTTAAGAGACATTCATATAAAGTTAACAACAAAACGTTGCTGATTTGAAATGTACTCACTGTTATTTCTCAGGAACTCCTATATTTACTTTATACCATTCTCGGGGGAGAGCTGGACAGTCCTATTCGTTCTGCAATGAAAAGATATTCAAAATAAACTTTGCAAAGGTTTCGAGCCAAGAAACTTTTAAAAACGTAACTTTTTGGACCCGATACCCACTTGCTCTACAAGGCTACAAACCGGGGCTTTGCATCATCACCACCCACATCTCAGCACAATCATTTCATCTGAAATTGACCAGCGCTTCGGTCACTTGTACCAGCACAAACCGGAGACAACACACGCCACCAAAAGCCCTTGAAGGCCAGGTCGAGGAGGGAGGATGCCCTCAAAGGGTACAAACGCCGCGCCAAGAGCCCGGCAGCGTGCGGGGAGGGGGGGATGCACTTGCTCCAAAGTTGCGGTCCCTCCTCCTGAGGGCTGTGCGGACACTTGCTGCGCCCGGAGCCGCTGCCCGAGCCTGGCCCCGCGCTTTAACCCAGGCGTGTCCAGTGCTCCGAAAACCTCCTGCCCTCCCTCCTGGCCACCGCGAAGCGACCCGCCGGGGTCCCATCACCACTCACCCACACCGCGGAGATGCGCAGCCCCCTCCCTTCACAAGAAGTCTCCGACCACCCCGGGGCACGGAAGAGGGAACGGAGCGGGATGGACGCGGTGGAGGAGGAGGAGGAGGCGGCGGAGGCGCCGGCGAAGTCGCGCCGGGTGCCTGTGGCAAAAGCGGCCGCGGGCCGGCGGAGAGGGCAGGGCAACGGGAGGAGCCGTCATGCAAGGCGGGTCGGGTCGGGTCCCCTCCTCGCCACCGCCGGCCGAGGCCCCGCCGCACTGACAAGCACGAGGCTGCGCTTCCTCTTCCTCGCAGCAACAGCGCCCGCTCCCCCCTGGGCCGCCCGGCGCCTCCTTCTGTGCGGGACCGGTTCCCCGCCGCGGGCAGGTGCGGGTCTCGCCTGCCCCATCCCGTCCCATCCCTTCTCGTCCTATCCCATCCCTCCTCCCCGGCTGCTCTCCGCGCTCTCCTGCACCAGCATATCCCTGCCATCAGCCCCGAGGCTCGCCTACCTCCCGTGGCGGGCAGCACCGCAGAGCGGAGCAGAGCCGAGCCGAGCCGCTTTTGGCAGCCCGGAGCAGCCTCGGTGCGCGGCGCTGTCCCCAGCGCTTATCCCATCGCGGGGCTCGCAGAGGCACCCAGACGGCTCCCCCGCTGTCGCTGCCGCTCTCACTTCCTCTTCCTTCCTCCTGCTGGTCGGGCCGAGAGGTGCAGCCCCGAGGCGGCCGCTGCTGCCCAGGGGTCCCGCGGCTCAGCAGCACCTGCGGGCGGGGGCGGTGCCCGCCCACCCCTTCGCCTCTGCCCCCGCGCCGTGCGGGTGGCGTCCCTCCTCCTGCAGCATCTGATGAGGGACCAGAGACTTGTTCGGGGTGGAAGGAACCTTAAATATGACCCAGTTCCAACTCCCCTGCCATAGGGAGGGACACCTCCCACCAGACCAGGCTGCTCAGAGCTCCATCCAACCTGGCCTTGAGCACTTCCAGGGAGCGGGTATCCACAGCTTCCCTGGACAACCTGTGCCAGTGCCTCATCACCCTCAGCGTGAAGAACTTCTCCCTGATGTCTAATTTAAATCTTCCCCTTTCCAATTTAAAGCCATTCCGTCTCATCCTATCATTACTTGCCCTTATAAAAAGTCCCTCCCCAGCTTTTCCTGCAGCCCTTTTAGGTACTGGAAGGCCGCTGTAAGGTCTCCCTGGAGCCCTCTCTTCTCCGGGCTGAAAAACTCCCAACTCCCTCAGCCTGTTCTCATAGCAGAGGTGCTCCAGCCCTCTGATCATCTTCGTAGCCCTCCTCTGGACCCGTTCCAACAGTCCCATATCCTCCTTACGCTGGGGATATCTGGGGCTTCCTCGCTGCCTGCGGAATAACTATCCGTTTATTGTTGTTTGCGTTTCCTCCCGGAGCGCCGCCGAGCAGCCGAGCAGCTGGCGCTTGTGTTTCCCGTCCGAGGCGGACGAGCAACCGACAGCCCCGCCGAGCCCGGGATGCTCCGCTCCGCGCCCGGGGCAGGCCCGGCCGGGAGGGGGCGGCAGCGCCCGCGCTCCGGCGGTGCCTCCGGGGACTGGATTCCGTCCCCCCAACCCCCGCCTCCGGCAGGGCTTTCGGGCATCCTCGGCGACCTTTAGGTGTAGGATAACCGCCTAAGTCATTCCTGGCTTTTCCTCGCTGGAAAAGTGAAATAACAGATTTTTGCTTTTTGTTCTGTCTTCCTAAAAAAAAAAAAGTTGTAAGATTTATTTGTTATAAAACACCTGAACTCACAGATACTGCATGAAACACACACTACGTGATGCTACAATTAAATCATATCTTCTAATATTGAAGGGGTTTCATTGTGTGGTCTTTTTTTTGATTGATTTGGTTTGTGGTTATTTTTTTTCCCCAAAATCCTGTGCATTTCGCTTCGACTCCAGTAAGAACTGACAGTGTAGCCGTGAAGCCTTGCTGCGGTACAGCAACTTTTACTGTCTGGAATAACAAAATCTGTTCTTTGTGAGCTATCATATGGTACATGAGCACCAAAACTTGTGAAATTACTGGCTCTAATCTTGCAAATAATTACACATGAGAGCATCTTTATGCAGGTTAACAATTCCCAGTGATATCCTATAAAACCACTCTCTTTCAACACCCTGATCCTCAGACTACAATAATGCTGTTATGCGTCAGCTGACATTTAGGAGGCTCCTTGCCCTGAAATTACCACAGCTGGTTATTGGGATTTTATATCCAGCAGAATTCATGGGGGCTTTCCAGAAGAGGAAGCGGGACTTGATTCTTGCCTTACGTTGTAAGGTACCGTCTCAGTGATAGGCTGGATCTGACCAAATACTCCAGTGCGAGGCAGTAAGTGGCGTGACTCACCTGAGTCACAGATTGCTATATTTATAGGACTAGAGTGCAGACTCTACCAAATGACAGGGGCTAAGAGTGTGCCTCAGAAACATGGAAGCTCTTTTTCACATAGGCAGAAATAGAGGGCAATTGTCTGTCTGCTCACCCTTTCCCCAGGGACATAGGTGACAGCAACCAGCACCAGGAGAACTGGGGCAGGAAACATCGGTTCTGCATAAGATTCCATGGCAGGAATTCCCCCCAATCAAGCAACATTTCTTTAAAGTAATAGAGTTTTAGCACCTCCTCTAATGCTAAAATCCATGGAGAAGCTGGACCTGGCACATAGAACTGGACTGTGTTGGTTTCTGTGTTTAGTATACATTTTAAAGCACCTTTTCATATTGCTTTATTAAGGCAGAACTCCAAAACTGAAAATGTGGGGTGCATATGTAATGTAATTCTTATTATGTACACAGAAAGCACTTATCAAACCATCTCAAGAGTTTCTTGCTTCTACATGGAGTTTATTGAAAGAGGGACAATATCAACACCAAGTAAATGGCTGTTCAGTTTGCATTTGAGCTGTTTCTGTAATACTGAGAATTTTCTTTCTCTATTTGTTACCTGGATTTTGCTGCTTGAATGAAAGCAAAAAGTGTTTACAACTTAGGAAAGGGGTATCATAAATCACAGTATCACGGTGTCACAAGGTTGGAAAGGACCTCTGAGATCATCAAGTCCAACCTATAACCCAACACTAACACCAACCCATCATCTAAACCATGGCACTCAGTGCCTCATCCAGTCTCCCCTTAGACACCTCCAGGGCCGGCGACTCCACCACCTCCCTAGGCAGAGAATTCCAATGGCCAATTACCCTTTCAGTGAAGAAATTTTTCCTAAGATCAAGCCTAAACCTCCCCTGATGAAGCTTGAGTCCATGCCCTCTAGTTCTGTCACTGGTCACCTGAGAGAAGAGACCAACCCCTGCCTTACTACAACCTCCTTTTAGGTAGTTGTAGAGAGCAATTAGGTCTCCCCTGAGCCTCCTCTTCTTCAGACTAAACAGCCCCAACTCCCTCATTCGCTCCTCATAGGGCTTATGCTCCAGCCCCTTCACCATCTTTGTTGCCCTCCTCTGGACACACTCCAGCATCCTGACATCTTTCCCAAACTGAGGGGCCCAGAACTGTACACAGTATTCCAGATGAGGTCTGACTAGTGCCGTGCACAGGGGGACAATAACTTCTCTGGTCCTGCTCGCTACACTATTCCTGATGCAGGCCAGAATGCCATTGGCCTTCTTGGCCACCTGGGCACACTGCTGGCTCATGTTGAGCTTCCTGTCAACCAGCACTCCCAGGTCCCTTTCTGCCTGATTACTCTCCAGCCACTCTGTCCCCAGTCTGTAGCTCTGCATGGGATTGTTGTGTCCAAAATGAAGTACCTGACATTTGGACTTCTTAAACATCATCCCATTAGAATCGGCCCATCTCTCCAATCTGTCCAGGTCCCTCTGTAGGGCCATCCTACCCTCTAACAGATCAACCCTTCCTCCCAGCTTGGTATCGTCCGCAAACTTGCTGATGATGGACTCAATCCCCTCATCCAGATCATCAATAAAGATATTAAACAGGACCGGACCCAACACCGATCCCTGGGGGACACCACTGGTGACCGGCCGCCAACTGGATGAGACACCATTCACCACCACTCTCTGGGCTCGGCCTTCCAGCCAATTCCTAACCCAGCACAGAGTGCTCCCATCTAAGCCATGGCCTGCCAGCTTCCCTAGGAGTCTACTGTGGGAGACAGTGTCAAAGGCCTTGCTAAAGTCCAGGTATACCACATCCACAGCCTTCCTCTCATCCACCAGGCGAGTCACATGGTCATAAAAGGAGATCAGGTTGGTCAGGCAGGACCTACCCCT
Source organism: Dromococcyx pavoninus (assembly GCA_033558185.1). Lineage (NCBI taxonomy): Eukaryota > Metazoa > Chordata > Aves > Cuculiformes > Neomorphidae > Dromococcyx > Dromococcyx pavoninus. The sequence continues at coordinate 401,931 of JAUMJL010000425.1, read as the reverse complement.
CCTAAACCCATGCTGGCTGGGCCTGATCTCTTGGCCGTTCTGCAGGTGCCGCATGATTGCACCCAGGATTATCTGCTCCATGATTTTACCTGGGACCGAGGTCAGGCTGACAGGTCTGTAATTACCTGGATCATCCTTACGGCCCTTCTTGTGGATGGGCGTCACATTGGCCAACTTCCAGTCTTCCGGGACCTCTCCAGTGAGCCAGGACTGCTGAAAGATGATGGAGAGTGGCTTAGCAAGCTCATCCGCCAGCTCTCTCAACACCCTAGGATGGATCCCATCCGGCCCCATAGACTTATGAGGGTCCAAGTGGCTCAGCAGGTCTCTAACTTCCTCCTCATGGATTGCAGGAGGGCCATATTGCACCCTGCCCCCATCAACCACTTCGGAGGACCAGCTGTCTATAACATTGTGTGCAAGAGAGTTTCATTTACTTTATTTTCCGCTGTTACCTCAGGACCAGTTTCTCAGTATGCTTACATAAGAGGGCTGGCTTTGTTTGTGAAGATAAACACACATATATATGGTCATAGAAAAGATGTTTGGAAAAATATTAAAAATGTACAACATTTTAAATGCAAAATTTTGTTCACCATGTTTATATTTTTCTTTCAGGCTCAGCAATGAAAGTCATTAAAATTTATTTCAGCTGTACATTACCATAATAGTTGGATTTTAAACAGTACAGGAGAATATTTATTTAACAGTGTTATACTTACACAAATTAGAAGAATAATTGTGAAGAAGGTTCTATTGGTTTATGGGAACAAATTTAAGCACACCATTCTATTGTAACATTCATGAGAAAGAGCAAACTAGAAATCCAGAAAGCATGCTCCAGTGAAGCCTTCTTTTTATCCATATCCGTATCCATACCCATATCCATGTCCATATCCATATCCATATCCATATCCATATCCATATCCATATCCATATCCATATTCATACTATTGCACCAATAGTATTATTATTTTTGTTCTCCAAAGCCCAAGAAACCTTTACTCAGAATAGATATGTATAGAAGTGCTGGATTTCTATTGTCATTTCCTGATTTATTTAGTAGTAGTCTCTTTTGTAGTGTCTGCTACCAAAGTGCGTGTTATCATTACAACTGATGCTTCTACGACTGATATTGGAGTTGTTCTTGTGATGCGGGCATGTTTGCTAAATAATTCTGGAAAGCCAGAAGAGGGAGTGCAGGAACAGAAAACATCAAGAATTAAGAATTTTAATTTGTCTGGCTATGTCAGCTACAACCTTAAAAACATTTTTAAAAAGGAATTTCCAGGAAGGACTCCTGCTTGGCTCAGCTGACAACAAGGATGTTTCAGGATAGTTCAGTAGGTGCTAATCACTCGCTTCAACCTGGTCTGTAGAGATCTCAACTTTATCCCAAAACTGTAGAAAACATGAAAGCCATTTCTAACTTTTGAGAGTAAAAGCCTTAGATCTTGAGATCCTAAAAGAGTTCCTGGTAATTTTTCAAGAAGTTGAGTTTTGTCATAGTATTTCTGGCCAAAACCTTCCTGAGGTTTATCTGATAAACTTCCACAGATTATCTGAGATAACCTTTCTTATGCTGTGCTGGTTTTGGCTGGAATAGAATTAACTTTCTTCATAGTAGCTACCATAGTATTGGGCTGTGGTTTGGATTTGTGAGGGAAACAGTGTTGATAATTCAGGGATATTTTCCTTACTCCTGAGCAGTGCTTACACAGAGTCAAGGCCTTTTCAACACCTCACACCGCCTCACCCGAAAGTAGGCTGCGGAGCGCACAAGAAACTGAGAGGTGACACGGTTGGGACAACTGACTGGAATGGACCAAAAAGGTATCCCACACCTTAAGATGTCAAGCTCAGCATATAAATCTGGGGGAAGAATAAGAAAGGAGGGAACATTTGGAGTGATGGCTACTTCCCAAGTAACCCTTAAGGATGATGGAACCCTGCTTTCCTGGAGATGAGAGAACATCTGCCTGCTGATGGGAAGTAGTGAATTCATTCCTTGTTTTGCTTTGCTTGCCTGGCTTTTGCTTTTGCTTTACCGATTAATCTGGCCTTGTCTCAGTCCATGAGTCTCCCCACACTTTAAGTCTTCTGGTTCTTTTCCCCATCCCGCCGGTGGGGAGCGGAATGAGGAAGCGGCTATGAGGGGCTATTTGGCAGCTGGGGTTAAACCATGATGTATGTCCCCGAGCAAACATGGAAGGATTTTACTATACTTACACTGTTTATGAGTGACCTTTAAAAATATCAGTGTTTTAATTGTATGTAAGTAGTTAGGTACAGAATCTAGTCCACAGCCATAAAAACATACCAGGATTCTTGCTGTGATATAGAAACAAAATACAGGATTATTATTTCATTTTGACTTTTTAGAAGTCACATTTAAATTTTTATTTGTTTTTAATTTTACATATAATATTATTTGTTTATTATATTATTTCTTCACTATACATATTTAAATATTATTTATATATTATAGATACTATACAAAATATATTATTTATAATACATTGTGTTATTGTTTATTTATATTATATAATTTATTTCATCTTTACTTATATATTATTTTATTTATTATATATTATTTGTTATTTTGTTACTATATATTATCTTACATAATTTTTTCATTACTACACAACGTTTACTAGCTCCTGTGTTTGTATGAAAACATTTTGTCTGTGCATACCTGTGAATATACAGTCTATGAGATATTTTTAAATAGGTCCTGATGATCTGCCCTAAATTCACAATGACATCAATAAAACTGGACTGTATCAGAAACCTTCAAGTTCATTTTTCAAAGTGCAGTATATTGGAAGGTCTCTGTACTCCAGTCCCTAAATGACAGTTGTCAGTTTGCTTTATCGACTTAGATTTGTATGAATTTTATATTCATATATATTCATGCATTCATGTATGAACGTTTGGTAAAGGATGATTAAACAAGGTCAATATGATGTAAGTATTATTATGGCTCAGTTTTAGCATACATATTCAGACTTTAAATCTGCTGCAGCATGTATGTTTTATATAACATAAGTGGGGAAGATTATGACCTTTGCAGAATAGCCAGCTTAATAAAGAACTAAAAAATCTCATGTAAGACATGTTTTAATTAACGTACAAGCAACCCCATTCTAAAAAGTAGTTTAGGTCTGTTTATAGACTCACTTCCATCTTATCTGTACTTAGTTTTACAATAAAATAAATTGTTAAAAGTTAAGGTGGTGAAATTAGAATATTTACGTTCATCACACCAATTATGAAATCCAAGCATGAACAAGTAGGAAAATGAAGAGGTCAGGAATGGCTCGCAGAGTTTTCATGACATTAACCTATTGTGTTTCTACAAAGAAAACCAAACATCTACAAACTGTTTTTACTGCCATTTAGTTCTGTATTTTAGCTTGCTTATGAAGGACCTCTAGAGGAGCTGATGAACAATAAGGTCTAGAAGTGATTTCATTTTACTCTGATGCTGTTTGAAGGAGAAAAAATTGGGAAGAGCTAGAAAAGTTTTTAAAAAATCTGGAAACAATTTAGTGTTGAATGTCATCAAGCTCTGAACTTGACAGGAGCTTTTCTATCTTTGCAGGGAAAACAGTTAATCACAGGAGCTGCCCAAAAGTGATTGTGAGTTGGTCCTGACCAGAGAAGTTCAAATCAAACCAGGCATTTTGCTCAGACATTGGTGCAAGCTAAATCTCACTTTTAGAACTTCAGGCAAGAATTCAAGAGAGTCCTGCGATCTGCAATATATAGTGAATGCAGTGCTTTTTCCCAGCTTTCATGTAAGCCCTAGTAACTCTTTGCTGAGTCTGGTAAGAAGTTCTGCATATCTATTTAAATAGTTAAAAACCTGGGCAGTTCTTGCCATGTCCTTTCTTGAATGTGTGACAGAATTTACCAGAGAATAATTTACCATGGCATTGGCACCAATGGTCAGCATGTTTTTTACCCTCCATTCCCAGAGCTTAATTCACCCCTCAAGAAAATGAGCAGAAATTCCCTTTTGATGGAAACAGAATTGGTTCATCCTCAAATAAGGAAGAAAAGTGGTTGGTGCTTGACCTTGGGAATGGGAAGTTGGTTATCAGTCATTTTAGGTACAGACTATGCCGTCCAGCTGTGCACCTCAACAAAAGAAGGAGGCCAACACCAACATGACACCGGGCAGGCTGCTAGCTGTGTGTGCATGTGTTTGCTGGCAAGGTTTGATCCCTCACTCTGTGTGACACCAACAGCTTATCAATGATGACTGTGAAGAGAGTTTAGCAGAGACACCAAGAAAACTGGATTTCTTTGCAGCTCCAAGTTGGTGCCTGGCTAGAAGAAGAAACACTAAAAGTCATCCTTGGAGAAGACACTAGAGAAATTTTAATCACTTTTCCAAGAAATAACAGAGTTATTTACTGCAGGCCATGTTTTCTTCCCCACCATATGGATGTTCCCTATATCTGCCTTCAGTTTAATATTTTGTGATAAAACTTCCTGCGTGTTTCAACCACATTTAAGGATCAATATCTTTTCTACTCATTTTAGCCTTCCCTTCCCTTCCCTTCCCTTCCCTTCCCTTCCCTTCCCTTCCCTTCCCTTCCCTTCCCTTCCCTTCCCTTCCCTTCCCTTCCCTTCCCTTCCCTTCCCTTCCCTTCCCTTCCCTTCCCTTCCCTTCCCTTCCCTTCCCTTCCCTTCCCTTCCCTTCCCTTCCCTTCCCTTCCCTTCCTGTTTTCTACAAGTTTGTTTAGTTTTTAACCTTGCCAGTTTAAGTTGCAAGTTCTTCAAGACTTTTTTTTTCTCTGTGTATTTTTAGATAACCAATATACTCCAGCTCCAATTTCATTTGGGGTCTCCTGATACAACCGTGGCACACTTATTATTAATAATCCTAGCTTTGTGAAGAAACTCAGTGCATTTCAATTGAGGTTTCTACGTCTTTACTCAGTCTGCTATGTTGTTTGATTTGTAGGTAATAACATTACTGGCCAGAGCACAAACCATAGAAAACTTAAACAAAAAAAGCTCCAAATTTAGAAGCTGCTCACTCCTTCAACAGCCTGCAAACCTTCTTTAACATTCACCTGTTTCCTAGTCACCTTGAGTTCTGAACAGATTAATATTTGATAAAAGCAGTCTATTTTTATCAATTTAGCCACTGTGTTGCATGTGCAGTTGAGGTTTGAATGTTGCTAAGCCATGTCACGTACTATTACAGATCTTTAATACTACAGAGCAGTTCCGTCTTTTCTGGGCAGCAGTGGTGCTATTTATATTGCAATAGGCTACAGACACTTCAACTAGCAAGAAAGGTAAACACTACCCAAACCCATGGTAAATGCCATCCTCTCTCCAAAACACAGAGTTTAACATGCAGGGAAAATAAGCAGGTACAGACGAAGTTCTAGAAGTAGCACAACATCTGTCTCTGGCAACAGCACAGCACAATCCACTGCCGATCAAGGTCAAATCCACCTGTGCCAAATCGAAGAACAACAAATACCACTGCAATGGTAAAACCTCCCTAGGATTTACTCACAAGTCTTTTGACAGATTTGTGACTTTCTTGCTGGGAATAACAGACTGTTCTGTCTATCATCCATTTTAATCCTTTCATAATATTAATCGATCAACACTAACTGCTGGCAGCAAAGTAGCAATAACGAGTACAAGCTCACTCCTCGGTAATATGCTGGATGCCCACTTTCCTAATGACGTGATTAACTTCAGACTTTTCACTGAATGAATCCACACAAGCAAGTGGCACTCCAGCAGCTGCACAAGCAGCACAAATGCACTTGTAAATGCGTTTCAGCATTTGTACTTGGCCTTCCTCCCATCTGCATTTATTATTCCATTATTACGGAAAGTCACTTTGCCTATAAAACATTTTGCCCTGCTGTCACATTTTATTTTGCAAATTTCTTAAGGAAAGTAATGCTCATGGCTGAAAATGGCTGTCGATGCCAAAATAATTCATAAGCCTTCAGAGGTTATAAAGAATTGTTCAAAACATCCTGACCTTTGAACACACACTCCTTAGAATGCATGGTGTTCTAAATAACATTAATTTAGAACAAATATCCACAAAAATTGGGCTGCAGTTTTCAGAACAACACATTTCAATGTATATGGCTCTTCAGAAAATTTGAAAGGCCTTAAGTACTATTTCATTCACATCATTGCTAGCCTGTGTATTGATTTATGGGAACTCTGAAAAGTTGAAGCAAAGGTCTTGTCAGTAACATCCTATCCTGTTATAAAATGATGGAAGTGATTCACCATTCTCATGCTCTCATGTTTTATCGTGTTTCTCTTGTCTACTTACGTCATTCATTTTTCATACCTTCTTTAGGTCTTTCTCTTTTGCCATCCTCTTTTTATTTTATAGTTTGAAGTACTGTCTGTTTCTTCATGTCAAGGCCTTGAGGAAGTCATAGTCTTCATATATAAATTTCCCTGCTAATATACTGTGGTCACTGCGTTGCATTTCTCCTACTTAACATTTTAAACACGTCTCACCTCTGTTTTCAGCAATCCTGTCCCCTCCTACCTTCCCTGCTCTAAAGAGGGCCATGCTTTGGCAAGGCTTTGGAGCAGGTTTCCTTTCTCATAAGGGAGGAGAGGAGGACAAGGTTTGGGTAGGGCTCAGTCAGACTGGGACAAACTGTGAAGCAGCAACCTCGGTTCACTGCCTGCATAGCTCTGCAGTGAATTGTCTTTGCTGTGGAGCTCTTGACCTCTGGCAAGGGGGCAAAGCAGAAACACCCTGAAACACCCTGGCTTGAACCAACAGAATTCGAATTCAAGGTTTTCATTTGGAGAGCTACCACCACTCTGTGAATGTCATAAGTTCAGTTCCCAAGCCTGAAGTTAGAGACAGGAGAATGATTTATTTGTGTGAAGTTCTTGAGTCAACAAACTCGATGAATCATTTTTTCACCTGAAGTATTCATTTTAAAAAAATGGAAGTCTTTAATCTGGCATTTCTAAATGACAGAACAGAGCAAAGCTCATGACCTTTCAAGACTTAAGCTACCTAAAGTTCTTATTGTTTAAAACAATGCAGAAAATGAAATGAAACATTTTATTTGGCACAAAATTAAAAGAAAAAGTATGGTAGTGCAAGGTCATTTCAGTTAAAAATAAAATATTTTCAAATCAATTCAAAAATATTTACAGCATGGGAAATATTTTCTAGATCAGCTACCAAATCAATGGACACTTTACTTATGTAAGTCTAATTCACACCCTTTTTAATGGCTTAATGTTCAAAGGACTGAGCACCTGGCAGCTCCCATTCAAGATGGACTTTAGTATTTATAAGTCAATAGGAGCATCTGGGTGTGCAGCAGTTGTGAAAAAAAAGATCAAGCCTTTAATTTGTCACAAGTGCTTAAGCAGGAGTAGAAGTCCTCAACTTCACAGTCATCCACTTGAAAACATTGACTACTACAAAAAGACTGCAATTCTCCTGCTTGCAGGGAGCCTAAATTCCTGCCCCAGGATACGAGATGCCCCTGCTGACTTCCCAGTCTAAACTGGCTAAAAATTGGTCCTCTTGTGTCCCAGAGACTAATTAGCCAATGCCTGTAAAGCTCACTGAAGGTGAAAAGTGTGTCTATGCTTTTCTATGACAGATGGCTGAGGTTTAATTTTAAAGGTTTTCTGTAAAAAAAGATGTTTTGTGGAAGCACTTACTCTCTTCAGTGTCCACTAGTGCAGATGATTCATTTTGAACTAGTGTACAGATGGAGGAACAGGATGGCAAAGCCTTTGCTCTGGCTGTGAGCATTCAAAGAGAAGAAACTTTAATAGTCATTGACTTCTTGAACCAGAGTTCCCCATTGTCTTGCGGTAATGTGAAATATCATAAAAAGCTGGCGCTTCTGCTTTCTCTTCTCCTTCCTGTCTGTGATTGTATTACAGAATATCTTCCCAAAATTAAATGAAGTGCAAGACCTACAGGGAACTGAATAGTTTATGTCACTGAAAGTAGAGTACTACACTGTGTTCCCACACCTATCCTCATGCCCTGTTGCAATTAGCATCTTGCATAGATCCTCAAACACATGTTTGCATTGTCATCCCATGGAATTTTCCACCACACTACACAAAGCAAACTGTCAAAGGCTTTGCTGAAAGAAACAATGACTAATGATTTAGGATAAAATCAGCGCTGTGATTGTCTGCTGCAAAAATTGGTGTGGCGTAAAAACAGCAAGACGACAGCTCTCAAGCTTTTGTTAATTGGCTCATCAATTTTGATCCGTTCCTCAGGAAACATAGTCTCATCCTTATGTACTACGGATGATTTACGGAAGAACCCAGAGGGTGAGAACACAACAAATACTGGCAGGATTTTGCAGGCTGAACTTGCTAACCACATCAAGCCAGCCCATCAGAGCAGCACTTTCAAAGGGACAATACTGTAGAATCCAGATTACTCCTATGGACATCAGTACAGTACACTCATTGATAAAGAGTTAGCTAAAACTTCTAAAGGAAGAAATGAAGATGTTTCCTACCAACAGAGGTGAATGTTTTTAAAGATCTCCTAAATAAGATACCTCACCCTCCTCCCTCAAATATGTTTTCAATAGTGCTGTTTTCTGGGGAAATTTACCCTCTCCTGGATTTTAAATTTTGCTAAATTACAGAAGGCTTGATCATGCTAGATGTGATTTGCTTTTTGGTTTGTTTTTTTTCCCCTTCTTCCCCACATTTTTCTCTTTATATATGCACGTTATGTACATACTTGTTGAGAACAGCTCTCAGTCATTGCTCTACTGTTGAGTTAGATGAACTTCCTGACGTCTGAAGGGTGTGGCAGATGACCTGACATGAGTGTGATCCTGACTTCTTCCTGATTTTCTGTTTTTCTTCTCTTTCCACGGGGAAACAGGGCGTAAAGAACTGGTGAGGAGTACGCAGAAAAAGGATAAGGAGCTTTCTATGAGAAATATGGAGTAAATAGCCCTACAATGTTAAGCCACCTATTTGGAGAGGCAGTTTGTCTCAGTGCTGCTGCAGAGACTCCCTGCTTTGCTTGAGCTAGAAGTTGGACTCTTCCAACTTCCACGGTTTTTTTTTTGGCAAATGCTTATCCTCTTCCTCAGTATCAGGTAGGATCTGCCATGCCTCAAGAGAGAGTTTCTCAGATGGCAGTCCTCACACATCAATATCAGATCACGCTACAGGTATGTGTGCTCAAGCCTTAGCCTGAAACACTTCTCTAGACTGAGGATTTCAGTGTGGCTGAAATTTCCCCTGTACTTACCCACTTCCCTATTGCTCTGAATGAGAAGCCAGGCAGGTAATTTTTTGAAAAAGAAATACTGATGGTCAAAAGAAAACTAACTCATTTTGCTGTGATTCTAACTGGCTTTGAGCTATCATATAAGATCTCTGTCTATATCTTTGTCCTGATGCTGGTTTTACCAGCTACATATTACTGTTATCTCTGACTTCATGGTGTGTCCTGTATCATTAATCAAATATTTCAGACCTCAGAGCTTTTTTTCCCATTGGAAGGAGGTATTAAAGTGGAGTCTAGTGCCTTTGATGCAGCCTCATCAGTTTTCAGAGAATGTAACTAATTTGCATTTCCTTTAGCATAACAGAAATCGAGACAAGCCGATGGACAAAATTATTTTGTTGATCTGTACTTGGTCCAAAAGTTTTCTCTGAACATTTTTCTCAGTGCTTGTTCCAGCTGTGTTGCTTGGACTTTTCTGTCACTGCTTTGGTGTTGTGTCCTGCTTTCCATGCACTTAACTTTCCTTCAGTGAATACCTCAGTGCCATTCCTTTTTCTTCTATTGTTTACCTTTGGAAATCTCCTCAGATGGAAGAGATGGAAGGAATGAAGTAAAACCATCTACAGTTGATCTCTGCACAATAATTTGTGCTCACTTTTTATGCTTAGCTATCCCGTAGCTGGTTCTCAATATTTTAAAGATCTGTCTCATCACTGAGATGATTTAAACCCCTTTCTGCTTCTTTTTTGCTTTTCCCCCACTGCTATGTTTTTTCTCTGGCACCGCTTGAGAAGGGCAAAGACAACTTCCAAAGGAGCACTGTGGTCTATCCTCTTTGGGAGTCCACCAAAACAGATGAACCTCATTCTTTTGCAGTAGAGTGTCTTGCTGCCTTGGTGGCATTATTTCTAGTTGTGTTAGTGGCAGTTTTTCCTTTTGCTCATGGACACATCCCTAAATATTATTCCTCTCACTGTTTTGTTCTCTGTGTTTATCTGAACTCTTTATCTTACTGCTTTAACAGCCATCAGGTCATCTTACTCTCTTGCTTGGTAGTCACATTTGTTCAAGACTTTGTGGTTTTAGAACGATAGTGAGGGGCTTATTTTATCTCAGAAAGGCAGCAGATCTGTCGCCCCCTTCCCCGTATCTTTTGTCACCTATCTCATCATCGAAGAGTTGTTTTGACAAGAGCACTGCAATTTTATTTCTTTATTTTTCTCCCAGGCTCTTCCTTCCCATGACTTGCTGCTATCCCATTACGTCAGCTCGTGCAGTCTGACACTGACACTCATCAATAAAACAGCAAGATGCAGGCATCACAACACAAAATCCAACTGAGTCCTTTCCACACAGCTGTTAAAATCCCTCTTTGTGCTCATCCTACGCATCGGTAGGAGCTTTATGCTCAGTGCTGATGAGCTCTCCATGCTGCCATTTAGATATTGCAGTGCAAATTCTTTCTTACATGGGAATTCAGCTGTCACCACTGGAAGCTGCTTGTTTTTTTCAGTGCTCTGGACAGTTTTTCCACAGGTCAAACCAGTTACCCCACTCCAGGATGCTTCCTGGCACTTGGTGCTTTATAAAATATCATTGCTTCTTTGTTCTTCTGGTCAGCTTGCACACTCACAGGACCACTGTGTCTACCTGGAGTAGTACATAATGCCCTTTAGAGGGCTTCTTCGCACTGTCAAGCACTGCAGACATTGCTTCCTGGCAGTAGTGGAGCAACCTGCATTTCACTACTTGCACATAGAACTTTCCTACCTTAGGTCGACTCCTCTGACAAACACTGGACTGGTCTCCCAGGCCATCCTATATCTCTTCTTGATCTATTCTCACAGCCAGCTTAAAAAGGAATTCAATTTACCTTGAGCTGCCTGTGGTATGGAGAATCCTCCTGCCAGCCTAAAGCCTGTGCAGCGTCACCACATCTCCACTATCTGAAGCTTGCTGAATGTGCAGCTCCCTGCAGCATCAATTGCCTTCTCACGCAGGAGCCCAAAGAGGGGCCAGGCCTTCAGGCAGGGGGAAGCTCTAGGGATGCTCTGTGGGTGCTCACTCTCCTTGCACCCTGCTTGCCCTTCCTCCCGGCTACGGCATCCCCTTCTTCTTCTGATGTCACCTTCTCTGGAGCCACTGTGCTGCACAGCATGGGCACCATCTGATCACTCTGCCACACCTTGACATCCTGCCCATGATTCTGGAGGAATCAGCTACTCTAACCAAAACAGAAAAGCATCTTACACGGGAACGTATCTGTCATACACACAGCTTCATTCCCTCACTCCTGGTTATTCTCAGCTGGGAATAAACAAAAATCTACTGCTTTGTTTCCAGAAAACCTTAACAGTCCCCTCAGGGGCATCCACCTCACATACAGTTTAGAATAAAGCCGCAGGCATATGAGCAGAAGAAACTAGAAATACATTTGCAGAACAACAGAGGAGGCTTTATATTGCAACCCCTCCGTATACCTTTTAAGTTTAAACCCACCAAAAAAAGACCGTGTCTGTGCTTCTCGGCCCCAGCAGACAATCTAAAGACCAGCCCTGAGTTCAGTGGATTCAAAATGGTTCTTTTTTTCCTTTTTTTAAGCTGTCACTAAAGCCTGTTACAAGTTTGGAAACAAGTAAATTGCTGAAGCACTTGAAAAATATTTTCCAAGGGAATGGCTTTCTGGCTCTTCTTGATTTCTATAATCACAGTATCAAAATGAGGAGCTCACAACCTATGTTAAAAACACAAAAAACTCAGGAGAGGTGGGAATAAAGTGTTCACACTGGTCTGTATCATGAAGTTTGATATACTGTGTGCTACTGATTGCTTGTGAACCTGAACGATGCCAGCTGTGCTGTAATTAGCACTGAGTGCCTGGTGCACAGAGAAGGCAGTCACTTGTTCTTGGAAATCATTGGAGTTTTTCTTCCACCAGAAATGGACTAAGCAATTACTGGACTTTTGTTCTTTTCTGAAGTCCCATTATTGAATCCTTTGTTACAGGTTTTTCACTCATTGCAAGGTGGACCTTTGTAAAGATAAAGATGGAACTTGAAGGCTCTCTGTGAAATAAGACGGTGGTGAAAGATCTATTTTCTCCCCCTCTAGAGAATTTACAAGTAAAACCATGGGGATTTTATTTTTTTTTTAGCCATATGGTCAGACTGGAAATAGGAATGACTATTGCTTGATAGGAATACTATGGGGAAAGGGCTTCTGGATAGTTTTTGAGGATGCAAACAGCCTACTGTTGAAGAAGTACTAAAAATAGGTTATAGAATAGATCTGGTGAGGATGAGGAAATCTAATTATTTGCTATAATTAGTTGCATCCCAAGATGAGGGGGCTGGATGCTACAGTGGTGTGGCTCAGCAGCCACACAATAAAATTAAGGGGCCTCAGTTTTCTTCAGCTGGGGGTCTGGTCCGTGGCTGCAATCATGGATCTTAAACAGACCTGTCTGGTGTGGGATGTTGTACAGACTTGCAAGAAAAACAGAACACCAGTACACTTCCACAGGATCAGAGAAACTGTATTATTCCCAACCAACCCTATTGACTGAACAGCCTTTGGGGTCTTTTCTCAGAACAAAAGAATTACAGAGCACACTATTGACCTAAACTTTACAATACATAATTAAAACTATCGCAATTTTGCAGCAGTTCATTTCTATGATTTCTGAAAGTGGTATGTTATCCCAAACCCAGTACCTGCAGAGTTATATTAGCTCTATAGTTGCCAGCTTCTCTCTACAGTATGTTCTCAAGAGCCTTTCAGTACATTTTCTCTAGGTGATGAGCTGTTCAGAACTAGCCCCTTTTGAGGTGCTGCATTTAGTCATCTCTTTGTGTGAGATAGAAAGGAGACCTTAAATGAAAGAATCCCCTTGAGGAGAGTTCTGGAAAAAGCAGCAAAAAAATAAAAATCAGGATCTGAAAGTAGGGGACCTAAAAGCCAGAAGTGACTATACAGTTTTAGCAAGGTTACTGAGGACAAAAGAACTTAAGCAAGTTTGATTTATTCTGCAAAGCAAACCACACAAAAAAAAAGGAAAAAAAGAGAAAGATTTTTTTTAAAAAAGAAGATAATCACAATGTTATTCACAACAGAATTATTCACGCTTTGTGTCTGCTTACCTGGGAACACGAAGTAGCTTCAAAACCTTTTCACCTCACATTTGAGGCAGCTGTTCCCTCACTCTTGTTGCATTTGGTGTAAATTCAGACTGAATTCATAATTGATTCAGTCTCCTAATCATGCTTGTCACACAGGAGTTCTACAAAAAACAATTAGTAATTAATTTACGGAAGATCAGGAATAGTGGAAAAACATTATTCACTGAATTAAGATGACTGGCTTTGCTAGCTCTGGAAGCATAACTGCTTATCAAGCAACAGGAAGGGTTTTCTGACCTGTTCTTCTTTTCCGAATTTATTTCCTTAGATAAGAGTATATGGGATCTACACTCAGATTTTCCACTAGCTACAGGGAACAAGAGTCACTTGGAAAGGCAAATTTAATCTTCTTGTGAAGTTTCCTTTTTTTTCTCTGGGGAAGGAGCAGTGATGCCATTAAAATATGGATGAGGGAACCCAGACTCCAACCAAACCAACAGAAATCTTGCCATTGATTTCAGCAGGGCCAGTATTTCCATCTTAATGAAAATGTCTTTTCATTTAATAATCTCAGCAAGAATTTGGTAATGTCGTTTGGAGGCCTGTGTTTTTAAAAGTTGCTTGTAATTTTTGATGTCTGACTGGAGAAACCTCAAAGTGCCAATCACGTGTCCCAAGAATGATTCATCTCCTGTACAATGGCTTGGCTGGGGGTTGCTGCTTGGACAGAACTTAATGTAGTTTTCTTTTGTGTCCAATAAACAAGAACGAAGCAGAATACAATGGGCTGAATTGGTACCGATTTGTTCTCATGGAAATCCAGAGTCACTCCACTGGGAGAGCAGGATGCATTTCTGGACTTCTCTTGTCTTCAGCAGGAGCAGGATTGGATCTGGTGTCATTACACTTCTCATATGAACTGTGGCAAATTTACCATTGCTGGAACTTTTTCTTTTGTTAGTGCTTGGATGAGTGTGCAGTGCATTGCAGTGTGCTGGATTGCACAATGAGAAGCCCTCTTGGAGAATTTTCTTGCTTTGTTCCAGCAAAACACAATGTCCCTGGGCAACTCTTGTTTTCATACCATCTTTCACTGTAGAAACAGCGTGACAATAAACCTGTTGAAATAATAAATTTCTGGCTGCTGACCAAGAAGTTTGTCCTTGAGTTAGGAGAAGGTCACTCTGGGCACCAAGCCAAAGGGCTATCTACTTTTCCATTCTGCCCCCCTTTAAGTTATTTTACATCAAAATTTTAAGTCTTGATTTTTTTTTAAAAAAGAACAAACACAGACACACGCACAAACAAAGCACAAACTGCCATTACTCATCTATCATTCTGGGGAGAAGAACAGAGAGAAATACACCTTCCTAACATCTATTTTCAGGTCTCAGTGGGGGAAATCTTATGAAATTCTCTGCTGCTTATTTGAATCTGAAGGGATTAGTATGATATCTTTTCTCCAAACAAAATCTACAGAGAAATAGCAGGTTTCATACCATGCAGAGCTGACAGGCTGTGAGAAAATAATCCATAGTTCTGCCTAAAATATCGTCTCTATATTTTGGTCTGTGGTAAATTGAGGGACTCCTTTATATCTGAACACTAACAGTCCAGTATAACAAAGGTTATATGCCTATATCCCAGCTTAAAAAGTACTGTTATAAATGATCGTATCAGCAGCTTGTCCAATGATCTTCAGGATGGTTCAGGATGATCTAGGAAAGCCTAACTCTGGAAAAATGTAACTGTCTGGAAAAGGAAGAAAATAAAGCAGATCATTGAATTTTTTCTCTGTTTACTTTCTTCCCAGGGAGGATGAATTGCAAACCAGCAGCACATCAATAAAGATACCTAACAGAGTTTCCTCCAGTCTTGTTAGTTTACTGAATGTGTACTATTTTTCCATTTGCGGGCACATTATGAAAAATAACATAGGGGACCTGGAGCATGAGAGAGATGCTTTGGTTTTGATATTTCAGGAAATGTGAGATGTTATAACGGATTATACCATTCCTATATTCAGCACCTTCCCCTTAGCACTGACCAGTACAGATGCTAGAAGGAAATGGCAAAGCTACATAACATGTCAGAGTAGTGAGTAGTGCTTTACCATAATGAAAACCTACTTTGTTATATCCCCTCCTGATCCCGTAACTCCTAAAGTCCAGGTTACCTTAATTTAGTAATCACTTCCTACAGTCCTGGAGTTTTTCAGCACTAGACCACGAGTAACTCAGCAGCATATCTTGCCACTCATTGGAGTATGCAACATACTTAAAGAGAACCATTCAACTGGGATAGGACAGGCAAGAAATACATAGAGATGCGTACTAATGCTAGAGTTAAATTAGGCAGTTTTCCTTCTGTTTATCTGAGAACTTGGTGTTCCCTATTGCAGGGCAGCTGAACTAGCAATGACTATTCAATACTGGAATAATCTTTGATGAATAACCAAAATGTTAATCTGCATCCCTGTGTGTTAATAAAATGTCAAAATCTGTGCAGACTATGATGTTGTCTAGAATGTCTTATTTCAACAAGAATCAAAGGAGGGAGGGAAAATGGAGAAAGAGAGAGCGAGAATACAATTAGGAAAGATGCTCACTGCAGCCTAAAGAGGCAACAAAGAGCAGTTCACACAGAGGTAAGGTGCAAGTATATTTAAGCCGTTCTAAATTACCTATTAGTAAAAAAATAGTTCTGTAGACTTTTATTGCTTAATTTAAGAGAAACGAAACCTGGCTGTTTAAAAAGATGTATTTTCTCCAAATTTCATGCTGTACTTAACATATGTTCCTATATAAGCACAGTAACTATTATTTAAATATCATTTTATGCTGTACAGTGTCTTTGCTCAGTATCTACGGGGCTCTCTCAGAGATTAATATAAACCCTGTATCCCATTGATTTCTTGTGAGAACACATCAGGCTCTGAATACTGATCCTTTCAGCAAGAAACAGTAATGAATTTAACAATAATGTAATTAGTTGTTTGTAATGACAAAATGTCTTTCCCACACACATCTTCCAAGCATTGGATAGTCACCGCAGACCTCACTGCTGCCTTTATCCAAGGAAGCTCTTATTACAATGAGCAGCTTCACTGAAATTAATGTGGCTTCTTGCTGAGGAAAGCATGAAGGAGAAAAACAGTATCAGTGGCTGGCTTTAAGTGTCACAGAAAACCTAGTGTGAATGAGGGGATGTTTATTATACAAGTTTCAGGGCTGGAAAAAAAAGTCCCAGTGTAATTACAGGATTTGCCCAAGGCCACACAATAAGGCAGTGGCAGAGAGTTGATAGCAGCTCCCACAGTTCGAGTCAGATGCTCATGCTTCATTTTGCAAAAAAAAAAACTTTTAGAAACAGGAACAATAGTAGTGACAGTCACATCCCAAGGCTCGCTTTTAAATCATGACTTATTCAGACTGTATGAATGTAAACATGTTCTTTTGTAAGCTCCAATCCAGGACAGCACCAAAGTGCACCCTATTCTCCACAAGATACTGCTTTTGAGATTCTCCTGCCAGAGGTATTCCTTGAAGAGACAGCTTGTATAGCAAGATCTTGCTGTACAGGCTATCCATAACAGAATAACCCTTTCCAAACGAGCAGCTTTTCTGAGTCATTTATGCTGTGATCTTACTAGCAATATCAGACTTGTTTTAGCATATTGTCAAGGAGGTCTTTACACTACATTAAAAGTAGCTATGTATTCATGAAGTTTATTTCAAGCTGGAGTGAATCTTGGTAGGAACAAGCACAGAACTTTGAAAGAATCTTTCAGGCTGTTTTCCCACCCCATGTAAGATTTCAGCAGTTTCCTAAGGAATAGTCTCATGAAATTGCCCTGCAGACCCATCAGGGTGGCAGCATGACCCCCCAGCTCTGTGCTGTCCCCACTGTCCGTCACCTCCAGCAGCCACTGCTGCTTTGCTCTTTGTGGGCAGGCTGTGATCCAGCAAAGGTCCCAGCCTGCAACTTTGGCACCTCTTAGTCCTATACAGGTCCACAAAACCATTTCTCAGACCTTGTCCTTATCCCTAAAAGTGAAAATCAAAAATGTCACATAAAGGTCTTGCAAGACAAGTAGGTGCTCCTGATAGCAAACGAATTAGGGTAAAATCGTGCAGGGATAGAAATCATGTGGAGATTCGTGTTACAGCTTGCGAATGAGAAAGCACAGGTTGTGCCTGCACTGGAAAATGAAGCTTCCAGCTTCACAGCCTGAGGTAATTTTCTTAGGAAAGCTTTCTTCTTGTTTTCTTCAGCAGATGCAGCCCTGTGAATTACATCTAGAAACAGGTGAAATCGCAGATGAGTACCTTGGGGATAGGGCCAAAAATATACTGCACAATGGGACTCTGAAAATGTATAATGGGATGCTGAATAGTCTAAATGCCCCTTGTGGGCCCCACATAAACATGGTTAGTTCTTCACGGAGGTTTCAAATAACCTCAGCAGAAAAACATGCAAAGATGCTTTCCCAGCAAGCCATCCCATGCTGGGAGAGATCTCTAGGTTAAAACCCACCACAGAGAGGTTTGTTGCAATGACAGCAAGATCATCTCAATGTCCATTTTTCAAGGACTGTGTTCAACCATTGAGTGTTTCTGTCTTATCTTTCTGGGTTTGAATGATCACATCTGCAGCATGTCTTGAAGATGCGTATTGGGCTCTCACCTCCCTAAATGTTCTCTTCTTGCTTAGGCATATGCAACTGCTAAGTACTTTTTAAAAATGAGAATAAGTGAGCTTAATCTTGGAGGTTGGGACCAGTGTTGTTGCTCTAAAGGGTGTGTGCCTATGTGCAGGCATATCAAGTAATGCATAGATAAAGACCAAAAAACAAAATTTAGCTGCTTGAGAGATGAGAAATTTTAACTGCATTCTGGTAGCTGAGAAAAGTGTGAGATCAATGGCACAAAGAAAAAAAGTCTAGTTGGATTCAAGCAGATGAGTAGTTCCCAAACTGTGTACTAATAACAATGATGTGGTCCACCGAGCTGAATCCCTTGGAGGGCTTCCAAGGAAAACTTTGATGTTATCAGTACATGCTGGTCTATGGCAGTTGTCCACGGAGAAACAGTTTGGGAAAAACCATGAGACCTTGTGAACAAGCCTTTGTTTTAGTGAGTGGGAAGTGAGAAAAGAGGCTATTTCCTTTCCTGTTCAGATGGCCTGGCGCAAGGCAAGTCACCGCTCTCTCAGGACTGGGGCCAGCAGCACCAGGATTACCCCGGCTACAGAGCAAGGGTGAAAGTAATGTCCCGCTCCTCTCTGCAAACCCCTGAACCACAGCATACCCAGCTTTTGCTGAAAAGAACTAGATGAAATCAGAAATGTGCCGCACACAATGACCCAGGAAGGGAGTCCCCAGTAGCTCATGGAAGTGCAAGCCACCTTAACAGGTCCATTTTCAAAGAGGAAAATGCTGGGAAAACTCACTATAGGATAACATTGCCAGTAGAATCTTTACCTGAACTCAGTGAACTGGCTCTTACAGAGCCTCTGTGCTCACCCGCCAGAAGAAGGTGCCAAGCATGAGGTGGAAGAGGAAGCAGATGTGGGAGAGGAGACCAAGCGTGTAAGTCTGTTGAGCTGCAGCCAGATAAAATCCCCAGGCATCTCACTGCAGGCAACTTCCCTTGGAGAGCAAAGCTGAAGTGTTCCACGAGTCTGCTAGAAAATAAAGCCTGATAAAGAGGCTGTTTATTCTGGTTCACTTCCTATAACCAACTTGGTGACCTTTGGAGCTCGCCTGCTTGCAGTTTGAGTGTCAGGCTGTCAGCACCAGTGCCTGTGCTACAGACACCTATAAAGCACACAGCCCTTAGGAAAGGGAAACTTAGCCCATGTGTTTATCTTGCTTCAAATGGTTGAGACAGGCTGCTCTGCTGGACTACGCTCCTTGGGAGCTGCACTGAAAGCATTTTCTTTGGCCCCTGTGGGCTTAGTCTGGAAGGAAGCAGTCCCTGAACAGAAGAGCTTTGCTTGCCCAATTTTGCACTGCAGCTAAAAGGCAGACTGGATCTCCAGGTCTCAAACAAAAACCCAAATGTAGCCTCTGGACCCTGTCCCAAAACAGCCCGTGAATTGGCATGGCTTTTTAGTTCAGGGAAAGGCATCAATAGGATTTCCCCTGAAAAAAGACTCATGTCTTCTATAAAACTGATAACAAATAGAAGGCCACCTTCTGCCTAGCATGCAATCTCCTCCAGAGTGAAACAGCCCTTGGAGAGCTGGACAACTTCCTCTAGGAACCCTCTGCCTATGGGGATCACTGTGAACCAACTCTGTTCTTGCTTATGACTAAAAAACAACTGCAAATCCTGCTCTTTTAATAATGTATCACCAGGTTACTGGTTATTACAGACCTTACAGTTTGCCTGTTCATAGGGGAATGAGTCTTGGATTACATTTCAGCTGTTGGTAGCCCTACTATTCATCTTGTGTGTGCCTATGGTCCCAGGGTTATCAGCATCCTACTTGTACACTCACATTGCAGCAAGTCACACATACACTTGTTTGCTAATTTTTAAAAAATCATTGTTTATCTAAAAACAGGCAACCCATTGTTAGCAAACAGAAGTGAAGAGAAACAGAGTAATTCTTACAACCCAGCTGCATTCTGAATTCCTTTCCTTTAAAAGGTCAACATATCCTGTGAAGCAACAAACACAGTCTATATGATGTCCTGAAGTGCTCCTTGGAGAAAGTGAGTGGTCTTTCTTGCTCAGTGTATGATGAGGATCCACAAATGAATGATCAAGCAGGCTGTTTTCCAAGATGCTCAGATCTCTTGCCCCTTAAATAAGCCACAGATGGGAGGACTGAAAAAAAAAGGTGAAGCAAAAATGTGATTCTGCAGTTGTCTCCGGATTTGCACCAGCTGTGGGTGCTATATGAAACCATCAGAAAAGAAGTTTACTTCTGTGTTCTGAACTTGTCTAGGGCTGGACATCCACCCCATGCCATGGAATGGATTTCAGAGACTCAGTGAGTGCATCGAGGCCATGGTTAGGGGTTGCTGAATTCTTAGCGTTTCTCCACGGCATTTCCCCTTGTGGAGGCAAGAGTCTTAGTACCTGAACTGCCAAGGAGGAATAAGTTGCTCTTTCAACTACTCCTGACACATAGGACTCTGTGGACCAAGCTAAACATGGGAGGGTCACACTAAAGGAGAAAGCTGGGTGGTAACATATTTCTCATTAGTTCCTATAGCTGCTTTATGTTTCCTATTGTGGACATGTAGGCATATGACACAGGGCTTCACCTCTCTCTCCATGCTAGTAAATGTGGGCAGGATGTGAGTAAAGTCTGCCAAGTGACCAGTCATGAAACCTGCACTCTTCATGCTCTATTGGACCTCACATCTTGGTTTACTTGTTTTACACAACCACTGCACAGGGCAAAGGAGATCAGCCCCAGGTGACCAACTGCCTGATCCCAAGGGGTGCTGGGAGTGGGTCAGCACTTTCAGGCTAGCTCTTTCCAAATATTTTATTGATACCAACTCAAACTTCCTGGTTTGGTGGGTGCATTTCAGTGATTCCCAATACAAATCTCTAAGCAGTGTTTCCAGAATTATTTATCTCTCCTACCTTGCTCATTAAAATCGCTTCAGAAAAGTCATATATTTCCCTTAAAGCCATAATAATAAATTATGAACTCTTCTCGTTTTTTATTTAATGCCCTGCCTGTTCTCCATTCTTTCAATAGCTTATGCTGAGCTGCTTGCTTTCTATTTGCATTTATGCAAGATTGCATTTTTTTTGCAGTAAACTAAGCAGTGATAAATTCTGAAGGCCTTTGCTGGCTGTCCCTACAGCTCAGCTTCCTCTGGCTCTCAGTTACATTAACCTTTGTTGCAGGAACAGAGCAACTGCCATCACTGACTCAGACCCACTCATCCATGTGCTGTCCTGTATCCTGCCTCCAATGCTGGATCATCCTGGATTTATAAGAAGCATCCCCGGGAGGAATATTTTACTTCTTTTGGTGTTACTCTGGTCATGGGCTTAGTTGTTGCTTGAAATCTCAGCTTTAGGTGCAGTTCCTCTGAACATCCCCAGAAAGCCATTGCAACTGGAAAGTCTTGAAAGGACGGAGTCCCACCTGTACTTTCAGTATCCTTTGCTTGTTGGTGTCTGTCCTTGAGCCTAAATGAGCTCAGCTGCTTATGAGGACAGTGACAACAGGTGAGCAACATCAACAGAAGCGGCCTTGGCTGATGTACATGTTTTTTTCAAAGAAGTCAGCGAGTCTCAGTTAACTTGACCCAAGCACAGAGCACACATATCGGTGATGGATGGCACACTACTACCATGGTATGAAGATGTCTCCAGCTCCAGACATGCTCAAAAATCACCAGGTGTTGCTGTGGTATCTTAGATACAAATCTTGTGCCCCTTTCCCCACTGCCATGCCCAGCTCTGCATGTTACGCCAAAGCCCTGGCTGCACCACCTCCCACCGACATCCTCCCATGACCAAGTCCTTTGCAGACAGTTTCCTCCTGCTATGGGACTAGGGAAGGCAGGAACAGGTCCTGGGAGTCAGTAGGTGTGCCAGAAGAACATCAAGTAGTTCTGCCCATCGCTAGTCCTTATATTAGGATAGTCAAGCTAGATTTAATTCTCTGTCAGCAAGAGAACAGCCTTATGTGGCATTTATTGTCGTGTAACTTGACCCCCCATGTCAATGCTTGACTTCGAAGCCTCACCCTTGTTTCTTGCTACTCTTTTCCAAGTACTATTCTATGCTGCAGCAGCACAAATGCCTGCTGTGAAGAACAGAAAGTGCAGAATTGTAAACCTCCCAGGGCACTGCACCCACGGGACATCATCAAAGCACGGGATAGGAATAGGCACAGGGAACATGCCCAGCAAATGAGCCTGACAGCCAAAAGACTACTGGACTGAGGCTGTGCCTCCACAATTTTTCTGTCAAAGTTCCCTTATCCTAACTCCCAAGACAACATTCCAACCTAAATAGGCTGTACTCAATCTAAACAATGCCTGGTAGCTGCTGATAACATACTCTCACAGGCTGATAGGATTTCAGAAACTCGCTTTCTTCTTTCCCTGTTCCTAAGCAGAAACCAATCTTTTCACACCCAAACATGTCTCAATACAATTCATAGTGCAAATCCTGTGGCCCATTCATTAAAAAAAATAAAACTACAGAAGCAGCCCACGTTCTCCACAACCCTAAATGTTAGCGCAAAGGAAAACAGTTTCATCCACATGAGAGAGGATGCTGTTCAGAAACATATCCTGCAAAGAGCTAAAAAGGCTGGCAGTTTATCAAGGGAAGTGGCAGCAGCTCCGTCAATGAAATAATTTAGAGCAAGGCTTACTGGAGCCCCATTAGGGATGCTTTGGGAACAGTCCCACACTGGTGTAGTGAGTTCATCCTAAGCAAGAGAGCTTGATCTCTGCCTGTAATGAGGAGAATAAGACATCAGCCCTTTGGAGCTAGTCAACCGAGACCCACTTGTTGGTAAAACACCTTCCAGCAAAAGTCCTCTGGCTGCAGCCTGGCCAGGGAACTGTGCTTGCTGCTGGCATCAAGCCCATTATGCACTTGGCCAGGGACACACTTCTCCTGCTGCTGCGCGTGTGGAGGAGAGAGGAGGAAAGCGTGCCAAGGCATGACTCACAAAAGAACAAAATCAGGCAAATATCCACATTAGGGAAGCCTTTGACACTGAAAGGGACTTGGTCATGGCAAAGCTGATTTATAGCCCGATATGGTTGTTTTATAGCTGCTGTTTCACCCACTCATTAGAATTTATGTGAACTAATCCTTCATGGTTAGAAGCACTTGGGTTTATTTGCACATACCCCCCAGCACCCCCCGCCATGTGCTTGAAAATTCTGTGATTTGTCAGGTTTTTCTTCCTGCTAAAATTGTGTGTTTATAAAATGAGCTGTTACTCTCCTTGAAGAAACTGTCACAACCTTGACTGCAATCCCATCCACATTTAAAACTCTTTCAAAATTTTAAATAGAACCCCCAGCAAATGACTACTTTTCCTCCCCATAGCTTCTGTTTTCTGAAGGAGTAACTTGGTTTTTTCCACAGAAAATATGGAATACAGGGGATTTTAGTCACTGCCTTTTTTCTAGCCTGAACTGCTTCAGTCTATCTGCCGAAGCATTTGGCAGCAACTGTTGCTTGAAAATTAGATAATTGTAGAAGAAAAAATCAGATATGCTGCTTGCTGTCCCACCGGGATACAGAGCATTTCCTGCTCTGCAGGGGTTTATCAAGTAACCTTATGGCACAAGAGATAACTAAAAAAAAACCCAATAAAAAAGGATGAAATGAAAGTGTTTCTTTCCAGGTGTTACTCTGTAGTGTTGGGCAATTGCATCAACAATCCTCGAAGCCAGAGGAGAGCTGCAGAAATGAGCAGTGTGGAAGAGTCCTGAGCATGTGAACCTGCCCCTGCCACACGTATGGAGGCAAATATTAACTTCTGTCAAGAGCTGTGTAGAAGCCATATTTTTATATGGCTGAGCATTTTACACTGAACACTTCAAAAATCAATTTGCTTTGCAAAGTGGTAGACACACACATAGACACACGGATTTCTGGCCTCAGCTGATTTAGCTCTTCCTTTGTTCCTTGAATAGAAAATCCTGACTTCAAGCACACAGCGGTGGAAAAAGGACCTTTGAAATTCCAGCCTACAGTTCCCTTGAACACCACTGCTAGAGCACAGCAAGCCTACAGCAAAACACCTCTCTTCACATTCCCCTGTCCCTCGGGAGCACCTTTCCTCAGCAAAGCTTGAACCTTTTCAAGGGCTAATTACCGCTTACAGTTCCCTGCAAGGCAGATGAAGGTCACTCAGCAAGTGGGTTGGGCTACTTGTTGCAAATAACTTTTTGTACAAAATTCTTTCTTTGGCCACTGATTTACAGAATTATCCTGACTTGTTGTAGGTTTTTTTTTGTTTTATACTCCACTCCCATCCCCCACCCCCCTTTTTTATTTTCTTTCTACTCACCAGCTATTTCTGAGAAGTGCCAGCCAGAGTCTGGGTTGCGCACAGCTCCTGTCAGAGTTTCCACCTCCCAGAGCAACCATATGGTGACATGGAGCAAATAACACTGCTGTGCAAGCTGAACTTTGGGCAGAAACTTGGTCTGGAAGAACAAAGGAGACGGTCAGACTTTAGGACCTTACCTTCGTATATTTGGGTTTCTTATTCGCAAAGGCAACTAGCTGGTTTTGACTACCAAATGTGCCATACCCTTTCTGAGCCACACCTGCAAAAAATGCAGAGATCCCATCTGCTGGAACGTAATGTTCCCATGTAGCAGCCCTAGATCTGTGCATAAGCATTTTGACAGCCTCAATATCAGACATTATTTTTGAAAAAACCCTTTACTTTCATGTGGTCAACTACACACCAGGAAGGAGTGTCTGTGGCCAGAACCAAGTAAGCACCCCCCACAACAACTGCTGTTTAAAATAAGTATCCTGGACTTCCCCACCTGGGAGAACACACAGGTCAGTTCAATTGTTTAATTAAAATGGCTTTAACAATCAAATGGCACAAGGGTTTTTTTTCTCCTTTGTTGTGAAGGGTCATTGTGCACACAAGGAAAATGTTTGGAAAGGTTTCAAATCAACTGCAGTTGAAGCCATATGGGAAATGTTAAATGACATGTCAAAATATCACTCCTGTTCATTTAAGCAAAGTCAGTTTATGCTTTAATTTCCTTTATGCCTTAAACCCCTTTCATGATCAGTTTTCCTCAACATTCAGCCCCTTCTACATTTGACAGCATTTCATATTAACTGTGAAATACTGCAGGAAAAGCTCATGGGTTGCTCTCTGCTCTCCTCTGTTATATGCTGTTTTGTCATTCAGCCCTTGGATAACCAAATCTCTATGAACTGCAAGCACTACATTTTAAAAACAGTTCACAAAAAATGTCAGTGACAGGACACAGCTGGCTGTAATTTAATGACTACAGAGTATTAAGAATAGAAACAATTTCAGAATACACCAAAATAGCTAGAAATGTAAGACCCTTGGCTGACTTAACACCTAGCAGTCTCTGTGTGAGGGAGATGAATACAACAGCTCTATACGGTCCTTTAATTCCAGCAAGCAACTGGCAATCATGCTTTAACCTGCTGATGCAAAGTCCTCATGGTTTTGCCTTTTATCCTGTCTTTTAAGACAGATCTAACCAAGACCTTGCTCACATATGCTCCACTCTGAATTTATTTCCTGTAGGGTTTTATTGCTGTCGGTTGCTGTTGCTGCTGCTTCAGATAGAAATTCAGATATTAAATGCAGGTGACTTAAGCTTTGAAGCTGAACAAAGCTCTATGCAGATGTTTGACAGGAAACTAGAGTCTTGGATTCCTAACAATTTTCAGAAATTGTCATATCTGATAGCTTAGGAAGTTCATGAACAAATATGAATGGTGCAAATGGAATACACAAGGGACAGAAAATCACAGGACAATCCCCTTGATACTCAGACAGATACGTTTACATTTCTTTTTGGATTTGAATTCTTCCATTTATAAATACACTGAGTATTTAAAATTCAATATAAAAAGCTCACAGATGTAAGACTTTGAATACTGGATTTATCTCAGTATTTCCTTCAGTCTTTGCAAACTTTACTTTTTCCAAAAGGAAAAAAAAAGAGCTAAAAAATATCAACTCCCAAACCCACAAATGCTTTCGTAAGTGGCAATGAATTTTAGCCCTTCTAACCTTTAGTTATACATGTTTTGAGTATCTGTCTCGGAGGAAGGTGTGGTGTTCCCTTCACAGGAAGGTGTAAAATCCCATCTCCTCCACTGGACTACATTTATCCCACAGGGGTGCAAGTGCCTACATGCTTTTCCAAGTTGCAGATCAAAATGAGACTCAGGGGATGACAAAGTTAGTTTGGTGCATGTGAACAAGGCATGGTCAAGTATCTGATTTGGTAGTCCACCTGCAACTGGACACAAATAGGGGCTTGTTTCTGGATATGAGCAATTAAACACACCCATTTGTATGTTATAAACACATACAAATGCACAGCCCAGGGACTGCTGCCTGTGCAGTGCAGGCAGGCTACACAAAGCAAAGTGCTCAGTGTCTAACCTTTGATTTCTGATGGCTTGAAAATATGAGTTTCACAGACAGACTTCTTTTGTTCTCTTAGCCTTGAGGACCACCTGTATACCTTCTCCCCTCAGCTATCAAACCAGGAGTGAACTGGAGCAAACCATGCTGCTCTCTTTCTGTGTCATGATCTAGAGGAAGGAGTGGAGCAGTTAAGAAACGTGTCAGGGCTCCCTCTGACTGTGAAAGGTGCTGGCAGGTTGCCTGGTCTTACCCATGCACTGAGGTGAGCAGCTCCAGAGAAATCCTCTGCCGTCACTGTGGGGCTGGAGAAGGGGCCAGAGCCACAAAAGTTTTTAATAGATACCTTATAGGCTGGGAACCTTAAACAAAAAGCGCCAGTGGAAATTAAGAGAAAAAAAAAAAGATGTTATTTCTTTTACTTTCCTTAGACTTCTTTTACAAAAAATATGTGCAATACACGGCTCCCCAAGACAGATGAAGAAAGGAGGTGCTTTTTAATATATATAAAACTGATCTACAACCAGGTTTATGACAGAATGAAATGCTTTATGGCATTTATTTCTCACTGACTTGTCCTGATCTTGTGAGTTCCACCATAATGCACAGCGATCTTTGCCATGTTGGAGTCAATATTTGCTTTTCTTGGCACAGAAGAATTTTTGGCTAGGATGACCAATTTGTTTTTTCCTGTCAGATCATTTTTGAAGTCTGCTCGTACCCAGGATGTATTTACCACTTCCCATAACTGGCTGAAGCCTGCAGCTTCTGAACAATTTCATCTGCATAGAAGCCACCATCTTGTTGTCTTCTGTAAAGCTAGGCAACACGACATGATTAGCAATGGCTAGGCAGTGTCGGAGACAGCCCAATGGAGCCCACGGACAGGCCAGGTCATGCTGTTTGTGAAATCAGAATGGGGAGAGCAGGTGAAGGTGGTTAATTATGAGGCGAACAGAGAAAGGGAAATAAAGGGAGGGTAAGACAGATAAGAAAGCAAAACAAATTGAAATTGAAATCAAGGCATACTGAGGAAGCAAATGGAGGAAAAAGCCAGCTGGGACAGGCCTGAAAATATCAAGTAAAAAATGCAGAAAGCCCTCTAAATGTTTAGAAGGCTTATTGTACCAAATGATCAATTAATGTGTAGAAGAGAGCTCTTAGCTCCTGACCTTTAGTCCATGACTGGGCCATCAATAAATCCCATGGAATTTTCATTGGTTTAAATGCTACTAATCTTTCTAGTTCAAAAAAGCATCTGAAGTTGTCTTTTACCTCTGAAGACTGTACTCTTTGGGATTAATGGATGAACTTCTGGAAGAACTCCTAGACTCCTAAAGATGGACTCTGGGCTCCTAAATAAGGACTTCTGGATTCTTAATTTGCTCACGGGTTTTTGGAAAGAGTTACCATCCATAGCTATGCATTTATGAGCAGGGCTAAGCATGACATAGTTTTGGAGGTATAGCTAATGAACTACCTCCAGTGTGGGTTCTTGTCATGTAAAGCCGTTTATTGAGGGCCAGAGCAGGGATAAGAGTGTCAGAGGGGTGTTTAGTCTTCACACCTTATGAACTTTGCAAAATTAGATGCTCTTTTCTAGAAAGCGATTGTCCTCCAAGTTCCTGTTTGTTCTCAGTTGATTAACTTCCAAAGGGCTCTATAGCTAACCAAACTGAACTTTCTCAAAGCATATCGTTACAGCTGGGCTAGTGATATATGAAACATATATGGAGCTTATATAGTCCACTCTTGCCCCAAAAGTGGAGGCCCTGGGAAGTTTTCAGCTATGTGAGATTGTATGTGCTCTCAAGAACTTATGTTCTCTGTAAAGAGAAGAGGCAAATTAAGCAAGGATCTTTGTGGCTTCAGATTCCTCCTCCCGAAGACGAAAAAACCTCCAGTTCAACTCCTTGAGTCCTACAGGCCACAGCAGCAGTGCCAGCTGTACCAAATCCAGCTATCGTTACTCTCCCATTTCTCTTGTGCACATTTCCATCCAAACCAAGGAGCCCGGAATAAGGCTACATTTTGCCCTGGATGGAAGGAGAACCAACGATGGTGCAAGACTTGTGAGAATGCAGGCATTACCCAAACGTGTAGTGCTCATATTTATTGTGGAGGGGTGTAAATGTGCGTGGGGAGACAGAGCCATTGCAAAAGCCTACAGTCATCCCCCCTGGGCTATGATGGTCTTTGGCCTGTTGAGTCCAGGCAGATGATGTGGAGGCTGAAGCACAGTGCTCTCAAGGCATGCTGCCAGCATAGTAGGAAACAGCGTTATAGCAGGATGCCTCTGTAAGGAGATGAGATAGCAGGGTGGTAAAACAGTGCATAAAAAGACACGTTATGCTAAAGTGGATGGAGAAAAGTGCTGCAATGAGGCAATGGCCCATAAAAATAATGTCATTTGCCAGCCCAGAGTTGTTTCCAAGGGTGTAAAATTGTTTGCTGGAAAGAGTCAGAGCGGGCTGCTGGCTCAGAGCAGTTCCCGCGCTGGGCTGGCAACATAGGCTCGGGTCTGACTGACCTGGCAAAGGCATTTGCTGTTAGCCCCTGCTTTGGCTGGAAGCTGCTGGCCTGGGAAGCAAGCCTGGCAAACAGAAAAAAGAGCAAGAGGAACACTCAGAGCATTTGACCTGGTCTTAATTTTTCAAGGTGAGATTTTTCTTTTCCTAGAAATTCCTTAAGATTCTGATTTCTCAAACTGGAAATAACACAAGGTTAGTTATGATCTTTTTCAAGAGTGGAAAAAGAAATACTCTCTCTTTTTTTCCTCAATGAAACCAAAACAATACAGCCTTGTTTGCCTTTGTTTTGATAGCTCCCATGTTGATGCACCAGTATCTCCATTTGTGCCAGCACAGCTGTGGGAATACACGTAATCCTTCTCTCTCTGCTGCTCGGTGTGTTCTTCACAAGCAGAACTCAAAACAATGTAGGCCCTATATTAACAATGGTATTTATGTGTGAATATAGGACAAGGAGAGGAAGGAGGAAGAGCGGAATGACAAAGTTGGTTTTGTACAGCAATGGCTACATGCTTACTTTGCGAATTCAACCCTCTCCCCAGATAAAACCACATAAATTCAGTACATAAATTATTTGTCAATTTATTTAGTTTTAAGTGTAAAAGTCAAATAGCTGAAGATGGAGGGGGGAAGAAAAAGAAAAAAGAATCAGGACATGAACGCAATCATTCTTATTTATGCAGAAAAGTACAGCTTTGTGCACTTCCCCCATCTGTTCTGTTATATAGAACCAAATTGGAGTTAAATGTGTTTTTAGAATAAATCATTATGGCCTAAACTGAACGTGATTTGCAGGGAAAATAAAACCATATGTTACATGCATTTCTCATTTTTGCTCCATCCTACTTTCGCTTGGTTGGACACGTCATGCTTTGTTCCTAAACAGTGTCACTGATCCTGAAAGTAGAAGGTGACGCTACATTTTCAAAACTGGGCTCAGTATTTCAGCTGTACTACTAAAATCAGTGGGAATGCCCATGACTGTCAGAGTTTACAGGGACCAATCTCATTTAAACTGGTACAAGCTTGAAGGAAAATATTATCAAGCTAATGACAACATACTAATATAGGACCCAAAGCAGAGGGTGAGGCAAGATGCAGGAATAAGGAAATTAAGACCTCTTTGCATGGTGCATCATGTGTTCAGCCTAAAAAAATTAGTGTTGCACCAAACATTCAGTGATGTGCATGTACTTCAGAGCAGCACCTGAATTTCAAAGCTGAATATGGAGATTACACACTAAGTTTTGTGGTATGGTGTACTTCATCTTGAAGTGACTTGACTTTGGAAGCAGGAGATTCGATGGCCTCTCCTGTGATCTTGTGCAGCTAGAACAGGAGATGATTGGTGACTCCAAGGTGTTGCCCAGGAATGCTGGCCCCAGAGCGGTACTTGAATAGCACTTTCTGTTGATCCTTGTTTCACACAGCCTACTGCAAACTACAGGTTAGACTTACGGAGGCAGAGCGGCGAGAGTAAGCTATATATCTGGAGGAACAATTTCTGCTGGAATATTTCTTAACAGTAAGGCAAGCTTTCAAAAAAAAAGGGAAACAGCAGCAGGAAGAGTCACTGCAGACTCTTCTAGTACATGTTTACTGATGGTGAATAAATATGGTGGGGAATACTGTTAGAGCTCTTTTACAGAATACTCAAGCAATTTTTAAGCCATGGTATTTTCCAAAAGAGGAAGGATAAATTCTTGAGCTCATTTCCCCCATTTTTACATCCCAGCTCCCACTACACATATATGCATCATGAAAGACACATAATTAAGATACATTTTTTGATGTTTCTTGGAAAAACACTTCAGCTTGTATCTCCTCTGGAACCTGATATACTCAAATTTCATACCTGTTTGAAGTTTATAGGCAGAAAAGAAGAAATTGCCATGTTTACAGAGAGCACAAAGATATTACTTTGCATTTTAATTACAAATGGCAGCCAACCAGCCCTCTCCGTTTTCTTCTAGCTTCAGCAAGCTTTCAAATATTATGTTAGTTTCAATGATGGTGTCCCCTACATCCTTGAACTCCTTTCCTCTTACGTGTCACAGAAAAGCTGACAGAAACAGCATATCTGACTTCAAGGTCTATATCCATGGCTCTATGAACCACACTGTAGAGTAGAGAAGACTCAAACTTCTTTCACCTAACTCTCTTCCGGGCTGCCAGCAGTCTGCCTGCAGCAGGCTCCGAAGAAGTAGCTGGCTACAATATGAAGATACCCACAGTCCCATTTCAACATACTTTTCCAAAATGCTTCTGAATTCCAGGGTGAGCCTATGATGTTTTCCCTGCTCCTCCAAACCCAGCTGCTTCTGCAATACACCAGTCTGTCCCTCCTGCTCACCATTTAGGTCATCACCTCCGGTGGCCGGTCATTGAGGGATGAAGCTCGGAATTACAGGCCAGTGGCAAAACTTGTTCTTGGAAGAGGCCTGGAGGCAGAGTAATGGATGGATAGACAAGTGGGCAATGTAACAAAATGAGAGAAAGCATTTGGCATTGCTTTGGAATTATCTATTAAGTACTTTCCTGCTTTTTGCAGTTGTGCCCTGCCAACTGGGAGAAAGTCCCTGCAAATTATTCTTCAGTCTGGATGGATGTCTCTCCTGTGGGTTCCCATCCTTGCTTTGGCACTTCCTTCTGCTCATCCCCTAGTCTTACATGTCACCAAGGACTCAGAGAAAACATTTCCCACCAGTAACTTTCATGGGATAGGTATTGTTTTGCAAGTTATAATATTATTTAGCATGAGCTGGTTGGCTACTTTTAGCTTTTGGCTGAATATTCAGTGAAAAATTAAGTTGGTGCTAAGCACTTTTTTCTCACTTTAGATTTCACTGAGCAAAACGTAATTAACTATGGAAAACCACCACTGTATGAAATCCCACTGCGCCATGGATTTATTTGCTCTTAAATAATTTCCCAATCCAAAACTGGACAAATACACAGAGTTCTACCATTCTGTACAGCCACTACACGAGCTTGAAGCAATCACAATCAGACAGCACAATATTAGGCTCTGATGGCAATGGGAACTCTTCAGGCTACTGGCTCCGGGCCTTTCTTCCATCATTACTCGTGAATAAATGAAATGCACAAACTCTTTGACTCTTTGGTTCATGTACCTGCTGTTGACAACATTTACAATTGCAAAGCTCATCTGTCTGGATGCGGATAATTTGCAGCCTCTTAAACTCTTACTATTAAGTGCCTCACCTTGGCTTCCACCAAACACAGCACACAGATGGGCATCTTCCACACACCGCTGCTAGTTCTTTCCCCACAGCACAAAAAGCACCTCTATCTTGAGAAAAGCCCTTATTTTGTTGTATTGTTCAATGCACTCATTTTGTAACATGGGATGAAGCTGAGTCACCAAGTGGCAGGTCTTCTTGCTGACCCAGGGCGGACAAAAGACATCAAGAGGCCCACATAGACTTCTGGCTCCAGTGTAGACATTTATCAAATGGAGATCTAAGGAGTGTGCAGCAGCATTTCATCTCAGATACATCTGGGCATGGCTAAATAGTCCCAATCTTTCTTGCCCTCCTCTCCCACTTATTTTGTGTCTGTGGTCCAGAAATATTGTAGCACTGCATGGGTTCCTCTTTCTGGATTTTCTGTGTTTCTCATAAATCTCTGCCTGAGGGCTGCTGTGGGATAGGAATCCCCTAAGCTGTGAACAGGTGATGTCTGACAGAGAACGGATGTGAATCCAGAATAACAATGCTGCTGGGAAGGAGGGGTGAGGGTGGACTCACAGAGCAAGTGCTACATCAGCTAAGGCCCCTCACCTCAGATAATGAGGGTATGATTTGCTAGGATGAGCACAAGGACGGAAAAGAAGTCATGAAATCTTCATTAGAAAAAAGAATGCTCCCCTGTTCTACGGCTGTGATAGTGTCCAGAGCAGTAACACAATAAATATTGTCTCCTAAAATATGAATTCAGCAAAGCTCAGGCACTTCTGTAAGAATAATACATTAATTGATTCACAGAAAAATAAAACAAGGGTCATTGAATCTTTGCCTACAGCAGCATCCAGGAAAAAGAATGATGTGACCAATGGCCAGGACTGGGAGGTAGGATACCCAGTCTGTACTCTCAAATATCTCAGTCCTCTGCTGCATATTATTTACTGTGACAATCAGGGCAGTGCTTAAGTTTTGGTTACCTCAAATTAGGCACAAAGATAGTAATGACCTACTTTCCAAAGACATCAAGTGATTGCAGCTCCCAGTAGGTCTGTGTGAGCTTGCTCCTTTTGGAAACAAAAACCCAGGCCTCTTTATAAGCACATGTGAAAATATAGCTGCAGCTGTTTATCTAGGGCATGATATTTCGTCCCTAGTGAAGTTCACAAAACCAGACTTCCATCTTCAGTTTTACAAAACCTCTGCAATTCAGTTGCTGCACAGATAGAATTAAGACTGCTGTAACTCATACTCACTGCCATTTCGCTTTTTGGGGGAAATGCAATACGTAAAACACCAGCCGTTACGGCTAGCACTCAGATGAAGGATTGTACAGTCATGATGGGAGGTTTGCTATCCTCTTCTATCAGTTGGAAACATGAGCTTTACCAACAAATCCCAGTTGCTTTTCAACATCTAAATTTCATAGCACATCTGTTATGTCACTGCTAATGAAACTGCATGGATCTGGTGGCTTCTTTGAGAAATGCACTCATGTCTGGGTCACTACTCTGGGTGCATCTGTCATGTATAAATTAACTAATCAGAAGGGCTAAATTAAGTAAGATTTCTCAGGCTACACATTCTTACAAACAATCCTCGATTTCTCGACTCTACTTGCTATTACATTCAAGAGGGAAGGAGGGAGGGAGCAAGGAGAATAGTTCTGTCACTCACATGAACTGGTGACAAACCAGCTCATGGCATCCAAATTGGGACAACAATGTTTGCTATATTAGTGTTAGGGAAATACTTCCCCTGGATTTATTGTTAAGTATTTTTTCCAGGAGGAACCCCTAGAGGGAACACTTTGTTAAGCCATATTGTGAATTACAGTACTTGAAGAGTATTTCTGTGTTAGTATATGGATGATCTCTTTTTAGAGAGTCAAGAGTTCCACAGAAGAGCTGTTTGAAGTTGAACCAGTGATATGGTCAGACAGCAAGAGAAAAATACGATCACTAGGATTGGCAATTAACTATCTTGCCTCTATTTTGAGCCATAATTCTCTGTTGGTGCCTTTCCACTGATTGAGGTTAAGCATCTGGAAAGGAAGCAGAGATCCTTAAAACAGAATATGATCATGCTCCAAGAAGTGTTAAGTAACTACAGTCATGTCTGTGCCCTCCCTACTGTGCATCTTCCACTGTTACTACCTAGTTACATGTGCAGAGATTTATGCACCACTGATTTTTTCTTACAGCTGACAAGGTCAAAGAAAATGGCAACAGGGAAATTAAACGTAAAATGTTACCTTGACTGCGTCTTCAAAGGAATCACTCCACTAACAGCACCAAATTAACTCCTGGAAAAATCATAACTCAAAGCCCCTTAGGCATGTGTAACATTTTGTATCACAGTATGCGATGCTAACTTTTATGTCTTATTCTATACATGCACTGTGACTGAAATACAGTTGCTGAGGGAACCATAACCTTTAATTATCCTGACTTATTTCAGCATGCCAAACCTCAGCCACAGGATTGCTAGTGTATGGGCTTTCCTATATTTAGTGACAAGGAATATGTCCTGCTGGCTTTTCTTGACCAAGTCTTATATTTGTGCTAGCATCATCTTGAGGGACAGCAAAAGAAGACAGCAGACTCAGTTTCAAAAATTCATATCTACTGATTGCAACTATTTACTGGATAATATACCTAAACTCTAAATTAGATGGTGGTTTTTCATGCTTGGTTTTAAATATCAGCATCCTCAATATGTTTTGGTTGACAAATATAGTAAGAGAATAGATCCTTGGCTTCAAATGTACCAGACCTCTCATAACAGATACTGAAGGGCGGAAATCAGTTCAATTACCTTTGCTTGGCTGGAGAATAACTACTAATAATTACAGTAATAACTGTTATTATAATGAAAGACTATGTGGTCTCCTACTGTTTAAGCTACCTTGGTAACTGCTATTTCTTCAGCATATAGTTCCTAGCCTCCAGGCCAAGAGAGGCAGAATGGGTCCTTTAGAGCAGGCAGCATTTTCCATGAGTAGCATATGGCCAAGCAACTCCTCGGAACCCCATATATTACCCCTGCAGTTCTGAGACACAATTAGTATTTCGAATCTAGAGATTTCTTACAGCTGAAGTATCTGTAAGGATATGAGAGATGCACTGTTGCTTACTAAAGGGGAAAGTTTTATAGCACTACATGCAAGTTCGCTATTTCTTATCTGCAAAAATTTTGCTGGAGTAGCCTTGGGGGAGTGTAAAATGCAGAGGGCCAAATCTAGCACAATTTCTTCCAAGCTGCCTTATAAGAGATGTCCTCAGGGAGACATATTTCCAGATTAGCTCAATTTTGGATGGAACTTATCAGCTCCAAGTGAGACATTGGATGTGATTTAGCAGTTGCACAGTGTGTCAGATCAGGGCTGGAGGTCCTGCAGGTGAATGGGGGAGTTACTGGATATTATAGCATAGGGCAAGAGAGGACATGTGTTTGCGGTCAAGGGAAGGAAACAGGTCCTTCTTTTTCTCCTCGTGAATCCTGGAGGCCACCCAGCTGGAAAGTATCTTGACAGAAAAGAAAGCAAGGGTCCCAGCAGACACCAGGTTGAACACAAGCCAGCAATATGCCCTTGTGCAAAAAAAGGTGAACTGTGTCCTGGCCTGCATTAGACAAAGCATTGGCAGTAGTTCAAGGGAAGTGATACTTCCCCTTTGCTCAGTACTGTTGAGGCTACATCTGGAGCACTGGATGGAATTCTGGGCTCTTCAGTGCAAGAGAGACATGGATATACTGAAAAAAACGTAATGAAGGGCCATGAAGATGATGAAGGGACCAGAGCATCTCGTGTACCAGGAAGGGCTGAGAGGGCTGGAGTTGTTTAGCCTGGAGAAGAGGAGGCTGAGAGGGGATCTTACCAATGCATAAAAATATCCGAAAGGCACTAGGTACAAAGAAGACGAATGCAGGTTCTTTTCTGTGGTGCACAGTGACAGGACCAGAAGTGATGGACACACATTGAAACATAGCAGGTTCTGTCTGAATATGAGAAAACAATTTTTATTATAAGTGACCAAGTACTAGTACAGATTGTCTAGAGAGGCTGTGGAGTATCCATCCCTGGAGATAATCAAAAGCCATCTAGATGTGGTCCTGGGCAAGTGGCTTTAGGCAGACTTAATTGAGAAGGGGGTTGGATTAGATGGCTTTCATAGGTCCCCTCCAACCTCAACCACTCTGTAATGTTGTGATTCTGATATTTCTGGATAGTGCTGGGAGATAAACCAAAGATTACTGCAGCACATGTATCAGGGGAAGGAAAAGATGCATGCCACCTGTATGATCTTGAAAGTTCTCCTACAACGAGAGTTAAATGCACTGGGGAATTCTTTTACTGGAAAGACAGGTACAATGGATACTGTCTGAGGACTTCATGCTGTTGCTGCCAGAGGCAAATGGTAACAGCCATATGGAGAGCATGCTCCTGAGATTTCCCCTGGCTCTTTGTGTTGCAAGATGCAAGAGACACCTCCCTCCATCCCTTCACATGCATCAAAATCATCTGGGAAAAGTCTTCAAACTTCTTACGATGATCTCCAGGCAAACACCTGGAGTTTACACTGCTGAAGAACTGCCCTGGAGGTAGCTTATTTATTTAAAAAAATAAATTTTTTAAAAACAGTCTAAGTTTTTACCCACTGTACAGCATCCATCATGAATCCAATACTGCCTGTTCTGTGGGCAGCTCAGCTGTCTAAAAAAATGGATGAATAATGCACTGAAGCAGGTGTCTTTTACATCTACCTTTCCTCTGTGTACTTGAAAGACACTCATGTCCATCAGTTATTAACTGGCAAATTCTCACTTAAGTCTCCTATGCCTCACACAGTATGCCAAAAAATAGTTTCCCCCCTAAAATGGAAACAATCCCTTCCCCTGCACTGACAGTAAACAAAAGTCAAAATACTGTGACAACTAAGTCTCTGCTGTTTCAGACACATGAATGCACAAGATCCTGTGAGTCCCTGGCAAAACCAGGAACTGGAAATAAAAGCAGCTTTTTCTCCCTTTTTGTTTTTTCACTTATTCCCCCTCGTTCCCACCCCTTATGTTTAACTGAAAAATCATTAACTTGCGTAAATTTGAGATTATTCTTCACTTTGTGGGCATGAACACAAGCAGCTCTGACACATATGCTTGTTAAGAGTATAGGTTCAGCAAAATGAAATCGTTTAATCAAGTCAAGGTTGGACACTCCCTGGTTTTACTTGAAATGGCTGTAAAATCATCTGAATGACAGTTTCACAGGAAAGTCACTTTTTAAGTGGGTTGTCAAAGCCTGTCATATTATTATCTTACCTATGATGACACCTCTTCTGGTGTAGCACATGGAGGAAAGCCAGTCATTTGAGTCTGGGGTCTTTAGAAGCAGTTGCAGCCCTTGTACCGTTGTTCCCTTCAGTGGCTGCAACTTTGCTTACCATGGCTAACATAAATTTGACTGCTTGTGAAAAGCTACAAAAGTAACTACCTTGGTGGGGACAGCGTGCTGTACCACCTCAGCACAGCAAGTGGAACAGAAAGTGTCCATAGGCAAAATCCTTGGCTGACGTGAATCGTCTTAGCATCGGGGACACTAGCCCTTAATCTATGCTGTCAGAAAAACATCCACATCAATAAACGCCCCCAAGCAAACCATGGGCAAACAAGCACGTGTTCGGTCTTTGTGGGAAAGCAAACAAAACTTGTTTCTCCCAGAACCAGTCTTTGCATGTGGATATTTCATTTACACAGGTAAGATAGTTTCACTTCAGAAACATAAGAGAGAAAACAGTTATGGTTATCAGTCATGCATGGCAAACCAAGGTCTTCCTAATGGAAGAATCAATACTGTTGTGGCATTTGAAATCTCCATCCAAATCTAAGTAAATGTAAGAAAAAGTGATGAGGATTTGAGCAATTAAACCTTTACAGGAATAATATCAAATTGTGTTTTAACAAAGTAGTATTAGTTATTAGAGTTATTCTGTACTTCCAAACTTTCAGTGTAATTAATTGTAGCTGTTGTATAGCCTAATTATGAAACAATAACTACAGTGTACTGCTAATAGCCTCTTTATCTTGGATTATATGTAGCAGTTTCTATAATGTTAATATGTTCTACTAAATAACAGAAAGCCTATCATGAGGTTGAAATGTTTACCTCATTGTTCTCACAATTGAAATACTTCTGGGTTTGATTTGTCAAAACATTCCCAATACAAAGCCTTGAAACACAATGCAACCTGAACCTTGGAAAAAAAGTACGTACTTTTTCCAAACTCTGCAGATGCACCTAATCTTTGCTGACAGTTGAGCCAAAAATCTCTGTCCAAAGATCTGCAAATGCTGGGAAGTATTACTTCTAATCCTCACATTCTGGACCCACCTCTAGTTGTAGTAAAAATAGAAGAGCTGGGTGGTTTGACATAAAGAGTCATACTATGTAAACTACCCTGAAATTGCTTGGGATGATTCATTCTCCCAGTCCTCTCTCACTTCTCAAAGCCCGGATTTATGAAATCTTATTTAAAGTCAAACCCACTCCGTTTTTGTTGAGTGGCATTTGCCCTTCACTTACAGTATTTCCAGTTGCCTAAAGCCTGGTATGGTCCAGTAATCCTCAGATGTCATTTGTGTGTCATTGCAGTTGTCTTTCAGAATTCACTCTCCCTACCCTGATTTTCCGTAACTATTGAAAAGCTTCACTCATGTAGGACAAAAAGTTCTCTGTAAATGTTTTTGGGTCCAGTGCCCCCATCCTGACTCCTTTGAAGGCCATCCTGCTGGGACAGAGATAATTTTTAGGGGATAGGGTGGGACAGGCTATAGGTAGTTCTTGGCACATGCACTCACGTAGATGAGACGTAGAGATCTCAGTGTCAAGGATAGAGATGATTTTAGAGGAGAAAAATTAGATGTGAGGCTACAGAGAAGAACAAACCTACACCTTACCCCCTGTGGGTCTCTTGTGAATCATATGGTGGTCCTGCACACAGGGTATCCCTACAGTGGTTATCAGGTTATTATCTTTTGCAGATAATAAGGAGGAAAATACCTGAGGCTATATCAGTCCTTCCCAGTGCTGTAGCCCCAAAATCCTCTCAGGCTACACAGGAATACTCCAACATTTGCCGCATCCCTGGCTATCTCCATGCCAGTTGAGGCTGGGGCTGAGCCCTGGGAAAACAAGGGCACCCTCTGGGCTGGGAGTATAAAATGGGTGTGGGCACTGCAGAGGAAAGGGGAATCAGTTTAATCAACCTGTCAAACTAAAAAGTGTCTCCTTCTGACCAGCCTAGTTAGGAACTGGCTTGTTTGTCTACACTGGGAAGGTGACTGTGGATTTAAATCTCTCTTTATTTACATTGAATTGAATCAGGACTGCTGACATCAGGGTGAGTGAGGTGGATGTAACAAGTCTGAAGGGAGGAGAATTGAAGTTTCATGTTTTCCTCTATTTACTTGTTTAAAATAAGTGAAATAATCTGTTGGTATTGAATAAATAATAGTAGTGATGGATACCATTATTTAAAACAACTTTGGCCAAGTCATTACATTATCCTTATTCTCTACTTCAGAAAACTCATTTTACATGCAGAAGTCACTTGAGCAGTATGGGGGTCACCAACTGCAGAGAGCTCCAAGGTTTTTGAGAAAATGACGCTGTCTGTTGCGAGGTATTTACCACCACAAGCATCACAAGATACCTTATTAAGTGCTTAGAAGCAAGCCTATAGGAAAACTTCCCCAGACTCTATGAGTGTAGAGCATCTCACATAGTAGGTCCTGCTCTGGTGAGACCTCATGCTCCTCACTAGTCCAAGCTGTCCTTGAGTGGCTTGAATTACACATGTGGAAAAATAGGAAGTCTGATCACTTGTGTCAAGCCTGGCCCTGAAATTTTGAGACACATTTTTTTCTCTGTATAATCACTGAAGAAATGCTTAAGATTTGACTGTAGAGAAAAACTATTTATACAGATGTCTGTGCATCCGCAGAGCTCTTTCCTCTGAAAAGAAAGATAATGGTTTAGAGCGGAAGAAGAATGAACAACTGGGTATAAGGCAATTTCCATAATTTTTTTAGCAATGTTGCCAACTGTCTTTGAAGATTTAAACCCTATCCCTACCCATTTCTTTGCAAATAACTTCTGAGAGGGCCAGAGACGAATTTCCTTTCATTAGAGTAATTGCAGCTATAGTCAGTCCAAGAAATTCTCGAATGTTTATCTGTCAGCACCATCCACTCAGTCGCTGACACTCCGGCCGACTGGAAAACTACTGCAGCTAAACAACATCTTATATGCAGATCACTTTGATTCCTTCAAATACCTTGCTGCAATGCAGAGGCAGTTTCTCTACAGTTTTCTGTTTCTCCTGAGAACGCTTGCCATGGAGTCCCAGCCAAAACCATTCCCAAGGAAAAACAGTCTCTTGTGCTGGCTTATAGATGGAAAGAGATTTTTTTTCCTTTATTGTTTTGAAGTTTTATTTATATCTGAGTGGAAACATGACTTCTTAGGTGCAATTAGTAGATGACCAAAACAGAGGTGATCAATGCAATAAAAAATATAACATGATATAATAGGCCTGAGCCCACACCTTTAAATTAGTGGCAATTTTGCCTCTGACTGTTGAGAAAAAGTGGGCCCAATTAATTCCATATTTATAAGCCCAGGAAAGCACTGAGAATGAAGTCCTGCACAGTAAGAGACAAAGTCTGCAATAAACTGAATGCCGCATCCATAGTAACTCACAACTCAGTTCATAATTTTTCAACATAAAAAGAAAAATGTTTTTCAGGGCCACCGAAACAGAAACAATTTACAAAATTGACTGAAGTGAAGGAATTTCACATCCGCTGTGTTTTTCATCATCTTGGTCTTTTGTTTGAACATTAGTTGCTCACTGGGTTGTTCAGGGAATGAGGATTGTCCCCAACAAGAATTTTGCCATCTCTGGGTGGCAGGTGAAGTGAAGTAAGCTATTGCTTGTGATTTTTCAACACCGAGCTTTGACACCAAGTCTATGCAATGCACAGAGCTGTGCTACAACAGGTCAAGAAGATTGAGTTTTCTTCTGCAGAGAATTTAAACACAAAAGAAAATGGGATTTTCCTCTGTGCTTCCACAGTTTTTGGGGCAAAGAAAATACTGGGAGGCAGCGCTGCTGCAGTTTGCCACTCAAGAGGACTTCAGGGTCCTCACTGTCCCCTTTCCCACAACAGGAGGGAGGTCTGGTTCAGCAGCCCCAGTCAGAGTATCGCTGCTGTGAGGACATGTGCTGTTCTGCCTTGCAGAAGAAAAGCTCCTGCTGGAAGCACAACATCAAAGCCACAGCTCTTTCAATAAGGTACTAATCACTAGTTTGGAGAGATTTTCTTCCCTTCTGTTCGCCAGGGACAGATAGCCCACTGCTGGGGTACAGCCAAATTGAGCACTCCTCAAACTCATAGTGATTCAGTCACTGATCTGTGTATTTTAGACTTTGAAAGTCCTACCTGCTTCAAAAGACAGAGCAGAACAAGTCATTAGAGTCTGAATTTTATAGAATGAAACTGAGGCTGACAGATACTGAATGGTTTGCCCATGGCACTGGGCAGAGCTAGGAAACAAACTCGACATATCCTGTGTCAAGCCAAATCCCTAAACTAAAGAACATCTTTCCTTCAAATAGCCATTTGTAATAGTT
Organism: Dromococcyx pavoninus; assembly: GCA_033558185.1. NCBI lineage: Eukaryota > Metazoa > Chordata > Aves > Cuculiformes > Neomorphidae > Dromococcyx > Dromococcyx pavoninus. Next base: position 360,009 of record JAUMJL010000425.1, on the reverse strand, counting down.
GGGTTTAACACAGCGTTTCCCATATGAGTGAGATAAAATACTCCTGGCTGTTATGTTGGACATCAGCTTTGGTCATATTTTTCCCTACTGTGTGCAAAATGCTCCACAGATATTAGGCAGTGGTTTCCCAGCAGCATTCAGCTTTCTCTACTCTGCTGGCAAAAGGCAGCAAAATTGTTCTCATCCCTGAAAACAAAAGACTGTCTCTCTAGTTTTCCTACTGAGTATTTGTATTGTGTTTTCTTTCTAAACTGAGGTGGTTTATTTCTCTTCCAAATCAGTACTGTAGGATTGTTCCACCAACGAAACTCAAATGAAAACATCAAGCCTGTACCATATGTTGATGCATTTGTTATTTTATGATAAGTCACTTAAGGTTAAACATCCTTTTTTCAAGAAAGTCCTTATTGGCATTTAGGACATCAGCACATCTGTTTCTCCACATGCTGTTGATTTTTGCTGTGCTACATTGGTCAACAGTAAAACTAAAATACCACCACAGGAACTCCCTTGAGGCAAAAACAATGATCCAAGTGCTATTCTGTATTTTGGACATACCGCTGTAAAAAAGGCTATAATGAGCTACCGAAAGCCTTTTCTTTTTCCTTAGGTGTGGATCCTAGATGGAAAGAGAGCTAAGGATATTCAGTTTCTTCTGCAGAGATGGTTGTGCAGGACTAGTCTGTCTTGCAGCTGAATTGCTTTCTGCAGAAACATGGTAATCTCTAAGTAGCCCTGCTCTCATATGCCTCTGTGGGCACTAATTCTCCAGTTTCTGTACAAACTATGAGCAATGCCCAACAGTCTTGCATTGGAAAAATATCTTGCGACAGTGATGCTTTGTGCTTTGGACACAAACCTAGATGGAAGCTCTGTATGGCTTAACGGAGGGTGAAGCATTAACCAAACCCATTGCTACAGCGAGGTCTTTGCAGAAAGGAATAAGTTCAGGGAAGATATTTAAGAAGTCCATGTTGCACAATGCTGGCAATGTCTGCATCACTATGATCACTGCAAAAATCAGAGAACTGGATCTTCTTTAAGTTTTGGTTCTTTGCAGATTGAGAAATTTTCCACAGTTAGAAAAACAGTGCTATAGTCAGACTGCATAGAGGCAAGAATGGGTGAAGAAATACCTTCTTTCTTGCTAAAATTATTATACGTACTGAGACAGAAAGATACTCTCACTAAGGGAACCAGATCTGAAGATCAACACAATAAATGGGGTCTTAGCAAAAATGTTGCTCTTCACTGTGTTCTTCAGGTTATTTAGCATGGAAAAGGTCTTATTTAAGGAGTTTCTCTCACGTGAAGAACCACGAAGTTAAAAAAACACATAGCATGTACAAGGACTGCTCAAAGCCATTATATTCAGCAGATAACAGCTTTACCTTATCACCACGGTTTCTCTGTATGTGAGAGTTTGGAAACAGAAGACTGAATTGACAGGAAAATGGCCCTTGGTGACAGGAACCAGGCAGTAAACTGATACAAAAAAACATCCTCAGGAATAACTCAATTCCCTATATATCATCATTTAGGAGAACGAATATGCATTAAGTTAAATAATTTTTCTGACAAGGTGAGATGTGAGCCTAAAAGCTTTTCAGAATCACATAGCTACATAGCTAAATTAAGAGACAAAGTAAATAAATGGCTTATGCACATAAATTCAGTATAAGGAATTCTAAAGTAAAAAAGTTAGGCAGAATAAAAAAGAAGACAGAAGAGAAGGAGAAAAGAAATATGCTCTATCTGGCCACATGCTTAGGGCACTGAGCAGGGAGAGAAACAGATGGTGTGGCTCAGACTTTGAAGTATATTTCTCCGAGTTTTAACCAATTACATTAATGCGCAATGGATGTATAATATATTTTAGAAGACATTAGGCAATTTATCTCTGAAAATTACAGAAGTTATTTCATCTTCTCCTTTTTCTGAATCTAGATGTTTCTTGCTCGCTCAAGGTTGGCCACCTATAAGTTATGAACTTCATCCTAAAGCCAGATTTCTGCTTAAGAAATTACCAAGGCTTCTTTAAGAAGATGAAGCTGTTACTGTTTCTGATCTCTGGAATGAAAAAACTCAGCACCCAAAACACTCAGAGAGGGAAATGTCTGTTCTGATACTTATTCGGAAAGCCTTTTGATATGGAAATCATTGGTCTGAACTCCTGTAGCCTCAAGCCTCTCCCTAGAAATTCAGATATTCCATACAAATGCCCAGACCTGTAGCTCCCTGAAACCACAGAAGAACATGCTTCCTTTTCGTCTTTGGACTGTTCCTATTTGGACGTATCCTTTCTGTCTTCTCTCTGGTGATAGCTGAATATCTCTGCCTGCCTGCACAAGGTCTGTATTAGTAAGAGACCTGATAAATCACTACTGCTGATTCTCCCAGGAAAGACTGATATGCAGGTAACATTACAGACAATGTACATGAATATCTGAACTGGAGGCCATCAGCATATCTGCTTAGACACACCAGAATAAATTAAAATGTTGCATTACTATTAGATTAACTGTCAGCAGGCTCATTTGCTGACTAATGTGCTGTTCAGAGGGCCACCTTGACTTGTCAACACTACTGCCCCAAGAGCGAGCAAAAGGAGCTGAAGGAAGACTACTACTGCCTACATATGTACCCCTGGAAGTGCACATGGACCACCCCCAGAGATGGGGAAAGGGCTTCCCACAGTCTTGCATTGGCACCACTCTCCAGTTCAGAGTGTAAGGGTCCTGCTGTTGCAGCAACACAACTGTTGCAGGCCCTTCTCTGGCCTTTTCTCCCTTTTTTTTTTTTGCTGTTTCTCATCATCTATTTTCCCTTCTAGGGGAGGTTTGTACATTCCTATTGGGCACTCCATCCCCTGTGACTGTGCTCTTTACGTAAAGTCATAGTGTGACCCTCTTTTCCCCTTTCAGGCCAATTGGGCTAGACTGGCTCAAACCACTTTGGTTTTGACTACTAGGCTTGCACCTTTTCCCATTTTTCCTATTTTTCCCCCACCCCACATACACACTACCATTTATTTTTCCTCTGAGACCTGATTTTTTGGGCAGTCTGGCGGAAATGTACTTAGTTTTGTTAGGACCAGACTGATAAATATGTCTAATATGCAGAATGTGTAATAAAGGTGTGCGTAAGCAGACATCCAGGGAAAAGTAAGAATAGGAAAAAGGCATATGACACTTCCCCTGGGTATTGTCCTCACCTCCAGCTACTTTCAGCTCAGAGGATTTCCTGACCCTAATGCAGTTTGCCTATTTCTCTTCCAACTATGTGTTCAGGGTTTCAGATGTGAATCCACCTAAACCTTTTGCATCCACATCACTCAGTCCTTAGTTGGGTGAAGAATAAGAAGGCCATTTGATGGGGGCAGTGCTGTGCTGCGGAATGGTTTATGTAAACATATGAGCTACATATGCACTTGTCTAAGGTGGCAAGTTTCAATATAATTGAATAATTCAATATTACCCATCTGGACAATACCAAAGTGCCTTAGAGTCAGGGTCTGCAAGGGTGAAGAAAGGGTTCCCCAGAGAATGTCAATGGTCAGTGGCTCTTCTGCATGCAGAAACGATGCCCTGCTTCACAGTGTGTCCAGTTATACACCTGTGCCCTCCTTCACCTCCTCCAGATCCTGCAGGAGGGATTGTGAGTATTCAACACCGTTGTGTTTCTAAGTCATAACGCCTCCATCCACCTTTTTCTGGTTCAGAAAGGAAGAGCTACAGAAATTTGGAAGGATTTGTCAGGCAATTCAGCCTGAACCCAAATGACTGCATGGTCCCTCAGGATACTGAGGTCTGTTTTCAGCATCCATGTTTTCTCCACCTGAGAAAGAAAAACGTGGAGAAAGGACAAAACCTTAGAAAGGAAATCACAAATGTCAGTTCCTCACTGCCACTCAAAGAGTACTGGACACTTGGACGATGCTGTGGAGCCCTCAAAGCAAAACTGCTGTTGACACCAAGGGAGGCAGGCTTATATCAGGAATGACTGCACCTGAGAATCCCATCCAGCATAAACGTGATACATGAAACAATGGTACTCAATGGTGCAGCCAAATAAACCCTTGTGGAAGATCCAGCAAATGCAAACTGAGGCTAGAAAACTTGAATTAGTGGCAGCAAGACCACTCTGAACCACTAGCTGATGGGTCTGGTGGAGGGAGCTACTATCCTGCTCTGAGGCCTTCCTCCTCACTGCAGAGGATGAGGAGGTACACGTGCCTGAGCTGCATCCAGTACAATGCCTTTCATCCTCTCAGAGATGAAAGTAAGTAAGGCTACGGGAGAAAACTATTATATAGTCAAAACTGGACAAGTTATTCCCATTAAATCACGTGCACTTGTTGAGCAGAGAGAAGTGAATAGCTGACCTGAAAATTAATTGACTTCTTTTTACAAATGTAATGATTTAATCCAGTCCCATCAGAGGAGAGGGTACTGGTGAGTAAAATAAACCTGACTAGGCAAAACCAAAGAGACAAAGCTGCCACAAATTGGTTTGACTTCACTAAACACACTGTATGCCTGGGGCATATAAACTGAGTCAGAAGCAAAAAAGCAAAATTTAGGATATGCAAAGGATGCAAATATGCAATGGTCTTGTCACCTTTTTTCAAGTCTTGCACAGTATGTCTTTGGTTTGAAGGATGCTCCTAGCAGCACCTTTACCATCACTTCCACTATGGCTCCCCACGAGACTCCTTCTGCATGCCATCCAACACAGCACCACAGGAGCTGAACAGAAAGGGTCCTTCCTCCTGTCCAGGAGCTGTCAACTGAACCGACAGGAAAATTTGGCTTGTAGCAGAAAAAAGGAGCTGGTCTCTCCCAAATCTCTGCTGTTGTCTGTGCATACCCTGCCTCTGGCAACTCCCACTCACTCCACTAGGCACAGCTGCCAACTGGGATCTTTAATCAGGTTTTTTTTTTCTTTCATGCCACCATCAAGTGTCACACTGCTTTATCTTATGTTTTAAATTCTATGGTCAAGTTACCCACAAAGATATGCACTCACAAAGGCAAATAACAGCACTGTCCGCTGTGTTTTCTTCTGCTAAAGGCTTCTGTTACAAGGATCACAACCAGTGGGTTACAGTAGTTACAGGGAATAACGGAGATGGTTTGGGACATCTTTTTTAATGGAAATAGAGAAATAAGCATGGATGTTCCCTCAGAACACACTTCCCCCCCTTGCCCCAGCTACACAAGCTGAGCTCCACATGTGGTATGGAGACTTGGACATGTAGCTCAAGTGTTAGAAACATGCCCTGAGCTGGATGCAGGAAAACAAGCAGCAGCAGGGGTTGTACCATGCAACATATTGCTTCAGTTAGATGATACAGAGTTGTTTGTAATATGCCAAGGTTTTGTATGAGTTCCTACAAATGCTCTGTCTCATAAGACAGGCTTCCTACAATTGTATCTTTTTTTTAATATTCTTTTTCAAATTTGAAAACTGTATTTTCTACATAGACAGTTTGCTACCATGCTTTGCTTTCAGCACACTTTTGCTCTATCATAAACATTTTATGTGTGTTTGCTTTCTCAACTTTCGGTATTTCAGGTCTTTTTTCACATCAGGTACTTGCCATGAAAGGCAATTGGGCAAGACAAGACAGCTCTGCAAGATACTGTCTCATTAGAGAGTGGTTTTCATGCTCTTCCTAATTTGTGAAAAAAGCAAAAATATCTGGAGTAGGAGATAACATGAGAAGGAAGTTAAAACCATTTTCTGGGTTATTTTGATCTTCAACAGCCCTAATTCACTGCTGCATGACTTACTTAGCAATGACAGTCAGGTAAGACTTTCCTACTGCTTTTGTGCAGCTGGTGGGTGGTGAATTTGGAAGACACAGGAAAAAACGTGCTGTTGGCAAGATCTGGAAACAGAGACACCAGCTGATACTTTCTGAAGCACTGAGATACCTTTTTCAAACCCAGAAGTAGATACAGCCTCTGTGTGGCAACCGTGCTGGTGTCCTTTCAGAGACTAGGCATGGAAATTTGTAACTAGGCCGAGCAATCGCCGTGTCCTGTAGCACCTGGGTATGATATTGTGAGGTAGCATGGTTTCCTTCATAATCAAAGATGATCTACTTTGAAAACTGATTCAAGGACGGAGGGTCTATAATGCTCTTCTGGAGGGCAGAAAATTCGGACACAGAGGGCTCCTAGGGCAGCTAGCCTGTTGTGCTGAAGTCTTCTTAAACACTCACAAAGAGCTGTCCTGTGGGATCAGTGAGAGCCTGATCATGGTCTCCTGCACACTGCAGTGGACGAGGAAAGTCTGACTGCTCAGTGAAGCACACAGAAGCCATACTGATGACCTCTGCCTCCACAGGGCATTTGAAATCTGCAGCCCTGTAACACGGGCGGTCTGTGAAAAACAAGTTCCTCCAAGGTACACTAGGGCTTGCCACAGCCTGTAGATAGTCCCTACGCTGTGAACAAAGGGCACAACCCCATGCTCTTCATGAGGAGCTTGCCACGGGTGTGTAGTAGTGTTGCTCTGTGTGTAAGACAGAGTGCATTGGCAAAGACTGCTGTCCTTAGAAAGAAAGGCGGTTGACTTGACATACTGATCCACAGAGCTGTCTGGTTTGGAGTATGCCAAGAGACATTTTTTTTGGGACTAATATTCGGGTCCCATCAGTTATCACTGCTCTGCTGACAATGGGGTCATTTCAATTTGCATTAACAGAAGATCTGATTTAGATTTAATTACAGATTTCCCACAGCCTGTACTCAAGTGTTAGAAACATGCCCTGAGCTGGATACAGGAAAGCAGTCAGCAGCAGGGGTTGTACCATGGGGCAGGACATTCAGAGACTTGGAGAATAGATCAGAATACGGACATGAACAATTTTTACATCTAAAACCCACCTCCAACAGCAAACAACTGAATGCATTTAAGCATGCTTCCTCTTGCTGAGATACATGGGCCTTAGTTTCTTCCTCTGAGGGAGTAATTCAGTTCTTACAGGAAAGACAGGCATTATTGTATGATTTTAGCATTCAGGAATGCTTTATTTTAAAGTGCAGGGTCTTCTCAGAAGCAATACAGTAGCCTTCCAGAAATCCAGCCTGGAGTCTTTAAAATCTTTTAGGGTTAATGTGGCCACAGGCAAGATTTATAGTACTTGTGGGAGATTCTTTTCAGTAGCTGACATATCCAGGTAAGGTCAAATAAGTGTTTATGAAAGAAGGCACGAGAAGCCAAACTGTAGTAACAGCCTGCCAAACAGGCGAAAAGAGTTCATGCAACAAGAGAGAAAGATAAATGCACAGGTTCTGTAAAACAGGTCTATTAGTATTAAAAAATATTGCATTATCTAATCTTGTATTTCATTGCCCTGGTCGAAGTAGGATCCTTCCTTCCTGTTGCTGGCGATATTAACATGGAGTCCAACACTGGCAGGTGTTTAATTATTAACGATGGCTCTTGCCACCAAAGGTTTTGTGGTGTGAACACATGAGGGCACAAAGTCTGGAGGGAAGAAATTTGCCTGTGGTCATGTAGACAACGTGTACCGTTCATTATGAACCCAACCATGCTCTAGGCCTAGGTCTGTTCAGACACACCCTGCAATGCTTCCTCCTGCTCCTTTTGAAAGATTATTCCCACAGGTGAATGCCCTGTGTTAGCAGAAAGAGATTCCTGACAGTAAAATGCACAGATTTAAATGGGAATGAAGCTCCACAAACAAAACAAGCCACAAGCACTTGCCAATTGTGTTGTGCAACAGTAAAAATCTTCTCTGTCCTCAGGAGAGGAAGCAACAATTGATCTAATTTCTGGATGACTGTAAGGTCCATCCCAAAACTTCCTACCATACAGAAGCAAACTGAAGGTTGTTTTCCTTTTATGAAGGAACTACAAGAGTATCACATAAAGGTAAATGTATCTCGGGAGACAGTCCTGCTGGTGCCAGAGTTGTGGAAGAGGGTCAAGCAAATGAGCAATAATTGGTGACTAACACCAAGAGCCTTTGTGAAACAGTCTATAAACATCTTTGGTAGCAGTGACTGACTGACCATAAAGGGACTAACTGAAGAAGTCATCCTTAAATACCTCCTTTACTTCAAATGATCTTCAGCCAAGACTAAAAAAATAAAGAAATGGCATCAATTTCGCTGTTGTTCAGTGAATTCACAATGCTTTGGTCCTGGCGGAGTATGGCAGAAAAGCAATGCTGCATTTTCAGAGGTGGCAGGTGAGCAGGTTCTTAAGGGAATGTACCCAAGGACCAGAATAGAGTTTGCACCCTAATTACTTCAGTTTGCTGCTCCACTAAGTTTGCACACACAGAGCTCTACACTTGCAGCACATTTCTCTTCCCTATTCACACTGTTTCTCCCATGAGGTTTTGGCAGAATAATCTTGACTCCATAGTGCTCCAGCTAACAAAGTGTGCATGCAATGAGAACACTTTACCTACCCAAGATAGAAATAGGACTGTTTGGGGTTAGCTGCTCATTGACTTCTGGGTCTAGAAAGGTAAAGAAGAGACATAAATCACTTTGAAATGAACTCTTCTCACTTCTAGGGTAACAAACGCTGAAGAATTCAAAACTGCTTTCAAAATAAGGAAACTAAACAAGAAGTAGTCGGGCTGAGACACGGGAGCTGACTGATATAATGAACCACGAGGGCTGAAAATCTCAAAGTTGAGTCACATCTAATGAATCAAGGAGTTTTCCAGCTTGAAACAAAGAGAGATGGAAGAGGCCATGCAAACACAAGTGTAACTAACAGGAGCAGTGCAGTGCTCTTTTAACAGTTTCCCCATAGCTATCTTCTGAGCAGGAGAGCTTGGGCTGCTGTCATCTTTCTTTCCTATTGGTTGTGGAGCAAAAAGAAACACAAACAGAGATTGCAGCTGTCTGGGCTCATTGCTAGCTGTACTCATTAATGAAGACAATAAAGCCACAGCATGAGGATGAGTTGCAACCTAACAGGTGCCTGGGTTGTGGAGAAGAGTTTCGTACTGCTTTTCATTACAAAGGTGATTGCATTTAAAAGTACCGCACAGTAAGCAACACCATAAAGGCTAAAGTTTAGATTGACAGCTAATCCAAGCAATTCCTTTGAGAATTTTGTAAGAAATATTTAATTTTTCCCTTCCATATCTCCCCATCTTAAATTTCATATTTCTAGATTGAGCACTTTTTAGTTTCTTCTTTCTAAAAGTACATGTTGCTGTGTTTCATTTTGGACCTCTGTTTACTTTGCTTTGATTAAGCATGAGCAAAGACCTGAAGAGCACGGTGTCTGGGACAGTCAGCTTCCCAGCAGCCACCTAGGCAATGGAGAATCAAGAAGGATTCTCAGGGTGGAGTCAGCCTTCAGGAGCATCAGCAGGGACAAGGAAAGGCACTTAATGAATATCCAGGCCAAGCATGGATATCACTTATTAATTTGAACTTTGTGTTATATTTCAGCCTTGCTTGTTACAGTTAATATCATTACATGGCTCTTCTCTCCGGAACACAGAATGCACAAAACTGTACCTCAAATCACTTCACAAGTGGACTGAAAGTGGAATTTTTGAACAGAGCTCATACCTCCTGTCAGCACTTCAAATGTAGTCCTTAATTTGGGAGTAATTTCTAGAAGGAATATGTAATCGTGAGTGTTTACTGAAGTTAGAGGATTTCTGCATTGTGGAGCAGCTGAGAAAGGGAAGAGTGAGAAGTCCAATGCTTAGAACCACATGGGCTGGGCTCTGTACTTAGGTGTGGTGGTCTGAAATTCAGAGATTCTGTGTAACCTCTCTACTTAAAGGAAAATACAGCCCAGTGGTGGTGATGAAGCGGGGTGGTGGTTTAATGGCACTTGAAGTCTAGCCAAGAAAACAGAGTACTTGCTCTGAAAATAACTGTGCAGCTGTAGAATTTGCTGCCGTTGCTGCTGTTCAAGCTGCTGCTTTTGCTTGTTATTCTGCAAAGTAATTATATGAACCCGGTGCAGATTATTAAGAAAGAGAATTGAAATTAATATCCAGGATATGCCCCACATCTTTGGTCTTTTGAGGAAACGATAAGGTACTCCTAGAATCTGCTAAGAGTGTGATGAGACTTTCCAAATTTAAATTTCATTAGCATTTCAGTGGTTGGGTGGTTGTGTGACAGAAAAAAGAAGCTGCTCTATATAAATATGAGGATTTTTTTTTGATGCTGCATATATCGTATTAACTTCCGATCAATAGCACATGCTTCAGGTGTGGCTGATGTGGACATATTCTGGATATTATAAAATAAAGAATCCAGAATAGAGGCTGTTGCTAATATTTAAAGCTCAGTTAGTTCAGGGTGCTTGAGCTGCTCTTCCAATTGACTCAATTTTGTCTGCAAGTCCTTAAAAGTTCAAAAGAAAAGCAAACAATCTTCATTAGTCCATCAGTCTGGTGTGCAATAAAAGTCAAGTCAGAGTTTATTAGCATGAGATCAGCACCAGTGCCGCCCTTGCAGATATTATATTCTCCTCTCCCAGATTGGCTCTGATAAAAATCTACAGGAATCTGCCCTTCCAGTATTAGTTTTATATTGTGGTAACCTTCTGGATGATTTATGTTCCAAATAATACAAGGTTACTCATTTTAAAGGCTTCCTTGCTGGTTTGCAGACTATGATCTGCAAAACTGTTAACCCAAAACTTCCCGGTGTTGCATTGTTTTTGTAGTCCTGAGACTACTGGCAGACCTGCTCCCCACACTTTGACCTTACTCTTACTGGTATTGTATTATATTTTATTCTATTAAGTCACTATTTGATGCCCTTGGAATTAACTTTGTCAGACCTATTATAGAGTGGTACTGGTTGAAAAAGAGAAAGAACATGTATTGTGAAGTGCAGTAGGATATTGTACATCAAAGATTTTGTCCTGCTGTATGACTAAGTCTCTTTCTTCCGATTTTCACTTTTTCCCTGAAAATCAACAAATATATCTTGTTAGGGGAGATGTATTAATATTAAAACAGTGCTATTGGTTAAACTTCCAATGTAAGGAGAACAGTAAAAAGCTACAAACCAGCAATTTCTATCCATCAAATGCTATGTGAGGATTATGTGATCACACTGTGTGTTTGACAGTCTTTCTAGCCCCAGAAATTATGGCTGATACCAGCAGTGAAGGGAAATCTTACAGAAATGAAATTCTGTTTGATAAAAATAGGCAGTGGGATAGAAGACAGAAGATGAAACTGATGTCTACACTGAGATAAATGATTTGCAGCTGGATATAACTATTTTATCAGACCCAGAGGATCAACACAAGCAAGCTGCTTGTGACCACCGGGATGGCCTTTTTCATTATCAGCAGAAACGAATGCCTGCATTGCCTGTGCTCTGTGTCGTACTGGTCTGACAGGCAGCTCACCAGGGATCAGTGATGCTGCAGAGTCACCCGCAGCCCTGCTTAGCCAGAGTTGCATGGGCTAACACAGAGGGCATAATGGAGGGGGACACGACACACTGCTTGTACAGTCACGGACTCAGGCAAGATGCCGTACATCAGACAACCATCCTGGCTTTTCCACCAGAGCAAACACGTGCCTCCCGGGCTCAGTAGCTTGTGGGATGCAGAATATCTTGAGAAGGAGAGAATCCTCAGGAGTTGGGAAGTGCAGGAAATGGTGGCGAGACAGGAGCTGAGTGCGATAATTAATGGAATATGGAAGATTTTATGTCCAAAAGGCTTATTTAAATCCTGGCTGTGTGTTTAGAAATCCAAAGCCCCTTCCACTGCAAGGATAAACAAAGTTTTCAGCTACTGATATGTTAGTATTTGCTCCTGTGGGAAAACAAGAGAAGAAAGCTTGTTGGCACAAGGTTGTTATTATCTCCACAGAACAGGACACTAGGAAAAAGTATAGTTGAAATTGGCCAGTAATCAGCTGATACTTGTGAAAGAAAGGTGGACCAAATACATTTCTTCATGGATAACTGCACACCTCAGGAGCAAATAATTTGTGGCACACATTGGGCAGCATCAGAAGCAGACCACAAAGTCCCACTAAGCCATAAACTCACAGTTGCTCTGACTCATCCAAAAGCTTACTCTCAGAGACACCACGTATAAGATAGCTGATATATTAAACACTATCTCTTGTCAAGGACCACAGGTTAGCTCTGACTTTATCACCAGTCAGTGTGTCTTTTACCTGCATTCTTCCCCAGAAAAAAGATGACCTTGCTCAAATTAACCAGCCTTTGCAAAACAGGGGTGTCTGGATATTTCTGTGCATCAAGTCAGAATGCATAAATTGTGCATACTACATACTTTATCAAACCATTAATAGCAGGATATGTTATTATTTGATCACTTGCTTTCAAATTATTTAAGTCCTCTAAAAACTGGGTCTGTTGATGTTGAAGTGTGGAAGTCCTCTTGCTGAGATCTATTTTCACACTCTGTAGATAAGGTCACGTCTGAAAGTACTATCTGCCTACAAAAACATTGCACAGAAAAATCTGTTGTTTCCCATTAAACACTGTGTCATACCCCATCTCCCGCAGAGCTGGAACAAGATGCTCAGGTAGACTGTGTAATTTGCTCTCCCAAATTCTTCGTGTCTGACAGACTTCACAGTGGGTGGTATCTTATATGTTTGTAATGCCAGATTTTTTCAGAGTTTTTGATACAGGCTGGTAGAAAACCAATCCTCACACCAAGCTCTAGCACAGCAATATAATTAATTTCATGGCAGTGAGTGCCATAACATAAAACTGCAAAATGCAAACATGAAACCCCTTGACTCTTTTTTTTTTTTAAAGCCATACTAAGTCTAATTTTAATTTTAGCACTGTAATTGTTGAATTAACCCCTATTTCCCTTTTAAGGAAGGGCAGTTGGGCACAAATAAACTTAAGGCCATAATAGCATAAATAAGGGAATCAGGCAGAAAGAGCAATCTTCATCCAGGTTTTGGCTAGAAGGATTCTATAGGCACAGAACTATGTACCTGCGCCCTGAGGGACGCTGCAAGAGAGGGAGATGCAGCAGCTCACTCAGCCCCTGCTCAGCAGAAGGAGATACTTGGTGAGAGCATGACATTATTTTTGTATTTTTTTTTTCCTTGATCCCAAGCACAAAAAGCTCTGCTGAAATTCTACACAGGCTTTCAGGGACAAAATAGTCTGCAGGAAGGGAGCTTTCAGACCTGTTTCCCACAGATAACTCTACCACACTATTTATACAGTGAAGGGATTGAACTCTTCCTCTAGCATTCATGGCAAGGATGACAGATAGAAATTGAGGGACAGATTTGGGACAACTGCCCTTCTGAATGCTGCAACTACTTGGCTGCTTCTGTTGATGCAGCCTGCCAGCCTCATGAGTGTATATGGGCAGAACTGGTGGCTGCATGGCCTCAGGGAAGTGCCTGCACCTCTTGGCTGGGCATAACACCAAAATCCCTCAGCTTGCTCTGACTGAATGAGAATATCTATGAAGTGAGAATCCAGAGGTGGGAATATATGCAGAGTGCCAGAGGAAATGCAGGTGTCTCAGTCCAGCAGTGTGAAAACTCTGACATACATTGTTTTTTTACTGAACAGAGCACATTAGAACAAAGATTAAAGAGGATTTGAGCAACACTGTACTCTTACATATCATCTCTAAAATGCAGGATGATCTCAGCTAATCTGGACACTCACCTTCGCTCCTAGAGAGCACAACACCCTGCACCTTCTCCCCTCTCTAGAAGTCGCCTTATTTAAGCTGCTTTATGTGCCTTTAGTCTCCTCAATTTGGCCATCCAAAGAGATGAGAAATTACCTTAGACTTTCACAAAAGATTGTCTTCTGTATTATCGTGTAAATTCTTGCACTGTGGAGGGGAAGAAATGGAGCAACAGATGATCCTGAGAGATGTTTGCATTGTCCCTGCACAGTCTTTCATCAAACTTCAACACCAAGCAAGCAGGGAGACAAACCTGTCAAGAGCTCACAAAAAAACTAAACCCAAAAGCCTTTTCTACACCTTCCCACCACTCTGCCACCTAGACTAAAATCTGAGAGCCATGCTCCCTGCCTGCAGAGGATCAAAGGTGAACTCTGTTCCAAACATGTTTGCAGATATATCCACCACATCCAGTCTCCCAAGGCCTCTGGATGCAGTGAGGTGACATAAAATAATAATTTCCTAGTTAACAGACACTATTCAGCATCTTGACTTTGTATTTCTCCAAGAAGACTCAGTTTAGCTACCAACCAAAAGAGCTCTGCCACTGTCCCTGCAGTGGCACCGTCCCTGACTGTTCCTGCTGTCGGTTTTGCATCCACAGATTTGGTGCAGGTGGGTTAAATTTATAGAGTGCCCTCAACCAAGGGGGTATTTCCCCCTGTCAGCATGGCAGAGGGTGAGCAATGTGGGTCAAGTGAGGGAGGCAGGGGTGAGCAACCATGCCTGAGCTCACCGGCTCCATGGGCTTCTGCCACGTTCCTGTTGAATGAGCAGAACCCCAGGGAGCCCAGTGGTGCAGAAAGGCCACTCTTTGTGCTATCCCCTTGACCCCACCACTGTCTGATGGTTCCCAGCTCCTGCTGTCTCAGCTGCAGGATTTTACTCTCAGAAATTGCATCCTTCGGTAGTTCAGAGGACCTGAACCAACCATGCAAAATATAAGACTTGTTGGTTTTGGCGTGTTATTTTCCAGTTTTGCTTCATAATATCTTTCTTCTGATCATTATCATCTCAGGTACCAGTCATACCAGTGGCACTGATAATTCTCATTGTGAATGGTGTATGTATTTTCCCTGTCTTGGTTCTGTCAGCAAAGCAGCTAAGCTCCTGGGGCAGTGAGGCAATTAATTTTTTAACACAGGACTGCTTCATATTCAGGACCCAGTTCAACAAAGCACTTAAGCAAAGGAATGATGACTGTCTTGAATGGGAATATTAGCGCTTGAAGTTAATTGTGTACTTTTAAATTTGGGCCTTATATGATTCCAATCAAATCATTAATCTACTCAATTACAAGCTCCAGCTAACAAATGGATGCCCTGGACATTCTTTCCTCAAAAAGGGAAACAGATGCAGGCAGGCTCTTAAAAAAGCCATCAATGTTTAGCAATTATTGTTTAGCAAAGAATAAAAATACGTTGGCTTGCTTCTTGCTAACTCTTACCAACCAGAAAATGCAGGGTGTCAGCACTTCAGTGACAATCAGTCAAATGCTTCAATGAACAAATCGACTATCTATTAAAAGCCAAACAGAGAGTTTTTCTCCTCCCTTGGGGCAGTCTCAGTGGAATCGGAAAACTAAGCATTTTTTGACATCACATGAGTTCTGAGATTTCTAGTATGCATGATGGTAAACTCACCAAAAAGTACATCTGAGTGATAGAAGGATTGCACAGGAAAATCAAGATGCTATCTGCAAGGTTATGCTTCTAATAACTGAAGACAGTAATTAGAACTGATACATAGTTTTGAAGCCAGATATATTCTCACATGGGCACAGGCAACAAGCAGGCACATGAAACAAACCACCTGAGAGCTCTTGCTAACCAGCAAATGATATATTATGTTATACAAGTGTACTTAGACTAACTACAGAGATGTCCTAAGCTAAATAAACTAATAAGCTTATTGATTAAGCCACATGAGTCTATAGGAGAAGATTACAATATCGAAACTTCCAACTCTTTCAACAGAAGTTCTGTGATGTACAAAAACTGTGATACAGCTGTAGTTGGAGTGGTTCATATGGCAAGCTACCAGCTCACGACATCTTCCTTTGCCATGAGAGTACTGAGGTCTGTGGTGAGCAACCCAATGTAATTTTTCAGAGACAGTCTCTGGGAAAGTACAGGTGGTAGAGGTAGATGTGGTGCTACATGTGGAATCCAATAACCTGAACCAAAATATTGCTTCAGTCCCTGTCTGACCAGTTGGAGCTGGCGTTATTTCCATTAATCCCCAAATGATTAATTTCTCAGTTTAATTTTAAACAGAATAATGATTTTGCTGTTGTTGCTGTTGCTTTAGATTCATCACGTAGTTTCATTTTATGCCTCTTTGCATTTTAGAGATGGTCTTCTCCATGTCAGCCTCTAGGGATGAGCTAGTGTAATGCACTGAAGTCTTTTTTGGAAGTCCACTGCCGTGACTGCAAAACAGGAACTAGAAAACTGGCTGTTATGACAATTAGTAAGCAGTTTTAGTTGTGTAGGTGTGTGATCTGTTAGCTGGGAGTGCTTATTTTTAGTTCAGATATATAAAACCTGTATTCAACTATGTTCAGCTACAGAATATGAAACAAGTCTGCCTAAAACAAGACTTTGCTGTGTTTGTGAATGCACATATGCATGAACACATGCATGTAGAAAGAGAGTGAGATAAAAAACAATAGCTGTTTAAGATTAAATTTGGCTTTGTATCCACTTCTGAGAGGACCTAGAGATCAGAATGTCATCCAGTCTTCCAGGAAGAATCCATGTCTTGACTATAGAGGGAGTGGGAGTGAAACCTTAAGGCTCTTTTCCCAGAGGCAGAGTAGTACAGAGTGTCACTCACTGACACAGTGAAGGTGCAGGAGGTGAGACAAGAGGCCCAGGTAATTAGGAGGATGTTGCCTTGACTCAATTTAAAACAGTGAGAGGTATTTCCTTGAAGAAGCTTTACCTATACTGCCAGCTCAGATTGTGAGTTCTGTTAGGCGGCAATAACCGGTGCTCTCTGGATCTCACACTGAATGGCAGGACCCGAGCACATCCATAACTATTTCAATTTTGGCAGCTATAGCTCAAATGAAATATGTTTGGGTTCAGTGTTCAGCTGACTCAACAAAAAGTATCAGTCTGGTCTTCGCATTCATTAGATCCCCTAGATATATCACCAAAACAGTATGACTGAGGCAAATAAGGGAAGCACAGTCTCCAGGCTGAGCATCCCAGACGGATCTGGTTAACCCTAGCAGATTGCTGGCAGCTGTACTGCCAACCCTCTCCCCCTCTCCATCCTCCCAGCATTTAGCAACTTGGAAACACTGTCTCTCGAACAGAAGAAGCTGGCTCTGAGAAAAACCTAGACAGAGGGAGTTGGATTGGTTCTGCTCAAACTTCCTCATTCCCTGACTTTTGAGGGACTGATTTTTCAGTCTCAGTGGTGTCATATTCCTGACTTCATGGCTTTACTTCTAGTTTCTTTTTTCTGTTTGTGCTCCTTTACACTTTATGGCTGTCTTCTTTCTTTGAAACATGACTGGCTAGTTACAGACCATGTGCCTCACCCTGTGAATGTACTGGGCTACTGCTCAGAATTGCTCACAAAACAACTCTCCTCTCCTCTCCTCCAGAGGAAGACGAAATCTTGTGGTTGCCAGATGCATGTGGCCTCACTTGAACAAGGCCAGGGTTTTAACTGTTCTGTGGTACAGATGTCTGTCCTATTTGGGCAGTTAAATGGTTATTTATATGTCACTTATCCCGAGATTTCTTGTTTGTTTATGAGCAAAGAAATACACATCTGATTTCATCACTGCTCTGCATCCATCATGAGTTTTCAAGGTGCAATGTCATTGTTTATTCAATGGTATTTTTTAAAAGTCCTCCGTTATTTCCGACTCTGTTTGCTCTGAGAAGGATGTCTGGCATGAATGCTCAGATAGTGGATGCCTGCATCTTGTTTTCAGTAGACACAGGGGTTAAAGTAATTTGGCTTCTCTTTCATGTGGTTGGGAAGACTTGATTTTCCTGTATTTTTTTAAGCCAGTTTTGGCAACCATGACAAACATGTGCCAGCATCTAAATTGGGATAAAAATCGGGATATTTTTGTGCCTTACTTAGATTAGTTTTTCACCTCAGTCAGTTCCCATAAACATGACCCATTGCTTAAGGCTGGGAACCTTCCCAGCAGATCAAGACTTCTGTGCTTGTTCTAGGAGAGGAGACAGACAAAAGTGACTCCAACAGAAAGCTTGTGAGTTCCTTGCATTTTGAGTTTGGTTTTCAAAAGTAAGTCACAAAACTTTCCAGGAAAGGAACTGGCTTTCTCTAAAATTTCAGGACATCTCTCTTGATCTGAGTGGTTTCACTGTTTCTAGTATCTAATCTAACTTTCTCGTGTCTAAGCTGCTTCCCTCTCTTCTCTGACCAAAGACTTTGACTACATTTCACTGATTAACTGCACGGGAAAACGCAAATGACAGAATACAGATTGGTGCTGCCTCAAAACGGGTTCTATCTGCCCACAGGCAAGCTTGTTTCCAAACATGGCCACTAGAATAGATAAAGATACTCTCTATTTCTTTATCTGCACAGCATTGCACAGCACAACCAACCAACTTTGTTCTTCAGATGTTGCAGCAAAAAACGTCATCCTCAACTATGGGGAAAGATAAACCCACCAGAGAATTCTTTGCCAAGATGCATAATTCAAGGCTTCAGCAGCTGCTCTTGACCACTGCCTGCTGATCTTCTGTCTTCCACAAGAAGCTGGACATTGAATCCACATCTTCTTTACATGTTTGTAAAACAGATGCATGCTTCTTCTGGCTAGTAAAGGTCAGCTAAAATCAACTGTGCCCTGTTCTAGCAGAAATTATTCACTTTTTCCTGTAAGAAGGCAATTAATTAGCTTTCCTGAAGAAGTTCAATAATCTTTTCAGTGTTCAAATAGTCTACTAGACTGTACTTATGGTGGCAATGACCTTGTCTTCACACCTGCCCCCACACCCTTTCTCCATCCCATTTTGCTCCATTGCTACACTTTATCCTTAATCCTTACCTTGCTGTGTTACGAGACTATTTGCACTTAAGAGAAAAGAACGGGACAGCAAATAGAAGAGAAAAGCCATTGAAGTTAAAGGCTGTATTGATTACATATTTGCTTAATCTTTTCTTCTCTCTCTTCAAGGTTCTGTAGTAATTGGGAAACTTTGTACAGTTATGTTGTATTTCTCTGGAATTGACAGTATGAATCAGGCAGTTTTCTCTAGTGAAGATTAAGGAAGCAGTTGAAGGCTTTCACATTTCTGGTATGATCTATTGATGGGCATGGTCAAGCCACCAGGGCAATTACTTCCAATATCAAGCAGATAAGCAACAGCAGTTGCAGGTGGCTGGTACGCTCAAAGGCAGGAATCAAGGGCATTTGGGGGGACCTGGACAAGCTAGAAAAGCAGTCTGACAGGAACCTTGAGAGTCAGCGAAGGCCAACGCAAATCACTGCACCTGGAAGACAACAAGCCCATGAAACAGTAGGAGCTGAGCACTGCCTGTTTAGAGAACATGCTTGCAGAAATGGACTGGGAGGTAGCTGGTAGAGAAGTTAAACCTGAAGCCTGAGAGCCAAGAAGGTCAATCACATCCTGGGTTGCATTATCAAAAGCACAGGTAGATCTTATCAGTCTCTCCAACCACCTCACAAGAGGCAGTAGAAAAGGATAGAGATGGATGCCTCTCATAGGTACATAGGTATAGGACAAGAGGCAATGGATGTAAGCTGCAGCATGGGAAATTCCAGTTAGATGTTTGGCAAAAAAATATTTTCACTATGAAGGTGGTCAAACATTGGAACAAGGACCCATAAATGATATCTCCATTCTTGGAGACATTCAAACTCCAATGGACCAAGCACTGAACAACTTGATTTAAGTTGGCCCTGCTTTGACTGACCAATTAAAATATGACCTCCAGAAGTCTGTATCCTATATTACCCTAGGATGCTGCAAGTAGATCAGTCTTTAAGAGCTATGGGTAAAGCTACTTTCCCAGAGAAACAGCAAATTTTATTCCTCTAATAAGAAAATTTTCAGGCACATTTAATGCTCCATTTAAGTGTTGAGGATAAGCAGCTCCTTGAAAGCTTACAGCTGCTTTTGGCTTGAGGCAACAGTGAGGTTACTGGATTTCAGAGGTTGGTGTAAAAAGTTTAATTCTAGAAGCCTTCCTTACTGTTGCTGAGAGGCAAAATACAGCCTCCAGGTTAAAGCATAAGATGCAAAAATAGGAGAAAAGTAGTCTAATTCTGATTCAGTAGCAGACTGAAGCAGTAGATCACTAAAATCTTACAAGAACATTTTCTAAGTTCAACCAGTAATTGGAGAAACAGTTTCCTTATTAAACCCTAAAAAGAGCAGCCAGTCCTTGCTTGCAATAGTATTATATTTTCTCCAACTATTGCTTTTTATCTTGTAGAATCTTAACATAGGGATAGAACAGAATTTTTAATGAGCTTTTGGATTTAAAAGTCCCCAAGCAAATCCCCTTAATTTGGAAGAAAGAGAACATCCTTATTCTGAACACTTTTATTATTCATACTGAAACTCCTGAGAATGTATCTTCAAGTTTTTGAAGAGAAATGAGTTTGTCCTTCTACTTCTTGCATGGCCAGGTTTTGCAGCTATTCTGCTGCATCACTGAGAGAATAATGTTTTGAAATTAAAGGGCATGAAGGAATAGTAGTACCTTTGCGTTTGCCTCTGCCGTTCTGCCAGATTTCTGGTAGCAGATATATAAATTTGGTACAATGAGTAATACAGCAAACAAGTATAATGATCTCATGGCAAATCCCTGCCAAAAATTTCTTCTTTTCACATGCCTGATCCTCTTCGTTTATAGAGGACTGAGTCAATACTTTTCACTTATAAAAAGACTGGTGTACAAAAAGCACATGCAGAGCAGATACTCACATCTTTTTTGGAAGACTGCTGTTTGATAATGAGACAGAAGCATTTCAGGAGTACCAGAAAGCATTCAGCCTTGTGGACTGCCCTGCTTCAGGATTACTACATGTATTTTACCACTGTACCATGAAGAAAGCTCCTGCAAGGGCTCTCAGATCGATATATTCACCTCTCAGGTGTTATCTGAGCAACTAAGCAAATGTTGCTGGGAGGCTGAGTGGCTTTTGTACCTCAAGAGAGAAATACCTGAATCTATACATCCATATATAACTAAATAACTATACAGGCATACTCCTCGTGTGCTTTTTCACTTTGAGTAGTATTAGTCCTATTTCTTGCACCTGTAACTGCTTACAAGGAGGTACATTTTTCAATAACTAGAAATGTTTAATATGTATTGAACAGAACAAGAATAAATAAAACCCCCAAACACCTCAACACCCATAGATTTGGTACATGAGATGATACAAATTGGTCCAATCACATTTGTCAGTTGTTTGTGGTTTCTGGGCAATGGGTGACATTTCAGGAAGGAGCCTGGGTTGCAGTTGCAGTTCCTCAGAAGCACTTCTCTGCAGATTCAGGGAGTCGTACAGAACGTGGTGAGTCTCCTGCTATGCTGCTGGAGAGTCTGCGGGTAAGTACTGCAAAGGTATTCAGCAGAGGTAGGGGAGGCAGACATGCAGAAGGGAGTATTTTACCCCTCACCTTGGAGAGGAGGAGGGAAGTATTAGTAAACTCAAATGAGAAGGCTACAGATCTGGATGGAGCTTAACGGTTCCTAGTGGGAGATAAGCTTAAAGGAAAGCTGGGAGGAAACATTAGAGGATGGAAGTTGAAAGCTCTTCGGATTTTTAGACCGCTGCAGCAGCTGTGAAATCTGTGGAAGCAAAGCAGAAGGTAGTTAAAAGTGTATTTTAGGAATCAATGTTGCAAGAAGGGCATCTGGGCTCATTTTACAGTAGCACCCACACTTTCATAATCCTTTCTGAAAATTAATTTATTAAAAGAAAATGTAAACCAGAAAGACAACAGTACTGTTATCAGTTTTCAGTCAGTCTTTAAACAAAGAATAGGAAGGAAATTGCCATACTGTTTTCTCATAGTTTTGATACTGTTTGTTGGAGAGTAAGTTTTCCTAAATCACCTCAGATGCTAAAGATGATAAATTCCCTTGATAGACAGAGTCACCAGCTCTGCCTTCGCTTTAGTGCTTTTGGGCACCTCTTTGATGCTTTCAGGCATTTAAACAGCTCAGCAGGGATGGCTGGTTAGTGGTTTGGTGTTTGCTTGTTGTGGAGTTTTGGATGGCTGGCTTAGCCACTGGTTATCAGCTCTGATACTGAAATTCACATTCCTGTCCTACTGTTGCTCAGCAGGTACAGGAGACTGTTAGGAAGGCAACAAAGGAATCCTAGTCGGCAAGTTTTTAAATTTTATTCATGTAGCAGAGCTTTCCTTCATCACCCAGGAATAGCAGCGGAGGATCTTTCTCAGTGATGAGGGAAAAGAAAAACATGAACTAAGTAATACAGATAAATCAGATAAGACAGAGCTATGGCTGGAGGAGAGAGAAAAGCAAACAGAAGGTACACCAACAAAAATGACTTTGTCACCTTATGTAGACTGATGTATGTGTGTGCCATTTGGGTATCTATGCAGTGTTGTTCTGTTTCATCTCCTGTTCTGATTGCGTTTGGCTCCAGAAAAAGGATATCTGCTTTTCTTCGTGTAGGGAACCAAAGTTTTCTTTCTAAGACAACTGCTGCAAAAATCTCACAAATCACGAGTTTGAGATTATACTTACTATTTTATGAGTGAAAAAGCTAGCAATACCAATAACTGCATAAAATAGTTGTAGTCCTCTTATCATTATGCATAGGTTCATTAAATGACATTGTCATAACATCTAGCTGATCTTCACAAAGTATCCATAAACCTTTCAAATATAGATTGAATAAAGTGACTATATTAACCAGCTGACCCAGATTGTTTCTAACCATGCCATCTCCTTATTCAAATGCAGAAACTTTTGCAGTGCAGTATTTTATTTTAGTAAATTGTTGTGGCTTTTTTTTAAAAAAATAAACACGCTGTTATGAATTTCTGTGAGAGGCGTGAAAGGCAGGAGCTTGGACAGAGAGATTGCCCTGCATTTACAGCTTTATGGTAGCTCTTAGCTCATGGTTCACAGCTCTATAACCATCCCAGAGACACATCATCTCAATCACTTAAGACTTGTCTTAAAGAGTCTCTGGGAAGTGCAGTTTTTCATCATGATTTTCATTCTGAAACTGGGAGTAGCTGCTTTGAAAAACAAGGCTAGGGCTGTAGAGGATCTTGATGAGAAGAAACGAGGTACTGATCTTCTATGGGAAGTTGGTGTTGAGGTAAAGGACCCTTTTGTAGCATGGACTACTGCACCGCAGCTGTCCATATTAGCTGGAGCTGCCTAAACTTCATGTCCCAGAAGCATGTGCAGCAGCCATGCAGCCTCAAGGTGACACAGGTGTCATGGACAGAGATCAGAGCATCACTGGGTCTGTCTTTCAGGCAGTCACAGATGATGGGAGATTTTACATCTCAATTTACATCACAAGTTGACAAATATATTGGTGTGAATAAGTAAGGGTGGCTTTAAGTGGGCCTGCCCAGCTTGATCTCTCCGAACCTTGCATATTAGAAGCTGAGCACCAGGCAGCCCTTGGCTAGGTGATGGAAATGCTCACCTTTCTGCTGCATCCTGGCAGGAGAACACGATTGCAGATGTGTTGTTTCTGCTGCAGGATTTGACATAAGGCCTCTCAGCTCAAGCTGTGCATTTCTCAGAGCTTCTTGTTCACTAACCTCCTACAGGGAAGTATAAACAGGTGAAGCAGTTTTTGGAAGAAAGGAAGGAGGGATTAATTCCAGGTATTTGTTTTCACAATCGGAATTAGTTTGAGCATATAAGAAGTTAGCAGTATGACTGGCACTGTTTGAAGGAAATTTTGAGACCAATAGCTGTCAAATGATGAGGAGGTTGATGTTAAGGTGGTATTTTGAAGAAAAATACTTCTCATCCTACAAAGATCATTGCAATTACTTTATTTGCCAGTCTGTGATACCTTCCACAATGAAACAATTTGCTCAGTAAGGAAAGAACTGTGGATGTCATCTACCTTGATTTTAGCAAGGCATTTGTCATGGCCACTCTTAATATGCTGTTAACAAGCTGGCAAGATGCAAACTGGTCAGATGGACCACAAGATGGGTGGAGCACTGGCTAAAATGCTGAGCTGAAAAAGGCACGGACAATCACTCAAAGCTGAACCAGAAGATAGTCACAGATGAAGTTCCTTGGGGGTCAACACTGAGCCTGATACTTTTCAACAGCTTTATGAAAACTTTAGAGGACAAGATTGGAAACACTCTTAGGAAGTTGCAGAAGACACCAAATTGGGAGGAAAGATATGCTGAAAGGAAGCGCGAAAGAGAGAGACTGCCAGGCTGGAATATTAGGCCAATATGAACTGCATGAGGCTGAACAAAGTTAATTATTAAATCCCTCATCTGGGACAGAGTATTCCCATGCAGCAGTGGGGAGTGTGGAAGGGTCGGGGGTGTCTGACTGCCTGTGGTTCAGCCTGAATATGTGCCAGCAATGTGCCTTTACAGAAGTGAGGGGGAACCTTGTTGTGGGCTGCTTAAGCAAAGGTACAGCCAGCAGTTCATGGACTACAGCCAGCAGGTCAAGGATGTGATTATTTCACTCCATTTAGCATCCATTAGGTCACAGCTGGCACGATGTGTCCAGGTTTGTTCTTCCTGGTCCAAGACAGACACCGAAATATTCAGAGTGGCAGAATATCCCTTGCTGGAAATATTCAAGATTTTGGTTTGATGGGACACTGGACAACCCAGTCTAAGATGCTGCTTTCAACAAGAGGTTTGACTGTAAAATCTCTGGAGATCCCTGCTGACCTGGATGTTTTTATGACTAAACAGTCATAATACACACAAACTACGATGTTCACTCGGCTTTTGCAGCGTCATGCAGAGGTAACAAAACTAGCTCTGGAGGAGCTAATGAAAATGCTGCAAATAGTACAGCCTCTAAGCCTGGAAAACTGGGATAATTTTAGAGGGAGTGTCACACCAACACAGATTTATCATTAACTACCTATTTAAAGTTAGCTTAGATATTTCACATAGCTCAGACTCACATGGTAGCATGTGTATCTTCTTTTGCCAATGCCACACAGAAAGACTGCATGAATTCTACCCTTTTACCCCTAAAAGAATGATAGAATGGTTTGGGTTGGAAGCGACCTTAAAGACCATTCAGTTCCAACCCGCTCACCATGGACAGGGACACCTTCCATTAGAGCAGGTTGCTCAAAGTCTCACCCAACCTGGCCTTGAACAACTCCAGGGATGGTACTTCCACAAACTCTCTGGGCAACTTGTGCCAGTGCCTCACCACCCTCACAGGAAAAATTTCTTCCTGATATCTAACTTAAGTCTCCCCTCTTTCAGCTTAAAACTGTTAACCCTCATCCTATCACTGCACTCCTTGATAAAGAACTCCTCTGCATCTTTCCTGTAGACAACACGTGCAGGATGCTTCTGAATCTGAAACAAAATGTTCAAGGAAAAAAATACTTCAAAGAAAGCCTAACAAAATATAATGCTGGAACTTCTCATGAGATTAATTGGCTTCTTCCTAACCTAGAAAAGATCTCTTGCACACAGCTGAAGTTAAGTTCATGTGAGGATAATCTTAGGTGTGGGAACACAATGAGCTCAGATGCCCAGTAACTTGTCTAGAGGAAACTGAATCTGAAAATAAAGTGGAGATAGATTTTGATACAGAATTCATTATTTTATTATCAACTCACTGAACAGAGGGAGCTCTTTATTCTGTAGTGATACTTAGGGGAAAAGTGTTCTAGCCAAAGTAAAAGGCATAAGGAAAAATCTGGAGTGGATACTCAATAGGCATTGCTTTATCTACACTTTTCATTGTGCCAACAGTACTTAGCAGTAAATGGTTAGATATATTGCCATGAGGGATGTAGAAATCACTGAATCACTTTCAGTGATGATCCTGATTTGGTGGTGCAGAGAGAAAAGAGAGATAAAAATGGAGATCTCTCCTCAGTGAGTTAATGCGTCTCGTTAGTACTTCAGCAGCGCAATTAAACATGTTAACTATAGGTTTTCTTTCTTAATCTCCCCACTGACTCCAGGTAGATTTTTATTTTTTTTCCTGTACATCTCTTTGCTAGGGCTCATCATACAGGAACATCCTGCCAGTCTGTCTTCAGCTAAGAAGATCTCATAAGAGCTGTTGTGAGTAATAATGTAAAATGTTTGGCACTTATGCTTTCCAGTGATTGGAAATATGTACGGAATATCAAATAACCTGAATGGCATGAAAAGAAAGATGTTAGGCAGAGTAGATAATTAATAATTTATTGTTTTCAATTCTATTTTTTATAGAGAGATCTAAACACCAACCAAGAGTAGGGGTCCAGTGTCATGGTGACATGTGCAACACCACAGCACAAGGCACTCCAAAATCAAATAAGTAGATTTGGACTTCTAGAAAAGCATTCTGGCCACAAGTCATATGGCCCAAGATTTTCAGGGAAGTTCTGTGCCAACAAAATAAATAAATGCTGAGAGAAAGCAAGGCAAGTTAGGACAGTGGGACAAAGAGCAAGTGTGGGTACTCTTCTTACAGCCCAGAACAGCAGCCCTTACCCCAGGTGCTTCTACAGTTGCTCTTGGCCGCACTCTCTAGCTGCATCCTTAAACTTTTCAGCTGACCTTCAAATTGGCAAAAACCTTAAAAAATGCACCCGTAATGAATTTATTCCTAACACAATTAGCTTCACACTTTAGTAAATATACTGAAGAACTTAATTGAACATAAATTCTTATCATCAACTCAGAACAGAAACCTCCAGCTTTAACAGGAAAATGAACCATTTTAATCAAAACAATCTAACCTAATAGAGCATCCACATGCATACAGTGCCTAATTTCATTATGCAGTCTTTAGCTATCCTGATCAGGAAAGGCTTTTAAAAATCAATGTACTTTATAAATGAAGTGAGGAACAATTCCCTTGCAGAAAATTCCTGATTTCTGAAAGAAATAGGAGGAACCTTGAATTCCTGTCTAACCCCACTATCATGTATTTCATTGTGCCTGTGCTGGTAGGAAAGCATCTTCAGCATCAATCTAGAAGTATTTGCTTTCTGTACTGCTCCTAGGCAGATACTCTTAGACTAATGCAGGGAGGTTTGTTCCTCTACCAACAAAGGTAACACATTTTAGAATATTAAGTTTCATAAATATTTGTATATGTGTATTCAACATGAAAGTGATCATTAGTAAAATTATTTTTTCCACTCACATGATGATAGTGTTTGTGTTACCTCTGCAGTCAGAAACCAAATGAAATGAACAATCTAAGAATAAAACAGCATTAGCAATTGCAGTAAACATTTTGAGGGGGAGTAGCAATAGACTTGTGCTGCAATCCTTTTTTTTAAAAAAAATATTTTTCCTTTCAACATGCTGTCTGCCTCAGCAGGAAATTAGTGAGAGACCAGTACAGAATTAAAACAAATTTTAGGATGAGCGCTGCCTTTTCAGATAAAGGAAAGGGTTTTTTCTTTTCCAAACAGCATATACGCATATAGGATCAGCATGGTACCTCATATATATTTTCATTCTCTGCAGACTAATTTCATCCTTATGGCAGGAGTAATGCATCTCATTGTCAGTCACCTTCCCACTCCATTTTTTTTATCCTGGTGAGAACAAGCTCCGATAACGAGTGAAGAGCTGTGCTGGATTCTTGATGAAAGGCATTTCTTCTGAAAAACCTACTGGCGTGCAACAGATGTGAAGTAGCAAAATCCCACAGATAATATTAATGTTGTGATAGATTGCTGGAAATGTGCAGTTGTTAAAAATAAGACACCTTCTCAAAAAGGTCGATTTAGACTTAAGTCTGCAAAGATATCTTTCGTATGGAGTTCTGATTGCTCCTCCCCTCCTCAGTAACAAACACGGAGGCCAAAGAAGAGTGCTAGCATAAACAGAAGCAGGTGTGGGCAAAACTGAGCAAATTACTAGCGTTTGAACAGTTGTTTTTTAGATGTGTGATCCTTCACACCACACAATTGAAGTACAGCAGACTTTGACGTGGATTTGCGTTTCTTTTGTTTACAGTATTTCTCTATTGAAAAATCTGAATTGTGATAGGATCTTAAGAGAAATTTGAGGTGGTTTTTTTGGTATGTTATACTTCAACACAGAATGAGGTGCAAGTCTCATACACCTAAAGGAAGAAAAAGTAATGAAATAAACTGAAGGGGAAACAGAATCCCTGCACTCTGCCTCAGGTACTTTTAAGCCAGTTTCTTTTGAATAATAGTGCCTAGGGATAGTAACTTACCAAGAGGGTATTTTTCCCCTAAGTTAGAAAAGGGAACTAGGAGGAGGCTACTATATGTATTTCGCTGTGCAAAGATGTGTGAAATCAGGAATTGCAAGCCGCATTTTCCTCCCTATACTTTTTCAAAATGTTCTTTCAGATGTGTCACAGTCAGTGTTTCTCACTCATAGGATGCTTTGCACTGCCTGGGTGACAGTCATGAATTGCAACTGCTTCGGAACCCAGACAGAGAGATTTCAAGAAAGCTATGATCTCCAAAATATTTTTGGCTGTTGTTAATACTGAACATTTTTCCTTTCATAGATAAATAATATCTTCCTATTCAGGTGCTTGGAATAGTAAGGCAGATTAGAAATATGAGTCAAAAATATAATTTTGTCAGTAGCAGCTAAAGTTATTCACTGTAACTACATATTAGCTTTCAGTTTCTTGTATCAGCAGCTGATCTTCTGCTTACTTATAAATTGCAATTAACCTGTCGTAATTACAGCTTAATAACTGATCCAAGATGTCTTACATACAAGGATAAGGCGTACAAGGCACTGGGAGGAACTCTAAGCAGATCTGGGGTTTGCGTAAGGAGCAGAGGATGAGGCAGATGATGTTTCTTTTACCTAGGAAGCAGATGCTACCCTTGCTTGAAGACATTCCTCTGACCCACCCCAAGCAAAGGTCTGAGAAACAGGTGACCAACACTTGGTGTCGGTTGACCTAGAGGTACATCTACTCAAACCATCTCTTTCCCAGTCAAATATACCTGGCAATACGGTATTTTCCCCCTGTTTAGTAAAGGACAGATTATATCAGATCAGTTGTCGGGAAACTGAACCCTGTTTAATCTGATCAGCCCCCTGATATCTGTGCTGCAGGATTTTGGAAGGCAGCTTCAGAGGAAGCTGTAGTTGTGATTGTCTGCTTCATATTTAGGCACAAATCAAAGGGAAAATGGAACAAGCCTTGATCTATTATCCCTTAAGAGTCAATCGTCAGAGGTGTCATTGGTGAAACTAGAACTGGACAGCATTAAAATTATACACTAGAGAGGCGCATCAGGCTCATGGCTTACCACAAGGCTAATACACAACTATGGGATAATGCATTTGTATTTATTAACATAAATTAAATTGACATGATGTATCTGAATATATATAGGGAACAAAGAAGGTTAGAAACTGATATTGATAATTTAAGTCTTGATTCTTTCATGAATACAATGAAGAGCAGGGTCTAGATCTTGTGGCGTAGAAGAGAATTTTATAATTAAGGAAAACTTTGCTACTTCTAGTAGAGTTTTATGGCTAGCAGAAGTCTGATAAACCGCTTAGAAAAGTTGGTTTATTCACAAAACTGTCTCTAGCTATTTTGAGTCTATTTCAGAACTCAGTTTCAGCAATCACAGGTTTAGAGACTCCTCTGGGGGCCTGATTCTCTGCTATCAACATCAGCTTGGTGTTTTCAGGAGTGTCAGTCCACCTTAATCCTCAACTAACTAAAAGTCAGTTTACCCACAGTGAATTAAAGATGTTCAGGTGGATCGTATCCTTTGCTTTCTGCCACATACATTAGTGAATTTTCCAGAATATCCAACCACCACACTTGCATAACACCTACCATCCTCTATGGTCGACTTCTGAATTAGCACTCCACATCCTGAGTCTTGGTGTAATAAATGTAGAAAAACAAAACACCTGAGTTGCCATGGTTATTTGTGTACATCTCCAAGTTCAGAACAGCTGAAAAATCACTAACAGCATGTACTATGCCTGAGTATAAAGGACACCATTCTCATTTCTCAAGGATCTTTCATACAATCTAGGGTAAAGGAGCCTTGATGCTACTCAGGTGTCAGGACAAGTAGTCCTTGAAATCTGGGCCAGACTCTCAAATGCTATTAAAAAAGCTTGGGCCACGAATCTGTTGGTATAATGCAAATTCAAACTCGGTGAAGGTCTGATCCGGATGATATAATGGTACTATGCAAACCCACTACCATACTAATCTTATTATATTATATGCATCAACAATACACATCAACAATACTATATATATTAACATACATATTAATTAATTACATGTATCAACAATATTATATAACTTAACCCACACACACATATTCAGATGCTGCCTGCAGGTCTTTAAAATATCTTGGCTTTCTTCCCACTATTATTGGGATGTGGTTATCCTAGAACAAGACCTACAAGAAGCCAAGACAACATTACCAACTTAAGAATACACAGGACTTGATTTAAGGGTACCTTAACTTTACTTGCTTTGCCACAGAGGTTTCAGCTTTTTAGCTGTAGCATTGGGAGAGTTATATAGATGCTTTTCAACAGAGCTGTGAGATCAACTGCAGAAAGGTACTATGTAGAAGATAAGCATTGTTATTATGATTACCTTTTAATATTATCTCAACAGCTCTTTAGCTGTTAGCCACATTTAAAATTGCAAAATAAAAAAAGACTATCCCCATTGCATGCCATTTTTTTTTTGTGGAGTAGAACAGAACAGTACATCACTTGCACTTTTAACCAAATGTGAAGCAACAGGATGTAGTCAGTTAAAATGTTCTTATGTAAGATTATATGTAAATGTTGAATGTTAGTACCTACGGCTGCTTTCAAAATTATTATACTCCAGAATAACTGTGTGTTCTGACAGAAATCAGTTAAGCCTACTCCTCAAAGAGACTCAGTCCTGCAGTTAGACGTCTTTCACCATGCTCATCACACAGCAACCATTGCCACTTGATCTGTGGGCCTCAAATCGGTGTGCAAACTCAATTATTTTAGGCCGAGGAAGAATGTAACTGTTCAGAAATGGGAGGCACCAAAGATTTCTTAAGGCTCAGAAATAGCTGCAAATTAGGGGATCTAGTGTCAAATTCACCGAGCTGTTCTGATGTGACATCAGATGAATGATAAGGATCAGCAACATGCAACCTGAGGGAATGTTTCTTCTCCCCATGAAAACCTCACTGGGAATAAAACTAAAAATCTTCCCCATGTTGTGCGTCCACGGGAAGCCCTGCCCTCACATAGCTGAGGCTTGTGGTTGTTGCTTCCTCATAGGCCCAAAGAAGGAAGTAAGGCAATGACTCTTTAAAATATCAGGTGTTTTGCTTTTTTTCTTAGAGCTTACATAAAATGAAGAGCCAAGTAAACAACACTTGAAGAGTGGAGATAAACTCTAATCTGTAAGTATAAACAGAATAAACAAAAGCCTTGTTTTGAAATGCTTCTAAAACAATGTTTGCAACTTTAGGGAAAAAAGTATGCAATGTCTAGTTTTTTTATTTTGAACACATTTTAAGGTTTTTTCTGCACAATTGTTTTTGTCATTGTTATTTGTAATTCCCTAGTACAGGGAAACATTGCTTCATCCTTCTCACTGCCTTCTCACAAGGGAGGGAGCTGAAACAGGTGCTGATCTCTTCTCTGTTGCAGCCTATGATAGGACTAGAGGTAATGACAGGAAAATATGCCAGAGGAGGTTTACATTGGATATTAAGAAGAGGTTCTCCGTGCAGCGAGTGATGGAGCACTGGAACAACTCCCCAGGAAAGCAGTCATGGCACTGAGTCTGCCAGTATTCAAGAAGCATTTGGACAATGCCCTCAGACATACTGTGTGAATGTTGGGAGAGTCCTGCGTAGGGATAGGATTTGGACTCGATGATCCTTTTGGGTCCCTTCCAACTCGGGTAATTCCATGATTCTATGATTCTTTTTCACATTGCTATCTCATAATTCTACACTGCCTCCTAAAACTGGAAGGCAATTCATTTTTGTTTTAACCATCCTTGTATATGTGTTTGATATCATCCAATCTCTATGAAGACCAGAAGAGTAAGTTGGTTCTCTTTGATAAAATACAGCAAGGATGGTAAATAATTATTTTTAGGAAGGCTCCATGGTTTCCACCTTTGAGTAGAAACAGTGAAATTCTCAAACAAAAGAAGCCTAATTCAGTGTGCTTTTCTATCCCACTTTTTCTTCAATAGACTGAATTTAAACTAAAATGTATCAGTATAATGATGACACAGCCTGCAAGACGTGAGCCAATGAGTCAGTGAATGAGTTACAGGAATCACTGAAAGTCTGAAAAATGTTCGCACCTAAATATAACATACACTTGATATTTCATATTTTTAATTTGTAATATTTTCCTTTAAGCAGGCATTTATACTTAAAACTTCAGGTGTGTGTGGTTATTTTGAAATGAAGAATATTCTGTAATTATTCTAGTGGCAAAACTACATTATCATAACACAGCATGGAATTAGAGCAAATCGAAAAGCAATTACAATGCTCTCAACAAAAAGTATCTCTTGGACTAAATAGAGGAGGTTTGTGAATCAAATGTACATTTTGAACAGACTTTTGTTAAATAATATTTGTATTTTGCACTGCCTCCAACTTACTCTACAGAAATATCAGTTCTGACAAACTCTCATTTTTCCATTTTATTAAGACTGTCAAAAATAGAAATCTTTCATTTGAATTGAACTGTTTTCCCCTTTAAATTCAAATGAAACTTCTCAGTTGGGTGCATGCAAGCTGCAAATGCGTCTTCTGCAGCACCCAACTGTCAGAACACATGAAAATCTGTGTGAAGCCTGTCAGTCCCTCAGCAGACATAGACAGGGGGATAAATTTTGCAAATAATTGTTATACAGAGAGTAGAGCTCACTGTTTGGCAGGAATTGCAAGAGCGCCATTGTTTTTGACAAATGAGGTTTTTTTGGGGTTTTTAATATGTTGATATTATGTTGTTGTAACATAATGGTGACTGATGAACCTGGTTGGGAAAGTAATAAGGAAGGAAAAGAATAAATCGGTGACAGGATTGCTGTCAGGTGCAAACTAGCAACATGCATTTTACTGCTTCCAAATACAAAATTGTTCTTCTAAGAACCAAGTAGGAGCACAATGCTTGTGGAAAGAGTTCAGTGAGGAGTCACAAGTAGGACTGGGTTAAAGAGAATATAAATGTCTTTTGTTTGTTATTTCTCCTTATCTCCAGATGTCTATAGGGATAGCCAAAATTTGAAGGTTTTTAAATCTGAGGGCAAAATCAGAAGCTCATAGTATGACTGGAAGCTGAGATTGTACAAATTCTGCTTAGAAATATGGTTCACCTTTTTTAAACAAACAAACAAACAAATAAATAAACAGTAGGATAATTAACAGTAAGATAAAAGAGAAACAAGTTCTTGAAGGTTGGGATGAATATTATTTTACTGGGAAAATTTTGACGGAGACAGAATTGTTTTTGTAAATGGCATGCTCTGGCTTGAAGAGAGCAGTGCAGAGAAGTCCTGTGGACTGCACTGCACAGAAAGTGACAGGAAATTAATGTGATAACTGATGAATCTTGAATGCACGACAATCTTTTTGCTGATCATATTTCTGAAAGAACCCAGCATCTGCCCTCTTGGTAATCTATCTGCTTTGTCAATGTAAACCATACCTATTTTGGCAATTGTTACCAACCCCTTGGCACTGGCAGATATCTCTTTAACTGCTATGACATTTAAATTAAGTGGTTGCCCATCATTTCCACATGGCTATTCAAAACACATGTCCAGCAGAAGTTTAGGCAAGTGATAAAAGTTTTAACACAGAGGAATACCAAACCTGGTTCCAAAACCTGAGCAGTATCACAGAACTGGCAGTAGCTAGAGGAGGTAGGAAGGCATGGAAACAAGTATACCTCCTTGAGTAGACTTTCTCTGTGTTTGGATGCACAATAGGTTAAGTCCTCTCCATGCTCCTTCTGTTCTTTCAGATGTCAAGAGCTATGAAGTGAAATTGAAAAGCTGCACAGTACAGTCCTGAAGGAATTCCTTGGTACTTCAGACATCATTTGGTGTTATGGGGTGTGTGGGGAGGAGAGAAGAAGGGATGAAACTTGAACTTTAACTCTGTGGACATGGTACAGCCACTGTGTAAAATGCAAGTTGGTTTTAAAAAGTTAGTTTTAAGCAAGCTAGATTCAGTACTGAAGCGATGCTATTACTGCAGGCAAGAGCATACACTCACCAGCTGACACTGGCAAAGGGCTAAACAGCATGGGGGAAGACCATTTCTTAGGTAGCTTGATTCCACTTTCAGTAGTCCCTTCTGTTGTTCCTCTTCTTCTGCGAGATATATTCTGGCTCTTCTGTAGTTCATGTTTCCAGTTAGGTTTAGTATACAGCCTATGTTCTATAATTAATTAGTCTCTTGTAAGACCTGCATTCATTCTCATTCCATGTGCCTCCTGTTAAACCCTGGCCAAAGGATTTAGCTGTATTTCAGGTCAGTGGGTTATATCTATGTGAATGCCTCATTTCACTAAAAAGCAGCATTTTCTCTGTGAAACATAACCTGTGTCATGCTATACTGTGTATTCATCATGCAATGAAACTTCAGCAGGATGCTGGTAGCAGTGGGGAGGTGATAATCCCATATATTTGTGAAGATTAATGAACAATTTCCTGCAGAACCTTACAATGAAGGGATTTATTGATGACGGTAAAGTTCTGCAGAAATGTGAATTTCAGTGTTTCGGTTGCTTATATGGAGAAAGAAACAAGTCTCTAGCTGTCCCCTTAGCAGGACTGTCTGAGGAAAATACCAGTTTTCTGACTTCCGCTTATCTGTTTCACTGCTGGGCTCCAAAGAGCGACAGCAAGGGTTTCTTCATTTTCAAGTGCAGCCTTGCTGACAGGGCTGCTCACATCAGCCCACATTTCCACTGTGTAGCCTTTAGGGCTGTGGAACTTTTTAAACTTTAATATGAATTTTAAATTAAAATGGTGTGATAATGTCACTTTTTAGAGACATCTTTTTGATTAAAGCTTAACAGCTTGGAGAAACCGATCAACAAGCTATTGCTAATCCTTTCTGGCTTGCACAGTTGTGAGGCTGAAATGCAATGTCTCAGAAATGAGAACAGAACTGGAAAGAACTTGTGCAGTTTGTGATGCAAGAGCTGCAGTGTGCCAATCAGCGGTGCCCTTGAGATAAAGCTCTTTCATCACAACCCATTTTACTTCTCATAGGACACTGGAATTAGTAGTGCACGTAACTGAGAGATTAAGTTTCACACAGAAAAGGTCAGAGTGTGTCGAAAACCAACTCACCGACTTGAGGTACAGCAGTTCTATTTGTATTGATTACAATAAAACATTTGGAGACTTAAACGTGTTCAGATAGTGAGAGAATAACTGACTTTTCAATGTATGAAGAGATTTTGATTGCTGTAGGGGTAACTGTTTAGAAATATTGTTAAGAAACAACAAAAAATATCTAAGATACATCACAGATAATCATTCCTTACTGAGAGCAAAACCAGTTTATAAAACTATTAAGGGAATTTCCTCTTTTCCACAAACCAGAGAACTGCTAAATAACTTTTTTCCCTGCTAAATAATTTTCTAGAAGCATGTGCCACCTAAAAAAAAAAAATAAGCTGAAACACCAGTCATACAATGAGATGCAGAAACTACTTCGTGAAGTTAACAATATTGGGGTATTGAAATAAAAGATTGTAAAAACTCATTCAGGAGAAAACGCCCTCTTGTGTTGTGGGATTCACTGGTGGAATGGATGGCATACCAGAGTCAGTTAAATTATAGTTTGGGTAGCAGTATAACTAGGAGAGTACAGTCTGTCACTATTCAGTGTTCCTTGCTCCTTTTCTGCGACTGTTACATGTACATCCTCTTGATACTTTCACAGATGTAAACATGCCTCAGGATAACACTCTGCTTGAACTCTTCCCCTCCAACATGATCTTGTAGTACTTAAAAATCCCACCACAATTTACATTTAGAATTACAAGAATTACATTTAAGCTCTTTGAAGCAGTGATATGTTAAAAATTCATAGCATGCTTATTTAACTTGCTATTACCTTTCAGCTTGGGTCAGACAGGCATTTTTGCAATAGCCCAGGATGCTATTTCCTAACATTTTCTAACAGCCCATTTTGTAACATACAGTTGCCACATATTAGATGTGAAATGTCCCTGAGCACCAGGGCAGCACAACCCACGCTGCTTGATCTGGCAGGATCTGAGCAGGATCTCCATGGAGTCTGCGTATCCATGGAGTTTAACCCCTTACACAGTTAAACTAGGAGGAGAAGGTGTTGACAGTAATGCTTGCAAAACTCTGCTCTCAGTAGCAAACAAAATTTGTAGCTTTTATAGGACAACATATGGTTATTATCTGGCTCTGGGAAGGGCAGATTGGTGTTGCAAATAAACAAACCAATGAATGAGTAGCAGAATTCAAAAAATATCTGTTATCTTCATAGCAAAAGCATGCAAATGCTCAGAAAAACAGAGGATTAATAGCACAAAGAGTTCAAAACTGCCACAATAATGTTGTTCCCCTAAAGATCTGTTCTTCCCACATACTACTAACTCATACTTATTTTTAAGGATGTGGCTAGCAATGTCTTAAAGATTCGAGCAGCTTCTCCACCCAATTTTCTCACCCATTTTTCTCTAGACTGGAGGATGTTTGGATAAAAGTACTGGTTACAGCTTCAGTCTGCTATGAGATTCCAGGATTATCCCTTGAGCAATATCCAGGTGCAAAGCTTTTCTGGCTTCTCAGGTGGAGTCTCTCATGCCTACCTTATCTTAGTCTTTACGTAATCTTTCATTTCTAGGATACGTACAA
Source organism: Dromococcyx pavoninus (assembly GCA_033558185.1). Taxonomy (NCBI): domain Eukaryota; kingdom Metazoa; phylum Chordata; class Aves; order Cuculiformes; family Neomorphidae; genus Dromococcyx; species Dromococcyx pavoninus. Next base: position 323,232 of record JAUMJL010000425.1, on the reverse strand, counting down.
GGAAGATTCCGGGAACATGATTGAAGAGAATAGGAACAGCAGTGACTCCTCCTGTGCCTTCGCACACAGCAACATCACGAGCACCATACTGATTACTGTCTACTCAGTTGCCTTTGCTGGAGGTGGGATCGGGTCCATTGCAATGTCATTTGTGCTGGTCAAGATGAACACTCTATCCGTGACCACTACAGCCATCATTAACCTGGTTGTTGTGCACAGCCTCCTCCTCTTCACAGTGCCTTTCCGCCTGCATTACTATATCAACAAGAAGTGGATATTCAAGATGCCATTTTGCAAACTGGTGAGTGCAATGGTGCACATCCACATGTACCTGACCTTCTTATTCTATGTAATCACACTGGTGATTCGATGGCTCATCTTCTTTCAATGGAAGGACAAGGTGGAATTTTACAGGAAACTACATGCCATCGCAGCAAGCGCTGCTGTGTGGGTCTTCGTCATGGTCTTTGTGGTGCCAGTCTTGTACTTTGAGTATGGACGCTCAGGCCCATATAACGATACAATATGCTTTAAGTTCCACAAAGAACTACAGCAGGAGAGCGTGAAAGCCCTGAACTACATCATAATTGTAGCTATCACCTGCCTTACTTGTGTCCTCTTGGGCCTGCAGGTGTTTATCTTGGCAAAAGTGGCAAGAAAGCTTTCCGCCTCCCTCTGGTCACACCAAGAGTTCTGGGCTCAGGTGAAAAATTTGATTTTCATCTGTGTCATCATAATTTGCTTCCTTCCCTATCACCTTTTTAGAGCCTACTACATACAGCACGTGAATGATTTTGGCCATTTAGAAAGCTACAATGAAGTTTTTTTGAGTCTGACTGCCCTCAGCTGTCTGGACCTGCTGTCGTTTGTGCTGAGCGGAAGCCGCCTGTTCAAGCAAAAGGTGGGCATTCTCCGCAGGAAGCTGTCTTGCTGCTAGCGTCAACCTCCTGCAGCATGTGTGGACGTGGACCTGGCAGAGCGTGTTGCTGGAAAGGCACCACAAAACCCCTCCTCAACAAGTCGGGGGGGCCCTGGAAACAACACAACGCCCTCTGTTTACCTTCCGCCGAAAAAGTGGGGTGAACTGCCTTCAGTGTCTCAACTGGCAAAGTGGAAGGTTACCTCTGGGATTTCCTCGTGGTGCTACCTAGTGAACTGTGGATGCACCTGGAAAGGAGGGAGGACAAGGCATGGACTCTTCTGTCTTATTATTTTTATACATCAAATTTTGTGAAGTCAAAAGCATTAGAAGAAGACTGAAGGGAACTTGCAAAGTATTTAGGAATGCAAGCAGAAAAGCAGGGTTTTATGGAATAAGGTACAGAATTTTGAAATTTAAAGATCTTTATCATTTCCCACACACCTTTCTTATTTATTCCCCACAAGATCTCATAAAATAATAGGGAAGCTATTGTTCCTCCTGAGTAGGCCTGTTCTTTCACTGTAAAGAGAAGTATAACTTTCTAATTAATTGAACAAATAAACCAGCTCTTTATAAACAAACGAGCAATAAATAGTTATTTCTTATAAGATTTTCTCAAAAATCGCCTTTTGGAGACGGTATCACTGCAGTAGAAAAGTGGTTTCTTTTCTCTTTCACACATTATGAAAATATCTCAAACAATAACAATGACACATTTGTTACTGAAATGAACATTGTTAGTTCAAGCAAAACCCTCTATTTTTATTTACGGAATTGTTCAATTTAATAAAAAAGAGTTAACAATGAGGATAATTTTATTTGGATCATTCAGACAGCAGCTGTGTTTCCTTAAAATGTCAAATATTTTAGTTCTCCAAGGTAACAATGATTTTTTTGTTCTCCTGTCTTGATTTTATGCATTTCTGAAGTTTATAACTAATTACTCACAGTATCTTTAGCTTGAAACCAATTCTGTAAATTTAGTACTAGTAGAAGAAATTTAAATGTTACTTCTTGGATTGGAAGGATGGAAAAAGCCAATAAACCTGATGTAGCTGAAAAGCTTATTATATCTCAGTGAGGCATTGTGAGTCACCGTCTCTGAAGATGGAGTTGAATTCCACTTGCAAAGACGAAAAAATCAGCAAAATATTCTGTAAAGGGTATTCTGGCTTCTATAACTCAGGCTATATAAGCTTTATACCTATCCCCCCCAAAAGAGTATAAATCTCTGACAGCTATAATCCAAGATAGCAATGGCTAACTTATCTTTCTTCTTTTTGTCAGTTGCATAAGGTTACATTTATTAATCTAAAGTCAGTGGAAAAATATTTTAATAATTTGACAAATTAGAGGTTATCAGTTGATTAATTTCCAGTGACAGTCTGTCCTCATGATGCTGTTGAAGTCCACGTTTTCATGCTTCTGAATATTTCTGTTCCTTTCCACTTCACCTTCAAAGTCTCTTGCTCATCAGATGGCAAACTATTGCTCAATCTTACTGCACTTCTACAATCTTACTCCTCTGTTCATTGTATTTGATCCCAACAAAGATGGTTACTTTACAGCATTCCATCTCTTCTACAGTCTTTCTTCCCTATCTTCCTTCTTGCTTCAAGCTCCTTTACATCTCTCGGAGGTCTGATAATGAGAGATTATGTTCAAATCAACATCTGAGTAATGCTATGTAACATAAAAAATTATAATAAGAGAAATGTGAGAGCTTGATGTGTGGATCTGAGTCAAAACTGTCTGAGAAGGAATTTGACCCAGAAGGATCATGGTAAAGAGGAAGAAAACTACCAGCCTGATTTGCCAGTAGTCAGGCAACTATGAAGACTTCCATAACCTTGGAGGAGTCAACTTGAATGTGTAGTTCACTACCAGTTAATTAGGTGTCCGTAAGAAATCAATAAATTGTTCTGATCCAGATTAGTTTTAAAACTACATGAACAAAGCACTTTTCCTTGTGGCAGGAGAGAATATGGAAAACAGTACATGTCTATTTCCTCCTACAGCAACATTTTTGGTGGAAGAAAATACCTTACATATGCTCTGTAGGCACTGCATACCATTGTAACACTGTATTATAACCCTTCTGTCATAATAAAGTTGTTAACAAACAAAGTGACTCTGCTGAAAAAGTTAAGCAAGTCCTTCCTGTAAATATGCATATAAATGAAAAGCATTTTGCAGCTGAATTTGTCAAGATTTTCAAAAAAAGAACCATATGTTTATAAACAGTATCTCATGACTATACAGCTTAACCAATCCTGTTTGTGTATGTTTTAAAATCACAAGTTGTTTAATTTTTATGAAAATGTACATATGTACCATAGCATCACGGAATATACCAGATAATGGTGTTTTTTCCAAATAAAAATTGATGCTAATCATGTTAATTCTAACTCAGAATGATTATGAGCAGAATTAGGCAGTCATAATTCCATGCTTTAAGTTGGTGATACTATTCAGCATGAAGTCATGCTTTTTATGGGACTATCTACCAAACTGCATATCTGCTGCTTGTCTTGCTTTGTGAGTGTTATGGTCTGGCAGAGAAAGCCTCCCTCTGCTCTAAGAGAATGAAGTATTTGTTAGCACTGGCAGGAAATGCCCTGTCAGGTGATGACAGAGGTGATGCTTCCAGCAAAGGCGGCCGACACGGTTTGTAGGGAGGACCGGTTGCTGCTCCCTCCAGCCTCCCCCTGTGCCCCGCACAAGCTTCTTGCTCTCTCCCACATTCCTGGGCATTGTTCCCTGCTTACTTTCCCCAGGAGGGCTGATGAGAGGTGGAGGCCCTGCCAGACAAGGAGAAGAGTCTGAATAACTCCTGAAAATGAAAGTGTAGACAAGGCCAGAGCAGCATCCAGAATTTAACTAAGAGGTTCCTGTGACCAGGGATGGCAGAGGCAGTGATGGGAAACTGCTGACATGAGAGAGCCAAGCTAGAAAAAGGAAGGGGAATTTCCAGTTACCATCATTTACTTGGTAAGAGGCACAACGGGCTTAAAGGAGACCCTGATTTTGCTGGTTCCGGATCACAGAGGATAGTTCTGGATTAGAAAAAAACACCTGGGAATGGAAAAAGCTATATTACAGCAGGACATAAATGGGATGGGTACTGGAGAATGTGACATGAAAGGAGGAGAGGAGAGCAGAATGTCAGCATGTTTCTGCCACACAGTGGCAACTTAACATAGACTGCATCTCTGGTCTTTATCTCATGTTGCTTATTGAACCCTTCAAGTTGCCAAAAGGTGGCACTGTCCCAGGCAGGAGCAAACTTGCCCTCTAACATTCCTTGTTTCTATTCCGACATCCCTCTTTCCATAGGGCTGGGATTCTTCTGCTGGACAGTTTTCAGCTGCATCAACTCCCTCTCTAGCTCAACACGGAGTCATGGAAAATCAAGCCAATGCAAGGATAAATACGTCAAGTGCGCTTTTTGCAGCATTGCTGGTTTGGAGCGTTTGTCAGACTGTAATCCTACTTGCCTAATTCCTCTTGGGATCCAGATCTTTTCTTTCCAGGCAGCTTTTCACAGATCCATATCACTTGACATTTCCATTTCCGTGTGCTCCCAAGGACCAGGGTGCCTTACACTACAGGTGCTGCCAGCAGAAGGAAGGACTTCCAGAGCTGCAGACCAGAAAAGGTATTTCATGCTCTCTCCAGGGATGGAAAGAGATGGATGTGGTAATCCCTAAAGGTGGGAGAGGCAGCAGTTCCTGAACAGAAACTTCAATAGAGTTGCAGGACTAGACATTTCTGGCCCATATAGTCACTGATTTCTGCTGTTGGAGAAACAGGACTTTGTGTGCACTTTCCCTGTAAGTAAACCCTATGGCTAGAACTTAATTGGAAACAAGGGCAGGTTTCAAAAGCCAGGGAGTCATTAATAAAACACCAGCTTGACCTCCCAGACAGAAATTTCTGAAAATCAAAGTAAGTTTTTTTGTACTCACTGAGGTAATTTTTCTGACTCACAAACACCTGCTTAGTAAGCCAGGGTTTTGTTGAAAAGAGAAATGTCAATAAAGATAATATATAATGTCCATTCCTGAATGTACAACTGTAAGTAATATGTAATCCTCTTTCCTCTGATGATACAGCAGACAGGTCACCTGGCTGCTTTCACTCTCAGACAGTAATACTTCCCCAGTAATGACTCCAGTTTGGGAATGCCTGACTGGTTTTGCACTTCAGCTCTGGCACATGTGCTGCCAATGAATTGTGTGCCACCCCATGGGCTGGCTGGGGCTCAGCTGACTCTGATGTCTTGCTAATGGCAATGGTGCAAGTCCCATAGCTGGGAAGGGGAACTCGACACCAACTGGAGTCTCAGCTATCAAGTCCACAGGCAACCCCATCCGTAGCAGGGTCATGGTGAGAAAAGGCCATATGCCCATTGTCAAGAAAAGAGGCAAGACAGATTTTAGCACAGAAATTTAATAGCATCTCCAAATGCTTCATCTGAACCTGTGAAATGAGACCCTGACTTGTGCTTGGGTGGGTCTGCTTTTCAAGGGAAGAAAACTCACGGACAAGAACTCGCAGCCTCTCATCTATTTACGAGGTCTACAACATAGAGAAATACAACATCCTGCCTTGTGGCTGATGGGGAAGGCATACACTAGCGGTGGCACCATAATTTCCAACAGGGATGTAAGAATCGCAGAAAGGACTTTGTCTTCCCAATACGTTTTCCCAGCAGGTGTGAGACCTCACAGACACTCCAATAGTAAAGTGCTACAAAAGCACTGGAGAAAATAGGAAAAGGCAGCACAGACTGTGTATCTTCATTAATGGAAAATCCTCTGGCAGACAACCATGAATCATATACCCTTGGAGAGAAGGAGAGTCTCACCAGTCTGGGGGCTGCATACAGAGAAAGCTGAATGGGTGTGACCTCCACATACACGGAGACAGACAGTTTCTGTCCTCTGTTACAGAAGAGCAGCTGAATCAGGATCTGCTCAAGATATGAAATGTGTCTGTACACTAGAAATAGCATCATGAGGTTTCATGTAATGAAAAGCAGTTCATAAGTTAAATTCAGTTTGCAAGAATAAAACTATCTCTACAGTAAACTGATCTTCAGAAGTTTAAACCCAAATAGCAGGCAATTTGTATGCATTAGGACGATGCTTTGAAAATGGCTATTTTGAGAAAAAAATAAGGAAAACAAAAAAAAGATTGGAAATTCACAGTTCTTTCATGAAATGACGGTTTCAGCCACATAAAATGACTGAGTTTAGGCATTTCAGAAAATAATGACTATTTTATTACACTACAGACTGCCTTCCATACTCCGTAATCACCAGAAATGCCTAATGGTTTCTAGCATTTCACAAAATGTGAACTATTGTGGCTGTTGTTCTGGTGGGGAAGGTCAGGTGCTTCAAATACCAATGTAATGGAACAAAAAATTAAAAACAGCTGCAAGTTTTATGAAGCAAAGTTGACCTCACAAGAGTATTTTAGAAAGTACAATATATAGGTTTTTTTCTGTGACACATTGTGTGGTTTTGAACAGTTTGGGAAATAAAATGCAATAAAACAGGGCTTTCTGTTGTCTTTTATGCTAATAAGTTCAAAAAGCTATGGATTGGATATTTTGCATAATATCAGCGTGCTCTTTTCTGTCATTTCTCAAAATAAACGGAAATAATTTTGAGAAATGGCTGAAGATTTTAGTCATTTTACAAAATGACTGGTTTCACAGAATGACTGTAGCATACGTCAGAGACTGTTGCAAGAGCAGTTGTATGTAAAAAGAGGGAGTTGAATCAAATTTCTCTACTTGCTAAGTAATCATTCCTCAAGATGCCCAGGACTTTGAAATTAAATTTAGAGAACTATACAAAAAGTATAAGAAATGTTTCAACTACATGATCCTGAAGGCACAGTATTGTGGAAGTGTTGCTGAAATAAAGAAGTGAAACAGAATACCAAGTGAAAGTAAAGGCCTGAGTACTATCTGCTTACAAAATAAGTGTGAAGAGCCTACTCTTTCTGCTTTTTTAACTCTAAAAGTATACATTGCTGCTTTCCCCAGTTAGACACAAAGCATTTATTGCAAATAAACTGCTTACTGTTTCCCTCATTTCAGATATGATATTCTACAATGTGGAGACACTAAACAGTTGATTAAGAGGAGGAAGATGAAAGAGTAATCTTCCACATATTATGTGAGCATAGAGCATACATATGATACATAAAAAAGTACATACAGCCACTAGCTATAGTGGCTCCAACCATGTCATCCAACACTTGTTGTCTCAATATGCAAACGTCACCAGAGATGCTGTTGAGCACTTCAAATTCTTCTTTCTAGTCTGCCAAGAATAAAGAAGGCACTGCTTGGAATGATTTGTTGGTTGGTTTGTTCTGAACAAGGAGCACTTAGCACAGGGGGAAAATTGACTTTATCAATATTTAGTCCACATGTCTAGGCAGCTTGAAGTGGATAATGGTGTGCCAGGACTGCATCATCAAATTTTGTGTTCTTCTCTCACTTAATCAAAAAAAGCAGCTGAGGTGGCTCTACTGTTTCTTGACATCTTTCTCACTTTTGGAGCCCCTTTTGTGTGGTAGCGCCAGGATGAAATAGAACTTATTACTCAAGTCATGCAAGAACTAAAGTACTTGTGGTCTCAGATCAGCCTGGAACATGGAAAACCAGAACACTTTCAAAGCCAAGAAACAGCAGAGCATCTGAACAGCTATGCTAAGGAGATGTTCATGGAGTGGATGGCAGACAATAATCCATGGGACTCGTCTATGGAAATAAGCTTCATGCAGTTTGCTGAGAATTCACCTCACTCGGGAGTAAACCACGCACTGTACTCAGCTCTGTTTGGAATAGTTCCTAGATGTGGGCTCACATCGACCTCTCTTCAATTGGATATCAACTGCCTAGTGAATGAGGAGGACTTGGTCTTCACACAGAACGACTCTGCTGTATCATCTGTACCCACAGCCCATGAAGCAAGAGGAACCCATCGGTACTGCCAGTAGAGCTGAGACTGCATCAAAGCCTGTGCTTTGGCCTCCACCAGACGAAATTCACTTCAGAAGCCTACACCCACACAGGCCATGCAGACACATGGCATTTTGCCACCATGGTCCATGAACTACCCCAGACTCCAAAGCTGACCTCTGTTTTCATTAGCAGGAGGAAGGAGCATGGACAGACCAGGCATGGCATCAGCGACGCGGAGGTATGACCAACTCAGCATCTTGGCTGGCAACTACAGAGATCACGTGACTGTCTCCCAGATGAACCAGAGAGCAAGTTGACTGAAACACTACAGGGCAAAATAGAATTGTCAACAGCCCTTGTCACCATTGTCTCGGTTGTGAGCTCAGAGGGAAAAGAATGCTGCTTTATATCTTCTGCTTAAGCTTGTATTTTGAGTTCACATTGCTTTTAAGGAATTTACATGTGCAAATTCAAGCGTCGAGATATTTTTCCAAAATTAACTTAAAAAGTGAAAAATAATAATTCACTAATTTACTACTCTGCATGTCTGGAGAAGAGGAAAGTTCAAGGGAAGGAAGACGTTGTTTTCTTTGGTTTTCTTTGGAACAACTTCAGCCTACCGACTAAATTCTCCTTCCTTCCTCTCAGTGATTACTATTCCATATTTTTTATGTCACCCTGTACAGGGAAGGTATTAGAAAAATATATGCTTTGGGTTTATATTGACTTTATTATAAATGCCTTTTACTGCATGAATCCAATTTCATTAGGGAGCAGAGTTAATTAGCATAGGTCTTTCTCATTACTAATGTAACCCATATATATGCACAGTCTCGTTAACTCTGCTATATTCCTCTGTACGCAATCTTCTAATAAATAAAGAAGCAATTTATTGTAGCACTGCTCTGATACTGAAGAATATGCTACATTCAAGGCTGCCAAGTGGATATTGCACACTTCCATGCGTTTTACCTTGTCTCAACAATAATCGACCTGGAAACTCAGTCACAAATAAAATAATGAAAAATAATCACACATAAAAGTGGAGTTCTCATGCTGTCCACTGCTTACAGTAGATCCCAAACACAAGCTGACAACTCTTTCACTGAGCAGCATCAATCTTCAGTCAATTAAGCAATTTGAAAGTCTGAACCTTCTCCAGTGCTTTAGGAGAGATGGAGCTCTTTGTAAATGCAGCAGTGGGGTGTGGAGGACAAACAAGGCTGGCAAGCAACACCAACAAACTTTTCACTCCAATGAATGTAGAGTACAGGAAGCAGCAAAATTACAAGAACATATGAAAAACATGACAAGTGAAATTAGACATTGAGCAGTTCATTCCTAGATAAAATGTAAAGCCAAGCTGTGAGACAAAAATGAATCTGCAAGAAAAATCTCAGCTGTTCCTTTGTTAAATACTCCAAACTGGTCATTCATGGGCATATTTACCTATACAAGGCACACAAAAAAAGCAGTAACGACGACGTGTGGAAAAATACAGCATGTGAAATACATCACCATAATAACACCCTTTACAAAAGTCTGTAGGAGTATGAAACCACTGCAGTTACTGGTGAAGTGAAAATGAAAAAAAATAATAATTACGTTGGACCAAAGCAGTTTCATGTATTTTAGTGTCAAGGGGTAATTTTGCTTTACCAGAAAACCCTCAGCTGATAAAATAATAGCAAGGACAAAATCTTGTTCTGGAGGTCATAATGTGTGCAAGAGTGAATAGTAATTTAGATTTGTGTTACTAGATGTTCCACATTAATAATTGCTGCAAGTTAGTTACTATTTTTAGTAACTAGATTTAGTAACTTGAACCTTCACAAAGCTGTGAATACAAAGTAAAATGTGGAAGGGAAGAGGTTCACCTCTGTGGTATTAAGACAAATTAAAATGATAGAATCATAGATAGAAATAGATCATAAGAGATCTCTGGAGGTCAAATTCAGATAAGATTGTCCATGACTGTCTCTGATTGTGTTCCGAAAATCCTTAAGGACAGAAAATCCAAACACTTTCTCAGGGCTTCTGGACCACAGCTGTACCTCTCTCAAATTATTATTAGTATCCTTATAAGATTCCTGCTGGCCCATTCCCCCAGGCCACTGAGGTCCCTCTGAACACCAGCCCTATCCTACAACATATACTGCTCCCTCCAATTTGGTGTTATCCACAAAGATCTGTTCTATTACACAGCTGTCAGCAGGGTCAACACACCATGCATCAGAACTTAAGTCTCATTTTTGAAGAAGGAGATAAAAGACTGTAAAATTCCTTAAATTGGTGGTTTGGATTGCAACAAAGAGTTTTAGTTTAGAAAATAAAATTGGATTTTTATACATTATTTTTATTCAAATTGTCAAATTGGAACATGCAGAGCAAAAAAATCCACAAGGCTCAAACAGGAAAACGCTATGTTATTTAAATATTTTTAATTGGTAGGGTTTTCAAGTATTAGGAAGATCTAAAAAGCAACTTTTAAAACAATTAATTTTTAGCTTCTCATAGATAACAATTGTTTGACACTGACTAACAGCAGTTTGACAGTCATGACTAAAACTATGCTTAATGGAAAAGAAAGAGAAGTAAGAGAATTAATTGTCTCTTTCACTGACTTCCTTTGAACTGAAGACATAATCCTTGGGTTTATCTTTGAGTGTTTACGTTTTCTGATGCAAAGGAACAAAACTTTGAATTTTTAGATAAGTTAGGCTTTTAGCTTTATAGATAAATATAACATTTTTGAAGATGCTTATTTCTACTACAGTTATTTCTGCTATTCTGTACATTGAAAATGTACAATTGGAAACATAAACCCATGTACCTTTGAAATGTGCATGTTAAAGCCCCTCCCTGATTTTCATTTGCACTTTAAATAAAGTTATTAATCATCTTTAAGGCAGCTTTTTTTTCTCTCTCAGATTTAAATAAAATAAACCTTCAAAGAGGTCAGGATTTGCTGAGAGGAAAAGTACAACCTCTTGAAAAGAAAATCTTCTTCCTGAGCCTATTTCTTGTAGAGAGGAAATAGCTGCTGAAGGGATGTTAAATATGATTGGAATAGGTACATGAATGTTGTACTTGGATCATGGAAAATCTCCTAATGCATGTGTGCAGCTGCAGTTACCCTGTAAGAAGAACACTTCAGGATGCAAAGTTGTGCTGTGGGTCAGTAAACAGCCTCCTACCCCGCCATCCTCAGATGGCAACTGTAGGATATTAAGGCCAGTACCACCCAGAAGGCTTTTATATCAACAGAAAATGGTTCTCCAAGTGAGAAAGAAATAGTAGATAAGGTAGTAAAATGCCTGTGCAGGGATTTTTTCTCTATCTCAAAGGTATACAGAAACATTGTAATTTATAAAACCTCACATGGCATGAGCCAGTCCTGTGATCCCCTGTGAAGTGCAATCACTATTTTTATCACAGGCATTTAAAATGGGAGCCGAGCAAGGACATCAGACCCTTTCAGTTATTTCACAGTCCAGATAACTGCATTTCCCCACAGAAGGGTTTGTACCTTCTGATGTCCTGGAGGGTGCGTTAACAGCCAGCCAACAAACCTTGTCACTGTGCAGTAAGAGATTAGTCAGGCAGGTTTGCGAGGTTGTTAGTAGCCCACCAGCTATGATTAAAGAAACATCAGCTTCTCCTTTTAATTTTTTCCAGAATGTATGTTTAACCCAGGAAGAATCTTTATTTGAGGACTATCACAGATGCCTTTGCAGACTTGCAGCAGTCCAATACGGACACAGTCAAATCCCACCTCCTGCTGTACATGGATATGAAAGAGGCAATGTTCTCCTTTCCTCACTTGTTTCAATGAGCAACAGTAACCTTACTTTTCATAGTGCTGCTATTCAACTTTGTTTTGGTTTACCTTCTCCTTTTTTAAATTGTCAAGTGTTTCTCCGCTGTCTTATCTAAGAACTTTTATAATCTCTTTTTCTAGGCCTTGACCCTGGGGCTGAGCATCCACCTCAATCTCTAAACATTTTGGGGGTTTGATTCCTCCTGTTGAACTCAAGAGCTGTGGTGCTTCTGGCAGTCAGTTCTCTTCATCTTCATACATCTTCTCCCTCTGCTTTTTGGGAAATGAGTGCATCACTAGCAAGTGTTATCCCATATGTATTGGATAAAAATTGTACAGGCTATTCCTGGGTCTGGAGATGTTCCCCTGCTGAATTCATGAATGAAAAGCAGCAAATCTATCTTTGCTCAGAGACTTTCAAGCCAGAATCAGAGACAGGAGAAGCTTGTTGGACCTCAGGAGCACTGGCCACCAGTAACCTCTGCATGTTCCCATGGAAAGAGGAGCCAAAGCACCAGAAGAAGAGCTGCCTCCACCCCCAAAGTGAGGTAGCTGCTGAATCCTAAAGATCCCCTTCTGCTTTTAAAGGAAGCCCCCTCCTATCTCTCTGAAGCCAAGACTGATTGCCTATCATAGGGCAATATTAGAATAGAGGGATTTGGTCATTGCTCTTGATTCTCTCTCTCCATTTTTCTTTTCAGTTGGCAACTAATGCACTAAAAGAGTCAAGATTCAAGCTGGTGACATTTTGTACTTGTTTGATTTTCAGTCATTCAAAAATGATTGGTAGTTGAGTACAAGATTTGATTAAGTAACCTCATGTTGAACATACATACCGGGAGGACAATACTCTCCTCCCTGTGTCTTCTGTATTAACAAAGGCTTCTCCCATCCTTTACATCTAAGAACTCTTGATGTTTGAAATAAAAGCAATTAAGTTAATCACTTCATTTTAAATGTTCCCCTCCATCCTATTCTCTAGTTCTACAATCTATTTTTGTTACAATGGAAAGATGAGTCCAACAGGACTCTGCCAAACAGTTCCTTTGAAACCTCTCATGTATTTCATTTTCATAGAGTTAGCTCAAACTATGTTAATTAGTTGCATGGTCCATCTATGCTTTAGGGTAGAAAAGTTCTTACAATTACAGTGATTGCTCAAATCCTTGAACTGAGAAAGCAAAGAAACAGTGAAAGCTATTGAATGAATTGATGTAGACAGTTTGATGGCACTTAGGATCATGTACTAGAGAATTTTGATTGGTTACATATATTCTCTTTGTCATGTGTTGAGAGTATGGGGTTTAAACACACATACGGCATGGCATTCATTTTACTTTGTTCGTACAAACAACACGTACAATGGAAGCACAGAGATTCTCAATTAGCAAAAAGTCAGCAGAAATTACATTGTTATTTCATCTTCAAATGCTGAATATGGCTGACTTTTTTAGCAATAAGTACAATATATAGAATTCTAAAGATATCTGATATAGTGAGAAAAAAAGCCTTTCTGATTTGCTTTGGGACATGCTCTCAAGTAATTTTTCTTCAGATTTAAGCAGATAGCAAATCTGGGTAAAATCTCAATAAGCATAGAGTCTGTTTTATTAATTTAAATAGTTTTCCTCTTAAAGGCCATTTTTTTTCCTGTGAAGAAATACCCTTCTGTAAGGAAGCTATGATCAATACTTTATTCATTATGGTAGCACTAGAAGGAGCAGAAATTCTGGCCTGTATCGAAGTCAAACCAGCTGGGGTCATCACTATTGTCACTTAAGAGGCCTGAAACCTTCTCCTAAAAAGAAGAACTGGGTGCTTTGGGCGCCAAGGAAACCCAATGCCTGGAGAAAGACCCCAGTAGAGATGCTTTTTTCTTTCATTTTGGCAATTTTGTATTAAACCATTGATTTTTCAGATCTGATTATGCCAGTGATATTTGTGATTAGAATATAAAATGACAACTCTGCCCTGAGAAATGTATGGATCTGCTGAAACTGCTCATCTTACAGTGGGTAACAGACTGGCCAGCACACAGGTTCATTCATGGTTGCTACTGGCATCTCTGAAGAAGTCAATGGAACATTTTCCAAGGCTGGGCGGAGGCGAGGTATACTTTAGAAACATGATGAGTATATCTTTTAAAATGTCTTCAGATTATTCTTGTCTGCACAATGCTTTGCTTCCTAAGGCACTTCTACCGTTGAGTGTTGCAGAACTGCTTTCTTCTCTGTTGTATTTTCTTCTGCAAATAGTGGCCATGCTATGGGCAAGGCACTCTGAGGGTGAGAGGCAGTTTTTGTAAACACAGGACTTTGTCCACTGCACAAATGGCCTCAGCTTTGGAGTTCCCTCTGCTTGTGAATTTTCCCTACTGCAGATTTTCCAAATCGTGGCCCTATCTTTTCTTACAGGGACCTGAAGAAAGTAGATTCTCTGGTGGTATCCATTAGCTGAAATACTCAAATTTGAAATTTGCTCTTGCTTCTCTAGGCATCTGTGAAAATCCCACAGAAAATTCAATCAGAAAAGGCTGGTAGCCTGCAGCATGGATTTTGTATTCAAATATCTACTTAGTGATAGGAACAAAAAAATTTTCTAATTTCATAACCAGTCCAGTTTCTGCCACTGAGAACTGCATGAAATATTACCACTATGTATTGGAGATGCTCTAGGTCTTGTGTTTCTTTCTGATACTCAACTTCTTTTATATTTCAGAATTGTCAAGCAAACATTTGTTGCAGGGATCTAATTTCTGTAGAGGCTTGTTGATTCTGCATATTAGTATCAGGAAATGATTATTTGGGCTTTGTGTCTGTGACTGTATTTATCAAGAAAACATGAGAAATCGAGTAAAGTAGCATCGTGTGGGACTATCCCTAGAAACTCAGACTTCTGAGAAAGGCTGTGGGACTGAAAACAAAGGTAATTAAGTTTGACAAGGAGGATGAGTGGCATCGTGTTCAAGCAGAAAGGAAAACATTTGGGACCAGGAAAAGATTATGCTCAGTGCCACATCCTTGGCTCACATGTGGTTCTCCGCAGCTGTTCTTGAGTACAACAGTGCTTTAAAGCCAACATTATCAATTCCTGGAATAACCAAAAGCAGCAATAACTTTAATTAACTCTACAGGTGTTGGAGGGTGACTAGACCAAACAGAAGGATGTAACTATTGCATAAATCTTCCAACTTAGCACTATACTGGTATGTAACAGCAGAGGAGAACAATGACGAGTTCCTGAATTTGTAACAACTCTCCCTTATTTTTACTAAAACCAAGAAATAACAGTTTATTATTATTTCTAGTGAACAGAGAAGCCAAATAGTCTCTTCCATCACGACAAACATAGCATGAGAAAACTCTCAGAAGATCTGCAACCAAGTAAGTAGATTAATCCAAGAATCTCAAATCTCCTGCTAACCTTGTTGGCCATTTGCTGACTGAAGTTATTAAATTCTTCACACTTCATGGGTGGGTGGGATATGAAAGTGATTATCCTGTAAGTTCACCAGCTATGGAGGGTGATTTGCTCACCTTCCAGTACCTGTGACTCATGTATAACAGAGTGGCAGTGAGAAAGCAAAAACTGTGATTGCATCTGCAGCCACAGAAAAAGCAATACGTTAAAACATAATACAGATTTTCTTACCTTTCTCTTGTTTATAACTGGTTTATATAGAATCATAGAATAGTTTAGGCCAGAAAAGACCTTTAAGACCTTTAAGTCCAACCCTTATCCTAATACTGGTGAAGCCACCACTAGACCATGTCCCTAAGCACCGCATCTACATGTATTTTAAATAACTCCAGGGATGGTGACTCAACCACATCCCTGGGCAGCCTGTTCCAACACTTGACAACACTTTTACTGAAGAAGTTTTTCCTAATAGTCAGTCTAAATCTCCCCTGGTGCAACTTGAGACAATTTCCCTTCGCACTAACACTTGTTACGTGGGAGAAGAGACAAGCATACACCTCTCTACAACGTCCTTTCAGGCAGTTGTAAAATGTGATAAGGTCTTATCTCAGCCTCTTCCTCTTCTGACTAAACCGTTCCTTCATCTGCTCCTCATAAGACTTGCGCTACAGACCTTTCACCATTTTTTTTGCCGTTTTTTGCACACCCTCCAGCATCTCAATGTCCTTCTTGTACTGATAGGCCCACAACTGAACACAGTATTCAAGGTGCAGCCTCACCAGTACCGAGTATAGGGGGACAATGTCTTCCCTGGTCCTGTTAGCCACACTATTTCTGATACAAGCTACGGTGCCACTGCCTTCTTGGACACCTGGGCACACTGCTAGCTCATATTCAGCTGGATGTTGACCAAGACCCTCAAATCCTTGTCTGCTGGGCAGCTTTCCAGCCATCCGTTCTCAAGCCTGTAGCGTTGCATGGAGTTGTTGTGACCCAAATGCAGGACACACCACTTGGCCTTGTTAAATTCCATACAGGTGACCTCAGCCCATTGATGCAGTCTGTCCAGATCCCTCTGTAGAACCTTTCCTCCCTCAAGGAGATCATCAGTCCCACACAACTTAGTGTCATCTGCAAACTTACTGAGGGTGCACTCAATCCCCTTGTGCAGATCATTGATAAAGATGTTAAACAGAACCTGCTCCAACACTGAGCCCTCGGAAACAGGACTTGTGACCAGCTGCCGACTGGATTTAACTCCTTTCACCACAACTATTTGGGCCTGGCCACCCAGTCAGTTTCTTACCCAGCAAAGAGTACGTTCGCCCAAGCCATGAGCAGCCAGTTTTTCTAGGAGAATGTTGTGGGAAAGACTTTACTAAAGTCTAGGAAGACAACATACACTAAGTGGGTCACCTTGTCATAGAAGAAGATCAGGTTGGTCAAGCAGGACCTGCCTTTTCTAAACCAATGCTGACTGAGCCTGATCACCTGGTTGTCCTGTACATGCCACATGATGGTACACATGATGGTCTGCTCATCACCCAAGTTGGTACGTAGCTCAGTTTGCACAAGTAACTAGCAATGGAGGGTTTAATACTAGAAAATTATTGAAATTATCAGCAGTTATGACCCTAGCTGAGAGGTAGCTAAAACCAAAAATCTATCCAGTAACACAAGGTAGCACAGTTTTATGGTTGCTCCTAAACAGAAAGGAGCTCTTGATCTTGTATACGGAACCATGGTTGCAATTGTATTGACGAGTAAACATAATGTTTTCTTACAAAGTGACACGGAAGCAGAGGGAATCATGCAGAAATGAATGTAAATCAAGATCTTAAGATCTTGATTAAGAATTATTAAGACCTTCTCTTCTTAATAATTTAAACCTTTGCTTTTCCTCTTTGTCTTCTGTTTTCCACAAAGTTTAAATAGTCATGCCCAGTTCTTTCCTTCTTTAAAACCTATTTGTAATGCTGGTCATGATCTGGATCTCAGATGCATGTATATGCATTTCTCTTTCAACATTTACCCTCACCACTAGTCAAGGCAAATTACTTGCTGACAAAGTAAGAAGCAAAAGCAAGACCTGAAAGTTCATTTGAAGAGGCTGATGTGACTCAATTTCCTTTTGTACTCAAATGACAAACTAACCTAAAACGTAAGACCTAGATTATAGCGTTGATTTGAGTGGTTGGTTGGGGTTTTTTTTCAGAAGAATGTGAAGATGAAAGGTTAACACACTGGAAAATTTCAACATACAACCTCAAGGAACATTTCAAGGACAAAGCGACTCAAAGGTATGAAAGAAACATCAAGAAGTTCATTTACTGATCCTTTACAGGGTTTTTGGCATCAATTTGCATCCAAAGAGCTCAGACCAGACTCTACAAGGTAACAGACGGCACAAAGCTCTTGATGTAATAGGCTGGTTCAGCTGTATCTGGAGTGCTGGCTGTCACATAGCAGCCGTTTCAGGAATGTAATTTCTTCATGTCTCTTCTGCATTATTACTTGATTGTTCAAGCTTTGTGGATCATTTCAGGACCCTGTGGACAGAGCACAAGGCTGCAGGCATTTCTCAGCTTTTCCCAGGGGCTGTGGATGTAGTTTCATGATCACTCTAAGCCATAGGAACAATCCGTGCCTGACTCCCAGACTGACACCCTACCTTCCTATACGTCTCTGCAGAATCAGCTGGTCATTTTGTCATCCAAACACTGTTGCTATCATGTCAGACAGCAGCCTGTCCTTATGTGCGATTAAGTGATGCTGGAACTACACCTGGTGAGTACTATTCTCCACATAGCCCTTCTCCTTCAGTGCTCTGTCTGCTAGAGCAGTTGCACATTTCTCTTACCCTAAGACCATGAGTATATGCAGTCTCCAAAATAGGCATCCCTCCTGTTCTGAATCCTGGTCTAAATAAGATGGTAACTGCTCCCTCAAAGCTTTCTATTTACCCTGATAATGTCTCGCAAACTGCTGTCTCCACATTGTCCTCACCCTTATAACACTTTCTGTACCCTTGGTTTTTGAGTCTTTGTATTTATTTACTTCTAATAGTTCTCTTTCACATCTTGCTCTTCCTAATGACTGTAGTTAATATAGGAGAGAAACTTTGAGGAGGGAACTATCCTCATGCCCCCAGCAGAAGGTGACTGCATGATGGCAGGAGCAATACTAGTTCAGCCATGCTGGAATATAGCTCACAAAACCTTGTGTGTTGTCCTTTCATGTTTGAGTACTAGTGACTCTGACTGCAGCCTAAATGCTAATTGAAAAATTAACTGGCCTAACATATTTCTGTTTAATTTTCAGTTAGGAAACTGTTTTTAATGTCTGTAAATGGGCCTCGAATCAATGCTTTCCCCTTTTTAGTGAGCTGCCTTATCGTAAAGATGTGGTTTGGGGTCAGCATTCATGTCTTCAGGTCGGGTATAATTATCAAGCACCACTGGCTTCTGCATGTCTTTTTTAACAGCAGGAACTATTAAGTTGCTTTCCATATATGTCTGAAGCTTAGTTTAATGATAATATATAAACGGTGAGTAATCTCTGAATTCTTGAAGTTCTCATAGCATGTTAGAGTGAAATATTTTGTTAAATCTGCCAAACATTTTGTTTTTCTGACACATTTATCTTAATTATTAATAATAAAACAAGTTGAGGGAAGAAATGCATTTGTAATGAAAAATCCTCTGCTCAGTTGTGTATTTCTTCGCTTCACCAATGACGATTCTTTCTGGGATTGTAGCAAAACCCAATAAGTTGTAGTAGTTGTACAGTTCGGAATGTACACTGTCCATCTGAACTTTAAGACTGACCAAATTGTGGGCAGAAGTGGTCCTGACAGGTGATTCTGTCCTACATGTCTAAACACAAAAATGGTCTCTGACAGCTTAGTAGCTTTTCAGAAGTTTTTTCTTCATGAACAAAATGGTACTAGATGTTGAATGTACATGATTGCTATCGCTCTGAAGCAAGAAAAAAGGCTTGTGCCTTCCTGTATGTGGGCTGAGAAAACCCTCAGCTGTACTCAGTTAAACAGTAACCACAAAAGACTTTTTTTTTCACACTGGTTATATGTGCCGTACGCTATGGATACGTGAAATGGCAAAGAAGATGAGGGAAGTCACTAAAATAAGAGATTAGAAGGTAAAATCTAAGTATTTCATTTCTATAAATTGAGAAAAAACATAGTCTATTTCTGAGTGATATAATTTGTCAGCACCTAGACTGTAATTCTGCTGTTTATAACAACAAAAAATTTGTACCTTCTTAAAGCCACTTTGAAATATTAACAACACAAATTGGAAAGTGAATTTGTGTCAACAGCAAAAAGCCATCTTCTTAAAGCTTGTAAAACTTCTCTTACGGCAAAGTTTTTGGGAAAGAACATCTGTCATGGCAGTCTCGGGAATATTAGGTCAGCCTATGATTTTAACCATTTAAATTCTTCTAAGATCGTGTATTTTAAAAGGGAATGAACAAAATGTTTTATATCAGTCTCAGACAAAAAACACCAAGGGCCTTCTAATGATGCTTTACCTGATGCTTCATAAATAAAAAGTTCATCTGAAAGTGTTTTGCAGTTGCAGTCTATAATTTTACAGATGAGTGCAACAGAATTAAGGATTGCTGATAAAAACAAGTTTACTGATTTCAAAGGAATCAAAGAGAGAAGATGCTGGGTTTTTCGAGACCATTTTTCAGGTCTTACGTGGTTCTTTTGAAACTCTTTATAAAGTAAGGACAGGTTTTATTAGTGAAGTATGCATGTACCCTGCATGCTATTACCTTACACATGTACAGAAGTCTGTAAGGCAGCCCAAACAATTGAAAAGTCTACATTTTGCAGAATACAGCTGTATATGGCTACGTTTAACAAGTACCAAAAATATTATATCTTTCGGAAGATTGTTCCTAAACTAATTCTTATCTGTTCTTTACTTTTCATAGTAGAGTCGCTCAGCTGAAATTCTGTAGCAAAAAGACTTGGAACTGAAGAAAAATGTTGAATATTTTTAATATGCGCTCCATGCATCTAGGAACTGAAACTGTTGCTGACTTATGTATGTACTGCACCCATCAAGAAATGTGCTGAAAAGATGACTCAGGTGTCTCCATAAAATATCCACACATTATAGGTACAATCTCTTCATTTTTCAGTATTTTTTCCACCTTCTATTTTAGCTTTATAACATGAGTGCAGATTAAACTTGTATAATTTACAGTGTCTTGGCTATTGAAAAAAATGCAGTTTAGTAAAATAAACTCATTCATAATTACATAAGATGTGTTTTTATTGCTGAGAGGCTGTCTCAAACACAATTCAGCAAAATATTTTCATGAATTAGTGACATTCCATAGTTAAGAATAAAAGAAGCAACAAAGAAAATGTGTCTATTTTAAAAATTCCTGTTTTTCTCTTTTGGTAACCTTTGAAAGAGGAGCTCAGGAGGATGCCTAACAGCAGCGTAACCCAGCAGGATCATTCCTCCAATGAGACACTGATGGACACTTCAGAGAGGCTCCGCACCTTTCTCATAGCCCTGTACACCATTGACCTGGCTGGTGGCACCCTTGGGGTCATCCTGATGTCCCATCAGTTGTTTCAAAGGAGATCGCAATCTGTGATGACCATTATCATCACCAGCCTCTTGGTGCTGCACACCTTTATGCTACTCAGCATCCCTTTCCGCCTCAGCTATTACATTTTACAGGAATGGAAATTTGGAAGGTTTGCCTGCAAGCTAACAAGTGCCATTGTCTATCTCCACATGTACACCACCTTTGCCTTTTATGTGGCTATCATCATAATACGCCTCTTCCGACTCGAGTCTAGGAGGTGCTACACTACAGCCTGGGTGGCTGCTGTCTGGCTGGTGGGAGTGCTGGTGGTCACACCTGTTTTTCTCTCATATTATGGCACCTCTAAGACATATCACTCCTCCAAATGTTTTCAGTTCCACAAGGAGATACAAGAGGTGCCCATGGTGATTGCAAACTACTGCTTGGTTGGGATTTTGGTGGGAGTTTGTGGAGGGCTCACCATAATCCAGTTGTCTGTGATCTGTAGACTCACTGTGAAATACTGGCCTGACATCAACTCCCATGTGGAATTCAGGGCTCAAGCGAAGAGTTTCTTCTTCATCTTGGTAACATTAGTGTGTTTTATGCCTCATCATGTATTCAGAGTATATTACATCCAAAACATTCATCTGGATAAAGACCATAAACTACTTCCATACAATGAAATTTTTTTAGCTTTAACAACAATGTGCTGCTTGGATATGTTGTGCTTCATAGCAGGAATAGCCCACTGAATTGTGAATTACCAGGAAATCCAACTGCAGGCTGTCAATACTGGCTTTTGGCAGAAATAAAATTGTCAGTACTTTGCTAAGCTAGGGATAATGCGAAGTTTTCAGCTTTCTAGGTTTGTAGCGCTGTTTGGATTTACAGACCAGTAAGATCAATCTTTCAGAAGCTCTGCTTTTCATCTTCTCTCATGAAGGCAGACACATAAACCTTACTCTAGTCTTTGACCTAAGAGTCATGCCCTGAAGCTTCATTAATATTTTCCTCAGCTGTCCCTCTCTAACAACTACTGCATGAGCATCCATTCCTTTTCATTTTTTTCCTCAAAGTGTCTCAGTAACAATACACTGTGGCCAACAAGTTGTCTACTCTAAAGGTCTAATGACTTCTGGAGACTGTGACACTGAAGGGAAGAGAGGGAAAAAAGAAATTCCCTTACAGCATTTTTGTATTAGTGATTTTAGACAGCAAGGACATATATTCTGTTCAAATAAAAAGTACTCAGTGCATGAAACGATGTATAAATGAAATATCGTAGTAGCACATTTCAACAGAATTCTTTTCTTCACTTATACAAACTACATATTAAATTAAAATATATGAAAACATCTTTCTCACAACTTCACCTTTATTTGCCTCATTCCAAAACCACAAGCAGCTCTCTGAATTTCAGTAATCACACATTTAGAGCAAGTGAGAATGAAACAGACCACAGCTTTCAAAACTTCTGCCTTACGTCACTCTTCCACCAAGACTGAATCTGTTTCTATTATCCCATAGGTCCATTGTTGTCAAAGAAATATAAGTTACTGTGGTCCCGTAACTGGATCTGGAATTCATGTCAATGGATCTGATCATTTACTGAAGGATCAGTCACTCTCTAGGAGAGGGAAATATTTCATCAGCCTTTAAAAACACTTTGATGTCTGGTAATTTTTAGTTGTCTGTTGATTTATTTCCAGATGTCCTATTTTTCTGTTTGCACGTGCAAAAAAAGCAAAACTAGAATAAACTGAATTGTGTTTAAACAGTTCAACATACGCTACTGTATTTGCATATAAACTTGTGCTGGATTATACATTTTCTCCATTACATGGATTAAATTCTTTGGGAACCACATCTGTTCCAGGAATCTTTGTTTTATCTCCATTGTGCAAAAGATATTTCATGACTGCATTCTGCTTGTTCTGCTCAGTGCATCATGTTTCTAACTCTTCTGCCGAAGACCTCGCTGTCATTTACTGCATCTCAGCAGCTTGAGGCCAGACTTCTCCCACCCTAGACTCCCAGAAGTCACTCAAGAGTAAGCTTCCTTGTTCATAGCCCCATAAATTGCCATAATTTTCTGCCAATCTTTGCCCCAGAAGTACTAAGATTCCTGGGTTCAAACAGGTCAGAACTTGGTTTGGGAGGATTAAAAAGCTACACCTATAAATTAATGCTAGTGATGCTTCAGATTGATAGCATTTATTTGAATGAAAGAACTTATATCCACTTTGTCAATCCTGAATAAATGTTTGCGTCTTTACATTTCTGAAAAAAAATACTTGATTGAAAACTTCCCACAGTTCCAGGATCCTTTCTGCCTCTTTTAAAAAGTGGGAGCAGCAAGTCCTGAAGTCTTCTGAAAACCCTGCCACTACGGCTTCAATACAGTTCATTCAATACAGTCTGCTTGGCTCATGATTTTCAAAGATGGCAGACAGAGACACAATAAAATACAACAGAGAAGAAATGGAAAGAGACAGACTTTAAAATGGGTGAATAGCTCCCAAATCAGCAAATCCTTCTCCCAGCAGGATACAGTATATGTAACTGTTATGAGAGACAGGGCCCCTCAAGGTGAAAAAGCTTAGATAAAGCTCTGGTACTTCAGGAGAGTTTTGAGGAAAACAAGGAAAGAGGCAGGGCCTGCAGAGAAACCTTTTGTACCTCTGCCACTAGAAAGAGTTGGGTTGATTCCACCAAAGTCTTTAGGAAAACTGGCAGAGTTGTAAGTGGAGCATCAAGTACATTGTTTTTTCCCTTCTGGTTACTGGACTTCTGTGGCTAAGTAAAAAATATGTTACTTGAAGAAGTATCTTGTGTCGTTGCCTGTTCTTACTGACTAGTGATTCCAAGATGACTTATGTGGTAATGATCATAGTCATCTAGTATTTCTTGTGAGTCTGCTGATGGTCCAGCATAACAGTGTGCAAGTTTGGGAAAGGAAAAGAGAAATTACATGCACATCCTCAGCTATGGTAACAAATCATGCCTTGATGTTCTTGCACTTGGCTTTTGCCTGATATTTTTTGTCTGTGCCTGGCTGTGTACCTTGCTGAAATGAACCTGACCACTCATTTGACTTTCTAATGTGATGATGAAGCTGTGATGCCTTTTGCAATTGTCTGGTAACCACTGATTGTTAGCTGCCTTGCTTGCTCTGCTTGCCTTGCTTGGGTACCATACGATTGCAAACTGCACTGGGTCTGGCTGGATGGAGTGAACTTTCTTCACAGCAGCCCATACTGTGCTATGTTCTGGATTTGTGGCTAAAACAGTACTAATAACACACAGTGTTTTGACTACTGTGTGATGCTTGCACAGTATCAAGGCTTTGTCTCATTCCCACTCTCCCTCCCCCACAGTGGGTAAGCTGGGGATGGGCAAGACATTGGGAGCGGACACAGGCAGGACAACTCACCCGAACTGGCTACAGGTGTATGCCACATCATATGACATTGTGCTCAGCAATGCAAACAAGGTAGAAGAAGAACAAGAAGGGAGGGGAATAACTTCTCTTTTCACCATTGCTCAGAGATTGGTTGGGCATTGATCTGGGGGATGGTTAAGTGATTTCCTGCTTGTTGCTTGCTTTTTTTGTTTTCTCTTTCCTTCACCTAATAAATTGTCCTTGTCTCGGTTGATGAACTTTGCTCTTGTTCTTCCTATTCTCTCCCCCACCCTGTCGGGGGTGCAGAGACTGAGAGAAGTTGTGTGGGTGGTTATATGTTGGCCAGAGTCAGCCCACCATACACCCCTTGTCAGTGAGATCCCTGCCCCCACATTGCTAGAAAATTAGATGTAGCTGAAATGTTCAGCAATGGTGCTTCTTCTTGTAGCCACAGCCAAACAAACTTTACTATTAACCATTGCAATGAGGGGAAGTATGGAAAGTGAAGTGCAGGTTATGCTTCAGCTTCTTCTCTCAGTTATTAAAAACTACCACAGTTTTTGCACCAAGGCTTCAGGTAGAACTTCATTCTAGTGCCTGTTGTACCATCCAGATCGTACTTCATCCCAATTTCTCCTTCCACCCAAGAGTCACTTTTCTTAACCACATAGGAGCATGAAACACAGTCCTCTCTGCCTCTTAGCTTTCATCACTAATCTCTTTCCTGCATACTAATCTAAGCTCCTTTTAATTTTTGGTCATATTCTCTGTACCTTCTGTCACTGACTAAGGCTCAGTCATGTGAGGCCAAACCACTCACTAGTGTCAATATGATCGTCTTAATTCAGAAGATAATGGATTGAGCATTGATCCCAGTATTGCTATATCTGAGACTCACAGTGAAGTGATAGAGATAAGTTGTATTCAATACCCAGTCCCCCACTGAGATCTGGAAGCACACTAAAAACTTGAAATAGAAAGTTATCACTCTCCAGGAGGATTCTGAAAGGGTAATAATATTGAGCTCAAATTGTAGGGTACTCTTCTTACTATGAATTATGTAATGACACATCCCCTGGAAAACAGTTAAAAACGGTTGGTTTGAATGCCATTTGCATGATCCAAGTAATTCTGGAGATAATTATACACATTAGTAATTGCTTTCACGTTAACTGAATATGTAAAATTGCAAATCATTTAGTCATCCCATTCATTTTTAATGCCATCAAATGAACATTGGGAAAATCCCCAGACATTCTGAAGGAAAGAATATGAAACTGTGAAATGTATCTTCCGTTGTTTTTCTCTGCATGAAGCTCTGTATAAAAAAAAGCAAGCAAACAAAACAAAACCAAAATCCCATTTTTACACCTGACTTC
Organism: Dromococcyx pavoninus; assembly: GCA_033558185.1. Classification (NCBI taxonomy): domain Eukaryota; kingdom Metazoa; phylum Chordata; class Aves; order Cuculiformes; family Neomorphidae; genus Dromococcyx; species Dromococcyx pavoninus. The sequence goes on along the minus strand of JAUMJL010000425.1, from coordinate 297,723 downwards.
CTAAATTAGTTTGATAACAGAAAGATATAGGCTGAACAAAAGGATTCTTGCCATCAAAAACTAGCATGCTCATTGCTGTCACAAATACAGTGCTTTATAGGTCTGCTCCTATTGTACCTAACTCTGGTACAATAGGTATATCCTTTTCAACAGTGCTGAAGGTGATGTGAGGCTACTCTACAGGCAAACTACATAATGGATATATCTTTTTTATTTCATATCTGCTAATACCCAGAACAGCAATGCTTAAATGGAAACAAGAAAGTCTCCATTTCCTTCTGCTTGCTTATAGAGAAAGGTCACAGTGATGATGCTGTCAGACGGGCTGTAAGCAAGCAGAAAGAACTAGGGAGAAACAAAGGCACAATCTCCCCCCTCCCCCCCTTTTTTGGTCTTCTCCACTCAAGCACTGGCATTCTGAGCCCTGGCAGATTTTGATGGGGAGAAAGAAAGGATGATCAAGTAATGCTGTTTGCCTCAGATGACTCAAGCTGGCCAACCCATACATAGCAGGAAGCTCGTTACAACTTACAATCAACATTCTCCTATCTGCAATAACTGGAGATCATAATTTCCTTCGCAGTTACAGAACTATGAACTAAAGAAAGTGATCTATAAGAGGTGATGAGGAGAATGGTGTGGGGATGGCACACTTGCAGAGTGTCTATGGGACACAAACACAAAAATTTTGTCTCTGTGAATGATGAAATTGTTTACTTCACGTATTTTGCCCAGAATTCCAGACTAAGGCTGTAATCTGTCTTGCATTTTCACTGTTCGAGCCTGAATCCCTTGTCCTGACTATCCAGATACCCTGAGTTTCAGAGTGACTCTTTGCTATGAAGAGGTCAGTCCCCAAGCCTGGGATTTATATACATCAGTGTGTCCTTGTTCTGAACAGCAATTTTAACAACTCTTTATCTTTTCCATTGCAATTCTAAACATGAAAATACACTACAATCCCTGCCTTTTATGATATGCAATCCAGTCTGGGGTATTGAGTGGTGCAGTGTTTTAAAAACCAGGAGTCACAAAGAAGCTATCTATCTGTCATACAGAGCAGAATCACATGCAGGTGAACTTATGAAAAGAGTTTTGTGATGAAAATTACTTAATCCATAAGCACGTGGATAAAAGCATTGCAGAAAAGCTACAGGAGGGCAGCATTGACAGAAATGTTTGTTACATAGACAATAAATATCAGATAAAAATAAACCTATAGAAACATGAAAAAAATTTAAACAACACAAACCTACAAATGGCCAGAAACAGCCACAATTTCCTCATGTCTTCTTTACTACACTGTTTTCAGCTGTTGATGAGGAGCCACATACTAAATCCATACTAAGTCACGATCATCTTTTGTCACGCACAGGGTATGACATAAATTATACAGAGGCATTTTGTCCATCAGCTGACAATTTCATGACCAGACTGAAGTTCAGGAGGAATACACTGACATTGTACAAGATGAAAGACCTGTGCCACAGAAACCATACAATTTGATGGCAAGTTAATAGCAAAAAATGCGATTTCTAAATGTTGTCACTGATGGCTGTAATTGCTTATAGCGATTTACTCCATGTCCTTATATTAACAGATCAACAGGCAAGGCAAGGAGGTGCCAATGAACTGCTTTGCCTACCCATCAGTTGTAAGGAGATTTCCTGTGTGGAACAGATAGAGACTCTTGGGAGTTCAGGGAAGAAAGAGAAAATATCCAACAGGACAAAATCAGGTGCACTGAGCAACTCCATTTCTGAATCTTTAGATTCCACAGCTTTCACTTGGACTCTTGAAAGGGTTCATGTTTGGTTCCATCTTGTATGATCCCAACCAGTCTCAGGAACTTCTCTCCAAAAGATGTGAAGTCCTCAGCAAATACTTCCATTGTGCACTCAATGAAAGCAGCTTCTGGGTAGGCTTTCTCTTCTTCCTTTTGCTTCTTAGCTGTCTCTTCCCAATACAAACCCTCATCTGCACCCTTCAAGTCCCAGTTTCTGAGCCACATGGGAGAGAACTGAGTGCATGCTTGACTGCAGAGGCTCTCCTGCTCCTAGTAGATGTATATGATTTATGGAAAACCACATAGGAGCACTGAAGTACATGTAGAAACATATAAGCTGATGAACATAACGTGTGAGGGACCAGACTTCCACACAGCAGCAGAAGGGAAAGCTAGGCTCAAACTGAAGTAATTTTCTCTCTGACAAGAAAAGATGTAATGGTAGCTCTCAATGCTCAGTCTTAGTGCTAACAAGAAAGTAGATGCCAGCTTTTAGGTCCTGGCAAGCAAGGAGGGAGACGATGAATGTTTCAGAGGAAGGAAGGCTGCAGGAGACAGACTAGAAGGCATTTGCTTTGCACAACGATTCTTTCATTCATGATTTCTCTTTAATACTTGGGAAGGGTGATTTGTGTCACTCAAGACATGCTATTGTTGCATAAAACACAGTGTAAGTTCTAATACTCAAAGGCAATAAATTGCATCAATCAAGAACCACAGAATGGTTAGGGTGGGAAGGGACCTCTGGAGATCATCTAGTTCTACCTCTCCTGCTAAAGTAGGTTCACCTAGAGCAGGTTGCAGAGGAGCTCATCCAGGTGGGTTTTGAATATCTCCATAGAAGGAGATAATATATTGAACAAGAAAATAAAAACCCACAGTGCTTCTGTAGGATCTTTATATAGTATTAAACAATAGCTGCTTTCATGTCATATTAGACTTGACAGACATAATCTTATGCTGAGTAAATAGTGACACATCTTCTGTCAGTGTCCCACTAATGTGATAAACAATCCTTCAGCAATGTTTTTTAATAAAACCTCTTCCTAAAACAATTCTTCCTCTTTCATCTTCACATCCTCTCTCTGTAGAATGCCTTCTAAAATTTTGCAATATGAAAACCAGCAGATTTGTGTAAAAACACTACTCACTGGAATAAAAAACAACTTCTTCCCCAAATTATTAAAGTACCTGCAAACAAATGAAAATCTTCACAAACTCCATGGTTTATTTTCTCTCTGGCATTATCACCCTCCTTTCCCAAAGCTTAACCTAACCTGGTGACTGCCTGCATATTGTACATGGAGTGAACGAAGAAACAAATCCAGGAAGAGGGTTTTCCACAATGAGGAACACCAAGATGACTCATCTGCTGCTCTTGGTGTCTCTTTCACTCTCCTCTGGCTCTGCTGTGGAAGTACAAAATGTCAATGCACATACTTTTGGGGCCTGTCCCATAAATGTAAGTCAACAGGCACTCTCCTGTTTTAGCTCTACTGCTACGCTCTACAGTTATATATAGAACTATCTATAGAGAACATAAGATTTGAGAACCACTGGCTTGTACCAAAGTTATGCTGTGATTACAATCAATTTCCAGAAGATTTAAACACCTTTAAATCTTATTTAGGTAAAAAAAACTCTTACAAAATCTGGTGTCTGCTCACAGATGGGGCATCTGTAGTTTAAGAAGGTTCCCATCATGTAACCACCTCATGTCAACAGCCTTGTTCGAAAAGCACTCTTGGTGGCAGCTTCTTCTGACAGCACACTCTGTATAAATACAAAAATAATTTACGAAGTGATCTGATCTCATAACAGCAGTATCTGCATGTGAAGTATTAGAGCAAGATCAGAATCACATAGAGAAAATGAAGGAACTCTGAGAAGTCTACAAGACTGAGACAACAACAACAAAATCTTTGGTTTATAAAAGAAAAACAACTGTATTGCAAAACTCAAGCCATTTTAAGTTAAGACAAAACAATGCAAAGGAGAATAAGAGAAGAAGGAAATGTGTAACTCATAAGGGTTTGGTTATCAGTTATTTACAATGACAAGTTAAGAGAGTGTAAGAGAGAAAAAGATAAAAAGAAAAAAAGATGCAACTCAAAAAGATGTCTCTGTTGTAAGCTAACAACATTTGACGGGTAAAAGAAAAATAATCATTGCTGGCTGATAAACAGAGTGGCTGAAAAAATCAGGAACGCAGAGTAACGGTGAAGATGAAATGCTAGGGAAAAATAAAAGGCATTTTTAGGATAGTCTTAGTAGGGTAAAACTGTGGATTGTACTTGTATAGGTTGAATTGCTCTCTGAAGTCACTCCAAATCAAAATATATTATTAACCATATCCAATATCCAATTCCATTAGTTTCCTTCTAGAATTATTCTTTTACTACTGTTCACAGAGCTTGAAAAGAGATTCAGTTAAAAATAAATGTTCTTCTGTTGTTATCAGACAGAGTAAAATCTCTGTAATCAGATCCTGTCTGATCAGACAGAATAATAATCTATATAAGAAAGCAATGCATCCTCTACACCCGTTTCTGCAGTGGCTAATTCCTCAGGAAATAGCTCCTGGGAGAAAGCTCTCAGCTCACCCCATTCCTGCACACCGACACTGCGTGAGCCCGTGGGAGTCTGATCAAAGTCTCCTGGCTTTTCAGCAGGCAACAGGCTGTCAGCCACCTGAAAGCCCCTTCATGCTGACATTTCCCTGAGCTGCTGCCATCAGAGAAGGCCATGGTGGAAGTGTCATGCAGGCACTTCCACCCCAGCAGTGTCACTTTGTCATCTGGCCACGGAGCACAGTGATGTGCCTAGGATACCTCGGCCCGCAGGATCACTGTACAGAAACAACATGAGGAGCCAGGCAGGAGTAATGGCCTCGATGTCATCTGACCAAAACAAAAATCATGCAATATATACAGGTTCTGCCAGTCCCAGGCTGTAAAGCCACAGTCCCTGTACTTTAGAAATTCTTTTCTAGCACATAGCTACTAGGTAAGCTAGAGGCTGGTATTTTCTGCGGAGTTTACAAGTTAGAAGAGAGTCCACAGGACTGCCCGCTATAAAATCTACACAAAAATGCAAACCAGCACTTTTGGATCATTAGCTCTTCTTCCTCCCATGAAACCCGAGAGAATAGTCATCAATACTGGCTGCCAAGGGTAAATCCCAGTCTTTGTTTTCTGGTGGGTGATGTCCTTGCAGTAGGAACGTTTCATGAGGTGCTGCCAGCTGGCCAGTGGAACATGGCATGCACTTGTTCCTGGGAAGGAGGGCAGTGGGAATATGAGTTCATAAGCTGCTAGTAGAACCAACAAAACACACATTCAGAGAGTTAAATGAACTGGATACTAACCAATCAGAAAAATAATTATGTGAATGCATATAAAAATATGTAAGACTTCAAGCAGCCAAAACACACTGGTAACCTGAGAAGCCCTTTCTACGCAGATTTACAAGAGCACTGGTGGAGTATCTCAAAGAGACCCAACAATAACACGAAGACCTAGTTCTTTTTTTTCAGGAGAGCTTTGTGTCCATCTGTGGCTGAACATCTTGCTTTGGGTTGATAGTGCAATCTCTCCATGTGCCAATCAAAACAGAACTTATATCAGTCCCAGGTATCTGTGTATTGGAACGATAGGCAGTGGTGAGGGCAAGACATGTGGAAACCATCAAGCCTGTTGGTTAATATTGACCCACTGAGACTGGAGAAAGCAAGAAGTTAAGTCAGTCATGGCTGGTGACAGCAGCAGACAGAACAACATGAGGCCTTCTGTGCTGTGGAAGATACTGGCTGTACTATGAGCTTCTCAGATGTGTGTTCACCTTGCACAGTAAACAAAATGTGCTGTTGCAGGAGTCAAACTGGATCAGAAGCAGAAGGTTGCGCTAGGAGCAGTCTCTAATAGAAGCATAGCTTGTCTCTGGCTGGAAAATGCCAATGTCAAGATGGTGCATCAGAATCTGGCTTTGAATCTCCTTTGAATCAAGTTCAGAAAACTAAAGGAAAAACCTCAGTCAACTAACTTTGGCTCCAGAGTAGTTGCATCAACCAGATGCTGAAACAAATGAAGAAAAGAAAAATTTGGGCAGTTCATTACTATTACTGGAAATTAGATGCTCACATATATGTTTTAAAACTTTTAATTACCATCATATGAACTCAGCTGGAAATAATGCAGAAGCAGTGCAAAAACTACTTGATTAAATTATAAGGAGGAAAGCTAGCAAAAATCTCTCCCCCACCATAGTAATTCTAGTGGCAAAGGAATATCTGCTGCCTTGCAACAAATCTCCAGCAGATAGTGTGTAGCATTTCAGGCTTTATCTATAGTCCAGCATGCAGCACTCTTTGTCTCAAGTATTTCATGACGCCTATTCTTTCATTAAAAAGGTAGCTAGTTTAACCAAAACCACTGCAGCAGCTGGAAACCCAGCCACATGACCGCGTGTTTCTTTTGACTTGGCTTCTGGTTTATCAAGTAACTTTTCCTGTAATGTCATGAGATAAAAAGTCTTTGGCTTTGTCACGCTAAGTGGCACAGTTTATTGTGCAGAATGTTGTATGTACATAGGAAGTAGCTGTGACAGCACGAAGAGCACCGCATTATGAAGCTTTCATAACAATGCAATTATTAACTCAACTCGTTCAGATACATTTTCCAATAACCACTTTGTATGTTTGATACCATAATCATTTATGTTAGATGACTCAAAATGTGCCACCATTAGAAGTCTTCTTGACAGATTTCTTTGAATATCTCTTTAACAGAACTGTGATACTTGGTGGTATCGTGACAGTTTTAGTTGGTTTTCAAGCCATGAAAGACACAAGTGGGATTCAAGTGGGGTTACTCATCAGCTCTGTCTTCTCTTCCTTCTTTATCATGCTGAGATGTGTCTGCCCACTTGTCAGTTTCTCAGAAAGCCTCTTGCACACTTTCATATGTGTCTCCTCCTCAGCAGTAGCTAACCACAAAGTGACATCCTTGAACTTGTTTGGATAGTTTCTGTATTTCAGACATTTTAAACACTCCTAAAGAGCACAAAGGTCTGTCAGGTTCCTCACCATCAGCTGAGCTGGCCTCTGAACATATTGCCTCTCCCTATGCCTTAAAGGCACCTATGTGCTTCATCAGTCAATCACACCACTAAAAAGCACCTGGAATTTAGAATATCCCTCATACCAGGGGAGTTGCTGTAAACAAATTATGTCAGGTAATCTACTGTTTGAAAAGCACACACTGAAAAGAGTAGCAGTGCATAGAATTTAACAGAGTATCTTTAGAAACAATTAGAGAAGGTTACAAAATCATTATTTTCCATCTAGCTGTAATGAATCACTCTGGTTCGTGTTATCTCTCCTTGTCTTTCCACTGTTTAAACTTCCCATTTGTCACAAAGTCACTCACTGCTGCTGAGGCCAACCAAAAGAGATCTGTATAGTTTAAGGCAGTCATCTTGAAGAGACAGGTACTTTCAGCAGGCAGTCCTTCCCTTTCAAAAACAGGCATTTATAATAGGAGAATTAACATCTGAACTCACCAATCTCTCACTACTCAGAGTGTCCAAATATTTGCCTTATTTTCTCCAAATTCTGGAATCCAGTAAGAGGAAACTACATGTACCTCTGGCAATATAAGGGAAATATTTTGCCTACCTGATCTCCATCTATATTTGGCTCTAACAAACAAACTGATCGGTCACCCTTCTGACACTCCCAGATAAAACACCCAAGCTTTCTGCACTTCCCATTGCACTTATTATTGTAAAGTGCCCAATTGATCTAATTTCCAGTGCCTTGCAATTTAGTTTTCATGCCTTGTCTGTCTTTTTTTATGTTCTTTGGGAAATATTTACAATAACTGAGGCACAGTGGGCAGTACAATGCTGATAAATTTGTGGGGAATGATCTGAGTTACCCAAGCTCTTTGAAAGGAACGATGCAGAATTCAAAACTGGTATTAATCACCTAACAGTGAAGTAGGTAGAGAGATGTAATTTACTCTCAGATTCTCCAATATTAATCACGAAACACAGCACATGACAAGTTGCATAGCAGGTACAGGCAGGGTACACTTTAAACTGGTCTGCTACTGACACAGCTGTGTTTAAAAATAAAAGCAAACACCAAACCCAAGGAGATGAGAATCTGAGGCGAGTTGTAGTTGAGCTGTTTCCCATTTCAGAGGTGATTTGTAATTGAGATGCTTCATTGAGATGCGTCAAGAACTTCTTTTTTCCCTGCCCCATCTCTCCTTCAAAATTATAAGTTAATCAGCTAGAAAAGTACACAGTGAATTCTCATATCACTATTTCTATCCTTCCTTATAGAATGACAGTCTTTCATTCATAATTTTAGATTAGTAAGTGATGTGTTCAGAGTAGTAATTTTCATTTTACATAAGCCTCTCCTTTATATACTGTTGCTTTCACTTGGTAGCAAATACTAAGTTGATCACGCGTAAGTTACATACATAAATGGCAACTAACTCAGCTGTCTTCTTCCTTCATTTTTCACTGTTGCTGCTATAGATGATGTTTAAGTGCATCAGTGCTGACACTTATCCCCTTAAAGCTCTGAGAATGCACATTGGTGCTACTGTAATACTATCATTCTTTATATTTTTCCCTTCTGGCTGAAACGACAATATGATTGAAGACAGAAAGTGTGGTTATGCAGAAAGTAGTTACTAGTATTATAAAAGAAGCTTTTCAGTGAGTCCAGAATAAAGATTTAAATGAAAACCAGAATCTATATTTATGAACAGGCTATAGATCAATTTTCTTTAAAAAGCAAACCCTCCTTTCAGTTATAACTTATTCTTTGACTTGAAAGAAAATGTCAGAGGACAAGACATATGTAGACATGAACTACAACTACACAGCTTGAAATACAATGAGGCAGCATGGTTTCTAGACCCTGAAAGATATGAAAGGATGACAAAAATACAATCCGCACTCAAAATAGAATCAAGAAGTGAGAAAAGCAAAACTTAACATAGTCAGAGACAGAAATAAAAAAGGCAGAAAGGGAGAAGAAATATTCTGCTTCCCACCCAACCAAAAGACTCAACAATTCTGTGGCATCTTTATAAACAACATTTGAAAAAAAGTTTCTTCCGTAACAGAAAAAGGAAGGATGGGAAATGTATGGGTTTACATGGTTGTCAAACTTTGTTAATTTATTTTGCTTTTACAGTTCTTCTTGATATTACTGTGTTATCATCTGAAAGATAAACATATAGATTTCCCTAGCATACAGAAAAAAATTCAATATGAATTTCCTCAAGTCTTACTATTAAGACTATTACTTTTTTGCCCTCAGGTGTATGTTGTTTAAAGGGTAATTTCAATCTTGCCGTAGAAGGGAACGACATCCACGAAGTAGGTATGAAACTGCTCTTGCATTATCACACCCGACCTATAGGTTCATGAGAGAGACTCATTTCCAGTTCCTAGAGCTGCTGCGAGGTCGTCCCTCCGAATCTCTCTCCCAAAGCAGTTAATGCCACCTGCTGGCTTTCTGCTTCCAGTACAGCTTTCCATACTGCGCTCGGCTCCGGGGAACAAACTCAGGATATTCCCCCTTAGTTCAATAAATTCAGAATTTAAGATTAGGATAAAACTAAAGATCCAAAGAAATTTTGACGTAAAATTTAGCAATTCTGGTAATAACCTAGCCAAGCAGTAAAGATCAACACCATGATGTAATGGAAGCTTGCATTCAGGCTAGTTTTGCATTAAATTACTCTCACTAGTTGTACAAACGTTGTCGTAAATATGCTAATACAAAATTCCTACTCTTGTGGGAAAATATGAGTGTGACAGAAGGAAGCATCACAGAACACAAAAATCCAGAGATTATTCCCAAGTGTATGTTAGTTACATACCAAGTAACAAAGTTTTTTAACAAAATGCTTGGAGTGTATCTGAAGAATCCACCTGAATGGTGCAAAGTAAAAAAACCCAAACCAAACTAAACCCACTTATTACATCCTTTTTCCAGTTTGTTCTTATTTTAAGAACAAAACAACTGTAAAGAAAGAATCTGAGCAACTGCAGGAAGGGAGAAGCAGTGATAACTGCACTGCTGCTCAGCTGTTTATGTGATATCACATGTCTATCACTTCAGAACAGTAGGGGAAAGTAAGTGTGAAGTTTTATTACAAACTCGTTACTGTTCTGTCAGCTGTTTCTGTTTCCTCTCTCCACTCCTCCACCATTCATATTTCTCTTCAGGATCCAGTTTTGCTGAAGTACTAACAGAGTTTACAAGCACCTCAGGATAGACTGTATACATTTTTAAAAACTTCTGAAATGATTCATAACCACAAGACTTTGTTATTAAACACATCACGTAACTCCCTGGTCTTACTGTTTCCCACTTTCACAATAACAAATAAGAGTACAAACACTGGGATTAACTAGGGCAACAATAGGTGAAATATTTAATTTTATCCTATTTTTTTAAAAAAATATTATATTTTTGTTTAGAAATTGTCAACATTCTGAATGGCATATGTAGAAGAAATTTCCTCATCTTCCTCCTTACAGAAGAACTCCTCAGAAAGCCAAAGTGCCCAATGCTGGAGAGGGACTCACCAGACCGTAAGCGATCTTTTCAGTGAGACAGCAGTGGAAAGTTCACAGGTGCTGTTCCTATCAGGAATAGTGCTGAGATCTTTGTAGGTCCCCTGCATTAATTCATTTCCATGAACCGGGTTTTTTTCCAAAGGAAAAATCCAACCAGGAAAGAAGCTTCATATAATGAACTTCATACAAGTGGGTTTTGAACAGCAGTGAGAGAAGCAGATAACATGAACAGCAAATGGTTTATTTCTTCTTTGCCAGACCCAGGCTTGTATCACCTGTATTACTATCAGGTAATATTGACGTTCACCATCCATATTCCATATAATTACTCATTTGAAGGACAAGAACTGCCCCAAGACCACTGGGTTAGTTCACAGAAGAGGCTCAGAGCCCACCTGATTGCATCCCCTGCATGGCCAAAATCACCACTTACTTCAATTTTGGCAGAAGAGGAATTTTTGGTATAGTATTTAAAAACTCACCACATTCAGAGTCATGGGACATTAGGTAAACTTTCCTACTTGTACAGTAGGACCTTTTGGGCACACAACTTACTGTCAGATCTGTGTGCAATATGACTGTAATCATGAAACCTCTCAGCATGATACAAAGGCGATCACACAGAACTAAGAGTAGCAATTAGCAGTTGAAAACATGATATTGAAATGTCTGAAATCAGTCAAGCGTTAGTTCAAGTAAAACAAACTCTCATTCTTGCTACACAGTAAGTGAAGTCAGCAAAACTCATAAAAGAATTATTTGAACTGGAAAATAAACAGGAATAATTTTGTCTTTCTGGTCTTTTACAATTTTCTGCTTTATTTATTTACTGAGAATATATTCTTGTCTTCCTATTTGCTCTCCATAGAGGAAAAGTCTTACCTCCCATGCTAATGCCACAGGGAAGACAACACTGGACACACACAAAGAGCGTGGAAGCTGATTACCCTTGGCAGGAACTTCAAGAAAGCCCTAACTCAAAGGGAATTATTGTCTTACCCCAGATTCTGGATCACAAATCAGTCTTACTACTTTTGAGCTGGTGCAGTGTCCTCACAAAAATCATGATGGAAAGCATGTTGTGGCACAGTAATCGACTTTGCTTCAGTGCTATTATCCATTACAGCTGAGAACTAATTCCCAGAGTTGCAAGAGCATCTTGAAACAGTGTTCAAATAGTGAATAAAATCTCAGATTGGCTTGAAACTATTTTGAGGGGCTCAAGCAAGTCTGTGTATGTACCAGAGACAGGAACTTACCATTTAAGGATAAGAATATCAGGCAACATATCTCTGGGTGCAAAAGCTTTCTTGCGGTGGTTGACACAATTCTTTCCTTAGCCTATCCACTGCTTAACAAATCTGATGCTTGTGTAATACTTCTAAGATTTCTACATGATATTTCAGCGTCAAGAAAAAGGGATGTTTTCCAAGCATGCCTTCATGGGGTTTTAATGGAAATACAGCTGAATATTGTGATGAACTTCCCGTGTTAATAAGTGGCATACTCATAAAGCTGCCCTCAAAAGACAATTTTACACCTTTGAAATGGACCTGTGATTCACACACTGCACAGTTGAATTGCTGCACAATCCTCCAGGCATCTCTATTAATTCTGGCAACTATTGAGGTAGCAGATAATCAAAACTTATCTACTTTCATTCTAAGACTTAACAGGCTCATTTAATTTGATTAGTTATTTCATCTGTTGAAAATAAAATTCATGAAAATCTCAATTATCCAAAAATGATTGATAGAGTCAATACAGAAAAAGCTTGCAAGTGACACTAATCATAATGAATCTAATGGACTGCAAATTATTCTATTTAATTTACATAATAGGGTGTTCAAGGTAATGACTTTTGACATGCAATATGCACATAGTTTGAAATATGAACATGTTACCAAGGATATTTGTTCTTAAAATTATATGCATATTAACCCTACACTATGAAATTACAAATTATTCCTCTTCAGGATTTGCTAGTTTTTATTTACAGGTTTATTCTTGTTGTTTGCAAGAGATAGCAGTAGCAGCTATTTTAAAGTGTACACATTTGACTTCTCTAATAATTTCAAAGAAAACACTTCTGAAACTTGCAGAATAACATGGCTTCCTTCCAGTAGGTTTACATTCTGACTATGTAAACATACATAAAAATTTCATGTACAATCTTCTTCTTTTAATACTGGGAACACTAAATTTGTATTGTGCTACAGTTTTCACAATGTATATTCACTCAGTTTTAACTACAGATACGCTGCTTGCCAGTGAAACAAATTTATCTACCTTTTTTATGTGTGGTATAGGATCTGCAGCATTACCATATCATATGAGAATCCAGTGCTGGACATATCCAGGTCCCCTTAAATCAACTGACAACAATACTTGCTGGTAAATTTAATCAAAAGCGAGTCAAAGATCCTGATAGTATAGCTGTCTATGCCACAAAAATTTGTGTTTGCTGTGTATGCAGAGTCAGGTAAAAAAGAAAGAGACATGAAAAAGTGGTGAATGATCACTCCCCTACTAAATCTTTTGAGTTTCATACATAAAACAGGTTAGTGAAACTACGCAACTTTGCATGAAAAAAGCAAACTTTGCCTCTACTGGTATGAAACTGAAGTGCCCAGCATTCACTTGGCACTAGTGAGCATTTACTCACCTTTCTTGACTGCTCTTCATTTCCTCTGTTGAGATTCTTGGATTTGTCCAGACTTTTAACACAAATGTTCATAAGAAAAGAAGGATCAATTCTGTAAGTAGGCCCAGTCCTGAGAGTAATTCATGTTAAAGAGGATTACATGCAATCTTTCATTTGTGCAAGAATGAGATGCATATTAGATGGGCTGACCCTGCATTCTTTGGAATTTTGGCCATGGTTAAATTTGCCTTCTTGTTATGTGGTGAGAACTTATTTCAAATAATTCCGTAAGTACTTTTCAAGATCTCATTTGGGATTCATTTCCTTTCCTCAGTAGCTATTTACAGATTGAAAACATATATTGTTATATACTGTTTCTATAATATATTTATTTATATAGCAATTCTATAGTAACAACTGACTAACAAGAAAACGCAGAACAAATAGTTACCACAGATTCCTTCTTCCAAAATAAATTGGGTGAAGACAACTTTCTTAATTCATCGACCTGGGAGTTTCAAATGTTTGTGACAATCAAATCTATATATATTTTAGAAAATAACCCATTATTTACAAGGAACTTTAAAACAAAAAGCACACAGCAAGTTTACCATGGGAATGTCTCAAAAGACTGTTCAAAAAGTGCAACAATTGTCGATGCAACATTTTTTTACGCAGCTTGCCAACATTTACCTCAATTTCTGCATTTACAAACTCAACAAAAATGTCTCCATTTTGGAAAAAAAAAATCCATAACAACAAATACCTAAGCCAAGACATGTAGCAAATCACAAACTAAAAATATAACGTAACCCTGGGTTACTCGAGTGTATAACCGGTTCCATTTTTAAAATTCATCAAAACAAACAAACCATTTATAACAGATTACCCTAATCAATTTAAGATGATGGAAAGTAGACCTCAAGACAAGAAATGAGTACTTCTGCTGTAATCTGTCCTCTGTCTACTCATTCTTTTGTGGTTGAAAAGAGGTACAAATGACATTCTTTGTATTTTTTGGAACAGTCAGATCAATCATCAGATTCTTTTTCGAGACATTTACTTGCTGTAGTAAGTAAACCTCCACGGGGCATGAAGAAAGTCAGTGCCTAAAGCAACCTGGGACCCATCAGTGACTTCTACAGATGGTGCACCCTAACTGTGACTGTGAGATTTTTATACAACAGTACAAAAAAAACTTCTCAAAGTTCTTACTTTTTCACAAGGAAGATTAAACAACTAACACAAATTAATTAATAATAAATAACAACTAATAATTTCGAAACTGATTAACAACAGGTTAGAAAGAATTTTTTCATGATGTGCAGAGGAAGACAAATTTCCTAGATACTGTTTCAAATTTCTACTGAAATGATGGGGGGTTTATTTGCACTGGCTGTTTAGACAAACCGCTCTGTCACAGTTGCTAAGATTTGTCTTGAATGACAGTACTGTTAAAATATATTTCTTGCACATCGGTGAATCAGACAGTGAATGACTGATTTGGAGTTACCTCCTGTTTCTGATAGTAGATGGAAGTAAAAGACTGCCATTACTCCAAGCTGTACATTCAGTTTGTGCATCGTCTCTCATCTACCCTTCAGAAGCCTAGATTTTCCCTGAAAAAAAAGGAAAAGGATTCGGGGAATACATTATCACATACCTAGATCTAGCTACTTTACAGGCTTCCTGGCTTTCTGAAAGTGAGAGCAGGTGAAGATGTCTTGTGCAGTGAGTTCTGTGTCTGTTCCACCAGCTAGATGGAAAGAAAACAAACTCACTGATCCATGATAAGTGTTTTATTTTTCTCATGACAGATGCAGTTTCCAGTGTCTTGCAGATCATTCTGTGAAGTACTTTTATGCCATGTGGTAATGCATTTGTTGAGTAAAATTTCAATTTAAAGGATTTTTTTTCACTAGTAAAACAAATAATTTTGCTTTTGGATTGACAAAAGTGAAGCTCTACATAAAGTCCAGTCTTAGCTGTTCCAGCCAGTAATTCCACACTGACCTCCACATGTGAAGTCAACTTTGGAGACTTGTGCAAATATTTGGCACCTAACACAGAATGCCAAAGCACCACCTCCTGGGAACTCATCTGGTGGAAAATAGTGTTGTAGTAGCTTGTTGGCTTCTTACTAACCCTGGATCTTATTGGTCAGTGTGCAATAGTCCACTGGTTAGTGGACAATTCCAACAGACCACATTGCTACAGAGGCTGTCACCCAAGACCACACTATCAAGGCTGATCAGTACTTTGCTCATTGTGGTCTCTCCAACTCTGCAGTGTAATTCGTGTTTCCTTTTGGTGGTCTTTACAAGGAGTCTGTCAAACATTAACCACAAGTAACAGGGCCATCAGGGAAGATTCACGGACACTGTCAGCAGCTATACTAACCATTCTCTTGCCACTAAACACTCTCCAAAGGCTGAAATGGTATCCTCCTCTCACCCACAGACATCTTTTTGTATGAGATCTGAGTACCTCTTTATAACAGATGCTACTTACCCACTATGATCCTGTACCACATGGTCATTTGGCAGAAAGCAAATGCTACTTCAGATCACAGGAAGCAGGTATCTAGCGTCTCAGAGGAATACACATTTAAGCAAATAACTGGTGTGACTGAATATAAGTATATAATTTAGGGAATAGAGAATTCTGTGGTAGGAATGTTTAGAAGATTGATAAATGGGACTAGTTTTAAACTTTGTTCTTATTCCAAGCTTAGACTGCATGTCATAATGTAAGATGTACCTAATTCTGGTTCACACCACAACTTTTCATAACACTGTGATAACAATTCCAACAGACCAGGACTGGAGCCTTGTATGATTAGCATAAGGCATGCTAACACTTGCTTCTGTAATCGTAATAGGATTTTTTACTGGGCCACTGGACACAGAAATGTTTATGTATTGTTACAAATTATATCATGTTAGTTTGCCTTTATATGAATTCAGAACAAGCTATCGTTAAGTAAATCCAGCTTTATGTGATTCTGCTTTCATGGCTGCAACAAGCCACTGCTTTGGTTATGTAACTGTGAAATGATAAGCTCTGAGGCACAGATTGGACAACAGTGTGGTGAACACTGTGTGTACTATCACCATCCTTCTAGCAAACTGACAGTGGACTACTTGGAAACTTCAACACCTGGATAATCAGCCCTGCCCCACTGGCCTCCCATGACCTAATGACAGAAAAGTAAATGAGGCCGACTGGTGGTCTCAGTTCAGGGCTAGGGCTTGTTTACCACAACACTCAAATAACCACTGTTCCAAACCATAAAAAACTTGTAGCCATCCTGGTCACATTTTTGAAAAACATTAGATTTGTCTTTCACCCTTGGCATACCATGCACATACAGTCCTTCTCAATGTGTAGACCTTCACCTGCACCTCCTCTACCTGTGAACTGTTCTTAGGCACTGCACATGACAGATCGGCACTCCTTAGGCAACCAGGCTTGTCTCTACAAATGAAGGCAGGCTGTCTTCCTTATTTTGTTATGTCTTGGTCTGTTTATGCCTTTTTCTCTGCGTTACCAAGGATGTGGTCTGTGGTGAGTGTCAGTTTGTGGCAGAGCCCTGGATGCTCCACATGGAAAGGAAGAAGGGACAGGCTATGAAAGTTACTGCCTCTGGAGCAGCATGAAGCCATGCACAGTCTATGTGCCTGCCAAAGCCAATCTCATCTGGCAGCTGTAACTACTTAGTCACGCTTGCCACCCTGGTGCCAAGCACGATAGAGAGAGGAGGTCTCATTGGGGATCATGTTTGGTTGCCAGCAGCCAAACTCTGGCTGCTGTTATTTTATCTGCTGCTGTTGCCATAGGAGACTCTCAGTTGAGGCAGAGATGCTGATATTCCCTCCTTCCATCCTCCTGTCTGCTACACCACATTCACTGCCTCTGCATGTATTGGCTTGTCTACAGATCTGTCTCTAAATCTCTTCAGTATTGAGCCCCTCTCTCTCCCATGAGAAAAATTAAGGGATAAACATTTTTTTTCCTATTTCAGAGGAAACTTAAGGGCAGATCCTATTACTGAGAAGGATGGTCTGAGAAGGATTGTCAGCATGTGAGAGAAGATACCCTCACTTGTATTTATCTTGGAGTTTGGCAAGACACTTTTGCAGAATATCTGAAAGAGGAATTGGAGAGTGTGTACTTGGGATCCCATTCCCTCAACCCAGGCCTCAGACCTGAAAACCTGCCGCAGGCCAACACAGTGAATTTGAATATGCCAGGCTGCAGCTGACTGAAGTTTCAGCCCTGTGCTTTCCTGAACATCAGCATTGTCTTCTTCAGTGTCTTGAGAAAAACTGACATAATATTCAGAACCTCCACTCCTGTGGTCCCCGAGGAGTTCCAACTGGAGCTGAACTCCTCTTACTCTTATCTCAGACAGTCTTTCAATAGGAGAAAGGCAGTCGTCCTCCCAGCCCCATTCCCTTCTTCAACTCGAGGTCAAAAAAAAAAAGGAATGGGTGTTTTATAGCATGTCATTAGTAAGTCCAGCAGAACCTAGAGCATGAACTGAGGCTTGCTGAGACATTGCCACAGTATCATGTCAAAGTAAGCACAACCACATCCACAGTAGAAAACAGGAGCGGTTCCTAGCACCCCCCAACTTTCACGCCATGTGCAGGAGACTGTTTAGGGAAAGCACCAGCTACTGGGGACAAGTACTTTCCTGAGATTATTCATCAAATTTACAAATGATTCTAAGAGTTTACAGGTTTACTAACAAAGCCCAATGTCAGGGCATAATCATGCACCTGGTTCAATTTAGCAGTAAGAAAGTAACCAAAGTGTGATGATATAGACTTGATACTAGACACATATTACAGGGAAAACAAGAAAATCTGAGAGCATTCCCTTGGTTTGAGCTGATGTATTTGTGTATTTGCACTCAGTATGACTATAACTTCCTGCTTTGACTGTGTTTTGCTGCTAGGTATCCTGCACACATAGAGACAAAATGTTTTAAAACTTGTATGGAACAAGTTTAGCTACATGGCCAAGTCACTGGGAAGACTTCAACAAAGAGAAATTTCTGTGATTCAGATTCTTCTTCAGGCAGCTGTTTTTATATCAAATGTTCTCTTTCAAGAATATCTTCCAAGAATTTCAAGAATCTTTTTCCAAGATTAAGATGTGTTAAACTCATTAGGTCACTGACACCACTCCTGTCTGCTGTGGATCATACAAGTGAAATAAAACAAGTGAAGCTGAGTGACATGATAAGACATTAGGCCTGGAGATGAAGTTATGTATCATTACAATTTTGTAATTTTTACTTAAACTTGGAACCATTTATATTTAAACCTGGAAATGATAAATGAGTTTGAGACACAGAGGAAAAAATGTTCTGAATCTAGAAATTGTTTTACTTAAAATTCTAAGTATGTTGATAGCTCTATTGTGCTATATGCACCACTTGGCTTGCATTAAAAAGGAAAAGCAATAAAAATTTTTACACAGGAGACAAACAAAC
The DNA here is from genome assembly GCA_033558185.1 of Dromococcyx pavoninus. NCBI lineage: Eukaryota > Metazoa > Chordata > Aves > Cuculiformes > Neomorphidae > Dromococcyx > Dromococcyx pavoninus. Next base: position 279,180 of record JAUMJL010000425.1, on the reverse strand, counting down.
TTCTGCCATCTATAACTGTAGCACCTCTCTGCTTCTCTGCATGTTTCAGACGCTGAAACTCAGGGCAAGGTGTTGAAAGTGAAATTAGCAGTAGATTCATATGGAAAAGTTTTGACGTTTTTAGCCTGAGTGAATGAAAACTTGCAAAGCATTATGAGATATATTAACTGAATAGTTGGAGATAAGTAAGAACATTGAACAAATTAGGTGAAAAATGTGTGTGATCAAGTTTAAAACTTGCATGTGTTCGAAGCTGAAGGTAGAACTAGATTTATAGCTCCTTGTTTAAAACAAATAAACCTGTTCTGTTTAACGTGTACTCATAAAATACTGAATTTAGAGACACATGTACAGTATAACACTAATGTACTGTTTTACAGAGCAAAAAGCTGAAATGGATATGTCACATTGCGAATTACTGGAAGAACATTCACTTATTCTTAACAGGATTACAATTCTTATAGCCTGTTTCATCATTTAAATAAAGCTAAACCTCTCTCATTTAAGGATCAAACAGTTGCCTTCAGTGTGGTAGAGATTTTGTACACACAGAAGAGGAGAAGGTATAATTTAAAAGAAATTATCAGCAAAACTCTCCCGGGTACACACGGTGACCATATCATTGCATTTCTATCAGCATACACTGATGTATAAATATATCAGCATATATTTACATATTGTGTTTTCAGTAACATGGAACTCTGGAATTAAAATCTGTATTAAAAGAGAAAAGGTTACAAATTTTCAGTTGGACTTTACATTGAAACTCATCAGCTTGTCTTGAAGTTCAGTGAATTTGAACAGTGAGGATAGCTCACTGGGATCTGCAGCTGAATTTGTTGAAAAAAAAGGAAAAAACAGAACTGCAAAAGAGAAACTACAATACGAAAAAAAAACCATGAAGCAGTTTAAATAATTTTTCTCGGCTTATCTGAAATATAAAACCTTGGCTCTCTGATGGATTTCCAATTACTTTAATTCACTGTTGAATTAAATTCATCTTCCACCATCTTCAGCCATCTTCTTTCAGGAAAAAAAGTGTTAGGCCACATTACTATCTGCACTAGGAAAAGCATATGGAGTGACATAGCTGTTAGCAATTCACGAACAAGGAGGTACTGTGTACGTTTACACACACTGAGTTTGCAGCATATGTATGAATGTATATATATCTGTTTCCTGTCTGTCTTTGTGTTCAAGACCAGCACTTGGGAAACAAGTTCTTTACCCCTCCAACTTCTGTGGTGGGCCTGCAGGACTGGCAAGGTGCGTGCAATAGTGATCCTTAGAACCAGGAGCACCTCGTATGCACATGAAGTGTGCATGAAGTATATATATGCACATGAAGTATAACTGGAGCACAGGAAGGAAATCATGATAGCAGAGACAAATCTGGGTTTGTGTTGACTCAGAGGTGATTTCTGATCCTCCAGCACATGCTGAATTGGGAACCCTGGGAGAAACCCAAGTTGCAGCTCAAAAATAGGATGAGTCATCCAGCCACGGGCTTACACCATATAACCCTTTTCCAGCAGAACCTTTCATCTGTAGAGAAAAATACATCACTAGCCACATAAAAACTTCCTGTTTCTGCTAACGAGTGACTGTTGCTCTTTCTCCCAATGACCATCCTGTTTGACGTATGATCATTCAGTACATGATCAAACCCCAGATTACCTTTTCCCATCCACAGGAACGTATGACAGAACAAATCACTTGTGGTTTACCTCATGCTTCTGTCGTACACTGGGGAAGCATACGGCACTTATTCCTCAAAGTCTTTAGAGAAAAATTGTGACCCATGCCAGGCAACAACTGGGCTACTGCTGACCTGTGCAGTACTTCTGTGTGCAGATAACATGCTGTGTACAGGCCAGGAGTTGACATCCACTAAACAAGGTGAACCAACATAAAGCCTTGAATGTTACAGTGACATTTGAAACAAGATCTACCGTTTAACGTGACACTGGCACTCACTATTTCTAACCAGCAGCCTTTGGCTAAATGTGATGACCAGCAGGCATTGTATCAAGACCCATTTCTATTCCTAATAATTTTATTACCTTGGAACAGATACACAGTAAATTGTTGAGAAATATATAGTCCTTTTTCATTTGCACAAATTGGATCAGAGCCTGAAAGTGTCAATAAGGTTTCAAACATAAGCTTGAATGAGTGCAGCTTGAAAAATTTTAGCTCTTTTGTCACATTCCTTAGAGTCAGAACAAGTTTACAAAATTTGTTTAGATTTAGCCTTCTCAATGTGATCTGCACAGTTGTATCTGCCCTGTGTGCTTTTCTTGTTTATAAACTACCCACTATCTTACTTTTTCTTTTCAATGACCACATAATGTCAATTAGTAGGGAATTTAAACACAAAACCAAACCAAACTCTTACAGCCGCCAAATCATGCTCCAACTGCTTGACTATTTTATTCATTATGGCCATATAAACATACCTCAGTTAGTCTCTGGCAAAGTTTTTAGTGGCTATTTTACTGTGCAGTGTAATTTCCGCCCCTGTCTTAGCAAGGAGCAGTGGTTCATAAACTACAAATTTTTCTGCCCAGTGCAGCTGTGCAGATACTATCCTGTCCCATGTCTGGAATGTAACACCGTATTCTGCTTGAACTACATCACAATTCAAGTATTTATTTAATTTTCCATCTTATTTTCAGGTCAGGGATTCTCTAAAAACCAAAACGTTTTCTCAAGCATATTTTGGTGCTCACCTTAATTTATCAAGGTGACACAATTGTCTGACCCCCTACTTTTTCTGTCCTGCTGAAATTTACTACCATGAATATGCCAAAGCTTTTCACATATCTCTTTTCAGACTGCCTCTGCAGAAGAAGGTCTCCCAGTCAAAAGAAGAACATGCAACAAGGTTTTACTGGTTGGAGATCTGAGTTCAGTCCAGCCATGTTAGCTATTCTGGAGATCCTTAAATTAGGCTCCGAATATCTTTAGATCTGATAAATTAGAAACTACCTCTACATCTATACCAGTTAATTTTTATATAAAAATACTTATGTGAACCTCATTTACAGTCTCTCTTTGTTATCTGATATGACAGGTTTTGCTCTTCTATATACAGGAAGATGATTCAAGTCAGTATATCTTCACTTTGCGATGTTTTCCAGGTCCTATTGCAATATCAGACTTCTCTACCTCTCTTTCAATATAATCCTAACCTGGACACATGAATAATGGCAAACTGTACGTGTATCTGGTGAATCAGTGTATTTGAGACTGCCAGAGAGCAAACTACTACTCTGTTTTCAGCTGGCCTAGATATGACCCAGATCAAAGTTACCAGTTTCTTTGATGAGGACTACTCGAACCATTGAAAACCACTTATTTCTTGTGTTCAGGGGTGGGCACGTGTTAGAGCTACAAAGGATGAACCCAATGTTACACTCTAGTATTCTATAAATCAGTATGTAAAGTGTTGAAAATGTTTCATACACCCAAAAGATAAACAAATACAAGAACAAGGAACGACAAAATCATAGATATATTTATCCACAAATTACCAAAACCAAATGAAACTTTTACAAAGGCAGAAATTTAAAAAATATATTGTCATGTGTAATACATTCACATCTATTAACCATGCTACCATTCACATCATTTTAAGATTCTATGGTAAGGTAGGAAAAAACATGCCAGAAGTGATAGCTACATTACTTCAAAGGGTTAAGGCTCGTATTTATCATGATTTCTAAAATACTACATTCTCTCAGTTCTTCTTCATCTGCACATTTTATATACATTCCACGCTAGCATTCATGAACTTCTCTTTTATGGTGCAAAGTGTACAAAGGTTTAGGTATTAGTAACATCCTTTAAGGTTATCAGTCACGTTGTCTTGAGGGCAAATTAGGGGGGTGTACTTACCACAGACAGAGCCAGGTCATTCTCTGAAAGCAAACTGTCAGTTCCACTATGTTAGTTACCATTTATGGGCAAAACTAATATTAATTACCCCTCAAACCACCACAACTGTAACCTGCAGTAATCTTGGACTGCCACTTAGAAGCTGACTGCCTGTATTTGGAGTCATCTTGGTGTGTCACCGTAAGACCTTGTGGAAAATTTCTCAGGTTGTAATTTAATTTATGCTGTTTCTTTGTTTATCAATACATTTCCACCACACAGAACTATTGCACCAACAACAATCCGTGCAATGGAGATCTGCACTTGCAGCAGAAAGCATCGTGTTCTTTCAGATTGCAATTTTCTGAACCAAAAATGAGGGGTTTTTGTTTCAAGAAATGAAAATGTCCATTTCACATGCTTTCCTTCTGTTTTCCACAACAAAACAAGAAATTGGAAAGCTTTCCCAACGCCGTCAAATTCATGGTCTACTAATGCCTGATCGAGGGAAAGCCAGTACACATATAAAGAGCTTTCAATTTACATATCCTGCTACACTGCCAGGGTAAGAACAGTTCTTCAGAAGAGCTGGGAAGGTCAGACCTTCTCTTATCATGAGGAAGCCTAGAATGGATCCAGGCAGCGAGGCAGTAGGGGCACCAGGACGCATCCAGGAAATCTAGCAAGCAAAAGGCACAGACTGAATAAACAGCACTGCCATGCACGTGGATTACACAACTACAGAAAAGATGGCAAAGTCACATGGATTAAGATGATTAAGGTATCCACTGTGTTTACTACCAGGTAGTCATCACAGCTACACAGGCATTGGCATCTGAGCATCCACTAGGGCATGTAAAAAGACTGATTTGCAGGGAAAACACTTTTCTAGTTTTGTTTCAAGGGCTACAAGTCTCAGCAACATCTACAACTGGTTTTCATTACTTTGTAAAAGAATGTTAGTCATTTGAAACTAATTCGCTCTGGGCATTAACAACTCATGACAAAGAGCAGATCTGAAATCAAGTGGTATACACAAAATGGAGTGAAATAGTTTTAAAGTTACTCATAAAAATTAAGCAGTCATTAATCTATTTTGGTTTATCCATTGCACATTTTCAGTATTGTTTTGATTCAGGAAAAAAAAGATTGTGAACCTCTAACTCTTTTTCTCTGGTGCTTTTTATAATGACGACCAAAAGTTCTGGGCTGGATAAGCTAAGCATGTCATCATTAAATTCAGTAAGAATTTTACAGAACTACACACTCTAACCTAAAGAAACATCTTTTTATTATGCTTGTTCCACTGAAAGAGCAGAACTTCAGAGTTTTTTCATAGTGTTTATTATTGAAGAACATCATATAAAATCAAGAAGCTGCACTGAAACTGCCTAAGTTAGCAGCCAAAACACTATGAGAGAAGAAAGTCCTTTGTCTAGGGAGCGAGAAGTGACATGGTCATCAGGTACAACCTCCTGTCAAGGTCTTGCTTTCATGTCTCTGTAGATACAATGATGTTTCAAAAGTCATTGCAGGGATAAAGAGAAGAAATAGTCATTGGCTGTTATTCCCCAGATAAATTCATGTTAGGACAATGTGATCAAGTGCATAGAAAGGAAGAGGATAAAGATAAAAAGCTGGAGAAAATAGTTTTCCTTATACAAGGCCCTCACTCTTTAATTTCCCTTCCTTCCTACCCCACTCCCAATCAGGTAAATACCTTTAGTGAACTATTACTAGACAGTAACATGTAGGCCAAACTCCTCACTGAAATGTTGATGATCAGAAAAAAAAAAAAGAGGGAGGCATAGCATGTGGTCCAAAAAGAAGAGGTTCAATTGCTGATTATTAAACAGATGAAATCTTCATTTACTAGTTGCTTCTAACTTTTACAAATGCATTGATGGAGATGGGTGCAGTGAAAAATGACCTGTTTTTTAAGTCAAGTATTTTAAAATACTTAATGTATGAATTAGATCCCTTTACATTAAATATTTTGTCATATCCAAAGCATACATATTATCCATTCTTGCAGAGTGGTTAATAACAGGCTGTGTCAGCCTTTTAACACTTGGTAGATGAGAATTACCTCATTCTAGTGTTTGTCTTCAAGAAATTTCTTTCATAATGTATGAAAAAGTGGGTGTTCATGAAGAAAGTGGTCTGGATAAAGAAGTTAGCAACTTGCAAAGGAAAACCTAAAAACACAGGCTTTAACTTCCATATTGTGGCTGAGTTAAATATCTAATCTTTTGTAGTTCTTTCAGATTTTGCAAGCCTATTAAGGTTTCAAAAGTTGTGATCTTACTTCATGTAGGAAAGGAAAGATTATTTGAAAGCACTCCCCTTCTTCCAAGCATGTTAATGCATTTTATTCTAATTCCAAAGCTGGAGTTTTGCAGTACAAAAGTGTAGGAAGTTATTCACTGTTCACTATATAAATGCACTATTTCTGATGTGAATGCAAAGACTGTCTTACCACCTAATCGATCTAATCCAAGCCGTCAGGGCATAGCACAATATGATCATTGAGAACTTCTGCAGCTCTGTGGAATAATTGCCTCATTCACACTGCTGCAGAATGAATAACCATCAATTTGGGATGATTTAACTATAAGAAAGAACATCCATTCTAGCTACTTTAGGTGCTGTAACCCTACTTTTTTCTTCATATTAATTTCAGGAAATAAAATCAACTCCTCAGTAGGGGCTTTGCAAGTCACGCTTTGATGAGCGGCCCCAGAAATCTTAAGAATAGTGACAAGAAAGTCACTGAAACTAAGATGTACTACATAATCTCAAGATGCAGTAGATACACATAACATCACTTAGTGCACCTTGGCAAAATTTCAGAAGTCAGCCGGAAGCACAGACGATTTATAGGTCAGGAACAAAAAGCATATAAGAGATGAGAACAGTTTAGAGACACCTACATTTAATTTGTGATCATCCTTAAACTTATACCTTCACAAAGAAATTCTTACCAGCTGGAATGCCTTTAAGTGTTTATCTATATGTGAACCATACCCTTTGTGCTTTCTTCTATGGTATAAATGAACTTTGTGTTTATTTTCTGTGAATTTTAGGGCTGCTGAGATGCAAGCTTATATGTAAAACATGATACACAGCACCAGTGTGCTCAAAGACCTGCGCTGGCAGTGGGTGAGCCTGAGTGGTCACTGTTCTTTGGCTTTCAAGACTCTCCTTTGGTCACTCTGACTTCCATAAACAATTTCATCTTTTAGTTCCATTTGTTTCACGATTTGTAAGTAACGCAGAGTGAAGGTGGATTGCTAATTATGTTCCAAGACTAATTTTCTCAGATTTTAAAGGCTAAGGTTGGATTCTGCCTAGGGGCATAGAAACACAGGAGAAACAGTGCAGAATTGGTGCTGCTTCCTTTGATCCCTGTTCCCCCTCAGCTCCCTCCCCATTCTCACTTTTGCAAGTCCACTACTTCGCTCCTCACACCATGTCAGCCCCAGGCTGGTGGAGGTAGAAGAAATTGCTGAGGGGAAATTACTGTTGGAGACTGAGCAGTAAGAGGGACTGGGGAAAAGACCTGGGGAAGCAGTTAGAGCCATTGCAGAGGTGACAGGTGGGCAGTTGCAGGGCATCCCTAGGCGAGCAGTTGGTCCAGGGCAGGGACAAGATATCAACATGAGCGTGGTTCTTGGGGGTGTCTGCCTGCTCTCAGGTGGGCCCATGTCTGAGGGGTGAGCTTGGTGTGGTCCTTGAAAACCTGTGGTGGATTTATTCAGACAACTGAAGACTGGATTTGGTGGAGATTGTATGTTGCATTTTGCAGTGGTAAGGATGCAAATTCTGTATGGAATTTTATTTACATTTTATTTTAAATGTATCTTTTTATCTGCCTGCATACACAGATCTTTCATTTTACTGTCCTTATACTGAGCTGTCATAGTTTTGTCTTGGTTGCCTCTTCTGCATATCTCCTCATAAGATGTTGTTCAGAGGTAGATTAGAAGTGGTAATAAATATTGAAGGAGCTATAATAGAAAGGGAGCTGATTTCCTACAACTTTTGCTATCCTTGATGAGGCTGCAGAAACATTTAAAAGCCAGACTATGAGAGTTTTAGTTTTAAGCTTGTACATTATTGGTTACCACTTTTAAAATTCTTACATCTCTGAAAAAAAGTTGTTATACTTTTTTTTCCAAATATTCCCTTGTATTTCATTTTTAAAAGAAAAAAAAAGGGAATGAAAAAATAAATTGTTACAAAACTATAGTAGTAAAAGTATTCCTCTACACTAGCAGAATAAAACAGGAGGTATACACCATATTTAAAGTAGCTAAATTTTTTTCACAGATTCAGTTCCTCCCAGATGTTGACCAAGTGCATTCTTTTTCACGTTACTGAAAACTTCCAATTGCCTGATTGAAGCATTTTTGCAGAAAATACATTTATGTTTTACACAAACAAAAAATTAGGCAGTCATGTTCAAAGATTATTTCAAGTGCTTTCATAAAGCTGGCACTGTCACAAAGAACTTACAGTGAACAATCTCTTCTGTCAGGGCTTCATGGACTCCTTCATCTTTTATAAATGTTATTATACTCTACATGGGGAAACAGTATTAGGGCAAAGTATTTTTCCATTAATAGCTGCTGTAATATGAAGGGAGACGAATTCCATGTTACCAAATCAGTTCTTCCTTTGTCATCAGCAAATGCCAAGGACTCCTAGTTGTACTTAAGACTGCAGTTAGAGTGTGTGACACCAAAGTATACAACACTGTAGTTTTCTTGCAGGCAAAAATGTTTTTATATGTGTACATATGTATGTGTGTGGATATGTATATACACTTATGTAAGTAAATCTTCTCCATCTGACTCCAGGCAGAGGCTGACAGTATTTCCACTTTGCAACCTTTTAGGAAAGAATGTGAACCTGTGTTTCTTTTTTTTGTGTTGTAAGTGCATTACATTAGTTTCTTTTAATGTATTGCCTACTTTGCCCTAATTTTTCAGTTAATTAAAAAGAAATGTGAAGCTGTATGAATCATATCTTTACATTTTACACTATGCGGGACCATATCATCAAATTTTGTTTACTTGAGCCTGCTTCCCATGCCTAAATGTGTGGTTCTCAAACACGTTTTTGTTGTGGCTGCTGCACGTACAGCCACAGAAGATTCAGGGTAGCCACAGTTTTGGTATTTGCTTAGTGAGAAATCCATGTAAGTTTTCCAGGACTGCCTGCTGTAAAGTGCCTACATGTGGATACTCATGATTTTTTTTATGTACGTTTTCCGTCCAGAAAAAAAGAGTTTACATTTCCTGCCATTTCATGGGGTTTGTGATAAACAAACAAAATTGTATTTTCCACACCTGAGCAATTGTAACAATTAATCATATATTTATTATATTTCACTGATGGATACAGAAAGACTGTTCTCCTAGGACTGCACTGTAGAACACTGCTCATTAAAGAGGCGATAGGGATTTTGAAGTGAGGGTGCCAGAATTTTAACTCCTGCAAATAGGGGCCCAAGAACAGCAACACTTTCAGGACACTTTCAGGTCTGAATCTGAATGCTGCCCAGTGAAGTTAGCAGTGCCTTTGATCACCAGTAGTTAGCTTCACTGAATGCTCCTGAATGTGGTAGAGCACACACTGAAACATAATGCAAATAAAAAGATAGGAAACTCTGTGTTAGAGAAACAAAGAGCCAGTAAAATCCATATACGCACTTATTTCTGACTGTAGTATTAATGGTGAGCCTAGAAACAAACATGGAAAATAGAGAAGGAAGGGAGGATGCAAAAGCAATAGAAGTTAATTCTGAACTAGTAGAATTAATTAATTCTGAACTAGTACAATTAATTAATTCTTAACTAGTAGAGGCAGGAGTAGACTTAGTATTCACTTCAGTGGGCAGGGGAATTGATCTTGTTGCTGGGAAAAATAAAAAGATACATACAGTATGTTACTAAAATCAAGTTAATGTGTAAACTAAGTAATGAACATTCACTGAGAGTGTTATTTTCTCTTTTACAGAATGGCAAAATTACTGCAACAGTGAGAGGTGTAACTGGTCCTCTTATAAATAAGAAAATAATTGAGCTAGTACAAGAAGAGAGGGAAATAGCAGCAGGAAGGAAGGAACATGCTGTGATACTAACAAAACTGATACTTAAATATAAATGAGTATTTTTATTATGTTTATACATTTTATCTGAATGCCTCTGATAGTGTCTTCTGTAATGTAATGTTTAATATTTTGTATTTTTTCTTAACAGAAAAGTTTTTTTTAGAGATTTGCATTAACTGGTACTTTATAAAAACTTACAAAATTTACGGATTAGTCTATTAATACAAGAAATAAAGAAGTGGACAAAAAGTCACTAGCACATAAAAGTTTTAGTCATCTTTTTTCTTTCAGGACTGAGTATTTTTCATATATAACTTAGTAAGAATTCATCACACAAAACAAAAAGTCATGGGAAACAGTCATATCTCATCGCTTGTTTTGAGTGAAAACGGAGATCGAAGAACTCCACTTATAGTAAAGGAAACTTTTAACAAACTATAACTCAGTTAAGGAGAATCAGGCTATCCCAGGGTCTCTTAGAATTGCTCGCTTTCCTGGGTAGAAAATACGTTACTACATTAAGATCAAAACGTTGTAAAGACCTGATAGATGCACTCGGTGTCTTTAGCTTCTCAATAGTGATGTACTTTACTACCTTAGGTAGCCGAACTTTTTCCTATAGAAGAGAAACCATCAGAAGAATCTGCTGAGGAGAATGTACCCAGGGGTAAACATGTTTCATTGTTTTTAGAAATGCTAAAAGATACAAATATTTTTTACTTATTTGATTAGGAATTGTGTATGTCCAGCACCAACAGACCTTCCATTGACTGAGTTAATAACGTGAGAGGTTATGACTGAGGATATCAGAAGAAGCTTTTTTCTTTAAGGAAATTTAATGAATTAAGATATTGAACCATCATGATTAGTGTTTTCATTTCCCTCTGGGAAACTTCAAAATTCAGGTCCCTGGCACATAGCAGCAGTGCCATGTGCCAGGAATTTTCCCATGTGAAACCAGGACATGAAAGTCACTTCTGCACAGTCCCTGTGTTGGTTGTATGCTTTTGTTAAGATGTGCTTGTTAACCCTTAGATGTTCCACAGAAATACCAAGATGTGAAGATTGGAAGAGTTAATCTCTGAAGAAATGCATGCCTTATATCTCAGATTATTTTTAATTAACCAGACTAGATTGAAGCACTAAAGAACAGATTTACACAGTAGCCTAAATCTGCAATAGCAGCATAAGATTCCAAAAAGATAGGAAATGCACCATCCTGCTCCTGAGTCTTGTATCTATGACTTCTTTCAGGTTTGTCATGAGCTGGGATCTACATCTTTTCTATTCCTGTTGTTATCTGTGGCTATTGAAGCTTCCTACAGCTTCGTGCATGCACAGAATGTCATTTGGCAATGTTCAGATGGAATAAAGTCTTCTGTTCTCTCTTCTTGATTTTGCCTTTTTCTCCCTGTGATGAGGCATTAGGTCACTTGTCATAGATTAAATTACATCCTTCTCCTTCCTTTTCATGTTATCTTTACTTCACGGTCCAAGTGAAATATTCCTGACCTCAGCTTTGGCCTTTTTTTATTCTCATAAAATCTCTAGGAGCTTTTAGTACTGTATTATAAGTCTTCTAGCAATTATATACAGATTTCATGCTAATCTACAGAATCTAAATGTGTTACAAAATCAGGGAACTGAGTTTTCTGCTAAGGTTCAACTTCAGGTTAGGGTATCCCTCAGAAGCCATAATATACTAACACTTGGTGATAACATTTTCCTTACCACATGCAGGTGTCTGTAAGTGTGTTCTACAGTTGGAAACAAGTAGCAGTCTGTTTTTTTCATTAGAGCTATCATTAAATTCTTCTATAGTGCTTAGGATCTGATTGAATTACATGCCAACACTTAACTGTAAACCTTTGATTCTGCAAAGAAAGACGCAGTGTATGTGTTACTTCAACAGTTATTGTAAATGACTTCAGCATCCACAATGCTATGGAAACTAAGATCTACTATGGCAAGAAATGAGTATTTTACTGGAAATCTCCAATATTCATACAGATCTCTTAGTGAATTTTCTCTAGTAACATTCATTCCTTCCACATTTCTAGTCTTGTAAATACAGAGCTCCCCAGACAAAGCATCGACCATAAGTTCTGTTTTTTCCCACCACACTTAGCTCCATGTGAACAATTTCTCTACCACATGACCCAAACCACCAATGCTTCATCAAAAATGTAGATTGCAGGGATGGCCAAAGACATTCTCACACTTCAAGTCATACTTTAAGTGCTGGAGTCACTTATTTTTTGGAACCACTGTTTGGCCACCTCAGTACCAAAATGGAGAAGTATTTAGAGAAACCTACTTGTAAGTAACAGAAAATTTACTTGTGTATTTACTTTGACAGATATATTCACTGACACTTGAGTTTTTTCTCTTTAACAGAAGAAGTAACCAGATATTCTGTTGGAATTATAAAACCCGATGATGTCTTAGAGGGATGCATAGAAGAAATTAAACAAAAAGTAGATAAATTTGAAGATTCATTGATCCTGTTTAGCTAAGAAGCCTAGTAGCAAGATATAAGATTAAGTAGATCTTAACTTATGCCCAGGCTTTAGAACAAGATCTGTTAATGCTTCTTTGATGAGGATAAAAGCAAGATAATTCTGACCTGAAACAATAACATGTTCAGATTGACGCTATTGTTTTTATATTTTATGCCATGAGGTGAGGTATAACATTGATTCATATTGTGTCGATCAGTGACACTTGAAAGCTACACACCGAAAAGCGTCTTTTTTTCCCTCACATTACAATAGAAACAGGAACTAGGAATTGTGGTGGTGCAATTAATTCTTCACAAAACGTAAGAACTAAGAACTGTAGGCACATATGAATTAACTAACCAGTTCCTTATGGAAGGAAGCACGAATGCAGAAACATATGACAATATGTGCATGTAGATGGTGAGGCTAATTCATGTGCAACTGTAATTGCACTCTAATATTTGTCAGTAGTCTAGTATTTGTTCCTGATTCCAGGAAGTATGCAAGTGTGCATCCAAGGATTCAGTATTTATTTAAGACATTGCACAATGAAAGAAAAATCCTTTTGCCTTCCAGAATAATATTCATTTCAGTTATAGGAATTTCTCACTGTTTCTGTTGCAAAAAATGCCTCATAACATTATATATCAAGAAAATATTCTGGTAATTTTAACAAGTGTTACGGCAGGCCCAGTGGTCTTTGCAGCAAGGCGCTGTATAAGTTGTTTCTTCAGTTAGTCTACCTTGGACAGAAAGGAAGAAAGCTCAGTAAAAGCAAAAAAAGCAGGCAGTGCTTCCAATCAATTTAGCTGGAGCTGAGCAGCTGCTAGTTGGCTCTGCCTTTGTACTGCCTTATGAGGTGTGTACCCATACTTCTTCCACACTCAGCCTTGTCAAGGCAGTCTGGAAACACTCAGCAGCATCACAGGGACTTTTAAAGATCAGAGTGCTGGTAAGAATATTACTATTGGCATATGTTCAGTATTGGAGTTGGGTAGTGCCTGTGATGCTTAAATATCAGTGTATGGTATAACTGTGATACCAGTAGACTATGAATTTTGATATAGGTCATGCAAGCTTGTACCTCTTACACATTCTTGAATTTATTGCAGTAATATAAATTATAATAGATTTTATTCTTGTTTATCTGTTGTTTCTAAATGCAGGTATTCAGCTAAATACAACAATTGTTGACAAGTACATATTTATAAATCTAGTATGATTATAATGTAGTTTATAATAACAGTTTTAGGAGTGGTAGCATATTAGTGACTCACAATGGTTAAAATCTGTTTATTCAATGTTAAATAAAAGGTATTATTAACTACTGAATGAACACAAACATTGTGCATTATATTTTTCACAAATACTAACTTAGTGGGCATTGTAATCCTGAACTAAGTGAAGTGTTTTGGAAAGATGGAACTTCAGTTTAGTTAAATGTAACAGTTATATTTGGAATATTTCAGACAATTTTAAATTTAAGATAGCTTCCAAAATCAATCAATCTTTAGATTTACAATAACATGGTTTTGTATATATTCATATTCAAATGCCTCTGAGTGAAGAATAAGTGAAGAATTCCAGATTAGAGATGCAGGATTGGGCACTGAAACAGCGGAGGAGAAAATGATGACTGAAGAGCAAATCACAGTATTCTATGCCCAGAGAAAAGAACAGGTAAAAAAACCCTGAAAATCTAAACAAAAGGAACAGGCAAAACATATCATTTTATCTAAACGTGTTCGCTAATCTCTGTCTTATAAATTTTTAGTATGTTGAAGAACTGAATTACTGTAGATTTAGCACATAGATAAAAGGAGATATTAACTCTCTTCTTTTTTTTCCTACTGACTCATAAAAATATGGCTTAGTAGTACTCTAGCATTCTAATTAAATTAAATTAAACTCCAATTAAATACCAAAAGATTTTGTTACCAGAATGTGTATGACCCTTAGTCATGGTCCTAAGCATAGGGTGTTAAGGTGCTGAAATACAGCACAAAACCAAAATCCAGTGTCATCAATATGCCAGTACATATCTATTTAACACATACTCTTCCAGCCAGAAAACAAGTGATAGTATATACTATATTTGTTCTTCTTTACAGCTTTTTTCATGGTATAGTGCTCGGAATAAGCATGTACACAGACAGAAAGGATAAAGTATGTCCACTGAGGTTTATTCTTCTGGCCCTGTCCTATATTGGGAAAATGAATAGCTAAGGACAAGCAGAAAGTTCAAGAAAATAATGAAATTATGCTGGTCAACAATAAATAGCCGTGGTGTAGCAAACTAGCATCTAGATAGTTAAAGTTAACTCTATAAAAGGATGTGAAAGGGTGCAAACACTTATACTACTGCTATTGAAGATCTGCATAAGATAAACAGAGGCTGGTATTATATGCAGACAACTAGTTTGATATTATTAGAGGGGCCAACGGAAGGGATCAATGAAAGGGCTGGCATAATCAAGAGAAGCAGCTTGGAAAGCTTTCCTGTGGCATTCCAAATGAATGAGAGTGAGTCAAGATGGTTCCCACTGAAGCCAAAGGAAGAAAAGGAATCTCATAGTAATCACCAGATGGCTGCACTGTGGTTTAGAAGGGAAGTAACAGGGACAGCTTGTAAAGAATCATGAAGAGTTTGGTTTTGGCAAAGCTGGGATTCTAGTTTAGGCAGAGACAGTTTTGAAATAGAGGTAAAAATAAGTTATCTTCATAGGAACATCAATCCAATTTAAGATTAGTTATTCGTAGAGGAGACATAAGAGGAACAAAACCAGGGAAAAAGATGAAATGCTTGATATATGGCAGCACCGCTACACCACAGCAGATCCTAATGAACGTTGGAAAAGGTAGAGAAACAAAACTATTATTAACTATCAGAAGCAATTCACAGGGCCCTATGGATGTTGAGAACCCAATTTTTTGCTATTCTTTAAGATGAAAAGTAATGAAGTTAAAGTGACAATGCAAAAAAGAGATTCCTTTGTGCTCAGTGGGCAAAACTATTCCTAATTTAGTACTGTGTAGGCTTGCTGAAGGTCCAGAGGCTGCCTATTGTAACAGAATAGAGACTCGAGGTAATAGGCCCTTCTGACATAACTGGAAGCAGAAATTGTTTATTTTTAATGATGGAGTTGTGTGAGCCAGGAGAGCCAAATCTAATAACCACATGTATTTCTTTCAAAATAAGCAGATGCACTTTTGAAGCCACAACAGTATAGATACACCCTTTATGCATTGTACTAAATGTTTTTGCACTTGCATTTAATTTCTCTTTTGAGTTTATTTTGTGCAATGGGTTAAGTTTATGCATAGCTATGAAGATAACTGAAAGACAAAGCAATGAATTGAAAGCATACACGTGAATATTTCATCCTCATTATTAAAGGAAAGACGTTATCATACACAATCAGATGAGAGTGACCCATAAAGAAAAGATTTAGTCAAGTATTTAAAAGGAGAGAAGATCTTTGAGGAAATTCACAATATTGAACAAAAAGATGACATACAAGGAAACAAAAAGGATTAAAAACTTACACCAGCTTCAAAAATTATTTTCTGATGAAAATATACATTTATAGGATTGAAAGTTGAAACTGAAGGAATGAAAAGAACACAGGAAAGAGAATGAAGGAAAAGCCTATAAAAGTCTTGCAACTATCTCAGTGTTCCATATTCACAGTCAGCTACGTGATTTTTAGTTCAAAAAATTATGCCTGGAACCGTTGCAGTTTGTTATGTCACATTTTATGTGCCACGGCAAGCATAAAGCATAGCATTTGATCACATTGAGTTTCTAGATAATTTTCTTCATTTTCACCATTCACATTTAACTTGGAAGAAAATATGGGACTTGCTTAATATAGTTTTATTACTTCCTTTATCTCAATTAATTTTATTTTAGACATTTTATAGTGATTTTGTCTTAAATAATTGTTCAAGAAACTTTCCAAAGAGTTTGACAGGGTTTTGAATAATGTATGCGAATGTCATTCTAAAACTGGAGTTACAACTTCCTTAGAAAAGGATGGTCTCATTTCTGACAATAAAGTCAGAGTTCCTGCAACTCACAGGGGAAAACTGATGCTTTTTACCCTGATTTTGAAGATTTTGTTCAATTTATGGTGAGTGGACCATGCCATGTTTTGGTAATCACTAAAAAAGAAGAAACTGATGCTATTCCACACTGGAAAGAACTATGTAAATTGAGTGAGAGTGAGCTTGCTGAGTCTGAGAAGCTAAACTGGTAAGTATCAGTGAAAATGTGTATATGTGATTCAATTACAATATTTGGAGCACACCATAAACCAAGGCACATTCTTACACTCAAGTGCCCACAAGCACAGGGTCTAGGGGGTAGGCAGAGTTCTTCACAGGACCATCCCTAGAGATGCAATCACAGTTCCTGTGGGAACATGGAAACTCCACGCTTCCTAGGCAAAGGACACTGACCTGTGGTTGTTTCTGAACTAGCCTTGAATGGTTTGTCAGACCAATGGGAACAATACTACGCTTAAAACTTGCACGCATGCAATTTCACTTCATACTAATTCACCCAGACAAGACCACAGCCAGCACTGCCTGTTGACGGTTTCAGTCTTGCCCATGTTCACTCCTATGTATACTGTGAAGCTGTAGATGCAACCCAAGCAAGCCTAGGGGACACCTGAAGCATGTTGTGCTCCCTGGGACCACTCTGTGACAGCCAGCAAACAAGTGGAAGGGTTTGGGTTTTTTTCAGCAAGATGCATTAAAACGCTGTAAAGATTTTCTGTTCACAGTTATGGTATCTTGAAATGTTTGTTTCTCTCCTGTGACAAGTATTTTGTTGAGAATTTTGAGGAGGATGATAGTTGTATACACAGCATCAAACAATAACAAGAGTGATCACAAAAATTCAAATATTGCATCAAGTTCTATATTAAGACAAGATATTTACTTAAAGCGACTTAAATCTGAATACTTTGCTCCAAAAAAAGAATTGTCATAATAATTTATATTTGTGTTGAAGTCTGCTGTATCTGTTTCTGTATGAATTTATCAGGACTGGAAAATATTGCATTTTATGTACGTGGCTGAGCGTGACTATTTTTACATAGCTATATAAACCTTAGAAATACAGACAAGTGACAATGCTAAATATCTCTGTTAAAGATAATTTTGTAGTGCTATCATTTTTATGATCATGGTGTACGATTTAAGAACAATGCTTTTACTTATCATTTATTATACGTGTGTACTTGTCAGTAGTAATTCTATCTAGTGAAACAGAGACCATTTTGAATTAACTAGAGGGGAATTAGAAAAGCTGCATAGTTGAGATTTCTCTTTCACAACACATGACAAAGCACTTTTTAAGAAGTTTAATAATTCTCTTCTCAGAAACATTACTTCAGTCATGAATCTTAATTTAATAAAAACTTAGTTTGGCATTTGTATTCTTATGTTTCACTAAATTTTAAGAAAGTACATTTTCAAGAAGTCGACTGTTAACACAATGTATGCACTGACTGAAATATCGGATTAATTTGTGTCTCCTTAGGTTGGAAGAAACCATGGAAACTGAGTATATTAAATATATGTGATGTGCAAGACAGCATAGAGAATGCCAGCAGGCAACCTGCCTTTTTTTCGCCCTCAAATTTTGCTAAAAGGAACACAGACCAGAAAGTTGAAAAGATTTTGGCCTTAGTTAGAACTTCTGTCTTAAAGGAAAGACAACGTAAGTGTTAATAAATACATTTTCCATCTAGGGTATATAAAAAGCACCATTTTTTCCTAGATTCGAAATAAGACCTTTTATTATTACCTGAGGATTTCTGTACTGGAAAGAATATGTGCACAGAGATCTGGAAGATGACAATTGTGACCTCTCCTTGTGTATTTATTTTCTTTATTGTTGTCTAGTATAGTTGCTTAGAGCAGCAGTTTTGTAGTCCATATACAGGTAATCATAGAGTCATTTTAACTTGTACTAAAAACTGTTTACTTATGCACGTGGTCCTGTAAGACTTAGTCAAAGTCACCTATTCAAAATCCTTAGACCTTCTTTTGGTTATAGTAACACATACCATATATCTCAGTCAGAAATTCTTACTGAAGTTTCCGAAAAGGGAGAAAGCCTTGAGAAAGTGATAATCAGATTTCTGAATGTCCAAGCAACTACTGAAGCCCCCTAACAGTTGCTTTATATTAGTTTTCTGTTCCTCAGTTAAGAAATTAATTCACCTGTAAAAATTTAATATTGTGATTGGAAAGTCCTTGTCATTTTTTGTGAGTGTGTAAATTAATGAATAGATGGCAGTTGGTATTATTTGAATATTTTAAACAGATCCTATCTTGCAAAGAATAAAGTCTGATGGCTTTGAAATACCAGTGCAGAAAGAGATAATCCTATCTGAAGAACAAACACGTGAATTTTACAAAGAGCAGGTAAATGAAGACTACTTCCCAGTCCTTTTAGAGCAAATGACCAGGTATATAGAATGAGAAAAGAGAATGCGGATGTATAAATAAGACTGAAATTTTCACATGGAATAATTATCCTGAATAACATATGGTTACAAGATACCCATGTATCTGAGAGTTTAGTAAAACTGAAAAACAGGACCATACAACTACAGATAATGAGATAGCTTCCAAGTATAATAAATAATCAGTTAAAAAAAAATACTAGCTACTTCATACCTCTGTACATAGAATTTTGAAATCAGTGTTTGATGGATGATTCCATTGATTTGGGTGAAAACAGTTGAGCTCTGCTCTGAAAGGCTGCATTTAGGTTGTCTGGGAGAGAGTTCCAAAATCTTCATCCAGTCAGTGTCCTGGATTCCTTGGGAGAAAAAATAAATCTTGTTTGGATATTGTCATTATACTAAGCTGGGACATGGCTGGGATAAATACAAAAACTTAAGAGATAATTAGCATATTTATGTCTAATAATAAAGACATAAGCCCAATTCTACAACATACTTGACATTGTGGTATCATTCTGTAATTTTCAAATTTAAATTTGCATTGAAGCCTCAAAAGCTTTTATCAAACTGTAGCTGTTTAAATGGAGACCAGTACCAGGGCTCACTTTACTGGTCTGGGCTGTATGTAATCAAATTCCTTTTACAAATTACAGAGAGTTTAATATTTGATGTTTTTAAAGCCAGTTTTCCCATTCCACAGTGGTCCAACCCTTGTACTTGCTCTAACAAGAGAAAGCGCTGTAGCACACTGGAGAGCTTTGTTAGGCCCAAAGACTGCTGAAGAGGCTAAGAAGGAAAATGCAAACAGGTAATACTTACAATAGTAAACTATCATTCATGGCTTACACTTTCATTTTCACAGTCCTTATCTCAATAAACACCATATTCCAACTGGTGTGACTATAGTGCCATCATCTGGAAACTGATATGTATTTCTGCAGTTTGTTAAGGTTTCCGTGGAAGAAGTGTTGTACTACATATAGCGACTATAGCATTTTTAAAGAAATAATGGCTACTAACCATAATGAAAAGCTGAGTTTAAGAAAGGATATTGAAGAAAAGATGATTTCTTGAGCTACAGAAAAATCCTTGACCACTACAAGCACATATCACAGGAAGAATCCACTTGTAATCATCTTTTTATAATGCTGCTCTGACGATTGTATGAACAGGTTACTTGGCCATCAAGTTGAACCTTTGTGACCTTGGATGTCAATTTTTTGGCTTTGCAGACTACAGAAGTATTGCTATTACTTTTCCACATGCAAAAAAATATTATTAATATTTCATTCTTACTGATTTTTTTTGCTTGAAATAGCAAATTATTTTGTAGAACAGATTTCATTTTCTTAGCTTAATGAAAGCTTTTCATCAGTATTTTATACGTGACTAAGTTTCTCCTACACTTTTTATTGAGGAAAATCTTACTTTTATGTGCTTACTTTATTGTTCTAAGAAACTGCTGTGGTATTGTCTTACCTGTTGCATTTCATTAAGGAAGAACTGTCATTAGCTTGAAGATATAACAAGATTATATTTAGGAAGTAAGGTGCTCATAAGTAGTTAATTTAGAAGTTGATTGTTCTTCTTAGACATTGAAGGCTTCTTACTCCTACAAAGAGATCATAAAGCACTTAACTCACCAGATCAACATTAATTTGTATTCATTGGGTTAAGGCTAATCATTATTGAAGTTCAAAATGACTACTTATTTAAGTGACTTACTCTTTTAATGACTCAGTTTATGTGCACAGTATCATTTGACAATATATCTATTGGTCAGCTGCGTGGTAGTTCTACACTTGATGATGCTCAGAAGGAATTAGAGTTCTTCCCTCAGGAGCATGCATTGGCATCAATTAAAACTGTTGCTGCTAAGAAGCATAAAGGTGACAGATCTAGTAAGGATGGGCTATGTCTAAAGATGCAATTTCCTCAAAATATTAGTAAAGTACACTTCCGTAAAACACATCAGAAGCACTATTTTATTCTTCGAATTGTTTTTTCCGTACAGAGAAATGTTTTTAGAGGGCTTGCATAATTCACAACGAGGTCTCAAATGTTACATTTCCATTCCAAAAAGCTGCCTATAGCTTTTTCTGCACCAGAATGCTAGAACTGAAGTGAGAGAATTCTTAGATAAGTTACACTTATTTTTTAAAATAAGTTACACTTATTGTTTAAAAGCCAGGCACTTGCACAAACTAGCCATCCAGCATCCTTTCTAAGTCAAAGGAGAGAGAGGCTTTCCAAATTCATGTTACTTATTTCAGGCAGGTGTGTCTACTGACTCAAATAGGATCATTGCTTAATTTGGAATCTTACCTTAAAGATATATGCTGCCACATTTTTAAAAACCCTCTATCCAGAGCCTCTTAGCATTATTCTTTTCTGTCCTAACAAATTTCTGTAGTCCTTCTTATGTAAATTCACCATTGGCTTTTGTGAGTATTTCTTCCTTTCTTATAACAATCCAGATTGATTTTAGCAGGCCAGCTGGTGTGTGATGTAGTATTAAATCTACAGTTCATGTTCTGTCTGACATGAGAAACGGCAGTGAATGTTACTGATATAGTTTATAACAGTCTGGGTTTGCCACTTGCATAGAGATGGATTAGTACAATGACAATGGTTTCTGCATATTTTAGAGGACTGCTGAAGTGTTTGTCACATTGTCCATGATTGTTTGATATTGTAAGTGAAATTTTAATAGGTATTGGTGATGTTTCTTGCAGAACATCTATAATCTTCTGAAACTTAATGTTTGAAAATTTTTTTGCATCTAAATTTCTTAGGTTTTTCTGTCTAAAATATTTGAATCAAGAGGGAGTTTGCTTGTAGTTCTTCTAGATGACATTATGCAAAAAGTCAAAAATGCTGGATTTACCATCTCAAAGACTAAAGAAGAAGCTTTAACTCATGAAATATCTGCACAGTTTTACATGAATCACAATGTAAACCTCTTTTTTGAAGAGTTAATGACTTGTATGCCCGAGTATCTTGTTATACAATACCGAGGTATGTAAGTATGAGTATACATCAAACTTTGAATTTACAGTGCCAAGAAATATGCTATACTCAAAGTGGGCTGAGGATTTTACATTCTGTCACTATCTGGCAGAAAACTTTAGCAGCTTCTAGCATGGAGTGATCTTCCTTTAAAAGGAAGATCTAAAATTCTTCCCAAACTTGTGGATAGTGACTAGTATTTTGAATATTTTTCGAAAAAAACCCACCTGATTTCTGATTGAATCCTTGTTTTTCCCATGTAGGATGAATATCTTCCCCATAATATTGTTATTATAACTATTTATAAAACAGTATGTATTGTCTTACTTCAGAAATAATTAGGTGGGAATCTTTTTTAGGACAAAATTTCCAAATCCAAATAGCTGATCATTGTAACCTTTTTGGATTTCAAATACAGGACTTTGTCTTAAACAAAAGAAATTTTACTATTTAAAGAGTTTAAAAAAAATTCAGATAGCATAATGCTTACCATAACCTTTCATGGTATCTCCGAAGACAAAGCTAAGTTTGCATCTCAAAATAGTGTAAAAGAGCTTCATTATACTTATTTGACATGGGCCCATCAGTAATCATGGTCTTAACAAAGGAAAAAGCTGTGGAAGAGTGTAGGCAACTAATGGGTCCAACTGACCCAGACGTGGCAAAAGACACTTCTCCTGAATCAGTTTGAGCTCAGTTTGCACAAGATATTTTGTCCAATGCTGCTCATGGATCATCTACTGGAGAACATACACTGAAAAGTATTGAACACCTATTTGGAGAGATTGATATAGATTGAATAATTAAGATGCAATCTCTGAAAATTTATTTTTATGTTATTAGATGCATTTGTCTACCCAATGACTATATTTACTATATATATGTACATATTTTCCTTCATACTCCATTTCCTTTTGTCAGCAAGTTTTTCTTATCAGTTTTGCCATATTGCAAAGCATATCAATGTAACAAGTAATATCTGCTAGAAGTTTGATGTTACCAATAATTTCTTAATGTATCACTTTAACAGATTTATGCCTTTCCAACAGTTCCACAAGTCTAGAGTTTTTTGTATATAACTACTTAAAAAAACAGGTTCAAGGAAGGTCATTAAAAGACTATTAATGACACACTGTGATTTCGATTGAGTCCTCTAGTTCAGGCAGCCTACGAAGAAGAAATGCTGAGAGGTAGTGGAGGTACTGCTACAACATTGGCAGGGAGCAGCAGCAAGTAGGGGAATGCTCCACAACGGAGAAGGAGTCAGAAGCCAAGAAAGAGCGCAGCACAGGCTGTGTCCTTATAGGTGGGGCACAGTCCCACAGCATCCAAGCAAAATTGGGCAGCATGTCCATCGACAATTCCAGACAAAACAAGTAAGGAACTAGGCCCAGGACCCATACAAGAGTCCAGTCAGGAAAAACAGGCAAGAAAACCAGAGCTAAGTCATAGCTCAGGCAAGGAAAAAGCCCAAGTGTGAGCTTAAATAGGGTTTCTGGGCTCTTGGCCAAAAGTATGGGTGTTCATCCCAGGTGAGAATGTTCAAGGCTATTAAGGCCTATTTGTTCCCTCAAGGTCTTGAAAACATTGACATTGTTTATTTATTCTTTCTCTAAACATCATCTAACATTTACTATCACAGGCAGGATAATAAAATAGAAGGTCATATCCAGTCCATCTACTCAATTCAAATATATCAGATGAAGTAAAACAGTTGGGTCTTACATATAACAGGTATTCTGAATTTGTATCCTGTCTCAGTGTAACTTGGCTGGCCTTCATGAAGGACACAAATATTCTTCTTTGGTGGATATATTTTCACTCCTGCTGTCCAAGACCGCTGAAGGTTGGAAATACTAAAGAATGGCATTCAAGTAAAACAATTTATTTACAGCATTGATTGTAAGTGCAGAGTCGAGAAAGAATGAAGTCTTTCTCACACTTTATTTACTATTCTGATTGTATTTAGTACAACTAGCTTTTTTAAAGAACTTCCTGACAAATATTTCTGTTGTGATGGGGCATTTGTTATTACAAACATTCCTCCAGCAGAAGTTGGACCGAGCATTATCCTGGTGGCCCATTTTCACCTACAGCTGCTTTACTGCCATAAACTCAACTTGAGGCTAGCTAGCCTGTAAGAAGTTGTGATTAGCTAAGAATTTATATGTTGTCTCAGTGAGGAAAGTTCTGAGAAACATACTTCAGAATTGCTTTATGTTCTTTGGCTTGCTCTTTACTATAACAACCTCCTAAAACCGTTCTACCTGGCATAATTTCAACACTTTGAGCCTTTTGAGTGCTGGCACTATACTTTAAATGAAGTAGTAGTCTCAGAAAAGGCCTGAGCAAGGTGATTTCAGATACATCAATTCAGCTCACTTCCCAAGACCTTTGCTAGAGTTAATGACTTCCCTACCAATGGGGCAAATGCAACGTTGAAAGTTTAGATGTGATTATTTTTTGACAGGAGCAGAAATGCTGAAAACAGAAAAATGTGTCTATGTCTTATTAAAAGTTCATGAACCTTCTGATGGAAGTTCACAAACAAATAAGTATCATACACAGTTTTTGAATCCTGTGGATCATTCATTGCACTGGTCTTAGAAATTGCAGTTAGCTGTAGGGGTACATTAACTCTGCCTGTTTAAATGTGATATAATTTTATATACTGAGATTTTCCTTGTTTAACCATTATTCTTCTTTCTCCATTACATCAGTCTTAAGAAATATAGCATTTTTTTCTGTTTGGCTTAATTATTAGATGTTGAAGGATTTAAATTATTTGATTCATATATTCATGCGTGTCAATTACAATTCTTGTTTTGTGCTCGATTAAAATGATCCAAAAGAACATGCTCAAGTATTATACATAGATCTATGATAGCTTGTCTTCACACTGCTTAAGTACCCAAACCCAAACCAAAAGGTGGAAACATTTAATTTATTAATACTTACTTGCCTCTCCTAAATATGTTCTTGATCTTAATGTCTTTTACCAACTTTGGAAAAGAGGAATTTAAGAGATACTTGTCAAAACACTAAAAATAACCATTTCAGTCAGCTGATAAACAGCTTCAGATTCATGAAGGTTTTATATCTTTGAGATACAGACCTTTGTAGAATTATCAAAATATGATACATTCAAAAGCATGGGTAATTGAAATAGTGTCACTATTTTATGAGATTACTTTGTCTCTTTAAAAGTTTAACTCAACACTTAGGTATTGTATACATAATTTAGACCGCAATCACTCTTCTTCCAATTTTATATTGCGTTGAGATAGACAAGGATGTAATTTTTAAGAATTTGAGAACTTGTGATGGTATCAAGAAGCATTTGCATTTACACAGTCAGGAGGAGTGTGTTCCAACAAATTCCACTGAGTCTCACGGAAGAAAAATCTTCTTGCAATTAAATTTGCACAACTCCTTTGCCTACAAATCTTACAGAAAGTCTGATGCTGTCATTTTATCTCATATCTAAATGCCAGACTAAAAGAGAATGTGACCTTCATGACCATTTATTTAGAAAATATCTCGTGGCTCAGCACAGAATTAGGTGGTGTAGATATGTGATGAAAATTCTTCCAGCATTAGCAAAAGATAACATAATAATCCTTCTGATTTTTGTCCCAACAGAAGAGAAATGAAACCACAGGGCATGTTTATTTGTACAACAGACCACATAGTTCCTTGTTTAGGAACTTTAATGAAATCATAATCTGACACTAAGACTATATTAAAGATCTATTTCAGTTTAGAATGATAAACAAGCTAGTTCTAAATCTCAAAATACTGTTTAAGAAAAATTAGTATGTATGATTGTAGTGAGTATACTGGATTACTGCATAATAAAATAAGAGAAGCGAGAAAAAGCTTTTTTCCCTGCCAAGAAGATGGAATCAATCAGCTTGTGGTTGTGTACTGCTGCACTGTTTTTCCTTTGCTCTGACTGCTAAATGAGCTACACTGGCAAGTCAGACCTTGGAAGTATCTTTTTACTTCTCTTGTGAGAAAATGATTAGCTTTCTGATTACCTTGCTCAGTGGATAAATACTGATGTGCTCTGAGTATCTACAAACTGAAGTTTTCATCATTCTGTAATCTGAAGGTATCAAAATACTTAGGGTGTCGATCTGTTTGGGACACCTCTTGGTCATTCTGATGTATGCATTAACCTTCTATCTGCAGTGTAGACCATCTGACATATTTAAGATACTTTGGGGTTTTCTTCTTGGTATTCTCATCCAGAGAAAAGGAGCGTGTCCTCCCTTCCAGATACTTTTCTTTATGCTTATTGACATACTGGTTTATTCCCAAGCCTTTTGGCAGCAACAACAGGAGCTAGTTTGATATTAATATGCTAACTGTAATCCCCTGAAATCACTGCATCTCTAAGAAGCAAGCTCAAAATCCTGTTTCACCTTCCAATAGGCTTGTGTTCGATTTCAGAGATGTTACAAGAAATAGAGTGTGAGCAGCCATGTGGAAAGGTACCTGGGAGTTCTGGTCGACGGCAAGTTGAACATGAGCCAACAGTATATCCTGGCAGCCAAGAGGGCCAGCTGTGTCCTGGGGTGCATCAAGCACAGCATTGCCAGCCGGTCAAGGAAGGTGATTATCTGGCTCTAGTCTGCACTGGTGTGGCCCCACCTTGAATATTGTGTTTGGGTTTTGGCACTACAGTATAAAAAGGACATAAAGCTACTGGAGAGTGTCCACAGGAGGGCCACAAAGCTAGTGAAGGGTTTAGAGGAGAAATCACATGAGGAGAGGCTGAAATCACTTGGTCTGTTCAGCCTGGAGAAGAGGAGACTGAGATGGGACCTCACAGCTGTTTACTGTTTCCTCATAGGGGAAGGAGGAGGAGCAGGTATTGATCTCTTCTCTCTGGTGACCAATGATAGGACCAGAGGGAATGGCAGGAAGATGTGCCAAGGGAGGTTTTGGTTAGATATTAGGAAGGGGTTCTTCACCCAGAGGATGGTGGAGCACTGGAACAGCTCCCCAGGGGAACAGTCTCAGCGCCAAGTTGGGATTGTCCTATATAGGGATAGGAGTTCGAGCTGATGATCCTTGTGGGTCCCTTCCAACCCAGGTCATTCTATGATTCTATGATTCTGTGACTGAGTTGAAATTAAATGTAGAGCCTTGAACAGGTTTAATTGGAAGTAATCTACATCTATGGGAATTAAATACTTACTTGTAGGTCCTTGCAAGTTATTGTTTTTCCCCATAAATGGAAACATAGTTTTGAATCTTTATTGACTCATATTGATGGATTTATATTTATTTAGAAAATTAATTGGACCTGATGTGGTTTACCAGAAAAATCTGGTTGAGGAAAAGATTTCAGATGTGCATTTGCATTCAACTACTAAGCGCCACCAAGAAGTGTGTGTCGGTTGTGCATAATTGGAGTAAATATTTTTTCAGGTTTCATTCATTTGGAATCTAGGTTACAACACTGGATAAAATAATTTAAGAGCTGTTTTAGCATTTTGGACTGGAAAATCTTCTTTTTATTTATACAGGAAGTATTCCTCAATTATATAAAATGACTGGACAGAAGTAACAAAGCTGCAACACTGAGTTCAATTAAAGTGGCCTGGTCATTCATGTCTTGTTGGAGGGGGGTTAATGAGGGTTTTTTTAAATGTGCCTCATAAAAGAGTTTTGATCTGCATTTACAGTGAGCTTTTAAATCAGTGCCAATTATTCACAATTAGAGTAAATATTTTTTCAGGTTTCATTCTTTTGGAACTGAGGTTAGAACATTCAGTAAAAACATTCAATGGCACTTTCTACTAAGCTGGGTACACATGTGTGGGAGGTAGTAAGAAACACACTAGAAGCATCTGCTCAGTGTTCCAAGCAATTTTTATTTTATATGAAAAATAAAGCCAAGCCCCTCAGTAGGAAGGCAGCTGTAATAAAGACAAAAAGCATTTGACACTTCAAGTTTTGGCCTGTTAACTTTTCCAGCTGTAAATAGGTACAATAATTACTTTCGTCCATCAGCAAACTATTTGCCCACTCTGCCAAAATGAGAGTTAACGACTTGGGGTGCACTGGCATGATAAGGAACACACATGGTCATGGATGTGCACAACGAGAGGTGACTCTGGCTTTTTGCCATGTGCTGGGGAGCAGAAGTGGTGCGTGGGCCATGTGGGGATGCAGAAGGATGCATCTGCCTGCTTGGACATCCCTTTGTAGCTCTAAACTCCATTGTGCAAGTACACAAGGGAAGGGCAATGGGCTGGAGGGCAGGGATGTTCCGGGTACTGATTCAGCCACCATTTGATGTTGCATTGAGTTAATAATTGAAAAAGATTTTCAAACTGGAAAGAATTGCATTAGTGTTGAATTGCGTTGACTCATGACTTCTTAAAAAGTAGAAAAAAAACGTTTTGGGAAAACAAAAGGGAAACCTTACTAACTCAGTCCCTTTGTCTGTACATCTGTTCTTTGTATTATGATGTCCCCTGCCTTTTTGGTTTATTACCTTCCCTTCTTCCACATTTTTACCACATCAGAATGAAAGAGAGTCAGCATAAAGCATATATAAAAATGTCAGTAAGGCTGGAAACACAGGCCTTAATGCATCAAAGTTTATTCCAGCATGCTGGAATCCTTAGTCCAATGACAGTAACTTGCACAAGAAATGGTGACAATTCTCTGGAGAAAATAATTCTTTTCATTTTTTTCTCTGATATTGAAAAATGAAAAAAAATTTATTTTAACAGTTGTAAAATAACACACAATGTTGCCCCAAAGTCTAGCTAGCTGTTTCAAAGGTTTCATTTAACTAACACCACACTTGGTGATGCTCACAGTAAAACTTGTTGAAGTGAAAAATCACAACCTTGGTACTTGTTATTTCAACATTCCATTGATAGAACTGTCCTTTTTTAACAGCTAACATCATACATATTTATTGGGGTACTTTAAATTGGGATCAATAGGTAATCAAAGCTTAAGAATTGCTACACAGTAGGTAAAACTATTTTAGAAGCTTTCTAATTATATTGATCTTTCGGATTATGCTCACATAAGACAGCATTTTCAAATTCACCTAATTTAGTCACTTACAGTGAGATTGTGTTTCCTTTGATTTCAATTTCATTGTTTCCATTTCACTGTACAAGATTAAGATTTCACCTACAGTATTTAGGCACCTAAGTTTATGGTCTGTTTTTCAGACAAGTCAAACACACATAATTCCCACTAAAGTCAATAGATGCAATATATAGTCAGCATTCCTGGCACCTAAATTGAGTTTTCAATCTAATTCTGCAGGTGTTCCATGGAAATAAAGTACTCAGAATTAGCCGGAAGGGCTACATTCAAATTCTGACCTTTGCATATTTTAACCAACTGCTCAAAACTCAACCAATAATCATGTAGGGTTGTTTTTTTTTCCCTGAACTACCTTATATACTTATTCATTTTTTTTCTGTAACTCTTCTGTCCCTTTGTTTTAAGCTTTCTAACTTGGCATCTCTGTCTTCACCTTGCGTTAGCATATGATCAAGAATATTACTGCTCCTACCAAAATCAGTCCAGTATTTTCTGCCTTAAATTTCATGCATGCACATTTCATTGGAATTCTTGTAATAACGTAGATCAATATACAGGTATGACCAGTTGTAAGTCTGTATGTTAACTTACACCGAACTTTTTGTTTTCTGATGTAGACGCTTTCCGTTTTAGGAAGGCTCATTTTAGTTTACAGATACCAGAATTGTCAAGTCTAGTCATTAGTTTTGCTGCAGGAATTCCTGAAGGTCTTTAAGATGTTTATCATGATCTCTCACAATTTTAATGCCAGTGATCTTATGTGCTAAAAAAATCAGTCTGTGCTAGCCTAACTGGTTTATCCAAGGAAAGCCTGGGCAGGGATAGCATAAATGCCATCTTGCAATTATGACAATCAGGTTTATATCACATTTGATATTTTAATATCTCACACAGCAAATGCTGTCACTAAAACTTAGTACATAAATAAAAGCATCTGCTTTGTTTGTGACGCTTTGCAGGGTAAATGTTACTTGTGATCAGCAAAACTGCAGATAGCCTGTTGTTTTGAGAAGTTCAGGAATAGGGACAAGCCTTATTGAGTTATTTATTTATTTATTTATTTGGTATCAGAGAAAGATTTAGAAATATGATGTCAAACAATAAAAAATTATCCAAATGAACACTGAACCACATGAGGCCCTATCTTCTCTTTAATACTGTACAGTAGCTGTCAGTTATGTTTAGAACATTGCTTTTCTTCCAGTTTTCATAACAAAGCTATATTACAGCAAACATTTAAGAATTCTACAGATCTGCTTCACTTGAATCGGTCCTTTTAAAAAATACTGATTTTTCAATTAAATGCTTAAATATATTTGAAATAATAACAACAGAAGCCAGCCTGAAGTACAATAAAAAAAAATAAAATGTCTGCTTTCAAGGCATTTTTGCTACACGAACCCACAAGATCAAATACTAACACTGTAAGCATATTCCTGGCACACATAAAAATAATCACATAATGCATACCCAGATGCTTATTGGTAAACTATGCTGCTGAATGCTCTGAACAAAAGCTGTGATTACAAATATTAGATAGATACAGCTCCAGCAGCTGCAGTGGTTGCTGCCCCAGATGTTTGCTAGAGGTAACCAACCTTCTGCTCTTCAGCTGCCATGGTTCTCAGCTCACTAGACCAACTCTCAGAGTAACTCAAACTCGCGAACTGCTAAACCACTGCACTTTCTGAGGAAAGAAGAGATGGCCCATGCAGCTCTCCAACCTCTGGCAGTAAAGTAGGGCAGGCAACCTGCAGAAGGAGTTAAAACCTTCGGCAGCCAAAGTTAGATCTGTCTAGAATTGCAAATCACAGCCCTAAGATAAAGTTCAGTCAGCTTGAATGTGCCTACAACACATTAGTGCAAACCTACACTCTATGGCTTGCAGTGGCTTGAAAGGAAAAGCAAACCTTTTAAAAGTAAAGTGCAGCAAAAATTGTCTATGTAGAAATTGCCATGAGTTTTTAAGTTGATGAGTTCTGGATTAATAAACCATGCTGATCAAGCCAGATCGTGACCCTCATCCCGCAAGAAAAGTCTTTCCTTTTCAAAATTTCACACTCATACATTTTTAGGATTGACTTCTTTCTGGCCATTTTTTGTTTTAATGTTTTTTTTGGGGCCACTGACCAGTGGGTTGTTGTTCTTGGTTGACGGCTTTGGGGCTCCGCTCCGACCACCGTGTCCTGCATTCTGGTTCTTACTGCGGGCCGTTCGCAGCTTTTGTTCTTGCAGTCTCTGTTCCCACCTCTGTGGAAATGCAGAAAACAAAGGGGCTGAGTTAGGAAAGGATGTAATCGTAAATAATTATGTCTTAATCAAAGCTATCCTGAGCTACTAATGCTAGTGCTGTTTTTAATGGGTTTACACTCTACTCTGCATGGCCATTGACATTTCTATGTTACAGCTGTCTGCAGAGGGAACCTGCCACGTGCTCTTTGGCAAGGGAATATGCACAATACCAGTTGATGAAAATGGCAACTGCACATCTTGTGTGCACATCTCATGCCTTTTCAGAAAGCCAGGGGTGCTGGCACCATGCCATCAAAAAGACAGGATCTACACACAAGGACTCCACTGCAAACCCTTTCTTTGCTGTCTTACTGAAATGAGCTACTTGATTTTTCCTCAGAAAAGTCTGCACACAGCAAACTATCCTTTCACAACATATATTTAAACACACAGTTGTGAGGGAAAATGGTATTTACTTTCTGGTTCTGCTTTTCCCTGGGATGGAGAGGACTGGGCATAAAAGAGCTTGTGTTACCGACAGGTAACGAAGGTGACCACTGAAATCACAGAATTCAGAGTTGCAGTTGGATGGTTGTGAATAACACACCTGCAGCTTTATTCAGCAATACCCCTAAGAAATTTTGAAAAGCTACTGGATCAACAAGCCCACCAAAGAGAAAAGCTGTCAGATTTCCAAACCCAAAAGCACAATGGTTAGAACCCAAGTTTTTACAGTGAGGTTAAGTGGTTTAGGTGGTCCAAATTAGGGAGAGACCCACAACACTGCAGCAGAGACAGAAATATTTTAACAAAAGCAAAGGAGACAGCAGGACCCAAAAAAGTCTCCCTTCTATTAATGAACTTTCTCCTCTGAAATTCTTAAAGGCAGGGGCTTTGCCCAGTGATCACAGCAAGGTAAGTGCTCTCCAGCTTTCTTATTTAGTACCTCTGCACTGACCCTGCTGCAACTCATAATCCTGTCCTGGCTAGAAACGAGACCAGTCATATTGTGGTTATGTTAACAGCCATCTTCTGTGGTCCATAGACAGCCCAAAACATTCATTTTAAGTGATAACTCAAGGTAAAAGTTGGATGTAAGTTTTCAGAGATGAATGATAAGTGTTAAAATGAAGCCTCCATGATACTTATGGCTACCTTTGTGTAGTCAGGGTCATTACCCGCATTTTTATAAAACAAAAACCATCAGCAGGCATTTAGATGTGTCACACTCAAACATGCTTAAATGAGGATTTTATTTATGAACCTGTTAATATCAGAGGGAATTACACATGCTTTGAGCAGCATTTTGTTTGGCAGTCATGCATCTATTTGACAGTCTGGAAATGAATGTCCAAATAGGTTTCAAGACACAATTAGAAACGACAAAACAGCATGAGGAGGCCATTAAAACACACTGTGTGCCAGTAACAGGCCATTAAGTTGACAGCTAAGGGATTGCGAGAGTCTGAGTCATATGTCAGTATTTTCCTAAATCCCACATGGTATCATCTGCAATTGCAATGTATTTATTTTTCGAAGATTGAAAGTATGTTTTCTTCTTTACACATGGGTTTAACATGAATAAGTGAGGACGAAAGGGAATGATAAAAGCATCAAATACAATTTCCTGAAAAAAGTTAGTCTACTGATGGAAGCTTCAACTGATGAAACACGCACCTTTTTCCTCCTCTCTATTAGTCGCCAATCAGCTCATAATTAAAATTAATATATGTGTTTGTCCTTAATGCTCTGAAACCTTTTCTGAATTCCAGAAATAACTTTCTTCCATCTCTAAAAGTTCGAGGAAGAGTCAGGCATTGTCTCCTTCTTTGCCTTTATGAAGAGGAGTTTACAAGAAGGGAGTTATAGCAAGTGACGGCTTCAGGATACTGAAGCCCCCAAAAGCAAGGGCATCTGCTGCTCCTGCCTCCCATGCCTCTAAACGATAGACCTTTCCTTCCAAGAAACTCCTACAGTCATTATTGTAATAAGCCAGAATTCACAGAAAGACCATCCTATTTAGGGACAGTTTGCAGATACAATAGTAAATTAGAAATAAACTTTTAAGAGACCCCAAAATTGAAGACTAAAATTTTCAAATATTCACTTACATTTATATGTAATTATGAGGTATGAAAATGTTCAAGTGAAAATAATAACATTCAGAGGTGTTACAGATATCTGGAAGTCAAGCAAGTTATTCAATGCTGAAGTAGAAGAAAGATGTTTAACTTTTTATCAAGAATATTACTGTTCTTTTTTTTTGGTTGGATTTACCTTAAATCTTTTGTTTAGTTGATCCTTCCATTTTTCAACCAGACATCCATCAAGAAGCATCAACCTGAAAATTAAGAAATAAATAGAAGTTATAGATATTTCTGATCTTTCTTCCCAAGATGTCATTCTAGGTAATTTAACACAAACTGAGGTTGAAATGCACCAGCAGGTACAGGTACTGACAATTTCTGTGTACGGAATGATGGGCAGTAAAATATTTTTCTCCATCCCTAAGTGCTTTCTAATGGATTTCTATATGCTCCATAGCCTTATACTGAAACTTCTGAAATGCTATTCTAAATTCTGTAAAAAGAAAAATCAGTTTTCAAAAGAAATCACATTTTACAGCCCAAACGGCAGAGCATAGCCAGTACTGAGGAAATATTTAGAGCACTTTGTTCTCACGTGCAGCTATTCTGGAGGGGAAAACTGTCCTGCCTTGATCACTGTTAAAAAAAGTGATGGGTTGGGTAATATCCCATGAAACTGTTAACAAGTATATTTACATATAATTTTACTTATCCCTACTATATGTTTCTGTATGTGTCTGAGTGCAGAAAAGTA
Organism: Dromococcyx pavoninus; assembly: GCA_033558185.1. Taxonomy (NCBI): domain Eukaryota; kingdom Metazoa; phylum Chordata; class Aves; order Cuculiformes; family Neomorphidae; genus Dromococcyx; species Dromococcyx pavoninus. Next base: position 245,029 of record JAUMJL010000425.1, on the reverse strand, counting down.
TTTGAAACTAATGTATTTTATTTCTGAACTAAAAAAAGCTGTTTCACATGCACCAGTTAATACACCTCAGCTGACGAATCATAATGTTATTTCCTACTTGTAACTACTTAATGAGTGCTTTAACGTGACTTTGGAAGAGGTATGGGCAGTCATATGTGCCTGCCAATGCAATCTGGCTAGCTCCTGTATGAGAATACTGAGTCTAGGTGTTATGAAATGAACAACACAAAAATGTTACTATTAACTGTAAATGTCTTAAACAGCTTCCACATGAGCCACTGTGCATCCACTTTGCCCAAACATAAAAGGACTACAGCGAGTGCAAGCCCTGGAGAATCAAGACCAACACGATACACATCTCCTTTTCTTTGTGAGGAGAAATTAGAGAATTATCATACAGGATTGAAGCTCAGGCCACATCGTGATGAATGAAACCACAACATCTGATGCAGCTTCTGTTCAGGTCAGACCCTAACCCTACTGACTGGCAATGGGTGTTCTGCCATTGATTTCAGTGGCGATACAGCTTCCACCCATTTTGCTTCTGGCATTTTAAAAAGCTGCTGTAACTCAAAACCTTCTGTTTGCATGCCACGGAGTTAAACAGGAAACACATATAATAGTTTATGTTTCTTTCTCAAATCCATTTTAGTACACTATATGAAATCAAAAACCTCAGCGACCTTTAAAAACCTTCAGAAAATATTTAGTGAATTATGTGTTTTTCCATAGTAATGGAGAAGCAGATAGCAGTCTTTCACTTTTGAAATCTCTCCTCCCTGACAGCCTCCTAAGGGTCCTCTCCAACAAAACTCTTAGCTCCTCGTTAGCAGCCTCAATCATGGTCCTTCTGCGTGACCCAGAACACATATCCCTAAAACAGCTAACACAAGTAGAGGGCTCTAAACTAATCTTTGTGAAATACTTTCAGACCCTGAGGGGAAAGGTGCCCTCTAATAATAAAATACTGTGCCTGTTATCTCACAAAAAAGAAGTTAAGGGAAAAAAGGTATCAGATGGCACCTTTTAAAAACACCTATAAAATGCTTTTAAAGTATCAACATAAAACTCACTGAAAATATGGATATGAACCATCAAGTTCTACATATAGATGTTCTATGGCACTTACGAGTGCATGTGTTCAAGTAACAGTCACATCACTGTACGCACAACCAGCTTACACATTTTACAAACAGCCTTACCTCTGACCCACAGCACAGAACCATCCATATCTACCAATCACAACCTGTCCTTTTGGCACCTGTTGCTACTGGTACACTTGGGGTGCTACCAGGGGTAGGATGTCCCTTTCTGCCTCAAGAACCCAGAGAGAAAAGGGAGCTGTGATTCATCACTCCCTCCTCTCCAGACCAGAATGTTGGATTTCCTTCCATGCCTGGGGCTGGGCTGACTGCCAGATGAAAGGTCTGGTAAAGTTAGTTTTGTTTTCTCTTTTAATCATACAGCAGAACTGGCCAGCTGCTCTGAGAGTATTTACTTTTCATCTGCCATCCGGGAGCTGGAGCTCCAATGGCTACAGCTTTGGCTGGTCCCAGTACAGCTGTGGGATCAGAAACATCTTGCTGATGGCACTGATCCCAAGTATGGATAGGCCAGCAGAGAAACCTTGGCTCTGACTCCAGCAGCTCTGCAGACAGAAGACATGTAGCATCTCCTGTCCCCTCTCCTGTGCTCAGTGAGGCAGAATTATGTCTTCCACGTGTGTCAACACAAATGACCATCTACCGCCACCACTGGGCTTGTAGCACATGAAGCACCTATGGAAAGCAGTCCTGGAAAACACTCCCAAACAGCTGGAGATGCCTGAACTGCTGCACAATGCATGAAGCAATGTGCTGTCAGCACCTAATGCCACCTGGGTTTATGCTCCATGTGTGAGTCAGGTTTTGTAAACACTGCATCGTGGCACAGAGCTGAGGTTAAGTGGAAAAAGTTAATTTCAAAGGTAATTGAGACATGTAGGTGTATGTGTGAGCTATCCTAAGAAAAACTATCGGTAAAGCATGGTCCTGATGAGGAAGGGAGCTTTGCTGGTTCTCCCTCCCAGCTATCACAGCTAGCTGTATGACTTCTCTGCACCACATCACCAGTGCTCACCTTGAGCGCCATTCATAGCACATGATGAGAACATCCTGCTTTGGTTGAAGAGGTGGACACTGGCACGAGGAATTTGTAAGAAGAGGCACTTGAGACAGAGGAATTGGTGTTGAAGACTTAAGTGTGTCTTTGACTTCAACCACTGTCGTTATCTCGTTGCAGTTCCCTCTTTCCACGCTTTTTACCTTAGCGTGAATTACTGCAATTAGAAAAAGAGGCGTGAGAACAACAAACAGTCTCAAAAATTTAAACACATCTCAAAATTAAACATAACGGATTAAACGGAAAGTTATTGTTTCATCTGTGAAACTAAAACTAGTTCTTCATGTGTGGGCATGTACAGTGGCTTAGAATAACAGAGGCCTGATCCCAATTTGATTTTCAGTAGGACTGCTGACAACTGTGAAATTAAACATATGCTTAAATCTTTGCCAGATCAGGCCAAGCGATCTTGCCTGGAGTCACACACACAAACAGCTCCTTTGACTCAGATCTGAATAACCCCTTGCGTAAATTGGACCTGGTCTATAACCACATTTGACTATTCCAATCAAATAACGAATAATTTACCTCACAGACAGCTACTGTGAGTTCAGTCTTCAATAAGAAAACAATTTCCCTGGAGGCTTCATCTAGGAACTAAAGACTTTTCTTAAATACAAGAAAGAAGGGAAGATTTGAGACAAGAAGTCAAAAACTAAAAGGTTTAGAATTGTCATGATTTATCTAGTCCATACTTTTTTAATTTTTTGCCTTTGTATTATTCATCAGTATTAAGATCATCATATGAAACAGACACTGAAACCATTTCTTCTAACCCTGAATATACAAACATTCATATTTTTACCTTTTATTGAGGAAAGCCATAAATCTGCATGGATGCAAGAAGGCGAAACTCTGTAGATTGCTCTAAAGATGACCCCTGGCTGACTTTGTACCTGTGAACTCTGGCAGTACCTACTACTGCAGCATTTCACCCCTTCTTTCCTGGGAGAAGTACCAAATTAGAGAAATGAAGCACGATTTTTGCACAAAGGACCTTGTATCCAGGAAATGTCAAAACAGGAAGGGTCCTTTTATCACAAAATTCTTCACTGAAAGAAGCATGAGAAGTGTATGCATCACAGGGTGATCAGCCTGCATTGATGCTGTCCCTGGCAGCCAGTAGGTCAAAGCCTTCAAATGGACCTCCTAACATTTGGAATAAACCTCATATGTAGAAAGCAGGAGACCAGTTATTTTAATGCAGTCTGGGTTTTATGTGCTAACTTTATCAGGACATGTGCAACAGCCACAAAACACAAGGGATTTCAGTTTTGGAAATGTACAATCCACTTTCAAGTCTGACTGAAACCAAGATCTGACCAGCTAGAAACACAATTTGTCTGTATATATTAATTTAAAGGATTTCAGAACAAAACCCCAGAGTTTATTTGCAGCTTGTTCTGCCTTGTCTTGCCTCTCAATTAATTTCCCATGTCTATCTATTTCCGAGGAGGCTGAATAATAATCTACACCTCCGAAACAAAATCTTGATTTCACATATTCCATGGAAATAAATATTGGATCCAAACATAGTTTTTATTCAAGAAACATTCCAACTAAAATCAGCACAATCAGAACTTACATGACTAACACCTGTATTTTATTTATCAATAGTCACTTTGTATCACTTCTTTTTCATATATTTCAGACAAGTGTGGAAGTTCATCGCCCCACCTGAACATATCACTACACTCTTCTGAGATAAAAGAACTATATAAAAAGAGTATATGATATAAACGCACCAAAATTCCATAACAACAACAAAAAAGTATACAATTACCTAAATTAGATGTTCAGCTTGATTATTCCCACCAAACTGGGGTTTGGAATTCTTTTCTCTATACTAATAAACAACCAAATAACTATAAACTTACTTTCATTTGATAGCAGACAATTAGGAATTGAGTGGATCTAATAACCCTATTGCATAAGAAATTAATAAATTCCTCCAAGAAACCACTTTCATATGAGAAAAATCCCATAAAGTGCAGAAGACTGTGATAACACATGTTAAATTCATAGTTAATAGGGTTTTTTTCCGTTGACACTACAGACATTTAATCTGGTATTTTTCTAATCTTAATTAGAATTCTTCCTGACTCCCTGCATCAGAAGACCAGGGGGCAGGGGGCAGCAGAGCCAAGGGGGAAGAGCGGTAAATACTTACTTGTATTGCCAATATGCCATAAAACTATTGGCCAACTCCTCACCTGGATGACGCAAATTGTCACCGAATTCAATTAATCTCTGACAGTTCCACACCAGCTGAAACTCTGGCTAGTAAGTTAAAGAATACTTGAACTTCTGGGCAATTACTTTTTACCTTGCTTCAGTTTTGTTCACATTTTTAAGTTTTATTTAGGTTATAAACCTCTGTTTACTACACCTGCTGGATGAAAACAGGAGCTGGCCACGCAGCACATGGTCATGCTCACATTAAGATGCAACTGCACTTACTAGAGTGACCTTTACAGTCGCAAGCACTCTTTCTGCAGAGTGACCTGTTGATCCCAGTGTGCATTACTGACATTTCACTGCTTTATTCTGAAACACACTATCATCTGTGCAACCACTACTACTGCCTGTGATATAAGAAGTAGTTACTATTACAAAAAGTGGAATATTTTGATTTAAGCTAAAGTAGAATTAGTTTTCCATAGAATTAGTTTTCTAACTAACTTCAGTTAATTGCCACCTAAGTAGCTGTATTTTTTGAAAGTTAGACAGACACACACTGTTCTTCTGATAGTATGCTTTTTTAAATAGTGCTGTTCCCAGATAATACTCTTTCCTTATCTAAGAATGCAAGGTCAGATAGAGAGCTGGCTCCAAAGCTCCAATTAGCAGAGATCTGGCTGTTGTGAAGTTCATAATAAAATTTAAATTAGTCCTTGGAAAATAATAGAATATGCATAAGATTTCTGGGAAAATTTATATGCATGCATATGAGTGGGATATATATTCTGTAACCAGCTATTGTCTCATGACATATGATTGATAGAAATCATTTCCTCATGCTTCCAGTGCTGAAACAAAGGATGCTACTTGCTTTCTAAAATTCCAAACTAAGTCTTAGACAGTTTATTTGCTGGTATTTTAGGTATCACCTGCACAAGGTGTGCACAAGTGGGGGGTTTTGGAAAAGGACAGTTAAGTGTCCTCAAGCAAAAACCCACTTGGAAAGGCTGCAGTGGAGTGGTGTCCTCATGCCACACTTGATGGACTGGGCCTGGTGTGGGTGCAGCACCCACTAACTCGCAGGGGGCATAGAGAAGGGGTGCAGTGGGCAAAGCAAAGCGTTTTCCCCGGTGCACTTACTATAGCTGTAGTTCTTGGCCAGGTAGGTTGACAGCGTAGGCTTTGTCTTTTTGCACCTGCATCGCTCTTCAAAGGAAGAGAAGGAGAAACGGTTGAGGGGTGTCCAAGGGCTTGGCTCCAGGGCGGGGGGAGGTTGGGGAGGGGGTATTCGAGGCTCACCCTGCCCGCGGCTCCTGCAGCTGGGCTCCGGGGGTCTCTCCGGCACCAGCATGCCCTGTGTAAAGTCCGTCCACTTCACATCTGCAAACGGCGGGGAAGGAAAGCTGTCAGGGAGCAGCTCCCGCGGCAGGGACGAGGGGGTTAGAGGGGTGCCCGCCCTACCGCCCCCGGGGCTCTCACCCTCCGGCAGGTCGGTGACGATGGCCTCGGGGGAGATGCAGACGCCGCGGTCATAGACGGGGAGGTCGTCGCAGGCGAGGCTTTCGGGCCAGCTGTGGTTGTAGCGGCGCATGATGGGCTCGCAGCCGTCGCGGGCGCGCTGGCAGACAGAACGGCAGGGCTTGATGGGGTCGTAGAGGAACTCCAGGGTGCAGATGGGGGCGTACATGGCGCAAAGGAAGAAAGGGAGGACCGGGCTGCAGCCGGTGCCCACCAGCTCTTCGTACTGCTCGATGGCGAGGACGGCGTTTTCCTGGGTGCTGTGGTGGAGGTGGTTGGGCATGCGGGTGATGTTCCAGGGCATGGAGCGGCACATGGGGATGCGCACGGCCTCGCACGGCGCGCCCTGCGCCCGCGGGCTCACCCGCAGCCACAGGGACACCGCCACCAAGGCACGGAGCATCCTCCTCCTCCTCTTACTCGTCTTTCGCCGCCGCCCGCCGCCCCGCGGGTCGCGGCGGCCAAAGGGCGCGGAGCGGCGCTGCCTTCCCGGCTCCCGGCTGCTCTCGAGTCGCGGGAGCCGCCGCGCCGACAGCCATGGACATCGCGGCACCGCATTTATACGGGTGGCGCGAGTGACGTGGGGCCCGATCGCGCTCCCTTGGCAGCACCGCTCCTCCGGAGGGGGGGTGTGGTGGTGTGTGTGTGCGTGTGTTGTGTTTTGCTGTGCAGGCACGGTGACATCACCTCCACCCCGGTTAATCCCCCCGGCGACATCACTGCGTCTCTCGACAGCGGCTCTTCCAGTTTTCATCTGTGTCATAAATTCTTTCTGGTGGGGGGTGGGAGCAAACCCAAACCACACGCATCTGCCGCTGGGATGCTCGATCCGACGCGGGGAGAGGCGGGAGGGGTGCAGGAGCCCCCCACCTCCTGCTGGGCTGAACTTTACACTGCGTTTTCCCAAGAGAATCATAGAACCGTTTGATTGGAAAGGACTTTTTAGATCATCAGGTCCAACTGTACCAGTCCACTACTAAAACATATCCCTGACTGCTTCATCTACCCATCTTTTAAACACCTTCAGGGATGGGGAATCCACTACCACCTGGGCAGCTGTGCCAGTGCTGACAATCCTTTCGATGCAGAAATTTTTCCTGGTGTCTCATGCGAACCTCCCTGGGTACAACTTGAGACCATTTCCTCCCGTCCTATCACCTGTAACTTGGGAGAAGAGAAACGTTTCGCGGGCTTTGGGGGAGCTCCGACGGCTCTTCCCGTCGCCTCCAGGGGGTTGCAGAGTTACCTGATGCCCACTTTGCTCGGGACGAGGGAAGCGGCGGGAGCCGGGCAGGGTATGCTCTGCGAGGAGTCACTCCCCTGCCGCGCTCCCCCAGCCTCTGTCACCCCTCCACAGTCTCTACCTGTAAATGGGAGGTGAGAAGAGGGATTTGAGGCTTTCTCCTAGATTTTATTTTTATTTTTTCTTTCCGTGGTGGCTCCACACAGCGGAACAGGGTGCCCACGCGGAAACAAGGGGCTCCCTCCCACTCCGGTCCCTATGCTCGGGAAAGACGTCTGGGCACTTCCTCCACACCAGTCTTTGAGGGACTTGCTGAGAAAAACAAGACTAACTCAATGCCAGGTTATTGCAGTGGCCTGGGAAAGTCCTAGCACGGGGCAGTTAGCAGCACCTGCCCTGGCCAGGTATGGTGGTGCCACCGGTGTTGCCCCTTGTGGATCCTGCAGGGCTCTGTCCAGGTTGCTGCAGGTTATCTGTGGGACAGAGGCTTCCTCCCTTCCTCTGTGACAGGAGAGCTCATCCAGAGCGGGCAGTAAACAACGTTTTGAGAAACCTGAGAGGGCAGCGTGAGAGGAAGGTATGCATGCGTTTGGTGACATTGCTGTGGGAATCACTGGCAACGAAAATGTCAATTCCTTCCTCGACAGTAACATTAAAGCGGCTTCACCCAGGAGGTCCCCCTCCTGTTGGTGCACCCTCTCCCTCCCAAAGCACAGAAGCACCCCAAAGCTGGGGCCTTGCAGGTGCCTCTCTGGCATCACCCAGGGCAAGCAGACCTTCCCGGGTGCCAGAAGGAGTGAATGGGAAGGGCGATGGCGGGGGGAGGGGGCAGGTGTCTCTATCGCCCCACTGCCTCCTACTCCCTCATCCCGCTTGTACACAGCAAGCTGGAGGAAAAACCGCCTCTCCTCGCTGAGATGATGCGGGTTTGGAGGCGGGACGCCCCCGCCCCCCCCCTCACCGCCCGCCTGCGCGGAGCCGGGCGCGGAGCATGGCGGGCGCGGCCGAAGGGATGGGGTTGGGGATGGTGCTGCTGCTGCTGCTGCTGGGGGGCGGCGAGGCGGCAGGGGCCGAGCCGTGCCAGGCGCCGCGGCAGTGGGAAGGGCGCACCGTGACCTACGAGCACGGCACGGGCCGCAACACGCGCGCCGCCCTCTCCTACGACGGCCCCAACCAGCGCCTCCGCATCCTGGAGGAGAGAAAGGCGCTCATTCCCTGCAAGAAGTAGGTGTCCGCGGGAGGGACCCCCGCGGCCAGCCCAGGAGCCCCTCCCGGGGGAGTGCGGAGCGATAGGGGGGAAGGAGGGAGGGGAATGTCCCTCGCCACACCGCGTTGCGGGAGACGGGGAAGGGCGGGGGGGGTGGCAGCGGCTGTGGAGGCGGGGGGGGGGGGGGGGGGGGGGGCGCGGCTGGGCAGGTCTGGGGTGGGGGAGCAGCTGCTGCTGGAGAAGAAAAGGCTCTGGGGAGACCTCAGAGCGGCCTTCCAGTACCTGAAGGGGCTACAGAAGAGCTGGGGAGGGACTTTATACAAGAGCAAGTAGTGACAGGACTAGGGGGAATGACTTTCAATTGGAAGGGGGAAGATTTGGGTTTAGGCATTAGGGAGAAATTCTTCACGCTGAGGGTGGGGAGGCACTGGCACAGGTTGCCCAGGGAATTTGTGGGTGCCCCTCCCTGGAAGTGTTCAAGGCCAGCTTGGATGGGGCCTTGAGCAGCCTGGTCTGGTGGGAGGTGTCCCTGTCCATGGGCAGGGGGGTTGAAACTCGATGAGCTTTAAGGTTGCTTCTAACCCAAACTATTCCATGATTCTGTGGTTCTTTTACTTATATCCATGCTCTGTCTGTCTATCGATCTACCTACCTACCTACCTGGTAGGTATATATATCTTGAGAGATTTACCATCAACAGCATCAGCTTTTTACACTTGGATGTAATTTACCCTTGGAAGTAATTCCTTTCCCCCAACTGTTTTTTTGTTTTTAACAGAGGTGGGTGTAGGTCTCTTCTTCCAAGTGACAGATGATAGGACAAGAGGAAATGGCCTCAAGTTGCACCAAGGGAGGTTCAGATCAGATATCAGGAAAAAAATTCTTCACTGAAAGGGTTATCAGGCACTGATACAGCTGTGCAGGGAGCTGATTGGGTCCCCATCCCTGAAGGTGTTTAAAAGATGAGTAGATGAAGTGCTCAGGGATATGGTTTAGTAGTGGACAGGTACAAACAGACTTGATGATCTCAAGGGTCTTTTCCAACCATATGATTCTATGATTCTATGAGTGGGAACCAAATGCACGAATACAGCCCAAAATGTGAGTTATAGTGAATATAATGAAGAGTTTACATGCAAATGCAGGAGTAATGTCATAGGGAGGTTTCTAGCTCGGTAATTCATTAACAAGTTTGAGTCACATTTTATGAGTTCTCTGGTTTTTATCAGTTCCTGCAAGTGCTAAGTCAGTTCAGGGTGTCTGGATGCATCTGCTACCTATGGTACTCACATTGCACAGCCTGTCCAGCCCTGGAGCACCTCTCTGTTCTTAATGTACATGGTGTGTGCATGCTAAGCCTCTACCTAACTCAACAAAATCGCTGTGTCATTGTGTATTTCTTGATTTGTTGAAAAATAAGCGCAGGAAAAAAGCTTACTGACGAAGTGCCTCTTTTTTTCCTCCTCAACCTGCCAAGCTCAGGCCCTGACAGACTGGGTGGAAGAAATGATCAGCCTGGAGAGGCCTTCCTAAGTGAGATGTTTCTGGGTACCAGGTTGTCAGTAACTGTCAGATACCATGTCACAACATACCTGCGGCAGTCTGCCTATACCTCTATCTCTCCCACCTAAAAATTGTTCAAATAATAGCATGTCAGTTCTGGGGGTGTATAAGCCAAGGTGAAGATGAGCCTACAAATGCTGTATCATCCAAACTAAATGGTTCCTGGTATTGAAAGATCAATATTCCTTTTTGCTCCTGGCCTCTTTTTCTTTCAATGGTCAGTTTCTTACCAACATCACAGTCATTGTTTTAATCTTCCCAAGTGCATGCTCTTCCTCTGTCCTTTCTCTGACAGTCCCAAAGCACTCTTAAAAAGGGTTTATGTGCCTCATTTTAGAGCTTAGCTTTCCCCCATTGTGAGCTTTTTCTTTATTACTATTTTTGTATAGGAGCCATAAGAACAATGTTAAAGGTAGCATACAGATGTTTGTTGCTGATCTACTAACATACAGCATGGAGTCTGACAATGGCTGTGCTCAAACTGCCTTTTTAGAAGTCCTGGTTTGGCCTTCCTGCGTGACAGGCATAAAACTGTGCTATAGATCTATTGCAAGCCTTTTCTAGCTTCTAAGTTTTACTGAGCTCATTTCTTCAAGTTTAGGTTTATTTTATTTGAAAACTTTGTTTTGAGATTGAACAATTATTCTACATTTTCTACTGTGGGCCAGATTTTGACTTGTGCCAAGATCTGTTCTTTTTACATTTTTGATAAATATTTGCTCTGGATGCAGCTCTGTCTGGACTGATAGTGCTAGAAAGAGACAGAGTGCAGACGGGTGCTCTTGAAGAATCTCTCTGTTGTTTTTTCCTGTATTCATTTTGTTGTTGTCATTGTAGACAATCTCTGACCTCATGGATCCCTGCTGTTTCCAGGCTGACCTTATCTTCTGCCATCCAAAACTGGAGGGTGGTTTTATTATATGCACAGCTAGTGTCTGCTAAGGGCATGAACCAGCTTCCATTAAAGTCAATGGAAAGACTCCTATTGATTTCAATGTGTGTTGGATCGAGTCTTGAGTTGTGATCATAACTTCATTTCACTGTGGACACAGTGAGTCATAAACTGAAGCCTTCAGAAGTTAGAGGCAAGGGGATTTATCCTGCCTTTTGAAAAATAACCTCTCCTTACTCCACTTTGACATTGGCAAGAAAACGATAATTATGCTGTGGCAGTGACTACAAAAGCTACAAGAAAAATAGTGTTGTCCTGATCTCTAAGGAAATTTCAGTCTAATTCTCACAAGTGGACACATTTTACTCCTATCACATGCAACTTACATGCAGCAATCATGGTTGGCCAATGACCAAATTTCTATACGAAGCGTTTTCTGAAAGTTGCAGATGCGGATCTTAATCAGACACAGCTCTGTTGAAGTTGCCTGAGGTTAATCAAGGACACAATGATCTGCTTGTGTGGAATGACTTGCAAGCTCATAACCACAGGAAAACCTGAAACTTTCAGTTTTCATTGTAGATATATGTTTCAAATTCATGTGATTTACTATGTGGCATTTTCATACCTATGTAAGCCCAGTGTTTTAAGTAAACTCCTAAGAAGTAACCAGAAGGTAGTTATCCCATAACTGCTTCATTAACATCAGTTCTTTGCTTACCAGTCATCTCAAGAGTGCCCGAGGTGCGATGGCTGTGATGGTAAGGGCTGCCAGCTCCCCATTGGCCTCTTGCAGTGTTGTCACCTGTCACCCTGAGCACACTCATGCTCACTCACTGTACAACCAAGTGAAATCGGTTCATTAAAGCAGTTGTTGATGGTTATTTGAGTCATCTTGCTAGCTGTGTGTTTCTGTGGGTCATACTGTTGACTGCCTGTACTCTACTGCTTAGAGTGTGAAAACTACAGATGGTGATCCTAGACTGAGCTTTTTAGAGGAGAACCTGTCCCAGTTGGATTCATTACTAAAATTTATTTTTCACTGCTTTTACAGTCCCAGCCTCAGCTACGCTCTGAATCTTATGTTTTCTGCAGTGCACTTTGCTGCTTCTTTCACCTTCAGGATCAACATTTTGGAGGTGGACAAGGAGGGCAGGGACAGTCTTCTCTTTTGTTTTCATGTAGCGCTAGCTGATACCAGGAGAAGATATAAGAAAACAGAGGTTTTTATTGAGCAGCTTATGCTATTTCCCATTTGGAAGAGGTCGTACCATTAGGGTTATTATATGATGTGAAAGGAGAGCTCTTCAAACGGTTTCCTAGGGCTCTTGAGGCAGAGCTGTGTCACTTTACTTGTTAAGCCCAGGTTGTGGGTTTTAATCCTTTATTGCCTGCTACATGGAGTTACTTCCTTTTGTGCTCTTGTTCAACTCTCTGTTGGCCACTGTCTCAGGACACTTGGATAACAGTCATCAGCACAGTTTTGCTGTTGGGCAAAAATGTTCATTTAAGGGCAATATCTACCAGTTCAGATTTGAATATCACATCGTTTCAAAACGATGAGAAAACCTGGCACTACGAAAGTCTAAACCAAAAATCGTAGTGACTGCATGGTGGCTGGAACTTCACGTGTCCTGTATCACCTTTCATTTTCTTGGAGAAACAGAGCAAGAAGTGTAGTGCATGGCACTGCTGAAGCCAGTCAACAGACACTAGTGCTCTGTTATGAAGGAAGAAAAGCATTAAGTGGAGAGAAGAGGAGAAATCGCACAGATGGTGTTTAAGGGCTGGAGTGTTACTTACCACATGCTGTTTTCATGGAGTTTCACCCTTATCTTCCATACTATTTTTCACAGAATAGTTTTCAGGGGAGACCTGGTAACAGTTTGTCCTTTGAGAAATGCAGTGGTGGAAAGAAAGAAATTTCTGTGTGGTCAGGAAGGTTAGTAGGAGGAAGAAAATTAATTTCTCTCTTTTTTGATTGTATTTTAACAGTAACCTTCATGGGCCTTTGTACAGTGTGCAGCCCATTGCATTGCCCGTGTCTTTGAGAATGCTAGGGTTGTTGCCTTAAAAAGCATAACAGAGCAGAAAAACAATCAGTGGATATCATATCAGTGTTCATTTGAAAACAGAACTACATGTTAGTAATTTCTTTACTTTAAATTGTATTTGCAAAAGACAGGCACAGTTATGGGCAAGATTGACTCCTTCACTTGGCAATAAAAGCTACTGGTACAATAGAGGAACTAAACAAAGCTACGTTTAAAGAAACACATCTGTTATTCCAGCATTCTGTTTGCATGCATGCATATGTCAATCCCTGTCCTTGACTGAAGAGAAGCAGCGTATGATCAGGTGCAAATATAACAGCATTCATCTGGAGAAGAGGTGATGACTTTTCAAAATAAACAGAGTGTGGGCATGCATGTCTGACTCTTGTCTCAACTACTTCTTAGTTGTTTTAGGATGTGTGATTGTAAAGGAAAAAACAGTGCTGTCTGACCTATTAAAATCATATAATCCATCCGTTCTGCGGTCATTATGATGACTCAACAGGCTAAGTATTGAGCTACCCTGAGCGACTACAAATTTGTTTCCCAGACTTGGTTTTGGGAGTGGTTTCAGCAGCTTAATGTTTAGGGAAATGAACGATGGTCATGGGTAAAATTTTCAGAATTGGCCAAGTTACTTGGGAACTCAAACCCCATTTTTTAAGATTATATAGAATGTACAGACTCCTGAGACCTTTAATTTGCAGTGAAACATAGAATTGAATTTTCAGCAGTTTCACTAAATCTAATGCAAGTTCTTGGGATCTGAAATGCTTCATAAGCTGTTGTGTGTATGTCACTTTTGAGAACCAGAACTAAGGGAAACTCCTCAAATTTCCTGCATTTATTTTCCTCACAGAGGTGTCAGGTTCTTTCAGGTGCTTGCTGCTGCTGGTAACGACTCTGGTTTTGGAGAAGACGACACTGGAAAGCTGCTGCAATGGATGCAGGCTGGGAGTCAGACGCTAGGCAATACCCTGAAGCATGCAGCAGTTGGTCTAGGGAGAGTTATGTGCTGTTAGGGTATGGAGGGTTTACTGTACGAGCCTCAACTTTTGCATTCCAATCATAAACCAATGTATGACTTGGTTTACTGGGCTCCTCTGTGGTGCTCCCTGCCAAGGCAGCCAGTTCCTTGGAGAGGAGTGCTGTACAAGGAATGAGCAGTGGTCCATAAGGACTGCATGGAGAGGAATCTTGCTTTGCCCAAGACTTTTCATTCTGTTTGTTTCTGCCTGTGAGAGTCAACAGCCATTCCCCTTTTGAAGTCCTTGATCTTACTGGAAGTCAGCCAGGCTATACAGTTCAGGGAAGTAGTGAAACCAATTGTCTTCATTGTTACAGGTGAGCTGGGCCGAAAGAGATGAAAACGCTGCTCAGGGGAAGCAGTTGAAAGTCTTCAGTTGTTGAGATGCAGCACTAACAAGCGAGTAAATTCTATGAGAGGAAACTGGGAACTGTTTGCGTAGCAATGCTTTTGCTGTCTTGCATTTCGTGCTGTTGATAACTTCCTTGGAGAGCAGCGTCTTTGTCAGAGTTGGGGGGAAAAATAAATAACTGAGTATGAATAAAGCAGGTCCATTGCTCTGAGATGACGTATTCTATTCGATGTGGTGTTCTCAAACCCCCTGTTTATGCTAAGTAGTCTGGAGGCGTTTCATACGCTACCGGAACACATCACCCACCCAAACTGCAAAAAGTAAACTGGCTCTTAAGTTTGAAAGAGTAGGATCAACAAAACCCTTTAAAGCAGGACAGAAAATGTGGATAAGCAGTGTTCAGTGACCCCAAATTGATAATTTGCTGGAGTGCTGGTTGTTGTGCTTAGAAGCCACTGTCAGACATTCAATGAGGTCATTAGTATCACATGAGTTATAAATGTTATTGACTGCGTGTTCTTAAAAAGTTCTCATTAAGAAGTTTTGTGTTTTCTAAAAAGCACTGTTAAATGATAGCCACTTGGCACCATATTGCTGCTGATACTAATGCATAGTGGCTTAAGCCTTTTATCTGTCTGAACCCTTTAAAGTCTGGGGAATACTTCCTCTCACAGTCTTTTCCTTGTCTGTACTCTTTGGGGTAGTGTGTGTTTGCATTGAAACTTATGGCTTATTTGTACTATTGGACTTTATAGTAAAAACTTAAAGCAAAATCAGTACTGCACTAATGGTATAGTGTGCCTACATTTCTGAAACTCAGCCCAGAGGACCAGTGTTTTCACAAGATAACTCACTGTCATTTTTAATCAGGGATTTTTTTTTTTTGGTGGAGATGAACACAGAGAGATTCAAGTTCATGGTTTGTTCTGTGCTTGCACAGCACACAGACAGTTGATGGTGGTGTGACTGCACAGCCAAATAAACCCGATGAAAGAAATCTTTATATTCATGATTTTAATTTGACCTCCATTCAGCTTGAGGCCTGATGTAATTCAGATGACACAACTGGCAACGTCACACCTGTTCTCACTGGACCAAATGTCTTTTGTCTGAAAAAGTATCTCCTCTGAACAATAAACTGTAGTCTTCTGGTTTAGGGCTTTCCTTGCACTACTGTGAGCTGAGAATAAAACTGACTGTACATTGCTTTCAGAGAAGTCTGAGGGACAGAAGCATCCAAAGGACATTTTACCAGTTGGTACATTACTCCTCCAATTGTGATCTGTTTAAGTTAAGGATCCAGGTCTCCTTAATGTAAAAGAGCTAGTAATTTAAAACTGTTTCAGGTATTCAAGAGAGCATTTACTAAAATGCCTCCAGAAATTTATCTGTTCATGCAGTTAGTATAGCCACTATAATTGTCTGCCATCGATCCTGTCTGTAGGCTCTTGATTGCTCCTCATTCCAGTTTGGTTCATCACAATTACAGTGCATGACACTGTATGGTTTAGGGCACAGTTTCCTCCTCATGTTGTGTATCCATCAGTGGCTGTAGCTGTCCCTGGGCTGCTGAGTGGTGGGTGCATGCTGAGGATGAGGGAATACAGTCTGATGTTGTCCCAGCAGCTGGGGAGCAGCTGTAGCATGTTCCCAGGATCAAGACTTAGAAGGTACTACTGCATCCTGGAATTTGGTGAGAAGTAAGGCCAGGGGACACACTGAATTTTTCAGTCCCACTGTTTATCTGCCATGTGCAGTTGAACTGTATTTTCCTTGATATGCCAGAAAGACAAGGGGTTTAGATATGACAGCTGCATACAGTACAGTTGAGAGCATAATGAAAAGTTGAAGAATTTGGGTTAGGAAGCATAATATTTTTTCATTACTTTTGCTTGCTTTCATATCTTAGTGAAGTCTATGAGAATTTTGCCTTTGGCACAGGGATCTCATCGTAAGACTTTATGTTAGATTGTGCATTTGTAACTTATGTGGGACGTATATACAAGAAATACATTTCTGTTTTCAGTTCAAAGTCAGCCTTAATTCCTGAGGTTGGTCCACACTGCCAAAACTGAAACCATCATTCAGCCTTTAGCCTTATTAATTAGAACAATGGTATAACTGTGGTGGATAGCTTTCAATATTGTGTCATCTGAGTGGAATTGGAAGATGTGGTGATAAAACCTGTGCCTTTGCATCCAGTCCACACCCTGCCTCTGCCAGCACTTCCAAGGATGAATTTTGGTAGGCAATTCCCAATTAGAGGAAAGGAAGTGTTCAGGGGAGGAGGCAGGATGGTTTTTTTGAATTATAAGAACAGAAGAGTATTTTTTTTCCTTCCCTGCATTTCACTTTGCAGTCCATTTGTTCACTAGTGTACTTAAATGTCGTGCTATTGCTGTTCTTTGGTTATTATTGCCATCGATTTGTTCATGTGATGGGAATTTATGTATAAGTTTATTATTTTGTACGTCAAAGGATGCTTTTCTTGTGCTTTTTTTTTCTGTTAGAGGTCATCCTGCTCTGAAAGTTTTCTTCTCCAGCTAGAGAACTGGTTTGTTTTACATATCAACAGACTTGTCCATTTATTAACTGCTTGGGACAAATTTTCAACTGGATGACATTGTCATAGACAAGTAGAGTCAGTGAAATGGTAGTAATTTTTTTCTTTATCTGTTTACCAGCTCATTATCTTATGCAAAATTGAAAAGTAGGGTTCAGATATCCTCCATCCTCTTCGTTTTGCTGTGAGCTGATGGCTAAGCATCTCATGATGAGATGCTTCAATTCAGGAAAGGACAAAGGCATAGCAAATAATAGTGAGTTATTCAGAAAAAAGTATAAATACATTTGATCTGTCACATAATATGAGAGAAGGTTAAATTTAAAGGAGTTGGGGAAAGAAGAACGCTTGCCACAGTGGCCAGGTGTAGTGACGAAGTAAGAACAGGAATAAGAGGAATGTAAATATATGGGTAAGGTTAGAAGCTGATGTGGTTTTAAAAGTGGATTGTTGTCAATTCAAGGATGAGCATAGTAGAAAATAGGACAAGGTTTTCTCCTCAAGCTGGGTTTTTAAACATCAGATCTGTACAAGGGCTGGATAAAAGAGTCTTTTCCCATATTTGTCATACTGAGGCTGCTTTCTGTAGACATGGACTTGTGACCATCTGGCCAGTGATGTTTGGACTGTGGATCTGTGTAGGTGCAGTAGCAGCAGCAGCAGCAGTCCAACTCCTGAACCTCATGTTGGTTAACTTCATTGCTGTCTTCAGATGGCCTTCAACTTGGCCTTCCCTGTAGATTTGCAAGGAATTGAATGCTCAGCAACTTGCTAAGTTCTTTCTCTCAAAGTGGTTTTACCTGTTGCTCTTCTTAACTCAAAGGGGAAATTATTTTCTCCTGCAAGATGTTTTTAAAGCATGGTATAGTGTCTGGCTTGCTGGGGAGGGGATGATGTCTGGGTGGAACAGGGCCACCTTGTGCAATATTTTGGCTCTCCTAGAATAAGGAGCATTATGCCCAGCATGGCATTGCATAACCTGAAAGTAGCATTGGCCAGAGAAGCGCTTCCTCATCTCTGCCAAGCAGACTTCTTTCTTCCAGCTGTTTTTGTTTACTGCCTCACTTTTATGGCTCTTCGGGAGATGCACGTATGTTGACAAGAGATCTTAGATTCCACTGGGAAACTGCATGTCCTCCCAGAGTTCCAGAGGACAGCTTTTTGCCTGTATCATGGCCACTCTCGGATACCTGAGAGTTACAGGTCAAGGGCAGAATTTTCTGCCATTTGTTCCTATACATGAAAGTACAGAAGGTTCAACATGTGAGACAGTCCTTATTTTCAGTAGAGTATTAATTTCCAGATGAATACCTTTTCGTACTTTCATACCCAGGAGTATATTAGGGGGTTCCAGCAGAAGCATAACTATCTTTGTCTAAAATCTAATTTATGACAGGTGATAGTAAGAAAGAATCACTTGTTTTCACGTCATTTATATAGATCTTTGACAAACATTTACTTGAGAATCAGTTTAATCACTCTTTTGAATGGTATGTATGTGCACACATTTGTCTTTATGTCACACTTAATTATTAAAAGATGATTCCCCTGTAGCACAAAAAGTGAATAAGGTCAGACTAATTTTTGCAGTTTTTGCTTTTGCTCTGAGAATTTTATTAGCAAAATTCCTAGTCAATAGGCCAGTTTCCATAACTTAGCAATGACTTTTTTTTTTTGCTTTTTCAGATTTTGTTTTAGGATTTTCATGATTTTCAGAATTTCTGGCATCAGAACATGAATTTGGCAGGCACTTTCTTCTTGTACAGTGCTCCCACTGTAGTTACTACAATTTTTCAGTCTTTGGCTACTAAGATTTCATATGTCTTGGGAGCTACTTAGGTATTCATTCCATGAAAGCCTATTTTATCCCTTTCACTGCTTAGGAAATTTACCCTTTCATTCTGGCATCATCTAGACTATATTTTGTCAGCCAAATTCAGCCCAGAGCAAACTTCTATCCAGGCTTCTGCCTTTCTCCACTGAATAGCTCCTTGTTGCTTTAAAATTATCTGGCACTTGAGTCCCCCTGTGTTGCTGCCCCTGTGTCCATGTCAGAGGACCAGAACGGTCTGGATGCATAGGTTGGAGATTACCCCAGTCAATCAGCCTTGTGAATCAGGGTCAGTGGTATGCATGGCCATGCTGGAAGAGTAATGGAAAAGTTACTGGTAATATGTGTGGATGCCACACTGCATGTGTATTGCTTGTTTCTTTGGCATATAAAACAATGCAGGATTGAGTGGTCTTGGGACATTATTGATTTCTTGTCTGACAAAAAAAAACCAAAAACAAAACCTGTAGGATTTTGGTAGTTAAGAAGATTTGGATTATTGGGTGTCATTGATAGATAACAATTTATTCTAAATCTGGAGCTCTGTCTGCTTTTTTTTATTTAAATAAAAAAGGAAAATGTTTCAAAACTTAATAGAAATACACGTATAACTGATTAAACTGATTAAACCCAAATGATCCCAAAGAGCCATCTAAAAGATGTAAGATATTAAAGATCTTAAGGTTTCTAGAATTCTGGAAGAGCAGTAAAAATCTCGATTGCTGCCTTCTTTTGGATCCTAGAAGGCTAAAACTGTTTTGTTCCAGCTCCTCCCTAAATAATAAACAAAAACCAATTTCTTCGTTGCAGTTGAAATTTTCTTTTAGTATGAAATATCCAAAAAGGAGCTTATCCTTAAGCTCATGACACTTAATTTCACTTCTCAAGTGGAATGTAATATTGCATACTTTCTGGATAACTTACTTGCTATTTGTATTATTTATGCTGAGGACAGTTCATAATGAAATGTGATGTTGTGTCTGATTGATAACAAAACAATGCAGAAGACCAAAATTACCACATGTATTGCAACATCTCATATTGTTACTTACGATGAACCTTGTTCCTTTACTCCCTTTGAAAAATAACATTGTAATAATGCCCTGCATATTTACCTCTTGGTCAGTTGAATAGTTCACAAGTAATTCATTCCAAAAATGGCTTCACTGACCCTTGTTGATTGACTTCTTGCGCAGTATTGTGCTCTCCAGAATCAGCTCCTTTATTGCTGTTGCCAAATATTATTTCATACTTTTGAGTGTATGTTCAAGAGTGTCAACTGCTTTACTGGAGTTAGCAGTAAAGCAGGAAAAGTTTTATGACATCTGTAACTAATAACCCAGGCTGTCTATTGGGAACAAACTGTTTTCTAATTTTTTTCTTTTTTTAACGTCAGGCGTTAATGAGGTGAGAAAAAAACAAAAACAAAATAAAATCACCTCCACAGAACGGTACCACTTACCAGTAGGATAAAGAACAAAAACCTCATGCTTTTGTTCTGCTCTGTTCTTATTCTAAGCTTGGAACCAGTTGCAGAACAAAATAAGTTGTAAGATAGCAGTGAAGACAACCACTTACTAGACTTTCCACCAAAGTTTCAATCTCTGATGTTTTCTGTTGGTTTCTCTGTCAGTTCTGGTACTTTTAGACATGGTGAGCCTTATCTGCTGTCCTGGTGTCAATTCTTTGTAGGAATTCACGGTGAGGTTGCTGCTTCATCTGAAAATCAGAAGACTCGGTAGATAAAATTAGGTATGGTTGGCATTTACCATTTATTTTGGTGAAACCCTACACAGGAAGGCTGGACCTGTATAGCGTTTAGCTCCTGAACAGCTGGGAATTTCTCCTTGAGTACTCTGTCTGCATGGAAACCTTCTTTTTGTATGGATACCCGTTGCTGCAGAAATTAATGTTGCTGAGGGGGGATGGCATGATTTATCCTGAAGTTTTCCAGGAGCAGTTCTGTGCGTGGCAGTGCTAAAGGTTTTTAAACAGTCATATGCGGCACAGAGTTGATGCTGTGAACATAGCAAATAAAGATATCATTTTTTTTTCTTTCAGTATCTCTTAATACCATTTGCAACTGTGGTTTTATCATATTCGGATATTTTTCTTGCCAGGAAACTTATGATTCTGCCATAATTTTCGGCAGCCAGCACTGGAAAGTTTACTCATGCTATGTAGTTATGGTATTCTCAGAGGATGTTGATTATTTGGAAAGCAGAGTTCTATACAGGATGAGGAATTCTTACTACAATTAGTTCCCAAATTACTGTATCACTATTAAATTAGATCCAGATTTGTTGACCTACATCTTCTGTAGAAGAAATACATTTCTTTTTTTTCTTATCTGTGATGACATCTGGGAATTAGAACATATTTTGTGTCATTTTAAATACCTGTGCATAAAAAACCCATGAGTTTGCAAAGTCAGATTAGTTTTTTACCCTCCCTGAAAGAGGAGAATGAAGAGAATGAAATGGACAAATTTGGATAATGTTCTTGATAAAGTGTGAAACTGTGGCATCTCTTGTACTTTTTTTATATAGGGGAAAAAAGTTTTAGGGAGAGTAGAAGGAGATAAGGATGTGAGAGTGGAGATACCCCTTGCATTTTATTTATCCCTTATTATTGAATACTGAAAATGTAAGGGACCATCTAACTGCCTCAATGTAGCAGAAGATGAGAGACTTCCTATTTTTTTCATCTGGTCTTCTGGGCTGCCTGTCTCTAAAACCAAATGTAAACATGTAGATATTGATTCTCGACACATTTGTATATTTATATGTGCTCTTTATTTATTGACATAGTTATTTTACTTTATGGTTAGTTACATCACCTTTGAGAGTAGGTGATTGCATACCTCATAGGCAAGTTATTTTAAGTTCATAAATCCTTAATGTATGTAATCTAGTATTCTAAAGTAGAAAACAGTTGGCCCTCAGAGATGGAGGCAGAATTGGCTGAAATTCAGATACATTCAGGGTACCTAGTCTGTCACATCAGTTATGCTAATATAGTCAAGACAGGTCAAGGTGATATGCAGGTTGGCATGGAGGAATGAGCTGCGATTTGAGGCCCTGCCAGATGTGGGCAGCAACTCCTTGGTTGGAGCCCAGTAAAGGGATCCATGGTGGGTCAAGTGGGAACTCCTCTCTTACTGTGTTTTGGAAGTCTAGCACACATCTGAAACACAGATTGGTTCCCCACATTTCCCTCCTCTGAAACAATACAAAAACTCACAAACCTTGTGATATGTCTCTACAGGGTATGTATTGTAACCAAGATGCTTACACACAATAGCAATAGTAATTACAAACATTATTCCGTGTGTTCAGTGTCATTTGGATTATTTTTCTAAGCATGGAACTGTTCTTTAAATATCCAGTATTCTCCTCCATGTAGGCTTAATGTATTATCTGTTGTTTGCAATTGCTAAATACTCATTTATAATCAGTCTGATTTTAATAATTCATCCCCCTCAAATATCTGAATGAAGTTTCAGGCTGTAAAAATCCATATATCATTTCTGTATTTTTGAAAATGTCACTTAAAATACTATGACAATAGGGAGACCATCTGATCATTACAATATGTGTATGATGTTTGCTAGAAAATAGTAGAGTATATGAAAAAGCATCAAGTACAAAGACAAAAATCTGCTTAAATCATTAGCCCAACCTGTTTATACTGGAAGCAGTGTGTGTAGAAGTTAAGCTTTTTGAGAGCTGATCATAGCAGCATCTGCTGTGCCTTTGAGATAACACCTGTGTGAGAGGACTGGGTCAGGCAGTGTCCAAATGGGGCTTGGTTGGTGCAGACAGCCTTTTCTGTCCTCTGTTCCTCTGGTTGCTTCAGCAGCAAGCCCACTGGTCCTGGTTGAAGGTGACTGGCTCTGCTGGGAAGGGCTGACTCACACTGCTGGGGACACCATTGGGAAGAGGACCCACAGAAGCACGGCAGTGCATCTTTGGGCAGAGAGCTTCCTGCTCAAAGCGTGACAGTGCTAATAAGCAGTTTGCTGGAGGAGGAGGGCCAAACCATTGCAGCCAGCGTGTTATAAAATAGCCTTTGCTTGCTGCTTTGTAAAGCTTTAAGGATAGGGAGGATTTCCAAGGTGAGAAAAGTGATACATCACTCAGGTTTCTTCTTAGGACTTGCTTGAGGCTTTGGGCATACCTCCACACAGATGCTTTTCCTAAGAAGTGGTGAGCAGCAAGCGAATCACTGTCTTGCCAAGAGTGAGTTTCCTCTATGATTTTTGCTCCTTTCCAGCTCTCTACCTCAGAAATCACTTTCCTGTTCCTTGAATGACTCCAACTACAGAGTTAATGCAGTGCAGAGAACCTGAGGGAGCAAGTAACCCGAGAGATACCACAAAACAAATGGATAAATGAAAATGCTGCAATGATTTCCCATAAGTGAATTAATTTTTTTGAGTTTCCATACTCTCAGAGTTGTAGGATTTTTGTGAAGTTAACTGCAGCAAATGACTACATAAAAAAAGCCCCAAAGAGGGGATTTTATGACAAAAAAGATATTTCAAATAATTTTTTATCGCTAAGGATACAAAGACATTAATTACTTTACCTAAAACCAAAGTCCAGAACACAATAAAGAAGAGAACAAGAAATATCATGAAATAGAACAGAATATTCAAAGTTGGCTTAAACTTGTGGAAATATATTTTGGGGAGTTGAGAGTGTGTAAACCATGTTATATTTACCTTCAAACATCTCCTGAGATTTCCCATGTGAGAAAAGTTTATAGTTTTGTTAAGTTTTAAACATTTTTTATCTTCTTTTTTCTTCTAATTGGAATAGCTAATGAGCACGGTGAAACATCTGTAAAAATATGTAAAACCTTTCTGGCTGCTTTCACAAGGCTTTGAGTGAAGTTAATGTATAATTTTGGAGAAGGAGTTATACAGCCAGATTTATCTCTAATTACATAGCTGGTAGATGGAAATTGTAAACAGCAGTAACTACATGAGGAACTGCTCTTTTGATATGGAAAGAACAATTGTCTCTTGACAACCAGGGGAAATACGAGAGATGAGAGGGAAAATCTGGTGGGCAGAAAAGTGATTTCTGCTTATGCACTTCTCTAGGGAGACAATTCAGGAGTTTCTTATACATTCTTTGATTAGAAAAAAAAGGTCTAGTAATGTTGCGCTCCTCAATTTTGCAATATTTAACACCGATACACTGAATTTTAGAAGATATTGAATACTGTCCCTCTGAAAATTTGCCCTTTCCAAGTATCTTCATGTTGAACATCCAACATAGGAAGCTGTGAAAAACTGCTGCACACTTTTGAAATCTTGCCCATTAAATGCATAAAACAATGCAACTGGAAGCAGCAAAAAACTACAATGTAGAAATATGAGACACTGTGTAAATTTTAAATCATTATAAAGTTACTTGTACTTTAAAAACTAGTTACTTTCTTATTTATTATGGTTATAGGAATGGTAAAGTATAATAATTTTGGCATGTACAAAAGTTCTGAATTCATATTAGGTAAGAAAAGTTCAAAGAAAACAGTGGCTCCCTGGCAGTGTCTGTATGACACTGGGCACTGTGTCAGGAAAACACCCCAAAATTAGGTAGGCATACCTGTTTGTTAAAGACTTCAGTTTGTATTTGTGTCAGATGCTAAATGGTAAAGCTATTTCTGTCATGTTTTAAGCAGCACGGGTAGTCTAAACATGTTCAGTAGGTCTAGTGACCTTTTCCTGAGTAATGGAAAACTTTCAACTGTGCCAGTACAGTATATTTATACCAATATTATTTACAGGTCTTGCCCTCCTTGGTACTGCTTCTTAGAACTGTCCTTGAATGAAAAATAAATGTGTCAGGATTTAATACAATTAAAGTGAGCTATAAACATTCTTAAAAATAGAAATGTATTCTTAGCCTTGCTTACTTTAGCTGATTGCTATGTCTTCAGCAACTGTTGTTTCTGTGATGGGCTAACACATAATTTGTGAAATCATTCTGCATCAAATAACCAATGTGTACCCTAAAGCAAGTACACAATAATTTGAAGAGAAAGATTTTGAAATTCATTCTCATCTATTAATTATTTATGTATTTGCAGATTTTTAAGAACATATTGAAGTCTGCCAGTTTCTAGTGATGCATCATCGGTATTGCTTAAGGAGGATTCCTACAGGCAGTCTTGTGTGGTGACTGCTGAAAGTCCCCCTTGAAAGGCAGAGAACTTGTGGGTTACTGGACAGTTGTAATAACAAAGAGCAGAATAACTAAATAGTGGACAAAAAAAAACCCCAGTTTTGTGAAGAGCAATTTTAACAGATAGTTCAACCTTTTAATTATCGCCTTTGGATGCCGACCATGTGTCATTTGAATCCTAACCCTCCTAGTCCAGATTTTAGACAGTATTTATCTTTAACTCATTCAGGCACTGAAAACAATGTGATGATGTAATTAGGGTTAACAGTAAAACCAAACTGAGCTGGGGATCATCAGTGTGAGGAGACGGCACCATCCCTCAAATCCCCAGACTCGCTGTGTGAAATGAGGTGGAGGCTCAGCCCTCTGCTGAGACTCCTCAGAGAGGATGCACGGTTACCACCGTTGTTTTTGAGAGGTCTCAGAAATAGATCAACAAAGATTATTGAGCACCTCTGGGCAGGTAGCAGTGTCAAGGATCCAAGTTATAGAACTGTCAATGTCAGGACTAATTGATTAAGCCTGGCTGTTACCAGAAGAGATGAGCAGCCATTGATATTCTCTAATCACCTACATGTAAGGCTGGGAAGGTCTCTGAGCTGCCATATAACCCGTCCCTCCATCCTGGAGAAGCAAAGCTGTATTTGGGATGTCTTTGACCCTTGGTTTTCTTACTGGTTCCTGTAAAAGCTGGAGATTAAGAAGGTTGCATGGAAACCTGCAGCACTTACACAGAAAGGTGTTTTCAGAGGATCTCATTTCAACCCTCTTTGCTGAAAGTGATGCTGTTTATTTCCAGTGCTATCTTCAGGTAACATGGAGAACAAATAATATTCTTTTTTAGCTTTTTATATACTGGACAGCTTATCACATATCCTACTTCAGTCTTTCTTTTGTAGACTAAACATGCCCACTTTCTCCATAGGTCCTGTGTCTTAAACATCACACCATTCTCGCTGTTCTTTGTACTATGTCCAGTCCATTTATCTTTTCCCTTAAGGGTGGCATTCAAAACCAGGAACAACACTCTGACCTCATCAGGGCTAAGCAGAATAGAATAGATGACCTCCCTAATTGACCCAGAACTGTAAACTTGCCTTTCTAAGTCATTACTGTATATTGTAGCACATCTCAATGGATATGTGTTCAAAATGCCTTTTGCTTTATAACCATGGAGCAATTAACTTTTGTCCCTTATGACAGGGTTGCTTTCACACAATCATTTCCATCTTTCCCATAATTCTTTTATTTTGCACACTTTCAGTCAGGTTCACCTGGACTTTCACCAACTCTTTGTATTTGAATTCAGTCACTTTCTTTGTGCACTCAGCAAACAATATTGCTTTTGATTGATATCTGATGAAGGAAGAAGAAAAAGACCTACACAAAGACTTCTAGATGAAATGAAGAAGTTATTTTTACACTGGAGATGGGGAGGGAATGCCAGAGCTTCAGGTTGCATTTGTTTCCAGTGAAGTGAATCTCCATCTTTCACAAAGCTTATTTAAAAATAAGCTATACTCGAATCTTTGGATAAAGATGTTAAAAAGTTGAAGTGTACTTAGCTTTCAAACTGTGTTGTCTGATTACTCTGTCTGGCCTGAATTCCAAACTCTTTTGAAAAAAAACCTAGTGGCTTTTATTTTCTACATTGGACAGATATCTGAAAGACCTGAATCATCCCTCTGAAGGAAATCATTGCAGATGGAAGGTGGAAATCATTACATCTTGGGGCAGTAATTTGGTACAAGCGCATTTCCTCACTAATTTTTCCAGAGGATATTCCACCATGAAAGAAAAGTTTTCTGTATCAGAATAGGGACTTACTCCTCTTCTGTTCCAACAGACAGTCCGTTCCTCAGACTTTTTTGTGATTTCTCCTTATACAGGAATGCATACTGAAAAGTAACTGGCCAAGGAGATGTATGATGGGATTTACAATCCCAATGAAGAGCAATGTTCATGTAGTCCTTGTACATGGTATCTGAAGAGCTTTCTCTGTTTATACACAGCAGTTAAGGTGTGTAAGAAACTGCAGTGCCCAGGCAGAGCTGAAAAATTGATGTTTATTTTTTATTATTCTTTTATTCCAAAGTAGGTGCCTAGAAAAGGGGTATTGCTTAGTTATTTATGATTAGAGATGTCATTCTGCTATGCCTTTCTGATGTGTAAAACATGAGATCCAATTTATTTTAGAGAAAGAAGTGAAAAATACAAATAAATCTGACGATTTGCTTGTGCAAAGCATGTGATGATGACACTAAGCTGTGTGGCATGGTCGACACACTGGAGAGAAGAGATGCCAAACAGAGGGACCTTGACAGACTGGAGGTGGGCCTGTGCTAACTTCATGAAATTCAACAAGGCCAAATGCAAGGTCGTGCACCTGGATTGGGGCAATCACAAGCACAAATACAGGCTGGGCAGAGAATGGATTGTGAGTAGCCTTGAAGAGAAAGGCTTGGGGGTGCCTTGCAGCCCATAAAGCCAACCGTATCCTGGACTGCAACAAAAGAAGTATGTCCAACAGGTCAAGAGAGATGATTCTACCCCTCTACTCTGCTCTTGTAAGACCTCACCTGGAGTGCTGCGTTCAGTTCTGGAGTCCTCATCATAGGAAGGAGTGAGTTAGAGCTCGAGTTAGAGCTGTTAGAGCAAGTCCAGAGGACGGCCATAAAGATGATCCAAAGGCTGGAGCACCTTCCCTATGAGGACAGCCTAGAGAAGAGAAGGCTCTGGGGAGACCTTATAGCAGCCTTCCAATACTTAAAAGAGGCCTACAAGAAAGCTGGGGAGGGGCTCTTTATCAGGGAGTGCAGGGGTACGATGAGTGTTAACACTTTTAAACTGAAAGAGTGAGATTTAGATTAGATATTAGGTAGACATTTTTTCCCTGTGAGGGTGGTGAGGCCCTGGAACTGGTTGCCCAGAGAAATTGCAGATGCTCCATCCCTGGAGGTGTTCAAGACCAGGTTGGATGAGACTTTGAGCAACCTGATCTAGTGGAAACTGTCTCTGCCATTGCAGGGGATTTGGAACTGGATTATTTTTAAGGACCCAAGCCATTCTATGATTCTATGAATTAGAGGTAAAATTAAAATTAAAACCAGAAACAGCCAGGTACGTATTTTATTTTGTTTGGTTTTGTTTTTTTTTTTTCTTTCTGGAGGTACTCTCAGGTAAACAGGATTTTTCTGGCACTCTCTACATGTGAAATTTCTGCTTCCTCTTTCTTACATTTTTCCAAGTTTATAGACTACCTTAATATAATTGCACGCTCAGAAGTGCATTTCCACATCTCATCCACCTTGAGCATTCATCCTGTCAATGGAATGATTTACTTCCCTTCTGTGTATAATACAAAGAGGATGAGAAGTGTAATAACTAAATGTTAATGTACCTCTGTTATTTCCTTCCTCGTTGTTCTGTCCTTCCTAAGGTTTTTAGTATGCATTAAGAGGCAAATCTTGACCTTCCTCATTCTTTTTGGTCTCCTCTAAGCCCTGCTGGTATTTTCCAGTACCTTTATTATTATTATTATTAACATACTCAGGGGAGCAAGACTTCATGGTACTAGATGTTTTTTACAAATACAGAACAGGAAAATAATCTTTGACTTCAAGTATATCAAATGGCTCTACTCGTATATATACACCATATTCCCTAGGAGGTGATTCCACTGATTCATTGGAAAGCATTATGGTGTTCTGCCTACATCTTCCATTCCTTTCGTTTTGAGCTATGCCATTGTCTACTGAGAGCATCAATTCACAAATATGCTATTAATTAGGGGAACACGCAGATGCTCTTTATTAAGGATAGTGCATCTTTTAGCCCCTTGCAAAACATGTCTCCCTTGAATGCAATGCTTTGTTGTTTTCCTGAATTTCAGCTTCAATTCGAATGTGTTGTTCTTGGGAGTGCAACTTGGTGGATCAGACTGATTATTATGGAGTGTCAAATAGCCAAAAAGAGACAGCATGGCAAATGGTCTTTTTGATGAAGAACTTAATTTCCCTTAGTATTTGGCAAAGAAACAAATATATTTTATGGGAAACTAATTAGAAGAATAGGACATATATTTTTTAAATTGCTTTTCATAATTAAAGTCGCAAAAATATGTCATCCTTTAGCTGGTGTAGCTTTTCCTTTACAGCTTTCAGTTCCTGCATTTAAGGCTTTTACAATCTGTGCATGGCTTAAGTCAGACTAAAAAATACTGCTTTTACACAATATCACATTACATCTTCTGTCACACGTATTTTCACCATACTGTGTTTGTACAATATACCATAGTTCAGCACCACTGCCAAATATGTGAGGTCAAATATGGTAAATTGCTGTTGGTTTTGAGGTCTGATACACCAGAAGAAAAACACAAGTCTGAAATTACCGAAAACTTCATAGGAAAGAGGAAAGGAGTTCCCAGAAATTTACAGAAAAACGAATGATTCTCAGTTTTGAAATGAGCTCTGCAGAGCTTTCCAAGAGTAGATGAATGTTCTTGACCTGATGACTGTTTATCAACCCTCTGCTTGTCTGCTCAGCCGCGTTGCTCTCTTGAAAATGTTCTTAATTTGAAGAGCTGTGAAGCTGAGGTTTTGTTGTTATCCTTCTAGTAAATAATTTTCTCATTCTCCCAGTGCATCTTTCTTCAATAAGAAATGTGTAAAAAATAGTGGTACTGTTATGAAAATGCTCTGGGGTACGTTGTAAAGAAGATGCAACTCAATAATTACATATTTGGATGTTCCTGTCTGTGCACACTAGAACAGAGAATTTGCTTGGGCTATTTGTAGTGAAATTTCTTCTAGTCAGAAGTGTTTCTAACTTCTCTCACGGTGTTTAAAAATGCCTTTTTACAAACAGAATGAGCAATGAATTAAGTAATATGACAAAGACAGATGGATGCTTCAGTTAATCTCAAAAGAGAAAGCAAAGTTAGCTTTGGAATAATTGCAGCGACCTCAACTTGATATCTTAAATATCAAATGCTGTTCCCTGCTGAGTAATGCAGTATCTCTGTTACAAATCATACATAAAATCTTGCTTTCATTTTTCAATTGCTTTATAGTAATTACTAGGTAATAGAAGTCCTGGCTAACACAAGTGGGAGTTTTAAGGATAAATAGCTGCAGCTGGGAAAATGAAATCAACAGGTTAAAGCCCTGGGTCCATGAAACCTCATATGTCTTTGAAGGAAAGGAAATTTTGGTTTATGAGAACCATTGTTCCATTGTACTTTGGGGGCAGGAATTGTGGTTTTGCTTTTTTTTAATACAATGCATCACACAACTGGTTCTTGATCCCTGTTTAGTGTCTATGCAGTGCTACAGCAATCAAAAAATAAATAACAAGAAAGGCATTTTAAGGCTCTGGTACTGTAAGTTACTTCTCCAAAGCCACAGAGCGAAATGATGCAGAGCCAGATTTAGCACACAAGGCATTTCTTTTACCCAGGCTCAGCCTCAGACCATTATTTTGCTTCTCTCTAGCAAATGACCTTGACTGATGCGCTTCAATACATCACACAGGTCTTGGCATGCCACCACTGCACCTCTGCTTTTCTGAGTCACTACAAAGGCAATTGGACAGAAAGCAGCTCCTTCCTTCTGGGTTTGACACTTGAGAGGAAGCCTTTGGAAGTGCAGAAGTAAACCCTAAGGGTCATGCAGATGTGTTAGGTGATGAGCAGGCTAGCATTCCTCAGGACTGATAGCTGGGAAGGACCTTAGCAGAGGGCACTTTTTGGCAGGACAAGGTGCAGACTGAGTACCTGAAACAGAGCTGGTAGCATGGTCTCAAGTCTAATGACTTTTTTTTCTGACAGGTATTAAAAAATCAATTCATTGCTTTGAGTTGCATTCATAACATACAGAACAGTAATCCATTCAGAAAACAAGAGTCATTAGGTAAGTTTATTGATTTCAGTCATTTATGAAGGTCAAAGAATGGGTCTGTGTGTTGCCTGGGCTGTCTCCTGGGAGGCATCTCTAACGATCTCCCTAAATTTCAGGAGAAATCTCCAAGGTAAGATGATATTTGGATGCACATGCACTCTTCATAGCATGTCCTCAGCACTAGTGCTTAGCCTTGTGATTGTGTGGGCATGGTATTTTTTCCTTGCATTGAATTCAGAGCATCTTTTATTTGGAAAAATACTTTCCTTAGGCTGGGAGAAGAGAGTACTGAACACGTGTATCCCACCTGTCTGACATGATTACTTCCAGCAAAATCAGTGGAATTATTTATGTAGGATATGGTCCAGTGTTAAGCAAAGGAGCAAAAAACACGTGTGTCTTTATGTGCTGGAATTTGTCCATTTTCAGGCACAGACAAAGGCAGTATTAAGGACCATAAGAGAGTCTCATTATAGCTAGTGAAAGGTGTGAGGCATAGAACAGGGTAGCATGGAATAGGATAGGAAAGGAAGGGAAACCATCTGTCAGGCAAATAAGGTAACTTGTCCAAGTAACTTCTCCAGATCTATTTCAAAGTGCCCAGTGAACAGGTTGGGGCTTTCTTGATGTTACAGTTTAAGGAATGAAATTATTGTAAAAATAATATTGGATGTGGGCATAGGCTGCAAATATGTTACTTTTTTTCTGAAAAAAACAAGCTAATTAAAAATAATTTCCTCTTGTTATTTCTTTGCCAAGACCTATTTTCAGGACTCTGTTCTTCCCCTCAAGCAGCCAATGAAATTTCAGGCACCTAAAACAAATAAAGGCAGAACACTTAAGCCTTGGCTGGTAAAAAAAAAAAAAAAGAGGAAATTATTTTAAAATATTTGGTTTTAAATATGCTAGATTGTAATTTTTATATTGAAACACATTATTATTTTTGGCTGGTACATAGTTCTCTTTATAAAACAACAACTTAACCATTCACCTTTCATATGCGGTTAAACTTGGATCCTGTGTAATCTTGTGTTTCTGTGCCTGCTGTTTCCAGGGCACACACAGGAGCAATTCTCTTTAAAACTTGGATGTGAGGTACATCTAGGTTGAATAATGACAGTGTAGATCAATGCTTACCCAGAGCTGCCATGCACTGTGAGTAGAGCCACACTCTCTGCAATTCTCGTCTTGTATGTGCTGCGATAGCTGCTGAGATCATCCCAGCAGCACGTCCAATCAAATGGCTGGTGCCTGTTCCCCATGTTCTCTCTGCCTCTCCCAGAGGCAAAACTGTAGGTCATAGAGCCTCTTGCTCTACAGAAGGGATGCTACAGAGATACTTACGGATAAGTTTGATTTGTTTGGATTTTTCTTATTCTAGTTATTATTGCTATTGTTTTATAATACACATCTTCCTGTCTGCATGGAAGACCGCAAAGTCAAGCGAGTAGGCTTTTCTGAACTGTTGCCCTCCTGCAAGTATTCAGGTCATCTCTTGAAGTCACAATGGCTATCCACGTGCTGAAAGTTAAATAATTGCCAGATTGAAGTATGAACTAAGGTTTTGCTTGACTAAAGGTGGCACATGCAATGATATCAATTCACAGGTTGCAAAATTTAGAACAAAAGATATTTATTCCATGAAATAATGTGTAAAGGAGAGGATAAGGAAAAAAAGGACATGAAGAAAATCATTGTTAAAAATGCAAATACAATTTCAGTGCAAAATAAGTTTTAGATAAGGATTTAAAATAGAAAAATAATTGTAACTGTTTAAATTTTATTCCCAGTTGTTTTTAGTGCTTCATTAATATATCGCTTTTTGTTCTTTCACAGAATGACAATATCAACACTCACATATCTCAGATAAATTGATAGACTCATCTGTAAGGCATTCTTCATCCCACTTTCATGAGAGCTGCTGGGCAGCCAGCTGAACAGTAGCTGAGTCATTAAATCCTGGTTGCAAACATATAAATAAGTGTATTTTAGTGTTCTCGTGAGTATGTTCTCTGCACTGAGCGTAATACAAAAGTTACGTATGTCCCTGCACGGTCACAGTCTTAGGAGTACGCAAGGAACCAGTATATATACACTGAATTCTTTAGTAGCACATCCTGACTGAGGAGACAGTGCCTCTGACTAAGAAAGTGGCAGGCAAGTTGATGTTGCTATGAGTCATCACAGAAGCAGGAATATTTTCAGATATGGGCAGAAGAACTATTTGCCATGGGGAAGCTCATATATAATCTTGCAGCTTGTCAGCCTCTCTGTGTGAATCTTCTCAATGTGTGAGAAGTTCCAGTGACTGATTTCCTCATGAAAAGTGGGATATGATACTTCCTCTCTTGTGCGAGTTGGAGCGTGAGAGGTGTGCCCCAGCTTACTTCATGTCAGCCTCCTTGTCCCCTTTTACATCCTTCATCGCTGTTCAGTTTGATTAATGCCATTTAGCCTGTCCGTGTTTCCACACATGCTGGATAAATGGTCCTTTCACAAAGTCATGGGAATGCTGCTCAGATGCTTTTAACTGCATTTAGACACTTCTCAACCTTTAAATGCCTCTGTGTCGGTGGTGGGTGAAGTTTTTCCTGTCTGATGTAATTGTTTAGTGCAACAATTAAAACTGTACATATTTTTTTTGTTGTCAGCCCTATTTTATGTAAACTTTGCACACTCCCCAGAATAATGGGAAGACTCCAGAGAGAAACATGCAAGAGTTGTGAAATGCCACAGTGAAGGTCCCCTCTTGCTTTTGTGCATCATCCTTTCAGTTACATGGATTATGCACTGTTTTCCACCAGCTTCCTGTCTTGCTGGTGGCACAGGATGAGTACTGTTAGGGGCTAGCATCAGGACTGTGAAGTGGATGGTGCCACTGTCCAAAGGACACCTAAGCCATTATTTTTTTTTCAAGAAATGGAGGCAGCATCATGAATAAAGCAAGGAAGTACATATGGGAAGAGAAGCTGTTACACATGAGAAAGATGAAACTGTTTGAGAGAATGAATGCCATCCTTTCCTTTTTTTTTCTGGAGTCACTGCATAGCAATGGACTGTAGGTAAATACTTGAGCTGAGATTTTCACAGGAAGCTCTAATAACGAATGTACAGTTATGGGGGTTTAGAGAGTGACTCTTGGCTCTCTTTTGCGAAAGGTGGAGAGCATCCGTGGGGATGCTTTGAATTGTGCTTTGAACAACTCATCATCTGATTGTTAATGCTAAGTACCCTGGAAAAGTTAGGCCTCTGGTGTTTCTGTTTGTATATTCAAAATCAGCTGATACTTCTGATAGTTTTGGTTTTAGATTCTTTCTGTTTCTGTCTCCAGTTAGAAGGTAAGGAACATACTGCCTTGTTTTTATAGGTATGGGAAAGAAAGTCACAGTGCTTGTGGTAGGCTCAAATACTGTAACTAGTAACTAGACTAAAATGTCCATAAAGAGGTTTATCATCTCTCCTCAAAGCAGGGCTTGGTCACTTCATACTCTATAGAAGATTACTTTTAAATCCTTAATAACTATCCATTTTGATCACCTCACCTCTGGCCTCTCGAGCTTATTAATCTCCCTGCTTCTCCTTACCTCTCTGCCTTAATATTTTGCTTCTCTGGTTTCTTTTTTCACTACTTCATTAAGTCAAGTGACTTCCAGAGAGAAAATTTGCCATTAGGAGGGAAAGCCTCTCATTTCTGCAGTTTGGACCACATACTTCCCCTTCAGTAGCATATCCCACTAAGAGATGTGGGTTTCCATGGAGGACCATCTGTGAGAGTGGCTGATACCACATCTGATCAGCACAGAGAAAGGCGCTACCGCATTCATGGGGAACTGAATCTATCCAGTCTATGCAAGCAGATTTTTTTCAAAGACTTATAACTTAGTAAAATCTGGGCACCTTTTAATAAAAACTTCTCCCCTGCCAAATTTGAAGTCCTTTCTCCAAAACATGGAGGCACTAGAGCTTTTTAATGAAACAGTTATTAAAAAACAAAACTAGGAATAATAACATGTTTTTCTCCCAGTTGTTCTCAGAAAAGTTGCTCTGTTGTTCTCAGAAATGGCTGAACCAGTTCAGCCTCATTTATTTATTTTGGAAAGAGTTAGCTGAGACAAACTTTCAGCATGGGAAATTTCATTGCAACGGGTTAGCCTTTCTCAAAGTCTGGCAAAGTTTAATGCAATGAAATTAGTCTTAAACAAAGAAGTTAAAAGCAAGCTTATATATCAGCAGTGTTCCTTGCTTAGCATAGAAAAAGACTACATATATTAACTGGGATTTTTAATGTTTCAGATTCTTCGAGTATATATTGCTCTACAAAGATGCAGTGATGTTTCAGATTGAACAAGTTACAAAGCTTTGCTCGAAGATTGCTCTGACAGAGCCGTGGGATCCATATGATATTCCTGCCAATTCGACTTACGAAGATCAGTACTACATTGGGGGACCTGGAGACAAAGTTATGGTACAGGAATGGTCTGACAGGAAACCAGCCAGGAAATGTATGTGCATGCTTTTGCTTCATCTTGATAATAATCATTGGGTCTGCTACCGAGGGAAAAATAACATTATTCATTTTTCACCCCAGCTGTTTATATAAAGTTTGTTGGAATAAATAATAGTATATCCTGTGCACAGCATATCATTTTATTATCAATGCTTTTTGTTAAGAAAATGTTTCATGTCTCAACAT
The DNA here is from genome assembly GCA_033558185.1 of Dromococcyx pavoninus. Taxonomy (NCBI): domain Eukaryota; kingdom Metazoa; phylum Chordata; class Aves; order Cuculiformes; family Neomorphidae; genus Dromococcyx; species Dromococcyx pavoninus. The sequence goes on along the minus strand of JAUMJL010000425.1, from coordinate 209,648 downwards.
CAAATATAACCAAGAGACTTAATTGTATTTTAGTTTGTATCATACAGGTTTTGGCATGGAGCAGCATCATTTTTGTGTCTGAATCTAGCAGCCTGTATCCAAATTTTATCTAGAGAAGAACTGGTAATATAATTACATGCACACTCAAACTACAGTATGAATAACTGAACCAAAGGAGTGTCAGTGCATGTCTTACACACTATTATGAAATGTTATCGTAGAATACATCCAGTGTATGGTTCTGCAGCAACAGACATCCTTAATATGCACCTAAGTTTTGTTATCCACTACGCTAGTAAGAAACATCTGCTCACAAGGCTTAGTTCTGCATTTGGCAGCTGAACACCTTCATCATAAAAGAAAGTAGACTGAATTTCCAAGGTACAATATGCTAGGCTTTTGATGCATAGCAATTTATTAGCACATTGGCTTCAATTTCAGCTATGATTTACTGATGACTCAGACAACTATAAAAATAATTTTAAAACCCTCATGAAATTTATGGCATTATTCAACTAATGCAATACATTATGGTTATAGACAGCTAATATATAGGCTGGTTATGAACCTGAGCATTTAGTCAGGGGAAAAGAAACCTTTCTTGAATACAAATAGAATGAAGTAGGAAATGAAGGATAATATTGTTAAACCTCTGTAACTAGGTTGATATATCCTGTGGTATTCTGCAAGAGACTAAATATCACTTACTCCAAGAATTTTGTTTTTCAGATCTGGTATTTTTGGAACTTTGGTTGAACTTAATATCCAGATACATTCGGTTAATGATGTGATTTTTATCCTGTATTATTTTGTCTTTCCAGTGCTTTTCTATATCATCATTCATAAAAATTGTGTCTTAAAGTTGTCTACCCATCCGTCTTTCAGCTTGAAAGGAGACATACTGATGCCACGATAGTATCGTGATTTGAAAAGTACTTGACATCAAATTGTGCAGGTTCAAGGTCATTGCTGTGTCCAAATTATACCAGTTTTGTGGCCTTTCTTGGTGTTGCCATGCATATGGACAGGACTATGGGCACTTCCAGTCTATAGGCTTTTTTGAGGAATGGCCATTTTTTTGACTGACGTTATCATGACAAATTCATTCATTCTGGTCATCTAAAGTAGTCACATTTCTGCTTGGTTACAGTGGAATCCTGGGTTGGCGTTTACACAGTAAAAGACTGTTACCCGGTACAAGAAACCTATACGAAGAACAACAGCGTGACAACCTCCACTCGCTTTTTTGATCTACAGCTGGGCATTGCTGACCCCTCAGTGTTTACCCCACCCAGCACCTGCCAGACAGCCCAGCTGAGGAAGATGAAAGATGAATGCTGATTATGGACAGTGGCTGCCCTCACAAACAAGTATTGGCCAAGAGGATGGTTATTAATGTCAGCTGCTGACGTCTAACCTGATGTTTCAAGCTTATTGTTGCTCTTTTGGGAATTGTAAGTTTTCACCTGAAAAAGAACATAAACATTTAACTGATGAAAATATGTAACGAAAAAGATCTTTCATGACATTAGTCTGTTCAGTGATGCACTTGAAGTAGTATATAATTACCATAAAGATAATATTTATAGTTACTATTTATTTAAGCTGTGACTGATTTTCCTTTTGCAAAGGTTTTATTATTTATTTTTCCAAGAATACAAAGCTTAAGCATACTGAAATAATGGTAACATCTAGACAGAAAAGATAGATTTTTTTATTGTTACTTCTGGGGACTTGAGAGAAGGAGAAATATGTCCTGGGTAAGACCTCATCCCTAAGCAAAAAAAAATACCTTGTTTTAAACAATGTACATCGAAAGTATGGGAATTCATTCTCTTGGTTTTCTTTTGCTTTGTGTTTTATTTGTTTCTTTTTTCTTTCTGCCCTTCAGGAAGCTGGTAGTCTAATGGTTGAGCAGTTTGGGTTTTTTTCTGAAAAGAAACTGGAGTAACTCTGTTTATGTAATGCTAGCTGAAAAGCAAAGAATATTTTTTTTGTTACTTGTGAGAATGGCATGGAGGGTAAGGAAAGAGGGAGAGGGACACCCCTAAAAAGGTAAGCCAAAGTTTTATTTCTGGTGAAGTGTTCCAGTAGGGTGTGATGAGGCATTTTTCAGTCACATTTTACTTTAGCACCCACTTTCCAAGGCAATACAAGTTTTAACCTATGCAAAGAGATTAAGAGCTACTGCTCTCTAAACGACTTAAATATTTTGTAACCACTTGCAAAAGTCCTTACTCAAAGAGTATGGAAAGCCTTTATAATTCCAAGTAGAAGCTAAAAAAAGCCCTTGTTAGTGGGTGATTAGTAAAGACTAAATCACCATTCACACAGTGCTTAGTTATCCTGATGGAGTAAGAGACTGTGTGACCAGTGTGGGGATGCAGGAGTAGGAATAGGAGGGAAAGGGAGAGGTTTTTTATATGCCTTCTGTCTGGTGTCACTTCATGGCACTGCGACGTAAGCATAAATGACAATCTCGCTTTGTTTTGCACCCACTCCACTGATGCCTGCCGTATTTTCTGTGCAGTCAGCATTTCAAACTTTATCATCTCCACATATTTTTTCAGGTGGGCAGAGTGAAAGTTTCCACAGGGAAAATAAATAACTAACCAAAACAAGCACAGGAAGTACACATATTTTGCTTTAGAAAATTCAAACCAAATCTTCGTGCACCTTCAGGCTCTCAGGAGTGTGGAATGGTAATGAGTTTTGCACTTTCAACAAATGAAATTAATTGGTTTATACTGTAAGTCTAGGCATGCATTTTATTAATTATTTGCAAACACGTTTAAAGCCAGATTCTTGTCCTCTTACATGTGTTGGGTAGTAATTTCCTCTAGAAGTTTTCTGGCTGAGAACAGTGTAATACAGGGAAGTCTGGTGTCGTTTTGGGCGGAGTTAACAAGTTCTGTTGCTTCCTCAGTGGCTGCTGAACTCTTCTCCCACAAACAGATTTGTTTTTCAGGACAACTTTTAGTGAAGTGATCCAATTTGATGGTGATAGAAAGTTCTGCATAAATAGGATACATAGTTTACTTGTCAATAATACCATATCTGACAGAAAACTGAAAGCCTGCACCATTTCTGGAGCAGAGGTGTTGGGTAGGCTTGTAGTGCTTTGTGTGATCATAGGCTTTTGTACGTAAGCAAGTGATTCAGTGGTTATTTTGATTTTGCAGTTGTGGTCAGAACAGCATTTTACTTTGCCTTGTGCCTAATGAATCATATACACACACCTGCTAAAATTTACATAGTTCATTAACAATTTTGTCTCAGGCATGACCGTTTCACCAAAACACGCTAGTGAAAAGAGGGATTGGGTTTCCTTGAATTTAGAGTGCATTTAGTCTGTACTCGCCTTCTGTATTTTTTGTGACAGCCTAAATGCTAACTGCATATTGTTCTCATTAAGGCGATGATTAACATGCCTTTCTCAATATCTGTGTCATGTTAGAATCTGGAAAATATAATAAATCTGGCTAGCAAACATGAAGCTGTGGTACTGTATCATTTGGGATGACTTTGTTGTGGTAGAGCAGATAGCTGAGTAATCAGGGTGATTGTATTATGTTTTGCTGACAGTGATATAATTTCTAGCAATAATATTAAATGTTCCTTTAAATATGAATTTGCAAAAGTCTGATAACACAGAGATGCTTTAAAAATGTTGTCGTGACATACAGGGCAATTTTATATGGCTAAATATGTACCTCTAAAACAAGGCTGTTGTCTTCATATTTATGCTCTGCAAATTCTATAAAGAGTTGTCAGAGATGACAAACAACAAATTTTTGGATTACCTGTTTCAAGTTAGCCACAAACCAAAGCACTACAAAGTACCAAATGCATATACCTGTTTTGTTATCTTTGTTATCATTTGCTGTGGTTTTTTATGTACCACAAGAGACGTCTCGCCCTTATGCAACTATGCCAATGACTCAGTAAGAATGAGCATAAAAGGACTTTAAAGGAGCCATATAGTGTGCTGTCATGTTAAAGGAAATATGGTATTTTCATATGTCTGATGGTCTGGGGAATTTGTTTGAAAAATTAATAATAAATTGGTATGTACATGAGTTACATTATGTTCTACTGGGTAACAGTGACAGTACCTTGGAGCTGGATATCCTGTGAGACAAAGCTGGTTTTGTGATATTTCCAGTGCTTCCTTGTTTCGGCTGGCCAGAAGTAGTGCAAACATGGATCTGCTTGCCGTATTTTTGTGCTTCTGCTTGGAGGCTTTGCTGAAAGCAGGATGTGTAGAAACGCAACATTGTTTTATTTAAAGTTAACCAAACATTCCTGAACCTCAAAACAAGTTTAGTTTAAGTTTGGGGAGGAGGTCTGGGCATTTGGTTCAGTTCCTATTTTAACAGTTTGTTTAACTCTAGCATTAGGGCCAGCTTTGCTGCCTCAAGCATGCTGTACGCCGTGGAAGTGCTGCCATTTACCAGGGCTTGCCAACTTTCATGAAGTATGTAAGAAGAAATACAATAATCCATAGTCAAAGTGAATTTGAAGAAATCTCTAAACAATACAGTGTTCTTCTTTGGGGACACTCTAATGAAAGTGTGGTTTCCACCTTGAGGTTCATTTCATTCTAGTGCCCATACTTAACTCCTTGCAACCTTGCATCTCTTTGCTCACCACCCTTTACTTCCTGATGCCAGTGGAGTCCACTTCCAAAATGTCATTTTCAGTCTTCACTTCCATTTGTTTCAGTAGGAGTTGAGCCCCTAAATACCTGATGGATCTGATCTGACCTCTATAATTTTGCCAGCAATCTTATCTCAAGTGCAAGAGTGGTGCCAGCCATAACCAGATGTGGATGATGCAAACTGACCTATATATTGATGGGCAATGGTAAGTGCAGTGTTGGCTCAGGTGTAGTTGCCGGTGCCCTAAAATCCTGACCAATAAGAGGAGCTGGCATGGCTCCTGCATCACATCCTGCAACTCCTGCATCCTCTGCTACAAAGTGGTGCTGGAAGCAAGATACAGGATGTTCCCATGTGACAGAAAGGAACTCCATGAAATCATCAGCTAGTTGCCTGCTCCCTAGCTGAAAGAAATAAAGGTTTCAAAAGAGCGCTCTCAGAAGAAGATAGAGGCCCCTTACTGTAATGATCCCAAGGTCTCCGTCAGCTGCCTTTCTAGGAGGTTGCATGTACAGTGTGGACTCAGGCACGTGTAGATTGAATCTTCACGTCTGCACTTAGACATAGGAACAAATGACATGAGCTTGGAAGGCTCTTTAAATGCTTCTGAGCATTCACTTCCTTGTAAGGGGAGACAGTGAAAAGCGTATGATCCAATCAGTAGTCCCAGAAACCAGTTACAGATACGTATGTCGATAATGATGAGATGTTGCTATGAAGTTGCTCGCGTAGATTTCCAAAGATTACTTTGAGTGCATACCAGTTTAACATGCTCAATGATTTGATGTGGCTGTTTCAGCAGAGAGCCTGAAACTGCATACTGAATGAAATGATGCACAGTTGCAGTATGTATTTTGTTTGAAGTAAGGACACATAGCCCAGCAATGCACATTTTGCAGGGAAGAGTGAACAACCAGTGACCTGCCTGTTTAGCTACAGGGATATATGTGGCTTTCAGGAGGGGTGCTGCCTCTGAGCAGACACTGAGCACGTCAGAGGACAGAATTACTATTCTTGCCACTGCATTCATAGGAACCTGATTCAGAATCCTTTCTTTCCCGCTCCGCAAAGTGGAAGTAGTAATTCTGGTTTTCACCTGCTTTGTCTTCCCAACTGCAACAGCTCTGGGCCAACATCATCACCTTAGTGAGCAGAGTCTGCAGAGATCTGTTGGCATTGCTGCAGTAGCACAAATATCACAGAGGGTTCCCAGCCCCTGCCTTACAACACGTAATAGAATTATGCACGTGTGTTGTACTGGGGTTGTTGCTCATGCGCTCAGCACCCGGCCGTCACTATTAATCAGGCTCTGCTGAGGCTTCATTGACGCCAGGCAAAGGGGCTCACGAACGAAATGAAAGGAGAGGAAAGGAAAGCCTGCTGGGCTCACCCCACTCCCCACTGGGGCTTTTCCCACGATTGCCCAGCACTGATAAACAGCTTTGACATTCCTGAAAAAGCATTAGCTGAGCTGCCAGTTTTGCATTACAACATGCGTGTTGCTGAAGGAGAGGGTCAGGTTTCACCCTCTGCACTAAAATTATCCTTCAGGCTAGGTCAGAAACTCAGTTTTGTTTCTAGTGGAGAGAGCATGCCTACTCCCATCACCCGTGTCACTGGCATCCCAGCCTGGCTGGCAGGGGTTTGTGCCCATGCAGCAGTCCGTGAGAGCCCTTTGGGCTATCAGAAAGTGCTCCTCACCCTGTCCCCACTGTCCCATCTATATCCCTCACTCTCCAGGACAAGAAAAGGTCTAGCAGGGACCTCACTGTCCTCAAGCACAAGGCTGGCAGGTATTTTTCACTTTCTTGTGGGGCTTGCAAAGTTGCAGAGAAAGCCCTTTCTCACTTATCAATGATTTCTTGTTTCAAAATTTGGTTTTGATGTGGGTGATTCAGCTGATTGCTTTCTTTATGAGAGCTGCTTCTGATAATGTGATGGGATGATTTGTTACAGGGATAATAGAATCGTAGAATCATAGAATTGTTTGGGTTGGAAGGGATCTTTAAGGCCATATATGCACAGGGACATCTTCAACTAGATAGGTTGCTCAGAGCCCCATCCAACCTGATCTTGAGTGTTTACAGGGATGGGGCTTCTCCCACCACTCCTGGCATTTTCCAGTGTTTCACCATGGTCATTGTAAAAAATATCATCCTTATATCTAGTGTAAGTCCACCCACTTTCAGTTTAATACCATTACATTTGTCTTGTTGCAACAGAGCTTGCTAAAAATTTGTTCCCATCATCCTTGTAGGCCCCCATTAAGTGCTGAAGTGTCACAACAAAGTCTCCCCAGAGCTTTCTGTTCTCCAGGCCGAACAACCCCAACTCTCTCAGCCTGTTCTCATAGGAGAGGTTTCCCAGCCCTCTGATCATTTTTGTGGCACTCCTTTGGACCTCTCCAGAAGATCCACATCTTTCTTGTGCTACAGGCTCCAGAATTGAATGTAGTATTCCAGATGGGGTCTCACCAGAGCAGAGAAGAGGGGCAGAATCACCTCCCTTAGCCTGGTGATCATATTTCTTTTGAGGCAGCCCAGGATATGACTGGCTGTGAGCGCACACTGTCAGTTCATGTCTGGCTTTTCATCGACCAGTATCCCCTAGTCCCCCTTGGCAGGGCTACTATCAATCTCTTCATCTTCCAGGCTCTATTGATACTCAAGATTGCCCTAACCCAGGTGCAGGACCTTGCATGTGACCTTGTCAGATTCATGAAGTTCACACGGGCCCACTCCTCAAGCTTGTCCAGGTCCCTCTGGAGAGCAGCCCTTCCCTCAGGCCTGTTGGCTCCTGTTACCTCAGGAGCCCCTTGCTCTTCTCTGTAAGACTTCAAGTGTGCTACTGTGTAGCAGAGAAACAGGCTGAGGGGCCCTCGCTAGCCTTGGTATGCCATCCCAGAGCTTGCCAGATGGTCCTTTTCAGAGGAAAAATCTGAGGGAGAAGTTTTGAATGAAGCAAGGAAGGACGTGTTCCTGTGCACATGCTGCCTTTCCCATCATAGGAGCCACCTGAGCTGGACTTGCAAAATGGACAATTGCAAAAACTAAGCAACAGGAAGCGAAGTGTTCTTCAGCTTCAAAGATTGGTGCTAACATAGACCATAGTAGAACAGTGCTCACATGACGTCAGACGTGTTGCTCACTAATGAAATCTCCCACACTGGAAGGTATTTTTCAAGAGCAGAAGGAGACGTTCCCTATTGCCTCCACGGCGAGTCGTCTCCCAGCCAGCCAAAAGCATCAGAAAAGGGCGGCCAAGCACAATACATCTTTAAAGTTTCCTCCTTTATTTCTACAGCAGCTGTCTGAAACAGGGCTGTTGGAGGGCTGTACAAGAGGAAGACATGTGGCGTTTGTTTGGTCAGGTGCCTCAAGTGCAACAGTGAACTTTGGGCCACCTGAACCCCAGGGCAGGAGCAGAATCCTTGCACTCGAGTGCTGTAAACAACACTTGCTTTGTACTGAAAACCCTCACGCTGAAGGGCCCTGCTGTGTAACAGGCGTTCATAGGAAAACACTCGGGATGAGACGCAAACCCAAGATCAGGCCATCAATGGCCATACTTAAATAAGAAAACCAAGAAGCTGTTAAAGAAAGCAAAAAGACAAGTCACACCTGCACTTCCAAAAAATTCTCATTTTCACTGGCTAAAAGGCACGAAGTTATTTTTTGATGTGGCAATCAGTGCAATTATCTGGGAATGTTACTTTCAGTCTGGATTGATACTAGATACAGCACAGGACGGGAACGCAGTTGGTACAGCTACAGCTGATTCTTTCAGGGAGGGCTGGTTCAGCATTCGTTTGCCTCGTGGGGCCCTTTGCAAAGAGGAAGGCATGGTCTTAAAATGCAGCAGCTGCCAGTTGTTTTCAAGCATAACTCAAAGCATAGGTTTTACCTTATAAATCCCATGCCATTTGAAATCCCTGCTGCATAGGAACTCTCTTTTGCCTAGAAGCTCTCTGGAGAGGGCGCACTGACGACAGGGAATCTCCAGCCTTGCTCTGCCTGCTGATCTTGCAGATAGACCCCTGTGTATGTGCACACTGAGCTTGCATCAAAATACACTGATACTTTCACTGAATAGAAGTAGCCTGACAGCTTTCTGCACTCGTTGCACCAGTGCTGGAAATTAATTACCGTGGGGGTGCTAAAAGATTGGTTTCCACAGATTCTTTCATTAATTAAAAAACATAAAATAAATTCCTTTGTATTTGAATGACATAATCAGTAATTTTATCACACTGACATTCTCAGGTGGTTTCAGGTAGGTGTATAAAAAGCAAAATCTTCAGTCCTCCTTGGCAGATGCCTCACAGGTGTGTAGGGACTCTTCAAGAGAAGCAGTTGCCTTTCTTCTAGTGTCAGATGGCCACCTGGCCAGCCACCTCCTTTACCCATCTCAGCCTTACCAGCAACAACCTTCCTCTTCACTAAATGCATGCAAAATTTGCTTAAAAAGTCATCAGCAACCTTTATTCACGCTCCCAAAGAGTAAAGAACATTGCTGCAGACAGCAGTGCCGTGAACTGCATCCCCCTGACCCACCAGTGCTTCACATCTTGTAGCTCTTCCAGTGTCTGGGCTGATTTGGTGCTTTCTCCAATGAAACTTCCACAATGGAAGATCAGTATCAGTTAATGTTGGCTGTGGTTATTTTCTTCCACAGGAGGCAGACATCCTTTTTGAAAGTGACTGGATTGGCACCACCAGGTTCATGTTCAGAGCCCACCCACACAGCATGAAGAAAAAGCTGTATCTCACAGTGTAGATCTATGACCCTTGTACTCCCTACCAGCTGAAGCGCTGACAGAAGAGATATCCCCTGCATCAAGAAACCATTCATGATGAACTACAGCATTGCACAACGTCAGGTTGAGTGCCATGAGTTTCTTCTACAGTTCAGAAGCACTGGAGTAGGTGAGTGTTCCTGGAGGCATGAGGAGGTCATACACTGACTGTGAGCCATGGATGGGATGCAAGTGCATTCTTGAGTGTCAGGAAAGGGGCTTCCACAGGAAAGGTGAGCATTGTGCAAAGCTCTCACCTGTACCACTAAGGATATTTTTCATTACTCAGGTTCAAGAAAGATACAATCTGTCTGGGATGAAGGCAGACAAAGACAATGAAGTGGATTAGGAGCTTGGAGGACCTACAAGAGATGACAACTAGAAGCAGCAAGACAAAGGCTGAGAGGGCTGCCATCGCTTTCAAGAAAGATATCAAGAATGATGGCCAATGGACAAAAAGTGCTATTCAGGTGCAAGAAAGAGTCGAACCCTGAACTAAAAACAATTTAGGACTTCCTTCCAAGAAGGAGACCTCACCATAAGCAGTGAAAGAGCAAATGTCCGTTGCAATGGTGAGGAAATCATGCACGGTCTCTATGTGTCTGCAAGGTTCATGCAGAGGAAAACAAGCCCCTTTCTTCCACTCTATCACAACCAAGTAAATACATGTGTTATAAATGCCCCTTTTTTACCTGAATGTACATATGAGTTTTGGTGCAAACGTAAAAAATGACAGGATCAGTACCTTCCTTACTCTTTCAAAGCTAAAAATACTAAATCCTAAACGAAAGCGAGATTTGCCAGGGTTTTATATAAGATTTGGACATCTTCCAAGAAAGTGAGGTAGAGAAATAACTCTCAGAAAGAGGAAAGGGGCCTCATGGGCACTAGTTCTGTCACAGAGGGGATGGCTGATAGGGGTGATCTTTGGGTTGCAGGTTTGGTTTCTGCAATCTCTTGAGAAAAAAGTAACAGCATTAGGATTGTCTTTGGGACAATCCTTGCCATCCTCTTCTCCTGCAGAGCCAGATGCAGCAGCCACAAACAGTGGGATGCAGAAGTATTTTGCAAGGGATCCCAGTGCTTTCGAGCACCCACTGGTGTCCTGTCAGGCATGGGAAGCTTTCTTGTCTTCAAGGTCCATCAGGCCAGGGACAAGTGGCCATTGTCAGGAGGCTTCATGCTGGGGGAGGACAGGGCTTGGACACATCCTGGGAGGCGTGACCAGCCTATGGAACGAGGAGACAGGTCTTGCTCAGATGCTCAGGGAAAAAGCCAATCACCAGCTTTGGGGTCAGGAAGAAATTTTCCCCCGGGGCAGATTGGCACTGGTTCCTGGGGGTTTTTTGCCTTCCTCTGTAGCACTGATCATCACCACTTGTCAGGGCTTCTTTGGGCCATTTTGGTGGCCCTCATTCCCCACATTTGGGGGAGGAAGCTTTCTTAGACTTTCAGGGCAGGCTCCAAGGGCAGCCCTCAGGAGCTGCTTCTTGACCTCTGTAGCATTGAGCACAGCCCCTTGCCAGGGCTGCTCTGGGCCTTTTCAGCTGGCTTCTTGCCTGCTGCTCCTGCACCAGTTTCAGGTTATTTGGATTCTTTTACGGTATTTATGTCACATTTCATTCTTTTATGGCATTTCAGTGGTATTCCTTTCAATATTTAACAGTATCTTAAGAATGCCAGGGGTGAAATTTTGTGTTAATTAGGTTATTTTAGGTTATTTTGTGGCGCCTTTTCAGTATATTCAGTTTTTTTACACTCTTCTGTGGAGCACAGAGGAGCAAAGAGGAGCAGAGAAAAGGGCAGAGAGGCGTGCAGGGAGGAATGTAGGAAGTATAGCACAGGAACTAAGAAAGCTGAGAGGGGAGCAGGGCAGAAGGGAGGAGCACAGGTGGGAGCACGGAGGACCAAGTAAGAGCACGGAGGAGGAGCAGGGAAGTGCACATAGGAGCAGGCAGGAGCACACAGAGGAGTGCAGAGGAGCACAGAGAAGGAACAGAGAAGCAGACAAACTCAAAAAAGGACAGGAACAGCTGAAAAGAGGTTGAAGGGTTGAGCCAGGTGGGGAAGTGTGGAGCAGCAGAGCCAAGAGGAAAAGAGGATCTGAGGAGGACTGAAGCACGGAAAAGGACCGGAGCAGAGGAGAAGAGAGGAGAAGAGACGAGCAGCGCAGAAGCGAGGATGTATATGGAAAAGGGTTCAGGTAGTTGATGAATTGTGGAGCAGAGGAGTCGAGCGAGAGAAGGGTGAAGCAGAAGAGCAGAGAGAAGAGGACTGATGGAGGATTTGTGCAGGATCGGACTGGGATCGGAGGAGTGTCTGAGAATGCTGATCAGGCCAGGGGGAACAGATCACTCAGAAGCCCCCTGACGTGGCTCCAAGTTGAAGGAGAACGGGGCTTAGGCAATTTCTGGGAGGCGTGACCAGCCTGTGGGACTCAGAGGAGTGAAGAGGAGCAGAGAAAAGCATGGACCAGAGTGCAGGAAGAAGTGGAGCAAGGCGAGAAAAGGACCAGAGAGGAGCACAGAGAGGAACGCAGAGCAGAGGAGAGAAGGGCAGGAAGAAGCACAGAGATGAGGTCAGAGGAGCAGGTAAGTGCACAGAGGAGCAGGCAGAAGCTGACAGAGGAGTGCAGAGGAGCACAGAGAGGGAGCAGAGAAGCAGACAAACTCAAAAAGGGCAGGAGCAGCTGAAAAGAGGGAAGAATAAAGGAGCTGACAGGAGAAGCAAAGAGAAGCATTGAGAAGTGTGGAGAAAGGTGAAGCAGAAGAGCAGAGAGAAGAGGATCAGAAAAGCAGAGGAAGATCAGAGGAGGATCAAAGGAACAAAGGAGAGCAGAAAAGCAAGGGGCAAAGGAACAGAAGAAAGGAGCAGAGCAGAAGTGAGGAGCTGAAAGGAGCCAGGTGGAGAAGGGTTGAGCCGGTTGGAGAAGTGTGAAGCGGCAGAGTCAAGAGGAAAAGAAGGATCTGAGGAGGATTGAAGCACAGAAAAGGACCAGAGCAGAGGAACAGATAATAACAGAGAGGAGCAGAGCAGACGCAAGGCTGTATGCGGAGAAGGGATCAGGCAGTTTGTGAATTGTGGAGCAGAAGAGACGAGAGAAGAGCAGAGAGAAGAGGAGGATTGGTGGAGGATTGGAGGAGGATACGATTGGAATCAGAGGAGAATCTGAGAACGCTGATCAGGCCATGGGCATCAGACCACTCTCAGAAGCCCCCTGACGTGGCTCCAGTTGAAGGAGAACAGGGCTTAGGCATCTCCTGGGAGGCGTGACCAGCCTGAGGGACTTAGAGGAGCGAAGAGCAGCAGAGAAAAGCATGGAGAGCTGTGCAGGGAAGAGTGCAGCAAGGAGAGAAGAGGACCAGAGAGGAGCGAATTGAGGAGAGCTGAGCAGAGGGGAGAAGTACAGTAGAAGCATAGAGATGAGCACAGAGGAGCAGGCAGGTACCTGGAGGAGCAAGTAGGTGCAAATAGGAGCAGGCAGGAGCACACAGAGGAGTGCAGAGGAGCTGAGAGAAGGAACAGAGAAGCAGACAAACTCAAAAAAGGACAGGAACAGCTGAAAAGAGGTTGAAGGGTTGAGCCAGGTGAAGTGCAAAGTAGCAGAGCCAGGAGGAAAAGAGGATCTGAGGGGGATCGAACAATGGAAAAGGATCAGTGCAGAGAAGCAGATATGAGAAGAGAGAGCAGAGCAGAAGTGAGGAGGTATATGGAGAAAGGTTCAGGCAGTTGGTGAATTGTGGAGCAGAAGAGTTGAGAGGAGAAGGGTGGAGCAGAAGAGCAGAGAGAAGAAGAGGATTGACGAAGTTTTGCTGCAGGATCAGACTGGGATTGCAGGAGGATCTGAGAACACTGATCCACGGGCATCGGACCACTCTCGGAAGCCACCTGACATGGCACCAGGTTGAAGGTGAATGGGGCTTAGGCATCTAGGAGGGGTGACCAGCCTGTGGGACGAGGAGACAGGTCTTGCTCACATGCTCAGGGAAAAGCTGATCGCCAGCTTTGGGGTCAGGAAGGAATTTTCCCCCGGGGCAGATTGGCCCTGGTCCCCGGGGGTTTTTTGCCTTCCTCTGCAGCACTGAGCATGACCACTTGTCAGGCCTCCTCTGCTCCCCTTTGGCTGGCTCACTGCCTGCTGCTCGTGCACCGCGAAGATTGGCCTGTCGTGCCCTGCAGCTGGGGGGAGGAAGGCTTTTTTTCCCCCACGCTGGGCCAGCGAGTGTCCCCGGGGGTTTTTTGCCTCCTCTGCAGCACTGAGCACGGCCCCTTGCCAGGGCTTCTTTGGGCCGTTTTGGTGAGGTGCCTGCTCCTTGTGCTCCACGAAGGTGGCCCTCGTGCCCCGCATCCGGGGGGAGGAAGCTTTCTTCAACTCTCCAGGTGGGCTCCAAGGGAGCCCCCCGTGGGTTGTTTCTTCTCCTCTGTAGCACTGAGCACAGCCCCTTCTTAGGGCTTATCTGGGCCACTGCTCTTGCACCTCCAGGGCGTCACTCGTGCCCTGTGTCTCTCTGGCCCTGTTGCCCATTGCAAGTTTCCAGCAGGAGCGAGTTCTACTCTTCCCTGGGCTCCATTCCTCAGGGGTTTTTGCTTGTATAAACCAATCTGTGCTTGGAAGGGCTCCAGGCTTGCTCCACCATCAGGAGCTGACACTTACCAGTTCTCCCTGCACACACTACAAGCACTGGACAGACACAAGAGCACTTTTCATGCATCACTGGCGAAGAAGCAGGATGGGGCAAGTTTTTGAAGGTAAAAAGTATGCTTGTCATGGATACACGTTATCCTTCTGAAAATATATCCCATGGTACCACACCCTGCTGCTACTACTTCCTCCTCTTCTTCCTTTTCTCTGTGCATGGTCATTCCTGAACCTGATTCAGAAAAAGGCACTGCTTGGCCTCTATTCCTGTTGCTGCTTTCTGTAGCTCTGTGGCTTGCCTTTGCCAGACTGCCAGGGTTCTTTTCTCAAGCTAAACATCAGCCTGTTCTTGGCTACACATGTGCATTGTGTTAATGCTTGTGAGCACCAGCTCTGAAACGGAGTCAGAAAAATAACACAAAATAACTTAACATAAAATAATTTAACATAAGATAACCTCACGTAAAATAACTTCACGTAAAACAACAACATAAAATAAAATCCCTTTTCCACTTGTATCTTTTGTGTTGTGTGTCATTGAAAGCGTTTTTGGAGCTGAACCTCCCTGGTATTCTGGGCAAATTATTTCTTTGTTATTTGGCTCAAGTGGAGGGGAAGGGGGAGGGAGTAGAGGAGGGAGGGAAAAGTCCTAATCTTCTTGCTCCACAAATCCCAGGCCCTAGTAAATCCAAGATAAGTGGAATGCAGACAGCAGCCCCACGCACAACTCGTTGCCTGAACTAGCACCATCATCCTCTCCTTGGCTGAGCGTCGCTGTCCCTGCTGCTCTTCTCCTTTTCTCCCATGCCACCTCGTGCGGGTCCAGGCCCAGGCTCTGCTCATGGGTCCTTCCCAGCTGCCCCAGATGTGATTATCCCTTCCCAGCTCCCTTCTGACTTCAGCTTTGCAGTTCGTTTCAGCATCAGCATTCTCCCCCATCTCTGCTGCTAATTTAAACCTCTCGTCCTTCCTCCTGCCACCTACGGATCCCGTTTCCACTGATCTGAAGCTCTCTGCCCCCAGCAGCTTCCCCTCTCCTCCCTGGTGTCACCCAGGGGATGCTGCCCCCCTTCCCGATTAAGTGTGACCTGCCACAGAGGCTCATGACAACTGCATGGAGGAAAAAGACATCTTGAATGTAGACTGGTGTGTGCTCAAGGCAGACAACACCTTTGGGGAGGTTGTTAAGGTTTCTGTTGAACATGTGTGAGGTGCAGACTTTCAAAAGCCTCTGTCTGCCTGAGTTAACTGTGGCTGAATTTGCTGAAGAAGCATAAAAGGGAGAACTAGCACTAGGATTGTCCTTGGGAGCTGAGTGGCAGAGGAGGCATCTGGGACACCAAGCAGCTGTGTACCCCTGGGCACAGGGACTGCCTTGGGGACAGCATGTCATGGGCCATCCTCTGCAGGATGCTGGCTCCAAGGCGGGGGGTGAGTGGGCGGGGCCGTGTGTGGGAGGGGCCAGTCACACCACACACACAGTCCCCATCTCTGTCACAGGGCCGTTACCTGGCAACGGCCCTATCACAATGCCCTGGGCAGCAGAAACCAGCATCCTCCTGAGTTCCGCTGCCAGGCAGGCAGTCTGGACACATCCGAGGGAAAGTCCTAGCACAGCCAGTGCAATGACCTGCAGGAGACCGAGGGAATTTGACCGGAGGCTGGCTGAAGGTGGTGGAAATGAGAGCCTCTTGGAGGTGCCCGAGGCTGTCACGCTTTTTCAGCTCAGTAGGATTGAAAACCAAGGGAATGCCCACTTGAGGAGCCCTGCACAGCTCTCCATCCGCTTCTCCTGTGGAGTCAGAGGCAGCAGCCATAAGCAGTGGGATGCAGAGGTATTGCAAGGGATCCCAGTGCTTTGGAGCACCCACTGGTATCTTGCCAGGCATGGGAAACATTCTTGTCTTCAAGGTTCATCAGGCCAGGGGCAGGTGGCCATTGTCAGGAGGCTTCATGCTGGGGGAGGACAGGGCTTGGGCATATCCTGGGAGGCATGATCAGCCTGTGGGATCAGGAGACAGGTCATCCTCACAAGCTCAGGGAAAAGCTGATCACCAGCTTTGGGGTCAGGAAGGAATTTTCCCCCGGGGCAGATGGGCCCTGGTCCCCAGGGTTTTATTTGCCATCCTCCGTAACACTGACCACAATCACTTGTACGGGGTCCAACCTGTCAGGGGTCACTGTCAGCGGCTGTTCCATCTATTCCAGATCATTTTGACTCCTTTATGGTATTTATGTCATAGTTCACTCATTTATGAAATTTTATGGGTGTATATTAAAATCCTAAATTATGTTTCAAATAAGGAGTTCTGATATATAATTCTGATATTATTTCCCTGTGTAAATGGTTATTTTGAAATATTTCAGACTCCTCTCCGGTGCTTTAAGCTTATTTTAGACACACGGTGTTATTCAGGGCATTTTTCAGATATTTCAGGTAATTTAAGATGCTTTTGCGGTATTTCAGAATGTAAGAGAAGGAGGAGGATGAGGAGGAAGAGGAGGAGGAGAGGAATAGACGGAAAGGAGGAGGCGGAAAGCAGGAGGCAGAAAGGAGGCGGAGGACATGGAAGAGGCGGAGGAGGTGGAGGAGTAGGTGGAGGAGGAGGTGGAGGAGGAGGACAAGGAGGAGGAGCATGAAGGAGCAAAGAGGAACACAAAGGAGCAAAGAGGAACAGAGAAAATGAGAGAGAGGAGTGCAGCACTGACTGCAAAAAGAAGAGAACCACAGAGGTGCGCAGAGAGGAGAGCAGACGAGCAGGGAGGATGGCAGGTAGGTGAGCACAGGAGCAGGAAGGTCAATAGACTGGAGCGTGGAGGAATACGGAGGAGGAGAGAGGAACCCAGAGGAGCAAAGAGGGAAAAAGAGGCACAGAGAAAAGCACAGAGGTCTGAAGAGAGGAGCCCAGGAAGCAGTTGAGAGGAATGCAGGTAAGCAAAGATGAGGAGAGAAAAGCCCAGACATGAGAGGAGGACGAGGAAGCGGAGAGACAGAGGAGGTGGAGGAGGAGGAGGAGGAGGAGGCGGAGCAGGTGATGGAGGACAAGGAGGTGGAAAAAGGAGAAGACAAGGAGGAGGAGAGAGGAAAAGAGGAGTGGAACAATAAGCAGAGGGGAGAAGGAGTAGAAGAGGAAAGAGGAGCACTGAAAAGTCCAATAACGGAGAGGATCACAAAGGAGCAAAGATTAACACACAAAACAGCAGCAAAGGAGCAGCAGGTAGAAGCAGGAAGTGCCAAAGGAGCACTGAGGAGTGTGGAAGCGCAGAGAGGAGCGCGCAGGAGCATGAAGGAGCAAAGAGAAACGCAAAGGAGCAAGGAGGAGGTTCAGAAAATCGGAGACATGAGAGGAGGAGGAGGAGGAGGAGGAGGAGGAGGAGGAGGAGGAGGAGAAGGAGAAGGAGGACGACGAGGAGGAGGAACACGAAGGAGCAAAGAGGAACAAAAAGGAGCAAAGAGGAGCAGCGGAAATCAGAGAGAGGTGTGCAGCATTGACTGCAAAGAGAAGAGAACCACAGAGGTGCGCAGAGAGGAGAGCAGACGAGCAGGGAGGATGGCAGGTAAGTGAGCACAGGAGCAGGAAGGTCAATAGACTGGAGCGTGGAGGAATACGAAGGAGCAGAGAGGAACGCGGAGGAGCACAGAAGGAAAAAGAGAAAAGTGCAGAGGTGTGAAGAGAGGAGCGCAGGAAGGAGCTGAGAGGAATGCAGGTAAGCCAAGATGAGTGACAAAAGCCCAGACATGAGAGGAGGTGGAGGAGGCGGAGGAGGAGGAGGAGGAGGAGGAGGAGGACAAGGAGGAGGAGGAGGAGGAGGATGAGGAGCATGAAGGAGCAAAGAGAAACGCAAAGGAGCAAGGAGGAGGTCAGAAAAGAGGAGACATGAGAAGAGGTGGAGGAGGCGGAGGAGGCGGAGGAGGAGGAGGAGGAGGAGGAGGAGGACAAGGAGGAGGATGAGGAGGAGGATGAGGAGCATGAAGGAGCAAAGAGAAACGCAAAGGAGAAAGGAGGAGGTCAGAAAAGCGGAGACATGAGAGGAGGTGGAGGAGACGGAGGAGGCGGAGGAGGAGGACGAGGACGAGGACAAGGAGGAGGACGAGGAGGAGGACGAGGAGCATAAAGGAGCAAAGAGGAATACAAAGGAGCAAGGAGGAGCAGAGAAAAGCAGAGAGAGGTGTGCAGCATTGAATGCAAAGAGAAGAGGACCACAGAGGTGCACACAGAGGAGATCAGACGAGCAGGGAGTATCGCAGGTAGGTAAGCAGGAAGGTGCATAGACTGGAGCGTGGAGGAACACGAAGGAGCAGAGAGGAATGCAGAAGAGCAAAGGGGGAAAAAGAGGCACAAAGAAAAGAACAGAGGTGTGAGAGAGGAGCGCAGGAAGGAACTGAGAGGAATGCAGGTAAGCAAAGATGAGTAGACAAAAGCCCAGACATGAGAGGAGGACGAGGAGGCGCAGGAGGTGGAGGAGGAGAAGGAGGAGGCGGAGGAGGAGAAGGAGGAGGCGGAGGAAGTGGTGGAGGACGAGGAGGTGGAGGAGGAGGAGGAGGAGGAGAAGGAGGAGGAGAGAGGAAAAGAGGAGTGAAACAATAAGCAGAGGGGAGAAGGAGTAGAAGAGGAAAGAGAAGCACTGAAAAGTCCAATGACGGAGAGGAGCACAAAGGAGCAAAGATGAGCACACAAAACAGCAGCAAAGGAGCAGCAGGGAGAAGCAGGAAGTGCCAAGGAGCACTGAGGATTGTGGAAGCGCAGAGAGGAGCGCGCAGGAGAATGAAGGAGCAAGGAGAAACGCAAAGGAGCAAGGAGGAGGTTCAGAAAAGCGGACACATGAGAGGAGGAGGAGGAGGTGGAGGATGAGGATGAGGAGGAGGAGGAGGAGGAGAAGGAGGACGACGAGGCGGAGGAGCACGAGGGAGCAAAGAGGAACAAAAAGGAGCAAAGAGAAGCAGCGGAAATCAGAGAGAGGTGTGCAGCATTGACTGCAAAGAGAAGAGAACCACAGAGGTGCACAGAGAGGAGAGCAGACGAGCGCAGAGAGGAGAGCAGACGAGCAGGGAGGATGGCAGGTAGGTTAGCACAGGAGCAGGAAGCTCAATAGACTGGAGCTTGGAGTAATACGAAGGAGCAGAGAGGAAGGCAGAGGAGCAAAGGGGGAAAAAGAGGCACAAAGAAAAGCACAGAGGAGTGAGAGAGGTGCGCAGGAAGGAACTGAGAGGAATGCAGGTAAGCAAAGATGAGTAGACAAAAGCCCAGACATGAGAGGAGGACGAGGAGGCGCAGTAGGTGGAGGAGGAGAAGGAGGAGGCGGAGGAGGAGAAGGAGGAGGCGGAGGAAGTGGTGGAGGACGAGGAGGTGGAGGAGGAGGAGGAGGAGGAGAAGGAGGAGGAGAGAGGAAAAGAGGAGTGGAACAATAAGCAGAGGGGAGAAGGAGTAGAAGAGGAAAGAGAAGCACTGAAAAGTCCAATGACGGAGAGGAGCACAAAGGAGCAAAGATTAGCACACAAAACAGCAGCAAAGGAGCAGCAGGGAGAAGCAGGAAGTGCCAAGGAGCACTGAGGATTGTGGAAGCGCAGAGAGGAGCGCGCAGGAGAATGAACGAGCAAGGAGAAACGCAAAGGAGCAAGGAGGAGGTTCAGAAAAGCGGACACATGAGAGGAGAAGGAGGAGGTGGAGGATGAGGAGGAGGAGGAGGAGGAGGAGGAGAAGGAGGACGACGAGGCGGAGGAGCACGAGGGAGCAAAGAGGAACAAAAAGGAGCAAAGAGAAGCAGCGGAAATCAGAGAGAGGTGTGCAGCATTGACTGCAAAGAGAAGAGAACCACAGAGGTGCACAGAGAGGAGAGCAGACGAGCGCAGAGAGGAGAGCAGACGAGCAGGGAGGATGGCAGGTAGGTGAGCACAGGAGCAGGAAGCTCAATAGACTGGAGCTTGGAGTAATACGAAGGAGCAGAGAGGAAGGCAGAGGAGCAAAGGGGGAAAAGAGGCACAAAGGAAAGCACAGAGGTGTGAGAGAGGAGCGCAGGAAGGAGCTGAGAGGAATGCAGGTAAGCAAAGATGAGTAGACAAAAGCCCAGATATGAGAGGAGGACGAGGAGGCGCAGGAGGTGGAGGAGGAGAAGGAGGAGGCGGAGGAGGAGAAGGAGGAGGCGGAGGAAGTGGTGGAGGACAAGGAGGTAGAAAAGGAGAAGACAAGGAGGAGGAGAGAGGAAGAGTGGAACAATAAGCAGAGGGGAGAAGGAGTAGAAGAGGAAAGAGGAGCAGTGAAAATTCCAATGACGGAGAGGAGCACAAAGGAGCAAAGATTAGCACACAAAACAGCAGCAAAGGAGCAGCAGGGAGAAGCAGGAAGTGTCAAGGAGCACTGAGGAGTGTGGAAACCCAGAGAGGAGCGCGAAGGAGCATGAAGGAGCAAAGAGAAACGCAAAGGACCAAGGAGGAGGTTCAGAAAAGCGGAGACATGAGAGGAGGAGGATGAGGAGGAGGTGGAGGAGGAGGAGGAGAAGGAGGTCGACGAGCAGAAGGAGCACGAGGGCATCAAGGAGAAACAAAAAGGAGCAAAGAGGAGCAGCGGAAATCAGAGAGAGGTGTGCAGCATTGACTGCAAAGAGAAGAGAACCACAGAGGTTCACAGAGAGGAGAGCAGACGAGCAGGGAGGATGGCAGGTAGGTGAGCACAGGAGCAGGAAGGCCAATAGACTGGAGCGTGGAGGAATACGAAGGAGCAGAGAGGAACACAGAGGAGCAAAGAGGGAAAAAGAGAAAAGCACAGAGGTGTGAAGAGAGGAGCGCAGGAAGGAGCTGAGAGGAATGCAGGTAAGCCAAGATGAGGAGAGAAAAGCCCAGACATGAGAGGAGGAGGCGGAGGCGGAGGCGGAGGCGGAGGCGGAGGCGGAGGCGGAGGCGGAGGCGGAGGAGGTGGAGGAGGTGGAGAAGGAGGTGGAGGAAGTGGAGGAAGTGGTGGAGGACAAGGAGGTGAGGAGGAGGAGGAGGACAAGGAGGAGGAGAGAGGAAAAGAGGAGTGGCACAATAATCAGAGGAGAAAAGGAGAAGAAGAGGAAAAAGGAGAACTGAGAAGTCCAATGATACAGAGGAGCACAGAGGAGCAAAGAGTATCACAAAAAACAGCAAAGAAGCTGCAGGGAGAAGCAGGAAGTGCCAAGGGGCACTGAGGAGTGTGGAAGTGCAGAGAGGATCCTGGAGGAGCACGAAGGTGCAAAGAGAAACGCAAAGGAGCAAGGAGGAGGAGAGAAAAGCGGAGACATGAGAGGACCTGGAGGAGGCAGAGGAGGAGGAGGAGGAGAAGGAGGAGGAGGACAAGGAGGAGGATGAGAAGGAGGACGAGGAGCATGAAAGAGCAAAGAGAAACGCAAAGGAGCAAGGAGGAGGAGAGAAAAGCGGAGACATGAGAGGAGGTGGAGGAGGCGGAGAAGGGGGAGGAGGAGGAGGAGGAGGAGGACAAGGAGGAGGATGAGGAGGAGGAGGAGCATGAAGGAGCAAAGAAACGCAAAGGAGCAAGGAGGAGGTCAGAAAAGCGGAGACATGAGAGGAGGTGGAGGAGGCGGAGGAGGCGGAGGAAGAGGACGAGGACGAGGACGAGGACAAGGAGGAGGACGAGGAGGAGGACGAGGAGCATAAAGGAGCAAAGAGGAATACAAAGGAGCAAGTTGGAGCAGAGAAAATCAGAGAGAGGTGTGCAGCATTGAATGCAAAGAGAAGAGGACCACAGAGGTGCACACAGAGGAGATCAGACGAGCAGGGAGGATCGTAGGTAGGTAAGCAGGAAGGTGCATAGACTGGAGCGTGGAGGAACACGAAGGAGCAGAGAGGAATGCAGAGGAGCAAAGGGGGAAAAAGAGGCACAAAGAAAAGCACAGAGGAGTGAGAGAGGTGCGCAGGAAGGAACTGAGAGGAATGCAGGTAAGCAAAGATGAGTAGACAAAAGCCCAGACATGAGAGGAGGACGAGGAGGCGCAGTAGGTGGAGGAGGAGAAGGAGGAGGCGGAGGAGGAGAAAGAGGAGGCGGAGGAAGTGGTGGAGGACGAGGAGGTGGAGGAGGAGGAGGAGGAGGAGAAGGAGGAGGAGAGAGGAAAAGAGGAGTGGAACAATAAGCAGAGGGGAGAAGGAGTAGAAGAGGAAAGAGAAGCACTGAAAAGTCCAATGACGGAGAGGAGCACAAAGGAGCAAAGATTAGCACACAAAACAGCAGCAAAGGAGCAGCAGGGAGAAGCAGGAAGTGCCAAGGAGCACTGAGGATTGTGGAAGCGCAGAGAGGAGCGCGCAGGAGAATGAACGAGCAAGGAGAAACGCAAAGGAGCAAGGAGGAGGTTCAGAAAAGCGGACACATGAGAGGAGAAGGAGGAGGTGGAGGATGAGGAGGAGGAGGAGGAGGAGGAGGAGGAGGAGAAGGAGGACGACGAGGCGGAGGAGCACGAGGGAGCAAAGAGGAACAAAAAGGAGCAAAGAGAAGCAGCGGAAATCAGAGAGAGGTGTGCAGCATTGACTGCAAAGAGAAGAGAACCACAGAGGTGCACAGAGAGGAGAGCAGACGAGCGCAGAGAGGAGAGCAGACGAGCAGGGAGGATGGCAGTTAGGTGAGCACAGGAGCAGGAAGCTCAATAGACTGGAGCTTGGAGGAATACGAAGGAGCAGAGAGGAAGGCAGAGGAGCAAAGGGGGAAAAGAGGCACAAAGAAAAGCACAGAGGTGTGAAGAGAGGAGCGCAGGAAGGAACTGAGAGGAATGCAGGTAAGCAAAGATGAGTAGAGAAAAGCCCAGACATGAGAGGAGGACGAGGAGGCGCAGGAGGTGGAGGAGGAGAAGGAGGAGGCGGAGGAAGTGGTGGAGGACAAGGAGGTAGAAAAGGAGAAGACAAGGAGGAGGAGAGAGGAAGAGTGGAACAATAAGCAGAGGGGAGAAGGAGTAGAAGAGGAAAGAGGAGCACTGAAAAGTCCAATGTCGGAGAGGAGCACAAAGGAGCAAAGAGTAGCACACAAAACAGCAGCAAAGGAGCAGCAGGGAGAAGCAGGAAGTGTCAAGGAGCACTGAGGAGTGTGGAAACCCAGAGAGGAGCGCGAAGGAGCATGAAGGAGCAAAGAGAAACGCAAAGGACACAGGAGGAGGTTATGAAAAGCAGAGACATGAGAGGAGGAGGAGGAGGAGGAGGAGGAGGTGGAGGAGGAGGAGGTGGAGGAGGAGAAGGAGGTCGACGAGCAGAAGGAGCACGAGGGAGCAAGGAGAAACAAAAAGGAGCAAAGAGGAGCCGCCGAAATCAGAGAGAGGTGTGCAGCATTGACTGCAAAGAGAGGAGAACCACAGAGGTGCGCTGAGAGGAGAGCAGACGAGCAGGGAGGATGGCAGGTAGGTGAGCACAGGAGCAGGAAGGCCAATAGACTGGAGCGTGGAGGAATACGAAGGAGCAGAGAGAAACGCAGAGGAGCAAAGAGGGAAAAAGAGAAAAGCACAGAGGTGTGAAGAGAGGAGCGCAGGAAGGAGCTGAGAGGAATGCAGGTAAGCCAAGATGAGGAGAGAAAAGCCCAGACATGAGAGGAGGAGGAGGCGGAGGAGAGGCGGAGGAGGTGGAGGAGGAGGATGACAAGGAGGAGTAAAACAGGAGTGGCACAATAATCAGAGGAGGAAAGGTGTAGAAGAGGAAAGAGGAGCACTAAGACCTCCAACGAAAGAGAGCAGCACATAGGAGCAAAGAGTAGCACACAAAACAGCAGCAAAGGAGCAGCAGGGAGAAGCAGGAAGTGCCAAGGAGCACTGAGGAGTGTGGAAGAGCAGAGAGGATCCTGGAGGAGCACGAAGGAGCAAAGAGAAATGCAAAGGAGCAAGGAGGAGGAGAGAACAGCGGAGACATTATAGGAGGCGGAGGAGATCGAGGAGGCGGAGGAGGCGGAGGAGGAGGTGGAGGAGGAGGAGCACGAAGGAGCAAAGAGGAACACAAAGGAGCAAGGAGGAGGAGAGAAAAGTGTAGAGAGGAGAGCAGAGAGGAATGAAGAGCAGAAGTGTCAGGCACAGGAAGGAGCGCAGACAAGAAGAAAGGTGGATGTAGGAGCAGGCATATGAGCAGACAAGACAGTGGAGAGGCACGAAGGTACAGAACAAAGAATAGCAAAGAAAAGCATGGAGGAGCAAAAAGGAGCAGAGAAAATCAGATTTCCATTGACTGCAAAGAGAAGAGAACCACAGAGGTGCGCACAGAGGAGAGCAGACGAGCAGGGAGGATGGCAGGTAGGTGAGCACAGGAGCAGGAAGGTGTATAGACTGGAGCGTGGAGGAACACGAAGGAGCAGAGAGGAACACGGAGGAGCAAAGAGGGAAAAAGAGGCACAGAGAAAAGCACAGAAGTGTGAAGAGAGAAGCGCAGGAAGGAGCTGAGAGGAATGCAGGTAAGGAAAGATGAAGAGAGAAAAGCCCAGACATGAGAGGAGAAAGAGGAGGCGGAGGCGGAGGCGTAGGAGGTGGAGGAGGTGGAGGAGGAGGAGGAGGACAAGGAGGAGGAGAGAGGAAAAGAGGAGTGGCACAATAATCAGAGGAGAAAAGGAGAAGAAGAGGAAAAAGGAGAACTGAGAAGTCCAATGATCCAGAGGAGCACAGAGGAGCAAAGAGTATCACACAAAACAGCAAAGAAGCTGCAGGGAGAAGCAGGAAGTGCCAAGGGGCACTGAGGAGTGTGGAAGTGCAGAGAGGATCCTGGAGGAGCACGAAGGTGCAAAGAGAAACGCAAAGGAGCAAGGAGGAGGAGAGAAAAGCGGAGACATGAGAGGACCTGGAGGAGGCAGAGGAGGAGGAGGAGGAGAAGGAGGAGGAGGACAAGGAGGAGGATGAGAAGGAGGACGAGGAGCATGAAAGAGCAAAGAGAAACGCAAAGGAGCAAGGAGGAGGAGAGAAAAGCGGAGACATGAGAGGAGGTGGAGGAGGTGGAGGAGGAGGAGGAGGAGAAGGAGGAGGAGGAGGAGGACAAGGAGGAGGATGAGAAGGAGGACGAGGAGCATGAAAGAGCAAAGAGAAACGCAAAGGAGCAAGGAGGAGGAGAGAAAAGCAGAGACGTGAGAGGAGGTGGAGGAGGCGGAGAAGGGGGAGGAGGAGGAGGAGGAGGAGGAGGAGGAGGAGGAGGAGGAGGAGGAGGAGCATGAGGGAGCAAAGAAACGCAAAGGAGCAAAGAGGAGGTCAGAAAAGCGGAGACATGAGAGGAGGTGGAGGAGGCGGAGGAGGCGGAGGAAGAGGACGAGGACGAGGACGAGGAGGAGGACGAGGAGCATAAAGGAGCAAAGAGGAATACAAAGGAGCAAGGTGGAGCAGAGAAAATCAGAGAGAGGTGTGCAGCATTGAATGCAAAGAGAAGAAGACCACAGAGGTGCACACAGAGGAGATCAGACAAGCAGGGAGGATCGTAGGTAGGTAAGCAGGAAGGTGCATAGACTGGAGCGTGGAGGAACACGAAGGAGCAGAGAGGAATGCAGAGGAGCAAAGGGGGAAAAAGAGGCACAAAGAAAAGCACAGAGGTGTGAGAGAGGAGCGCAGGAAGGAACTGAGAGGAATGCAGGTAAGCAAAGATGAGTAGACAAAAGCCCAGACATGAGAGGAGGACGAGGAGGCGCAGGAGGTGGAGGAGGAGAAGGAGGAGGCGGAGGAGGAGAAGGAGGAGGCGGAGGAAGTGGTGGAGGACGAGGAGGTGGAGGAGGAGGAGGAGGAGGAGGAGGAGAGAGGAAAAGAGGAGTGGAACAATAAGCAGAGGGGAGAAGGAGTAGAAGAGGAAAGAGAAGCACTGAAAAGTCCAATGACGGAGAGGAGCACAAAGGAGCAAAGATTAGCACACAAAACAGCAGCAAAGGAGCAGCTGGGAGAAGCAGGAAGTGCCAAGGAGCACTCAGGAATGTGGAAGCGCAGAGAGGAGCGCGCAGGAGCATGAAGGAGCAAAGAGAAACGCAAAGGAGCAAGGAGGAGGTTCAGAAAAGCGGACACATGAGAGGAGGAGGAGGAGGTGGAGGATGAGGAGGAGGAGGAGGAGGAGGAGAAGGAGGAGAAGGAGGACGACGAGGAGGAGGAGCACGAGGGAGCAAAGAGGAACAAAATGGAGCAAAGAGAAGCAGCGGAAATCAGAGAGAGGTGTGCAGCATTGACTGCAAAGAGAAGAGAACCACAGAGGTGCGCAGAGAGGAGAGCAGACGAGCGCAGAGAGGAGAGGAGACGAGCAGGGAGGATGGCAGGTAGGTGAGCACAGGAGCAGGAAGCTCAATAGACTGGAGCGTGGAGGAATACGAAGGAGCAGAGAGGAATGCAGAGGAGCAAAGGGGGAAAAAGAGGCACAAAGAAAAGCACAGAGGTGTGAGAGAGGAGCGCAGGAAGGAGCTGAGAGGAATGCAGGTAAACAAAGATGAGTAGACAAAAGCCCAGATATGAGAGGAGGACGAGGAGGCGCAGGAGGTGGAGGAGGAGAAGGAGGAGGCGGAGGAGGAGAAGGAGGAGGCGGAGGAAGTGGTGGAGGACAAGGAGGTAGAAAAGGAGAAGACAAGGAGGAGGAGAGAGGAAGAGTGGAACAATAAGCAGAGGGGAGAAGGAGTAGAAGAGGAAAGAGGAGCAGTGAAAATTCCAATGACGGAGAGGAGCACAAAGGAGCAAAGATTAGCACACAAAACAGCAGCAAAGGAGCAGCAGGGAGAAGCAGGAAGTGTCAAGGAGCACTGAGGAGTGTGGAAACCCAGAGAGGAGCGCGAAGGAGCATGAAGGAGCAAAGAGAAACGCAAAGGAGCAAGGAGGAGGTTCAGAAAAGCGGAGACATGAGAGGAGGAGGATGAGGAGGAGGTGGAGGAGGAGGAGGAGGAGAAGGAGTTCGACGAGCAGAAGGAGCACGAGGGCATCAAGGAGAAACAAAAAGGAGCAAAGAGGAGCAGCGGAAATCAGAGAGAGGTGTGCAGCATTGACTGCAAAGAGAAGAGAACCACAGAGGTGCGCTGAGAGGAGAGCAGACGAGCAGGGAGGATGGCAGGTAGGTGAGCACAGGAGCAGGAAGGTCAATAGACTGGAGCGTGGAGGAATACGAAGGAGCAGAGAGGAACACAGAGGAGCAAAGAGGGAAAAAGAGAAAAGCACAGAGGTGTGAAGAGAGGAGCGCAGGAAGGAGCTGAGAGGAATGCAGGTAAGCCAAGATGAGGAGAGAAAAGCCCAGACATGAGAGGAGGAGGAGGCGGAGGAGAGGCGGAGGAGGTGGAGGAGGAGGATGACAAGGAGGAGTAAAAGAGGAGTGGCACAATAATCAGAGGAGAAAAGGTGTAGAAGAGGAAAGAGGAGCACTAAGACCTCCAACGAAAGAGAGCAGCACATAGGAGCAAAGAGTAGCACACAAAACAGCAGCAAAGGAGCAGCAGGGAGAAGCAGGAAGTGCCAAGGAGCACTGAGGAGTGTGGAAGAGCAGCGAGGATCCTGGAGGAGCACGAAGGAGCAAAGAGAAATGCAAAGGAGCAAGAAGGAGGAGAGAACAGCGGAGACATTATAGGAGGCGGAGGAGATCGAGGAGGCGGAGGAGGTGGAGGAGGAGGTGGAGGAGGAGGAGCACGAAGGAGCAAAGAGGAACACAAAGGAGCAAGGAGGAGGAGAGAAAAGTGTAGAGAGGAGAGCAGAGAGGAATGAAGAGCAGAAGTGTCAGGCACAGGAAGGAACGCAGACAAGAAGAAAGGTGGATGTAGGAGCAGGCATATGAGCAGACAAGACAGTGGAGAGGCACGAAGGTACAGAACAAAGAATAGCAAAGAAAAGCATGGAGGAGCAAAGAGGAGCAGAGAAAATCAGATTTCCATTGACTGCAAAGAGAAGAGAACCACAGAGGTGTGCACAGAGGAGAGCAGACGAGCAGGGAGGATGGCAGGTAGGTGAGCACAGGAGCAGGAAGGTGCATAGACTGGAGCGTGGAAGAACACGAAGGAGGAGAGAGGAACACGGAGGAGCAAAGAGGGAAAAAGAGGCACAGAGAAAAGCACAGAAGTGTGAAGAGAGAAGCGCAGGAAGGAGCTGAGAGGAATGCAGGTAAGGAAAGATGAAGAGAGAAAAGCCCAGACATGAGAGGAGAAGGAGGAGGTGGAGGTGGAGGCGGAGGAGGTGGAGGAGGTGGAGGAGGAGGTGGAGGACAAGGAGGAGGAGAGAGGAAAAGAGGAGTGGCACAATAATCAGAGGAGAAAAGGAGAAGAAGAGGAAAAAGGAGAACTGAGAAGTCCAATGATCCAGAGGAGCACAGAGGAGCAAAGAGTATCACACAAAACAGCAAAGAAGCTGCAGGGAGAAGCAGGAAGTGCCAAGGGGCACTGAGGAGTGTGGAAGTGCAGAGAGGATCCTGGTGGAGCACGAAGGAGCAAAGAGAAACGCAAAGGAGCAAGGAGGAGGAGAGAAAAGCGGAGACATGAGAGGAGGTGGAGGAGGCGGAGGAGGAGGAGGAGAAGGAGGTGGAGGAGGAGGACAAGGAGGAGGATGAGAAGGAGGACGAGGAGCATGAAAGAGCAAAGAGAAACGCAAAGGAGCAAGGAGGAGGAGAGAAAAGCGGAGACATGAGAGGAGGTGGAGGAGGCGGAGGAGGAGGAGGAGGAGGATGAGGAGGAGAACGAGGAGCATGGAGGAGCAAAGAGAAATGCAAAGGAACAAGTGGGAGGTCAGAAAAGCGGAGACATGAGAGGAGGTGGAGGAGGCGGAGGAGGCAGAGGAGGAGGACGAGGACGAGGACAAGGAGGAGGACGAGGAGGAGGACGAGGAGCATAAAGGAGCAAAGAGGAATACAAAGGAGCAAGGAGGAGCAGAGAAAAGCAGAGAGAGGTGTGCAGCATTGACTGCAAAGAGAAGAGGACCACAGAGGTGCACACAGAGGAGAGCAGACGAGCAGGGAGGAACGCAGGTAGGTAAGCAGGAAGGTGCATAGACTGGAGCGTGGAGGAACACGAAGGAGCAGAGAGGAATGCAGAGGAGCAAAGGGGGAAAAAGAGGCACAAAGAAAAGCACAGAGGTGTGAAGAGAGGAGCGCAGGAGGGAACTAAGAGGAATGCAGGTAAGCAAAGATGAGTAGACAAAAGCCCAGACATGAGAGGAGGACGAGGAGGCGCAGGAGGTGGAGGAGGAGAAGGAGGAGGTGGAGGAGGAGAAGGAGGAGGCGGAGGAAGTGGTGGAGGACAAGGAAGTGTAAAAGGAGAAGACAATGAGGAGGAGAGAGGAAAAGAGGAGTGGAACAATAAGCAGAGGGGAGAAGGAGTAGAAGAGGAAAGAGGAGCACTGAAAAGTCCAATGACGGAGAGGAGCACAAAGGAGCAAAGAGTAGCACACAAAACAGCAGCAAAGGAGCAGCTGGGAGAAGAAGGAAGTGCCAAGGAGCACTGAGGATTGTGGAAGCGCAGAGTGGAGCGCGCAGGAGAATGAAGGAGCAAGGAGAAACGCAAAGGAGCAAGGAGGAGGTTCAGAAAAGCGGAGACATGAGAGGAGGAGGAGGAGGAGGAGGTGGAGGAGGAGGAGGAGGAGGAGGAGAAGGAGGATGACGAGGAGTAGGAGCACGAAGGAGCAAAGAGGAACAAAAAGGAGCAAAGAGGAGCAGCGGAAATCTGAGAGAGGTGTGCAGCATTGACTGCAAAGAGAAGAGAACCACAGAGGTGCGCTGAGAGGAGAGCAGACGAGCAGGGAGGATGGCAGTTAGGTGAGCACAGGAGCAGGAAGGTCAATAGACTGGAGCGTGGAGGAATACGAAGGAGCAGAGAGGAACGCGGAGGAGCAAAGAAGGAAAAAGAGAAAAGCACAGAGGTGTGAAGAGAGGAGCGCAGGAAGGAGCTGAGAGGAATGCAGGTAAGCCAAGATGAGGAGAGAAATCCCAGACATGAGAGGAGGAGGAGGCGGAGGAGAGGCGGAGGAGGTGGAGGAGGAGGATGACAAGGAGGAGTAAAACAGGAGTGGCACAATAATCAGAGGAGAAAAGGTGTAGAAGAGGAAAGAGGAGCACTAAGACCTCCAACGAAAGAGAGCAGCACATAGGAGCAAAGAGTAGCACACAAAACAACAGCATAGGAGCAGCAGGGAGAAGCAGGAAGTGCCAAGGAGCACTGAGGAGTGTGGAAGAGCAGAGAGGATCCTGGAGGAGCACGAAGAAGCAAAGAGAAATGCAAAGGAGCAAGGAGGAGGAGAGAACAGCGGAGACATTATAGGAGGCAGAGGAGATCGAGGAGGCGGAGGAGGCGGAGGAGGAGGTGGAGGAGGAGGAGCACGAAGGAGCAAAGAGGAACACAAAGGAGCGAGGAGGAGAGAAAAGTGTAGAGAGGAGAGCAGAGAGGAATGAAGAGCAGAAGTGTCAGGCACAGGAAGGAACGCAGACAAGAAGAAAGGTGGATGTAGGAGCAGGCATATGAGCAGACAAGACAGTGGAGAGGCACGAAGGTACAGAACAAAGAATAGCAAAGAAAAGCATGGAGGAGCAAAGAGGAGCAGAGAAAATCAGATTTCCATTGACTGCAAAGAGAAGAGAACCACAGAGGTGCGCACAGAGGAGAGCAGACGAGCAGGGAGGATGGCAGGTAGGTAAGCACAGGAGCAGGAAGGTGCATAGACTGGAGCGTGGAAGAACACGAAGGAGCAGAGAGGAACACGGAGGAGCAAAGAGGGAAAAAGAGGCACAGAGAAAAGCACAGAAGTGTGAAGAGAGAAGCGCAGGAAGGAGCTGAGAGGAATGCAGGTAAGGAAAGATGAAGAGAGAAAAGCCCAGACATGAGAGGAGAAGGAGGAGGTGGAGGCGGAGGCGGAGGCGTAGGAGGTGGAGGAGGTGGAGGAGGAGGTGGAGGACAAGGAGGAGGAGAGAGGAAAAGAGGAGTGGCACAATAATCAGAGGAGAAAAGGAGAAGAAGAGGAAAAAGGAGAACTGAGAAGTCCAATGATTCAGAGGAGCACAGAGGAGCAAAGAGTATCACACAAAACAGCAAAGAAGCTGCAGGGAGAATCAGGAAGTGCCAAGGGGCACTGAGGAGTGTGGAAGTATCTTCCTTACTCTTTCAGAGCTAAAAATACTAAATCCTAAACGAAAGCGAGATTTGCCAGGGTTTTATATAAGATCTGACATCTTCCAACAAAGTGAAGTAGAGACATAACTTTCAGAATGAGGAGAGTCTGAGCTCCCTCATCCGCCCACTTGTGCCCTGGGTTTCTCTGGCCCTCTTGCCCATTACAATTTTTAGCAGGAGTGAGTTCTGCTCTTCCCTTGGCTCCATTCCCCAGGGGTTCTTGCTTATTTTTTCAGTTTAAAGGAAAACTAAGATGTCTATCCGGACCAGGTAGGGGGCCTCTTCCCAAAAAACACTACAACCTTTGAAATTAATAGACCTTAATGAGAAAATGTATAGAAAAGGATAACAGTTCTTATCTACAAATATATATGTATATATATCTCAAAAAAAAACCCCGTAGCAGAACAACAGCAACACTGTAACCAAAATTTTTAAATTAATTAAGTTCTTTCTCTGCTCCTTTCGGTGCTGTTATATTTATGGCCGGTGAGAGGCAATGCCGCACCTTGGGAGGCAACGGTCATGAAAGTCACCCCCAAGTTCCATCGAGGCACAGAATGGTGACCAGGGAGAGGTGGCGGTTCCAAAAAACTCACATGTAGAGAGGGCATACAATCTGGCTGTATTCTGGATATGCATCCTCCAGAAACCTATGGCACCCAGGAAGGCTTGTGTTTCCTTCTTGCTGGTCGGTGGAGGCATTGCAGTGTTCTTGTTGATGACTTCTGTCAGAATCTGACGACGTCCGTCCTGCCGCTTCACTCCCAGGAACTGGATCTCTCAGGCAGGTCCCTTAACCTTACTCTGTTTAACGGCAAAACCGGCTCCCAGGAGAATCTGGATGATTTTCTTTCTCAAAGACCTCCTCTGCTGTGTCTCCCCATACAATGATATTGTCGATGTACTGGTGCCTCACCCTTCTCTACTGCTGCTTGGATCAGTCCATGACAGATAGTGGGACTGTGTTTCCACCCCTGGGGCAGTCGGTACCAGGTGTACTGCACGGCCCTCCAGGTGAAGGCTAACTGTGGCTTACACTCTGCTGCTAGAGGAATGGAGAAGAATGCATTAGCAATGTCAATAGTGGCACGCCACTTTGCTGGATTCCAGCTCATACTAAGTTCCATCAAGTGTCAGGCACAGTGGCACTCAGCGGTGGAGTAACCTCATTCAAGTCACGATACTCCACAGTCAATCTCCATTCTCCATCAGACTTACCCTCAGGCCAGATGGGGCTGTTGAAGGGAAAGTGGATCTTACTGACCACCCTTGGCTCTCCAGTTCACAGACCATCTTATGGATGGGAATCACAGCAATTGCTGACAAAGCACTGTTGTGACAGCAATTGGCTCCTGCTGTTTAACAGCAGTGTCTGAGAGACACAGCAATGAATTCAACTGTTCAATCTCTTCTGCCTCTACAGCAGCTATTGCAAAAGCCCATCTATGTCCCTTTGGGTACTCGAAATACCTGTTCCTGAGGTAGTCAATGCCCAGGATACATGGGGCGGTTGGATCAGTCACAATGGGGTGTTTCTGCCAGTCTCTCCTGGTCAAGCTCACTTCAGCTTCCAGCACAGTCGACTCTTGAGAGCTCCTGTGTCACCCCAGAGATAGAAACAGTTTCTAGGTCCACACGTCTTGATGGCATTAACGTGCATTTAGCGCCAGTATCAACCAGAGCCTTGTATTCTTGTGGGTCTGACATGCCAGGCTATCGGATCCACACGGTTCAACAGACACAGTTGCCCTGTGCCTCTACCTAGCTAGAGGCAGGGCCCCTCTAATACTGGTCATGGTAATAGTGTTCAGGGCTTTTTCCAGACAGATACATATGGGAGATGCACTTTAGCGGGGCAGATCCTTGCCTATGGAAAACTTGCACTGCATTCACGAATCTTCTTCTTTCGCTCTCCTTCAATTCTTGTACTCGAGCTGCTAGGGCACGGGTAGGTTTCCTGTACCACCTTCTCATGTATTGTGATTGCACGGTTGGACTCGATGATCTTAGAGGTCTCTTCCAACCTTATGCTCCTATGATTCTATGATTCATGGTCGATCAGGAAATACCACGGCCTGGTTCATGAAGCCTGTCCATTTTCTCTAGCTAGGGGGTGTCTGGCTCTGACCTCAGAGGCTCTGATTTGAACTTGCACCACGTGAAACCATTCTTTAATCTCCTCTCTAAGTTTCCTCTGCTAATCCCCGGACTCTCAACAAATATCCCTACAGTAGAGATACAGGCCTGTAGCAGGCCATGGACCATTCCCTTGTATATCCTGATTTTACTCGTTACAGAGCCCACTGTCTCTTGGTTTCATTCTGACTACATGGACGCCAGGTAA
This sequence comes from Dromococcyx pavoninus, assembly GCA_033558185.1. Lineage (NCBI taxonomy): Eukaryota > Metazoa > Chordata > Aves > Cuculiformes > Neomorphidae > Dromococcyx > Dromococcyx pavoninus. Next base: position 176,197 of record JAUMJL010000425.1, on the reverse strand, counting down.
TTGGAGTATACAACTCGTGCCTGATGTGAAAGCACTCTGTGCTTGGAAGGGCTCCAGGCTTGCTCCACCATCAGGAGCTGACACTTCCCAGCTCTCCCTGCACACACTACAAGCACTGAACAGGCACAAGAGCACTTTTCATGCATCACTGGTGAAGAAGCAGGATGCGGCAAGTTTTTGAAGGCAAAAAGTATGCTTGTCATGGATACATGTTGTACTTCTGAAAATATATCCCATGGTACCACACACTGCTGCTACTACTTCCTCCTCTTCTTCCTCTTCTCTGTGCATGGTCATTCCTGACCCTGATTTGGAAAGAGGCACTGCTTGGCCTCTATTCCTGTTGCTGCTTTCTGTAGCTCTGTGGTTTGCCTTTGCCAGACTGCCAGGGATCTTTTCTCAAGCTAAACATCAGCCTGTTCTTGGCTACACATGTACATTGTGTTAATGCTTGTGAGCACCAGCTCTGCAACAGTCATAAAGATAACATAAAATAATTTAACATAAAATAATTTAACTTAAAATAACTTAATGTAAAATAACATAAAATAAAATTCCATTTCCACTTGTATTGTTTGTATTAAGTGACTTTGAAATCGTTTTTGGAGCTGAACAGCCCTGGTATTTGAGGCAAATAATCTCATTTTTATTTGTCTGAAGTGTAGGGGAAGTAGGGAGGGGAGGGGAAGGTTTTGTGATGGGAAAAGGAAAGGGAAAGGCTATGCCTAACGATATGTATGGCAAGATCTAACCTAGGTCTGAGGGCTCCATCCAGGAGAACAACTCTCTGCAGTGCAGGTCCCAGGCCCACCCAGGAGACAGGGGCAGAGACAAGCATCCCTGCAACATCTCTCAGGCAGGGGCTGAAGTTCAAGTTCAGACACCTCCTTCCCTGGGCCCTTGGCAGGAGTCAGTGGGTTTGGGGGGAACTGGGCCTAGCATTGAGCCCTGAGGAACATTGCCAGTGATGTTACCAAGCAGATGTAGCCCCATTCACTTACATTATGCTCATCTCACAGCTGGACAACTTGTCCAGAAGGATGCTGCGAGTATCAAACCCATGCTGAAATCCAGAAGAACTACATTGACTGCCTTCATAGGAGTATATCAGATGGGTTAAACAGGCTTCCCAGCAGACAATTGAAGCTTGACAATGCAACACTCAATAGCAGAAGCCTCAAGATCTCTATAATATACAGGTGAGCATGAATAAACATCATGAAAGAGTCTATCAAATATCTTTGTTTTCAGATCCAATATGGCAATGATCTGGGCTTCTTATTTGTTCATTGTTCATCGTATTTTTTTATTTTCCTTTGTGAAATATTTTTCTGGAAGATTGGAAAGTTCTAAGAAGAAAAACAGCTGTCCTAAACCTATGCAGTTCTCAGAAGAGCACAAGTACGTTTGCTATACAGTTCCTGATATTTTATTTTAAGCTATCTGTAGAGCTCAACTGCCACCTGATGAAGCTGAGCCTTATATTTTGCTGTCAAAAGTCCATACTTCTCTACCAAGCCTATGTCTCGTCTCTGCTCCAAGCTCTCTCAGACCACTTTGTTTTTCCAGTTACTCTATCCCACTGCCTCCATTTTTGAGTATTGTAAAAAACTCACAAGCATATTGTAAATATTCCTTTTATGGTACTAAAATGCTCATCCCTTTTCAGGTGAGAGCTGAGAACACCTCACCCCTCATTCCTAACAGTCTCTTGTACTGCAGTTGCATGTTACACATCTGTGTACAAACCAAGGGTAACCTGCCTCACTGCCAAGCCCAACAGCACTAATCACTGCTACTGTGGTTATTTACGTAGGAAATATTGTTAAGACGACTGTTCATCTTATATGCAATGGTTATAACTCCATGTTTGGAAGTTTCCACCACCGCTATGATTATTGTCTTATGTTTCTCCAATCTTATTCCTGTATTTGACTTTTCCTATAAAGTTTTGCTTCAGTCTAACAGTAAAAGAGCTTGACATCTGCTCATGCAACTCCTTTCTATATTGATGTTCCATTGTAGTAAATCCTGGCAAGGATATCAGTGAGTGTGATGCTCTCTATCACTGTACACACCCTTAAAATACGTTTATTAGAGAAAGATTTCCATCTGAACTCCCACTGCCCTTGTAGGGGTCTTCCCAGGTTAAACATGGCACCTCCAGGAGACAGGTCTGTGCAGATGGTGTGAGCTCATTCTCATTCTCATTCTCTCTTTAGCTTTGGTGTTGTTTCCACAGGATTTAAAGATGGGCAAAAGTTAAAAAGCAAATGGAAGCCTAAATCAACAGGGAAATGGAAAAGAGTGTTTCTGTGAGTTCTATAAATCTTCCCAAGACAGAAGTCTAAAATGTCTAAAATGACAGAAAGGTCCTTTGGCCGAGTCTGATGCTAGCAGTCATGAAACTAAGCTCTGATTTGACATTTTTAAGACATCTTAAAATAGGTTTATTTTTCAGTTGGAACGTGGATTACTTAAAGCCATCAGGAGGCCCAAAAGACCATGTGCCAGATCTTCACACAGTGCAAACCAGTATCAGTCCACAGCATCCTGTGGAGCTACGATGGCTGACACCAAGTGAGCTGCCGACTCTTCCCTACCATTTGTTATCCATGAAATCCAGGTAAACAACCCCTTCAGTGCTGGGGATGCTGGAAAGCTGCAAGGTTCATATTAGAGAGATTCATGTTATACAAGATAGCTTAGTGTTGCCTCTGTTTTCACTGACTTCAGCAGTGCTGTGTTGGTCAACTGTGTCTGAGATAAAATGCGAATCTCCTTAACTTTGCTGGTCTATCTATGCAGCTACTACAGGGGACGTGACATGACACTGGTGAAGTGACCTCATATCACTGGCCTGTCTCTGGCATGATGAAAGCAGGGTGTTTTTGCGCAAGCAGTGGACGAGCACACTCTTGAGTTTACTGACATTTCCTTGTCACTCTGTAAGGCACAGCAGACGCCAGTAATGTCCACAGTTGCATAAACACACGCCATCAAAGACCTGGAAACCACATGCTGGCGCAGCACACAGGCAGAGCTTCTATTCTTGTAATTAATGAGCTCCTGGCAGGAGGCTACCGGGAGTTCAGCATCCCCTAATGAGCACATGCCGCAGTGCGCAGGGGTGGCACTCACTGTGATTGAAGACACCGCTCCAGTGAAAACGAAAGCAGAAGTAAACAGGAGGCTTCTGCCAGTAAATGCATTTCGTAAAATCAGGGCTCTAGAGTTCTGTAAGCTGCTACTCTGTGCAGACTGGATTTTCTTTACTAGTGTACATAAGCATCACTCATGCGCTGTAGCATACCCTGTTTGGTGCACAGGCCCCACAGGTCTAAACACCATGCACCTGAAACACCACAAAAGGTAGTCCCACACAACAAAAGAGCCTCCCAGGTTACAGAGCACATAAAGGCACATACACGAATCCAAGAAGTTCTTGTTACTTGAGGTTTTCATACAATGTAGGTTGAGGCATCTCCTGTTAATAATCTGGATAAATGGTTCCACTCGGAGGAAATCCCTTGAGAGGACTAAATTTCAGCCCACAGGAATATTTGTAAATATGGCAGCAGAAGACCTGAACCTTAGCAAAACTGAGATAAACTACTGAAAAAATCCAGTGCATAATACCGTGATAACAGCAGGGTGTCATGGTACTGAACTACGTATCTGTTCAAGGTGAAAGAACTCAAACCAAGACCCAAACCCTCACTGCAGGATTGTGAATGGAGAACTTCAAACTCAAGCCCAAAGGCTAAGTGAAGGCCATCAAAGTAACTCCTGAGCAAGCTTTACCTTCCTCGGCAATGAATGTTCTTTTGTTTTTTTTCTCCTGTGGCACCCAGCACGAAGTATCAGTCTGAACTAGAGATCTGAAACATGGCGTATTTTCTCTTACTTGGTGATCACCACCAGACTGCACGGGACAAGCAGGAAAATGTCCCACTGTGATGCTTTGCCTTTGTGAAAGCTACTGGCACACAGACGAAGTACAGTGGATTTTATGGAATGATTTGTTCAAATGAGAATTTCTCTGGCATAAATTCAGAGAGTCTTGCTCCTAACCCTTACCACTTCAGACCCAGTACAGCTTGGCCTGTTTTATACTACCATTTCTAACACTGAAGTTCTGATTGACAGCCATAACCCTTAATAATCTTCAACTTTGCACTATTGGAGGCTCCTTATAGTCATGGTAAGCATTAAGAAACCAAATTACCTTGCTATTTATGACATGAATGGATTTGTAGTGTTAGAAATTATGCTTAGTCTCTTTTTTTCTGATCTTCTTTGCCTGGATTTTCAATTTAGGAAGAAATTTTGTAGAGCAGTTATTTCTTTTTCAATGAGAAAAATGCACAGTGCAGATGTACCTATGAAAGAGAGGGCAAGACAGTCATGGGTAGCGGACACACATAGCTGGTTAGAAATTTTTTTTACATTTAATTTGAAAAGTAACACATACTTTGAAAAATAACCTAAATCCCAATTATATTTATTTCTGTCTTCTATGTAAGCAATTAGACATTTAGGGCAAAGACTTTCTGACTCACTTTGTATATTTCTGATGGAAATCAAATATTTCCGTTCAGCAGGAATTTTTAAGCTTGGTGTCTAAAAATAAAAAAAAGATCATAGATTTAGGTTTCTCAATTAAAAATTACTCTGATATTTTCAAATCTAAAAGTGTGATCTATACAGTTTTGGTAGGTTTTGTTGTACCCAGCCTTAGGTACCAGTATGGGAAGCTCTCCACGTGGCTGAGCAATCTCGGTTCCCCCTAGAGGCAATGAATAAAAAAAGATACTCTAAGGAGTGATCTATGTGACCTCAGCGAGAACCCTGCTTGAAGAAGAGCCAAGTAAATATCTCAAAATGTTTATTTATAACTTGCATTGACTAAAAAATTAATCTCTTCAATCTAACTACAACAGAGGTAAACTTGTTGACACCTGCCTTGGACCACGTGAAGCTCATCTCTTTTTTCCACTGTTGTTAAAGGAAATTGCCCAAAGATCCCCGACTTAGGCACACAGACTTGAATATTTTTTTGTGCAGGTCATGTTGCCTCACAATGCATATTTTAACAAGAGTTGCCATGATTTTCCCTTTGGATAGTGACACAAATCTTACCCTGAAGTGAAGTGATTAATTTTCTAGATTTTTTTTTCAACCTCTTTTAGCATATAACTAATTTTTCATTGTATTATTATCATTGTTATCTGAACCGAAATGGGAATATTTCAGTCTGTAACCAGGATTTTAATTTACTTGAATATCGATCAAATATTCCTGCAACTGAAGATAAAATGGGACTTTTTTTTACTTCAATGAGAAAACAATTGCTTTCTATTCTACGAAAACTTGAGGCAAATATCCTATTTTGCTAATCTCTGCAGTGTATTGTCTTTAAAAGAGAGGTGAGAATACCTCTGTTTGTTCAAATCACTTTATGAAATCAAACCACATATGTCAGTGTATAGGTATAGATTTTACAGTGAGTTTACAGGCAATAATACTTTCCAAAATTGTTCAATGAAGCCGAAGAGCTATCACCCAACTTTTAAAATTCAGTTTTTTTAAATTTGTATTTAAGCAATTTTAAGATAATAGCAAATATTGTGGTTTCTTAAATGTTCACCCCTGAAAAAAAACCCCAAACATTAGTATTTCAAATGCTAGGAAATTCATTTGAAAGTTAACTTCTGACATTCACCTTGAAAAATTAGAGTCAAGACTCCGATAACATTAGAAGTAGGAAATACAGTCCCTTCTACAGAAGAATCAGGGAGATCTGTTTTTCAGTGCTCCAATATTCTGTATCTAACAGTTATTTTAGAATAGACCCTTTAATCTACGTTCTTGTTATTCTTCAGTAATGTATTGAGAAAAAATAATTCTGTATATTCTATTTACAGGTATTGCAATTACAATTATTTATTAAATTATAGAATTTCTTAAGTTAAAGAACAAGTGGTTCTGTCTACTAAAATATGTGTTGAGAATGGAACTTGCACTTCTTTATGTGTGTCTTATAAGTCTCTATTTCACACTATGATACTATATATTTATAATTTCAAGATGCTGAAAAGAGATGTGATGCTAAAAAGTGGAGATAGTGCAAATATGAGTTGTTTAAAACTGGGTTAGCAAAAAATTCAATTTGGAGTCCATATTCTACAAACTCAGCATTGGCTCACTTAAATAAATACCTTAGAATAAAAGAAAAACATGAGGCTGGGCAGGCTAAGGCCATGAGAAACAAGAAAAGAAAGAAGAAAAAGAAAGGGCTCTTCAAAGCAGCACCTTATACACACCAGTTGCCAGTTTACATTTCCTCTATCTTTAGGATGTTCAGTTCTAGGAGTCATTCAAAATTACATACCTGCCATTGTTGCCAGGGAGTTATTAAACAACACATTGACTGTCAAATATGAGTTACGTCTCTCTTGCACTGAAACTTACTGCTAATTACACATGGAAGATTTATTTGCCGATGTAATAATGCCAGCTTCTTCTACTTCAATCAGAATATGTGGTGAAACTTAATGAAAGAACTGGAAAGATGCCTATTGACTTTAAAGACGCTTGGATCTGGTCCTGAAGTGGTAAAGAAAAAAGAAATATTCCTCCTCTCCCTCTTCTAAGATAAATCATGACTGTGATTACTCTGTCGTGTTGGAAGACAAATACTGTGGTAACAGAGTAACAGATAACAAACAAGTGTCTTTATGACTCAGGGCTCATTCTATGTCTCAGTGCTCTTAGTGTGTATCTCAAACTAACAAACACACACAGAGCAGTGGTCTTGCTCACTGAAAAGATTTAATTGCTCCTGTGTCTCTCGTGGTTGGCTCTCTGTCACCTTGCATTACTTGGCACCAGCACCCTGCTGCATCTCAACCTGCCAGTCCTATGGTCTGATCTACTCTTTGCACTGTGTTGCTGCATTTCTCCACCATCTTTTTCAGTTCTCCTTTGTCAGGCTTTCAGACACTGACAGGTCTTTTGCAGCACAGCTTGGCCATGCGTGCAGGTGTGATGCTACAGCAGGGCTCTGCTCACTGCTGGTACACCAGGAATTGGCCTGGATCTTACCCAATCCTGCACTGAGGCTGGTCCAGGGGGCTGAAGGGGTCCATGGCTGCCCTCTTTAAGCCATATCCCTTTGGCAACATGACAGAAATAAACCTCACCACAGCACGGATGTGTGTTGCTGCATGTAATTTGTCCAAAACAGGTGCATTCATAGAGGTGTAACTGAAAAAGGACCATGATTTTTTTTTCCATACCACTTCTCCATGCAGGGCACAGACTGGGTTTCACATAAACTACACAGAGCCAAAGGAAAAAATTGTCTGGGTGCTTGTAACTTGTTTTATCTCACCCACTCTACAATAAGTTGTCCCTGTCTGAGGGGAGTGCAAAGGCTGGACAGGCTTACTGCAACGTACTCCCAGTGCCTCCTGGCTTGGGAAAGGACATCTTGAACTAATTTTTTTGAATGGGGGTTGATTTTAAGCAAGATACTTTCAATATTTTTTTTAAATGTAAGTCTAATTATTTAATCCCCTCCCCCCTTTTTTTTTTGAAAAAAAGCCGACTCTTGGCAGAGGAGAGAATTCTGTGCAGGGCCTTGAATGAGGGACATTCGGGGCAGCCAAAGATATCAGCAACATGTGCCAGCCACCTCTGGGAGGCGGGAGCATCGCCAAGGGCTGGACGTAGGCTCCTCCATAGGCAGAGTCCTCAGCCGCAGACAAGGTCAACAACCACAGTTCAATCTGCCGCCCTTTCCACAGCAGACAGTTGTCCTTTTCCATGCAGCCAGGTACACTGCTTCTGGGAAAAAATTTCGGGTATTTCATCATGGGTGATGAGGGGGTGGGAGAGCAACTGCATCCAAATAAAGTACCATCACTTGTTGTGTTGGAGTAAAAATGTGTCCTGTTAGCCAGACTGCGGATGCAGGGAGAGGCTTCCTCTGTAGCTTCTCCTCCTGGATTTTATGAGCCATTTGAAGAGTGGTGAAAGGGGCAGCCAAGGTTCCTTTTCCCCTCGATGCTTTCCCACCTTTGTGCAGCCACTCATGGGGCTTCCTTGGCAAATCACGAGTCTGCACAACAGGGAGGAGGACTTGGCCAGCCCCAGTCACCTCGGGCTTGTTGGCTCACCTTGTATGGAAAATATATGAAGCACCAAGTATCATCCATCGAGGCTGCTTCTTGAGCCTCAAGCATTCAAACATCAAGAAAAATGCTCCCAGATATAATGAGAGTGGATTAAACAATTAAAAATTAAATTCTGTCAGCTTCTCATCATATGTGCAATTGTTCCTTTGCAATTCATGGTTGAACACTCCTGTTTGCCAAAGTGGACAAAGTTATCTGAAGGGAGTTTGCTTTCCCTAGGTTTCCTTGATGTGGTGAGGTGGTGAAGATACTGCAAGACACTCCATGGTCCCTGCCAGTGGGACAAGACAAGGCCCCGTGCCGTGGGCAGGGCTGTCTCCTATTGTGGTGCTCGGGAGGCCAAAATGAGATTCTTCACATAGATTCAAGCTTTTCTCACTTTGTAAAATTTTCCACCTACTTTGCAGACAGGCTTCTTTGGCTCTAGGCTGGTTTCCATGAGGCTGGATGGGAATGCTTCACAGCAGCAGGATGTTTTATTGCTGCCTTTTGTATTTTGCCAGACAGCATTCCTCTGTACATGTGCCCGGTGTTGATGACTGTAGATTTTTCTTTGGTGCATAGAGCATTTTTATCTTCCTGGAAAGCCAGCTCAAAAGACTATGATTGACAGGTAGCTGATATTGAAGCAAGGAAGAACTGTTGAGGACCAGTCTCTGCTCGGTGAGCCCAGTAGGCTTCCTGAAGCAAGGAAAGAGCCTTTTATCTGGATTTGATGGTTTACTCAAATTCATATGAGGATATTCATAAGGGGTATTTGCCCAGAAGTCATCTTGACTTCGGCCAACATTCCAGTCCCAGCAAAGTTACAGCCCCGCTTTTCCACATTAGTCCCATGTCTATCCTATGCCTTAACCTTATCAGGCAAAAACTAGGCTGTAGCTAGTTTTAGCACTTCCACCTCTTCACCAGCTAAGACAGAAAAGAGTATTTGAAACAACATAATTATAGTTTCACCTTGTAAGCTACATATTTTTTATTGTCTGTTCTTCTTTACACTCACAGACAGGTTTTTGTCCAGGCCTGCCCACAAGCATTCATCCATAAAGGTCTGGACTTTCCAGGGAGTGGGTAAGTTTGAAGGCTGGGGAAGGCAAGTTTGCCATGACTATTCATTGCACTGCAGCTGAGGTACTAGGATCATGTTTCCTACAAAATGCTAACTACAGTAACTAAAAAAAGACTGCAGAATGAGCTAGGACTCACATTTAATATTTAGAGAACATATGCACAAATCAGATGGTACAATACCAAAATCTTGCTTGGAGTAAGCATGCACACTGGGGACCTCAAAAGGCTTGTACCCAGGCCTTGATTTAAACTTAAGAACAAAATGGGGAAAAGGAGTCAAATCAGCAGTTTTGCATTAATAAAAGGGTGAAAAGTCTGTCATGCAAGGCAGAAAGCCATAGTTCAGCACCGGGCATCAGGGAGGGCTCTGCCTTTGGCTGTGCAAGTGTTTCTAACGAAGAAAGCACAATCAGGTGGTGTCTTTTGGTGCCTAGCTAATCACATCACAGTAAACATTTTCATCAATTATTCAACTACATCAGAATATCTATCACTAAGACTGCCACTAAATTCATCTAGATCCCCAGAAATCTGTTGGGAAACACTTATTTTTATGGGTCTGTGTATCATTACTTGGACCTAGAGCAGACAGAAGTGGAGTTCTAAACTTTTTTTTTCCATTATAGGTGCAGATGTCAACCTTTCAGAACAATATTTCTTTTTTTTTTTTCTGAAATATTTGGGATCTGGTGGCCTTTAGCCCTACAAAAACATTTTAAAACATAATGTGTTTTTAAACAGGGCTTTAGTGATTAGTGGATGCAGAAGTTTTGGTAGGGGACAATGCAATCATCAAGTTCAGCCCATGCCCCCTAAAGCACACACAACTCTGCTCCATGAAGTTGTGAAATCCTGTGTAAATACAAAGGGCTGAATAGAAGGCAAGGGTTGCAGTGCTTGAGCTGTGGATGGCGATGATGCCTCCCAACAGTGGCAGAAACGGTTTCTGCCTCTTCTCCCTGCTCTCAGCAGTGGCAGGATAAATAAGCTGGCTGCTCCATAACTTCTGTTCTGCTTCCTTTTATTCTTTGGGATTTTACCTGTGCAAAATTGATTAGCGTTGGTGCAAATGGAGAAGAATTGCAAAACTGGCTGATTGCCACATGATACCAATGCCTATGAGACAAGTGAGCATCAAAAGTATATTTTGGTTTCAGGTAGTCTTTTTACTTCAAAGCGCATTGCGTGTGGCTGAATGAGATGGGGAGAAGAATCTCATGCTCCATGGTAAGATGTAAGACTGTATTTTATGCACTTAGAAATATGGAGATCAGGATTAGAAGTGGGATGATGCCAAGCAAAGATCTCAAACTCAGAATATGAACACCTAGAGTTACTAGCTAAACCCTGGACACATCACAGATGTCTCATGCAGGTATTTAATCAGAGGGATGGGGGGGCTGCAGAAGCCTTGGGGTAGATCCAAAGAAAGACTCTGCTCTTGCGGAGGATGACCCAATGCCCCTGTAAGACCTGTGGCCTGAAATGCTGGACTGTGCTTCTGTTAACAGAGGTGGCTGTCAGTGCTGGTCTGCTGGATGTGTGGACTATGCCCCAGCACTGAAATGGAATATTTAGCCCACGTCACTACTGCACCCCAGACCCAACACTCAGAAGCTTGTATCCACTCATTGGTTTCAGCTTTCTTTGCATATCCTGTATGAGAGCAGAAGGGGCTTAAAAAGACATAAGCACTTGCATATTGTTTTTCTTCCAAAGTCCTGAGTGGATTCACTTGAAAGATTCCAATTAGCTTCAACTGGCTTTGGATCAGTCTCTCAAGGAAAAGATGTGAACTGTGTTTTGCAATCTACTTTACCATTCACTTGAATTAGTTTGGGAAGCTAACTTACGATTTTGCACTTAAAAGATATTAACCACTGTTACTAAGGAACTTTGAACCTAAGCAGTATAAAAAGTCATTACTCATGGACTCTTCCATAAAGTCAGGTTTTTAATTTGCATTTAAATCATCATTCTGCCAAGTATGATCTTCCTTTCTAGGTGGGACTTCAAAGACACGAAAATGATACTTTACGTTTACATGTCTAGCAGAGGACTAGAAAGCCTGAAATGGTGTTCATAAATCCTCATGTTAACATGAGATCTAACAACTGTGGTAGTTCTGTTTATACAATCATTTAGGAAGGGATTTACCTGTCTTCTTTTCGAAGTAATTTCAAGTTTAAGAAGTTCACCACTTGACTCGCTTTATTCCCTCCTGTCTCACTGGAATTACTTTTTTCTCATGGAGAGACCACCCAAAGGCAGTAAAGGCAGAGCTATTTTTGGAAAAAGATTGCAAAGAAAAAATATGGTATAACATTTTTGAGGATTTTAGAAAACTGCACTCATTTAAACTTATTATAATATCATTGTTGCAGACATGGTGAATGTTTTCTAGCAAGAACTTTCTCTTAAATGAAAATGAAAACCACAATTGCATAAGCAATTGGAAGAGGAACCTGCTTCCAGAATCCGTATTGCCCAGATAGCAACAGTTTTCTACTGCTTTACACTGACTATTGTCAAGCTTGCTGCTGACATAAGGATTTGAACTAAATCCTTTCAGAAGACAACTGATTTCTCACTGTGTGTTGCAAAAAGTGCATCTGTGAGAGATCTTTACAGAACATCTTCTATAATGTGGGAATCAAAACAAGATTTCTGTTCTAAAACTTTCTCTGGGAGCCATTTCTCTTCTTTCATCTTATCCCTCTGCAGGATGTGAGAATGTTTTATTCAGTCTTTACACCTCTAACGTATCCGGGTACCTTACGTGAGAGTCATTGACCCATGGGATAGCCGAGGCTGGAAGGGACTGCTGGTGTCCCTCAAGTCCAACCCTGCTCAGTGCAGGGCTATCTCCAAAGAGAAGACAGATTGCTCAGGACCATGCCTAGCTGTGTCTTGAGCTTCTCCAAAAAATGCATCTCCAAAGATGGAACTTTCCCTCTCTCAGGGCTGCACCACTTTCCCAATGGATCTGTTTTCCCTTGTTGCAAATCTCAGCCATTGTCTCTTGGCCTTTCCCTGGGCACCTCGGAGAGCCTGACTCCATCCACTCCCTAGGCAGATCTCAGAGGGTAAAGGGCAGCAATTACCCTCCTCCTTTGCCTGCTGTGTGTGCCCAGCTCAGACATGATATTATCACTTTCCTGAGTCTGTGGTATCAACTGCCTGAGGCAACTCTCCACTTCAGAAACTCCAAAGACCCCTCTGGTTCTGGCAGTCACCAAAAGCTCCAAGGACTCAAGATCCTGGGAAGCACCTTCCTCTTTCTGACTCCAGGGGTATTTGAGTACCAAAATGTTGGTCACTACTACCCTTCTGTGTGATCTACAGGGGTTTACAAAGTCTGGGCAATGGAATCCTGTGTCTCAGTCCCCTTTGCTGTTTCCTCTAAGTGTGTGTAAATAGGTAGCAGGAAGAATGGAGGAGAAGGTAAATTAATTCGTGAAAATATGAAGGTTTGAAACCTGTTTTTGTATTTTCATATGTAATTTACAACATTTGCCATTTTCCTTTTGAAACCAAGTTTTCTAATTGTTTAGTGGATTACGATCAATATACTTATCTACTACTGAAGGGAACCCATATCTTGACACATAAGAGAATGAAGAGGCATCTGCAATAGATGAAGTCCCCAGACATGGCACAGTAAATCACATATATGTGGTAAACCACATTTTGTAAACTGAAGAGTAATTTATGGTCTCCTATTAGAGTATTTTTATTAATAATACTATCTTTGAAACAACATTCAATAGCATCAGCTACATTTTTAGAAACATTCTTAAAAAGCCAGGTCTTCTGAATTCAAATGACATTTTCAAAATATCACAAAACACAGATGCAATCATCGGTTGATCCCCTTCAGATCACAAAGGAAATAACTTTAATTTACTTGACTTGTTTTCATGTCCATTTAGACAGCAACTTCATCTAGAATTAAAATTGCAAGTTTTTGTTCAAATACTCCAGTTTCTGATGCAGCAAGGCAGTATAGTTTGTGGCTTAAACTGAAGAATGCAATTTACTTCTTTAACTACAACAGCAATTACAGAGAAAAATAATGCTGGGGTTGTTACACAGACATGAACTGCTCAACTTCTCAGTGCCACTATAGATTTTCCTCGATCAACTGAGAGTGTTGTCTAAACCAAAGCTGTAAAAGCTGCTATTAGCTTGTATTCAAACATTCAAAATTGATGGATAACTTTAACAACAACAACAAAAAAGAGCAAGGTGTAAATCACAGGAGTGTAAAGAGCAGAGATTTAAAAACGCCAGGTAAATTTTAGTTTTAAACACAACCAGTTCTCCAAACATAACCTCAGTGGCTGATGTAAATTCACCTTCAGCATTCATAACCAATAACTTAATATGGATGTGTTTTGCTGTAGCTGAAGTGGAGCATTCACTCACCTCTGAACTAAGTAGAGCACCTGGGTTTATCATTAGAGAGACTAAGCATTCCCCTCCAATTTCTTTTTCACTTCCTCCAACAACCTAAGAAATTTCCAGATGCAAATTTCCATACTGTAAAATACAAGGCAATAAATTCTAGCCCTGACCTTCCAGGCTGGGGTAGTTCAGCCATCCCAAGGCAGGAAAAAAACCAAGAGCCATTCATCAGTACCTTGAGGCTCATGCTTAGGCTTCTTCTGTATCTGTATTTTGTTTAAAATAGCGATATTTTCTAACAATCACTTAAACCCTTCAGTACAATGGCAGCATTTATGTAGTTTTGTGCTATGGCAGCAGACAGCTATTCACAGATTTGCAATAAAACTTTTGAGTATTTAGCATCCTTTTGAAAGATCTACATGGCAAAAGCCCATACCTATGGGAAGAACGGTACTGGTCCCCGCCAGAAGCGACCACCCCACCAGTACTATTACAATTTCATTAATACATCATTTTGAAAGAAACAGGAGGTGCTGAGGAACCATGACAGCAGGCACTTTCTAATGACCCTGTGAAGGACTGCTTTTTCTTCTCCTCTGCTGGCCTGCACTCTGGCCACAGAGGGCTGGCAGTGTAACAGGTGCCCTCAGCCCTCTGGAGAAGCCTTCAAGGACTGTACCTGTCGACAGAATTAAAAGGAGACTTAATGACTAACAAAATACAAGTCCTTTTGCTGGCAATAGTTGCAGATCAGCTGACAGCAAAAGTTAGATGTAGTTGAACATCTTTTCCTAAAATCCACTTCTTCCTTCTCCACTAAAGATAAAGCGCTTACTGTGTTATTACTACCCCAGAAGGGACCCTAGACAGGTATTAGACTGCATCTAAAGGAATAATTGGGTAAGAACTAAGAAAACATTATTTACCAAAAGGCCTCCAACCCAAACCATGACAGAGACAAAGCCACTATTTTTCACAAGACCAGTCTGGAGGGAAATTCTTGTGCATCATTTAATAGGTGATTTATTTTTAAAATAGAGGACCCTCTAATGGAATAAATGTTTCACTTCCAGCTCACTTATATCACTTCTGGCATATTAAAATTTGGCCTTCCTTCACAAAGACTTATGACCATTTTCAGAGTTATGTGAGAGAGAATCCAGCAGGACCATCTGAGTGGATGGCTAATGATAGGGTATCTTTGTTTGTACTGAATAGACTTTGTTAAGAAAGTTAAAGAATAAAAACTTCAAATATTGACCTTGCCATCAGCTTCCAAAAGTATTTTTCTTGGCGGAAGTATTTCTAAATTCCTCCCAAACAGCCTTTTGATAATATTTTAACTTTATTTTTACACAGTCTTTGAAAACAAACCAGTTTGTTGAATCTTTTTTCCCAAAAAATTTAACAATCATATGAGGTCTTCCATTTTAACAAAACCAATATTCTAATACGGAGAAACCCCAAACTTCCTGCAAATAAATTATCACATAGTACAGTCTTAAAGAACAGTAACTACAGCACTGGCAAAATCCCCTTTAAAGGCTAAAAGATCTTATCTTAAGGCAATAATCTTTTTATTTCTAAGCTCTAGGAGGGATGTGTGGCCAGGCGTGAAAAAGTCTGAAAATCCCATGAACTGTTTTTTTCTGGATTTGGCCTCAGTTTTTCTTCTAAGACTATGCTTTGCTAAAGTTATAATCTTTTACAATTAGAATTCTTGGGGCTTGTAAAGAGAATTTAAGCTGAGTGTTACATCTACATGTGATGAGCAGACAAGATGGGAATCATTCCTGTACACTTTAAAAAAAAGTTGTTTGAGTTGTTGAATGAGAGCGAGCATTACTCTAGGAACTGATCTACTTTTCTCTCATTTTTGAAGAGATGATAGAAGCTCAAGGACAGTATAGGCTCAGGCAAGATGTGCTCAATGATGTCAGGCTTTGAGACTGAATATTTTTAAGCCAATTAGAAGCAACAAAGACAATTACAAAGCTTTAATATAAACATTTTAAAACCACTTTTTTCCTACTGATTTTTTAAAAAATAAATAATCCATTCTAGAAACTCTGGTTTTGTCCAGTCAATAATAAAGAAACAGCCTCTAAAAAACCTGTGCATAGCCTGAAGTCAGATGCACCAAAATTACCCTGTACCTGCAGGAAAGCCAGAAAGCCAAACGCCGGTGGATTTTTTTTTCCCCCTGTCTCCAAAGGAAAACTGTATCATCTATCAGTTAACAGAATCCAGCTTTGACCAGGACTGTAAACCACATGGCACAGGAAGAGACAGAGACCAAGACAAATAATTACAACCCTGTCAAAGGTTTTATGAAGAAAACCCAACATGACAGAACTCTACTCGGCATTATATAGACCAGTGTTTTTGTTCCCAGCACACGGACATGATATACAATGGGAAGATGTAGCCTTCAGTACCAAACTGCAATACGAATCCTGTACTGCCTTCCACTTTGGGAAAAGTACCAGATGTTAGCAAGTCACAGTAATTCAGTTAAAATCTAACAGGTGAGGAATAAAACCATTCCTCTAAGCCAGAAACCTGTGACCACCACCAACAATGCTGACTCTATATGAGTGACATGGATGTTAACTAACCCCTTAATCATTGCTTTTCCAAGTGATATTACTTCAGAGATTGCTTACTCAAACTGACTGACATGGAAAACTACTTTTGCAAATTGAAAACTTTAGCAGAAAATATTCCCTCTGAAAAGCTTTGCAGAGTTGTTAAAGCATCTGCCAAATGCCTCACAAACACCTTACTCTGTATTTCCAAAGCTGGTCTTAGTTTAGGCATCAGTTTGTTACAACCAGACACGGGACTTCTCTAAAAACTTGTTTTTCTTATCTGGACTATCCATTAACACCATCCAACAGTTCACGTTGTAATGAATGCTTTGAAGTGAAATCTGGAAGATGCATCTGTACTTGCTTTCACATTAAACATCTGTCTTCTGTTACAGACCTGTTGCTGACCCTCTGTGACTATTGGCAAACAGCTTAAACAGATCTTGCTTCCACATTTATTGAATTATTTGTTAATACTGTTCGCTAATGTTTATTTTTTAAGAAGCCCATGTACTGTGTATGTAAAATATTTTTGACGGGACGTAGTGGCTGATACTTAAATCTGGACAAAAATTACTCTCAGAAGTTATTTTGCTTTGCAGAACAGCCAATAGTACATCCTACAGCAGTATAGAGAAGACTGTTTACTAGGACGTTCATTAACAACATTTCACCATGCCCCCCCCCCAAAAATAATCCCAACTAACAACTAGATTTAGTTACACAACTAAAAGGAATTATGAGAACTACTGTAAAATATTCTAATTCTAGATAAATGTAGCAAGCACATTGATCGAATGTACTTCCAAGAATTCCCATTTCCATTTACTAATCTTTTTTTTTTTTAAAATGGCTCCAGAAAATAGAAGCCTGATCATTAGCCAAAAATTTAAATGTTGTGGCAGTTGTCTAGGGAGTTGTAGGCCAAGGCACGATAGAAAGCTGAAGCAGTTCAGAGGCTGAGCAATCAGAGGCTGAGCAATCTTGGAATCGAACAAGACAAAAACATACTGTAAGATGTGAAAAACACGGCATCATTTATAGAAAAACTCCCTCATTTTATTCTTTGTTAAATCCCAAAATTATATCATATCTTTTTAGAAGCAGTATTGTTTTCTAAAACTAAGAACAGAGCACATGAAAATTCAAGGAAAGTAGGGATTCTCAAGCATGATACACAAATCCTTCCCGTTGCTTGGCTGCTGTTGATGACAAACGTCCTTTTTTAGGCTATGTTGATCAGTCCAGATGTTCTTCTTCAACATGGTGTCACAAAGTCCCTATGGTAACATCTGTTCTCTTGGTTAGAGAGAGATGATAAACAGTATTGAGGTCCTAGACATAAACGGTAAAGTATAGACTATTATAGCTGTATTGCAGAGGTCATGGGATGTAGTAATACATCCCTGCTTTTAGTGGAGACTGGTGGTATTTGGTAGTGGGTAGGAAAAACCGACACATGCAATGCTGGAAGTCAATTTCCAGCCTTTGGTAAAGATCCCACTGTAACAGGCTCAAAACAGGGCAAGCAAAGCCTATCCCGGGGAGCCTCCGCTGACTCACAGGTGTTAGTGGTGTCAAACTTAACTGGGATCAAGGAACAGTTGCAGACATGCGGTGAATCATTCTCCAGTTTTATCCTAAGCGAAAATTCCCCACTCCCCCAGCCATATTATTAAAGCACAAAACATTTCAAAAACTGCTTCAAACCAAATTCAAGACAACAAAATGTTTCCTCCCTTGACCCTTCTCTTTCCAGTTGCTTAAAGAAACTTCTCTCTTTCTATCGTTCTGTCTCATTCTGCCTCTTTCTATTCCTTTCTATTAAATGTAAAGACTTCACCTTCAGATGCTTATTGAGAAATGTAGCATATCCATAAGAGGCATTAAAAATATTCCTCTGAGATGTACTTATTTCTTTTTAACAGTACATTTGCATTGATTGGGAGAGGGGGGTTATTTTAACCAAGATTGCAACAAAGGATTTGTTGTCTGACAGCTTTACCGTCATTGACATAATTAGCACCAGGCTATCTGCAGCTGGTTTTATGTGTTAGCATAAAAGGATGTTTTTGCAATCCTTCCATTTCTAGAATGTGATTGTAAAAAGTCTGGAGATTTTACCAGAAAAATGAAGAACAATTCTTTAGGCAACTAATTTCCTACTGAGCTCAGCGTGAAGTTAGGAAACCAAACACAG
Source organism: Dromococcyx pavoninus (assembly GCA_033558185.1). Taxonomy (NCBI): domain Eukaryota; kingdom Metazoa; phylum Chordata; class Aves; order Cuculiformes; family Neomorphidae; genus Dromococcyx; species Dromococcyx pavoninus. Next base: position 157,724 of record JAUMJL010000425.1, on the reverse strand, counting down.
TTTGGGACCTCAGAGACCTGGCTGACTCAGGCTCCTCTTGCCTTCCCAAATCTACAGTGACAGACTACATGAGTGATCTCTGATTTAGCATCCCATTTGTAGAAAAGACAATATTCTTTGCAGACATTATTTTTAATTTCAAGACAAAAGAAAGAAAAAATGTCTTTCCTACATACAGAGATTCCCCAGAGGAACTGCATTGCAACAAGTTCAAAAATTACATGAAACAGAACTGTTCCAGATGTGCTTGGAAGACTACACATTTCTGACCATCAAATTTCCAATTCTGTTGGTTTGACACTCAGACTAATCACTGTCAAACTTCAAGACGATGAAACAATGTTCATTATGCCCTGATGTTGCGAGAATAAAATTGACAGCAATTGCCATGTAATACATGAAAATGTCCTCAAGTTCCAAGCATTGAGTGAGGGCTGTCAAGGTGTTACTACTGTCAGCAGCAATGTAAGCTGGGACAAATGGACAACTAGAATTATTCACATCACATCAGATATCTGATCACAGAAACCTGTGAAATAAGATTTCTTTCCTTTAGCAGTTTTAAATTCATGGAATTCAGTTCCAGTGCTATGGTAAGCACTGTTTTCTGCTTTCACTGCTCTAAAAGGAAGCAGAGGAAGAAGATCAGATCAATCCATTAAGGTCTAGGAGACACAGCGTGTTAGGGAGCTGAAAGACAGGCTTGTCAGCCTCACTATCCTAATCATCAAACAGATGGAAAATTTCAACACTTGAATACAGAAGGTGCTGATCATTGCAAGAACTGTTATTCAGACAACAAAACCTTGCTTAATTTTGCTAGTGTAAGAAGTAAAGGAGTTTTTCCATCATCTGTGCACTTCTGTAACTTGAAAATTAAGCACTCCCTCTAAGAGACCTCTGAATTTCTTCCTACACAGGCTTATTAAACATCCAGATGTTACCATCTCAGTGGCTTATACTTGACCTCCTTCTCTTGCTGGTTTCCCACTCAACATTTCCCCTGTCTTCTGTACCATCTGGTTGCAATGAAAGCATTCCAGGGGTGTTTGCATGCCTTCTCAGCTCAGAAATCTTATGTGAAAACCTGCTTATGCAGCTTTGTCAATCTGTTAGATCTTTAGTATGTTGACCACTTCAGCAATACCTTCCCTCGCAGGACTTTGTTCATCAGTTTTGCTGAGACTGAAACTTGCACCTGGTGGGTCATCTCTTTCAGCCTGCTGTGGTGCAACAGATGAGGAAGATCCCAAGATAATATAATAATGTGATTAACCTCCACTGCTTCATGTTGCTGTATCTTTACACAATTTTTCACCACAGTCAGATTGGATTCTGCCTTTTCAGGACTTTTCATAGGCATCATGGAGGTTAAACTTCAGAGCTACTCCTTGTAAAACCTGGATAATTATTACAAGTTCACAGTGAATCTTCAACATAGGCACAAATCCAGTCCTCAGTGAAACATCTCATGTTTATCAAATCATCAAAATAACAGCCTGGAGTATCCTAGCTGATGTTCAACCCACAGTAATTTGTCTTACCTATGGATATTTAAAAATTATTGTTCCTTTCACCATTGCAGCAACCTTTCAAGATTTAGAAACCCGTGATGTCTCATCTTAGCCATCCCTTATCCAGCACCAACACAAGTAAATTCACTCTTTCTTCAAAGATTGCATTTTCTAGGCTTCTGCTCTTTGTCATTTCTCTTCTCTGGACTCTTCCCAAAGAGCTACGCCCTTCTTAACGTGCAGTCCCCCCAATCTGGACACAGAGATTCAACTGTGGCTCTGCTGTAACGCCATGGTTGGGGCTTTCCATCCGTCTGTTTTACAGTGATCCTCTTGTTTATGAAGCACAGTTTTTGCTTTTCTTGTAGGTCTTCAACTTTGTTGACTCACATTTAGCTTGTAGTCCCTTTCGTACTGATGTGCTGCCTAGCCAGTTGGTGCTTCTCAGTGTATGCATGCCCCACACTTATCCAAGTTGAAAAGTGGTTTGTTCCATTTTATTTCCATAATATATCTGCAATTTGGCAAGGTTCTAATCTTGCCCCCTCCCCAGCTTGATGTCATTTGCAAATGTCATACAGTACACTATTCTATCATCAGGTCACTCATGAAAATGTTACACAATATCAGACTTAAATTAATCCTCTGTGGAACCCTGCTCACTGCATCCCTTTGACTTCACAGATTATATGGTTTTCTAGAAGATTTGCCTCCCAGAAATACTTATTTCATCTTAACCATGCTTCCCTAGCTTATTTATGAGCGTTATGTGAAACATGGTTAAGATATATGACATATACTGCTTTTGATTTGCCTGTTGACAAAGTCTATGACGGAAGGAAATTAAGTCTGCTTGACAGACAAGTAAGAGCAGAGAAAGGTAACTAATAGCTGTGGCTAGCAGTAACCAGTTGACCTGCTGTAGACTGGTATTTCAGATCGGAAGCAAATCGAAATAACGACACTGTATCCTGACAGCAAGCAGTGTATCGCTAATGTTTATCTCAGTGAGTGCAGAAGACCACTCTCAGTGGAAGATCAGCCATACATAAAGGAGTTTTTGTTGAACATTGACACAGAAATACAGGTAGGTTATTGCAGAGAATCTTAAAGTGTGCCAGGGTCGACAGTGAGAGAGGAGACAGTAAGTGCTCTGGAAGTCATGTTTTATCATTTGTGGATTTTGTATGTGTGCATGAGCCAAAACGAACCCACCTGATATGTCTTAGATGCTGATAACTGCTGTGGCACAAACAGGTCATGAACCCCCAAATCCCAAAAATGATGACTCATTTAACCATTAGCAGATAAGGGCAACACATCTGTTTTTGGTGTTTTCTGGTAAAAACAAAGAACCCAGAAACATGACACTTTTCTTCAAACATTTGGTTTTAAATGATGCTTAACTAGGCAAGGAAAATGTTCCCAGGGCTTCATTAACCACAAATCAAATTAAAAAAGAGAGAGGCTACATTCCTTGTATAGATGGAGTGCTCTGCATTTGAAACTATGAGTGTTTCCTTCTCCTTCATATTACAGATGTCCATTATAACATACCTCCAGAATATAGAAAAATGAGTTTGTTTTACCCTATATGAATTAACAGCTTTCTTAAACCCAACTTTCATACAGATCAAGGGAGTAGCAAGATTTCTTGAAACACAAAAGCCAGCTCCTTTTATCACCTTAAAAATAATTATGTTGTTTTGCCTCATGCTGTGGGATCTCCCTGCTCTAATAGACACCTACTACTTTCCAACTTTATACTTCTTCTCTGTATTTTATCACAGAGCACTAGCTCAGTTGTGGGGACCCATATTACTTGGGTCTGTCGATGCATGTCTCTCTTCTGCTTCCACTTTGGCCCTACCACAAACTGATATTCAGTGCAGTAAAGCAATGAAGAAAGCCACAAGGGTTGTGCTGGGATCTTGCAAGTACTGGACATAACATTAACTGAGCAATGTCTGAGTCAGTGAAGGAAGGCATTCACCCTAGCACTGATTATCTTTCCCATCAGTGTCAGCCACTTAAGATCTCTCCCAGAAATTTATCCAGCTTGGTTAAAATTTCTGGGAAGTGAAGGTTTCCTCTGTTCTCTGTCCAAGTCCACAGGGTTAAGAGTGGAAAATATAAGGACAAGTCACTTTGAGCAGACAGATAATAGAAGTTGTGTTTATTTCTGGCTCTGTAAAATCTTTTCTTCTCCCTCAAAGACTTCACATGTGCTTCGCTACTATCATCACCATTAGCAGTGTCCTGTGCCTTTTTGATCTTAAATACAACTCAATAGTCAACAAGGAAAATCCGCAGGTCTCCGCTAGCCCTCCACAAGACACCTTTCCCCAGGGCAGTGAACAGTAACAGTGATATGAGACCAAGGAAAGGCATGACCCAAAGGTAGGGTAAGTCTTTGAATGTTTGTGCTCTAGTGCTGCCCAAGAACTCACTTGTACGACACCATCTAGAGTGGCTTCTCAGGCCAAACTAATCTGGCAGGATCACCTGGTGTGGGACCTCAGTGTACCCTCCTGGGGTGCAGGAGGATGTTACCGAGAACAAATCATCATCTTGGTGACAATCTCAAGATCCAAGTGAATACAGCCCAGTGCAACATGGTCTGAACTCAGCTCTGATCTTTGCTGCACCAGAGGAGGCCTCCTGAGGTGCCTTCCTGCCTGAGGGACTCTATGAGTGCACACACACAGAAGACACAGATGGGTGATCTAATCTGTGACCTGCTCATATGAATTGCCAAGTGTCAGTCACAAACAAGCCCTGCAACTGAGAGCTGGAGATGAAGAAAGGTAAATAATCCAACGCTGGAAATACAGAAAGCAAAATGAAACAGTCATGGTTACTTCAAAGTAGGTAACAGGCGTTGGAAAACTTAATAGTGCTGAAGACCTGTGTGTGAAATAAATTGGCCTCTGCCTTCAGTTATAGAAAATATGTCTTCAGAGCCTCCCACTGAGATTCTGGCAGGGACCATTCGTGGACATCATCTATTGAAAAATGATTGATTCCTCTTTGACACAGCATCAGAGCATCTTTGGAATTCAAATTTCCTTATGTTTGGCAAGGCCTTTGAATGATTAAGAAATGGAAACATCAGCATGCAAGTGTTCATACTCAATTTTATGACTACATTTCCCAAGTGACAGATCTGTGCAAGATTAGAGACCTGTTAATGCTGGCTATTTTTAAGCCCAGAAAGGCAATTTTTTTCTATCTTGCAGTACCATTTTTCTCTGCGAAGTTACCCAACAGAAGGTTTCTAGATTCCAGGACTTCTCCAAAAGTTCTTTGCACTCTTAGTGTTGCAGGCAGGGAAGTTCAAAAATTACTCAATATCACAGAGAAAGAAATAAAATCAGTGCTGCCATTGCTGACCTCACGTGCTACATGATCTGTTCTGAAGCTGATAATTTAACTGTTTTAACACAGCAACATTTAAAATAAATTACTCCAGAATTGTTCCTTCATTGTGTTCAGTCTTGCAATCGGAAAGCTAAGTCTAACAGAGTGTATGTGTAGTGGCCCTTTCTTAAACACAAAGCATATTATTAAAAGACAATGCACATCATTACAACATAGTGCACGTGCAATACTCCTTCTGTTCATTCCAAAGCTCTCATGCTAATGCATCTTCCAAGCGAATGGGTGATCGCTTGTTGTGTATTGGTCCCATACAATTCACCTACCTAAACTCACTACGCATAAATGTTTAATGAGGCCAGATTATTTATTTACTGGTAAATAGAAAAGAAAAAAGATCCAGAAAATGTGTTCTTTTCCCAAATTAAACATCACACCAGTTTGTCTTTCCTGTTTCCTATATAGGCTGTAAACTATAATGTTACAGATCTTTTAAGCCTCTCACATTCCTGTGAATGCACAAAGACTGCATATTCATTTCTGACTGCAAAAAGTTACCTCAATTTGTTGTATAAGGGGTATTGAAATATTTGGTTCAAAGTTCTTGTATGGAGGGAAATGATCCTTACATTTCCATTCTCTCTCAGTCTTCATTTGACAGATCTAAGTTCCTGTTCTTCCTCTTCCAAATGCCATTTGCATCCCACCATCCTGGCTCAGTCCTAACTCGGTCCTAGCTCAGTCCCAGCTCAGAAAACCCCTGTTTTCTGCTCAGTTGCTCCAAGTTGCCATGCTTGAATGTTATGCATCACACAGGGAATGAAGATTCTCTTTTAAGGAGGATCTGGGAGCACATGGTTGCTGTGAGCACATGACACCGCAGGACATTTTCTGTTTTGAGGTATTAGCCAAGGAGACCCAGTGTTGGCAGCTCTTTCCCAGGTATCCAGTCTGGTCATGCCTCTGAAAGCACCTCAAGGCTGTAACTAGGTCAGATTCATCCTTCACACATCAGCTGCTCTGCATCATGCTGATGGAGAAAGGAATGAGCATGAAACGCAGGAGCAGGCCAAGAGTACAAATGGTGTAATTGTAGGTATTTTGAAAGCCTTGCTAAAGCTTTTTTGATTATTTGATTCTTGCAAAACTTGAACTCCTTGGAAAGGTGTTCTGTGAAACACAATGATTTTGTTATGGTTTCCTTCACCAGCCCTCAGTCCTCAAACACACTTCACTATCTGTCTGCTGTATATCAGGCTTCCTCAACTACTCCTCCACTGAAAACCTACCAGAAGTCTGTTTCCTTATTTCGCTTATTCAGGCCAAACACTATATTGTCCCAATCTCAACTTCCTCAAAACCCCACCAGTCACTGCTTGATTTTACCCCAGACCTTCTTCCAGTCTAAGTTCCAAGACCTTTTCCTGAGCCTGCACACTTGGACATCCTTCAAAACATCTTATATTCCTGAATGTTTCCCACAAACCACACACTGGCTTCATTGGATGCTGGAGGGCACAGAGCTGTCTTGCAATAAGGTTCTGATGCCTCAACCTCACAGTGTTGTCATCGCTGCCCACAATAAAAATACTATGAAACTGCTCAAGCATGGAGGGCAATTCTTGGGATGATCTGGCTCTGCCACAGCTGTTTTTGGCTCAGTTGACTTCTCTGATGTGTACACGCTGTGGTGGCAGACCAAAATTCTGGTGTTAATAGTGACATTCCTTTCACAGAATCATAGAATGGTTTGGGTTGGAAGGGACCTTAAAGGTCATCCAGTTCCAACTACCCTGCCTAGGAAGGGACACCTTTCACTAGATCAGGTTGCCCAAAGCCTCACCCAACATGACCTTGAACACCTCCAAAGATGGGGCAGCCACAACTTCTTTGGGCAACCTGATCCAGTGCCTCACCACCACCACAGTAAAAAAATTCTCCCTAATATCTAATCTAAATCTACCCTCTTTCAGCTTAAAACCATTACCCTTCATCGTATCACTGCAGTCCCTGACAAAGAGCCTCTCCCCAGCTTTCCTATAGGCCCCATTTAAGTACTGGAAGGCTGTTAAAAGGTCTCCCCAGAGCCTTCTCTTCTCCAGGCTGAACAACCCCAACTCTCTCAGTCTGTCCTCATAGTGGAGGTGCTCCAGCCCTCTGATCATCTTCATGGTCTTCCGCTGGACTTGTTCTAACAGATTCATATCCTTTCTAGAGCTTCCTTTCCGGAGCTTTATTTAGGAAAGCATCTATTGACACCACTTGTTACTTCTCTGAGTACACTGGCCAGTTCTGATCAGCAGCAAGCTGAGTGCAAGAATTTGCCTAATTGTTCTTGCCACATGGGCACTGACATCACATCCTGCCTTTTCACTCCAATTAATGTTCGTATGTTGAAAATCCTGCTTTTCATTCTTCAGCCATTAATTACACAATAAAATTAATCTCTGGTACCACTTCTTTATCTATAAAAACATGACTACAAACTTTAGAAGTGCAATTGGAGATAGAGCATATTTTCCCCCTAGAGAAAATGGAGGGTATCTTCAGAAGTTCTTACAGATCTTTATGTATGAGGTAGAAAACTCACCCACATCTTGGCAGGACGTGCATCTCAAGAAAGTGTTTAAAGGGAGATCATAGTGTTGCTGTAGATTTGTTGTTATCAGCTGGAGAATGAAGAAAAGTTTTAGTAATAAATAACTTCAGGCTTCATGTTCTAGCAGAAATATTGCCACTTTTTCAAATACAACCAGATTCAACATAAAAATTGTGTCTTTTACCTTACTCAGACAGTCTGATCTACAGGGACTGCTGTGCTTGGTGCCAGCCATTCTGATTGCATCCTTGTACTTTTTCATAACACTATCTCAGTTTGCAGCAATAAAATCTCATGGTCTAACACTTTCATTAGTCTGTATTAGCTTTTTCCATCATTTATGGGTAAAAGCTGATTACAACTAGTCACTCAAAATCACGTTCTCTGTCATGGAGGACTATTTAATAGAAATGTGTTTAAATAAATTAGCTATTAACTTTGACAGTAGAGTACATTACCTTTCCTTTCTATGTACCCACATATTAGTTAGATGAGATATACACAAAATAAAATCAGAATGAATACCACTTTTTCATCATCCTCCTTTCTTTGAGTAAAACTTCCAGGGATAGTACAGTGACTGGAAGAACTAAGGGGGTTGATCCTGCCTCAGCAGGAGATTTTAAGTACAGTACTTGCTGCCAGAGAGTGTAGATTGCCAGACCGTAATCAATTTATGGAAATCTTATTTTTTCCCACCTCTTCTTCCAAGAAGGTGGAGTACCTCTCTGCGCACAAGGAGGTTTACAACCCAGCTGTATTCCCAGTAGTCTAGGCCTCATTGTTGTCATGTGGCTGAAGAAGACATGATAATGTATTTAGTTGGTGTGGGAAGGCAGAGACTATTAAGCACAGGGCCTGGAAGAGATGGGATGTTTTGGAATTTCTAGAAAAGGATGGTGGTTTGATTCGCATAGTTTTGCTGCTGACTGGTGGTATGAAATTCGGACAGCATCTGTTTTATTGCATCACCATTACTGGACATCACGTGATATGATAAGACTGATCCACCCTGGAATGACTAATCGAGTGGGATGCTTGAAAAGGTTTTTTTCTTTTTTACAACCCTCAATTAGAGAAACCACATTTTCCAGGGGAAAAAAAAGTAACTTTTAAGCGTGTGTGAATGTGTGTCTGTTGTGCTTTTTTGTTTTCAGGGTTTTTTGTTTTTAACAAAGACGACTCTCCTGCCCACTAAAGGATTTGGTCAGAGAGGCTTTTTGTTTTTAAACCTGTAGTGAATCAACATGAATCATCTAATTTTAACCAGCATCTTTATGGTTTGAAGCAAAAAGTAAGACTTATTCCCTAGGCAAGGCAAAAATGGATTTCCTGGCTCATGCAGCTTGTCGCCCCATTTGTTGAGAGATATACAGCCACATTACTTTCCCCACTTTCAGCTGTGCATATTGGAATTGCAGCTACACCATTTCCCAAGAATATTCTTGGTGCGTCAGCTAACCTTTAAAGATTAAAAATGGAGAGTGGCTTTGCAAACTTATGCCAAAAGGGAAAGGTGTAAGGAAACCGCAGTCTGGAACACAAGAACTTGACGTTCCTCATGCTGAGGCCCCTCTGCATCTTTCAGCACTGAGGCCACGGGTGGTTTCTAGAAATAATATTGTGTTTGTAGCCGTGCACCGCTCGAAAATGGTTTTCAGACCTACCTGTTTATGATAAAGCCCCAAGCAATAAGCAGCTGTCTTCTTCTCTTATCCTGCTGAAATTAGCATGCTTAACCCCTCAGTAAGGCCTATGTCATATTTTGCCCCTCTGTCCCCTCGCTGTCCCCTCGTTGTACTGACCTCACTAGGGCTTAACTATAACAAACAGCAGACAGAGTATGGATAACCCACCATTCATTTGAGATGTTCAGCTGTCTTTAAGTCTCTTCAATAGTTTTGTAAGAGTTTTAGAGTAAAAGGCATCATGTACCACAACTGAGGTGGGGATCATCTGTCCCCTGAGTAAATTTATCAAGGAGCAGGTAAAAAAGATATCCAGTTAGCCACCTCAGTGCAATGATAACTATCCTTCCGGTCTGGTTTTGTAGGTTAAGTAGGGCCTTTGGTAGAGCAGGCAAACAGTTCCTGACCCAGGTCCTGTACTGCTGAGTTTGGGGGAAATTACTTTCTACCAGACAACCTACAGAAAACTCCCAATCTTCCACACAGATTAAGGCGTCAAACATCAGATATGGCACGATCCATGGTGTCTGGCCATATCCATAAATAAGTGTTGTGCTTTACAAACCACCTAAATATGTGCTGCATATGGTTGGGTTTTTTATTATTATTAAGCACAAGTCTTATGAGGAGCAGCTGAGGGAAATGGGGCTGTTTAGCCTGCAGAAAGAAAGCTGAAGGAAGACGTTATTGCTCTTTACAACTACCTGAAAGGAGTTTGTAAGTGAAGGCAGGTGTTGGTCCCTTCTCCTAAATAACAAGTGATAGGATGAGAGGAAATGGCCTCAAGTTGTGCCAGGGAAGGTTTAGGTTAGATATTAGCAAATATAACTTCACTGAAAGGGTTGTCAAGCACTAGAACAGTTTGCTCAGAGAAGTGGTTGAGTCACCATCTCTGGACTTCTTTAAAAGACACATAGATGTGGTGTTTAGGGACATGATGTAGTGGTGGACCTCGCAGTGGAAGACTTACGGTTGGACTCAATGATCTTAAAGGTCTTTTCCAACCCAAACAATTCTTTGATTTCTTTGTGCTCTTGAACAAGGTTTGAACCTACCCAAAACTGGAGGGGTGACAGAGAAGGAGTCCTTCATTTACAGCATCTATCCACTATCGCTGCAAGAGCACATCTCCATAATAGTTATCTGTCTCGTGCAATAGCTTCAAGGCTTTTCCTACATGCTTTGGAAGGACTTTTTAGCAGCAGTGTGGTTCTGTCCTAGTACCCTACTCAGCCTTTCTCTGCTTGAACCTACTGGGATGACAAACCAGGCCATTACGGTGTAGTATTTTTCACTGAACAAAATGAATAAACAGTCTTCCAGCTCAAATTTATATAAAGTTCCTTCTAGCCGTGCTTATTAGGAAGTGCTCTCTGACATGAAAACAGCAATCTCACAGACAGCTTGAGGGTTGAAATATCCTTTCTAGAATTTCCTAACCTGGTTCTCACACTCTTTCTTGACATTTATAGGGTTGAACAATATATTTTTTGCAGACATCTTATGGTGCCCAAGTTACATTAAAGACCTCCGACTCCTCTGAAAATGTCTCTTTAGGTATGCCTGGCGGCTGCTGCCATCACGTCTAGGGATACCAAAATACAAGCAAGGTCCTTCTGGCAAAGCTTGGTTAAAAAAAAACAAACCTGTGCAATGCAAGAGAGCATTATATTCCCATCTATTCCCTTATATTCCCATCAGGTACGTGCTCTAAAACAGTGGGGAAGGGTTGTGGTTTGTAGCTTGTAGTCAACTGGTGGATTTGAGCTGCCTTCACGGCCCCCACAGGCTGTCAAAAGAAAACAAATGGTTGCTGCTGCGGCTGCAGCCCAGGGAATCCCTTGAGCCTCTGGTCACAGTCTTCACGCCCTGAGCCTCAAACTCCCAGTAACAAAACAAAACACTGCGATTTGCTTCATGAGACATCAGCTTCCAGCCCAGAGAGCTGAAGGGAGACAGATCCTATAAAGGCATCCTAATATGCTGTAAAGGTAACAGTCTGTCCGCAAAAACCACCGGTATTTTAAGGAGTTTTCCTGCTCAGTACAATACTACTGTTTGGATTCACACAGCCAGGGCTGACAGGGAGCAGAGCAAGTGCTACTCAACCTTCACCACCTCCCACTCCAGTTGCACCTTCTTCCCAAGGTGCACCTTCTGAAACAGCTGGGCTCACATCATGTTGAAAATTTTAAGAAAGCAGTCATAAATACGTCCCAAGCTTTTGCCGATTTATTGAAAAGGACTGACCTTGGCAAATGCCAAAGATTACCCCCAAAACAATCTGCAGACAAAACCCATGTTGTTTAGCAAAATCTTTTCCCTCCCCTTTTCCCTTTCTTCCCTACAAACTATGATGTAACTGATATTATAGCTGAAAGGTTATAAAGAATTCAAAGAGCACTATGTATAGTCTGATTCCAGAAACTTTGGCGGATGAGTCAAAGTTTCAGGACAACTCAAAGACTATACCATGCCTTAGAACCGTGTCCTGACGGGCTTCCTCCTGGATATGCAGCTGCTGCCCTCTCCCTCTGCTCCTGCTGATACCAATGCTCTTCAGGTTTCACTTAGGCGTGGTTTCACTGAGGGAGTCTCACAGGCTGCGTCTTCAGGAACTATTTGATTCCTGTTAGCAGCTCCGACAGTATTTCCCAACTCCTCTTGGGGCAAGGTAATATGGTTTGCACCACAAACTTACCAACTACAGCTTTTGACCTTCCTATGCTTTAGGACACCAAAGTAGATTTAAAAAGAGTTTTAAAAAAATGACTTTTTAATGTTCTTGTCAAAATCTGACAGTCGTTTGGAGATACCGAAAGTGTCTTTATGCTGGCTTTTCAGTTTAAGTTTTACCACAAATTTCCTATGGCTGTAAAGGCAAATACAACCATGTACTTAACATGGTTTTCATTGTTCAGTGGCATTAACTGGCTGTTTACAGCAGCTTTTGTACCCTGGTTCCCAGCCACAATCTAATGTTCACTCATAAATTTGGTCCCTGAGTTAGATCCATAGTTTATGTCTTACCATAGTAGCTTAATGTTTCCTTTAGCTGTTCTGTACCTTGCAAGCTCTGTGCCTGCTCACAAGTTACTCTATATATATCCCTCAAAAACCTAAATCAAAGCTTAGGGTAAGCACACAGAAAACTCAGTGTAGATATTGGTGAATGATTTACAAAAAAAAAGATGTACTTTGATTAAAGACGTTATTAGATGGGTTTTGAGGGTGTTGGACAGAGTACAACAAAATAACAATTTTGAGGGGAAATAACAGGATGGCAGTGGAATGGTTTGTTAAGTATCTGCACATTTATTCCTTAGCAGAGGTGGGCTGGCCATGGAGGTGGTAGTGTAGCTCCATAGCTGTCTCTTCTCAGTGGGGACAGATGATGGTGATAGACAAAATGGAAAGCAAAACCTTCCTGATGCTCTTGAGGATCTATACATAGATCTGTGCTTTACCACATTCAGAGGAGACAGAGATTGTATTCTTCTATCACTTATTTGATATAATTGTCATTTTCATTTAAGGAACAACAAATTGAGACATTTTAATGGACATACTTAAGTGTCGATCAATGGACAATCCTATTGTAAAGAAAACTTCTAAGTCATTTACCAACCCATACACAAACTAAATGCACAAAGCAAATAAAATCAGTGGAGCATGATTTAAATTGCCCCTTTAAAAGACATGGTTAGAGCTCTTTCATTTTTAAGTGAAAAACATTAAAGGAGTTTGTTTTCAGTGCAAGCAACCTTAGTAAGGTTGGACCAGTCATAACAAAAGCCTTGCTGTCTATTTATTTGGAGCGTGATGGAAACCTGTAAGCAGCGTGAATCTTGAGACAAAACTTTAACTGCATCAAGCATAAGGTCTTTTAAGAAAGAGTCCAAACAGTAGCAAACTCTCTTCTGCACGGGGAGTTTTACTGTGAGCTGAAGAGCAAAGGACGGTGCAGCAAAAGAAAGGAGAAAGTTACTCTCCTCTTCACAAACAGTTTATGCTCAAAAACTCTGTGGATCTAAATTGTCCGTAATTCTATAAAGTCAACACAGCTGAGGAGGCATTTTTTTGCAATATATCATTAGTTGTGTTTTTCTTGCAAGAGATACTTTTCTACAGTGTCCTGATACCAGAGACCAGCACTCTAGTGAGCTTAGTAACACAGCTGCCACACTGCCCTGTCTCCTTCCTGAAGTGAAATCTGCTCCTTGAACAAGGCTGGAAGCCAGGATGTTACACACATATATGCAAAAGCACTATCTGACTCGGTCAAGAGAAACACAAACCAGTGGCATAGCATAAGGGTCTTTATGTATTCTGGGATCAGACACATCCTGCCTCATCCTCCAAATTCTGACATAGTGCTACAGGATGATTCATCCTAACCAGAATAAAAATGCCAGGCAATATATGACTACCAGGTGAGTGATTGTTCCTCTTTCCTGCCCACCCCTGCCTTTCTTTCCTCCCAGGTCGCAGAGCTTAACTGATTAGAGACTTGTAGCACCAAGTATATCATTTCAACTGCTACTACAAGAAGCCAAAAGATTTACAGATGTCAGTATAAGCCAGCAACTCTTGCTCAGTTTTCTCAGACTTATTACTTGCAATGAACAATAACTCAGCACCAGGGCGACACAGCTCCCTTTGTCCATAAATCTGCTTAAACTCAGACATCAAAAGCCTTGTCCTTTGCCTGAATGTTTTTTTTTTTAATATGAGAAGGTGGTACCTCTGAGGTCCGATGTGAGGAGTACAGAAATATTAATTAAAAAAACAGAATCACAGAAAGCTATTGCAATTACAAAGGGCACCTGTGAGCAACCCCTGTTGCATCCACACTCTGCTTTCTGCCAATGCATTATACAACACTAGAAAGCCATAGAGTCTAACTTTGACTTGGGTCTGGCAGGTGGAAAAGTTATTAAAAGAAAGACTGCAGTGCCTAGAGGTTTTGTTTTCTTGTACAAACATGAGGGTACATTGGAGCATGTGGTGTTGATGATACTGTGGGGACAAAGCACAAACCATTTTGGCCATTAAAAACCCACATCCCAGACTATGCCACATGGCAGCACAGAAGAGAAAACAAGCATTTCTTGCTAACACAAACCAATTAAATTATTTTTAGCTTCTACAAACACAAAAAACACAGTAAAAAAGCAGCCACATGGGTCACTAGGACAATTAGCATTTCTAAGATTAGCCTTGAATTTCTCTAAATATGTGCACCCCCTCCCTCACCTCCAAAAAGCAAAGTCATAGTAACCATTAGGATGTCTGTTTTTACAGCTAAAGCCCATAAAACAAAGACTTAGATTAAAGGCTGAAGTTTTTACTTTGCATTCTGCTGGACAAAAGAAGTTTTTTTGCTCTTCTTTACTCCCAATGAAATGATCTATATGAATATTTAGCATATTTAGCAGAGTGAGCTAATGAATTATTTGATTTCCCTGTCCCTGTGGGTTTTTTCACCAAATACAGTAAACTGGGATATTAATTTTTCTACAGTCTTTGCACCTTGTTGTTGGCTTCACAAGAGCAATTCTTGTAGCTCAGACAGTTGCCCAAGGTGTTCATTGCTTCTCCCTTTCCTCGGCCTTTACTACAAAGTGCTTTTGTCTTCAGACTTTTACTGAAAAATATTATGGAAGAAAAAAAAGTAAAGAATAAATTAAAAAAAAGCATATTCTGGATGTGCTTTATTTTCTTGGGAAACAAGTTAATATGTGTGTCTTTGTGTGTCTGCATGTAGATATGAATGTCTATATACCTCTGTGTATATGTTTGCATATGGTGTATCTAAGGGTCTTGTGTACGGGCAGAAGGGCCAAAAAGTAAGAATGGAAGACTAGAAAAACATTCTTTTATAACCAGTGAGTATGCTTAAAAGCAGACCCAAAGTTTGGGGGGGAACTGTAAACAACTGTGCAGGCTTGTACATTAAAGATGCCATGATAACACTCATTAAAGAAACACACCTCGTAGAGCACTTTACGGTTGGTTATAATATGAATCCCAGAAACAACAGAAGAAAAAATAATGGAGCTTCAAGTAACGTGTGTCAGTGTTCTTCAGAAATTTCCCTTAATACAGCAAAAGGTGAAACTGCTATTACTCTTAATTAACATACAGTTACAGGAGCTGTTACTTTTATTACGCAAAATTTAGCTTGACAACGGTTGTTGTAAATTTTGCAAAAGTAAACATACAGGTATCTATTTTTAAACTCTTTTCATCCAGCATCAGCATGTAATTTTCATAACTGCTAGCTTAACTAATCACCCTTTGCCTTGCAGAGGTCTGGCCGATGGTCTGGAGCAAGAGCAGCTCTGCTCTGAGAGCTCAGGGTGGCTGGTGGCTGTCTCCATCCAAGCCCTGGCTGGTTCACAGAGGAGCCTTCAGAAAGATGATGTAAATGGACTGGTGGGCAGCCCTACATAGATCTATGCATGTCCTTTGTTAACATCTTTTTGTTATATTTCAGCTAAAACCATTGACTTCCTAAATGTGGAGAAATTGAGACATTTACTACCCTGCAAGGAAAACCATAGGCAACACTACTGTGCACAACATGCCTGGAGTGCATGGCTGCTCTAATTAGAGACTAAAGCCATAGACTGGCAAAACATTGGGCAAAGAGGGTTTTATTAAGAAAGGAAAAGGCTCCTCTTAAGAAGCTTTCATTTTTGATGTGGCAAGGACTCTGTGTGGATTCTGCATGCCACTGCACCCTCTTTAAAGAAATCATTTGCTGAAACAGACTGCTACAAGGTCCACCCTAACCAGCATGGCTAGAGGAAATATCTAGAGGAGGGCAGAGCAAACAAGCCAGCCAGCTGCAAAGGCATTCAAGAGGAAAAATGGGCGTTCCTGATGAAAAGCAGTAGCTGGTGGGGAACCTTGTCATAGAAAAGCTTAGTAGCAGAAGGTCTTAATGGCCTATGGTCACCTTCTTGCCTCACCATAGTACCCTAGAGTTAAAAAAAGAACATTTTACAGCCATATGTCCTCTACAACCCGTCTTCACTGGGTAGGAAGACAGACAGGGCAGGATTTATCTTGTTGGAAGCCATTCATTGGATAGGTCAGTTGTCACCAAGACCTTTACTGGGGGGAAACGCATGCAGCCTGGCATTACTTTTGGGATATTCATTAGTGCTGCTCTGCGAGCTTTGGAAGGACTTGTGATTTGATTTCCATGCTCCTTTTAGTGTTTCCATGTCGCTCACCATTAAGATAGCCCTGCATCATCACGAGGTGCTTGGCTCAGCAGCTTCTGCTCCTCCACCTCTATCCCGGCACTGAGTAAAAGAAAGCACTGCTGTGACATCTCCCTGGTGCCAGCCCCTCCAATTCCCTGCTGCTAGAAGCACTGCCTGACACAGTCCCACACCTTTGGCAATCTCCCTCCACATAGACTGGATATTCCTTGCAAGCTCAGTTGATGCATCTCAACTAGGTGTGGGTGGAATATATTTTCTTTACATTTTCTGCACTGATAACTTCTTCCTGCAATCAGCAGTAAGAAACCCAAGTCTAAATCTACATCTACCCATACATTGTGCTGTTTAGTCTATTGCCTTTTGGTGGTTACAGGCTATGAATCCTCCTAACCTTTCTGTTTCTCCTTCTCAGTTGTCAGTTCCTTTCCTTAGCAATGGCTGAATCTGAATCTCATATTTGGCATTCTGGATACTTTGCACTGGCAGTATTTATTTTTTCAAATTACAGTGGTTTAGTTATTATGGATATATTTTGAATAAAGGGAGTGCCCTCTGGCAGCAAAGTAAACATGTCAAATTCACCACGTGACATAAACACTGCAAATCATGCCATGGATTACAAGACTACCTAAGTAAGTTCTTGAAAACCCTTTTAAAAATTGTTGTTAGCAAAGCTGTTTAGTCAGGCCATTAGTTTTAAAGTCTAATTTCATGGAATCTGCACTATCTCTTCCTTAGCAAGGGATGGTCAAAGATGCCAAAGCCCAATAACCGGTTCACCAAAGATACGTCATGAAGATACATAATACAGATTTTTTTCAAAAAAGTTAATCAGAATGAATCAGTTACTTTAAAGGTTTTATTTACTCAGGATTTACATTTTAGCCGTGCTTATCTATAGAATTTTACTTCAGTGAGTTTCAAGTCTCCCTTCAGTTTATGCCAAAATTTGGTCTAAAAATCCTGGTCTGACAATTCATGTTGCTGACTTCAGGGAAAAGAGAGTTGCCTATTTTAATTAGATTAAATTATTCTGTGGTCTCAGATAACATTTTTTTCTGAAGACCAGCAATTTCACAGATTTTATCTGTCTTTTCCTTAAAATTTAATGATGACTCTGCTGTCTGTCTTCCCACCTCATCCTTCAACTCCCTGCTCTCCTAGTGAGTCATTTCAGAAAATTCCCCTGCAATTGCTTGGTGTACTGATTTATATCTAACGAAAGGAGTAGCTGCCTGGGCTACTGCTGTCTATCGAACAAATGCAGAACATATTCTAATGGGTCAAATGTACAGGTATCATCTATAAACCCGTTAAATACATCTGTTATTTCTGCATTTCATTATACAAAAATTGTTGTTGCACAAGGTTTAACATGATATCAGAATAATTCTTATGAGTTTCATAACGTAAACCAGCCCTTTTATATCAATCCCATAACATTGTATTTCATTGCTGGGATACATTTTTGTAGAAAAAAGGTACTTAAAAATTCATTATATGCCATTAAACAAGAAAATAAGTACATAATCCTCAGATACATTCGATTTTTTAAATTTTATGAAGCTGAAAAGCATTAACACATTTCATGCACGAGAATTTTTAATAAACTAAGGAAAAGCTTATATTGTATGCTCTATTATATACACGTGAGTACATAGCCTCCCTTTGTAACCGAAGGTCCTCTCAGAAATATTTTTCTACCACCAGTAATATAAAGTTTCAAACCCCAGTTTGACCACTGGAAACCAAATATTTATTTTATGCCTAATCATTTTAACAAGATCCTGTGTCCGCACTGTGACATTTTGTTTTGGTTTCCTCCACAGTAAATGATGGAATGAAGCACAGTACACCTAGAAAGGGTTAAAGATTACAAGTGGCTGCATAATATGACTTCATAGGAGTTATGTGTATAGTCCAGATACATAACCCCAAAACTCTTATTTAAATATCTAAAGGAAAATCCCTGTTGTTCTTACTGCAATGTTTCCCATGTTTACAGTCCCTGACTTTATCACATCTTTACATAAAGGTGTGCATTACATTCTCCTGAATGAAAGTATTTGAGGTCCTTTCACATATGCCTTTAAAAAAGGACCAAAAAAAAAGCCTTTTTTTTTGTTCTCTTTTCATACACAAAACTGATTAAGTCCTTTTCAGCCAGGACAGATCTTAACCTATCAGTTTCTTGAGCAAAGAGGAAAAGTCAGTTTCCTTGCCCAAATCATGGAGATGTAAGACATTGCAGAGAGCAGACAAATTGTGGAGGCAGCAGACAACTTCAGCATCCTTAGGCTGGAAGGGTGTACAAAGCTAGATTTGGAGAACAGATTAAAATCTCCAGCAGTGAAATGTCTGGGCAGGATTTAGAGAAAAAAAATGTGCAATTCCACATCAGAATTCAGATCTCTCATACTTGAGTCTTGTCACCATTTCTTTAGGCATCTGAAACACAGAAGACCCTGAAAAACCCTGATATGATTTGACAAACTTCTGTCAAATGGATGGGTGCCAGGAGAACATCCTGAAGACAACCGTGCAGTCACAAAGTTGACAAATCTGAACCAGGATGTTTCTAAAAGCTAGTCAGAAGTGGCTCCTAGAAATAAGTAATTCAGATTCTTCAGCCCCAGGGATGTAACAAGAACAACACTTGGAAAGGCTGAAGTCCTCAGTTTTCATCACCAATGGGCACAATGATCAAGTTGCTTATGTTAGGGATAAATGCTCTCAGATTGGACCTGGAGGGTCAAAATAAACTCACTGAGCATGAAATTGGTTATGGTCTTCCTCCATTCAGTCAGTAGTGGTCCTGTGAAACCCATAGTGTAAACTTACAATAGTAAAGGACAAGTGATGCTACAGACTCTGGCTACTGAAATACAGCTGCTGATGTTCTTGGTCTCCTTTTAGGCTCCTAATGGGAAACCTTGCTCTATCTTCTAATCCTTTCACTGAATGGCAGCAGAAGTTGCCAGACCTCAGACTGATCTGGAAGACCTTAGGAACTGGAGAGGCACAAAAGATGTCTGTCCTCTTTTTTATGCGTCTGAGGAGCCTGTCCAGAGATAGAAAGCAAGCCATGGAGCATAGCTGTCTGCTCCACACAGGGTGTGGTCAGTCCAGGTGTGCCTTAATGATGCTCGTGAACATAAAATCATACCATTCAATCCAGATTCACTAAATCTTCCCCAGACTAGCTGAACTACAGAAATAATTTCCACCTGGAGTTAAATACATCAACCAAAGCTTTGCAAGTGAGAAATAGCAAATAATCTGACAGGTGTCACTTCAGTAAATGTTATCCTTCAGTGCAAATAAATACTGTTTTGTTTTCAGCTACTTAAATGGGTCTCTGTAATAGTGTTGATGTTTAAAGCACAGTTGAATTTCCTGTTGATAAATAAAGGTAGTCACTGAGAGGCTGAATTTCCAAACAGATTCTTTCCAAACTCAAACATGACAACAAACCCTGATAAATATATTGTTTAGCGTTCATAAAATAGAAACGAACTGCATTCAGTGACAATCACTTGGGTAATTCTAATTCAGAAGATGTACTGCTAACGAGTTGGTGCTTTTTTGTCTGGTGTGGTTCAGCTATGTGTGTCTGTAGGTCTACCAGAGTGGAAAAAAACCCCACCTTGCTTTTAGAGTTTTATTGCAATGATGATGTTATTCATTGGTTCATTAGAAGATGTAATTTTATGATCATGGAGGCTGTCCTAATGGAAGCCAAGTTGTCACGGGTTTTAGCAGACTTCCTTAAACCTCACTTCTTTTTTTCTGGTAGTCTCACCTACAGCCTCACTAGTCATACTCCACCTACTTGCAGAGTAAGGCACAACAATGCCGCAGGACACGTGTCTATAGATTGTTATTAAATGCTGTTCTGGTCATTTGACTTTGTGTGGTTCAAAACTGGTCAGCGTTGTAAGCAGGTTCACAAGTGTTATCAGACACTGTATTTCCTTGAGGTGCAGCAGGTGTATTTCTCTTCTGAGGCTCAACTGAACAAATCAGCCAGTGAAGTGCTGGCAAAAGTATGAGTCAGGAGAACCTCAGAAAAAAGCCTTTTGGTGCAGTGAGAGGGGTCAGCAATGCGAGGAACAAAATCTATTTGAAATCATTATCAAGACCAGTTCTGTGTTGCAATGGGGACTCTACTAAATACAAACAACACTTCTAAAAACCACTACTCGATGCTTGTCAAAACCTCCATGTGACTGTGTACCACTGTCTTCTCAGCCTGCCACTGACCAGGCAGACATGGTTGCTACCCAGTACCCCACAATTTATTCATCTGCAGATCCATGTTCTTTGCTTGACCTCCCACCCATCCAGACACAGTGTAGCACAGCTCCAGCTCAGGCAAACAGGCAACACTGAGGACTGTCAATACTAGAGCCTTGTAGAGATTAATTTTGGTTTACAACCTTCTTTTCCAGGCATTTCTTTTTTAGTCGTCAGATTCAACTCAAGAAACATCTGTTTCAACCTCTTCAGCACAGATTCACCATGTCCCTAAATCCTACCAGCCACCGTGATGGATGTACCAGAAAGATAAACAAACAATGATCAGGAAATGCATTAGGAAATTCCACCAGCAAGGTCCTAGGCCAGCACAAAAAAGAAGGGCCTAATTTTGGTCCCTACATTTTTCAGGAAAAGTAGTTCTATAAACATCAGTTTCAGCAATAAGCAGCTCAAACCAACAGCAATTTATTAACAACACTCTGTGCACTTCCTTTCTTCAGAGAAACTGGTAGCAGGAGTCTCTAGTCCTCATCTGGCTTGCAGGACTCCTCTTACACGTGGAGAGAGGAGATGTCTGCTTTTCTTCTCGGCCCACACATGAGCAAATAAAGCTATCCTCTCTATTCCCTTTTCTTCACATCTGATATTTATTCACAGTTCGATGAGATGGAGTGAACTCAGCAGCCTGAGGGCCGTTTTCTGGCCTTGACACTCTTGCTTGCTCTCTGGAGATGACATATCACCCTCTACTCTATGTGATCCTGCACTTAATGCTGTGATTAGCATAAGTGGCATTTCTTTAGTCACTAATGCATTGATAAACACTTGCTCCTCTGTGATGACAGTCTAACTACCTGAAGTTGGACTTAACTTTACTTTCCAATGTTTTTTTAGTTTTGCTTTGCTTACGGAGTCTTGTGTAAGCATCACATAAAGGCAGTTGGGAGCATATCTGCCCTTTGAACTCCTCGCTTGCTTTTCCCAGAAGGTCTGTCTTATTATTTCTGTTCAAGAATACATGAAGTTGGCTGCATGCCTACATTTGCGCCTGCTGTCTAGAAAGAAAACTAACAATTTGCTTCAATACTATATCTGGAGGTGAGGGAGGACAAGAAGAAGCTGAGGCTGAGAAATTGAGCCATTGTCACAGAACTGAGCAGTCACACACATCCTACCTGTAGCTTCAAGATGTTAGTCCTGGGCCTAAGAGCATGGGCCAGGGAATGCAACTTTTTCCTTGTATACACAGACTTGTAAATGCAAATTATTGTAGACTAGAATGTGATTTTTTTTTTTCCAAGATCCTGACAGCTTCTAATTATATTTTATGATTGCTTTGTTTGTAGTAGTCTTCCAGACAGGTGGAGCAATATTCATCCTCCACAGATTAAGGAAGTTTTGTGCCAAGTCACCACTCCTACTCTGAAAATTTCTTGAGGGTACTGAGATAGTGTCTTGGCACCACAGCTCTGCAGGACCTTCAGCAGCGTAAGGGAACATTAAAGTTCTTTAAGTCTATAGGCATATCCAGGAGTTAAAAATCATCTCTCTCTTCAGAAGTGCACGAATGTCCTTTATCGTGAAAAGAACCAAACAGCTAAAAGCCCCTCCAATTTCCTTTCTACTGTGATGGAAACTTAGGAGTAGTTTATGGACGGCATCCAAACAAACAAACAAATCGCTTCTCCAGAGCTGTCAGATGAGCACCTCTACTTTTGACTCCTTCAACACTCACTCACAAGGTTAATTGATGATGAAGCTACAGCACTTCAGAGACTGCAGCAGTCCTCAATCTGCTGTACAGTTTTGTCAAAGGGGGTTAGCAATGCCTGCAAAATCCTGTGCCTAAAATGCAATAACAGCTCCAGAAAGAAGTCTACTGCTTCCCCTTAAAGATTACATCTTTGATTGCAGCCCAGGTGTCTCACACTCCCACTGCCCAAACCATGATTCGAGCCCTGGTCCTCTGGGGATGTTTTTCATCTGCAACGTGAACCACTACATCTCACTTACATATTACTATTATAAGCATTTCTATCCTGAAAACCAGTTGAAGAAAAAGTCCGGTGTGCCTGATGTCTTGGATAACCAAGTCAGCATGAGCAAAACATGTATTTAACTGGTCCACAGCTGAAGTGAGTGTTTTGCATCGTGTCAGCATCTTGGCTAGCTAATAACAAACCTGTAATAACTATCCTGTTCTTACCACAGGATGTGCAGCTTCCTAATTTTTGTGGGATAGATGATCAGTTTTCGCATGATGGGCATTTCCATGGATTGGATCCTGTTTTGCTGAAGCATGCCTGTGTGAAGAAAACCTCAGTCCTTTCCCAGGCGTGAGATCTGCATTGAAGAGGAAGACAATGTTCACTCTTCTGAGACTAATGGCCAAATCAATTTTTCTTTTCTTTTCTCAGACCATTATTCAGCCAAGACTATAGGTCTGAGTCCTCAGTCACTCTTAGTCCTACCATTACTTTGGATGCCTCTTTAGGGAAATCAGTGTTCATATTACTTTGAACATAACTTTAGAGCAGAAATGCCTATTGCAAATATTATCTGTGTATTGTGGCCACAATATATTGCGGATGTTTTTCTATAAATGCACCCTAAAAGAACCCAGAGAGAGAACAGATGGAAAAGATTTTTAAAGCCTTCATAACAAATCCCAAGCAATTTCCAGCAACTATGTCAGTTAGCATAACAATAATTGCGCCCACAGTTCTTCTTTCTCAAAAGATTTAATATTGTATGTACAGGACTTCATAGTCCTGTATTGCATTTCTACAGCTTTTGAAGTCTCATTTACAGTTTGGAAAGTGAAGCTATTGGAAACTTGGCTATTCCCTTGTACTTGATGGCCAACCAAAACACTGCCTATGTCTTGTCAGATGTAAATGATAGGATAGTATGTTGTGATGTGTGTATTTTAGAGACCAAACCCTTGTTTGTAGAGGTTTTGTGTTGACATGGGAATCATGCACCACTTCATCAGTAATTTCACTCTCAAACCAGTGTAATTATAATAAAATACAAAAGAGTAGAACCAAGCCACAACTGACACATCAGCTCTCTATCCTGTCCCATCACTTGTGAATGAGATGTGAAAAGTTCAGGCTTACCGTAACTCTGCGCTAGTGCCCAATACAGGATTTTGATCAGTAAAAACAAATATTTTCAAGTTCTTATTGGGTTTTTTTAAGCTGTAAGAAGAGCAGTCTATAAAAAAACTGCCATAATTCTACCAACACACAGCTTGCTTAGCTTAGTCTGCTTTCTTAGTAGATAGTAATATTAAAGCAATAGAAAACGCTTTTCTGACTTGCCCAGCTTTTAAAGCTTCCTTTCCTGATGCTTTTTTCGTATGGCACCTGTCTGATGAAACATACTTAGATGAAGTCCTCTTTATTAAGGCATCTATTAAAGAGAAAAGTTCCTGACATATTTCCATTTACCCATACTATCATTTATTTCTTCACTGATTTGCTGCTTTGTTATCTGTACTTCTGGTAACCTCGCCTTCCCTAAACAGTCCCTTAATTGCATTTGTTAACTTTGTGAATTTAGGGCACAGATAACAAATTCGGAAAAATGCAAACTCTTACTAACAGAATTATTCTAACAGTGATCTCTGGGACGTCTGCCTACAGGTAAAAAGTCAGTAGGTTACTTAAGAGCTGATTTTGAGGCTTTGGTTTCACATCTTGCTCTTGCAGTAGCAGTACTCCTTGGAGATCCATCTTGTTTTCTGTATTTTGTACCTCACATGTACTTTCGTAACTACCACTCTCCTGTTCCCAGTGTGTTCTCACACCTCATGCAGCATGATCTCCCTTCAAAAATCAACAGCATTATTGAGTTCATGGTGAGTTGTTCTCATTGACTTTAAAAATTAGCAAGCACAATTCAAAATGCAAGGGAACTAGTTCACACTTCACCACCAGTTCAAGAGATTAAACTTTCTCTAATTAGCCCTAAATATACTATATGTCTTCAAAAATTAGGAAGGGTTTTGGTTGCATTTATTACTTAGGTCACAGGAACACTAAGTAAGCTTACTTCGGCCTAACACACCCTTCCCGTTTTAGTGTTTCTTACTGTTCGCTTCATTTGAAATCTCGTTCCAAAGGCAAACACAAGCTTTAACCAAAGCAGAACTGCTCCCATTCCCTGTACCATGCTACAAAATCTAGGCTTAGATCCCAAAGGCTGGGAGGAAAACAAACCAACTCTAGTTCTTCTTCATAGACATTCAGGCAGACAATACTTTTAAAATAAACATCTGTCTGAAAAAGACTTTAATCTTTGGAAGAGGAGATCTACCATGTGAAGGCCTTATCCTGGTGCTTGGGACATGGCCTGCTGCTTCTGGCTGCAGCCTTGAGCTCTTTGCCACCTTCTGAATGGGAGCATGTCTACAAATATTTATGAAAGGATTTACTGATGGAGGTATATGTACACCTCTGTACTTCTCCATTCACAGATTCTTTCATATTCTTACTATAAAAATCTGTAAGATATTTAAAGTTGCGGTACCATTTATTGCAAATGAATTGCAGCTGAATGCAACTTAAACATAAAAAAAAAAATTTGGTCTCTACATATTATTTGTATATGGACCTGTGGTCTATTAATTTTTCTAGCCTCCTTTTTGCATTAGTTCCCTTGACCTTCTGCCCCCACCTTTCAGTCTCTGTCCCAGAACTGCGTAAAGCCTGGCCTATTAAATATGCAGCCTCCATATGTATCCTTCAAATTGAATATTTTATGTGGTACAAAGGTAATTTAATTATTCAGTTCTTCATCTGATGCCTCACTTACCGGATTTTCTTTTCATGAAAAATCCATCTTTGGGACTTCCTGTTCCAGACCCCCTGCAATCTAGCTATCCTCATCCTCAAACACAATAACTTTACCTGAACCTTTAACAACTCAACAGAGTGTTTTTTAAGTTCTGTATCCTTGAAGAAGCTCTTAGGAGCATTCCATGCCAACACGGGGCCTAACAAAACAGAGGTCTAGATGGTTTCCAAAGCTTTTTGAGATCTGAATGACCCCTCCCTTCGTTGGCCTATGCATCCACGGAATCCTAAAGGCCTGGTGGTAACACACCAAGTGCCCTCCAGGCTTCCAGACAACATCTGTGGTCAGACACCAGCTTTTGGCAGAGCTGCTGCCCAATGTGGGAAAGGCTTAAGTTGTCAATGCCACTGTGCAGCAACAGCTGGAGCTGAAAAACCACCCATTAATTGCATGCATGTTTCTCTCCCTCGAGGGCAATCACAGAAAGAGAACAAGACAGTATTTCCCAGCAAGGAAACAACAACGTGTAACTGTGAACACACTTGGGAAACATGCAATAATTGCAGCATGGTCCCACTGTAAACAACAGGAAAGAAGCCAACAGAGCCAGGAGGAAGGGATCTTTTCCATCAGCCGTCACCCTGGAAGTGACGCAGCCAGCAGATCTCCCCTGCCCACCTGGCATGCAGCTGGATGTAACACTGCCAGGGGCAGGGGGGGGTCAGCAGAAGTTCGATGAGGTATTCCTGAGCAAAAGAAGCTTGTGCGAATGAAGTCACAACCCTGGCAACAACGCCAATCGTTAACAAAGTACAAGATCAACATCAAAGCCTGTCCCAACAGGGGACACAGCTTTGTGGGCTCAGTGCCATGAGGTGACAATTCAATAGTTTCTCCTGTGTGCTGGAAAGGGAATTGGCTGTGCTACCTACATGAAGTACCAGTCAAAACATATCTCAAAAAAATCAAATTCAGCTTCCGCAGAGTCAGTAACAGAGGTTGCAGCCCACAGCTGCTCACACCGCTCTACACCCTCTACCTAACAGATGGGATTTCCCACCATAACGAGGGATGGTTTCAGGTTTCCATATCACAGACTGAAAAACATAAGCATTTCCTTTCCCATTTTGCAGTGCAGGGCAGAGTTCAGTACAGCATTAGAACAGCAGCCTCTCTCCCTTTTTAAGCAGCTACACCAAGCCTATAATTTTGCAGCTGAAATAATTACTGTTAACATAAAGTTTCCCAAACTATCACCACTTTGATTACAGTCTCTTTGAGCACAAAGTAGTCTCATTTAGGAATATTATACATCAGGTTTAAAAGCTCTTCATTAAGAATACAAATTATTATCAACATTAATCTCTATAAAAGCTTAATTATCTAAAACTAAGGTTAGATTTTTGAAGCTGATGATGGGGATACCTCTTCTTTAACTGGTATTCTCTTACATATTTACCATCTGCATAAACGGCATTCTTTTTCTTGTATTACTATCAGTAGGTACCAGTATAAAATTATACAAAATACATCTTACAAAAATCTACATCCCATTAAAGTTGCAGAATCATCTATTGCAAAAAAATTACAGCTGAATGCAACCTCAGCATAAAAAGGAATAAAATGTGGAAAGAAGGAAACAATACTAGACAAATCCTCAAAACAGTGTTTCCTTTTCTTTTGTAAAGCCTCTACGAGAGGTAGCTGAAATACAGCTGCAGTGGGTCAGATATTATTTTTTAACTTTCATATGTGTTTTTTTTCTTCTTTCTATAGTGCACTGGTTCTGGATTGCTAGACTGAAACTCCAGGAATGAGAACAGTGGAGTGTCTTAGCTTGGTTGATGACCAAATGAATGCTGACAAGACACTTCAAGAATCTCAAGGCCTTTTGTCAGCACATGCTGTTCTTGTAGAATCATAGAATCATTTAGGTTGGTAAAGATCCTTAAGATCATCAAGTCCAACCATTAGCCTAACAATGCCACATCTCCTGCTAAACCCTAAGCACCATGTTTACACATCTTTTAAATGCCTCCTGGGATGGTGACTCAACCTCTTCTGGGCAGCCTGTTCCACTGCTTGATAACTCTTCTGGTGAATAAATTTTTCCTAATATCCAATAGGACATTCTTATCTATTTTCCTCTCATCTCCAGGGTCCAGCTTCTACAATTTCAGGGCCAAACAAATTTCTGAGTTTCTTCCTTTCCAAGATATCTTTTTCTTGATTAGAGGCGTAGTTATTTTCTTGCAAGTTAACTTTTATTGCCGTGCTGACACCGAAAATGCTGGCAAATTAACTCTCAAAGACTCATTTTGGAATTTTAGAAAGCAGCGACCTTTATTTCAGCGCTGGATGTGTGAGGGAATGATTCCCATCAATCATGTGTAGCCGGACAAGAGATGGTTACAGAATATACGTCCCACTTACGTGCATATGTATAATATTCCCAGAAATCTTATGCATATTCTATTACTTTCCAAGGACTGATTTTAATGTTATTATGAACTTCACAACAGCCAAATCTCTGCTAATTGGAGCTTTGGAGCCAGCTCTCTGTGTGACCTTGTATTTTAGACAAGGAAAGGCTGCAAACAGAGGTGATTATAGAAGACACATCTGTTCAGCACAGACCATACTTAACACAAGATATTATCATTTCTCTTTGAACGGTGACTGGAAAAACACTATTTGAAAAAAGTCCTATAAAGAAAACATGCTACCAGAGGGACATACTGTTTAACTCTCAAAGAATATAGTTCAACCTGGAGGAGACTGATGTGGGACCTCATAGCAGTTTACTGCTTTCTCGCAAGGTAAGGAGGAGGGACAGGCGCTGATCTCTTCTCTCTGGTGACCAGTGACAGGACCCGAAGGAACGGCAGGAAAATGTGCCAGGGGAGGTTTAGTTTGGATATTAGGAAGAGGTTCTTCACCCAGAGCGTGGTGGAGCTCTGAAACAGCTTGACAGGGAAGCAGAAATGGGGCCAAGCCTGACAATATTCAACAAGCATTTGGAGAATGCCCTCAGACAAACGGTGTGAATGTGGGGGTTGTCCTGTGCAAGGACAGATGTTGGACTCGATGATCCTTGTGGGTCTCTTTCAACTCAAGTCATTCAGTGATTCTGTGATAGTTACTTAGACGAAACTTAACCACTTTCGCTTAAATTAAAAAATTCCTCTTTTTGTAATAGTAACTGCTTCCAGTATCAGAGCCACAGACGACTTTCACGGTCTCTTCCGACTTAGGGAAACAGCTCCGCGTACCAAGACAAAGAGCCTCGTCCGGCGCAACTTCCCCTCCGGAGCAGGCGCGGATGGCTGTGACCCAGGATCCCCCGGGAACACCGCGGGCTCGGTTGCGGGAGCAGGCGCCGCACCACGCCGAGTGCCCAGCAGAGGGCGCTCGCTCCCCAACCCGAAGCGCGGCGGTCGCCTTTCCCTGGGAAGGGACCCCGTCAGCCCCTCCTGACACCGGGAGTACCCGGCACATGCTGGGGCATGAGCTGTGGCTCACGGACAGCGGCTCTCAGGCCCTGCAGCCCCCACCGTCACCAGCCTACGGGCCCCGGTCTGCCTGGCCGGAAATCACCCGGTGGCCGAAAGAAAAATATAGACTCACATCATTGCAAATAAAACAATGAGACAAGCGGGAATATGCAGCTGGCAAGGACACCTGAAAAATTCAAATGACTAAACCTTGTACTTTATTTTTGTTCTCTCCATGCTTTAGCCCATGACCACATAAGTGAGCATCAAATTTCAAAATATCTACAGTCCTTTCTCCCAAAACAATATACACAAACTCAGCAGAATGAACTGCAAAATCCACCTGTTAATTTTCTCTAATCAAATTTAATGAAGCTTGTGTGATCTGATGTTTTAAGTCACTCCTGTCTGAAAGATGCCATGCATTCTTTTCCATCTCTTTTACTGTTCCTACAACTGCGGTTTGTTGTGAAATTTCCATGCAGTTATGTTTGTTTCCTAAAGTAATATCATAGAATCAGAATGGTTTGTAAGGGACCTTAAAGATCATCCAGTTCTGATCCTCCTGCAATGGGCAGGGTCACCTCGCTCTCGTCACCTTTGAGCTTGTTGGCATGACCAAGGTTCTGTTTATACCTATCCAGAGTCAGAGACCATTACATTTCTGAGCAGCTTGAAAGATCCTTGCTGTACATCTTGAGTGTTGCTCTGAAGCATTTTATAGCCCCCCCTGGAGCCAAAAGGGACCCTGTGGGGGACTTTACCAATAAATTAGGTGCCATGCCAGCAGAACAGGTCCTGAACAGTAGTTTCATCTCAGTGACAGTGACTCACCTAACTAGATTCGACCAAAAATGCATCCAATACAGTGCATAAGATCCATGGATATATGGGGCCTACAAGAACGCTAGGAGGGACTTTTTACAAGAGCAAGTAGTGACAGAATGAGGGGAAATAGCTTTAAATTAGAAGGAGGAAGATTTACATTAGACATTAAGAAGAAGTTCTTCATGCTGAGGGTGGTGAGGTACTGGCACAGGTTGCCCAGGGAAGCTGTGGATGCTCCCTCCCTAGAAGTATCACAGTATCACAAGGTTGGAAAAGACCTCTGAGATCATCTAGTCCAACCTTTGACCCAAAACTAGCACCCACTCGTCATTTAAACCATGGCACTAAGTGCCTCATCCAATCTGTTTTTAAACACCTCCAGGTACGATGACTCCACCACCTCCCTGGGTAGCACATTCCTATGGCCAATCACTCTTCAGTGAAAATTTTTTTCCTAATATCAAGCCTAAACCTCCCCTGATGAAGCTTGAGACCATGTCCTCTTGGCTCAGTGTTCAAGGCCAGGCCAGGCGGGATGGGGCTTTGAGCAGCCTTGTCTGGTGGGAGGTGTCCCTACCCATGGCAGGAGGGCTGGAACTGGATGATCTTTAGGGACCCTTCCCACCCAAACCGTCCTATGATATTACTTTAGGAAACAAACATAACTACATGGGAATTTCACAAGAAACTGCAATTGTGGGAACAGTAAACGAAATGAAAAAGAGTGCATGGCATCTTTCAGACAGGAGTGAGTTAAAAGATCAGATATACAAACTTCATTAAATTTGATTAGAGAGAATTAAGAGGTGGATTCTGCAATTCAGTCTGCTGAGTTTGTGTGTATTGTTTTGGGAGAAAGGATTGTTGACATTTTGAAATTTGATACTTATGTGGTCATGGGATAAAGCATGGAGAGAAAAAAATAAAGTACAAAGCTTAATCATTTGAATTTTTCACTTGCCACCTCAGTTCCACTTGTCTCATTTTTTATATTTGCATGACTTAGTATTTTTGCATCCACTTACTCAGGATTCCTCACAAATGTTTTGTTCTGAAAAATATTTGTCGTTCAGACAGGAATAACATATTTGATGTTAGTGATGTTCTTGTTAGAATATCCTTAAAGCAAAAGAGAGAGGAGGAAGAGGGAGGAGAAAAGAAGGGCTAGAGGGACGTACTCACTCTACAGCCATCTAAGGTGAAAAAAATGGACATTGGCTATTTCAGTGCTCCTTTCAAATGGGTTTGAAGAGGTTTTGTCAAAAGTTCCTTTTAAATAACCGTTTTGCTGAAGCCACATGTCAGCATTTTCAACATTTCTAGAACAAGCAATGCTTTAAATATATACATGATTTCCTTAGAGTTCAGTATATTCATGTTGAGAAAATGCTATTGAACAGAGATGGGGACAAAGGAATTTGCACATATGCAAATTATCCAGGAAAAAGTGCTACTCTCGTTAGTACAACATTGTTAACCATATCAGTCTCAAATCTGAGAGGCATTGACTGCCTATGGAGATGATGGCAGCCATACTGGCAATACTAAAACTGTGCATTTGTTTATTGAAGGCTGCAACTGTACTTAACTCTCTTGGTGTGCTGTCTCGGGTTTTGCAAAATGAACATTATAAAATACTTATTGGGTAAAGTTCAGTTTGGTGACAAGAACTGTCTTGCTTACAGGGCAGTTTCTGTACAGTTATCTGGAAATATTTCCTCTTTTAGCAGAATAAGGCATGTCAAAGGGTCATACTTAAAACTTCCAGCCCAGCGTGTTGGGGTATTTTTGTAATTTTTACTTCTCCTTTTTCATTTAAACATTTTTGTTTCAATAAGTCTGGTCACAAGAATGACAAAAATAATGTCTTCCTTTTTAAGCTTCATGAAACTACCAGCTGTTTATTTTGTTCTACAAGCATATACACATTTTCCTAAGGTTAACATTACTAGATACATTTCTACACATAAAGGGACTTGTTTTGGTGGAACCTATTGGGAGTTAAACCCATAAATACATAAAAACAGATAAAAGAGAATAAAGCAGATGGAGAGTAGAGTGGATATATAGTAGTTTATGCACAAAAACTTAGCTAAAAATGGGGTAATTATTGATGTGTGTAAGGAGTGCCTATAGAAAGTTGTTGATAGCGGTAGCAAGATAATTTTGGGTACAGGTAGAGGGTTTATAATCAGTTTCTAGGGGAAGAAAAAACTGTAGAGATGCCATTAAATGTTTGAAACTGCTAATTTTTGCTCTCATTAAACTCATGAACTCCAAAACCTCCGAAAACTGCTCATGACAGTACTTTTCCTGGGTCAGAGGCTCAAGACAAAAGAAATAGGAAGCACAATCTGAAAAAGTCACGTATAGAAACAGAGCCTCTGTAGATGGAAAAGAGAGGAATTGAAAATAGAAAATAATAATATGCATTAGAAAGATAAGGCAATAGCACTGGAAAAGACAAACAATTTGTGGAGAGGTAGAACACGAGTGTGCACAGCCAAAAAAATGAAAAAGTGGCTGTGAAGTGGCCTTGCAGCAGTCTGCATGCTCAAAGCACTTTCCAAAATCCAACAGAAATTCAAAGTGGACTTTGTTTAAAACTACAATACAAGCATTTCGTTCTCCGTCACAAGTTAAAAAGCTCTTATCTTTAAGATAGGATTTATCTTGCTTTGATGATGAGCAAGAGCTCAGAGAACAACATTTCTGTCACCGAGCTTACTAGCAAACTGGCATGAGTTTCAACCAAGTAAAGTTCACATTAACATCAGAGAGAGTGGGATTTGGGGGTTGTTTCTTTCCCAGGGAGGGAGAAGTTCTCTTTAGAGCACAGCTTTATAAAGTTTAATATGTGAGCATGTCAGAAATTTGGGGGCTTTTAGCATTTGAGAAAATAAGTGTAGGTGGGATGCAAAAAAAGATTCATGGCATGCAAAAAGTGCCTGCAAAAGTGGCACATCAGCCTTTTAATGTGCCACTGTTATGAACAGTGCTGCCTAGCTACTGCACTGAATATTAAGCAGCAGTTACTGCTTGCGCTAATATCATCACTTCATCCTAAAACAAGAGTGTGTTTTATTTCAGTGCCTGACAAATGGTTGGAGTTTGGCTCTCGGTTTCACTTAGTCATTTTCTTGCCACAGGATGAGGTTACAGTTCCAACGCTGGGTGGTTTGCTCACTTAAACTGAATCAGATCATGGAAGAAAGCATTAACATCAGCTTTAGCATCAAAGTGTAATATATTTGATATGTGAGAATCCTAACTCTATACTGGCTTCATAATTTCTTAGCCAAAAGATTTTTTTTCCTTCCTTTTCTATTGTAGAAATATTTAATGACATCCTACCCATGTTATCTATTTGGGAGGCAATGTGATCATCCCTAGAGTAACCTCCTTCATTTTTCTTGAAGGAGAAATAGACTTTAAGAGCTTAGCCACTAGAGAAGCAGAGGTGTTAACTCCCAGATAGCCAAGGATGCCATTAACCATGGATTTACAGCTTGAGATTAGAGAACCAGACATGCACAGAAATATGAACCTCTCATCACATCCTTGAACATTTTCAATCAGAACTGTTTCTTCAATTTCAAAGAAGATTTGGGTTTATATTGACTTTGTGCATCTTCATGTCTATCTTCAGTACAGGATTATTTGTCTATATTCTGTTGAGGCAACCAACAGACTCATTTTGTCTGTTTACCACAGCATGAATGAGTAGGAAGAAACACTTTAGACTCTTACGTCAGAAAGTGACTCATGTTACATCCATCTACTTGATGTAATGATGCACATTATAGATAACTGTTGCAGCTCCTAGGCTTCACCTTAGAGCATTATCTGCTATAAGAACAATTATCTGATGTCCCAAAGCCAGCATGGACAGCAGAGCAGTGCCCTACCCTAACTGAGATACCCTGGCCTTACACCCACTAATTGCCCTGAGTGAGTGATCGCACTGAAAAGACAATCTATATTCCAGTTCCAGAACAGGCTAGGAAGCTCTACACCACAACCCCTCCCTTGGTAAAGCCAAGTGAGAAGAAGGCCTCTTGTTCCTTCTCAAACTCCCCTCCACCATTGTTGCAGACTGATGCATCCTCTCTCTAAAGAGAGCATTAGGAAGAGCTCAGCATTATTTGTCTCCATTTGGCATCCCTCCTCTCTTACCCTTGCCACAGCTTAAGGCTAAGAAATCTTTAGAAGGTCATTTACATCCAGTAACTTTAATTAGATTTCATCTATTATCTGCCAAGTAGCAACTGCACTTTTGAATATGAATTAGGATTCCTTCATCCCTCAGAGAAGTACTGAACGCTAATGGTCCTTCCCTGGAAAGAAGGGAAGGACATAAAGCTGAGAATAAGCATGTTAGGACAACACACACATATGAATCTGTCCTGGTTGCTGAGTCATTATTGCACCAAAGAATCTTTTACTGCTACACATTTCTTACAGTGGGAGCAGATCTAAAGACTGAAAATACGAACTTACGTAGAAGCAGAAAAAAACTAAATGAGGAAGTCTTTAGGATGTAAATTATGAGTCCTGACCCTTTCTTCTCTTTGGATTTCTGTTGCTCCAGAAGATTATGGACACTGCTTCCTTAGTGCCCTGTAATAGGCACATGTTGAACACAGTACAAGGTGACAATTTAAGTGGAATGTTGTCCGAGACCTACGTGCAACCTGCTTCATTCTTTTGGAAGGTGGAGCAGGTACTCCAGTACTTGCACACAAAACTCAGTTGCTCACATTCAAACTTCAGTGTCAGGACAGAGAGACATGCCTTTGTTCATAAAGCACAGTTGAAGAAACTGCAGAGTCCTACCTTACATTATCTAATGTTGTCTGTCCCTACACTTGCATCCTCTGAAAGTTAGGAAAATAGCTCTGCACAGCTTGGACAAACTAACCAATTAGCCCATGCTCAGCCCATTTTTTCCAAGTCTGCACTGCTAAATGTCTTGTCTTTGGACAGCATTGCAATTACAAGATTGCTTGCTTAAATTTGTTCATAAATCAAGACTTTCAAAGCCAACTTCTATATAATTTAACCTGTCAAAAGTCACCTGAGTGGTTACTAAATGTAAGTCCATAAATCTCTCAATTTCTTATCCAAAAGCAGAAGCTGATTATCAGCTCCCAAAATTAAGGGGTCTTTCAGCTCACTAAGATGATCTGAAATTAAGGCATCCAGTAGTAGTACTCTGTGATACACAAGGACATAGTTTGGTTCTTGGAATTTCAGTAGATTTGAAAACATAGCCTTGGCACTTTAATTACTAACTATTTTTAGTAAAGTTTAGTAAAGTATTCTCAGCAAACCTTACTTGAATTTCCTTGAATAATGCAAAATGTGATGACTTTGACTCCTTGCAGTAGGAACCGAAACAGTTCTTCGACCATCAGCTTTGCCTCCATGCACCCTGAAGAACAGGAAAAGCAGAACAAACTATTTTCTCCCCCGTGAGATTCTCTAGGGTAGTATTTTGACAAAGCCAGCAGAAGACAGGAGATGCATCACCTAGAAGGAGGGAGAGCCTCAAATATCAATCTGACAGTCCTTCAGACACCAATTTGTCTGCCTTTCCCTAAAAGTCAACCAGCCCTTTCTCTAGCTCTCCACCTCTCTATAGCTTAACCTTTCCCAGTTCTCACCCACAGTATAGAAGAGCTGTCAAGAAGCTCATAAGAAGCTTGAGGAGAGAGACAAGTTGCACTGGCTCATATAAATAGTTCAAAGAAGATGCTTTCTCTGTTGATCTCAGCGCTGCTTTACATTACTTCTAAATTTTCAGGAATTTAGGTTAGGATTTTTTTTGCTATTCTTCAATACTAATTCTAGCATCAAGACAAAACACAAAAGCCATTCTGGAGCGACAATCTAATCACCTTCTACTTAGTAATTTCTTTGCAGCCAGGTCTCCTTTTTACCATTAACCAGTCAGCTGCCTGGTTCTGTGAATGTATGTGACTACCAGGCTTGAGTCTCAGCCAGTTATAGCAATCATGTTTCTTTTTTGGTTTATACCAATTTTATAAGGAATCTTCAGGAATATTGATAGTTCTGCTTTACTTGTGATATTAATGGTTACACACAGACTACATGGGCTTTAGCTATCGGAAAGCTAGCCTCTACTTACTGAGCTTGACTGTATTTTCAAAATGTAACACTGATGTTTTTTAGAGTTTTATAACCACACCTAAGGCCTGAATAACAGTGGCTTTTCATGTGTTTTCACAAATTACAGTCCTAATCTATTCAGCTAAATGTCAACCACACTTTATTTCAGGTTAGATTTATTTCAATGTATGCAGTGACAGAGTGCTGCTGCTTTTGTTTTGCAAATGTGTTCAACGACTTGCATCAAAACTCCTTGGAGACAGGTGACTCAAATACAGGCTGCCACTGAGATCCAGGGGTCTTTCTCTTCACATTTGTACTAAAAGGAACAACAAAATCAAAATACAGCTACCTGCTTGAAAGCTTGAGGTGATCTTTAGTACAATAACTCTGAAAGAATCTGAAGAAAGATGATCAAAGTAAACTAATATGGGTAAAAATTATGAAAATGCATAAAGGTAAGACTTTGATTAAGAAAAAATGCTTAGCAAAAAGAAGTCCTTGCAAGATTTTCCACACAGCTAAAGGAATTCCTTGCCCTTACTGTTAATGAGAGGCAGTAGCGGACAGGGCATTTTATTGCAAGTTCTGGGTTTGTGCAACAAGGGTGAAGCAATTAATCTTGGCTGTCGTTCACTATAGTTTTGTTTATCATATTAAATGCTTGGTGTACTTCTTTTCAGATGTGCTTTGACGCTAAGTTCAACACCCCAGCAGTCAGCACACCTTGCTGCTGCTGCTGTGCACTGATCTCCCTTGCGGAGCAAGGAAGAGTGAAGTGGGTGACCATCAGCTGGATAGTCCCAGCCGGTTTTCCTAGGCTTCTCCTTTAACCCTTCTTCCTTTATTTCCCTGCTCTGCTGCAGTAGTGGTGATCAATTCTATTTTGCTCTTCTTTCCTCTGTGTGATTTCACATGCACAGCAGAGCAGATTATCATTGTTCATTTATTGTTAGATGTATTGTCTGCAGGAAAGCTAGGAAGCGATTTTTATCAGAGTGCAGGGTTAGGACAAGGGATAATGGTTTTAAGCTGAAAGAGGATAGATTTAAATTAGATTTAAGGAAGAAATGTTTTCCTTTGAGGGTGGGGAGGCACTGACACAGATTGCCCAGAGAAATGGTGGCTGCCCCATCCATGGAGGTGTTCAAGGCCAGGTTAGATAAGGCTATGAGCAACATGATCTAGCAGAAAGTGTCACTGTCCAAGGCAGAGAGTGTGGAACCGGATGATCTTTAAGGTACTTTCCAATACAAATCATTCTATGATTCTATCACAAAACATAGGAGCTCAAGTGGAATTCAGACCACCGATAGAGCACCAGCTTTCCTGCCTGTCTTTATGGTCACATTACTGTTCTGTTCTGGGTGGGGAAATCACAATTGAAGAGCCCACACTGTGGGGCAAATGGCATCACCTGGGATGCTCATGCTCTGCCTGTCTCCTCAGCCTCCAGCCCTCAGACCATGGTCAGGCCAGGGCATGCACAGCCTGAGCTGGCAGCCACCTGGGACCACAGAGAGAATGTACTAGACCCTCCTGGAAGCACTGATACAAAAAATGCCAGCAAGTAAACACTCTTAAGGCTTGTTTTGGAGTTTTAGAATGCAAGCAATATTTATTTCAGCGCTGGACACATGAAGGAATGATTTCCACCAATCGTGTAATCAGACAAGAGCTGGAGACAGAACATATTTCCCTCTTACATGCAGATGTATAAATTTTCCCATATTACTTTCCAAGGACTAATTTTATTGTTATTATGACCTTCACAACAGCCAAATCTCTGCTGACTGGAAATTTGGAGCCAGCTCTCTGTCTGACCTGGCATTTTTTTTAGATAGGGAAAGACTGCAAACAGGGGTGATTGTAGAAGAAGAAACATCTGTTCAGCACATACCACACTTAAGAAAAGGCATTATCAATTCTCTCTGAACAGAGTCTGGAAAACACTGTTTGAAAAGAAAATATAACATACTATAATACTTGCTATAAAAGAAAACATGCTATAAAAAGACATGCTGTCAGAGGGACATTCTGTCTAACGTTCAAAAAATACATTTACTTAAATGAAGCTTATCTGAAGTGTGTTAGAAAACTGATTCTACAGAAAACTGATTCTTCTTTAGGCTAAATCAAAATATCCAACTTTTTGCAGTAGTAACTACTTCTTGTATCAGCACCACCCCTGCAAGTTCAAACCCAACAGAAGCTGCTGGGCCACTGATGCTATGCCACGCCCCCTCGGAAGGAGGCCACGCCTCCCTCAGCAGCCTGTCCCACCCCCTTTCCCGCCAGACCCCGCCCCCTCGGCAACAAGCCACGCGTGCACAGCAGTCAGTCCCGCCCCTTCACCGCTAGACCCCGCCCCCTCTACTGACCCTCCCCCTTCAGCAGAAGCCTCGCACCCCCGCCAGACCCCACCTCTATCAGCAGCCACCCCAGCCCTCTCTCTCAGCAGTCCCCGCTTCTGCCACCGCCAGACTCCGCCCCCAGCAATGAGATGCACCTCCTTCAGCGGCAGGCTGCGCCCCCTCGGCTTCAGAAAACGCTTCCCTCCGCGGTCGACCCCTTCCCCTATGCCACCAGGCTCCGCCCCGGTAACAAGCCACGCCTTCCTCAGCGAATGATTCCTCCCCCTTGACCTAGACCACGCCTCCCTCCGCGGCTGGTCCCGCCCTCTCGCCGACAAGCCCCGCCTCCAGCAGCGGACACCCCTGCCCCCTTCGCCGCCAGGGTTCGTCCCTGCGGCCGCCACACCACGCCCCTCGGCGCCAGTCCCCGCCCCCTCCGGCGCCCGGGTCCCGCCCCGCCAGTCCCCGGGGCAGCGGCGGCGCCTGGCCGCGGTGTAGGCCCTGTCCGTCGGGCCGGAGCGGCGCGCCCGAGGCGAGCAGCGGGGAGAAAGGGGTAAGGCGAAGCGCCGAGAGGGACGATGGGCGCGTTGCTGGCGGAGGGCGGTCTGGCCGGGGGGAGTAGGGGGGCAACAGCGCCGCCGCGGTTGCTGCCCTGCCCTCGCTTCCTTCCCTGGGGAGGGGACGGGGGTCCCGATGTGCCAAGGCGCCTATGGCCCCCCGGGACGGCGCCCGCTGTCCTGCTGCGGCGGGAGGAGGAAGAGGAAGAAGGAGGTCACGTGGCGGGAGGTGGTGGGGCGGGGCGGTGGTCCCGTCTCCGGTCGTGCTGGAGGATGCGCAGGTGAGGGAGCGATTGCAGCTCCCACCCTTCTTTCGGGATCCTGGTTCCGCAAAACACGGCTCCGCGGAGGTGCGGTGACCTGTTTGTGCTGCTGATAAACGCGGCGTGCAAACCCCTACTTTCCATAGCGGGGAATCGCGCTGAGGCTTCATTTTTATGGTCAGGCTGAATTTAGGCAGTTTCGGAGGGGGCAGTGCCCGATTTCTGCATCTGAATTAAACGTAACGTTTTGCGTCTTAACGTTTACACGGGTGGGTCTGCCGAGCGAGCTGGTTAAGCTCAGAGCAGTTTGACCTGCCCTAGGAGTTAAAAGTTACTCGTTGGTGAAGTGCCAGCGTTGAGTCCGTTCCCAGTTTTGTGGTAGTCGGGTATTGCATAGATAGAGCGATTGACTTAAAGATGGAAAATATTAACCGTAAATACTAAACTTGACGAGTTCTTTAAAACAAAAATCATAGAAACATTCAATCATGGAATGGTTTGGGTTGGAAGGGACCTTAAAACCCATCCAGTTCCAACCCCCTGCCATGGGCAGGGACACCTCCCACCAGACCAGGCTGCTCAAGGCCCCATCCAACCTGGCCTTGAACACCTGCAGGGAGAGGGCAGCTACAGCTTCCCTGGGCAACCTGTGCCTCACCACCCTCAGTGTGAAGAATTTCTTCCTAATGTCTAATCTAAATCTTCCCCCTTCCAATTTAAAGCCATTCCTCTTCATTCTATCACTACATGCCCTTGTAAAAAGTCTCTCCGCAGCTTTTTTGCAGGCCCCCTTCGGGTACTGGAAGAACACCAAGGTCTCCCTGAAGCCTTCTCTTCTCCAGGCTAAACAACCCTGGCTCTCTCAGCCTGTCATGTTAGTGTGCTTAGTGGCATGATGCCATCACAGTATTTCTGCACACTTGCCATTATATTTTATTATTATATGTTTGTCACCTTGGCTTTTAGAATCATAGAATTGTTGGGATTGGAAGGGACCTCTGGAGATCATCCAGTCCAACCCTCTTGATAAAGCAGGTTCACCTAATTAATGCAGGTTGCGCAGGAGCACGTCCAGGTGGGTTTTGAATATTTCCAGAGAGGGAGACTCTGCAGCCTCTCTGGGCAACTTGTTCCAGTGCTCTGTCACTTTCAAAGAAGTTTTTCTTTATGTTCAGATGGAACTTCCTGTGCTCCAGTTTGTGTCTGCTGCCCTGTCGGTGGGCACCACTGAAAACAGTCTGTTCTCATTCTCCTGACACCCACCTGATTAAAAACAAAAGGCTGAAAAAACCCATAATCTTAGTAAGGAACTAAACAAAAATCTTGTTATGCCATCATGCTTTTCAGGTTAAGATCAGCTATTTAGTTGTCATCTGAATCCCTAAAGTATTGCTTCAGACATCAGGAGTTAATTTCTGTCTGTCACTGACAGA
This sequence comes from Dromococcyx pavoninus, assembly GCA_033558185.1. Taxonomy (NCBI): domain Eukaryota; kingdom Metazoa; phylum Chordata; class Aves; order Cuculiformes; family Neomorphidae; genus Dromococcyx; species Dromococcyx pavoninus. The sequence goes on along the minus strand of JAUMJL010000425.1, from coordinate 117,183 downwards.
AAAAAATGGACAAATTATGTGGAGGTGTCTTAGAAGAGCTATTTTATACTGAAGGTTCAGATATAGATCTTTGCTAGAATTTACTACTCCTCGAACTGTGTAATTATTTCCTAACAAGATCCTTTAGGTCTTGTAAGGAGGAAAGTGGAGGTAATGTCTAAAACCCGATACTTCATTCTGTTTAGAAGCATCTTCAAGAGATATAAAATAGGAGTTAAAAGTGAAAAATCTTACAAGAGTTTATCTTGTAAGAAACTGACATCACTTTTACAACACAATAATGTATTTCTCAAGAGCCCTGAAGGATTTCCCGGGTTTTCCTGGAGGAAACTTTTGCACCATTTTGTTGAATGGTTTTGAAGGGGTGATGGAATCTTGAGTGCTTCCCACTAATACCTAAAATGATTGACATTTCATGAAAAGTCCCATAGTTCTGTGCTAGCTAAAGAAGAGCTTTTCTTGTCCCAGTAGTTTCTGGCTAGCAGCCCTGGGGCATATGTTTGTCGTTGACTTGAAGAAAACAAGCAAAAAAAGAAATATGTATGAGTTTCCTGTGTAATAAACCAGTGTGGTCCTTTATGTTGGAGGCAATCAGTAAGGTGTTTGGTCCCTTTAAAGAACTGTGTTTTGCCTTTGGAGAAATGCTGATGTGATAAAATATATCTGCTTTCAATACCTGAAAGGTTTGTTTGGCCTAGTTGTTTTAACTCTGGGAAACTGGATTGTAAGCCTTTGTTGCTTGGTATTTAATGCTTATTGGAGTAAAATCTGCAGTGAAATCTTTGTTTCTGTGAGCTGATGTTGCGAAGTCGGCTTCAGAGAGCAGGTAATAGATGTGAAGAAGAGTTAAGACCAGATTTGGTGGAGGGTTTTTTAGTTGTCTTTTTTCTATCTCTGTACCACTTCCCTTTATGTCCACTTTTCCTTCCCGCCTGCTTTTGCAAGGACTCAGTGTCGTCTTTTTTTCATTTTGTTTTTGCATGCAGCTATTGCTCGTTCCTGGCATGTATACCCATACATAAAACATCAAAATACTGTATGCATACGTTAATAGAACATTAATATAACTGTGGGAAGCTGATTGCATTTAACCTTAAAATCCTGAGGTAGTTTCAGGTCTTTGGCAAGTCTAATCTAGATCTTCTAAATCAAAAAAAAGAGGTGATATTTTATTTTTAAGAAAGCAATAACTTAGTTTTGGTATTTAATAAATGAATGTTATCAATCATAATATATTGGTCCCAAATGGGATGATGTGGCATCAGTTCTGTAACTGAGATACTTGTTCTTTGGTTCTAAGGATATTACAATGCTAAAATGCGCACACTTCAATTTCCTAGTTTGCAGTGGTTAAATATAGTGTCTTGAATCCAGCTGGGATCTGAGGCACACCTTTGGAATGTGTTATGATGCATCCATTTTGCATGTTAGTTCTTAGTATTTTTCTTAAATAGAATGTAGTTGTCTATTTAAGATCACACTCGACTAAAAAAAAGCTGAACTCCACACATTTTGAGTTCTGGCGAGTGTGTTTTCAAGCGTGTCATGAATTCAGCATGGAGTGTATTTTCAAAGTCTCTTTGGTTTAACTGAAGCATGGTCCTTTCATATACTGTTTTCCATGTCTGGTGTGAGCATGCGCATATGCAGGCAGAAAATATTAGCTCATTTTAGAAGTAAAATATCTGGGATATTCAGAAGGAACCCAGAGGGAAAGGTGGCAGTGGAGATAAAAGTAAGGCAGTGTCAATATCAAATTTACGAGCTATTTAGTCTCCAGTTTTCTCAGTTCTTTTAGAACAGGAAGTGAAGGGATTGTGAAAAGACAGCAGATTTCTGCAGGACACTGCTCAGTAGCAGGGCTTCTTCAGCTGCAGGGAAAAAATAGTCCAGGGTTAGAGCATTTTGTTTTGACTTTCTGAACCTGTGAGTCTCACTCTTGGGATGGGGGAAGATGATGTTGCTGTTCCCTCAGATGTCCTACTGACCCTAAAGATTGACTTTTTTCCTTTCTCCTTTTAGCTTGAAAACTGTGTTGTGAACTCTTCAGCACCTTCTTCTATATACTGAGAAAAATATTGTTCAGTACAAATGTGGGATGTGCACAACTGCCCTGTTGTTTTAGTGAGGTCAGCATTAGTGCATAGGAAATCAGGGAAGCATCTTTCTCAAGGAAACACAAACGAAAAACCCCCCAAACTGATGGGCTGGTTTTGTTTTTTTTAAGAGGAAGAAGTTATCTAAATATTTTTCAAATACAGTTCTTACTCAAGTAAATAGCATGACTTTAGAGCTAAATTGTGTAATCATTTTGTAGCAAGCCTACATGTGGAAGAAATGATTGGAAGTGGGCTAAACAAAACAACATTGATTTACTAGTAAAAGCACACAGATACTTGTGTTTCCACTCAGTTTCTAACCAAGGCAAGTTAATTGCTCTTCCAGCTTTGTTTTAGTCTAGCATCCAGCCACCTCTGTGGTGGCATATCTTTCAAAATCTTGGTGATAACTTATTTCAGGGATTAATAGTATGAACATATGTGCATTATAAATGTAACAGTAATCTGTATGCCATGTAAGCTGTACTCAGGTATATTTTGGGTATTTATCTTGTGTGTTGGATGAGAAGTGTTCTTTTAGGTTGAGGTATAGGTAAGAGCTGCTGCTTGAGGGTTAAACTAGTTCTGAACACTCAGATAAAACTAAACTCTTGGTAATGGTTTCTCTCCTGGGTACTGTTCAGCCTTGCCCTACCCCTCCAAGTCTTCCCAGTCTTTAACTGTGTGGCACATTTGTAAATTTGAATTCCTGCTGTGTTATTTAATTGAAGATCTATAGTATTACCAAAAAGTTGCAAGCAATGCCTTGTGTTTACGTGCGGGGAATTTTATGGCTGTGCATCAGTTTGGATTTTTCAGTCTTATTTTGATTAAAGTCTCTAATCCCTGTCAAATGCAACACTATCTAAAGGCCTTTTCTTCAGTAAATAACTAGCTAGGGATTCAGTCGGTAGGATGGACTGTAAGGTAGAGTATATCTTTAACTATGTAACTAGATGAAATATCTATTGGAGTGAACATTGGAGTAGACATCGTGGAGCTGATTTACCCTGTCCTACAGACAGAGTGGGAAGGTGTGCTTTATTAGCTTGCAGAGATTTAATGAGAATAAAACTAAAGAGGAGAGGAATGGAACCATGGAAGACAGATGAAATGTCAAGGAAATACAGTCCTGTGCAAGTCAGGAACAATAAAGGACAGACTTTTTGGTTGAGGGAAAACTTTATTTGAACTGAATAGATATAGAAATGATTGTCTATGGCACCATTTTTTTTAGCATTTGGCTTCTTCAGATGGTCTTCAATACTTTAATGTTGCTTCAGACTGATTAGTTTCACTATTCAGAGCATGAGCCTCTAGGTGCAGTATGCAGCCATGATTTTTAAGTTGTGCCTGCTCCTCAGACACAACCCACTTGATACTGATGTGAAGCAATTTGTAAATGGTGGTTCTATGTTTGGACCTTCTGATGCTATTATGTGAGCTGAGTGTTAACTAGAATATCACATGTCAATGAAAATGACATATCATTCCTCTTTTAGTCTCCTTTTCAAATGTAAACTGCTGTTCTTTTGGTTTGTATTTGGTCATTTTATAGTCCTCTATGATTCAGTAGATTTTAGTTTTGAATGGGCATGTTCCTTCAAATGTACCTATTCAAATAGTTTTAAAATAGGGAGCCAGATATTTTTAAACTAGAGGTTAGAAAAGCAAAGTATTTTTGTGGACTGCACTTTAACTCAAATAAGAACAGAGAAATCATACAGAGTAGTCTTAAAATTCCTCAATATGCTGTGAAGTAAGTAATAGGAAAACAGATAAGTTGAGTCAACTTGAGTAAGTACAGCATCAAATGTTTTCATTTCATCTGATTCAAGATTCAGATGCTGTGCCTCTGGTCTAATTTGCCAAGGAGTAAGCAGGGCTATAAGGTACATGATGGATCACTCATTAGGCAGTGTTTCATGACTATAAAGGCTACTGCTACATGTAGGGCAGATGTCTTCAGGTGGCCCTATAAACCTCTGAGAATTGTTGGATATCAGAGTTATGCCGGTAAGATCTCCCAATGGGTCCTAGCTAATTTTCTGAAACTGAGTGTTCAGGAAAGGCTGGAATTGCCTTAAAATAATTGCAGGTTATATTTTGTTGTTGCAGGTGTGGTTTTGTGTGTTGCTTCCTTTCTTGCCTGAATTTTGGCTAACCAGTATGTACAGCTGAACTTAAGGCAATGGCTGACGGAGCCAAACTTGTCTCGGTAGCAGCAGGTGGCATAACAAGGGGCAGCTTGGGAGTTTTGAGTTGAACTCAGGAAAACTGTTGTAGGAGATAGTGCCAATACTAGCACGTTACCTGGAGAAAGTATTAGAGGTTTTCAAGACAGCTGTTGAGAGCCTGAACTGATTGAGCGTTAGTTAGCCCTGGTCAAGTCCAGCACTGGTCCTGCTTTCAGGAGGATCTTGGACAGATGACCTCCAACAGTCCCTTCCAACCAACATTTCTGTGATTCTGTGGCTACAGAAATGGTTGAATTTTCATTCTTCTCATTTTCTGTAATTGCTTGCCTGCTTCATGTTGTCCAGATTTCTTAGGAATTTTTCTTTTTATTCTGCTTGTGCTCTTCATGTCAACGTGCAGGAGGTAGTAAGCTGTTGTTGACTAATCTCTAGACTAACATTTGAGGAGTAAAATTCAAGGACTTTATAATATTGGTCATTGTTTAGCTAAACCCCAGATTTTCAAGATGGAAGTGCATTGAGATATTTCAATTTTCAAAATTATACACTTTCAAGATCAGGCTGTAATATTAAGTCACTGATTCAGCTTGGAAATTAAGATGTCGTATTTCCCAAAATGGATGCCCTTTTTTTCCACCCCATAAAAATATTTCCAAACATTCTCTCATGTTTACGAAGGAGCATTTCTTTCAAACAGGACATTACTTCAGACTAATTGAGAAGGATTTTTAAAGGCACTGAAACCTTAAAATGCTTCTGAGGCAATGATGTGTTACAGCTAGAGACAGAATGAGTGCAGCTTGGAAAGGATTTAAGTGCCCTTCAGGAAAGGGAGCAATGACTATCAGGAAGTCACTAGTAATGCATTCACTGCAAGCAGATTTCATGAAAATTCATTCTGTCAGTTATATAAATTCATAAAAATGTTTTTGGTTCATTTGTAGTAGAGAACGGTATAGCAAATGTGTCCAGATAAGCTTTGGAGGCAGTCTCCAGCTCTTTGGGAATTCTGCTTTCCGCCCGCCCCAATTTATAGTCAGTATTAACTTGTCTTCAGAGAAGTTGGGTTTATCTGTGTTGGCTCTTAATCTGGGTTTATGCTGGGGCTGTCAGAGAACACGCTGAGAGAATTCTCCTAATATTTCTGCAGATTAGAATAGGTTTATACCAGATATTCTCAGTTTATTGGACTGTGTATGTGGTGCACCAAAGCAGTCTTTACAGTTAATTCCTTTAAACTGAGGAGGCCTGTAAAGGCCTAGGGAGGCTGTCTTCTTACTGTTGGAATTTGTCAATCACTTCACCCACCACTGGAGTACCAGCAGTTTCTCTCCAAACCGTTGTTGACAATGTGTGGGAATATGTTGGTGGGGCACTCTGCACAAACTTCTGCAACATAGCTCAATGACACAGATATTCATCAAGGTCTGTATTTGCCACCATCCGCTATGGGTTAGCTCTTGCACAGCCAGTTCTCTCAGGTACCTAATACCTTTCTCTGTGGTGTTCCATGTGCTTACTTGGCATTCAGTTTCATCTTTATAGCGAAACCTGCCCCTTACAGCTGTCAAGAGTCGCCTCCAGAGGCTAAGAATCTTATTCTGTTTCCAAAGTGCCACGTTAGTGCCTCTGTTTCTGGCTAGGGATTCCATCTGCTTGGTTTCTTTACCAGCTAAGTCTGTGGTATCGGCTCCATTGTCCCAGCACTGAGGCAGCTGGGAAGTAATTGACTCACCCTCTTGAGTGCTAATGTCTTTTCTTAGATGTTGCAGTTCCTTCATAGATAAGGATTTGATGACTACTTCTGGTTCTGATTGTCCTGAATCATCCTCCTCCTGAAATGGCACTGATTTCAAAGGACAATGTTGTGGTGAGGGAGTCTGTGTTTCTGGTTGTGAAGGACTTGGCAGTTGTAAAGAACACTTTAGTTGCTGTGAAGTGTCCTCTCCTGGATCTTCGTCCTGCACTGGAATAGGAGCTATTTCTTCACTCTCATCATCCTCTTTGCAAATTGATTTTTTGGGTGTATTTCTTGCCCCGTCCTGAGGTTTGTTTGCATTTCCTCACCCTCACAGGGGCAATTGGCATAAGTGTAACCTGAGTCTGTGGTAGCTATCTGCCTAGCCGTAGTACTTGTGGCCACTGGAACCAGTATGGATTCAGTAGGAGTATCCATAGTAGCTATTGAAGTGCTTACTGCAGCTGGCTCTGGCTCACATTGAGTGCCTGATTTCCTGATTATTCTTGGCATAGCTACAGTGGCCACCGGCACAGGTTTGGGTTGAGTTGAATGTCTGTGTAGCTGCTGTGCTTATGATTGCTAGTGCTGTCCGAGTAGTTGCTGTGCTCTTGAGGGCTGGTGCAGTCTGTGTGGCAACAGTTCTTGTGATGACTGGTGCTATCTAAGTAGCTGCAGTTCTTGTTTTCCGAGATACAGTGGCATCTGTCCCTGATTTTCATTTTGCAGACCCTGTTATCAAAGCAGTACGCTCGGTGGAAGCTGAGGCGATTGCATAACTCCTATGGTAGCACCTTACTAATTTAATCACATATTCTGCCTGAAATGTATTAAATAAATTCAGTAATAAATTCAGAAGCATTATTAACAACATAATGCTATTTTGTTGGGAATCTAACGGAATCAGCTCAGTATGAGGAAGCGTAATTTCCCCAGTTTAGCTCCTCTGGCTGACAGCCAAACTGAGTGCCACTCTCCTTATGCCAAACAAGGCCAAAAGTGTAATTAAAAATGGAATTCGCTAAGTTATGGCCAGGATTCTCGGGTAAGGTCACGGCTACACGTATTACAAGGTATATTGCAATGAGACCACGAATAATGAATATCAGTTTCTTCCAGTGCTCTAAATCAATAACTACCAGACTGATGCAGAGAGCAACTAAGCCATAACATATCTTCTGTCTCACGTGTCACACTGAGGAAACTGACTGTAACCAAGATAATACTGAGGGCTGTTAAGCAGCCGGTCACCACAAGTACTACGACCCATATATAGGCCATTAGTACATTGCTGTGAATATTAACGTTTTAATCATCAGTTGGGAAAGTTTTTCAAGGACAAAACATTAAAATGCAAAACATCAAAAGCAACATAAACTGGATGTGTATTTTAATTTCTAACCCTTTCAGTGCAGTACTCAAGGAAAAAAAACCTGTAACACTTTCTGATTGTACTTTGCAAATCTGGCCCTGGTAAGATATGAACCGCAAACTTTAGGCTTGCAGTGCTGGTGCTCTGCCAACTGAACTGTAATCAGCAGAGCTCTCCAAGGCTGCCAGCCTGCACTGAAAATCATAGCATAGGCATTCGCAGTACCAGCTGAGCTATCTGAGAAAGTTAGGTAGGCAGACATTCTGGAGGGGTTTGATTTGGTTTGGTTCGGCCCAATTTGTTGCCCTACTTTGGGCACCAAGAAAACTGTCACGGTCTAGTTCCAGCCCACTTTGGTAGCTAAAACCAGGCAGTTGGGCTCACTATTCCCTCCCTGCTCCCACCCTGGGAAAGGGGAAAGGAAAATGAGAGGAAAAAGACTTGTGGGTTCGAAACCTAAACAAAACCAGCTTTCATAAAATAATAATAAGGAAGAATATACTATTAATAAGAAAATAATAAAACATAAAAATATACAAAATTGCCCTCCTCTCCTCAGTACGTCACCACAGATGCTGCAGAACAGGCATAGGTAAAGGTCAGTGGCAGGAGGGAGCTGGACTCAGGAATGCACGGATCTGGGATGAGGGGCAAAAATGCAGATGAGGTCCTCACTGGACATCATCCATCAAAGCAAAAAGAATGACCTTTGAGGTCCCTCGGTTTTATACTATGATATGTATGGGATGAAATACTCTGTTGTTCGGTTTTGGATCACCTGTCCTGTCCACTGCTCCCTACAGGTGCAACCCTTCTTCGCTTCTTTGACTTATGGCATTTCACCAGCTCGAGAATGGCCTTGGTTTCTATAGGAATAAGCATAGGCAATGGCCTTTCTGCATCCCAGTGCCATGTGTTATCAGCCCTAGAGGGAAACACTATCTGAAAAAACATACAGTTAACTTTCAGAAAATGAAGTTACTTAAGTGAGACTTAGCCGAAAAGTTAGAAAACTGATTCTACTTTAGCTCGAACCACAACAGACTTACTGGCTTGAAGACCATTTTCCTGCAGTTATTATCACAGAATCACAGAATCATTTAGGTTGGAAAACACCTTTAAGATCATTGAGTCCAACTGTTAACCTAACACTGTGAAGTCCACTACTAAACCATGTCACTAAGCACCACATCTACACATCTTTTAAACATCTCCAGCAACGGTGACGCAACCACTTCCCTGGGCAGCCTGTTCCCATTCTTGACAGCCCTTTCGCTGAAGTAATATTTCCCAATATCCAATCTAAACCTCGCCTGGCACAACTTGAGGTGATTTCCTCTTGACCTATCACTTCTGTTGGTCTCTTCTCCCATGTAACCTGCCTCACTACAACCTTCTTTCAGGTAGTTGTAGAGAGCAATAAGGTCTCCCTTCAGCCACCTCCTCTGCAGACTAATCAACCACAGTTCCCTCAGCTGCTTCTCATAAGACTTGTGCTCTAGACCCTTCACCAGTTTTGTTCCTCTTGTCTGAACATGCTCCAGCACCTAAATGTCCTTATACTGAGTGGCCCAGAACTGAACACAGTATCTGAGGTGCGGCCTCACCAGTGCTGAATACAGGGGACAAGCACTTCCCTGGCCCTGCTGGCCAAGCTCTTTGTGATACAGGCGAGAATGCTGTTGGCTTGGCCATCAGGGCACGCTGCTTGCTCATATTCAGTTGGTTGTCGACCAACATCCCCAGGTTCTTTTCTGCCAGGCAGCTTTCCAGCCACTCTTCCTCAAGCCTATAGCATTGCATGGGGTTTTTGTGGCCCAAGTGCAGGACCCGACGCTTAGCCTTGTTGAATCTCATACAATTGGCCTCAGCTCATCGATGCAGCCTGTGAAGATCCCTCTGTAGAACCTTTTCTCCGTCAAGCAGATCAACAGTCCCACACAACTTGGTGTCACCTGCAAACTTACTGAGGGTGCACTCAGTCTCCTTATCCAGATCATTGATAAAGATATTAAACAGAACCTGCTCCAACACTGAGCCCTGCGAAACATCACTTGTGACCAGCCACCACCTGGGTTTAACTGCTTTCAACACAACTCTTTATGCCCATCAAAAAGTACGCTCATCCAAGCCATGTTTTCCAGGAGAATGCTGTGGGAAATGGTGTCAAAGGCTTTACTACAATCTGGGTAGATAAAATCCACAGCCTTTCCTTCATCCACAAAGTGGGTTACCTTGTCATAGAAGGAGATCAGGTTAGATAAGGAGGACCTGCCTTTCATAAACCCACGCTGACTGGGCCGTACCACCAGGTTGTCCTGCACTCAAAATAGTCTGCTCTGTAACATTTCCTGGCACCGAGGTCAGGCTGACAGGCCTGTAGTTCCCCAGGTCTTCCTTCTGGCCCTTCTTGTAGATGGGTGTCACATTTGCTAATCTCGGGTCAACTGGGTTCACTACTGTTAGCCAAGACTGCTGATAAATGATGGAGAGTGATGGTAAGCGCTTCCGCCAGTTCCTTCAGTACTCTTGGGGGTATCTCATCTGGTCCCATAGATTGTGTGTGTCTAGGTGATGTAGCAGGTCGCTGTTTTTCTCCTTGCCCTCCTCCTCCTTGCCCTCCTCCTCCTTGCCCTCCTCCTCCTCCTCCTCCTCCTCCCCCACCTCCTCTGCCTCCTTCTCCTCCTCTCATGTCAGGGATTTTGTCTCCTCATCTTTGCTTACCTGCATTCCTCTCAGTTCCTTCCTGCGCTCCTCTCTTCACACCTCTGTGCTTTTCTCTTTTTCCCTCTTTGCTCCTCCGCGTTCGTCTCTGCTCCTTCATGTTTCTCCACGCTCCAGTCTATGCACCTTCCTGCTCCTGTGTTCACCTACCTGCCATCCTCCCTGCTCGTCTGCTCTCCTCTGTACGCACCTCTGTGGTTCTCTTCTCTTTGCAGTCAATGTTGCACACCTCTCTGATTTTTGCTGCTCCTCTTTTCTCCTTTGTGTTCCTCTTTGCTCCTTTGTGCTCCTCCTCTTCATCCTCCTCATTCTCCTCCTCCTCCTCCTTCTCCTCCTCCTCCTCCTCCCCCACCTCCTCCTCCATCTCCTCCGACTACTCAATCTCCTCCTCCTCCTCTCATGTCTCCGCTTATCTGACATTCTCCTCGCTCCTTTGCGTTTCTCTTTGCTCCTTCGTGCTCCTCCAGGATCCTCTCTGCGCTTCCACACTCCTCAGTGCTCCTTGGCACTTCCTGCTTCTCCCTGCTGCTCCTTTGCTGCTGATTTGTGTGCTACTCTTTGCTCCTTTGTGCTCCTCTCCATTATTGGACTTTTCAATGCTACTCTTTCCTCTTCTGCTCCTTTTCACCTCTGCTTATCTTGCTACTCCTCTTTTCCTCTCTCCTCCTCCTTGTCTTCCTCTTCCTCATAGACCTCCTTGTCCTCCACCACTTCCTCCGCATCCTCCTTCTCCTCCTCCACCTCCTCCGCCTCCTGCTTTTCCTCTCATGTCTGGGCCTTTGTCTCCTCAACTTTGCTTACCTGCATTCCTCTCAGTTCCTTCCTGCGCTCCTCTCTTCACACCTCTGTACTTTTCTGTGTGCCTCTTTTTCCCTCTTTGCTCCTCCGCGTTCCTCTCTGCTCCTTCGTGTTACTCCACGCTCCAGTCTATGCACCTTCCTGCTCCTGTGCTTACCTACCTGCCATCCTCCCAGCTTGTCTGCTCTCGTCTGTGCGCACCTCTGTGGTCCTCTTCTCTTTGCAGTCAATGCTGCACACCTCTCTGATTTTCTCTGCTCGTCCTTGCTCCTTTGTGTTCCCCTTTGCTCCTTCATGCTCCTCGTCCTCCTCCTCATCCTCCTCCTCGTCCTCCTCCTTGTCCTCCTCCTCGTCCTCGTCCTCCTCCTCCTCCTCTGCCTCCTCCCCGTCCTCCGCCTCCTCCACCTCCTCTCATGTCTCCACTTTTCTCTCCTCCTCCTTGCTCCTTTTCGTTTCTCTTTGCTCCTTCGTTCTCCACAAGGATCCTCTCTGCACTTCCACACTCCTCAGTGCTCCTTGGCACTTCCTGCTTCTCCCTGCAGCTTCCTTGCTGTTTTCTGTGCTACTCTTTGCTCCTCTGTGCTCCTCTGCATCATTGGACTTCTCAGTTCTCCTTTATCCTCTTCTTCTCCTTTTCTCCTCTGATAATTGTGCCACTCCTCTTTTCCTCTCTCCTCCTCCTTGTCCTCCGTCTCCTTCTCCTCCTCCACCTACTCCGCCTCCTCGTCCTCCTCTCATGTCTGGGCTTTTCTCTCTTCATCTTTCCTTACCTTCATTCCTCTCTGCTCTCCTCTCTACACTTTTCTCTCCTCCTCCTTGCTCCTTTGTGTTCCTCTTTGCTCCTTCGTGCTCCTCCTCCTCCACCTCCTTCTCCGCCTCCTCCGCCTCCTCGATCTCCTCCGCCTCCTATAATGTCTCCGCTGTTCTCTCCTCCTCCTTGCTCCTTTCCATTTCTCTTTGCTCCTTCGTGCTCCTCCAGGATCCTCTCTGCTCTTCCACACTCCTCAGTGCTCCTTGGCACTTCCTGCTTCTCCGTGCTGCTCCTTTGCTGCTGTTTTGTGTGCTACTCTGCTCCTATGTGCTGCTTTCTTTCATTGGAGGTCTTAGTGCTCCTCTTTCCTCTTCTACTTCTTTTCTCCTCTGATTATTGTGCCACTCCTCTTTTATTCGTCCTTGTCATCCTCCTCCTCCACCTCCTCCGCATCTCCTCCGCCTCCTCCTCCTCTCATGTCTGGGCTTTTCTCTCCTCATCTTGGCTTACCTGCATTCCTTTCAGCTCCTTCCTGCGCTCCTCTCTTCACACCTCTGTGCTTTTCTCTTTTTCCTACTTTGCTCCTCTGCATTCCTCTCTGCTCCTTCGTATTCCTCCACGCTCCAGTCTATTGACCTTCCTGCTCCTGTGCTCACCTACCTGCCATCCTCCCTGCTCGTCTGCTCTCCTCTCTGCGCACCTCTGTGGTACTCTTCTCTTTGCAGTCAATGCTGCACACCTCTCTCTGATTTCCGCTGCTGCTCTTTGCTCCTTTTTGTTCCTCTTTGCTCCTTCGTGCTCCTCCTCCTCCTCCACCTCCTCCTCCTCCTCCTCCTCCTCCTCTCATGTCTCCGCTTTTCTGAACCTTCACCTTGCTCCTTTGTGTTTCTCTTTGCTCCTTCGTGCTCCTTCAGGATCCTCTCTGCACTTCCACACTCCTCAGTGCCCGCTTGGCACTTCCTGCTTCTCCCTGCAGCTTCTTTGCTGTTTTGTGTGATACTCTTTGATCCTCCGTGCTCCTCTGGATCATTGGACTCCTCAGTTCTCCTTTTTCCTCTTCTTCTCCTTTTCTCCTCTGATTATTGTGCCACTCCTCTTTTTCTCTCTCCTCCTCCTTGTCCTCCTCCTCCTCCTCCACCTCCTTGTCCTCCACCAGTTCCTCCGCTTCCTCCACCTCCTCCTCCACCTCCTCCACCTCCTCCGCCTCTGCCTCCTCCTTCTCCTCTCATGTCTGGGCTTTTCTCTCTTCATCTTTCCTTACCTGCATTCCTCTCAGCCCCTTCCTGCACTTATCTCTTCACACTTCTGTGCTTTTCTCTGTGCCTCTTTTTCCCTCTTTGCTCCTCTGTGTTCCTCTCTGCTCTTTCGTATTCCTCCACGCTCCAGTCTATTGACCTTCCTGCTCCTGTGCTTACCTACCTGCCATCCTCCCTGCTCGTCTCCTCTCCTCTCTGCGCACCTCTGTGGTTCTCTTCTCTTTGCAGTCAATGCTGCACACCTCTCTATGATTTTCTCTGCTCCTCCTTGCTCCTTTGTATTCCTCTTTGCTCCTTCGTGCTCCTCCTCCTCGTCATCCTCCTCCTCCTCCACATCCTCCTCCTCCTCCCCCTCTCATGTCTCTGCTTTTCGCTCCTCCTCCTTGCTCCTTTGCGTTTCTCTTTGCTCCTTCGTGCTCCTTCAGGATCCTCTCTGCACTTCCATACTCCTCAGTGCTCCTTGGCACTTCCTGCTTCTCCCTGCTGCTCTTTGCTGCTGTTTTGTGTGCTAATCTTTGCTCCTTTGTGATCCTCTCCGTCATTGGACTTTTCAGTGCTCCTCTTTCCTCTTCTACTCCTTCTCCCCTCTGCTTATTGTTCCACTCCTCTTTTCCTCTCTCCTCCTCCTTGTCTTCCCCTTTTCCACCTCCTTGTCCTCCACCACTTCCTCCGCCTCCTCCTTCTCCTCCTCCGCCTCCTCCTTCTCCTCCTCCACTTCCTCCGCCTCCTCGTCCTCCTCTCATGTCTGGGCTTTTGTCTACTCATCTTTGCTTACCTGCATTCCTCTCAGTTCCTTCCTGCGCTCCTCTCTTCACACCTCTGTGTTTTCTTTGTGCCTCTTTTTCCCTCTTTGCTCCTCTGCGTTCGTCTCTGCTCCTTCGTGTTACTCCACTCTCCAGTCTATTGACCTTTCTGCTCCTGTGCTCACCTACCTGCCATCCTCCCTGCTCGTCTGCTCTCCTCTCTGCGCACCTCTGTGGTTCTCTTCTCTTTGCAGTCAATGCTGCACACTTCTCTCTGATTTCCGCTGCTTCTCTTTGCTCCTTTTTGTTCCTCTTTGCTCCCTCGTGCTCCTCCTCCTCCTCATCCTCTTTCTCCTCCTCCTCGTCCTCCTCTACCTCCTCCTCCTCCTCTCATGTGTCCGCTTTTCTGAACCTCCTCCTTGCTCCTTTGCGTTTCTCTTTGCTCCTTCATGCTCCTGCGCGCTCCTCTCTGCGCTTCCACAATCCTCAGTGCTCCTTGGCACTTCCTGCTTCTCCCAGCTGCTCCTTTGCTGCTGTTTTGTGTGCTAATCTTTGCTCCTTTGTGCTCCTCTCCGTCATTGGACTTTTCAGTGTTTCTCTTTCCTCTTCTACTCCTTCTCCCCTCTGCTTATTGTTCCACTCCTCTTTTCCTCTCTCCTCCTCCTTGTCCTCCTCCTCCACCTCCTTGTCCTCCACCACTTCCTCCGCCTCCTCCACCTCCTCCTCCGCCTCCTCCTTCTGCTCTCATGTCTGGGCTTTTCTCTCTTCATCTTTCCTTACCTGCATTCCTCTCAGCTCCTTCCTGCGCTTCTCTCTTCACACTTCTGTGCTTTTCTCTGTGCCTCTTTTTCCCTCTTTGCTCCTCCGTGTTCCTCTCTGCTCCTTCGTGTTCCTCCATGCTCCAGTCTATGCACCTTCCTGCTCCTGTGCTCACCTACCTGCCATCCTCCCTGCTCGTCTGCTCTCCTCTGTGCGCACCTCTGTGGTTCTCTTCTCTTTGCAGTCCTTCTCCTTGTCCTCGTCCTCGTCCTCCTCCTCCGCCTCCTCCGCCTCCTCGACCTCCTCTCATGTCTCCGCTTTTCTGACCTCCTCCTTGCTCCTTTGCGTTTCTCTTTGCTCCTTCATGCTCCTCGTTCTCCTCCTCATCCTCCACCTTCTCCTCCTCCTCCTCCTCCTCCACCTCCTCTCATGTCTCCGCTTTTCTCTCCTCCTCCTTGCTCCTTTGCGTTTCTCTTTGCTCTTTCATGCTCCTCGTCCTCCTTCTCATCCTCCTCCTTGTCCTCCTCCTCCTTGTCCTCCTCCTCCTCCTCCTTCGCCTCCTCCACCTCCTCTCATGTCTCCGCTTTTCTCTCCTCCTCCTTGCTCCTTTGCATTTCTCTTTTCTCCTTCGTGCTCCTCCAGGATCCTCTCTGCACTTCCACACTCCTCAGTGCCCCTTGGCACTTCGTGCTTCTCCCTGCAGCTTCTTTGCTGTTTTGTGTGATACTCTTTGCTCCTCTGTGCTCCTCTGGATCATTGGACTTCTCAGTTCTCCTTTTTCCTCTTCTTCTCCTTTTCTCCTCTGATTATTGTGCCACTCCTCTTTTCCTCTCTCCTCCTCCTTGTCCTCCTCCTCCTCCTCCACCTCCTTGTCCTCCACCGCTTCCTCCACCTCCTCCACCTCCTCCTCCACCTCCTCCACCTCCTCCGCCTCCGCCTCCTCCTTCTCCTCTCATGTCTGGCCTTTTCTCTCTTCATCTTTCCTTACCTGCATTCCTCTCAGCTCCTTCCTGCGCTTCTCTCTTCACACTTCTGTGCTTTTCTCTGTGCCTCTTTTTCCCTCTTTGCTCCTCCATGTTCCTCTCTGCTCCTTCGTGTTCCTCCACGCTCCAGTCTATGCACCTTCCTGCTCCTGTGCTCACCTACCTGCCATCCTCCCTGCTCGTCTGCTCTCCTCTGTGCGCACCTCTGTGGTCCTCTTCTCTTTGCAGTCAATGCTGCACACCTCTCTGTGATTTTCTCTGCTCCTCCTTGCTCCTTTGTATTCCTCTTTGCTCCTTTATGCTCCTCGTCCTCCTCCTCGTCCTCCTCCTCGTCCTCCTCCTTGTCCTCCTCCTTGTCCTCGTCCTCGTCCTCCTGCTCCGCCTCCTCCGCCTCCTCCACCTCCTCTCATGTCTCCGCTTTTCTGACCTCCTCCTTTCTCCTTTGTGTTTCTCTTTGCTCCTTCATGCTCCTCGTTCTCCTCCTCATCCTCCTCCTTCTCCTCCTCCACCTCCTCCTCCACCTCCTCCACCTCCTCCGCCTCCCCCTCCTCTTTCTCCTCTCATGTCTGGGCTTTTCTCTCTTCATCTTTCCTTACCTGCATTCCTCTCAGCTCCTTCCTGCGCTTCTCTCTTCACACTTCTGTGCTTTTCTCTGTGCCTCTTTTTCCCTCTTTGCTCCTCCGTGTTCCTCTCTGCTCCTTCGTGTTCCTCCACGCTCCAGTCTATGCACCTTCCTGCTCCTGTGCTTACCTACCTGCCATCCTCCCTGCTCGTCTGCTCTCCTCTGTGCGCACCTCTGTGGTTCTCTTCTCTTTGCAGTCAATGGAAATCTGATTTTCTCTGCTCCTCTTTGCTCCTCCATGCTTTTCTTTGCTCCTCTTTGTTCTGTACCTTCGTGCTTCTCCACTGTCTTGTCTGCTCATATGCCTGCTCCTACATCCACCTTTCTTCTTGTCTGCGCTCCTTCCTGTGCCTGACACTTCTGCTCTTCATTCCTCTCTGCTCTCCTCTCTACACTTTTCTCTCCTCCTCCTTGCTCCTTTGTGTTCCTCTTTGCTCCTTCGTGCTCCTCGTCCTCCACCTCCTCCTCCGCCTCCTCCGCCTCCTCGATCTCCTCCGCCTCCTATAATGTCTCCGCTGTTCTCTCCTCCTCCTTGCTCCTTTGCATTTCTCTTTGCTCCTTCGTGCTCCTCCAGGATCCTCTCTGCTCTTCCACACTCCTCAGTGCTCCTTGGCACTTCCTGCTTCTCCGTGCTGCTCCTTTGCTGCTGTTTTGTGTGCTAATCTTTGCTCCTATGTGCTGCTCTCTTTCGTTGGAGGTCTTAGTGCTCCTCTTTCCTCTTCTACTCCTTTTCTCCTCTGATTATTGTGCCACTCCTCTTTTACTCCTCCTTGTCATCCTCCTCCTCCACCTCCTCCGCCTCTCCTCCGCCTCCTCCTCCTCTCATGTCTGGGCTTTTCTCTCCTCATCTTGCCTTACCTGCATTCCTCTCAGCTCCTTCCTGCGCTCCTCTCTTCACACCTCTGTGCTTTTCTCTTTTTCCTTCTTTGCTCCTCCGCGTTCCTCTCTGCTCCTTCGTATTCCTCCACGCTCCAGTCTATTGACCTTCCTGCTCCTGTGCTCACCTACCTGCCATCCTCCCTGCTCGTCTGCTCTCCTCTGTGCGCACCTCTGTGGTTCTCTTCTCTTTGCAGTCAATGCTGCACACCTCTCTCTGATTTCCGCTGCTCCTCTTTGCTCCTTTTTGTTCCTCTTTGCTCCTTCGTGCTCCTCCTCCTCCTCCTCCTCCACCTCCTCTTTCTCCTCCTCCTCTCATGTCTCCGCTTTTCTGAACCTCCTCCTTGCTCCTTTGCGTTTCTCTTTGCTCCTTCATGCTCCTGCGCGCTCCTCTCTGCGCTTCCACATTCCTCAGTGCTCCTTGGCACTTCCTGCTTCTCCCAGCTGCTCCTTTGCTGCTGTTTTGTGTGCTAATCTTTGCTCCCTTGTGCTCCTCTCCGTTATTGGACTATTCAGTGCTCCTCTTCCCTCTTATACACCTTCTCCCCTCTGCTTATTGTTCCACTCCTCTTTTCCTCTCTCCCCCTCCTTGTCTTCTCCTTTTCCACCTCCTTGTCCTCCACCACTTCTTCCGCCTCCTCCTCCTCCTCCTCCGCCTCCTCCTTCTCCTCCTCCACCTCCTGCGCCTCCTCGTCCTCCTCTCATGTCTGGGCTTTTGTCTACTCATCTTTGCTTGCCTGCATTCCTCTCAGCTCCTTCCTGCGCTCCTCTCTTCACACCTCTGCGCTTTTTTCTTTTTCCTTCTTTGCTCCTCCGCGTTCCTCTCTGCTCCTTCGTATTCCTCCACGCTCCAGTCTATTGACCTTCCTGCTCCTGCGCTCACTTACCTGCCATCCTCCCTGCTCGTCTGCTCTCCTCTCTGCGCACCTCTGTGGTTCTCTTCTCTTTGCAGTCAATGCTGCACACCTCTCTCTGATTTCTGCCGCTCCTCTTTGCTCCTTTTTGTTCCTGTTTGCTCCTTCGTGCTCCTCTTCCTCGTCGTCGTCGTCGTCGTCATCGTCGTCGTCGTCTTCGTCGTCCTCCTCCTCCTCCTCCACCTCCTCCTCCTCCTCCTCCTCCTCCTCCTCCTCCTCCTCCTCCTCCTCCTCCTCCTCCTCCTCCTCCTCCTCCTCCTCCTCTCATGTCTCCGATTTTCTGAACCTCCTCCTTGCTCCTTTGCGATTCTCTTTGCTCCTTTATGCTCCTGCACACTCCTCTCTGCGCTTCCACACTCCTCAGTGCTCCTTGGCACTTCCTGCTTCTCCCAGCTGCTCCTTTGCTGCTGTTTTGTGTGCTAATCTTTGCTCCTTTGTGCTCCTCTCAGTCATTGGACTTTTCAGTGCTCCTCTTTCCTCTTCTACTCCTTCTCCCCTCTCTTATTGTTCCACTCCTCTTTTCCTCTATCCTCCTCCTTGTCTTCTCCTTTTCCACTTCCTTGTCCTCCACCACTTCCTCCGCCTCATCCTTCTCCTCCTCCGCCTCCTCCTTCTCCTCCTCCACCACCTGCGCCTCCTCGTCCTCCTCTCATGTCTAGGCTTTTGTCTACTCATCTTTGCTTACCTGCATTCCTCTCAGTTCCTTCCTGCGCTCCTCTCTTCACACCTCTGTGCTTTTCTTTGTGCCTCTTTTTCCCCCTTTGCACCTCCGTGTTCCTCTCTGCTCCTTCGTGTTCCTCCACGCTCCAGTCTATGCACCTTCCTGCTCACCTACCTGCGATCCTCCCTGCTCGTCTGCTCTCCTCTGTATGCACATCTGTGGTCCTCTTCTCTTTGCAGTCAATGCTGCACACCTCTCTCTGATTTTCTCTGCTCCTCCTTGCTCCTTTGTATTCCTCTTTGCTCCTTTATGCTCCTCGTCCTCCTCCTCGTCCTCCTCCTTGTCATCGTCCTCGTCCTCCTCCTCCTCCGCCTCCTCCACCTCCTCTCATGTCTCCGCTTTTCTCTCCTCCTCCTTGCTCCTTTGCGTTTCTCTTTGCTCCTTCGTGCTCCTCCAGGATCCTCTCTGCACTTCCACACTCCTAAGTGCCCCTTGGCACTTCCTGCTTCTCCCTGCAGCTTCTTTGCTGTTTTGTGTGATACTCTTTGCTCCTCTGTGCTCCTCTGGATCATTGGACTTCTCAGTTCTCCTTTTTCCTCTTCTTCTCCTTTTCTCCTCTGATTATTGTGCCACTCCTCTTTTCCTCTCTCTTCCTCCTTGTCCTCCTCCACCTCCTCCACCTCCTCCGCCTCCGCCTCCTCCTTCTCCTCTCATGTCTGGGCTTTTCTCTCTTCATCTTTCCTTACCTGCATTCCTCTCAGCTCCTTCCTGCGCTTCTCTCTTCACACTTCTGTGCTTTTCTCTGTGCCTCTTTTTCCCTCTTTGCTCCTTCGTGTTCCTCCACGCTCCAGTCTATGCACCTTCCTGCTCCTGTGCTCACCTACCTGCCATCCTCCCTGCTCGTCTGCTCTCCTCTGTGCGCACCTCTGTGGTTCTCTTCTCTTTGCAGTCAATGGAAATCTGATTTTCTCTGCTCCTCTTTGCTCCTCCATGCTTTTCTTTGCTCCTCTTTGTTCTGTACCTTCGTGCCTCTCCACTGTCTTGTCTGCTCATATGCCTGCTCCTACATCCACCTTTCTTCTTGTCTGCGCTCCTTCCTGTGCCTGACACTTCTGCTCTTCATTCCTCTCTGCTCTCCTCTCTACACTTTTCTCTCCTCCTCCTTGCTCCTTTGTGTTCCTCTTTGCTCCTTCGTGCTCCTCCTCCTCCACCTCCTCCTCCGCCTCCTCCGCCTCCTCGATCTCCTCCGCCTCCTATAATGTCTCCGCTGTTCTCTCCTCCTCCTTGCTCCTTTGCATTTCTCTTTGCTCCTTCGTGCTCCTCCAGGATCCTCTCTGCTCTTCCACACTCCTCAGTGCTCCTTGGCACTTCCTGCTTCTCCGTGCTGCTCCTTTGCTGCTGTTTTGTGTGCTACTCTTTGCTCCTATGTGCTGCTCTCTTTCGTTGGAGGTCTTAGTGCTCCTCTTTCCTCTTCTACTCCTTTTCTCCTCTGATTATTGTGCCACTCCTCTTTTACTCCTCCTTGTCATCCTCCTCCTCCACCTCCTCCTCCTCTCATGTCTGGGCTTTTCTCTCCTCATCTTGCCTTACCTGCATTCCTCTCAGCTCCTTCCTGCGCTCCTCTCTTCACACCTCTGTGCTTTTCTCTTTTTCCTTCTTTGCTCCTCCGCGTTCCTCTCTGCTCCTTCGTATACCTCCACGCTCCAGTCTATTGACCTTCCTGCTCCTGTGCTCACCTACCTGCCATCCTCCCTGCTCGTCTGCTCTCCTCTGTGCGCACCTCTGTGGTTCTCTTCTCTTTGCAGTCAATGCTGCACACCTCTCTCTGATAACCGCTGCTCCTCTTTGCTCCTTTTTGTTCCTCTTTGCTCCTTCGTGCTCCTCCTCCTCCTCCTCCACCTCCTCTTTCTCCTCCTCCTCTCATGTCTCCGCTTTTGTGAACCTCCTCCTTGCTCCTTTGCGTTTCTCTTTGCTCCTTCATGCTCCTGCGCGCTCCTCTCTGCGCTTCCACATTCCTCAGTGCTCCTTGGCACTTCCTGCTTCTCCCAGCTGCTCCTTTGCTGCTGTTTTGTGTGCTAATCTTTGCTCCCTTGTGCTCCTCTCCGTCATTGGACTTTTCAGTGCTCCTCTTTCCTCTTCTACTCCTTCTCCCCTCTGCTTATTGTTCCACTCCTCTTTTCCTCTCTCCCCCTCCTTGTCTTCTCCTTTTCCACCTCCTTGTCCTCCACCACTTCCTCCGCCTCCTCCTTCTCCTCCTCCGCCTCCTCCTTCTCCTCCTCCACCACCTGCGCCTCCTCGTCCTCCTCTCATGTCTAGGCTTTTGTCTACTCATCTTTGCTTACCTGCATTCCTCTCAGTTCCTTCCTGCGCTCCTCTCTTCACACCTCTGTGCTTTTCTTTGTGCCTCTTTTTCCCCCTTTGCACCTCCGTGTTCCTCTCTGCTCCTTCGTGTTCCTCCACGCTCCAGTCTATGCACCTTCCTGCTCACCTACCTGCGATCCTCCCTGCTCGTCTGCTCTCCTCTGTATGCACATCTGTGGTCCTCTTCTCTTTGCAGTCAATGCTGCACACCTCTCTCTGATTTTCTCTGCTCCTCCTTGCTCCTTTGTATTCCTCTTTGCTCCTTTATGCTCCTCGTCCTCCTCCTCGTCCTCCTCCTTGTCATCGTCCTCGTCCTCCTCCTCCTCCGCCTCCTCCACCTCCTCTCATGTCTCCGCTTTTCTCTCCTCCTCCTTGCTCCTTTGCGTTTCTCTTTGCTCCTTCGTGCTCCTCCAGGATCCTCTCTGCACTTCCACACTCCTCAGTGCCCCTTGGCACTTCCTGCTTCTCCCTGCAGCTTCTTTGCTGTTTTGTGTGATACTCTTTGCTCCTCTGTGCTCCTCTGGATCATTGGACTTCTCAGTTCTCCTTTTTCCTCTTCTTCTCCTTTTCTCCTCTGATTATTGTGCCACTCCTCTTTTCCTCTCTCTTCCTCCTTGTCCTCCTCCACCTCCTCCACCTCCTCCGCCTCCGCCTCCTCCTTCTCCTCTCATGTCTGGCCTTTTCTCTCTTCATCTTTCCTTACCTGCATTCCTCTCAGCTCCTTCATGCGCTTCTCTCTTCACACTTCTGTGCTTTTCTCTGTGCCTCTTTTTCCCTCTTTGCTCCTCCGTGTTCCTCTCTGCTCCTTCGTGTTCCTCCACGCTCCAGTCTATGCACCTTCCTGCTCCTGTGCTCACCTACCTGCCATCCTCCCTGCTCGTCTGCTCTCCTCTGTGCGCATCTCTGTGGTCCTCTTCTCTTTGCAGTCAATGCTGCACACCTCTCTGATTTTCTCTGCTCCTCCTTGCTCCTTTGTATTCCTCTTTGCTCCTTTATGCTCCTCGTCCTCCTCCTCGTCCTCCTCCTTGTCCTCGTCCTCGTCCTCCGCCTGCGCCTCCTCTGCCTGCTCCACCTCCTCTCATATCTCCGCTTTTCTGAACCTCCTCCTTGCTCCTTTGCGTTTCTCTTTGCTCCTTCATGCTCCTGCGCGCTCCTCTCTGCGCTTCCACATTCCTCAGTGCTCCTTGGCACTTCCTGCTTCTCCCAGCTGCTCCTTTGCTGCTGTTTTGTGTGCTAATCTTTGCTCCCTTGTGCTCCTCTCCGTCATTGGACTTTTCAGTGCTCCTCTTTCCTCTTCTACTCCTTCTCCCCTCTGCTTATTGTTCCACTCCTCTTTTCCTCTCTCCCCCTCCTTGTCTTCTCCTTTTCCACCTCCTTGTCCTCCACCACTTCTTCCGCCTCCTCCTTCTCCTCCTCCGCCTCCTCCTTCTCCTCCTCCACCTCCTGCGCCTCCTCGTCCTCCTCTCATGTCTGGGCTTTTGTCTACTCATCTTTGCTTACCTGCATTCCTCTCAGCTCCTTCCTGCGCTCCTCTCTTCACACCTCTGCGCTTTTTTCTTTTTCCTTCTTTGCTCCTCCGCGTTCCTCTCTGCTCCTTCGTATTCCTCCACGCTCCAGTCTATTGACCTTCCTGCTCCTGCGCTCACTTACCTGCCATCCTCCCTGCTCGTCTGCTCTCCTCTCTGCGCTTGTCTGCTCTCCTCTCTGCGCACCTCTGTGGTTCTCTTCTCTTTGTAGTCAATGCTGCACACCTCTCTCTGATTTCTGCTGCTCCTCTTTGCTCCTTTTTGTTCCTCTTTGCTCGTCGTCGTCGTCGTCGTCCTCCTCCTCCCCCTCCACCTCCTCCTCCCCCTCCTCCTCCTCCTCCTCCTCCTCCTCCTCCTCTCATGTCTCCGATTTTCTGAACCTCCTCCTTGCTCCTTTGCGTTTCTCTTTGCTCCTTCATGCTCCTGCACACTCCTCTCTGCGCTTCCACACTCCTCAGTGCTCCTTGGCACTTCCTGCTTCTCCCAGCTGCTCCTTTGCTGCTGTTTTGTGTGCTAATCTTTCCTCCTTTGTGCTCCTCTCCGTCATTGGACTTTTCAGTGCTCCTCTTTCCTCTTCTACTCCTTCTCCCCTCTGCTTATTGTTCCACTCCTCTTTTCCTCTCTCCTCCTCCTTGTCTTCTCCTTTTCCACTTCCTTGTCCTCCACCACTTCCTCCGCCTCCTCCTTCTCCTCCTCCGCCTCCTCCTTCTCCTCCTCCACCTCCTGCGCCTCCTCGTCCTCCTCTCTTGTCTGGTCTTTTGTCTACTCATCTTTGCTTACCTGCATTCCTCTCAGTTCCTTCCTGCGCTCCTCTCTTCACACCTCTGTGCTTTTCTTTGTGCCTCTTTTTCCCCCTTTGCTCCTCTGCATTCCTCTCTGCTCCTTCGTGTTCCTCCACGCTCCAGTCTATGCACCTTCCTGCTCCTGTGCTCACCTACCTGCCATCCTCCCTGCTCGTCTGCTCTCCTCTCTGCGCACCTCTGTGGTCCTCTTCTCTTTGCAGTCAATGCTGCACACCTCTCTCTGATTTTCTCTGCTCCTCCTTGCTCCTTTGTATTCCTCTTTGCTCCTTTATGCTCCTCGTCCTCCTCCTCGTCCTCCTCCTTGTCCTCGTCCTCGTCCTCCGCCTCCTCCGCCTCCTCCACCTCCTCTCATGTTTCCGCTTTTCTGACCTCCTCCTTTCTCCTTTGCGTTTCTCTTTGCTCCTTCATGCTCCTCGTTCTCCTCCTCACCCTCCTCCTTCTCCTCCTCCACCTCCTCCTCCACCTCCTCCACCTCCTCCGCCTCCGCCTCCTCCTTCTCCTCTCATGTCTGAGCTTTTCTCTCTTCATCTTTCCTAACCTGCATTCCTCTCAGCTCCTTCCTGCGCTTCTCTCTTCACACTTCTGTGCTTTTCTCTGTGCCTCTTTTTCCCCCTTTGCTCCTCCGTGTTCCTCTCTGCTCCTTCGTGTTCCTCCACAATCGAGTCTATGCACCTTCCTGCTCCTGTGCTCACCTACCTGCCATCCTCCCTGCTCGTCTGCTCTCCTCTCTGCGCACCTCTGTGGTCCTCTTCTCTTTGCAGTCAATGCTGCACACCTCTCTCTGATTTTCTCTGCTCCTCCTTGCTCCTTTGTATTCTTCTTTGCTCCTTTATGCTCCTCGTCCTCCTCCTCGTCCTCCTCCTTGTCCTCGTCCTCGTCCTCATCCTCGTCCTCCGCCTCCTCCGCCTCCTGCACCTCATCTCATGTCTCCGCTTTTCTGACCTCCTCCTTGCTCCTTTGCGTTTCTCTTTGCTCTTTCATGCTCCTCGTTCTCCTCCTCATCCTCCTCCTTCTCCTCCTCCACCTCCTCCTCCACCTCCTTCACGTCCTCCGCCTCCGCCTCCTCCTTCTCCTCTCATGTCTGGGCTTTTCTCTCTTCATCTTTCCTTACCTGCATTCCTCTCAGCTCCTTCCTGCGCTTCTCTCTTCACACTTCTGTGCTTTTCTCTGTGCCTCTTTTTCCCTCTTTGCTCCTCCGTGTTCCTCTCTGCTCCTTCGTGTTCCTCCATGCTCCAGTCTATGCACCTTCCTGCTCCTGTGCTCACCTACCTGCCATCCTCCCTGCTCGTCTGCTCTCCTCTGTGCGCACCTCTGTGGTTCTCTTCTCTTTGCAGTCAATGGAAATCTGATTTTCTCTGCTCCTCTTTGCTCCTCCATGCTTTTCTTTGCTCCTCTTTGTTCTGTACCTTCGTGCCTCTCCACTGTCTTGTCTGCTCATATGCCTGCTCCTACATCCACCTTTCTTCTTGTCTGCGCTCCTTCCTGTGCCTGACACTTCTGCTCTTCATTCCTCTCTGCTCTCCTCTCTACACTTTTCTCTCCTCCTCCTTGCTCCTTTGTGTTCCTCTTTGCTCCTTCGTGCTCCTCGTCCTCCACCTCCTCCTCCGCCTCCTCCGCCTCCTCGATCTCCTCCGCCTCCTATAATGTCTCCGCTGTTCTCTCCTCCTCCTTGCTCCTTTGCATTTCTCTTTGATCCTTCGTGCTCGTCCAGGATCCTCTCTGCTCTTCCACACTCCTCAGTGCTCCTTGGCACTTCCTGCTTCTCCGTGCTGCTCCTTTGCTGCTGTTTTGTGTGCTACTCTTTGCTCCTATGTGCTGCTCTCTTTCGTTGGAGGTCTTAGTGCTCCTCTTTCCTCTCCTACTCCTTTTCTCCTCTGATTATTGTGCCACTCCTCTTTTACTCCTCCTTGTCATCCTCCTCCTCCACCTCCTCCTCCTCTCATGTCTGGGCTTTTCTCTCCTCATCTTGCCTTACCTGCATTCCTCTCAGCTCCTTCCTGCGCTCCTCTCTTCACACCTCTGTGCTTTTCTCTTTTTCCTTCTTTGCTCCTCCGCGTTCCGCTCTGCTCCTTCGTATACCTCCACGCTCCAGTCTATTGACCTTCCTGCTACTGTGCTCACCTACCTGCCATCCTCCCTGCTCGTCTGCTCTCCTCTCTGCGCACCTCTGTGGTACTCTTCTCTTTGCAGTCAATGCTGCACACCTCTCTCTGATTTCCGCTGCTCCTCTTTGCTCCTTTTTGTTCCTCTTTGCTCCTTCGTGCTCCTCCTCCTCCTCCTCCACCTCCTCTTTCTCCTCCTCCTCTCATGTCTCCGATTTTCTGAACCTCCTCCTTGCTCCTTTGCGTTTCTCTTTGCTCCTTCATGCTCCTGCGCGCTCCTCTCTGCGCTTCCACATTCCTCAGTGCTCCTTGGCACTTCCTGCTTCTCCCAGCTGCTCCTTTGCTGCTGTTTTGTGTGCTAATCTTTGCTCCCTTGTGATCCTCTCCGTCATTGGACTTTTCAGTGCTCCTCTTTCCTCTTCTACTCCTTCTCCCCTCTGCTTATTGTTCCACTCCTCTTTTCCTCTCTCCCCCTCCTTGTCTTCTCCTTTTCCACCTCCTTGTCCTCCACCACTTCTTCCGCCTCCTCCTTCTCCTCCTCCGCCTCCTCCTTCTCCTCCTCCACCTCCTGCGCCTCCTCGTCCTCCTCTCATGTCTGGGCTTTTGTCTACTCATCTTTGCTTAGCTGCATTCCTCTCAGCTCCTTCCTGTGCTCCTCTCTTCAAACCTCTGCGATTTTTCTTTTTCCTTCTTTGCTCCTCCGCGTTCCTCTCTGCTCCTTCGTATTCCTCCACGCTCCAGTCTATTGACCTTCCTGCTCCTGAGCTCACTTACCTGCCATCCTCCCTGCTCGTCTGCTCTCCTCTCTGCGCTTGTCTGCTCTCCTCTCTGCGCACCTCTGTGGTTCTCTTCTCTTTGCAGCCAATGCTGCACACCTCTCTCTGATTTCTGCTGCTCCTCTTTGCTCTTTTTTGTTCCTCTTTGCTCGTCGTCGTCGTCGTCGTCGTCGTCCTCCTCCTCCTCCTCCACCTCCTCCTCCTCCTCCTCCTCCTCCTCCTCCTCCTCCTCCTCCTCCTCCTCCTCTCATGTCTCCGATTTTCTGAACCTCCTCCTTGCTCCTTTGCGTTTCTCTTTGCTCCTTCATGCTCCTGCACACTCCTCTCTGCGCTTCCACACTCCTCAGTGCTCCTTGGCACTTCCTGCTTCTCCCAGCTGCTCCTTTGCTGCTGTTTTGTGTGCTAATCTTTCCTCCTTTGTGCTCCTCTCCGTCATTGGACTTTTCAGTGCTCCTCTTTCCTCTTCTACTCCTTCTCCCCTCTGCTTATTGTTCCACTCCTCTTTTCCTCTCTCCTCCTCCTTGTCTTCTCCTTTTCCACTTCCTTGTCCTCCACCACTTCCTCCGCCTCCTCCTTCTCCTCCTCCGCCTCCTCCTTCTCCTCCTCCACCTCCTGCGCCTCCTCGTCCTCCTCTCATGTCTGGTCTTTTGTCTACTCATCTTTGCTTACCTGCATTCCTCTCAGTTCCTTCCTGCGCTCCTCTCTTCACACCTCTGTGCTTTTCTTTGTGCCTCTTTTTCCCCCTTTGCTCCTCTGCATTCCTCTCTGCTCCTTCGTGTTCCTCCACGCTCCAGTCTATGCACCTTCCTGCTCCTGTGCTCACCTACCTGCCATCCTCCCTGCTCGTCTGCTCTCCTCTCTGCGCACCTCTGTGGTCCTCTTCTCTTTGCAGTCAATGCTGCACACCTCTCTCTGATTTTCTCTGCTCCTCCTTGCTCCTTTGTATTCCTCTTTGCTCCTTTATGCTCCTCGTCCTCCTCCTCGTCCTCCTCCTTGTCCTCGTCCTCGTCCTCCGCCTCCTCCGCCTCCTCCACCTCCTCTCATGTTTCCGCTTTTCTGACCTCCTCCTTTCCCCTTTGCGTTTCTCTTTGCTCCTTCATGCTCCTCGTTCTCCTCCTCACCCTCCTCCTTCTCCTCCTCCACCTCCTCCTCCACCTCCTCCACCTCCTCCGCCTCGGCCTCCTCCTTCTCCTCTCATGTCTGAGCTTTTCTCTCTTCATCTTTCCTTACCTGCATTCCTCTCAGCTCCTTCCTGCGCTTCTCTCTTCACACTTCTGTGCTTTTCTCTGTGCCTCTTTTTCCCCCTTTGCTCCTCCGTGTTCCTCTCTGCTCCTTCGTGTTCCTCCACGCTCCAGTCTATGCACCTTCCTGCTCCTGTGCTCACCTACCTGCCATCCTCCCTGCTCGTCTGCTCTCCTCTCTGCGCACCTCTGTGGTCCTCTTCTCTTTGCAGTCAATGCTGCACACCTCTCTCTGATTTTCTCTGCTCCTCCTTGCTCCTTTGTATTCCTCTTTGCTCCTTTATGCTCCTCGTCCTCCTCCTCGTCCTCCTCCTTGTCCTCGTCCTCGTCCTCATCCTCGTCCTCCGCCTCCTCCGCCTCCTGCACCTCATCTCATGTCTCCGCTTTTCTGACCTCCTCCTTGCTCCTTTGCGTTTCTCTTTGCTCTTTCATGCTCCTCGTTCTCCTCCTCATCCTCCTCCTTCTCCTCCTCCACCTCCTCCTCCACCTCCTCCACCTCCTCCGCCTCCGCCTCCTCCCTCTCCTCTCATGTCTGGGCTTTTCTCTCTTCATCTTTCCTTACCTGCATTCCTCTCAGCTCCTTCCTGCGCTTCTCTCTTCACACTTCTGTGCTTTTCTCTGTGCCTCTTTTTCCCTCTTTGCTCCTCCGTGTTCCTCTCTGCTCCTTTGTGTTCCTCCACGCTCCAGTCTATGCACCTTCCTGCTCCTGTGCTCACCTACCTGCCATCCTCCCTGCTCGTCTGCTCTCCTCTCTGCGCACCTCTGTGGTTCTCTTCTCTTTGCAGTCAATGGAAATCTGATTTTCTCTGCTCCTCTTTGCTCCTCCATGCTTTTCTTTGCTCCTCTTTGTTCTGTACCTTCGTGCCTCTCCACTGTCTTGTCTGCTCATATGCCTGCTCCTACATCCACCTTTCTTCTTGTCTGCGCTCCTTCCTGTGCCTGACACTTCTGCTCTTCATTCCTCTCTGCTCTCCTCTCTACACTTTTCTCTCCTCCTCCTTGCTCCTTTGTGTTCCTCTTTGCTCCTTCGTTCTCCTCCTCCTCCACCTCCTCCTCCGCCTCCTCCGCCTCCTCGATCTCCTCCGCCTCCTATAATGTCTCCGCTGTTCTCTCCTCCTCCTTGCTCCTTTGCATTTCTCTTTGATCCTTCGTGCTCGTCCAGGATCCTCTCTGCTCTTCCACACTCCTCAGTGCTCCTTGGCACTTCCTGCTTCTCCATGCTGCTCCTTTGCTGCTGTTTTGTGTGCTACTCTTTGCTCCTATGTGCTGCTCTCTTTCGTTGGAGGTCTTAGTGCTCCTCTTTCCTCTCCTACTCCTTTTCTCCTCTGATTATTGTGCCACTCCTCTTTTACTCCTCCTTGTCATCCCCCTCCTCCACCTCCTCCGCCTCTCATGTCTGGGCTTTTCTCTCCTCATCTTGGCTTACCTGCATTCCTCTCAGCTCCTTCCTGCGCTCCTCTCTTCACACCTCTGTGCTTTTCTCTTTTTCCTTCTTTGCTCCTCCGCGTTCCTCTCTGCTCCTTCGTATACCTCCACGCTCCAGTCTATTGACCTTCCTGGTCCTGTGCTCACCTACCTGCCATCCTCCCTGCTCGTCTGCTCTCCTCTCTGCGCACCTCTGTGGTTCTCTTCTCTTTGCAGTCAATGCTGCACACCTCTCTCTGATTTCCGCTGCTCCTCTTTGCTCCTTTTTGTTCCTCTTTGCTCCTTCGTGCTCCTCCTCCTCCACCTCCTCTTTCTCCTCCTCCTCTCATGTCTCCGCTTTTCTGAACCTCCTCCTTGCTCCTTTGCGTTTCTCTTTGCTCCTTCATGCTCCTGCGCGCTCCTCTCTGCGCTTCCACATTCCTCAGTGCTCCTTGGCACTTCCTGCTTCTCCCAGCTGCTCCTTTGCTGCTGTTTTGTGTGCTAATCTTTGCTCCCTTGTGCTCCTCTCCGTCATTGGACTTTTCAGTGCTCCTCTTTCCTCTTCTACTCCTTCTCCCCTCTGCTTATTGTTCCACTCCTCTTTTCCTCTCTCCCCCTCCTTGTCTTCTCCTTTTCCACCTCCTTGTCCTCCACCACTTCTTCCGCCTCCTCCTTCTCCTCCTCCGCCTCCTCCTTCTCCTCCTCCACCTCCTGCGCCTCCTCGTCCTCCTCTCATGTCTGGGCTTTTGTCTACTCATCTTTGCTTACCTGCATTCCTCTCAGCTCCTTCCTGCGCTCCTCTCTTCACACCTCTGCGCTTTTTTCTTTTTCCTTCTTTGCTCCTCCGCGTTCCTCTCTGCTCCTTCGTATTCCTCCACGCTCCAGTCTATTGACCTTCCTGCTCCTGAGCTCACTTACCTGCCATCCTCCCTGCTCGTCTGCTCTCCTCTCTGCGCTTGTCTGCTCTCCTCTCTGCGCACCTCTGTGGTACTCTTCTCTTTGCAGTCAATGCTGCACACCTCTCTCTGATTTCCGCTGCTCCTCTTTGCTCCTTTTTGTTCCTCTTTGCTCCTTCGTGCTCCTCCTCCTCCTCCTCCACCTCCTCTTTCTCCTCCTCCTCTCATGTCTCCGCTTTTCTGAACCTCCTCCTTGCTCCTTTGCGTTTCTCTTTGCTCCTTCATGCTCCTGCGCGCTCCTCTCTGCGCTTCCACATTCCTCAGTGCTCCTTGGCACTTCCTGCTTCTCCCAGCTGCTCCTTTGCTGCTGTTTTGTGTGCTAATCTTTGCTCCCTTGTGCTCCTCTCCGTCATTGGACTTTTCAGTGCTCCTCTTTCCTCTTCTACTCCTTCTCCCCTCTGCTTATTGTTCCACTCCTCTTTTCCTCTCTCCCCCTCCTTGTCTTCTCCTTTTCCACCTCCTTGTCCTCCACCACTTCTTCCGCCTCCTCCTTCTCCTCCTCCGCCTCCTCCTTCTCCTCCTCCACCTCCTGCGCCTCCTCGTCCTCCTCTCATGTCTGGGCTTTTGTCTACTCATCTTTGCTTAGCTGCATTCCTCTCAGCTCCTTCCTGTGCTCCTCTCTTCAAACCTCTGCGATTTTTCTTTTTCCTTCTTTGCTCCTCCGCGTTCCTCTCTGCTCCTTCGTATTCCTCCACGCTCCAGTCTATTGACCTTCCTGCTCCTGAGCTCACTTACCTGCCATCCTCCCTGCTCGTCTGCTCTCCTCTCTGCGCTTGTCTGCTCTCCTCTCTGCGCACCTCTGTGGTTCCCTTCTCTTTGCAGCCAATGCTGCACACCTCTCTCTGATTTCTGCTGCTCCTCTTTGCTCTTTTTTGTTCCTCTTTGCTCGTCGTCGTCGTCGTCGTCGTCGTCCTCCTCCTCCTCCTCCACCTCCTCCTCCTCCTCCTCCTCCTCCTCCTCCTCCTCCTCCTCCTCTCATGTCTCCGATTTTCTGAACCTCCTCCTTGCTCCTTTGCGTTTCTCTTTGCTCCTTCATGCTCCTGCACACTCCTCTCTGCGCTTCCACACTCCTCAGTGCTCCTTGGCACTTCCTGCTTCTCCCAGCTGCTCCTTTGCTGCTGTTTTGTGTGCTAATCTTTCCTCCTTTGTGCTCCTCTCCGTCATTGGACTTTTCAGTGCTCCTCTTTCCTCTTCTACTCCTTCTCCCCTCTGCTTATTGTTCCACTCCTCTTTTCCTCTCTCCTCCTCCTTGTCTTCTCCTTTTCCACTTCCTTGTCCTCCACCACTTCCTCCGCCTCCTCCTTCTCCTCCTCCGCCTCCTCCTTCTCCTCCTCCACCTCCTGCGCCTCCTCGTCCTCCTCTCATGTCTGGTCTTTTGTCTACTCATCTTTGCTTAGCTGCATTCCTCTCAGTTCCTTCCTGCGCTCCTCTCTTCACACCTCTGTGCTTTTCTTTGTGCCTCTTTTTCCCCCTTTGCTCCTCTGCATTCCTCTCTGCTCCTTCGTGTTCCTCCACGCTCCAGTCTATGCACCTTCCTGCTCCTGTGCTCACCTACCTGCCATCCTCCCTGCTCGTCTGCTCTCCTCTCTGCGCACCTCTGTGGTCCTCTTCTCTTTGCAGTCAATGCTGCACACCTCTCTCTGATTTTCTCTGCTCCTCCTTGCTCCTTTGTATTCCTCTTTGCTCCTTTATGCTCCTCGTCCTCCTCCTCGTCCTCCTCCTTGTCCTCGTCCTCGTCCTCCGCCTCCTCCGCCTCCTCCACCTCCTCTCATGTTTCCGCTTTTCTGACCTCCTCCTTTCCCCTTTGCGTTTCTCTTTGCTCCTTCATGCTCCTCGTTCTCCTCCTCACCCTCCTCCTTCTCCTCCTCCACCTCCTCCACCTCCTCCGCCTCGGCCTCCTCCTTCTCCTCTCATGTCTGAGCTTTTCTCTCTTCATCTTTCCTTACCTGCATTCCTCTCAGCTCCTTCCTGCGCTTCTCTCTTCACACTTCTGTGCTTTTCTCTGTGCCTCTTTTTCCCCCTTTGCTCCTCCGTGTTCCTCTCTGCTCCTTCGTGTTCCTCCACGCTCCAGTCTATGCACCTTCCTGCTCCTGTGCTCACCTACCTGCCATCCTCCCTGCTCGTCTGCTCTCCTCTCTGCGCACCTCTGTGGTCCTCTTCTCTTTGCAGTCAATGCTGCACACCTCTCTCTGATTTTCTCTGCTCCTCCTTGCTCCTTTGTATTCCTCTTTGCTCCTTTATGCTCCTCGTCCTCCTCCTCGTCCTCCTCCTTGTCCTCGTCCTCGTCCTCCGCCTCCTCCGCCTCCTCCACCTCCTCTCATGTTTCCGCTTTTCTGACCTCCTCCTTTCTCCTTTGCGTTTCTCTTTGCTCCTTCATGCTCCTCGTTCTCCTCCTCACCCTCCTCCTTCTCCTCCTCCACCTCCTCCTCCACCTCCTCCACCTCCTCCGCCTCCGCCTCCTCCTTCTCCTCTCATGTCTGAGCTTTTCTCTCTTCATCTTTCCTAACCTGCATTCCTCTCAGCTCCTTCCTGCGCTTCTCTCTTCACACTTCTGTGCTTTTCTCTGTGCCTCTTTTTCCCCCTTTGCTCCTCCGTGTTCCTCTCTGCTCCTTCGTGTTCCTCCACGATCGAGTCTATGCACCTTCCTGCTCCTGTGCTCACCTACCTGCCATCCTCCCTGCTCGTCTGCTCTCCTCTCTGCGCACCTCTGTGGTCCTCTTCTCTTTGCAGTCAATGCTGCACACCTCTCTCTGATTTTCTCTGCTCCTCCTTGCTCCTTTGTATTCTTCTTTGCTCCTTTATGCTCCTCGTCCTCCTCCTCGTCCTCCTCCTTGTCCTCGTCCTCGTCCTCATCCTCGTCCTCCGCCTCCTCCGCCTCCTGCACCTCATCTCATGTCTCCGCTTTTCTGACCTCCTCCTTGCTCCTTTGCGTTTCTCTTTGCTCTTTCATGCTCCTCGTTCTCCTCCTCATCCTCCTCCTTCTCCTCCTCCACCTCCTCCTCCACCTCCTTCACGTCCTCCGCCTCCGCCTCCTCCTTCTCCTCTCATGTCTGGGCTTTTCTCTCTTCATCTTTCCTTACCTGCATTCCTCTCAGCTCCGTCCTGCGCTTCTCTCTTCACACTTCTGTGCTTTTCTCTGTGCCTCTTTTTCCCTCTTTGCTCCTCCGTGTTCCTCTCTGCTCCTTCGTGTTCCTCCATGCTCCAGTCTATGCACCTTCCTGCTCCTGTGCTCACCTACCTGCCATCCTCCCTGCTCGTCTGCTCTCCTCTGTGCGCACCTCTGTGGTTCTCTTCTCTTTGCAGTCAATGGAAATCTGATTTTCTCTGCTCCTCTTTGCTCCTCCATGCTTTTCTTTGCTCCTCTTTGTTCTGTACCTTCGTGCCTCTCCACTGTCTTGTCTGCTCATATGCCTGCTCCTACATCCACCTTTCTTCTTGTCTGCGCTCCTTCCTGTGCCTGACACTTCTGCTCTTCATTCCTCTCTGCTCTCCTCTCTACACTTTTCTCTCCTCCTCCTTGCTCCTTTGTGTTCCTCTTTGCTCCTTCGTGCTCCTCGTCCTCCACCTCCTCCTCCGCCTCCTCCGCCTCCTCGATCTCCTCCGCCTCCTATAATGTCTCCGCTGTTCTCTCCTCCTCCTTGCTCCTTTGCATTTCTCTTTGATCCTTCGTGCTCGTCCAGGATCCTCTCTGCTCTTCCACACTCCTCAGTGCTCCTTGGCACTTCCTGCTTCTCCGTGCTGCTCCTTTGCTGCTGTTTTGTGTGCTACTCTTTGCTCCTATGTGCTGCTCTCTTTCGTTGGAGGTCTTAGTGCTCCTCTTTCCTCTCCTACTCCTTTTCTCCTCTGATTATTGTGCCACTCCTCTTTTACTCCTCCTTGTCATCTTCCTCCTCCACCTCCTCCTCCTCTCATGTCTGGGCTTTTCTCTCCTCATCTTGCCTTACCTGCATTCCTCTCAGCTCCTTCCTGCGCTCCTCTCTTCACACCTCTGTGCTTTTCTCTTTTTCCTTCTTTGCTCCTCCGCGTTCCGCTCTGCTCCTTCGTATACCTCCACGCTCCAGTCTATTGACCTTCCTGCTACTGTGCTCACCTACCTGCCATCCTCCCTGCTCGTCTGCTCTCCTCTCTGCGCACCTCTGTGGTACTCTTCTCTTTGCAGTCAATGCTGCACACCTCTCTCTGATTTCCGCTGCTCCTCTTTGCTCCTTTTTGTTCCTCTTTGCTCCTTCGTGCTCCTCCTCCTCCTCCTCCACCTCCTCTTTCTCCTCCTCCTCTCATGTCTCCGATTTTCTGAACCTCCTCCTTGCTCCTTTGCGTTTCTCTTTGCTCCTTCATGCTCCTGCGCGCTCCTCTCTGCGCTTCCACATTCCTCAGTGCTCCTTGGCACTTCCTGCTTCTCCCAGCTGCTCCTTTGCTGCTGTTTTGTGTGCTAATCTTTGCTCCCTTGTGATCCTCTCCGTCATTGGACTTTTCAGTGCTCCTCTTTCCTCTTCTACTCCTTCTCCCCTCTGCTTATTGTTCCACTCCTCTTTTCCTCTCTCCCCCTCCTTGTCTTCTCCTTTTCCACCTCCTTGTCCTCCACCACTTCTTCCGCCTCCTCCTTCTCCTCCTCCGCCTCCTCCTTCTCCTCCTCCACCTCCTGCGCCTCCTCGTCCTCCTCTCATGTCTGGGCTTTTGTCTACTCATCTTTGCTTAGCTGCATTCCTCTCAGCTCCTTCCTGTGCTCCTCTCTTCAAACCTCTGCGATTTTTCTTTTTCCTTCTTTGCTCCTCCGCGTTCCTCTCTGCTCCTTCGTATTCCTCCACGCTCCAGTCTATTGACCTTCCTGCTCCTGAGCTCACTTACCTGCCATCCTCCCTGCTCGTCTGCTCTCCTCTCTGCGCTTGTCTGCTCTCCTCTCTGCGCACCTCTGTGGTTCCCTTCTCTTTGCAGCCAATGCTGCACACCTCTCTCTGATTTCTGCTGCTCCTCTTTGCTCTTTTTTGTTCCTCTTTGCTCGTCGTCGTCGTCGTCGTCGTCGTCCTCCTCCTCCTCCTCCACCTCCTCCTCCTCCTCCTCCTCCTCCTCCTCCTCCTCCTCCTCCTCCTCCTCCTCTCATGTCTCCGATTTTCTGAACCTCCTCCTTGCTCCTTTGCGTTTCTCTTTGCTCCTTCATGCTCCTGCACACTCCTCTCTGCGCTTCCACACTCCTCAGTGCTCCTTGGCACTTCCTGCTTCTCCCAGCTGCTCCTTTGCTGCTGTTTTGTGTGCTAATCTTTCCTCCTTTGTGCTCCTCTCCGTCATTGGACTTTTCAGTGCTCCTCTTTCCTCTTCTACTCCTTCTCCCCTCTGCTTATTGTTCCACTCCTCTTTTCCTCTCTCCTCCTCCTTGTCTTCTCCTTTTCCACTTCCTTGTCCTCCACCACTTCCTCCGCCTCCTCCTTCTCCTCCTCCGCCTCCTCCTTCTCCTCCTCCACCTCCTGCGCCTCCTCGTCCTCCTCTCATGTCTGGTCTTTTGTCTACTCATCTTTGCTTAGCTGCATTCCTCTCAGTTCCTTCCTGCGCTCCTCTCTTCACACCTCTGTGCTTTTCTTTGTGCCTCTTTTTCCCCCTTTGCTCCTCTGCATTCCTCTCTGCTCCTTCGTGTTCCTCCACGCTCCAGTCTATGCACCTTCCTGCTCCTGTGCTCACCTACCTGCCATCCTCCCTGCTCGTCTGCTCTCCTCTCTGCGCACCTCTGTGGTCCTCTTCTCTTTGCAGTCAATGCTGCACACCTCTCTCTGATTTTCTCTGCTCCTCCTTGCTCCTTTGTATTCCTCTTTGCTCCTTTATGCTCCTCGTCCTCCTCCTCGTCCTCCTCCTTGTCCTCGTCCTCCGCCTCCTCCGCCTCCTCCACCTCCTCTCATGTTTCCGCTTTTCTGACCTCCTCCTTTCCCCTTTGCGTTTCTCTTTGCTCCTTCATGCTCCTCGTTCTCCTCCTCACCCTCCTCCTTCTCCTCCTCCACCTCCTCCACCTCCTCCGCCTCGGCCTCCTCCTTCTCCTCTCATGTCTGAGCTTTTCTCTCTTCATCTTTCCTTACCTGCATTCCTCTCAGCTCCTTCCTGCGCTTCTCTCTTCACACTTCTGTGCTTTTCTCTGTGCCTCTTTTTCCCCCTTTGCTCCTCCGTGTTCCTCTCTGCTCCTTCGTGTTCCTCCACGCTCCAGTCTATGCACCTTCCTGCTCCTGTGCTCACCTACCTGCCATCCTCCCTGCTCGTCTGCTCTCCTCTCTGCGCACCTCTGTGGTCCTCTTCTCTTTGCAGTCAATGCTGCACACCTCTCTCTGATTTTCTCTGCTCCTCCTTGCTCCTTTGTATTCCTCTTTGCTCCTTTATGCTCCTCGTCCTCCTCCTCGTCCTCCTCCTTGTCCTCGTCCTCGTCCTCATCCTCGTCCTCCGCCTCCTCCGCCTCCTGCACCTCATCTCATGTCTCCGCTTTTCTGACCTCCTCCTTGCTCCTTTGCGTTTCTCTTTGCTCTTTCATGCTCCTCGTTCTCCTCCTCATCCTCCTCCTTCTCCTCCTCCACCTTCTCCTCCACCTCCTCCACCTCCTCCGCCTCCGCCTCCGCCTCCTCCCTCTCCTCTCATGTCTGGGCTTTTCTCTCTTCATCTTTCCTTACCTGCATTCCTCTCAGCTACTTCCTGCGCTTCTCTCTTCACACTTCTGTGCTTTTCTCTGTGCCTCTTTTTCCCCCTTTGCTCCTCCGTGTTCCTCTCTGCTCCTTCGTGTTCCTCCACGATCGAGTCTATGCACCTTCCTGCTCCTGTGCTCACCTACCTGCCATCCTCCCTGCTCGTCTGCTCTCCTCTCTGCGCACCTCTGTGGTCCTCTTCTCTTTGCAGTCAATGCTGCACACCTCTCTCTGATTTTCTCTGCTCCTCCTTGCTCCTTTGTATTCTTCTTTGCTCCTTTATGCTCCTCGTCCTCCTCCTCGTCCTCCTCCTTGTCCTCGTCCTCGTCCTCATCCTCGTCCTCCGCCTCCTCCGCCTCCTGCACCTCATCTCATGTCTCCGCTTTTCTGACCTCCTCCTTGCTCCTTTGCGTTTCTCTTTGCTCTTTCATGCTCCTCGTTCTCCTCCTCATCCTCCTCCTTCTCCTCCTCCACCTCCTCCTCCACCTCCTTCACGTCCTCCGCCTCCGCCTCCTCCTTCTCCTCTCATGTCTGGGCTTTTCTCTCTTCATCTTTCCTTACCTGCATTCCTCTCAGCTCCTTCCTGCGCTTCTCTCTTCACACTTCTGTGCTTTTCTCTGTGCCTCTTTTTCCCTCTTTGCTCCTCCGTGTTCCTCTCTGCTCCTTCGTGTTCCTCCATGCTCCAGTCTATGCACCTTCCTGCTCCTGTGCTCACCTACCTGCCATCCTCCCTGCTCGTCTGCTCTCCTCTGTGCGCACCTCTGTGGTTCTCTTCTCTTTGCAGTCAATGGAAATCTGATTTTCTCTGCTCCTCTTTGCTCCTCCATGCTTTTCTTTGCTCCTCTTTGTTCTGTACCTTCGTGCCTCTCCACTGTCTTGTCTGCTCATATGCCTGCTCCTACATCCACCTTTCTTCTTGTCTGCGCTCCTTCCTGTGCCTGACACTTCTGCTCTTCATTCCTCTCTGCTCTCCTCTCTACACTTTTCTCTCCTCCTCCTTGCTCCTTTGTGTTCCTCTTTGCTCCTTCGTGCTCCTCGTCCTCCACCTCCTCCTCCGCCTCCTCCGCCTCCTCGATCTCCTCCGCCTCCTATAATGTCTCCGCTGTTCTCTCCTCCTCCTTGCTCCTTTGCATTTCTCTTTGATCCTTCGTGCTCGTCCAGGATCCTCTCTGCTCTTCCACACTCCTCAGTGCTCCTTGGCACTTCCTGCTTCTCCGTGCTGCTCCTTTGCTGCTGTTTTGTGTGCTACTCTTTGCTCCTATGTGCTGCTCTCTTTCGTTGGAGGTCTTAGTGCTCCTCTTTCCTCTCCTACTCCTTTTCTCCTCTGATTATTGTGCCACTCCTCTTTTACTCCTCCTTGTCATCCTCCTCCTCCACCTCCTCCTCCTCTCATGTCTGGGCTTTTCTCTCCTCATCTTGCCTTACCTGCATTCCTCTCAGCTCCTTCCTGCGCTCCTCTCTTCACACCTCTGTGCTTTTCTCTTTTTCCTTCTTTGCTCCTCCGCGTTCCGCTCTGCTCCTTCGTATACCTCCACGCTCCAGTCTATTGACCTTCCTGCTCCTGTGCTCACCTACCTGCCATCCTCCCTGCTCGTCTGCTCTCCTCTCTGCGCACCTCTGTGGTACTCTTCTCTTTGCAGTCAATGCTGCACACCTCTCTCTGATTTCCGCTGCTCCTCTTTGCTCCTTTTTGTTCCTCTTTGCTCCTTCGTGCTCCTCCTCCTCCTCCTCCACCTCCTCTTTCTCCTCCTCCTCTCATGTCTCCGATTTTCTGAACCTCCTCCTTGCTCCTTTGCGTTTCTCTTTGCTCCTTCATGCTCCTGCGCGCTCCTCTCTGCGCTTCCACATTCCTCAGTGCTCCTTGGCACTTCCTGCTTCTCCCAGCTGCTCCTTTGCTGCTGTTTTGTGTGCTAATCTTTGCTCCCTTGTGATCCTCTCCGTCATTGGACTTTTCAGTGCTCCTCTTTCCTCTTCTACTCCTTCTCCCCTCTGCTTATTGTTCCACTCCTCTTTTCCTCTCTCCCCCTCCTTGTCTTCTCCTTTTCCACCTCCTTGTCCTCCACCACTTCTTCCGCCTCCTCCTTCTCCTCCTCCGCCTCCTCCTTCTCCTCCTCCACCTCCTGCGCCTCCTCGTCCTCCTCTCATGTCTGGGCTTTTGTCTACTCATCTTTGCTTAGCTGCATTCCTCTCAGCTCCTTCCTGTGCTCCTCTCTTCAAACCTCTGCGATTTTTCTTTTTCCTTCTTTGCTCCTCCGCGTTCCTCTCTGCTCCTTCGTATTCCTCCACGCTCCAGTCTATTGACCTTCCTGCTCCTGAGCTCACTTACCTGCCATCCTCCCTGCTCGTCTGCTCTCCTCTCTGCGCTTGTCTGCTCTCCTCTCTGCGCACCTCTGTGGTTCTCTTCTCTTTGCAGCCAATGCTGCACACCTCTCTCTGATTTCTGCTGCTCCTCTTTGCTCTTTTTTGTTCCTCTTTGCTCGTCGTCGTCGTCGTCGTCCTCCTCCTCCTCCTCCACCTCCTCCTCCTCCTCCTCCTCCTCCTCCTCCTCCTCCTCCTCCTCCTCCTCTCATGTCTCCGATTTTCTGAACCTCCTCCTTGCTCCTTTGCGTTTCTCTTTGCTCCTTCATGCTCCTGCACACTCCTCTCTGCGCTTCCACACTCCTCAGTGCTCCTTGGCACTTCCTGCTTCTCCCAGCTGCTCCTTTGCTGCTGTTTTGTGTGCTAATCTTTCCTCCTTTGTGCTCCTCTCCGTCATTGGACTTTTCAGTGCTCCTCTTTCCTCTTCTACTCCTTCTCCCCTCTGCTTATTGTTCCACTCCTCTTTTCCTCTCTCCTCCTCCTTGTCTTCTCCTTTTCCACTTCCTTGTCCTCCACCACTTCCTCCGCCTCCTCCTTCTCCTCCTCCGCCTCCTCCTTCTCCTCCTCCACCTCCTGCGCCTCCTCGTCCTCCTCTCATGTCTGGTCTTTTGTCTACTCATCTTTGCTTACCTGCATTCCTCTCAGTTCCTTCCTGCGCTCCTCTCTTCACACCTCTGTGCTTTTCTTTGTGCCTCTTTTTCCCCCTTTGCTCCTCTGCATTCCTCTCTGCTCCTTCGTGTTCCTCCACGCTCCAGTCTATGCACCTTCCTGCTCCTGTGCTCACCTACCTGCCATCCTCCCTGCTCGTCTGCTCTCCTCTCTGCGCACCTCTGTGGTCCTCTTCTCTTTGCAGTCAATGCTGCACACCTCTCTCTGATTTTCTCTGCTCCTCCTTGCTCCTTTGTATTCCTCTTTGCTCCTTTATGCTCCTCGTCCTCCTCCTCGTCCTCCTCCTTGTCCTCGTCCTCGTCCTCCGCCTCCTCCGCCTCCTCCACCTCCTCTCATGTTTCCGCTTTTCTGACCTCCTCCTTTCCCCTTTGCGTTTCTCTTTGCTCCTTCATGCTCCTCGTTCTCCTCCTCACCCTCCTCCTTCTCCTCCTCCACCTCCTCCACCTCCTCCGCCTCGGCCTCCTCCTTCTCCTCTCATGTCTGAGCTTTTCTCTCTTCATCTTTCCTTACCTGCATTCCTCTCAGCTCCTTCCTGCGCTTCTCTCTTCACACTTCTGTGCTTTTCTCTGTGCCTCTTTTTCCCCCTTTGCTCCTCCGTGTTCCTCTCTGCTCCTTCGTGTTCCTCCACGCTCCAGTCTATGCACCTTCCTGCTCCTGTGCTCACCTACCTGCCATCCTCCCTGCTCGTCTGCTCTCCTCTCTGCGCACCTCTGTGGTCCTCTTCTCTTTGCAGTCAATGCTGCACACCTCTCTCTGATTTTCTCTGCTCCTCCTTGCTCCTTTGTATTCCTCTTTGCTCCTTTATGCTCCTCGTCCTCCTCCTCGTCCTCCTCCTTGTCCTCGTCCTCGTCCTCCGCCTCCTCCGCCTCCTCCACCTCCTCTCATGTTTCCGCTTTTCTGACCTCCTCCTTTCTCCTTTGCGTTTCTCTTTGCTCCTTCATGCTCCTCGTTCTCCTCCTCACCCTCCTCCTTCTCCTCCTCCACCTCCTCCTCCACCTCCTCCACCTCCTCCGCCTCCGCCTCCTCCTTCTCCTCTCATGTCTGAGCTTTTCTCTCTTCATCTTTCCTAACCTGCATTCCTCTCAGCTCCTTCCTGCGCTTCTCTCTTCACACTTCTGTGCTTTTCTCTGTGCCTCTTTTTCCCCCTTTGCTCCTCCGTGTTCCTCTCTGCTCCTTCGTGTTCCTCCACGATCGAGTCTATGCACCTTCCTGCTCCTGTGCTCACCTACCTGCCATCCTCCCTGCTCGTCTGCTCTCCTCTCTGCGCACCTCTGTGGTCCTCTTCTCTTTGCAGTCAATGCTGCACACCTCTCTCTGATTTTCTCTGCTCCTCCTTGCTCCTTTGTATTCTTCTTTGCTCCTTTATGCTCCTCGTCCTCCTCCTCGTCCTCCTCCTTGTCCTCGTCCTCGTCCTCATCCTCGTCCTCCGCCTCCTCCGCCTCCTGCACCTCATCTCATGTCTCCGCTTTTCTGACCTCCTCCTTGCTCCTTTGCGTTTCTCTTTGCTCTTTCATGCTCCTCGTTCTCCTCCTCATCCTCCTCCTTCTCCTCCTCCACCTCCTCCTCCACCTCCTTCACGTCCTCCGCCTCCGCCTCCTCCTTCTCCTCTCATGTCTGGGCTTTTCTCTCTTCATCTTTCCTTACCTGCATTCCTCTCAGCTCCTTCCTGCGCTTCTCTCTTCACACTTCTGTGCTTTTCTCTGTGCCTCTTTTTCCCTCTTTGCTCCTCCGTGTTCCTCTCTGCTCCTTCGTGTTCCTCCATGCTCCAGTCTATGCACCTTCCTGCTCCTGTGCTCACCTACCTGCCATCCTCCCTGCTCGTCTGCTCTCCTCTGTGCGCACCTCTGTGGTTCTCTTCTCTTTGCAGTCAATGGAAATCTGATTTTCTCTGCTCCTCTTTGCTCCTCCATGCTTTTCTTTGCTCCTCTTTGTTCTGTACCTTCGTGCCTCTCCACTGTCTTGTCTGCTCATATGCCTGCTCCTACATCCACCTTTCTTCTTGTCTGCGCTCCTTCCTGTGCCTGACACTTCTGCTCTTCATTCCTCTCTGCTCTCCTCTCTACACTTTTCTCTCCTCCTCCTTGCTCCTTTGTGTTCCTCTTTGCTCCTTCGTGCTCCTCGTCCTCCACCTCCTCCTCCGCCTCCTCCGCCTCCTCGATCTCCTCCGCCTCCTATAATGTCTCCGCTGTTCTCTCCTCCTCCTTGCTCCTTTGCATTTCTCTTTGATCCTTCGTGCTCGTCCAGGATCCTCTCTGCTCTTCCACACTCCTCAGTGCTCCTTGGCACTTCCTGCTTCTCCGTGCTGCTCCTTTGCTGCTGTTTTGTGTGCTACTCTTTGCTCCTATGTGCTGCTCTCTTTCGTTGGAGGTCTTAGTGCTCCTCTTTCCTCTCCTACTCCTTTTCTCCTCTGATTATTGTGCCACTCCTCTTTTACTCCTCCTTGTCATCCTCCTCCTCCACCTCCTCCTCCTCTCATGTCTGGGCTTTTCTCTCCTCATCTTGCCTTACCTGCATTCCTCTCAGCTCCTTCCTGCGCTCCTCTCTTCACACCTCTGTGCTTTTCTCTTTTTCCTTCTTTGCTCCTCCGCGTTCCGCTCTGCTCCTTCGTATACCTCCACGCTCCAGTCTATTGACCTTCCTGCTACTGTGCTCACCTACCTG
This sequence comes from Dromococcyx pavoninus, assembly GCA_033558185.1. NCBI lineage: Eukaryota > Metazoa > Chordata > Aves > Cuculiformes > Neomorphidae > Dromococcyx > Dromococcyx pavoninus. The sequence goes on along the minus strand of JAUMJL010000425.1, from coordinate 75,182 downwards.
CCATCCTCCCTGCTCGTCTGCTCTCCTCTCTGCGCACCTCTGTGGTACTCTTCTCTTTGCAGTCAATGCTGCACACCTCTCTCTGATTTCCGCTGCTCCTCTTTGCTCCTTTTTGTTCCTCTTTGCTCCTTCGTGCTCCTCCTCCTCCTCCTCCACCTCCTCTTTCTCCTCCTCCTCTCATGTCTCCGCTTTTCTGAACCTCCTCCTTGCTCCTTTGCGTTTCTCTTTGCTCCTTCATGCTCCTGCGCGCTCCTCTCTGCGCTTCCACATTCCTCAGTGCTCCTTGGCACTTCCTGCTTCTCCCAGCTGCTCCTTTGCTGCTGTTTTGTGTGCTAATCTTTGCTCCCTTGTGATCCTCTCCGTCATTGGACTTTTCAGTGCTCCTCTTTCCTCTTCTACTCCTTCTCCCCTCTGCTTATTGTTCCACTCCTCTTTTCCTCTCTCCCCCTCCTTGTCTTCTCCTTTTCCACCTCCTTGTCCTCCACCACTTCTTCCGCCTCCTCCTTCTCCTCCTCCGCCTCCTCCTTCTCCTCCTCCACCTCCTGCGCCTCCTCGTCCTCCTCTCATGTCTGGGCTTTTGTCTACTCATCTTTGCTTAGCTGCATTCCTCTCAGCTCCTTCCTGTGCTCCTCTCTTCAAACCTCTGCGATTTTTCTTTTTCCTTCTTTGCTCCTCCGCGTTCCTCTCTGCTCCTTCGTATTCCTCCACGCTCCAGTCTATTGACCTTCCTGCTCCTGAGCTCACTTACCTGCCATCCTCCCTGCTCGTCTGCTCTCCTCTCTGCGCTTGTCTGCTCTCCTCTCTGCGCACCTCTGTGGTTCCCTTCTCTTTGCAGCCAATGCTGCACACCTCTCTCTGATTTCTGCTGCTCCTCTTTGCTCTTTTTTGTTCCTCTTTGCTCGTCGTCGTCGTCGTCGTCGTCGTCCTCCTCCTCCTCCTCCACCTCCTCCTCCTCCTCCTCCTCCTCCTCCTCCTCCTCCTCCTCCTCCTCCTCTCATGTCTCCGATTTTCTGAACCTCCTCCTTGCTCCTTTGCGTTTCTCTTTGCTCCTTCATGCTCCTGCACACTCCTCTCTGCGCTTCCACACTCCTCAGTGCTCCTTGGCACTTCCTGCTTCTCCCAGCTGCTCCTTTGCTGCTGTTTTGTGTGCTAATCTTTCCTCCTTTGTGCTCCTCTCCGTCATTGGACTTTTCAGTGCTCCTCTTTCCTCTTCTACTCCTTCTCCCCTCTGCTTATTGTTCCACTCCTCTTTTCCTCTCTCCTCCTCCTTGTCTTCTCCTTTTCCACTTCCTTGTCCTCCACCACTTCCTCCGCCTCCTCCTTCTCCTCCTCCGCCTCCTCCTTCTCCTCCTCCACCTCCTGCGCCTCCTCGTCCTCCTCTCATGTCTGGTCTTTTGTCTACTCATCTTTGCTTACCTGCATTCCTCTCAGTTCCTTCCTGCGCTCCTCTCTTCACACCTCTGTGCTTTTCTTTGTGCCTCTTTTTCCCCCTTTGCTCCTCTGCATTCCTCTCTGCTCCTTCGTGTTCCTCCACGCTCCAGTCTATGCACCTTCCTGCTCCTGTGCTCACCTACCTGCCATCCTCCCTGCTCGTCTGCTCTCCTCTCTGCGCACCTCTGTGGTCCTCTTCTCTTTGCAGTCAATGCTGCACACCTCTCTCTGATTTTCTCTGCTCCTCCTTGCTCCTTTGTATTCCTCTTTGCTCCTTTATGCTCCTCGTCCTCCTCCTCGTCCTCCTCCTTGTCCTCGTCCTCGTCCTCCGCCTCCTCCGCCTCCTCCACCTCCTCTCATGTTTCCGCTTTTCTGACCTCCTCCTTTCCCCTTTGCGTTTCTCTTTGCTCCTTCATGCTCCTCGTTCTCCTCCTCACCCTCCTCCTTCTCCTCCTCCACCTCCTCCTCCACCTCCTCCACCTCCTCCGCCTCGGCCTCCTCCTTCTCCTCTCATGTCTGAGCTTTTCTCTCTTCATCTTTCCTTACCTGCATTCCTCTCAGCTCCTTCCTGCGCTTCTCTCTTCACACTTCTGTGCTTTTCTCTGTGCCTCTTTTTCCCCCTTTGCTCCTCCGTGTTCCTCTCTGCTCCTTCGTGTTCCTCCACGCTCCAGTCTATGCACCTTCCTGCTCCTGTGCTCACCTACCTGCCATCCTCCCTGCTCGTCTGCTCTCCTCTCTGCGCACCTCTGTGGTCCTCTTCTCTTTGCAGTCAATGCTGCACACCTCTCTCTGATTTTCTCTGCTCCTCCTTGCTCCTTTGTATTCCTCTTTGCTCCTTTATGCTCCTCGTCCTCCTCCTCGTCCTCCTCCTTGTCCTCGTCCTCGTCCTCATCCTCGTCCTCCGCCTCCTCCGCCTCCTGCACCTCATCTCATGTCTCCGCTTTTCTGACCTCCTCCTTGCTCCTTTGCGTTTCTCTTTGCTCTTTCATGCTCCTCGTTCTCCTCCTCATCCTCCTCCTTCTCCTCCTCCACCTCCTCCTCCACCTCCTCCACCTCCTCCGCCTCCGCCTCCTCCCTCTCCTCTCATGTCTGGGCTTTTCTCTCTTCATCTTTCCTTACCTGCATTCCTCTCAGCTCCTTCCTGCGCTTCTCTCTTCACACTTCTGTGCTTTTCTCTGTGCCTCTTTTTCCCTCTTTGCTCCTCCGTGTTCCTCTCTGCTCCTTTGTGTTCCTCCACGCTCCAGTCTATGCACCTTCCTGCTCCTGTGCTCACCTACCTGCCATCCTCCCTGCTCGTCTGCTCTCCTCTCTGCGCACCTCTGTGGTTCTCTTCTCTTTGCAGTCAATGGAAATCTGATTTTCTCTGCTCCTCTTTGCTCCTCCATGCTTTTCTTTGCTCCTCTTTGTTCTGTACCTTCGTGCCTCTCCACTGTCTTGTCTGCTCATATGCCTGCTCCTACATCCACCTTTCTTCTTGTCTGCGCTCCTTCCTGTGCCTGACACTTCTGCTCTTCATTCCTCTCTGCTCTCCTCTCTACACTTTTCTCTCCTCCTCCTTGCTCCTTTGTGTTCCTCTTTGCTCCTTCGTTCTCCTCCTCCTCCACCTCCTCCTCCGCCTCCTCCGCCTCCTCGATCTCCTCCGCCTCCTATAATGTCTCCGCTGTTCTCTCCTCCTCCTTGCTCCTTTGCATTTCTCTTTGATCCTTCGTGCTCGTCCAGGATCCTCTCTGCTCTTCCACACTCCTCAGTGCTCCTTGGCACTTCCTGCTTCTCCATGCTGCTCCTTTGCTGCTGTTTTGTGTGCTACTCTTTGCTCCTATGTGCTGCTCTCTTTCGTTGGAGGTCTTAGTGCTCCTCTTTCCTCTCCTACTCCTTTTCTCCTCTGATTATTGTGCCACTCCTCTTTTACTCCTCCTTGTCATCCCCCTCCTCCACCTCCTCCGCCTCTCATGTCTGGGCTTTTCTCTCCTCATCTTGGCTTACCTGCATTCCTCTCAGCTCCTTCCTGCGCTCCTCTCTTCACACCTCTGTGCTTTTCTCTTTTTCCTTCTTTGCTCCTCCGCGTTCCTCTCTGCTCCTTCGTATACCTCCACGCTCCAGTCTATTGACCTTCCTGCTCCTGTGCTCACCTACCTGCCATCCTCCCTGCTCGTCTGCTCTCCTCTCTGCGCACCTCTGTGGTTCTCTTCTCTTTGCAGTCAATGCTGCACACCTCTCTCTGATTTCCGCTGCTCCTCTTTGCTCCTTTTTGTTCCTCTTTGCTCCTTCGTGCTCCTCCTCCTCCACCTCCTCTTTCTCCTCCTCCTCTCATGTCTCCGCTTTTCTGAACCTCCTCCTTGCTCCTTTGCGTTTCTCTTTGCTCCTTCATGCTCCTGCGCGCTCCTCTCTGCGCTTCCACATTCCTCAGTGCTCCTTGGCACTTCCTGCTTCTCCCAGCTGCTCCTTTGCTGCTGTTTTGTGTGCTAATCTTTGCTCCCTTGTGCTCCTCTCCGTCATTGGACTTTTCAGTGCTCCTCTTTCCTCTTCTACTCCTTCTCCCCTCTGCTTATTGTTCCACTCCTCTTTTCCTCTCTCCCCCTCCTTGTCTTCTCCTTTTCCACCTCCTTGTCCTCCACCACTTCTTCCGCCTCCTCCTTCTCCTCCTCCGCCTCCTCCTTCTCCTCCTCCACCTCCTGCGCCTCCTCGTCCTCCTCTCATGTCTGGGCTTTTGTCTACTCATCTTTGCTTACCTGCATTCCTCTCAGCTCCTTCCTGCGCTCCTCTCTTCACACCTCTGCGCTTTTTTCTTTTTCCTTCTTTGCTCCTCCGCGTTCCTCTCTGCTCCTTCGTATTCCTCCACGCTCCAGTCTATTGACCTTCCTGCTCCTGAGCTCACTTACCTGCCATCCTCCCTGCTCGTCTGCTCTCCTCTCTGCGCTTGTCTGCTCTCCTCTCTGCGCACCTCTGTGGTACTCTTCTCTTTGCAGTCAATGCTGCACACCTCTCTCTGATTTCCGCTGCTCCTCTTTGCTCCTTTTTGTTCCTCTTTGCTCCTTCGTGCTCCTCCTCCTCCTCCTCCACCTCCTCTTTCTCCTCCTCCTCTCATGTCTCCGCTTTTCTGAACCTCCTCCTTGCTCCTTTGCGTTTCTCTTTGCTCCTTCATGCTCCTGCGCGCTCCTCTCTGCGCTTCCACATTCCTCAGTGCTCCTTGGCACTTCCTGCTTCTCCCAGCTGCTCCTTTGCTGCTGTTTTGTGTGCTAATCTTTGCTCCCTTGTGATCCTCTCCGTCATTGGACTTTTCAGTGCTCCTCTTTCCTCTTCTACTCCTTCTCCCCTCTGCTTATTGTTCCACTCCTCTTTTCCTCTCTCCCCCTCCTTGTCTTCTCCTTTTCCACCTCCTTGTCCTCCACCACTTCTTCCGCCTCCTCCTTCTCCTCCTCCGCCTCCTCCTTCTCCTCCTCCACCTCCTGCGCCTCCTCGTCCTCCTCTCATGTCTGGGCTTTTGTCTACTCATCTTTGCTTAGCTGCATTCCTCTCAGCTCCTTCCTGTGCTCCTCTCTTCAAACCTCTGCGATTTTTCTTTTTCCTTCTTTGCTCCTCCGCGTTCCTCTCTGCTCCTTCGTATTCCTCCACGCTCCAGTCTATTGACCTTCCTGCTCCTGAGCTCACTTACCTGCCATCCTCCCTGCTCGTCTGCTCTCCTCTCTGCGCTTGTCTGCTCTCCTCTCTGCGCACCTCTGTGGTTCCCTTCTCTTTGCAGCCAATGCTGCACACCTCTCTCTGATTTCTGCTGCTCCTCTTTGCTCTTTTTTGTTCCTCTTTGCTCGTCGTCGTCGTCGTCGTCGTCGTCCTCCTCCTCCTCCTCCACCTCCTCCTCCTCCTCCTCCTCCTCCTCCTCCTCCTCCTCCTCCTCCTCCTCCTCTCATGTCTCCGATTTTCTGAACCTCCTCCTTGCTCCTTTGCGTTTCTCTTTGCTCCTTCATGCTCCTGCACACTCCTCTCTGCGCTTCCACACTCCTCAGTGCTCCTTGGCACTTCCTGCTTCTCCCAGCTGCTCCTTTGCTGCTGTTTTGTGTGCTAATCTTTCCTCCTTTGTGCTCCTCTCCGTCATTGGACTTTTCAGTGCTCCTCTTTCCTCTTCTACTCCTTCTCCCCTCTGCTTATTGTTCCACTCCTCTTTTCCTCTCTCCTCCTCCTTGTCTTCTCCTTTTCCACTTCCTTGTCCTCCACCACTTCCTCCGCCTCCTCCTTCTCCTCCTCCGCCTCCTCCTTCTCCTCCTCCACCTCCTGCGCCTCCTCGTCCTCCTCTCATGTCTGGTCTTTTGTCTACTCATCTTTGCTTAGCTGCATTCCTCTCAGTTCCTTCCTGCGCTCCTCTCTTCACACCTCTGTGCTTTTCTTTGTGCCTCTTTTTCCCCCTTTGCTCCTCTGCATTCCTCTCTGCTCCTTCGTGTTCCTCCACGCTCCAGTCTATGCACCTTCCTGCTCCTGTGCTCACCTACCTGCCATCCTCCCTGCTCGTCTGCTCTCCTCTCTGCGCACCTCTGTGGTCCTCTTCTCTTTGCAGTCAATGCTGCACACCTCTCTCTGATTTTCTCTGCTCCTCCTTGCTCCTTTGTATTCCTCTTTGCTCCTTTATGCTCCTCGTCCTCCTCCTCGTCCTCCTCCTTGTCCTCGTCCTCGTGCTCCGCCTCCTCCGCCTCCTCCACCTCCTCTCATGTTTCCGCTTTTCTGACCTCCTCCTTTCCCCTTTGCGTTTCTCTTTGCTCCTTCATGCTCCTCGTTCTCCTCCTCACCCTCCTCCTTCTCCTCCTCCACCTCCTCCACCTCCTCCGCCTCGGCCTCCTCCTTCTCCTCTCATGTCTGAGCTTTTCTCTCTTCATCTTTCCTTACCTGCATTCCTCTCAGCTCCTTCCTGCGCTTCTCTCTTCACACTTCTGTGCTTTTCTCTGTGCCTCTTTTTCCCCCTTTGCTCCTCCGTGTTCCTCTCTGCTCCTTCGTGTTCCTCCACGCTCCAGTCTATGCACCTTCCTGCTCCTGTGCTCACCTACCTGCCATCCTCCCTGCTCGTCTGCTCTCCTCTCTGCGCACCTCTGTGGTCCTCTTCTCTTTGCAGTCAATGCTGCACACCTCTCTCTGATTTTCTCTGCTCCTCCTTGCTCCTTTGTATTCCTCTTTGCTCCTTTATGCTCCTCGTCCTCCTCCTCGTCCTCCTCCTTGTCCTCGTCCTCGTCCTCATCCTCGTCCTCCGCCTCCTCCGCCTCCTGCACCTCATCTCATGTCTCCGCTTTTCTGACCTCCTCCTTGCTCCTTTGCGTTTCTCTTTGCTCTTTCATGCTCCTCGTTCTCCTCCTCATCCTCCTCCTTCTCCTCCTCCACCTTCTCCTCCACCTCCTCCACCTCCTCCGCCTCCGCCTCCGCCTCCTCCCTCTCCTCTCATGTCTGGGCTTTTCTCTCTTCATCTTTCCTTACCTGCATTCCTCTCAGCTCCTTCCTGCGCTTCTCTCTTCACACTTCTGTGCTTTTCTCTGTGCCTCTTTTTCCCCCTTTGCTCCTCCGTGTTCCTCTCTGCTCCTTCGTGTTCCTCCACGATCGAGTCTATGCACCTTCCTGCTCCTGTGCTCACCTACCTGCCATCCTCCCTGCTCGTCTGCTCTCCTCTCTGCGCACCTCTGTGGTCCTCTTCTCTTTGCAGTCAATGCTGCACACCTCTCTCTGATTTTCTCTGCTCCTCCTTGCTCCTTTGTATTCTTCTTTGCTCCTTTATGCTCCTCGTCCTCCTCCTCGTCCTCCTCCTTGTCCTCGTCCTCGTCCTCATCCTCGTCCTCCGCCTCCTCCGCCTCCTGCACCTCATCTCATGTCTCCGCTTTTCTGACCTCCTCCTTGCTCCTTTGCGTTTCTCTTTGCTCTTTCATGCTCCTCGTTCTCCTCCTCATCCTCCTCCTTCTCCTCCTCCACCTCCTCCTCCACCTCCTTCACGTCCTCCGCCTCCGCCTCCTCCTTCTCCTCTCATGTCTGGGCTTTTCTCTCTTCATCTTTCCTTACCTGCATTCCTCTCAGCTCCTTCCTGCGCTTCTCTCTTCACACTTCTGTGCTTTTCTCTGTGCCTCTTTTTCCCTCTTTGCTCCTCCGTGTTCCTCTCTGCTCCTTCGTGTTCCTCCATGCTCCAGTCTATGCACCTTCCTGCTCCTGTGCTCACCTACCTGCCATCCTCCCTGCTCGTCTGCTCTCCTCTGTGCGCACCTCTGTGGTTCTCTTCTCTTTGCAGTCAATGGAAATCTGATTTTCTCTGCTCCTCTTTGCTCCTCCATGCTTTTCTTTGCTCCTCTTTGTTCTGTACCTTCGTGCCTCTCCACTGTCTTGTCTGCTCATATGCCTGCTCCTACATCCACCTTTCTTCTTGTCTGCGCTCCTTCCTGTGCCTGACACTTCTGCTCTTCATTCCTCTCTGCTCTCCTCTCTACACTTTTCTCTCCTCCTCCTTGCTCCTTTGTGTTCCTCTTTGCTCCTTCGTGCTCCTCGTCCTCCACCTCCTCCTCCGCCTCCTCCGCCTCCTCGATCTCCTCCGCCTCCTATAATGTCTCCGCTGTTCTCTCCTCCTCCTTGCTCCTTTGCATTTCTCTTTGATCCTTCGTGCTCGTCCAGGATCCTCTCTGCTCTTCCACACTCCTCAGTGCTCCTTGGCACTTCCTGCTTCTCCGTGCTGCTCCTTTGCTGCTGTTTTGTGTGCTACTCTTTGCTCCTATGTGCTGCTCTCTTTCGTTGGAGGTCTTAGTGCTCCTCTTTCCTCTCCTACTCCTTTTCTCCTCTGATTATTGTGCCACTCCTCTTTTACTCCTCCTTGTCATCCTCCTCCTCCACCTCCTCCTCCTCTCATGTCTGGGCTTTTCTCTCCTCATCTTGCCTTACCTGCATTCCTCTCAGCTCCTTCCTGCGCTCCTCTCTTCACACCTCTGTGCTTTTCTCTTTTTCCTTCTTTGCTCCTCCGCGTTCCGCTCTGCTCCTTCGTATACCTCCACGCTCCAGTCTATTGACCTTCCTGCTCCTGTGCTCACCTACCTGCCATCCTCCCTGCTCGTCTGCTCTCCTCTCTGCGCACCTCTGTGGTACTCTTCTCTTTGCAGTCAATGCTGCACACCTCTCTCTGATTTCCGCTGCTCCTCTTTGCTCCTTTTTGTTCCTCTTTGCTCCTTCGTGCTCCTCCTCCTCCTCCTCCACCTCCTCTTTCTCCTCCTCCTCTCATGTCTCCGATTTTCTGAACCTCCTCCTTGCTCCTTTGCGTTTCTCTTTGCTCCTTCATGCTCCTGCGCGCTCCTCTCTGCGCTTCCACATTCCTCAGTGCTCCTTGGCACTTCCTGCTTCTCCCAGCTGCTCCTTTGCTGCTGTTTTGTGTGCTAATCTTTGCTCCCTTGTGATCCTCTCCGTCATTGGACTTTTCAGTGCTCCTCTTTCCTCTTCTACTCCTTCTCCCCTCTGCTTATTGTTCCACTCCTCTTTTCCTCTCTCCCCCTCCTTGTCTTCTCCTTTTCCACCTCCTTGTCCTCCACCACTTCTTCCGCCTCCTCCTTCTCCTCCTCCGCCTCCTCCTTCTCCTCCTCCACCTCCTGCGCCTCCTCGTCCTCCTCTCATGTCTGGGCTTTTGTCTACTCATCTTTGCTTAGCTGCATTCCTCTCAGCTCCTTCCTGTGCTCCTCTCTTCAAACCTCTGCGATTTTTCTTTTTCCTTCTTTGCTCCTCCGCGTTCCTCTCTGCTCCTTCGTATTCCTCCACGCTCCAGTCTATTGACCTTCCTGCTCCTGAGCTCACTTACCTGCCATCCTCCCTGCTCGTCTGCTCTCCTCTCTGCGCTTGTCTGCTCTCCTCTCTGCGCACCTCTGTGGTTCTCTTCTCTTTGCAGCCAATGCTGCACACCTCTCTCTGATTTCTGCTGCTCCTCTTTGCTCTTTTTTGTTCCTCTTTGCTCGTCGTCGTCGTCGTCGTCGTCGTCCTCCTCCTCCTCCTCCACCTCCTCCTCCTCCTCCTCCTCCTCCTCCTCCTCCTCCTCCTCCTCCTCCTCTCATGTCTCCGATTTTCTGAACCTCCTCCTTGCTCCTTTGCGTTTCTCTTTGCTCCTTCATGCTCCTGCACACTCCTCTCTGCGCTTCCACACTCCTCAGTGCTCCTTGGCACTTCCTGCTTCTCCCAGCTGCTCCTTTGCTGCTGTTTTGTGTGCTAATCTTTCCTCCTTTGTGCTCCTCTCCGTCATTGGACTTTTCAGTGCTCCTCTTTCCTCTTCTACTCCTTCTCCCCTCTGCTTATTGTTCCACTCCTCTTTTCCTCTCTCCTCCTCCTTGTCTTCTCCTTTTCCACTTCCTTGTCCTCCACCACTTCCTCCGCCTCATCCTTCTCCTCCTCCGCCTCCTCCTTCTCCTCCTCCACCTCCTGCGCCTCCTCGTCCTCCTCTCATGTCTGGTCTTTTGTCTACTCATCTTTGCTTACCTGCATTCCTCTCAGTTCCTTCCTGCGCTCCTCTCTTCACACCTCTGTGCTTTTCTTTGTGCCTCTTTTTCCCCCTTTGCTCCTCTGCATTCCTCTCTGCTCCTTCGTGTTCCTCCACGCTCCAGTCTATGCACCTTCCTGCTCCTGTGCTCACCTACCTGCCATCCTCCCTGCTCGTCTGCTCTCCTCTCTGCGCACCTCTGTGGTCCTCTTCTCTTTGCAGTCAATGCTGCACACCTCTCTCTGATTTTCTCTGCTCCTCCTTGCTCCTTTGTATTCCTCTTTGCTCCTTTATGCTCCTCGTCCTCCTCCTCGTCCTCCTCCTTGTCCTCGTCCTCGTCCTCCGCCTCCTCCGCCTCCTCCACCTCCTCTCATGTTTCCGCTTTTCTGACCTCCTCCTTTCCCCTTTGCGTTTCTCTTTGCTCCTTCATGCTCCTCGTTCTCCTCCTCACCCTCCTCCTTCTCCTCCTCCACCTCCTCCACCTCCTCCGCCTCGGCCTCCTCCTTCTCCTCTCATGTCTGAGCTTTTCTCTCTTCATCTTTCCTTACCTGCATTCCTCTCAGCTCCTTCCTGCGCTTCTCTCTTCACACTTCTGTGCTTTTCTCTGTGCCTCTTTTTCCCCCTTTGCTCCTCCGTGTTCCTCTCTGCTCCTTCGTGTTCCTCCACGCTCCAGTCTATGCACCTTCCTGCTCCTGTGCTCACCTACCTGCCATCCTCCCTGCTCGTCTGCTCTCCTCTCTGCGCACCTCTGTGGTCCTCTTCTCTTTGCAGTCAATGCTGCACACCTCTCTCTGATTTTCTCTGCTCCTCCTTGCTCCTTTGTATTCCTCTTTGCTCCTTTATGCTCCTCGTCCTCCTCCTCGTCCTCCTCCTTGTCCTCGTCCTCGTCCTCCGCCTCCTCCGCCTCCTCCACCTCCTCTCATGTTTCCGCTTTTCTGACCTCCTCCTTTCTCCTTTGCGTTTCTCTTTGCTCCTTCATGCTCCTCGTTCTCCTCCTCACCCTCCTCCTTCTCCTCCTCCACCTCCTCCTCCACCTCCTCCACCTCCTCCGCCTCCGCCTCCTCCTTCTCCTCTCATGTCTGAGCTTTTCTCTCTTCATCTTTCCTAACCTGCATTCCTCTCAGCTCCTTCCTGCGCTTCTCTCTTCACACTTCTGTGCTTTTCTCTGTGCCTCTTTTTCCCCCTTTGCTCCTCCGTGTTCCTCTCTGCTCCTTCGTGTTCCTCCACGATCGAGTCTATGCACCTTCCTGCTCCTGTGCTCACCTACCTGCCATCCTCCCTGCTCGTCTGCTCTCCTCTCTGCGCACCTCTGTGGTCCTCTTCTCTTTGCAGTCAATGCTGCACACCTCTCTCTGATTTTCTCTGCTCCTCCTTGCTCCTTTGTATTCTTCTTTGCTCCTTTATGCTCCTCGTCCTCCTCCTCGTCCTCCTCCTTGTCCTCGTCCTCGTCCTCATCCTCGTCCTCCGCCTCCTCCGCCTCCTGCACCTCATCTCATGTCTCCGCTTTTCTGACCTCCTCCTTGCTCCTTTGCGTTTCTCTTTGCTCTTTCATGCTCCTCGTTCTCCTCCTCATCCTCCTCCTTCTCCTCCTCCACCTCCTCCTCCACCTCCTTCACGTCCTCCGCCTCCGCCTCCTCCTTCTCCTCTCATGTCTGGGCTTTTCTCTCTTCATCTTTCCTTACCTGCATTCCTCTCAGCTCCTTCCTGCGCTTCTCTCTTCACACTTCTGTGCTTTTCTCTGTGCCTCTTTTTCCCTCTTTGCTCCTCCGTGTTCCTCTCTGCTCCTTCGTGTTCCTCCATGCTCCAGTCTATGCACCTTCCTGCTCCTGTGCTCACCTACCTGCCATCCTCCCTGCTCGTCTGCTCTCCTCTGTGCGCACCTCTGTGGTTCTCTTCTCTTTGCAGTCAATGGAAATCTGATTTTCTCTGCTCCTCTTTGCTCCTCCATGCTTTTCTTTGCTCCTCTTTGTTCTGTACCTTCGTGCCTCTCCACTGTCTTGTCTGCTCATATGCCTGCTCCTACATCCACCTTTCTTCTTGTCTGCGCTCCTTCCTGTGCCTGACACTTCTGCTCTTCATTCCTCTCTGCTCTCCTCTCTACACTTTTCTCTCCTCCTCCTTGCTCCTTTGTGTTCCTCTTTGCTCCTTCGTGCTCCTCGTCCTCCACCTCCTCCTCCGCCTCCTCCGCCTCCTCGATCTCCTCCGCCTCCTATAATGTCTCCGCTGTTCTCTCCTCCTCCTTGCTCCTTTGCATTTCTCTTTGATCCTTCGTGCTCGTCCAGGATCCTCTCTGCTCTTCCACACTCCTCAGTGCTCCTTGGCACTTCCTGCTTCTCCGTGCTGCTCCTTTGCTGCTGTTTTGTGTGCTACTCTTTGCTCCTATGTGCTGCTCTCTTTCGTTGGAGGTCTTAGTGCTCCTCTTTCCTCTCCTACTCCTTTTCTCCTCTGATTATTGTGCCACTCCTCTTTTACTCCTCCTTGTCATCCTCCTCCTCCACCTCCTCCTCCTCTCATGTCTGGGCTTTTCTCTCCTCATCTTGCCTTACCTGCATTCCTCTCAGCTCCTTCCTGCGCTCCTCTCTTCACACCTCTGTGCTTTTCTCTTTTTCCTTCTTTGCTCCTCCGCGTTCCGCTCTGCTCCTTCGTATACCTCCACGCTCCAGTCTATTGACCTTCCTGCTACTGTGCTCACCTACCTGCCATCCTCCCTGCTCGTCTGCTCTCCTCTCTGCGCACCTCTGTGGTACTCTTCTCTTTGCAGTCAATGCTGCACACCTCTCTCTGATTTCCGCTGCTCCTCTTTGCTCCTTTTTGTTCCTCTTTGCTCCTTCGTGCTCCTCCTCCTCCTCCTCCACCTCCTCTTTCTCCTCCTCCTCTCATGTCTCCGATTTTCTGAACCTCCTCCTTGCTCCTTTGCGTTTCTCTTTGCTCCTTCATGCTCCTGCGCGCTCCTCTCTGCGCTTCCACATTCCTCAGTGCTCCTTGGCACTTCCTGCTTCTCCCAGCTGCTCCTTTGCTGCTGTTTTGTGTGCTAATCTTTGCTCCCTTGTGATCCTCTCCGTCATTGGACTTTTCAGTGCTCCTCTTTCCTCTTCTACTCCTTCTCCCCTCTGCTTATTGTTCCACTCCTCTTTTCCTCTCTCCCCCTCCTTGTCTTCTCCTTTTCCACCTCCTTGTCCTCCACCACTTCTTCCGCCTCCTCCTTCTCCTCCTCCGCCTCCTCCTTCTCCTCCTCCACCTCCTGCGCCTCCTCGTCCTCCTCTCATGTCTGGGCTTTTGTCTACTCATCTTTGCTTAGCTGCATTCCTCTCAGCTCCTTCCTGTGCTCCTCTCTTCAAACCTCTGCGATTTTTCTTTTTCCTTCTTTGCTCCTCCGCGTTCCTCTCTGCTCCTTCGTATTCCTCCACGCTCCAGTCTATTGACCTTCCTGCTCCTGAGCTCACTTACCTGCCATCCTCCCTGCTCGTCTGCTCTCCTCTCTGCGCACCTCTGTGGTTCTCTTCTCTTTGCAGCCAATGCTGCACACCTCTCTCTGATTTCTGCTGCTCCTCTTTGCTCTTTTTTGTTCCTCTTTGCTCGTCGTCGTCGTCGTCGTCGTCGTCCTCCTCCTCCTCCTCCACCTCCTCCTCCTCCTCCTCCTCCTCCTCCTCCTCCTCCTCCTCCTCCTCCTCCTCCTCCTCTCATGTCTCCGATTTTCTGAACCTCCTCCTTGCTCCTTTGCGTTTCTCTTTGCTCCTTCATGCTCCTGCACACTCCTCTCTGCGCTTCCACACTCCTCAGTGCTCCTTGGCACTTCCTGCTTCTCCCAGCTGCTCCTTTGCTGCTGTTTTGTGTGCTAATCTTTCCTCCTTTGTGCTCCTCTCCGTCATTGGACTTTTCAGTGCTCCTCTTTCCTCTTCTACTCCTTCTCCCCTCTGCTTATTGTTCCACTCCTCTTTTCCTCTCTCCTCCTCCTTGTCTTCTCCTTTTCCACTTCCTTGTCCTCCACCACTTCCTCCGCCTCCTCCTTCTCCTCCTCCGCCTCCTCCTTCTCCTCCTCCACCTCCTGCGCCTCCTCGTCCTCCTCTCATGTCTGGTCTTTTGTCTACTCATCTTTGCTTAGCTGCATTCCTCTCAGTTCCTTCCTGCGCTCCTCTCTTCACACCTCTGTGCTTTTCTTTGTGCCTCTTTTTCCCCCTTTGCTCCTCTGCATTCCTCTCTGCTCCTTCGTGTTCCTCCACGCTCCAGTCTATGCACCTTCCTGCTCCTGTGCTCACCTACCTGCCATCCTCCCTGCTCGTCTGCTCTCCTCTCTGCGCACCTCTGTGGTCCTCTTCTCTTTGCAGTCAATGCTGCACACCTCTCTCTGATTTTCTCTGCTCCTCCTTGCTCCTTTGTATTCCTCTTTGCTCCTTTATGCTCCTCGTCCTCCTCCTCGTCCTCCTCCTTGTCCTCGTCCTCGTCCTCCGCCTCCTCCGCCTCCTCCACCTCCTCTCATGTTTCCGCTTTTCTGACCTCCTCCTTTCCCCTTTGCGTTTCTCTTTGCTCCTTCATGCTCCTCGTTCTCCTCCTCACCCTCCTCCTTCTCCTCCTCCACCTCCTCCTCCACCTCCTCCACCTCCTCCGCCTCGGCCTCCTCCTTCTCCTCTCATGTCTGAGCTTTTCTCTCTTCATCTTTCCTTACCTGCATTCCTCTCAGCTCCTTCCTGCGCTTCTCTCTTCACACTTCTGTGCTTTTCTCTGTGCCTCTTTTTCCCCCTTTGCTCCTCCGTGTTCCTCTCTGCTCCTTCGTGTTCCTCCACGCTCCAGTCTATGCACCTTCCTGCTCCTGTGCTCACCTACCTGCCATCCTCCCTGCTCGTCTGCTCTCCTCTCTGCGCACCTCTGTGGTCCTCTTCTCTTTGCAGTCAATGCTGCACACCTCTCTCTGATTTTCTCTGCTCCTCCTTGCTCCTTTGTATTCCTCTTTGCTCCTTTATGCTCCTCGTCCTCCTCCTCGTCCTCCTCCTTGTCCTCGTCCTCGTCCTCATCCTCGTCCTCCGCCTCCTCCGCCTCCTGCACCTCATCTCATGTCTCCGCTTTTCTGACCTCCTCCTTGCTCCTTTGCGTTTCTCTTTGCTCTTTCATGCTCCTCGTTCTCCTCCTCATCCTCCTCCTTCTCCTCCTCCACCTCCTCCTCCACCTCCTCCACCTCCTCCGCCTCCGCCTCCGCCTCCTCCCTCTCCTCTCATGTCTGGGCTTTTCTCTCTTCATCTTTCCTTACCTGCATTCCTCTCAGCTCCTTCCTGCGCTTCTCTCTTCACACTTCTGTGCTTTTCTCTGTGCCTCTTTTTCCCTCTTTGCTCCTCCGTGTTCCTCTCTGCTCCTTTGTGTTCCTCCACGCTCCAGTCTATGCACCTTCCTGCTCCTGTGCTCACCTACCTGCCATCCTCCCTGCTCGTCTGCTCTCCTCTCTGCGCACCTCTGTGGTTCTCTTCTCTTTGCAGTCAATGGAAATCTGATTTTCTCTGCTCCTCTTTGCTCCTCCATGCTTTTCTTTGCTCCTCTTTGTTCTGTACCTTCGTGCCTCTCCACTGTCTTGTCTGCTCATATGCCTGCTCCTACATCCACCTTTCTTCTTGTCTGCGCTCCTTCCTGTGCCTGACACTTCTGCTCTTCATTCCTCTCTGCTCTCCTCTCTACACTTTTCTCTCCTCCTCCTTGCTCCTTTGTGTTCCTCTTTGCTCCTTCGTTCTCCTCCTCCTCCACCTCCTCCTCCGCCTCCTCCGCCTCCTCGATCTCCTCCGCCTCCTATAATGTCTCCGCTGTTCTCTCCTCCTCCTTGCTCCTTTGCATTTCTCTTTGATCCTTCGTGCTCGTCCAGGATCCTCTCTGCTCTTCCACACTCCTCAGTGCTCCTTGGCACTTCCTGCTTCTCCGTGCTGCTCCTTTGCTGCTGTTTTGTGTGCTACTCTTTGCTCCTATGTGCTGCTCTCTTTCGTTGGAGGTCTTAGTGCTCCTCTTTCCTCTCCTACTCCTTTTCTCCTCTGATTATTGTGCCACTCCTCTTTTACTCCTCCTTGTCATCCCCCTCCTCCACCTCCTCCGCCTCTCATGTCTGGGCTTTTCTCTCCTCATCTTGGCTTACCTGCATTCCTCTCAGCTCCTTCCTGCGCTCCTCTCTTCACACCTCTGTGCTTTTCTCTTTTTCCTTCTTTGCTCCTCCGCGTTCCTCTCTGCTCCTTCGTATACCTCCACGCTCCAGTCTATTGACCTTCCTGCTCCTGTGCTCACCTACCTGCCATCCTCCCTGCTCGTCTGCTCTCCTCTCTGCGCACCTCTGTGGTTCTCTTCTCTTTGCAGTCAATGCTGCACACCTCTCTCTGATTTCCGCTGCTCCTCTTTGCTCCTTTTTGTTCCTCTTTGCTCCTTCGTGCTCCTCCTCCTCCACCTCCTCTTTCTCCTCCTCCTCTCATGTCTCCGCTTTTCTGAACCTCCTCCTTGCTCCTTTGCGTTTCTCTTTGCTCCTTCATGCTCCTGCGCGCTCCTCTCTGCGCTTCCACATTCCTCAGTGCTCCTTGGCACTTCCTGCTTCTCCCAGCTGCTCCTTTGCTGCTGTTTTGTGTGCTAATCTTTGCTCCCTTGTGCTCCTCTCCGTCATTGGACTTTTCAGTGCTCCTCTTTCCTCTTCTACTCCTTCTCCCCTCTGCTTATTGTTCCACTCCTCTTTTCCTCTCTCCCCCTCCTTGTCTTCTCCTTTTCCACCTCCTTGTCCTCCACCACTTCTTCCGCCTCCTCCTTCTCCTCCTCCGCCTCCTCCTTCTCCTCCTCCACCTCCTGCGCCTCCTCGTCCTCCTCTCATGTCTGGGCTTTTGTCTACTCATCTTTGCTTACCTGCATTCCTCTCAGCTCCTTCCTGCGCTCCTCTCTTCACACCTCTGCGCTTTTTTCTTTTTCCTTCTTTGCTCCTCCGCGTTCCTCTCTGCTCCTTCGTATTCCTCCACGCTCCAGTCTATTGACCTTCCTGCTCCTGAGCTCACTTACCTGCCATCCTCCCTGCTCGTCTGCTCTCCTCTCTGCGCTTGTCTGCTCTCCTCTCTGCGCACCTCTGTGGTACTCTTCTCTTTGCAGTCAATGCTGCACACCTCTCTCTGATTTCCGCTGCTCCTCTTTGCTCCTTTTTGTTCCTCTTTGCTCCTTCGTGCTCCTCCTCCTCCTCCTCCACCTCCTCTTTCTCCTCCTCCTCTCATGTCTCCGCTTTTCTGAACCTCCTCCTTGCTCCTTTGCGTTTCTCTTTGCTCCTTCATGCTCCTGCGCGCTCCTCTCTGCGCTTCCACATTCCTCAGTGCTCCTTGGCACTTCCTGCTTCTCCCAGCTGCTCCTTTGCTGCTGTTTTGTGTGCTAATCTTTGCTCCCTTGTGATCCTCTCCGTCATTGGACTTTTCAGTGCTCCTCTTTCCTCTTCTACTCCTTCTCCCCTCTGCTTATTGTTCCACTCCTCTTTTCCTCTCTCCCCCTCCTTGTCTTCTCCTTTTCCACCTCCTTGTCCTCCACCACTTCTTCCGCCTCCTCCTTCTCCTCCTCCGCCTCCTCCTTCTCCTCCTCCACCTCCTGCGCCTCCTCGTCCTCCTCTCATGTCTGGGCTTTTGTCTACTCATCTTTGCTTAGCTGCATTCCTCTCAGCTCCTTCCTGTGCTCCTCTCTTCAAACCTCTGCGATTTTTCTTTTTCCTTCTTTGCTCCTCCGCGTTCCTCTCTGCTCCTTCGTATTCCTCCACGCTCCAGTCTATTGACCTTCCTGCTCCTGAGCTCACTTACCTGCCATCCTCCCTGCTCGTCTGCTCTCCTCTCTGCGCTTGTCTGCTCTCCTCTCTGCGCACCTCTGTGGTTCCCTTCTCTTTGCAGCCAATGCTGCACACCTCTCTCTGATTTCTGCTGCTCCTCTTTGCTCTTATTTGTTCCTCTTTGCTCGTCGTCGTCGTCGTCGTCGTCGTCCTCCTCCTCCTCCTCCACCTCCTCCTCCTCCTCCTCCTCCTCCTCCTCCTCCTCCTCCTCCTCCTCCTCTCATGTCTCCGATTTTCTGAACCTCCTCCTTGCTCCTTTGCGTTTCTCTTTGCTCCTTCATGCTCCTGCACACTCCTCTCTGCGCTTCCACACTCCTCAGTGCTCCTTGGCACTTCCTGCTTCTCCCAGCTGCTCCTTTGCTGCTGTTTTGTGTGCTAATCTTTCCTCCTTTGTGCTCCTCTCCGTCATTGGACTTTTCAGTGCTCCTCTTTCCTCTTCTACTCCTTCTCCCCTCTGCTTATTGTTCCACTCCTCTTTTCCTCTCTCCTCCTCCTTGTCTTCTCCTTTTCCACTTCCTTGTCCTCCACCACTTCCTCCGCCTCCTCCTTCTCCTCCTCCGCCTCCTCCTTCTCCTCCTCCACCTCCTGCGCCTCCTCGTCCTCCTCTCATGTCTGGTCTTTTGTCTACTCATCTTTGCTTAGCTGCATTCCTCTCAGTTCCTTCCTGCGCTCCTCTCTTCACACCTCTGTGCTTTTCTTTGTGCCTCTTTTTCCCCCTTTGCTCCTCTGCATTCCTCTCTGCTCCTTCGTGTTCCTCCACGCTCCAGTCTATGCACCTTCCTGCTCCTGTGCTCACCTACCTGCCATCCTCCCTGCTCGTCTGCTCTCCTCTCTGCGCACCTCTGTGGTCCTCTTCTCTTTGCAGTCAATGCTGCACACCTCTCTCTGATTTTCTCTGCTCCTCCTTGCTCCTTTGTATTCCTCTTTGCTCCTTTATGCTCCTCGTCCTCCTCCTCGTCCTCCTCCTTGTCCTCGTCCTCGTCCTCCGCCTCCTCCGCCTCCTCCACCTCCTCTCATGTTTCCGCTTTTCTGACCTCCTCCTTTCCCCTTTGCGTTTCTCTTTGCTCCTTCATGCTCCTCGTTCTCCTCCTCACCCTCCTCCTTCTCCTCCTCCACCTCCTCCACCTCCTCCGCCTCGGCCTCCTCCTTCTCCTCTCATGTCTGAGCTTTTCTCTCTTCATCTTTCCTTACCTGCATTCCTCTCAGCTCCTTCCTGCGCTTCTCTCTTCACACTTCTGTGCTTTTCTCTGTGCCTCTTTTTCCCCCTTTGCTCCTCTGCATTCCTCTCTGCTCCTTCGTGTTCCTCCACGCTCCAGTCTATGCACCTTCCTGCTCCTGTGCTCACCTACCTGCCATCCTCCCTGCTCGTCTGCTCTCCTCTCTGCGCACCTCTGTGGTCCTCTTCTCTTTGCAGTCAATGCTGCACACCTCTCTCTGATTTTCTCTGCTCCTCCTTGCTCCTTTGTATTCCTCTTTGCTCCTTTATGCTCCTCGTCCTCCTCCTCGTCCTCCTCCTTGTCCTCGTCCTCGTCCTCATCCTCGTCCTCCGCCTCCTCCGCCTCCTGCACCTCATCTCATGTCTCCGCTTTTCTGACCTCCTCCTTGCTCCTTTGCGTTTCTCTTTGCTCTTTCATGCTCCTCGTTCTCCTCCTCATCCTCCTCCTTCTCCTCCTCCACCTCCTCCTCCACCTCCTCCACCTCCTCCGCCTCCGCCTCCGCCTCCTCCCTCTCCTCTCATGTCTGGGCTTTTCTCTCTTCATCTTTCCTTACCTGCATTCCTCTCAGCTCCTTCCTGCGCTTCTCTCTTCACACTTCTGTGCTTTTCTCTGTGCCTCTTTTTCCCTCTTTGCTCCTCCGTGTTCCTCTCTGCTCCTTTGTGTTCCTCCACGCTCCAGTCTATGCACCTTCCTGCTCCTGTGCTCACCTACCTGCCATCCTCCCTGCTCGTCTGCTCTCCTCTCTGCGCACCTCTGTGGTTCTCTTCTCTTTGCAGTCAATGGAAATCTGATTTTCTCTGCTCCTCTTTGCTCCTCCATGCTTTTCTTTGCTCCTCTTTGTTCTGTACCTTCGTGCCTCTCCACTGTCTTGTCTGCTCATATGCCTGCTCCTACATCCACCTTTCTTCTTGTCTGCGCTCCTTCCTGTGCCTGACACTTCTGCTCTTCATTCCTCTCTGCTCTCCTCTCTACACTTTTCTCTCCTCCTCCTTGCTCCTTTGTGTTCCTCTTTGCTCCTTCGTTCTCCTCCTCCTCCACCTCCTCCTCCGCCTCCTCCGCCTCCTCGATCTCCTCCGCCTCCTATAATGTCTCCGCTGTTCTCTCCTCCTCCTTGCTCCTTTGCATTTCTCTTTGATCCTTCGTGCTCGTCCAGGATCCTCTCTGCTCTTCCACACTCCTCAGTGCTCCTTGGCACTTCCTGCTTCTCCGTGCTGCTCCTTTGCTGCTGTTTTGTGTGCTACTCTTTGCTCCTATGTGCTGCTCTCTTTCGTTGGAGGTCTTAGTGCTCCTCTTTCCTCTCCTACTCCTTTTCTCCTCTGATTATTGTGCCACTCCTCTTTTACTCCTCCTTGTCATCCCCCTCCTCCACCTCCTCCGCCTCTCATGTCTGGGCTTTTCTCTCCTCATCTTGGCTTACCTGCATTCCTCTCAGCTCCTTCCTGCGCTCCTCTCTTCACACCTCTGTGCTTTTCTCTTTTTCCTTCTTTGCTCCTCCGCGTTCCTCTCTGCTCCTTCGTATACCTCCACGCTCCAGTCTATTGACCTTCCTGGTCCTGTGCTCACCTACCTGCCATCCTCCCTGCTCGTCTGCTCTCCTCTCTGCGCACCTCTGTGGTTCTCTTCTCTTTGCAGTCAATGCTGCACACCTCTCTCTGATTTCCGCTGCTCCTCTTTGCTCCTTTTTGTTCCTCTTTGCTCCTTCGTGCTCCTCCTCCTCCACCTCCTCTTTCTCCTCCTCCTCTCATGTCTCCGCTTTTCTGAACCTCCTCCTTGCTCCTTTGCGTTTCTCTTTGCTCCTTCATGCTCCTGCGCGCTCCTCTCTGCGCTTCCACATTCCTCAGTGCTCCTTGGCACTTCCTGCTTCTCCCAGCTGCTCCTTTGCTGCTGTTTTGTGTGCTAATCTTTGCTCCCTTGTGCTCCTCTCCGTCATTGCACTTTTCAGTGCTCCTCTTTCCTCTTCTACTCCTTCTCCCCTCTGCTTATTGTTCCACTCCTCTTTTCCTCTCTCCCCCTCCTTGTCTTCTCCTTTTCCACCTCCTTGTCCTCCACCACTTCTTCCGCCTCCTCCTTCTCCTCCTCCGCCTCCTCCTTCTCCTCCTCCACCTCCTGCGCCTCCTCGTCCTCCTCTCATGTCTGGGCTTTTGTCTACTCATCTTTGCTTACCTGCATTCCTCTCAGCTCCTTCCTGCGCTCCTCTCTTCACACCTCTGCGCTTTTTTCTTTTTCCTTCTTTGCTCCTCCGCGTTCCTCTCTGCTCCTTCGTATTCCTCCACGCTCCAGTCTATTGACCTTCCTGCTCCTGAGCTCACTTACCTGCCATCCTCCCTGCTCGTCTGCTCTCCTCTCTGCGCTTGTCTGCTCTCCTCTCTGCGCACCTCTGTGGTTCTCTTCTCTTTGCAGTCAATGCTGCACACCTCTCTCTGATTTCTGCTGCTCCTCTTTGCTCCTTTTTGTTCCTCTTTGCTCGTCGTCGTCGTCGTCGTCGTCGTCCTCCTCCTCCTCCACCTCCTCCTCCTCCTCCTCCTCCTCCTCCTCCTCCTCCTCCTCCTCTCATGTCTCCGATTTTCTGAACCTCCTCCTTGCTCCTTTGCGTTTCTCTTTGCTCCTTCATGCTCCTGCACACTCCTCTCTGCGCTTCCACACTCCTCAGTGCTCCTTGGCACTTCCTGCTTCTCCCAGCTGCTCCTTTGCTGCTGTTTTGTGTGCTAATCTTTCCTCCTTTGTGCTCCTCTCCGTCATTGGACTTTTCAGTGCTCCTCTTTCCTCTTCTACTCCTTCTCCCCTCTGCTTATTGTTCCACTCCTCTTTTCCTCTCTCCTCCTCCTTGTCTTCTCCTTTACCACTTCCTTGTCCTCCACCACTTCCTCCGCCTCCTCCTTCTCCTCCTCCGCCTCCTCCTTCTCCTCCTCCACCTCCTGCGCCTCCTCGTCCTCCTCTCATGTCTGGTCTTTTGTCTACTCATCTTTGTTTACCTGCATTCCTCTCAGTTCCTTCCTGCGCTCCTCTCTTCACACCTCTGTGCTTTTCTTTCTGCGTCTTTTTCCCCCTTTGCTCCTCTGCATTCCTCTCTGCTCCTTCGTGTTCCTCCACGCTCCAGTCTATGCACCTTCCTGCTCCTGTGCTCACCTACCTGCCATCCTCCCTGCTCGTCTGCTCTCCTCTCTGCGCACCTCTGTGGTCCTCTTCTCTTTGCAGTCAATGCTGCACACCTCTCTCTGATTTTCTCTGCTCCTCCTTGCTCCTTTGTATTCCTCTTTGCTCCTTTATGCTCCTCGTCCTCCTCCTCGTCCTCCTCCTTGTCCTCGTCCTCCTCCTCCGCCTCCTCCGCCTCCTCCACCTCCTCTCATGTTTCCGCTTTTCTGACCTCCTCCTTTCTCCTTTGCGTTTCTCTTTGCTCCTTCATGCTCCTCGTTCTCCTCCTCACCCTCCTCCTTCTCCTCCTCCACCTCCTCCTCCACCTCCTCCACCTCCTCCGCCTCGGCCTCCTCCTTCTCCTCTCATGTCTGAGCTTTTCTCTCTTCATATTTCCTAACCTGCATTCCTCTCAGCTCCTTCCTGCGCTTCTCTCTTCACACTTCTGTGCTTTTCTCTGTGCCTCTTTTTCCCCCTTTGCTCCTCCGTGTTCCTCTCTGCTCCTTCGTGTTCCTCCACGCTCCAGTCTATGCACCTTCCTGCTCCTGTGCTCACCTACCTGCCATCCTCCCTGCTCGTCTGCTCTCCTCTCTGCGCACCTCTGTGGTCCTCTTCTCTTTGCAGTCAATGCTGCACACCTCTCTCTGATTTTCTCTGCTCCTCCTTGCTCCTTTGTATTCCTCTTTGCTCCTTTATGCTCCTCGTCCTCCTCCTCGTCCTCCTCCTTGTCCTCGTCCTCGTCCTCATCCTCGTCCTCCGCCTCCTCCGCCTCCTGCACCTCATCTCATGTCTCCGCTTTTCTGACCTCCTCCTTGCTCCTTTGCGTTTCTCTTTGCTCTTTCATGCTCCTCGTTCTCCTCCTCATCCTCCTCCTTCTCCTCCTCCACCTCCTCCTCCACCTCCTCCACCTCCTCCGCCTCCGCCTCCGCCTCCTCCTTCTCCTCTCATGTCTGGGCTTTTCTCTCTTCATCTTTCCTTACCTGCATTCCTCTCAGCTCCTTCCTGCGCTTCTCTCTTCACACTTCTGTGCTTTTCTCTGTGCCTCTTTTTCCCTCTTTGCTCCTCCGTGTTCCTCTCTGCTCCTTTGTGTTCCTCCACGCTCCAGTCTATGCACCTTCCTGCTCCTGTGCTCACCTACCTGCCATCCTCCCTGCTCGTCTGCTCTCCTCTCTGCGCACCTCTGTGGTTCTCTTCTCTTTGCAGTCAATGGAAATCTGATTTTCTCTGCTCCTCTTTGCTCCTCCATGCTTTTCTTTGCTCCTCTTTGTTCTGTACCTTCGTGCCTCTCCACTGTCTTGTCTGCTCATATGCCTGCTCCTACATCCACCTTTCTTCTTGTCTGCGCTCCTTCCTGTGCCTGACACTTCTGCTCTTCATTCCTCTCTGCTCTCCTCTCTACACTTTTCTCTCCTCCTCCTTGCTCCTTTGTGTTCCTCTTTGCTCCTTCGTGCTCCTCCTCCTCCACCTCCTCCTCCGCCTCCTCTGCCTCCTCGATCTCCTCCGCCTCCTATAATGTCTCCGCTGTTCTCTCCTCCTCCTTGCTCCTTTGCATTTCTCTTTGATCCTTCGTGCTCGTCCAGGATCCTCTCTGCTCTTCCACACTCCTCAGTGCTCCTTGGCACTTCCTGCTTCTCCGTGCTGCTCCTTTGCTGCTGTTTTGTGTGCTACTCTTTGCTCCTATGTGCTGCTCTCTTTCGTTGGAGGTCTTAGTGCTCCTCTTTCCTCTCCTACTCCTTTTCTCCTCTGATTATTGTGCCACTCCTCTTTTACTCCTCCTTGTCATCCCCCTCCTCCACCTCCTCCGCCTCTCATGTCTGGGCTTTTCTCTCCTCATCTTGGCTTACCTGCATTCCTCTCAGCTCCTTCCTGCGCTCCTCTCTTCACACCTCTGTGCTTTTCTCTTTTTCCTTCTTTGCTCCTCCGCGTTCCTCTCTGCTCCTTCGTATACCTCCACGCTCCAGTCTATTGACCTTCCTGCTCCTGTGCTCACCTACCTGCCATCCTCCCTGCTCGTCTGCTCTCCTCTCTGCGCACCTCTGTGGTTCTCTTCTCTTTGCAGTCAATGCTGCACACCTCTCTCTGATTTCCGCTGCTCCTCTTTGCTCCTTTTTGTTCCTCTTTGCTCCTTCGTGCTCCTCCTCCTCCTCCTCCACCTCCTCTTTCTCCTCCTCCTCTCATATCTCCGCTTTTCTGAACCTCCTCCTTGCTCCTTTGCGTTTCTCTTTGCTCCTTCATGCTCCTGCGCGCTCCTCTCTGCGCTTCCACATTCCTCAGTGCTCCTTGGCACTTCCTGCTTCTCCCAGCTGCTCCTTTGCTGCTGTTTTGTGTGCTAATCTTTGCTCCCTTGTGCTCCTCTCCGTCATTGGACTTTTCAGTGCTCCTCTTTCCTCTTCTACTCCTTCTCCCCTCTGCTTATTGTTCCACTCCTCTTTTCCTCTCTCCCCCTCCTTGTCTTCTCCTTTTCCACCTCCTTGTCCTCCACCACTTCTTCCGCCTGCTCCTTCTCCTCCTCCGCCTCCTCCTTCTCCTCCTCCACCTCCTGCGCCTCCTCGTCCTCCTCTCATGTCTGGGCTTTTGTCTACTCATCTTTGCTTACCTGCATTCCTCTCAGCTCCTTCCTGCGCTCCTCTCTTCACACCTCTGCGCTTTTTTCTTTTTCCTTCTTTGCTCCTCCGCGTTCCTCTCTGCTCCTTCGTATTCCTCCACGCTCCAGTCTATTGACCTTCCTGCTCCTGCGCTCACTTACCTGCCATCCTCCCTGCTCGTCTGCTCTCCTCTCTGCGCTTGTCTGCTCTCCTCTCTGCACACCTCTGTGGTCCTCTTCTCTTTGCAGTCAATGCTGCACACCTCTCTCTGATTTTCTCTGCTCCTCCTTGCTCCTTTGTATTCCTCTTTGCTCCTTTATGCTCCTCGTCCTCCTCCTCGTCCTCCTCCTTGTCCTCGTCCTCGTCCTCATCCTCATCCTCCGCCTCCTCCGCCTCCTGCACCTCATCTCATGTCTCCGCTTTTCTGACCTCCTCCTTGCTCCTTTGCGTTTCTCTTTGCTCTTTCATGCTCCTCGTTCTCCTCCTCATCCTCCTCCTTCTCCTCCTCCACCTCCTCCTCCACCTCCTCCACCTCCTCCGCCTCCGCCTCCTCCTTCTCCTCTCATGTCTGGGCTTTTCTCTCTTCATCTTTCCTTACCTGCATTCCTCTCAGCTCCTTCCTGCGCTTCTCTCTTCACACTTCTGTGCTTTTCTCTGTGCCTCTTTTTCCCCCTTTGCTCCTCCGTGTTCCTCTCTGCTCCTTCGTGTTCCTCCACGCTCCAGTCTATGCACCTTCCTGCTCCTGTGCTCACCTACCTGCCATCCTCCCTGCTCGTCTGCTCTCCTCTCTGCGCACCTCTGTGGTTCTCTTCTCTTTGCAGTCAATGGAAATCTGATTTTCTCTGCTCCTCTTTGCTCCTCCATGCTTTTCTTTGCTCCTCTTTGTTCTGTACCTTCGTGCCTCTCCACTGTCTTGTCTGCTCATATGCCTGCTCTTACATCCACCTTTCTTCTTGTCTGCGCTCCTTCCTGTGCCTGACACTTCTGCTCTTCATTCCTCTCTGCTCTCCTCTCTACACTTTTCTCTCCTCCTCCTTGCTCCTTTGTGTTCCTCTTTGCTCCTTCGTGCTCCTCCTCCGCCTCCTCCGCCTCCTCGATCTCCTCCGCCTCCTATAATGTCTCCGCTGTTCTCTCCTCCTCCTTGCTCCTTTGCATTTCTCTTTGATCCTTCGTGCTCCTCCACGATCCTCTCTGCTCTTCCACACTCCTCAGTGCTCCTTGGCACTTCCTGCTTCTCCGTGCTGTTCCTTTGCTGCTGTTTTGTGTGCTACTCTTTGCTCCTATGTGCTGCTCTCTTTTGTTGGAGGTCTTAGTGCTCCTCTTTCCTCTCCTACTCCTTTTCTCCTCTGATTATTGTGCCACTCCTCTTTTACTCCTCCTTGTCATCCTCCTCCTCCACCTCCTCCGCCTCTCATGTCTGGGCTTTTCTCTCCTCATCTTGCCTTACCTGCATTCCTCTCAGCTCCTTCCTGCGCTCCTCTCTTCACACCTCTGTGCTTTTCTCTTTTTCCTTCTTTGCTCCTCCGCGTTCCTCTCTGCTCCTTCGTATACCTCCACGCTCCAGTCTATTGACCTTCCTGCTCCTGTGCTCACCTACCTGCCATCCTCCCTGCTCGTCTGCTCTCCTCTCTGCGCACCTCTGTGGTTCTCTTCTCTTTGCAGTCAATGCTGCACACCTCTCTCTGATTTCCGCTGCTCCTCTTTGCTCCTTTTTGTTCCTCTTTGCTCGTCGTCGTCGTCGTCGTCGTCGTCGTCCTCCTCCTCCTCCTCCTCCACCTCCTCCTCCTCCTCCTCCTCCTCCTCCTCCTCCTCCTCCTCTCATGTCTCCGATTTTCTGAACCTCCTCCTTGCTCCTTTGCGTTTCTCTTTGCTCCTTCATGCTCCTGCACACTCCTCTCTGCGCTTCCACACTCCTCAGTGCTCCTTGGCACTTCCTGCTTCTCCCAGCTGCTCCTTTGCTGCTGTTTTGTGTGCTAATCTTTCCTCCTTTGTGCTCCTCTCCGTCATTGGACTTTTCAGTGCTCCTCTTTCCTCTTCTACTCCTTCTCCCCTCTGCTTATTGTTCCACTCCTCTTTTCCTCTCTCCTCCTCCTTGTCTTCTCCTTTACCACTTCCTTGTCCTCCACCACTTCCTCCGCCTCCTCCTTCTCCTCCTCCGCCTCCTCCTTCTCCTCCTCCACCTCCTGCGCCTCCTCGTCCTCCTCTCATGTCTGGTCTTTTGTCTACTCATCTTTGCTTACCTGCATTCCTCTCAGTTCCTTCCTGCGCTCCTCTCTTCACACCTCTGTGCTTTTCTTTCTGCCTCTTTTTCCCCCTTTGCTCCTCTGCATTCCTCTCTGCTCCTTCGTGTTCCTCCACGCTCCAGTCTATGCACCTTCCTGCTCCTGTGCTCACCTACCTGCCATCCTCCCTGCTCGTCTGCTCTCCTCTCTGCGCACCTCTGTGGTCCTCTTCTCTTTGCAGTCAATGCTGCACACCTCTCTCTGATTTTCTCTGCTCCTCCTTGCTCCTTTGTATTCCTCTTTGCTCCTTTATGCTCCTCGTCCTCCTCCTCGTCCACCTCTTTGTCCTCGTCCTCGTCCTCCGCCTCCTCCACCTCCTCCACCTCCTCTCATGTTTCCGCTTTTCTGACCTCCTCCTTTCTCCTTTGCGTTTCTCTTTGCTCCTTCATGCTCCTCGTTCTCCTCCTCACCCTCCTCCTTCTCCTCCTCCACCTCCTCCTCCACCTCCTCCACCTCCTCCGCCTCGGCCTCCTCCTTCTCCTCTCATGTCTGAGCTTTTCTCTCTTCATCTTTCCTTACCTGCATTCCTCTCAGCTCCTTCCTGCGCTTCTCTCTTCACACTTCTGTGCTTTTCTCTGTGCCTCTTTTTCCCCCTTTGCTCCTCCGTGTTCCTCTCTGCTCCTTCGTGTTCCTCCACGCTCCAGTCTATGCACCTTCCTGCTCCTGTGCTCACCTACCTGCCATCCTCCCTGCTCGTCTGCTCTCCTCTGTGCGCACCTCTGTGGTTCTCTTCTCTTTGCAGTCAATGGAAATCTGATTTTCTCTGCTCCTCTTTGCTCCTCCATGCTTTTCTTTGCTCCTCTTTGTTCTGTACCTTCGTGCCTCTCCACTGTCTTGTCTGCTCATATGCCTGCTCCTACATCCACCTTTCTTCTTGTCTGCGCTCCTTCCTGTGCCTGACACTTCTGCTCTTCATTCCTCTCTGCTCTCCTCTCTACACTTTTCTCTCCTCCTCCTTGCTCCTTTGTGTTCCTCTTTGCTCCTTCGTGCTCCTCCTCCTCCACCGCCTCCTCCGCCTCCTCGATCTCCTCCGCCTCCTATAATGTCTCCGCTGTTCTCTCCTCCTCCTTGCTCCTTTGCATTTCTCTTTGCTCCTTCGTGCTCGTCCAGGATCCTCTCTGCTCTTCCACACTCCTCAGTGCTCCTTGGCACTTCCTGCTTCTCCGTGCTGCTCCTTTGCTGCTGTTTTGTGTGCTACTCTTTGCTCCTATGTGCTGCTCTCTTTCGTTGGAGGTCTTAGTGCTCCTCTTTCCTCTTCTACTCCTTTTCTCCTCTGATTATTGTGCCACTCCTCTTTTACTCCTCCTTGTCATCCTCCTCCTCCACCTCCTCCGTCTCTCATGTCTGGGCTTTTCTCTCCTCATCTTGGCTTACCTGCATTCCTCTCAGCTCCTTCCTGCGCTCCTCTCTTCACACCTCTGTGCTTTTCTCTTTTTCCTTCTTTGCTCCTCCGCGTTCCTCTCTGCTCCTTCGTATTTCTCCACGCTCCAGTCTATTGATCTTCCTGCTCCTGTGCTCACCTACCTGCCATCCTCCCTGCTCGTCTGCTCTCCTCTCTGCGCACCTCTGTGGTTCTCTTCTCTTTGCAGTCAATGCTGCACACCTCTCTCTGATTTCCGCTGCTCCTCTTTGCTCCTTTTTGTTCGTCTTTGCTCCTTCGTGCTCCTCCTCCTCATCATCCTCCTTCTCCTCCTGCTCCTCCTCCTCCTCCTCCACCTCCTCTTTCTCCTCCTCCTCTCATGTCTCCTCTTTTCTGAACCTCCTCCTTGCTCCTTTGCGTTTCTCTTTGCTCCTTCATGCTCCTGCGCGCTCCTCTCTGCGCTTCCACATTCCTCAGTGCTCCTTGGCACTTCCTGCTTCTCCCAGCTGCTCCTTTGCTGCTGTTTTGTGTGCTAATCTTTGCTCCCTTGTGCTCCTCTCCGTCATTGCACTTTTCAGTGCTCCTCTTTCCTCTTCTACTCCTTCTCCCCTCTGCTTATTGTTCCACTCCTCTTTTCCTCTCTCCCCCTCCTTGTCTTCTCCTTTTCCACCTCCTTGTCCTCCACCACTTCTTCCGCCTCCTCCTTCTCCTCCTCCGCCTCCTCCTTCTCCTCCTCCACCTCCTGCGCCTCCTCGTCCTCCTCTCATGTCTGGGCTTTTGTCTACTCATCTTTGCTTACCTGCATTTCTCTCAGCTCCTTCCTGCGCTCCTCTCTTCACACCTCTGCGCTTTTTTCTTTTTCCTTCTTTGCTCCTCCGCGTTCCTCTCTGCTCCTTCGTATTCCTCCACGCTGCAGTCTATTGACCTTCCTGCTCCTGCGCTCACTTACCTGCCATCCTCCCTGCTCGTCTGCTCTCCTCTCTGCGCTTTTCTGCTCTCCTCTCTGCGCACCTCTGTGGTCCTCTTCTCTTTGCAGTCAATGCTGCACACCTCTCTCTGATT
Source organism: Dromococcyx pavoninus (assembly GCA_033558185.1). NCBI lineage: Eukaryota > Metazoa > Chordata > Aves > Cuculiformes > Neomorphidae > Dromococcyx > Dromococcyx pavoninus. Next base: position 45,854 of record JAUMJL010000425.1, on the reverse strand, counting down.
TCTGCTGCTCCTCTTTGCTCCTTTTTGTTCCTCTTTGCTCCTTCGTGCTCCTCCTCGTCGTCGTCATCGTCGTCGTCGTCGTCCTCCTCCTCCTCCTCCTCCTCCACCTCCACCTCCTCCTCCTCCTCCTCCTCCTCCTCCTCCTCCTCCTCCTCCTCCTCCTCCTCCTCCTCCTCCTCTCATGTCTCCGATTTTCTGAACCTCCTCCTTGCTCCTTTGCGTTTCTCTTTGCTCCTTCATGCTCCTGCTTCATGCTCCTCTCTGCACTTTCCCACTCCTCAGTGCTCCTTGGCACTTCCTGCTTCTCCCAGCTGCTCCTTTGCTGCTGTTTTGTGTGCTAATCTTTGCTCCTTTGTGCTCCTCTCCTTTATTGGACTTTTCAGTGCTCCTGTTTCCTCTTCTACTCCTTCTCCCCTCTGCTTATTGTTCCACTCCTCTTTTCCTCTCTCCTCCTCCTTGTCTTCTCCTTTTCCACCTCCTTGTCCTCCATCACCTGCTCCGCCTCCTCCTCCTCCTCCTCCTCCACCTCCTCTGTCTCTCCTCCTCCTCCTCCTCCTCTCATGTCTGGGCTTTTCTCTCCTCATCTTTGCTTACCTGCATTCCTCTCAGCTGCTTCCTGGGCTCCTCTCTTCAGACCTCTGTGCTTTTCTCTGTGCCTCTTTTTCCCTCTTTGCTCCTCTGGGTTCCTCTCTCCTCCTCCGTATTCCTCCACGCTCCAGTCTATTGACCTTCCTGCTCCTGTGCTCACCTACCTGCCATCCTCCCTGCTCGTCTGCTCTCCTCTCTGCGCACCTCTGTGGTTCTCTTCTTTTTGCAGTCAGTGCTGCACTCCTCTCTCTCATTTTTCTCTGTTCCTCTTTGCTCCTTTGTGTTCCTCTTTGCTCCTTCATGCTCCTCCTCCTTGTCCTCGTCCTTGTCCTCCTCCTCCACCTCCTCCTCCACCTACTCCTCCACCTCGTCCGCCTCTTCCATGTCCTCCGCCTCCTTTCTGCCTCCTGCTTTCCACCTCCTCCTTTCTGTCTATTCCTCTCCTCCTCCTCTTCCTCCTCGTCCTCCTCCTTCTCTTACATTCTGAAATACCGCAAAAGCATCTTAAATTACCTGAAATATCTGAAAAATGCCCCGAATAACACCGTGAGTCTAAAATAAGCTTAAAGCACCGGAGAGGAGTCTGAAATATTTCAAAATAACCATTAACACAGGGAAATAATATCAGAATTATATATCAGAACTCCTTATTTGAAATATAATTTAGGATTTTAATATACACCCATAAAATTTCATAAAAGCGTGAACTATGACATAAATACCATAAAGGAGTCAAAATGATCTGGAATAGATGGAACAGCCGCTGACAGTGACCCCTGACAGGTTTGACCCCGTACAAGTGATTGTGGTCAGTGTTACGGAGGATGGCAAATAAAACCCTGGGGACCAGGGCCCATCTGCCCCGGGGGAAAATTCCTTCCTGACCCCAAAGCTGGTGATCAACTTTTCCCTGAGCTTGTGAGGATGACCTGTCTCCTGATCCCACAGGCTGATCATGCCTCCCAGGATATGCCCAAGCCCTGTCCTCCCCCAGCATGAAGCCTCCTGACAATGGCCACCTGCCCCTGGCCTGATGAACCTTGAAGACAAGAATGTTTCCCATGCCTGGCAAGATACCAGTGGGTGCTCCAAAGCACTGGGATCCCTTGCAATACCTCTGCATCCCACTGCTTATGGCTGCTGCCTCTGACTCCACAGGAGAAGCGGATGGCGAGCTGTGCAGGGCTCCTCAAGTGGGCATTCCCTTGGTTTTCAATCCTACTGAGCTGAAAAAGCGTGACAGCCTCGGGCACCTCCAAGAGGCTCTCATTTCCACCACCTTCAGCCAGCCTCCGGTCAAATTCCCTCGGTCTCCTGCAGGTCATTGCACTGGCTGTGCTAGGACTTTCCCTCGGATGTGTCCAGACTGCCTGCCTGGCAGGGGAACTCAGGAGGATGCTGGTTTCTGCTGCCCAGGGCATTGTGATAGGGCCGTTGCCAGGTAACGGCCCTGTGACAGAGATGGGGACTGTGTGTGTGGTGTGACTGGCCCCTCCCACACACGGCCCCGCCCACTCACCCCCCCCCTTGGAGCCAGCATCCTGCAGAGGATGGCCCATGACATGCTGTCCCCAAGGCAGTCCCTGTGCCCAGGGGTACACAGCTGCTTGGTGTCCCAGATGCCTCCTCTGCCACTCAGCTCCCAAGGACAATCCTAGTGCTAGTTCTCCCTTTTATGCTTCTTCAGCAAATTCAGCCACAGTTAGCTCAGGCAGACAGAGGCTTTTGAAAGTCTGCACCTCACACATGTTCAACAGAAACCTTAACAACCTCCCCAAAGGTGTTGTCTGCCTTGAGCACACACCAGTCCACATTCAAGATGTCTTTTTCCTCCATGCAGTTGTCATGAGCCTCTGTGGCAGGTCACACTTAATCGGGAAGGGGGGCAGCATCCCCTGGGTGACAGGGAGGAGAGGGGAAGCTGCTGGGGGCAGAGAGCTTCAGATCAGTGGAAACGGGATCCGTAGGTGGCAGGAGGAAGGACGAGAGGTTTAAATTAGCAGCAGAGATGGGGGAGAATGCTGATGCTGAAACGAACTGCAAAGCTGAAGTCAGAAGGGAGCTGGGAAGGGATAATCACATCTGGGGCAGCTGGGAAGGACCCATGAGCAGAGCCTGGGCCTGGACCCGCACGAGGTGGCATGGGAGAAAAGGAGAAGAGCAGCAGGGACAGCGACGCTCAGCCAAGGAGAGGATGATGGTGCTAGTTCAGGCAACGAGTTGTGCGTGGGGCTGCTGTCTGCATTCCACTTATCTTGGATTTACTAGGGCCTGGGATTTGTGGAGCAAGAAGATTAGGACTTTTCCCTCCCTCCTCTACTCCCTCCCCCTTCCCCTCCACTTGAGCCAAATAACAAAGAAATAATTTGCCCAGAATATCAGGGAGGTTCAGCTCCAAAAACGCTTTCAAGGACACATAACACAAAAGACACAAGTGGAAAAGGGATTTTATTTTATGTTGTTGTTTTACGTGAAGTTGTTTTACGTGAAGTTATTTTACGTGAGGTTATCTTATGTTAAATTATTTTATGTTAAGTTATTTTGTGTTATTTTTCTGACTCCGTTTCAGAGCTGGTGCTCACAAGCATTAACACAATGTACATGTGTAGCCAAGAACAGGCTGATGTTTAGCTTGAGAAAAGAACCCTGACAGTCTGGCAAAGGCAAGCCACAGAGCTACAGAAAGCAGCAACAGGAATAGAGGCCAAGCAGTGCCTTTTTCTGAATCAGGTTCAGGAATGACCATGCACAGAGAAAAGGAAGAAGAGGAGGAAGTAGTAGCAGCAGGGTGTGGTACCATGGGATATATTTTCAGAAGGATAACGTGTATCCATGACAAGCATACTTTTTACCTTCAAAAACTTGCCGCATCCTGCTTCTTCGCCAGTGATGCATGAAAAGTGCTCTTGTGTCTGTCCAGTGCTTGTAGCGTGTGCAGGTAGAACTGGGAAGTGTCAGCTCCTGATGGTGGAGCAAGCCTGGAGCCCTTCCAAGCACAGATTGGTTTATACAAGCAAAAACCCCTGAGGAATGGAGCCCAGGGAAAAGTAGAACTCGCTCCTGCTGGAAACTTGCAATGGGCAACAGGGCCAGAGAGAGACAGGGCACGAGTGGCGCCCTGGAGGTGCAAGAGCAGTGGCCCAGATAAGCCCTAAGAAGGGGCTGTGTTCAGTGCTACAGAGGAGAAGAAACAACCCACGGGGGGCTCCCTTGGAGCCCACCTGGAGAGTTGAAGAAAGCCTCCTCCCCCCGGATGCGGGGCACGAGGGCCACCTTCGTGGAGCACAAGGAGCAGGCACCTCGCCAAAACGGCCCAAAGAAGCCCTGGCAAGGGGCCGTGCTCAGTGCTGCAGAGGAGGCAAAAAATCCCCGGGGACACTCGCTGGCCCAGCGTGGGGAAAAAAAAGCCTTCCTCCCCCCAGCTGCAGGGCACGACAGGCCAATCTTCGCGGTGCACGAGCAGCAGGCAGTGAGCCAGCCAAAGGGGAGCAGAGGAGGCCTGACAAGTGGTCATGCTCAGTGCTGCAGAGGAAGACAAAAAACCCCCGGGGACCAGGGCCAATCTGCCCCGGGGGAAAATTCCTTCCTGACCCCAAAGCTGGCGATCAGCTTTTCCCTGAGCATGTGAGCAAGACCTGTCTCCTCGTCCCACAGGCTGGTCACCCCTCCTAGATGCCTAAGCCCCATTCACCTTCAACCTGGTGCCATGTCAGGTGGCTTCCGAGAGTGGTCCGATGCCCGTGGATCAGTGTTCTCAGATCCTCCTGCAATCCCAGTCTGATCCTGCAGCAAAACTTCGTCAATCCTCTTCTTCTCTCTGCTCTTCTGCTCCACCCTTCTCCTCTCAACTCTTCTGCTCCACAATTCACCAACTGCCTGAACCTTTCTCCATATACCTCCTCACTTCTGCTCTGCTCTCTCTTCTCATATCTGCTTCTCTGCACTGATCCTTTTCCATTGTTCGATCCCCCTCAGATCCTCTTTTCCTCCTGGCTCTGCTACTTTGCACTTCACCTGGCTCAACCCTTCAACCTCTTTTCAGCTGTTCCTGTCCTTTTTTGAGTTTGTCTGCTTCTCTGTTCCTTCTCTCAGCTCCTCTGCACTCCTCTGTGTGCTCCTGCCTGCTCCTATTTGCACCTACTTGCTCCTCCAGGTACCTGCCTGCTCCTCTGTGCTCATCTCTATGCTTCTACTGTACTTCTCCCCTCTGCTCAGCTCTCCTCAATTCGCTCCTCTCTGGTCCTCTTCTCTCCTTGCTGCACTCTTCCCTGCACAGCTCTCCATGCTTTTCTCTGCTGCTCTTCGCTCCTCTAAGTCCCTCAGGCTGGTCACGCCTCCCAGGAGATGCCTAAGCCCTGTTCTCCTTCAACTGGAGCCACGTCAGGGGGCTTCTGAGAGTGGTCTGATGCCCATGGCCTGATCAGCGTTCTCAGATTCTCCTCTGATTCCAATCGTATCCTCCTCCAATCCTCCACCAATCCTCCTCTTCTCTCTGCTCTTCTCTCGTCTCTTCTGCTCCACAATTCACAAACTGCCTGATCCCTTCTCCGCATACAGCCTTGCGTCTGCTCTGCTCCTCTCTGTTATTATCTGTTCCTCTGCTCTGGTCCTTTTCTGTGCTTCAATCCTCCTCAGATCCTTCTTTTCCTCTTGACTCTGCCGCTTCACACTTCTCCAACCGGCTCAACCCTTCTCCACCTGGCTCCTTTCAGCTCCTCACTTCTGCTCTGCTCCTTTCTTCTGTTCCTTTGCCCCTGTGCTTTTCTGCTCTCCTTTGTTCCTTTGATCCTCCTCTGATCTTCCTCTGCTTTTCTGATCCTCTTCTCTCTGCTCTTCTGCTTCACCTTTCTCCACACTTCTCAATGCTTCTCCTTGCTTCTCCTGTCAGCTCCTTTATTCTTCCCTCTTTTCAGCTGCTCCTGCCCTTTTTGAGTTTGTCTGCTTCTCTGCTCCCTCTCTGTGCTCCTCTGCACTCCTCTGTCAGCTTCTGCCTGCTCCTCTGTGCACTTACCTGCTCCTCTGACCTCATCTCTGTGCTTCTTCCTGCGCTTCTCTCCTCTGCTCTGCGTTCCTCTCTGTGCTCCTCTCTGGTCCTTTTCTCGCCTTGCTCCACTTCTTCCTGCACTCTGGTCCATGCTTTTCTCTGCTCCTCTTCACTCCTCTGAGTCCCACAGGCTGGTCACGCCTCCCAGAAATTGCCTAAGCCCCGTTCTCCTTCAACTTGGAGCCACGTCAGGGGGCTTCTGAGTGATCTGTTCCCCCTGGCCTGATCAGCATTCTCAGACACTCCTCCGATCCCAGTCCGATCCTGCACAAATCCTCCATCAGTCCTCTTCTCTCTGCTCTTCTGCTTCACCCTTCTCCTCTCGCTCGACTCCTCTGCTCCACAATTCATCAACTACCTGAACCCTTTTCCATATACATCCTCGCTTCTGCGCTGCTCGTCTCTTCTCCTCTCTTCTGCTCTGCTCCGGTCCTTTTCCGTGCTTCAGTCCTCCTCAGATCCTCTTTTCCTCTTGGCTCTGCTGCTCCACACTTCCCCACCTGGCTCAATCCTTCAACCTCTTTTCAGCTGTTCCTGTCCTTTTTTGAGTTTGTCTGCTTCTCTGTTCCTTCTCTGTGCTCCTCTGCACTCCTCTGTGTGCTCCTGCCTGCTCCTATGTGCACTTCCCTGCTCCTCCTCCGTGCTCTTACTTGGTCCTCCGTGCTCCCACCTGTGCTCCTCCCTTCTGCCCTGCTCCCCTCTCAGCTTTCTTCTCTGTTCCTGTGCTATACTTCCTACATTCCTCCCTGCACTCCTCTCTGCCCTTTTCTCTGCTCCTCTTTGCTCCTCTGTGCTCCACAGAAGAGTGTAAAAAAACTGAATATACTGAAAAGGCGCCACAAAATAACCTAAAATAACCTAATTAACACAAAATTTCACCCCTGGCATTCTTAAGATATTGTTAAATATTGAAAGGAATACCACTGAAATGCCATAAAAGAATGAAATGTGACATAAATACCGTAAAAGAATCCAAATAACCTGAAACTGGTGCAGGAACAGCAGGCAAGAAGCCAGCTGAAAAGGCCCAGAGCAGCCCTGGCAAGGGGCTGTGCTCAATGCTACAGAGGTCAAGAAGCAGCTCCTGAGGGCTGCCCTTGGAGCCTGCCCTGAAAGTCTAAGAAAGCTTCCTCCCCCAAATGTGGGGAATGAGGGCCACCAAAATGGCCCAAAGAAGCCCTGACAAGTGGTGATGATCAGTGCTACAGAGGAAGGCAAAAAACCCCCAGGAACCAGTGCCAATCTGCCCCGGGGGAAAATTTCTTCCTGACCCCAAAGCTGGTGATTGGCTTTTTCCCTGAGCATCTGAGCAAGATCTGTCTCCTCGTTCCATAGGCTGGTCACGCCTCCCAGGATATGCCCAAGCCCTGTCCTCCCCCAGCATGAAGCCTCCTGACAATGGCCACTTGTCCCTGGCCTGATGGACCTTGAAGACAAGAAAGCTTCCCATGCCTGACAGGACACCAGTGGGTGCTCGAAAGCACTGGGATCCCTTGCAAAATACTTCTGCATCCCACTGTTTGTGGCTGCTGCATCTGGCTCTGCAGGAGAAGAGGATGGCAAGGATTGTCCCAAAGACAATCCTAATGCTGTTACTTTTTTCTCAAGAGATTGCAGAAACCAAACCTGCAACCCAAAGATCACCCCTATCAGCCATCCCCTCTGTGACAGAACTAGTGCCCATGAGGCCCCTTTCCTCTTTCTGAGAGTTATTTCTCTACCTCACTTTCTTGGAAGATGTCCAAATCTTATATAAAACCCTGGCAAATCTCGCTTTCGTTTAGGATTTAGTATTTTTAGCTTTGAAAGAGTAAGGAAGGTACTGATCCTGTCATTTTTTACGTTTGCACCAAAACTCATATGTACATTCAGGTAAAAAAGGGGCATTTATAACACATGTATTTACTTGGTTGTGATAGAGTGGAAGAAAGGGGCTTGTTTTCCTCTGCATGAACCTTGCAGACACATAGAGACCGTGCATGATTTCCTCACCATTGCAACGGACATTTGCTCTTTCACTGCTTATGGTGAGGTCTCCTTCTTGGAAGGAAGTCCTAAATTGTTTTTAGTTCAGGGTTCGACTCTTTCTTGCACCTGAATAGCACTTTTTGTCCATTGGCCATCATTCTTGATATCTTTCTTGAAAGCGATGGCAGCCCTCTCAGCCTTTGTCTTGCTGCTTCTAGTTGTCATCTCTTGTAGGTCCTCCAAGCTCCTAATCCACTTCATTGTCTTTGTCTGCCTTCATCCCAGACAGATTGTATCTTTCTTGAACCTGAGTAATGAAAAATATCCTTAGTGGTACAGGTGAGAGCTTTGCACAATGCTCACCTTTCCTGTGGAAGCCCCTTTCCTGACACTCAAGAATGCACTTGCATCCCATCCATGGCTCACAGTCAGTGTATGACCTCCTCATGCCTCCAGGAACACTCACCTACTCCAGTGCTTCTGAACTGTAGAAGAAACTCATGGCACTCAACCTGACGTTGTGCAATGCTGTAGTTCATCATGAATGGTTTCTTGATGCAGGGGATATCTCTTCTGTCAGCGCTTCAGCTGGTAGGGAGTACAAGGGTCATAGATCTACACTGTGAGATACAGCTTTTTCTTCATGCTGTGTGGGTGGGCTCTGAACATGAACCTGGTGGTGCCAATCCAGTCACTTTCAAAAAGGATGTCTGCCTCCTGTGGAAGAAAATAACCACAGCCAACATTAACTGATACTGATCTTCCATTGTGGAAGTTTCATTGGAGAAAGCACCAAATCAGCCCAGACACTGGAAGAGCTACAAGATGTGAAGCACTGGTGGGTCAGGGGGATGCAGTTCACGGCACTGCTGTCTGCAGCAATGTTCTTTACTCTTTGGGAGCGTGAATAAAGGTTGCTGATGACTTTTTAAGCAAATTTTGCATGCATTTAGTGAAGAGGAAGGTTGTTGCTGGTAATGCTGAGATGGGTAAAGGAGGTGGCTGGCCAGGTGGCCATCTGACACTAGAAGAAAGGCAACTGCTTCTCTTGAAGAGTCCCTACACACCTGTGAGGCATCTGCCAAGGAGGACTGAAGATTTTGCTTTTTATACACCTACCTGAAACCACCTGAGAATGTCAGTGTGATAAAATTACTGATTATGTCATTCAAATACAAAGGAATTTATTTTATGTTTTTTAATTAATGAAAGAATCTGTGGAAACCAATCTTTTAGCACCCCCACGGTAATTAATTTCCAGCACTGGTGCAACGAGTGCAGAAAGCTGTCAGGCTACTTCTATTCAGTGAAAGTATCAGTGTATTTTGATGCAAGCTCAGTGTGCACATACACAGGGGTCTATCTGTGAGATCAGCAGGCAGAGCAAGGCTGGAGATTCCCTGTCGTCAGTGCGCCCTCTCCAGAGAGCTTCTAGGCAAAAGAGAGTTCCTATGCAGCAGGGATTTCAAATGGCATGGGATTTATAAGGTAAAACCTATGCTTTGAGTTATGCTTGAAAACAACTGGCAGCTGCTGCATTTTAAGACCATGCCTTCCTCTTTGCAAAGGGCCCCACGAGGCAAACGAATGCTGAACCAGCCCTCCCTGAAAGAATTAGCTGTAGCTGTACCAACTGCGTTCCCGTCCTGTGCTGTATCTAGTATCAATCCAGACTGGAAGTAACATTCCCAGATAATTGCACTGATTGCCACATCAAAAAATAACTTCGTGCCTTTTAGCCAGTGAAAATGGGAATTTTTTGGAAGTGCAGGTGTGACTTGTCTTTTTGCTTTCTTTAACAGCTTCTTGGTTTTCTTATTTAAGTATGGCCATTGATGGCCTGATCTTGGATTTGCGTCTCATCCCGAGTGTTTTCCTATGAACGCCTGTTACACAGCAGGGCCCTTCAGCGTGAGGGTTTTCAGTACAAAGCAAGTGTTGTTTACAGCACTCGAGTGCAAGGATTCTGCTCCTGCCCTGGGGTTCAGGTGGCCCAAAGTTCACTGTTGCACTTGAGGCACCTGACCAAACAAACGCCACATGTCTTCCTCTTGTACAGCCCTCCAACAGCCCTGTTTCAGACAGCTGCTGTAGAAATAAAGGAGGAAACTTTAAAGATGTATTGTGCTTGGCCGCCCTTTTCTGATGCTTTTGGCTGGCTGGGAGATGACTCGCCGTGGAGGCAATAGGGAACGTCTCCTTCTGCTCTTGAAAAATACCTTCCAGTGTGGGAGATTTCATTAGTGAGCAACACGTCTGACGTCATGTGAGCACTGTTCTACTATTGTCTATGTTAGCACCAATCTTTGAAGCTCAAGAACACTTTGCTTCCTGTTGCTTAGTTTTTGTGGCTGTCCGTTCTGCAAGTCCAGCTTGGGTGGCTCATATGATGGGAAAGGCAGCACGTGCACAGGAACACGTCCTTCCTTGCTTCGTTCAAAACTTCTCCTTTTGATTTATCCTAATGTTTCCCCAGGGACCATCTGTCCTTTTCATCCACATCCATAAGAGTGAGACTGTTGGAACAAATAGTCCTAAGGGCAATATCTTTCTGGCAGTGGAAGCTAGCAGAAGGTGGGAATTGAATGGAAGGTAGTTAGGTGCTTTCAGTGTCCAAATTCAGCAGCTCAGTTAAGTAAGAAAAAATTCTTGGAAAGGCAAGAAGAGGGGATAAGCACTGACTGTTGATTTCCAGCAGCGAGAAGTGATTTTGCGCTCAATCAATCCACTTCAGCGGGAGAGGTGAGTGTTTAGTGTTTCCTCCAAGTGAACCTTAAAGGTCAAATTCACTCACAGACTCCTTACCAAGGAAGAGGTGGAGGGTTGCAGGGTCATTCGGCACTGCGTGAGCAGCGTCTGCATCAGCAAATCCAATGGGTATTTTGTCAGACTGGTCGAATCATTCATGAGGTTGTATTGCCTGAGAAGAAATGCTGTTGTTTAGGAATCTTTTAATTTGGATTTGGTCTCCCATGTCTTTTCTGTAAGTCCATAAATCAGGCTGAGAAGAGGCAGGCAAAGATGGTTCTCTGTCATCTTCCTTTTTTTTTCTATTTTTTCTTTTAGTTGGAACCTTAGAAATTTCTGAATGAAATTTCCAGTCCAGGATGTCACAGCCGGTCAGAAACAGGGAAAAATGTCGTCAGTCTGGATAAGCTTTCTCCCATGATAAGAGACACTGCTTGTTGCTCATCGCGTGCTTTGTGTTCAAGCAAGCACATTCGACTAAATAATATCCGGGACAGACTGTGTGCTGGTGTAAACCATTGTCTTTCTTTGGAAATCTGCCGATTACCAGGAGTACACACAAGTAAAGGATCCCCATCCCTTTGGTAGGTCAAGGTTTGTAGGAAGAGGCAATATCTTTCATTAGCTCAATTGGTATTGTTGGAAATAGTAGCAAACTAGGCAAGTGCCTCTCTTCAAGCCCACAACAGAAGCATCATCTTTCAAAGCTGAATGCCAGTTCAGAGTATTTATTCTGAGTTCAGTCCTTCTGACAAGCTGCGTTATTTATTTTGTCAGTGACAGAAAATCTTCTAACGGTCAAATGTTGTAGATACAGACTCATGAATTTGCTCTCCTGAGAAAGTTCATGTGCAAGTCAGAGAACTGATCAGTGAACATACGTCTTACTCTGTGGGATGGAAATTCAGCTGGGTGAAAATGATTCTACCGATTAGGAATAGAACATTGTCGCTGATCTCCTTTGCTGTTGGCATCTGGCAGCCTACAGCTCCCTAGTACTGGGATCCATAATAACACCACAAACTTAAGCGATTCTCCAAAATTAATACCTCTTCTTTAATTTAGGATTTATCTCCTGTGCTGCAAGCATAAAGATAAATGACATTCATGGGCAGAAAGGAAAACATTGGCTCCATGTCGAGCCCCATGAGGGTCCTGTGGCAAGCAAAGGGCCATTGCCTCCTCTGATATATAGAGCTATCTGGGCTTCCCTTGGAGATCTTCCAAGAAATTTCTAATTATTTCTAGCCCTGTTCTGTTCAAAATATAGATGTCTGTCTATCAAGACTTCCTAGACAGGTGGTTGATGCCCCATGCCTGTAAATGTTCAGGAGGCATTTGAACAACTGCTCTTAGTAACACTTCCGATCAGCCCTGAAGTAGTCTGGTAGTTGAAGTAGATTATTGTTTGCTGTTCCTTCCAACTGAAATATTCTATGCTATTCTATACAATTGTGTGTCTAATGCTACTAATGAAATTAATGGAAATTAGTACTTTTTCTGTTTGGGGGAAGAGAGGACAAAATAAATGGCAGAGCGTTCTTCAGAACTTTTACTTACTTTTCAAAATGTTCTTTTCTTCCAAGAAGCAACATGAATTCCTTAGGTATGTACTAGTCTTTGCTAGGGGATGTTGTGAGATAGCTGTGCTTCTGCTCAGCTTTATTCGGTACCTTATAGAAATATATCTGCATAGTGAACAGCTAAATAATAATGCTTTGTTTTGATTAGACAGACATTTTAAATAGCATGGATATTATCAAACTGACAGATAGATGTGATTTATAGAATAAGGCTTCGGGGCTGGTATTGAAAAAGAGATATAGAAGTGATTGCAAAGCAGTTTCCGACTGAAAATGTACATCAACATGGGATAGTCGGAGATAATCAGATTCACTGGAATTCTTAATGTGAAGTAAGCCTGCGTTCACGTTCCTACTGTAAAGCTCCATCGTTTTTTCAGTATTATAACTTGGGTTGGCTTTAGAGAGCCAGGGGCAAGGCTGAGTGCCAGACAGGAGCAGGATGGCAGTAGCCTGCCTGTGCTTGTGCTTGACCTTGGGCTTGGTTCAGCCCACAGCCAGTTCCCGGAATTAAATGGTGCTTGGTTTGTCCCTGATGGCTCATTTCCTGCAGGCATAGACTCAGCTGGCAGCGTAGTTTCTGTCTCAGGGAGGTTCTGTTACAGTTCTCGTGAAGTAGACCAAGAAGAGCAGTCTTGGAACTACCTGAAGGCTGTATGTATGCCTTGACCTAGACATTGGCCATCCCTGGCTGGCCTGCCTCTTCCTTGGCTGTGAAGTGGCCAACTCCCTGCCCCACCTTTCCTTTTCCTCTGTGTCCTTCTGTCCCGTGTTTGCCTAGCGGTGTGTTACAGATCCCCTGTCTGCTTTTCCTGTTGTGCTTTGACTGTCTGTGTTTGTGTAGACTTAGGAGTTGAAATCCTATTCGAATAGAAGAGTGGAAAGGTTTCTCTTTCTCTTTTGCGGTGTACTGAAAGGCAGCCCATGCGGGAAGAGACACAGTTTTGTTCTTGAATTTCAAAAAGCTGTTCCCCCAACATTACAGAAGCTTGTCTGGTGCCATTTGTATTGCAGGAAGTATAACTTAATCGTCTGAGTATTTCGCATTAAATTAAATTTTCTATGCACTTCCTTAAAACTTTGTGACCTTCTTAGTCAATTCTTTCTAGAAGCTTTAATTGGATAAAGGTTCCCATGGAGTAGTGAAGTGAATCATATGTCAAACTGCTCCAGTTTTGTGAGAAATTTAACCTGATTTTTTCTGTATAAAGCCTTACAGTCATAAGAGACTTAAGGTAATTGCATTACCTTCAACCACAGGGTTGCATACAGTTTTTTCTTAGAGACCCTGTCTGGCAATGTAAGTTGCCATAGCAGCTGAATATATCTATAGAGCAGATAGCGGTGTATTTGCTATATAGAATGATTACTACAGTAGTTAGGGGTTTTAATAGGCTTTGAATCTTTTGGTTGTATCAGCTCTGGATGTGCTGGTAGCTAACACTGCCATTTTTCTGGAATAGTATGCGGAATGGCTTCCTATTGAGAGTGTTTAAATCATAACTGGAAACCCTAAAAATGTGTATTGTTATGCTTTTTATTCATTCTCGTTTAATGATCTCTCTCTAGCAACGTGGAGGATGTAACCGCCTAAATCTAGACAGTGCTCCCTTATTCCCACTAGCCTCATTCAGTATTAATTCTCTTTGTTTCACAAATCCTCTGAGTGGTTAAGAGAGCCCATATAGATCTTATTTTAGAAATAATTTTTAGAGCCTACTTGCCCAATTCTTTTAATCATCGGTTTAGCAAAAAGAGAACTGACATTGTAAGATGAAAATACCTACTAGAATTCTGGGATTCTGGTGACTAGTGTGTTTTGATTGTCTTTGTTTAGAATTTCTTCCTGTATGGCTCAGCCTTCTAGTGATGGTGAAACTGCAAGAAGACTCCTCTGAGCCAACCCAGGATGAATCGGGTGCCAGGTGAAGTGGAAAATGCTCACAGTAGCAGTGTGGAATCCTGTCCTTCCTTGCGGGACGTTCACTCCATCAACCCAGCACAGCTGATGGCAAGGATTGAGTCATATGAAGGCAGAGAGAAGAAAGGCATATCAGACGTCAGAAGGACTTTCTGTTTGTTTGTTACCTTTGATCTCTTATTCATAACTTTGCTGTGGATAATAGAATTAAATGTAAGTTGTCTTTTCAGTACCCTTAGATTTCATTAATTTATTTCTTCCCTTCAGGAGTGGTTAAGAAGTTGCTGTTTTCCATGTTAAATTACGAGGTCCAACACAAAAACCCCAAGACTAACCCTATAGCTCGGGAACCAAGAGCAGGAGGGGAGTGACAAAGAGATGGTTATAGAACATGTTCTAACTTGTCACAGTGAGAAAATGCTCACTTTGATCGCTTCTCTCAGTACGAGTGGGTTTATGTTCCTATATAGATTGGAACCTTACCCTTGGTCTGAAAATATCAGTGTGCACCAGCTCACAACACTTTATCTGTGAAGCGGTCTTTAGCTAATAACAATATCACTTTCCTTGAGCACCCCCCCTGTTTGCCAGACCTGGCTCCCTGCGATTTCTGCCTCTTCCAAAAGATCAAGTTGGTGCTGAAAGGAACTCATTTTTTGTTGGCAGAAAATGTGAAAGCAAAAACAACGGAGATCTTCAACAGACTTTCAGAAGGTGATCTGTGGAATTGCTTTGAACGTTGACAGCATCATATGCAGCTGTGTGTCAACTCAGCAGGGAACTATTTTGAAGGTGATCATCATCCAGTTTCTTAACTTGTTAAATAAAAGAGTTACAGGCACAGTCTTGGGTTTTTGTGTTGGACCTCGTATATGCTATTTCTATTTAAACTGAAGTAGCTTCTTACTTTGAAACTTTTATGACCATAGTATCTACTTTAACCGCATCTACTTAGAGGATGCATGGTTTGTTATCTGCTTGTCATTAAACGTTTTGATGTTCCTGTAGTCTCTGAACCAGGCTGAAGAAACCGTTGGAAATACAGTGAACTTTTCAGGGAGAAAGTAAAGAAAAACATTACTGTGCATCTTTGAATTTGGCAAGAAGTGTGAATTTTAACAGGATTCAAGGCTTTGCCTTCTGAGTAACTTCTAGTCATTGGTGTTTCACAGAGGTGTTAGACCCTGAGAAGACTTCCAATGGCCAAACCCTTTCTTTTGCTGTGATATCTTTTCTTTTAGACAAACTTAGTATGGTATACATTGTATGTGGCAGGGTACATTTAAACAACATGAACTCTCACAGTTGCCACCTTTTAACTCCAGCATTTGTGATGTGGAAAACAAGGCAGTTCTCCTGAAATTTCCAGAAAGCAGTGGGATAATTGCTTTGTTATTATTTCGTACGTAGACTCTTTAGTTCTTGAGCTGGGTTTTAAGCTCTAATCTAAAGTGTACATTTAAGAAAGGACACATATGAAAAAGAAGAGGAATCCCTTTTCTAAACGAGAAAGATCTCAAGTAAATATGTTTTGTCAGCATTTCTTTACAGGTTAAATAACCTTGGCTGTTGATCTGACATTATGAAGTTTCAGGAGCTGACTGTTAAATAGTTCATTGATATAGTGAAAAGAACACTTTCTGCTTATCGAGGCCTTCTCTTGGTGGTGTTCCCTAGTGCTTCACATAACTATTTCATTGAGAGCTTAATTATTGAATTTAATATCAAAACCAATAGGATATGGACACTGAGTTTTTTCGCTCTGCACTGAGATACATACTCCTTTCACTCTCTGACCCAAAACATGGAATCATAGAATGGTTTGGGTTCAAAGGGACCTTAAAGATCATCCAGTTCCAACTCCCCTGCCATGGGCAGGGACACCTCCCATTAAACCAGGCTACTCAAGGCCCCATCCAACTTGGCCTTGAACACTAACATCCTAAATAACTTCGTTACTGACTCAGTTTGAACGGGACAGTGAGGAATCCTTCCACCGGAAAGAAGCTCAATGGCTAAGGAGAATGTAATTTTGAATCCTCTCGAACAAATGGAAAACTTAATCTTGGGCAATAGTTGTTTGTGAGAGAATGCTATAATAATTGAAGCTTCTGTGGTTTTTACAGTGAATTTTTTTACAGTGAATTTTTTCTAAGATCTGAAGTATGAATTCAGTTGCTCTTTCGTTTCCTACTTAGTAACACGTGACCAGCTAGAGCTGGTTTTTGGTAGCTGTTTGATCAGCTGTTCTGATCTTCCTGAAAGAAGATACCAAATGCTGGGTGAATGTGTGTAACAGACGTTACCTTTAATCATTTCTTCTTCCCTTAACACCTTGTTTGCTTTTATTTTGGGACAGTCTGAAATGTAGCTTCAGTAGGCCAGGTGATAATTCTAAATGTTTTCTCTTTCAAGATTGTGTATAATAATGCAAAACAAATAAGGTCACAAATCTTGAAACTGACATTCTGAACATATTTATCTCTGCACTTAGTTTAATATCTTTTTGTACATCAGCAGGGAACTATTAATGTCATCCTTCAGATTTGTGTGTATTTTGGCTTCAGTAACTTCTGTTCTCAAGCTGTGTGGTGTTGTTTCTTTGTAGGTAAAAGGAGGCATTGAGACTGCCTTAGAGAAAGAAGTCCTACAGTATGACTACTCTTCTTCATATTTTGATATATTTGTAAGTGTTCTTTTTTTTTAAAAAATAGAGAAAAAAGAAGTAAAATATAGTTTTCCCACATTCCTCCTTCCACAGATGTTCCCTAGTTTAAGTCCTCTGAAAAGGTTGATCTTTTCTTGATAATTTAAGCAGGAAATTTGCCAAATTTCACCTGTCTAAGGGTTGCCCAGTACTGTTTTTGCAGCAGGCTTGTGGAGCCTGTGGATAGAGATGCTTAGGCATGCTTAAATTGTGTCTTCTGCTTTGGGGGGACACCGAAGAGCAGATGGAAAACTCAACTGAACATGTGAGATTGACGTAACATAAAGATAATTCATTAAGAGGAGACCAGTTGTCCTCCAGCTGTAAAATCATTTTTTTTAACTGATGGGTTTGTCCATCTGTGGAAATGAGTCCAGTTGCAGTACGAAGAGACTTGTTCCCAGGCTGGTCTGTACGGGTCAGGGTTTTTTTCAAATTCCTGTGTTTTAACTCCAACATTTTTTTTGAAAGATCATAGTAAAAACAGATGATATGAATTCTGATTCTTATTTACTAAGTATAAGCACCTGAGGCATATGGGAGGAGCTCTATCGCATCAGGAAGTTTCTGTGTCTTTCAGCAACACCGTAGCCCTTTAGTTGCAATGGGTTTTGATAAGCTACTAATCTCAAAGTAAAAGCTGTTTCTTGATGGTTCTTATAAAGGGCCCCATGTTTTTACAAGATCATTTATTCTACCAGATCTTGTTTGCCTGGCAGAGATGAGTTGGTTTGGTATCATTTATTTTATAGTGATGCCTATATCCAGAATCTCTCTTTGAAACGTGTTAAAACCCCTGTTTGCTTCTACATTGGACTGTTTGCTCTGTCAAATGGAATGAGGTACCAGATACAAAAATTTCATAAGCTAGCAAACTATGCTACTTCTCCCTTTCTCTCTTGTTATTTTGCTGGCAGGTTCTCCATGATATACCTTAGTGCAGAAAGCAGAAAAATGTTATTTGTAAATATCGATGCTTTGGAAATTATTTCGCCCTGTAGTTGAACCAAGGGTTAAAAACATGTAATGCAAAATAATAGACTTTTATTCCCTGGGGAGGGACTAGATCACTGAATTCTGCAAAATTTTTTGTGGGCTTATACAGGATTTCTTCTATTTCTACCACACATCATTGAAACATATATATTTGCATATGATTGTAAGGGTTCATTATTCCTCTGCCCATGTCTGTCATTGATTTCTCTTCATATTTAAGCGTTTGTTTCATATATTTTAGATTCTGAACACATCTTTTAAAACAAGGTGGAGGCAATCTAATATCAAAGAATAAACAGGGAAACTGAGAGTTAGGGTCCCTCATTCAGAAATCTCTTCTCTCTGCTGTTGATTTAGTTTTCTGGCCTAGAACTATTGGATCTACCTTTCGTTACTGCAAAGTATTTGTAACAGATTGCTATTGCAGGCATCTCCATAAAGAACAGAGAATTGTTGCAAAGTTAACATTTCAATAAATCCTAAAATTTTAGTAATTAGAAAATCGTTTTAAATATTCTTCCCATTTTCTGATTGCATTTGTGAAGTCTTTAGAGTTTTTAATAATGTTCTCGCACAGCAGCACACGGCTAAGGTCAGTAAGACGCAAGTTGATGCTCAAGGTATTTTCTGGATTAATTGCATCTAGATTTAACTGTTTCGATTCCAGTGGGGTAAAACAATCAAGAACATACTTAGTGTAGCTTTCTTATGTTATTTGTGGAATGCACATGCTTGCACATTTGAGCCTATGTAGGCATGCGAATGGTGCCATTTCCTTTCCAAATGGGAAATTATGTTCTATTTCTGTTTCATATGCACACATTCCAGTTTGTTTCTCAATTACAGAACTTCTATTGTCCTACTTTAAATTGTTTTGTAAGCAGTTAGTATTTTCAGTGAGCTGAGAATCTTGTGGTTCTTCTGTGTTCTGAATTAACCAACAACTATTTTTTTCCTTTCTCTATAGCTACTGGCAGTCTTTCGATTTAAGGTGTTAATACTTGCATATGCAATGTGCAGACTGCGCCATTGGTGGGCAATAGCTGTGAGTAGCAGCCAAGCATAATGAAGTTTTAACTAGAATGGGTTGAACAGACAACATTTTAGATGTCTCTTAACGCTTGTATGTTAAGAATCATCTTGATGCTATACGTAAAATTTCACTGTACCGTAACAGATGAAAAACTTCTGTCCTGGAAGATTTTCTGCCTAAAGACAGGAATTTATTAATGCAGTGGGTGTGGTCCTTATTATGTACCATGTTAATACAAATTGAAGACTTGTTTTGAATCCAGTATGGATGGCTAGTCCTAACTGCTTGTTATCTCTGACTTGTTAATTAATGTTTAGAATATATTTGCATTTGGAATAGTGAACTGCATTCCAAAAGAAGAATTGGCATTATTGTACCAGACACCCAGCGGTCCATTTAATTCCACATTTTTTAGCTTTTTAGAGATTTGGATGCCACCCATTTAGTTCTAGCACCTGTATTCCTTTCATGCTCCAGTACAAAATGTTGACTATACCATCCCTTCATAGAAAGGGAAGTTCTTGAGAACTGTAGACAATCACAGTGGCTTGGAGCAAGTATCTCTAGTGCAGCTGTACTGTGTGGATGATGAGAAAGTATGCAAAACTTGATGACAAATTCATCCTTCCACCAGTCAGTACTGTAGATTGTCATACAATAGGCATATTGCTGGCTTAGTGCATTGCGAATCTTAGACTTTTTTTCCCTTAAGCTGTGGCAGGTGCATGTATAATGTGTTCATGAGTAACTTTCATCAAGTAGTTTGCATGCTGTTTGTATACTAGTCTGAGATTACACGCCATGGTTTTTCTGAAATTGTGTTATTAGCATGGCACAACCACGTATGTAATTGTAGCTGCTGCTCTATTTATGTTTATTGTTAAGTGCATGCCTCACGAAATCCCTTACTCGTAGTTGTGTAGCTTTAGAGTGTTTCTTCCAATGACATCCTCTAACTTGCTGCAGTGGTTTGTGAGGTGATGAGAGTGGACCCATCATAGTAGTAAGCAATTAGATACGTAAAAGTTCCTTTAAGCTTTTGCAGAAGCCATTAATCTTAAAATCCTACTCATGCTTACCAGAAGCCAGTTAGGTTCTGCTATTATTTAAAGGACTGTTGGACCCAAATGCACTAATAGAGTTAAAAGCCTTGCTTAAGTGAACATTACTTTTCCACTGCTTTTTAAGGGAGGGGATTTCAGCTGTTTTATGCAGCCTGCCATTTTTTATAAATGTCAGGGAGTATCAAGTCTTCAAAGTGATTCATTTTTCACACTATGAGTAGGTGAATTAAAATATTAGTTCAAATTTACACTTGCAAAGATATTTTCTTATTTCAAATTCTTTGATTTGGATGGTGGTGAAAAGCGTCTGGAGCAATTGCTGTTTGCTTTTTCCCAAATACATACACAGTTGTTGGGGTTTTTTAAGGGACTTTATTTCACTTTAAGGTGAATAAAATACTACATCTTCATTAGATCACAATTTGTATACCTCAGCATCTGTGTAGCACCTAAACTGCCTCTCCGCTGTGTGGAAATCAGCATTGGAGATGTTCTTATAAAAGTTTATCTTTATTAAGAAGGTTGTTTTTATACCATTAAGTTAATTTTATCATATTTGTCATTAATCTATGATCTTGCTGTTGTTGATTAATATTTAACGTTGCAATCAATAGATAATGGCAGAAATGAGAAAGTAAATCCATTTATTATTCTTAACTGTTCTTACCCTGTCTCTTTCAGTTTACAACAGCAGTGACCAGTGCCTTTTTATTAGCAAAAGTAATTATTTCACAGGTATATATTCTAATCAAATGTTTGTTTTATTTTGTTGTTTTCTTGAAAGCAAGATTCTTCAGGGTAATTTCTGTAATGTTGTGTGATTTTGTTTCCTTCAAGCTGTTCTCACAGGGTGCTTTTGGCTATGTGCTGCCCATCATATCCTTCATACTTGCCTGGATTGAAACTTGGTTCTTGGACTTTAAAGTGTTACCACAAGAAGCTGAAGAAGAAAACAGTAAGC
Source organism: Dromococcyx pavoninus (assembly GCA_033558185.1). Lineage (NCBI taxonomy): Eukaryota > Metazoa > Chordata > Aves > Cuculiformes > Neomorphidae > Dromococcyx > Dromococcyx pavoninus. The sequence continues at coordinate 25,241 of JAUMJL010000425.1, read as the reverse complement.
TTTTGATATTTCCCCTTAATTACTGCAGTTGGCAGCATTTGATCCAATGGTAACTGGCAAAAGAATGCTGCTTTCAGCTTCTCAAAATTTGAAGACCTGTGTGAAAAATTAAATCATAGGGCGTAATTTTTCTTTTATCTGGCAAGGAACATATTCTTTCAGAAAAGTGGGATTTTAATTTATTTAGGGAGGCAAAGTTAAAAGTTACAAGGGGCAGATCAGTTTGTCAAGCACTTAGGAACACAAAAATGTATGTATGCTTAAGACACAAAATGTAACTGACTTGGGCTTGTAAAATTTTATTTTCTGGGTAATGCATAGAGCAAGAGTCTGGTTCCTTCTTTAGGAAGAGAAAACACTCATCAGTCTTCATGTGGTAGAGAGGAAAGGATGGAAGTTCAATAGCCTTATGATAACCTAAAATGCCCTCTTTGTCCTGTTACTATCAGCAGGCCTGTTGATGACAGTAAGGATGAGATAAATTATCTTCTTTCTCAACCCCTTTTGTTTTTTGTGCTGTATAAAGCACACCAGAATAGATCTGTATCATTTCCAAATATTTTTTCTGCTTTTAGAATAATCTGAGCCAGAAGGAGTTGAAGGTTGGAGTAACTGGTTATATTGAGATACATAGGTGAAAGCAAGTCATTAGTGAGAAGTCTTACAGTGGCACAGTGAGAAGAGAATTTATTGGATTATGCATCGCAGCTCACTGATAGTTACAAACGTATTTCAGAATTTTAATTAGCCAGTTAATAATGATGTTTACATATGACATCCTAATCACACAGTTGCACATTGTAGAAGGATTTGTTCCTTAATTAATGTGTACAATACCTGTCTTTTGCTAGAGCGTGTCTCTTTTGCTGCCTGAAGTTATACAGAAGACATAAATGTTAATTTAACAGTTTACTTTTTTTCCTGAAATATTTATTTATAGAAGTAACTTGCTAGGAATGCTGATATAAGACATCAGTCTTTTAAGATTCATCATCAATAGCTGATATTTAAGATGCTGTGTGATAGCATTGCGGATTTAGGGATTTTTGTTTTTTTTCCTTTTAGGATTTTTGATAGCACAGGATGCTTCTGAACGAGCAGCTCTTCTTCACCCAGGAGTCCTCTCTGATGGGCAGTTCTATTCTCCTCCTGAATCTGTAGCAGGTAATTCTGTTTGCATAGTGAATGATTTTTCTTATGGATGTTAACCTCCTGCATATTTCACCCCCTTCAGAGGGTAAGGTGGGCAAAGAGTGAAGGCAAAAAATGTTTTCCTTTTTAACTGAAAATTGTACTTTACAGTCCTAAAATGAACGATTCTTTTTTGTTCAGCAGTTCAGTTTATTTACTGTCAGATTAGTTACAATACACGTAGTTAGTGGAGCTTGTGACATGCCCTGAAGGAATTAAAAATAACATAAGTCTGAAACAAAATGGTTCCTGAAGGGAAAGGAGGTAATTCTTGTTTGTTTCTACCATCAATAATCCTTACGGATTCCTTGCAACTTGAGATAGTCTATGATTCTGTGATCTCTTAACTGCTAGCAGTAGTATTTATGCAGCAGTGATGTGTTTAGTCCAGCGTAAACTTGGAGCTTTACACTATCTTAGTGAACCTGAGACTGATCTAAAGCAAATTGAAATTTCAATTAGCGGCTCTTTTTGTTTCTCATAACAAAAAGAAAAAGCCCTCTCTGTATAAAAGAGGCTGGTTGTGCAGGTATGATAATCTGAGGGCGAGTGTTAATGACACCTTAAAGTCTGCGTATCATGTGCTTTGTTCTAGTTGAGATATGAGCCCAGCCAGCCAAAAAGTAAATGGAAATACTGCAAGATTAAGAATTTGTTTGCAGGCATTTCAAGGAAGTGAGTAATTGCCTTATGGTTTGAGTGGATTTAAGTTATTTGAGGATACAGTGTGAATCCCCAAATCTTACATCAGTCTTTTTACCCAGAAATGTAAATATCTTCTGTCAAGATGTGCTGTATTATGTGATAATAAACTATTAATAGTTTCTAATTGCTACAGGTGTGTTTGCCTGTCTTGCATTATGGAGTTCTACATGCTGCTGCTATTTTACACTTTAATGGCTGCCTCTGTGGTTGCCGAGCACCTTGGTGTAAGGAATGATTAGGGTTCCATCTAGGGATGACAAAGCGTTACGGCAAGGCTGAGTATAAGTAATGATTCAAAGTGGAAATGTATTTTAGTTAAAGCCGCGAGTCTGTCTTGAGGAAATGCTGGTTGGAAATATCATACTCGATTCAGCCTGGAATTTTTTTGGCAATAGAATATACAGTTGTGAGAGGAAGTGGAAGTGGAGCTGACGTGGTTTCCTTGGCAGGTTGGCTGGGGCAGTGTTTGCGTCTGCAGTGAGCTCTGGGGCCTCCTGTGTGGTGACTGCAGGGCTATGACCGTGCCATTCCTTCCAGCTTATGGGGTGGCTGCTTGTCGTCTGGGCTTCAGTAACAGCTCGCGTGCCTTCTCCTAGTCTGACTTAACTGCCAAGTAGATTTGTTTAAGTCACTTTTATGGGTAGGAGAAACAAAAGAAACAGGCAAATGAATATATTATATTTGAACTTTAAATACCTACACACTGATGATAGTCACAAAATATTCTGAAACTGGTAGAGGATGGACAGTAATAATAGGTCGCAATTAAAAGCATTTTCTTCACAATTCTGCATTTCTTTAAGATAAGACAGGTTATGGATTGTTCTAAGAGAGCAAATTTTGGTCAGTTTGCCTTACATATTGATTGGAAAAATATTTAGAGAAAAACTATTCCACATGTTTATGCAGAGGGGAATAAACCCCTCTGCTGACACAGCAACATGTCTAAAAACAAATCTTTGCTCTCCGGAGGTGATATTTAAAACAGGCTATGCTGGAATTTTCACTGTATTTATCTTTGTATTTCTTCCTTGAAGATTTACATGTCCAGGGCCGTACCCTTTTCCATCCACTTCTTTATATGGGTTGATCCTTCATGTTCAGCATTAGCCTTGGTTGCCAAGTAATGATTCTGGAGGTAGGAAGCAGAAAATCAGGCTGGAAGGAGTAAATGTCTTACAGTTGCTGTACAATTTGAGCTTCAAAATGAAAGGCAGGTGTGCTATTCCAAGAAAGAAAAAGAATTCAGAGTAGTCTGGCCAGAAAAAAAAAACTTCTTTCTTTTTTTATTTCTTTGTGAGAGGGAATGTGGGTCCCATAGATCAGCTTTAAATTGATGGTAAAAGCCCAAGTAAGTCTCCTGGGCATTTTATCAAAGACAGGTCTTTACTCACCTGTGCGTTTGTTTTTTTCTTTCCCCTACGGGAGTCTCATTTAAACTACCCAAGACGTGTGGTGAAATGCATGGGCTGAGTCAGCCCTTGTCAGGGGGGACTGCCACAAGAACCAGCTGCCTCCTCAGGGGTGGGCAGACACTTCTGCAGCTTCTGGATCCCCAGAACTGCGGGTCAGTCTGCTCACCCTGCTTGCTTACTGTCTTCTTGGTCTTCCTGAAACTGCTGAAAGCCACCTTCCTGCAAAGCGGCACCTTCAGCAGGAGCTGTCTCTGGGCACGTATTCCTGTGACCAGGGGAGCTTTCTTTTTGAGACCTTCCAGGGCTTTGTCACAGCAAAGACCTGTGAGCAGGCCGGGGATGAGACGAAGAGAACTGGGCAGAGTGAGGCAGAGGGAGCTGTTTGGTTTCTGGCTTAGAGTGACACCATCTCTTGATAGAACACTAGATACAGAAATTATTGATTTGTAAAGCTATATTTCTGGCTGCTTTGAAAATGTCTTCTGAAGCTGTCTTCCAAAGGGCAGGATGTAGGAAGCAGGAGAATCTGCTTGTCAGTGAGCAAATGTGGAGTTGATTTTCCTGAGTGTGTCGCAGTGAAAACTTAAAGCATTTGCTAACTGAATCCACTGACAGGGTAGGTATGTCAAGAACGATGCCAGTGCTTGGTTTTGGGTTTGATAACTGTTTAAAAGAAACCTACAGTGTGAGACATCCAAAAAAGATAAGAAATCTAAAATAAAATGTAAATATTTTTATGGGAAATAGTTGCTTTGAATTGCCTTTTGATAAGCCATTATCAGTGGTCTGCTGCTTTATTTTTCCATTTTTCTTCTCTCAACTAACAGCATTCCTGTCTTCCTTTCCAGGATCTGATGAAGACTCTGAAGAAAAACAAGACAGTGAAAAACCAGTTGTATAGCAAATATGAAAAAGCATGTAAGTTCCTTTGCGCAGAACCTGAATATTCCTGAAAATATTTTTTTCTTCTTGTTCCTTCCCAAATAATTTGAGTGGTGGGCTGACTCGTGGGAGTTCATCATCTTTGCCCCCAGTCTGTCTGTCTGAGCAACCTTCAAGCAGGAAATCCTGCCATGCTCTTGAGAGCCTGTGCTGCCAAGTTCTGGTTAACCCAGGTGCAGGGGTCTGAGAGTGCTGTTCTGGAGCACAGTGTAAAGGCTGCAGGTTCGGGATGGAACACCTCCAGCATTTATTTGTTAGCTGTCCTGGAAAGGACAGTGGTGGTCCAAATGTGTAAAAACTCCTTTATCTTGAAGTGGGGAGAGAGATTTCTTTGGAGATGGGAATGCAGGAGTGCTCGGAAGAGATTTTCTTTCAGATTAGGTCTAGACAAATACACTCATCTTGAAGCTTGCACAGGCCAAACTACTTCAATATTTCCCCTTCTCAGTTTGTTTATTACTACAGATGGGTTTCATTGGAGCAGCTGTGTCTTTGTAGTGTGCTTTGGTCAAATATGGAGATGATATCCTTATTTGAAAATCACTTTATTTACTTTTATAATTATCTCGCTGCATACTTTCATCTCACCACAGATGGCAAACCTCGAGCTAGGGCAGGTATTAAATGTTCTTTAGAAGCTGAAATCTTCTAGTGCTCCTCTGGAAGAGCGGATGACCTTTTCTTTTCAGCCTCCCTGTTTTCAGTCTGTGTTCTCTTGATTCGCGTCTTCATTCATCATGACTTGTGTAATCTATTACAGAAAGAAAATCTCTGAGGGAAGTTGTTGGGGTTTGGAAACTGGCAAACAGAGTCTGAGGCTGACTTGCTGGTGGAGCTTCTGACAGGAGAATTTATTCAGTAGAAAGCAAAGGGAATGGTTCCCATGTACTGTAATACCTCACAAAGGTGTACCTTGTTGACATATGTATATTAGGTTGCCTCCCAGGCAGTATGAAAATACTTGTCCATGATGTATTTTATTATTCAGTGGTTCCTGAAGTTGATCTTCTAATGACTAGGTAATTACTGGAAAGTGTTGTCTTGTGTACCTAATCAAGAGATTGGTAATATAATGAAGTAAAACTTCTCAATTGTGGAAGTGTATTTAATGATTGTTGGGACTCGCTAGGTAAAATTATTTTATGTTATTGCGAATTTGTCATTAGTTTTATGTTTACTTTTTTTTTAACTCCATGCATTTTCTTTTTTAATGGGTATGTTCACTTTCTAAAATAAAAATGTTAAAACATGGGTAATGCATTATGATATTTTGCTTTTTTATCTACTGAAGATCTGCACGTACCAGGATAGGGGGTCAAAAATGCCATTAAACCTATGGACTTCATCTAGGTGCATGATTTTATCTGAACACCTCCTTCAATCTGCAATGTGGAATTCCTCTGGAAATCAAAGAAATGCAATCTGTTCTTAGTGCCTGCTTCCTCCTGCAGTTAATACTCAGGAAAAAATAGGAAATGAGAATTAAAACAAAGTCATTAGCTTTGTAGCCATATGCACTAGTGACAAAATCCCTGGGGGGCAGGGGTTATTTTGTTATACCAAATATGAATAACTAACTGTACAGCATACATAAGGTAAAGATTGTGGAAGCCTCTCCTAAGCCAGCATGTTTTCTTCCTGTGGTGCTTGGTTCAGAGTTCCAGTCTGTTTATCGAGTTCAATGAGATGCCCCCTTTTCATACACGGGTAGTTCACTAAGGAAATGACTGACTCCATGGAGAACCGTTCCCATATAATTCTTCCCTGTTCCTGCGAGTCACGAGTAATTGAGTTGATTTGAGCAGTTAAACAAGCAGGCAAGAAAGCAGCTCATGCTGAGGTTTTCTACTTTTGAAAAGCTGAATTTCTGAACTGCTGCTAATACAGCAAATGGGACTGCATGCTGTTTGTAATGTATTGGGGTTTCTTTTATTGCAGTTGAAAGTGAGATTTGAAATGGGTCTTGTGTTTCATGAAGCAGGTTTCAATGAAGCATCTAAAAAGGGGGGGGAAAAAAAAACCCAAACCATCAAGCTGTTGACAACACCGATACCATCAGGTGGTTGTCATTTTGTAATCCATGACAGGCTTAGGGATGTTTTGATTGATTATTTATTGCAATCTTAACTTCAAAATATATTTTGTAAGAAGCATTTTTTCTCAATAAAACAACAGTTACATCTGCGTCAAGTTGCTTAAAGCTCCAAACTACATAAAATTATTAACAAAAGCTGTTTCAGCCTTGTTAGAAGTATTTTTCATTTTGTACCAGCAACCTGGCACTCTGTAGTCAGATTTCCATTAAATACAAATAAGAGGAAAAAAATAACATAACAAAATAAGGCTTACGAATTGCTGGGTTGTTGGTTTTGAACCTGCAGAAGGGTGTGGTCTGGACCTTTCATTTTGGCATTTGTTGCATGGTGTGAGAGCACACAGCACCAATCCGCTGCCACACTTAGCATGCACATCTCAGAGTCCAGTACTCTCTAAATGGGTTCTAACAGGTGTTGCACAGGGGGATCTTTTGATGTTTGATACCAGATTTCCTTATTTGCTATATTAGGCATTACATGCCATTTGGATTTAAGACAGTGATACAGCAGCATGCTGAAATCAGACAAACACACTGTAGCAAAAGCAATATACAGCAGAATGATAACACAAACACGATTCCCCTTACCAGTCTCAATACACTTTACCGTTGTGGTGCCTCCCATTCCCAGGAAGCAATCCGTGGGTTAAGGCCAGCTCAAGCCAGTTGCTCACTTCAAAGTTCATTTGGTTGGTTCCCGCAGTTGTTATGCTCTGTGGAGGGTGAGTCACGTAGCCACTTCCTGCCTTGGTGTGGCTGGCTCAGAAAGACACCATGCTCCAGTAGTTCTCTCCGTTGACAGTATTGCCATCAAAGCAGGGAATGGTACAAGGAGCAAGGTGCTTTCTGGACCGGTGTGGGTTTTATCCATAGCTTCCTCTCTACGCACTATGAATACTATTAAGAACAACCACTCTTTTCGAGCTTGCACATTGCAACTGGGAAATGAAATGTATGAAGTCAGACTGCCTCGGAGTTGGGCTTTGCATGAGGCCAGCAGACTCCCATCTCAGAGGAATCATCCATTTGGATTTGCTTTGCTGTTACCAACTGCACCCCCTCAGGAGTATTTTTCAAAGCAAAGCAGGTTTCAGGGCCTTCGCAATCCAGAATTGTAGTGCTGCTGCTTGCATCTGACAGCCATCTTCACTGTGCAAAACTGAAGCTTGTGCGCTTTTTCGGTTTTCTTTTTGCTTTCTTTTTCTTGCATCTGTTTTTGGATGCTTGATGCCTTTTGGAGTTAGAAGAATGCCTTCCGTGTTGAGAAACAGCCTTGTATGTTTCCCTAGACCTGCTCATTAAATTGGGGACAATTGTAGTTCAGTGGTCATTATCTGCACTGTTGACTCTGCATTCATTTTGTCTGTTCAGAAGAAACCATCAGGGTCTTGATTAGTTGTCCTTACAGTGCATATTCTGAAGTTTACAAAAAGTACTTTACAGGTTTTGAGAGCATTCACATGTACAAAACATCTGCTAAAACCTCATTTGGCATATGGTAGAGAGCACACCTGCTTCTACTTCACTTTCTCTAAACAACCAAGTGAAGATGCAGGGTGGCAACACGTGCCTCAGACCATTCAACTTTGCAATGATCTCAGGAAAGGTCAGGAGACCAATTAAAGCACAAGCATTTCTGTCCTGCCTGAGCAAGACTAATGGCTTCCTCTCACAGGGGGGGCTAGAGTCGGGTTGTCAGCTGCAGCATTTTGAGATGAATGTTGTGTGCCTGCTTATCTACTCTCTGTCAGAGGATTCCTGTTTCCATTTTCAGACTCCCTTATTAAAATGGAAAGGATTTACCTTATTTTAGCAAGTGGTCTGAAACCTTCCAAGACTGGCTCCTGCAGGAAGATTTTATGCTTTTTGTGTGTACGTTCACATTGCAGGTACTGTCACAAAGAGTCATTCTTAAAACAAAAGGAAGTAGGTAACCAAGCTTGCTTCTTCAAAGCAGTGTAAGTTAAAGCACTCACATTTCAATTAAGTTAAGCTCTATCTCCTTTCACAATTACTTAACCCAATTAATTTTGCCTTCTATTAGCATATTGCTTAATAGCGAAACTCAAAGCAGAAGTGGAGATTTTATTTTAGGAACTTCAGTTGGGTTTAGGCATAACTAAAACAATTCTTTTTATTCTTTGATCAACAGAAGGAAAATAGAGCACTTGCTGTCGTTACTGTGACATTAAATCCCCTCTTTTTCTTTCCTCCATCCTCTGCTAAAAACAATGCAGCATGAATGTTTTTTTAGATATGCACCAGTCTGTAATAACTACTTGTTCAACATCTCTCAAAAACTTTATACAGGTCAGGCAGGTTAGCAATCTGCAAAATGTTGCCATCTTCTGTGAAGTGTTTAGGAGGTAAAAGATGAGTCCTAAAAGCTTTGTAAAGTACATGTTCCACAGTCCATTTCCATGTTGTTGAACCAGAGTCAGAATCTTCATTCTGAAACACGGAAAGAAAAGGACAAACAATTAAACTGAAATTCTTTTTTACTAGAAAAACTTTATTATGTAAGACCACGGTGACTGTAAAATTCAGCTACTATTAGTTAATTTTAAGCTCTGGTAAGTCACTTGTAGAATGGACTAGATGACCTGAATCATTCATCAGATACTTAGACACGAGCAGATTATATTTTTAATTTATATCCATCCTTATTCTTCCATAGAAATTTATCATAGCTCGGCAGGTTAAAAAAATACACCCCAAACTCAGAGGCCAAGGAGTGTTGTAATATTAAGTATGCTGCGATAACCAAGTTAAAAGGTTCCCTTAATACAAATAATACAAATAATACAGAAAGTTTAAGCCATGTTCTTTCAGAACCTTGCCACACTGCTACCGATTCCCTTTGCCGAAAGCAGAGCTGGGACTAGAAGTCTGTAGTTGAAAAAAGTTGTTTCCTGCATAGTGGTGTTTGTTCGTAAGACTGGTTACATATTCTTGTACCTGAGAGTCTGTCAGGTTGGCTTCATCCATTATATATTGCTTTCTAATGGAGTAGAACATAGCTATTTCTTTACTTAGGCTTTCAAAACACTCCTTCTCTTCATCCCAGTTTACCTGTTAGAAGAAAAAGAAATAGTTTATTGGAGTCTGGGTAGCAGTCAGAGACTTGGAGATTCTTAATACGGAAAAGTCAAAATAATTCTTGGCCATTTTTGTGCTGATAAGGTAAAGGTATAAAACAACAACAACAACAAAAGGGTCGACGTGCAGACTTTCAAATCAAAATATATTCTCAAGGAGTAGTTATGAACAGAGAGGCAAAGCACAACTAATCAGTAACCATAGCAAAAGTGTCTGGAGCACGGAACGGTTACATTTAACCAACTCCAGACTTTCCTTTGCAGCTTCTGAATTAATTTGATTCACTTCATTCTTTCCTAAAGAGAAAAAGTCATTTGTGAAGAAATAAAATCATTATGAGAATATACCTCTGTGGCCAAGCGAAGGATAAACATAGGCAGTCCTTCTAGTGGTGGAACATAGTTGTCTATCAGAAGTGGTAACCCAATAAGATTTCCTTCCTGCGAGGCAAGGAATCACAGAATCATTTAGGTTGGAAAACACCTTTAAGATCGAGTCCAACTGCAAACCTAACACTGCCAAGCCCATCATTCGTTTACACTCTGAAGTTATAGGAGCAATCACCTCGTCGATTTCAAGAGAAAAATAATCTTTCAGCATTTCCGTCTTCTTTTTCAGAAACTCCACAATGTACTCTGCAAGCCCTTCTTTTGGGCCATCTTCTTCTGTCCAGCCACTTTCTGGATCCTCTAAAGCAAGCATTGAAAGCTCATACAAAGGAGCTGGCTCCTAAAAAGGGAGAAGGCAAAACTGTTATTTAAGATCAACATACTCCGCTGGAAAACTGTAGCTTCTTCCCTCACACATATAAACTAACTGTAAAATACCATTTCTGGCCTACAGAGCAAAGAGTTCTGCTAATCATAATCAGTCTAAAAAGTATGAATTTCTCTGATATAATTCTGTGCAGTCCACGATGCTGCAAAGTGCTGTGATAGTTACAGGACAAATGCTAGCAATCAACACTATTTCTGATAGATTGTGTATTCAAATTAATTATTTGTCCCAACGTAACGAGCAACAGCAAAACTTGGTGAATATCAAGAAGTAACACCAACAACAAGTAGCCAGGATGAAAACTTACAGTTAAAAAATTACTAACAGTTCTCTACATTCTATTCTTTCTGTCAAAGAAACAAAACTTCACTCTTGTAGTGGACAAACCCCAACCTTTAAAACTAAATGCTTAGGGTTACAGGCTTATTGTAAATACATTTTTTAAAAAATCTTTTTCTACGGGATATAATGTAAAATTATACTTACAGACAACCTTAAGACTCCAAAGTTTGCAAAGTCATAAATAAGTATCTGGTAGAAGAGTTCCTGGCTAAATTGAAGTAAAAAAATTAGATATGGACAGGATTACGTATCTCCAAGTTACTATAATTAAGAGGGGAAAGTAGCAGTTGGAAATATCAGATATACATGTCCATTCATATTAAGAAAGATCTTGCTTTAACTAAACAGTTTAAAATTCACGTGGACTCTCTAGAAGTTTACAATTACATCTGTTTTTTTGGTTTCTGACCTTATCAGCCACATTGTTGCAGAAATGTTACATGATCAAGAATGCAGCCCCTATCAGTTTATTATACTTTGTATTTCAACCTCTTCACTCCTTAGCTGCACTTCGAGAAGCCCACAGGAGCTCAGCGGTCGATGGCCATGTCTAAAACATATTATCTTTTATTGGTTACAGAATTTACGTAGCTGGCCCTGTGAGGCTGCCTATGCAAAAATACAAACTTTGTGTTATGATCATGTCCTGCAGCTTCTCCTCACCCAATTGGATACATCTTACATGACCTTTCTGAAGCCTTTGCTTACTCATCATCTGGTGCTGCAGACCTTTTGCTGCTGCAGGCTATCATGAAGCAAATAAAATGTCTTTTCCTTCCTCCAGTCTGCGAGCACGCAATAAGTAGCTGGCATTTCAGTTACACTAATTCCCTGCAAGTTCTCTCAAGCACGCCAGACGTGTTTCCACTGTTCTGAACTGATTGCTTAATCTTTAGCCTCATGATGTTTTTTGGATAGGCAACAAGAAAATTATGTTGTTTTTCCTGTCGTTTACTTCCTTCTTCTAATCAGCTTGGTAGTGATTTCCACTGCCAACCAGTCTAACAGCTTCTTTACCTGAGTTTTGTTGTATTCAGAAGATACAGTTTTGTCTGATACTGGGCCAGAGCCCACTGAGGACTGACACAGCCAACAAATGAGTGATCACGTAGCATCTCCTGAAGTTCTGAAACAATTGAGGGGGTGGAGAAGAAACAAAAGGATATCATTTCATATTTGCAACCCTGCCCTAATTTATTCAGCCGAGTGGTTTGTGTCTTTTTAGTGTTAAAGTCTCAAATTTACTGTTCAGTCATTACTACACCCCCACTTTTTCTTACAGGTCTGTGCTACCAATTATCCACGTGTTTTGAAATAGCAATTATTTGTGTGCATAAGCATATACTCAGATATACTAAAGTAAAAGTGAGAGTAGTTGTAGAACAGGGTGTTTTATCTGCATTTGTAGTTTAAAAGAATAAGAAATAAGGAATAAAGAATAAGGAATATTCTATATTCTTGAAAGAATAATCTCTGTGTTTGACTTGAATAGCCTTTCAAAATTTGTTTCCAGCCACAGAGGATTAGTAAGGGAGCACAGACATAACTTCCAAGAAAACTGCAGATTTAAAACAACTTTGCAACAAAATCTAATATTCTTAGACCAGATTCTGAAAGTATGATAGAACAGGTCCATAATTTATTCATTTTTCTCTCCTAAAGTGTTTCCAGCCTTCTCGTTCATATGTAATTAAAAAAAAAAAGCATGAGACGTCTGATACCATAATAAAAAGTCCCTTTTAGGCATTCCACCAAAAAAAATAAAAGTCACTAGTTGCAGTCCTACGGAGCAGCTGCATTACAGGAGCTTGTCACTGCAGTCACAGCACCTAAAAAGCACTGTGCAAACCAAATTCCATTGTTACCTTTTCCAAAGGTATACAAGCTGTGAAAAGAATATTTCTTTCTTGCTAAGGTCTCTGTAGGAATGGAGACACATGAAGACAAGACACAACCTCAACCAGGTGCACAAGGTCTACCGTGTATTTTGAGACAGTTTTGGACATTTTATGGCTCAGGGACAACTGTTTGATTTCAGTATTTAAAACAGCAACAGGCAGATATGCAATTACAAGCTCTGAATTGCCAGCTGAATGCAAAGCTTTGTCTGGAGCACAGGCAAAGTGTCAGTACATGCTTTCTGAAGAGTTTTAGTAATTTAAAAAAAAAGTTATTTACTACAGATGTCTGTTAGTTGTGGAGCTTCCCAAGATTCTTACTACAAGTCAAAATATATTCCAGAAAACTCCCAGAACATGAGGTTCCCAACATTTAGACTGACTGAATAATATGGGTTACATGACTCAGTATGACTCTTGAAGGCAGCAAATACCTAAGAGGGAAACAACCCTAGGAAGAACTGCAAACCTTTTACCTTTTTCTAAAACAACTTTCAGAAGAAAGAATAATATTTCATGTAAGTGGAACAGACACAAATGAAAATGAAAAGCAAAAGCAGTAAGTAAAAATGATTATCAAGCCAGTCCCAGTCTACTTCACAATCGTGCAACTCAGCAAAATTTTTCTAATGACCATATATCATTTGTTTGAAAATTACAATATAACTTAGATTTTACAAGCTGTGATTTTTATGGTGTTATCAGTTATGATGCAAGTTAAGGATTGCAAGGTATGCAGAATGCATAAAACATTTATCAACTAACAAGGTACACTGAAGGTTACAATAGCCCTCCAGTGTGGCTCAGCATGGCAGATGCCTGCGCAGAGTTTGGCCCTTGGCCATTAATAAACCTTTTTAAAAACTCACTTTGCATCACATTGAACTGACTGGGCCACCTTTTAAATATATTTTTCCTCGACAGTTCAAACAAATCACATACAGTTGATGGAGTAACAATAATTTTGAGAAGCAAAAGGCTTGCTTACTTGCATGTGCCTGGTTACTAATTTCCTCCTGGAGAGTCAACACACTGGTCAAGTTGATAATTCTTCTTCTAGGGGTGCAGGCAGCAGTCATGTCCTTTCTTGTGTCATCCTTCTCCATTTCTATGTCCATATCTTTCCGTGGTCTCTTTCTGCAATAGCAAAACAAAAGGAATTATGTTCAGTTCTCCAATCCCTTAGGCAAAACAGATGGAATGCTCAATTCATGTGCTGTACGCTAACTCAGGAAATGCAGAAAGTTTCCAGAAGATTCCCAGAAACAAAGACTGGTTTACTTTACTTCTGAAGCATAATTTCTTAGGAAAAGGTAGTTCATAGGAGAATTTATGACTCTCACACCAGTCCCATCAGACATCTGTTGTTTAAGCACTAAGACAATTGGGCTCTAAAGGACACATCCAAAAAATGTTGATATTTCTACTGATTTTTTTCATGGTAATTTTTCTGTATTACTGAAGCTGTGCATCAGATTCCCTCAGAAGACTTTGCTCTGACATAACAGCTCTTGCAGGAGCTATAAAAAAAGACAATAGCGCTTTTACCTTTACTATGGTAATGTCTTCAAAATTCAGTGACATAGTAGTTTCCATCTTTCTATGCCCTCACAAAAGATGGGTCACCAAATAGAGACAGCCCAGTGTGAGCTCCCTAAACTGAAGTTAATGTTATTATTTAGACTCTTTCCTGCCTTTCAGTATGTTTGGAAATCCCATTCCAGTTGCAAAATTTATCATGAGTTACGAAATTTACGGTTCAAAGATTAAGTTTAATTTCTCAATAAAATGCCATGGAAGGCTACTCCAGGACAATTCCTCCTTACAAAAAAACGTAAGTGCAAAGAGATCAGGAAAAATCTTCAGTTTCGGGGCCATGCCATGAAATAAATGTGTCCTTGCATGACCTCGAGAAAGATGAGACTTACCGAGGAGGCACTTTCTCAGGAGACAAGTGTCCACTCTCGCTCAGCTCCCCAGGCTTCACTGTGTGCTCCTGAACATCAGCCATTTCAATTACATCACTGACATCTTCCATCTCAGCATCCTGTGGCCTGACTGCACCCTCTGGAGGTCCTGCATTAGCTCCTGTTGTTGCTTCAGTTGGGCCTGTACTTCGGGGATTGTTCACTGGCTGAATAAAAGCATCCAATTTCTGCTCCCGGGAATCAGTGCGGACCATCTGGTGCGCGTAAACTTTATCACTGGTTCCTTTGGTGGACGCAAAAGTGTTTGCTGCTGATTTTACAACCTCGCTGGAAGAACAGTCAGCCCCTGGAAGCAACGTCTTCATTCAGATATGGGAAAGTAAAGAGAAGAGATTTAAAAACAATGAGAAAAAACACATGAGGATTAACCACATTTCCCACAGCATCTTACTGCTCAGAGGCAAGTAAATTTCAAGCCCTGCAAACAGATTGTCAGCCAACTTTGCACTTACTATACACATAGCAAGAATGTCATCATCTTGGCAGTCTGCAAAATCATTAATCAGCATTCCCTGTCTCAAACCCAAAATCTTTAATGCATCAGAGCACAAGGAAAATTGTTGGGTTTTTTAAAATATTCTAATTCTTACACTATGCTCTATATAAAGAGAAACTCAGAAATCTTTTAGCCATTCTTTTTCTTTTAGATTAAATGCAAAGTGTTGTCAAAATATAAAACAATCTATTTCCTCAGTCACACTCATTTCACGTAACCCAAGGCAGAATAAAAACAATTTACCGTATGTGAAGGCTACTATACTTGTAAAATAAAAACCTGAACAGATACTTAACAGAAAGCCGTGTAAAAGTTTTCATGCACTTTTTCTCCAGTAAGTTCACTGCCACATTGTTAACATTAATGCAATTTCATCCCTAAAACAGAGCAATGGTCTCAAGCTACCAGTGCAACACTGATTACTATCAATCACTTCATAAAGTGTACTACTGAACTGAGTAAAGATATCCATAACAGTTAAAACAGTGCAGACGTGGCCATCTGAAACATGTATTCTCACCTGAGTGAAGTACATCCTTGAAGAATTAGAGCCTAATAACTTGCTCTCTACATGCTGTTGCACACGCTCCAGAATAGTGTCTTCATGGAGGAAATGGACCTCATGTTTTGTAGGGTGCACATTCACATCCACATTCTGGGGAGCTATTTCCAGGCTGGAAAATAATTTTAAAAGAAGTTAACCTACAATTTCCCATAGATGTCAGAGAGGACACAAAGTGTTTCAGTACAAAACTTGGCAGACCTGGGGCCATTACTCCATGCAGAGAAGCCAAAATATGGCTGGAACCTGCCAAAGTTATACCAAACAAATCTGACTGTAATATATTTAAAAATAATTACTCTAAAGAACTGTATTCCAAACTTCCAAACTCACAAAAATCAGCTTACATTGGTTTAAGCTTACCTAACTCTCTATTGTAGTGCTATAAAACAGTTTTGAGGAATATCTTTTACTTGCAGCGTCTCTTTCAGTTGCCTTGTCATTTACCAATACCACCAATCAGGAATTCAATTAAATGCTGCAGTGCAAGAACTTGTTAGAAAGCACTGGATATCAATAAGTTTCACTGGTGAATGGTGAGATTCAGATGCTTGGCAATTACAAAGCCAGGTTTTCCATTCTACGTCATATTCTCCAATTCTTAAAGGGCAGTTTCTGTTCAATTTTAGCTATTATTTGACTTTAAAAAAAATATTTATTTCCTGTAAGCAGTTTGAAATTCACTTTTTTTGTTGCATTAGCATAACACGAACAATAACTGTTAAAAATACAGATACAAATATAAATCCCAGCAAGGTGAAACATTAAAAAGTTTGGAATAAATTATCTGACTGCTTCTATATGCTCTGCTGTATTCCTAGTTTAACTCATTAAGCATGCATAATACGGAAGGACTTAAGCTGAAATTACAGACACTCACTACTTCTTAATTAATAATTAATGTGATTTAATTATCTCCTGTCTGGCAAATAAGTACCACAGTGCGATGCTTAACCCTACTATCAGGCACACAAATGTCCTAAACCTACTCACCCTGACGATATCCTACAAGGCAGTACTAAAAAGCTACTTTTTCCTATTACTTTACCTTAAGTATAGGAAAGGATGTGTACTTTTAGGCAAATAAGCAGCATACACAGTTTCTATGGCTTTCCGCAAAGCGCCTGACTCTACCAATCGATCTGAAACACAGAACAAAATGCTATTTTCAAAGAGCCCCACTGAAATACTGCAGAGCATCCAATTACTCTTTCAGACTAACATTTTCATGCTTCCTATCTTCAAAGGGTATCCATTTATAACCTTTTTTCCTGAGACCTATTTATTCTTCATATAAAACCAGGAATAGGCAATATCTTCTTAGTATAACTATTTTCCCCCCCACAAATAGCAAAATACCCAGGCTACCTTTCTGTTATTTCCTACAGTTAAGGTGTGTTGCATCCTATGCCAATGTTGCTACAGAATGAAGAGACCACTCTGTACAAAGTTAGAAGGATACACAATCATCACCTCGATACTCCACAAGCTTTTCTTTAAGCGCAGTCTTAGCTGCTTTCCACTATTTACAGCGCAAAACGTGATGCACATTACAAACGAAAAAACTCCTTAAGCTCTAAAATTAACTGTAAAATACTTATTATTTATTTTTTTTTACAAATGCTCATATATTTTGTTGTTCTTCATAAAGTTCTTCTAATTACTATGACAGCAACATATGACTGTACAACATGTCGCTTTTCTTTTTTAAACTTACGGTTTATGAAGAGTAAAAATATACATTTCTTCACAGAGTAGTTTGCATTCGTGATGTAGCCGTTCATTTTAAAGGCCAGACTTGCATCTTCACAACCCACTTCTATCAGTTCCCTATGGACAGTGTGACAGAAACACACAAAAAAAATAAATTTTTCTGTTCATGCAAATTTCAGGCAGCACTCACGAGTGGTGATACCTTGTTCTATATCCTATTTATATCACAGTTAGTGAAAACATTAGAATTATCTGAGAGTTCAAACATTCATTTCTGAATCACAAAAGTTATTTAACCTTAACTGCATTGTTTCTTCTAAGTAAAAGAGTCGCACAGTATGACTGGAGTCCATAGTATCATTTTAATACCTTAACAGACCACACTATCCATAATATATAACCATCTATTGATAATTCTAATATGCATTTCATTGCTTAAGTCACTGACAGTGATGGACAAGGACACCTCAAAGTTTTCTGCAGCCAGGGAAGAACATTTTTTTAACCTACTTTGTCCACTTCTGCCAGTCTAATATTTATTGGGGGGCTGTTAAGAAGTCATAAATACATCAAAAAAATTTTCTGGCACGTGCATACAGATCCTAATAACAATATTCATTATTCATTAGTCAAGGAAATCCACTTTGGTAGTTGGTGAGCACAAGCCCTCTGGCAAGGCATTATACCAACTTCTAAAGTTAACATAGAAAAGTCTTATGAGCTACTAATTTCCTATTCAACCTCAGTATATACTGAATGCCATTTTTATTTGTGTTTATTTTTTTAAGACAAAATAACAAACTAAACACCATTTTAAACTGGATAAAATAAAAGTTTCACTTTAAAACATCTGTCCAAAACATTTAATTTTAAATGGGCAATTTATTCAGAACTGTACAAAGGAAAAAAACTGTATCAAACAAGCATTAGTAGTAGACAAAAAAAAGACATACAAAGAAATACAAACAACACTGCACACCTTATCACTAAAAAGTCTCTCTGGTTTGCTGTGTTTCATAAAAACTTACATTCCTTACATGTGAAGTGTGACTTTAGTAACTGAATCAAACTGATATCCAGGTATTCATGGCACAAATCCATTCCGGAAGTCCATTCAATGAATTCTGAATGTCTTATAAAGAGAGAACTATTCCTAAATAGTTCTCTCTTTATATGGCAGATACATTTCCAAAATATGTTATATTTGTTTTCAGCTTCTCTGCCTGCTTTACTCAGCCTCAGCTAATGTAGCTTTTGCCAAAATATTAAACCATAAGATTTCAGAAAAAACAGTTTGAGGAGACTTCAACATTTATCACGCTGCAGACTGTGTTAAGAAATGGTAATATTTTCATGGCACAGGAAGAAGTTAGGAACTTGTAGAGAACACAGGTACAGCTTACTCTTTTTAAATAAGCAAAGTTACAAGCAGATGATTCCCTTTTAGGAACAGATTTATAACTTCCCTCTTTCCTTCGATACACTGAAAAAGTCACACATTCTGCAAGGCTCTATTATTGCAATACTCCCTCTTCTCTGTAACTCACCTTGAAGGAAACATGAAAAGTTAGCACAGCCCATGTTCTTTAAAAGGGAAAGGAGAAGGAGATTTACTAGAAAGTTTCATGTCAAAAGGAAAATTAACATCAACGTACCTGCTAACAGCATTCCCAAAGATGGACCTAATGTTGTCCACTGTTGAGGCATTTGATAAGGTTCTAACATCTGACACGGTATCACCTTGCTAAAGAGACCAGAAACAAATAGCTGTAAATTTACAGTCCTGGCTGAAGTTGTAGAAATACTTTAAACAATAACATTTCTAACAGAGAGACATGGGACATAACATCATTATCATGTTTTGTATTATTACGTATTTACTTTTTTATGTTCAGAAAAGCAATAGATGATAAATGGCACAAGGTAACAAGATTTGCTAGATCACATCAGACCCATTCAGGCTAGCAACTCCATCTTTGAAAGTGAGGAACAGAAGTAGTTTAGTAAATAACTATCAAGAATGCCACAGAATGAAGGTACTTGACCCCATCCTCTTTCATTCAGTAATTAGTAACCAGACTCTCAAAAGAAGCTGAAACAGCTCATAAACCTGAAAAAAATAACACCTTGGCCACACAGAAAACTCCAAACTCCTGACAAATATTTGTCTTGTTCACTTTTAACTGATCTGTTTTCTATCCAGATCGCATTAACATAACGTGCCAGCATTTTAGTAGAAGGGAAGGCTCTGTACACGATTCTACCTCTGCAGCAGATCCTGTGCAAGTTTTCTGGCATTTTCATATATACACAAAGAGAGACGCACACGGTAAAGTTATAAAGACTTTATTTGCATACCTTTTTAACTGAAAAGCTGATGCCTGAGTTATGGATGGCATACCTGAAAAATAGGTAAAGGTGATACTGCAGTATGTGAAAGAAAACGTTACTTGCCCCAAGTGCTGAAAAGCACCTCATAACAAAGGCAATTTCATTTCCTGTTACAGAGTAACAGGATTTCAGCCAAAGTGAGCTTTTTTAGACTATAAAAATAAATGTTTTCTATTTATATCTCACCTGTAACCATATGAAATTCAAGGATCAGCTTAGCTTGTTTCTCAGAAAAAAAAAAAAATGAACTTATATAGACCTGTTTGGTTCAGTTTCATGGAGCAGGTTTAACTAGAAGAGCAGAACCACCTCCTCAGTGATCAGAAAAATGGTTGGCTTGTCCTTCTAACTTCCCCTGCCCAGATGGTTCAGCTGTTTATGATCCCAGGGCCAAGTCTGTCTGAGCTGCATAACCTTGGCTCAAACCTTTAGCGAGGTTGCTAAGTTGTGAGAAAACACACAGTAGAACTTCGCAAGATAAGAAATGTAAAAGTGCAGGCAGAGGTTAGACTGTTGTGACCAGGATAGTTAGTAAATCAAAAATTCAAGAAGCTAAAAAAAAAAAGAAAAAGAAAAGATGCAAAATCCTAATGGAAAAAAACCTTGAAATTATTTGGAAGCCTGTAATTCAGCAAGACTGCAGATCAGCCTGTTCCATGGAGCAACAGGACCTGATCCTTCACCTCCTGGCTGAAGTCTGCCTGGCCAGTCAATGTTCTTAAGTAGCTCATTCAGGAAGCAGGCTAAATGCCTATAGGATACAGTCGTGCTACTCTTTGCTAGGTTTTGTGTTTACTGAAAGCGTAAAGCAGTTATTTTGGTTGAATTATATAGAATTTGGTTGACTTGGTTGAACTGTTCCTTAAGAGTTCACTCATTCAAATCTATCACCATTGTTTGCTGTAATTCTTACTAAGAATAGTCATAGATTGAATACACTGTTTCTCCTCTGGCTTTTCCGTATCAAATTGGACTGTTATCTGACATCGTACGCTAACGTAGCTAAAAAAAAAACCCTCAACAAGAACAAAATGACACCAAACACATAAACCACTCCCTCTAAAAAACCTCGGTACTCCCCATGGTAGTATAAAAAATTAAGAGTCTCCTATTTCAGTTTACCTGCTAACAACTTCTAGTATTTTTGCATATTCTTCATTTGGATTTTTTAAAGCTTTCCTCCTTGTATTTACATTGTAAAAGAGATCTTCAACCTACAGACAAAGAGATTGCAATTAAAAAATATCTTCTCTTATTATATAATTAATGTAAATCCATCTCCTTAATAGACACTATAAAATTTACTAAGAATATCTTAGTTTATGAAGGATCAACATTCAATTTATTCCTTACCCGCTTAGGTTCACTTAACAAAATGCAATTCCAATGTACTGGAGACAAATGTATGTTTTCAAGTATTTTGATACATCATTGTTTTTACCAATAACAACAACAAGTACTCTGCTGCTCACTTTTCAGTCAAAGTGAG
This sequence comes from Dromococcyx pavoninus, assembly GCA_033558185.1. Lineage (NCBI taxonomy): Eukaryota > Metazoa > Chordata > Aves > Cuculiformes > Neomorphidae > Dromococcyx > Dromococcyx pavoninus. The sequence goes on along the minus strand of JAUMJL010000425.1, from coordinate 4,138 downwards.
ATACCTTCCACCGCAGATGACAATGGACTCCCTGATGACATTGTGTTTCAATGACATGCAAACAAATGTTAAAACAGTTGCTGCCATCAAGACTGTTAATGTCATTAAAATAGCAGCTTAAACTGTTTATTTTCACTGTTCATTTAAACAAGATGCAAGTTCTTTTTCTGCTATACTCAGAATTGCAAAAATTTAAAGTTAAGTTTCTTTTTTAACATGCTTTATGCCAAGCATTGTCACGTCAAGCTTGCTGGGTGTGTGTTCCCACTGCAAGGCTCTGAGTCCAGGCTTCCGCTTTCCACCCTGCACTGTGCAACACGCACACTGCTTCCCGTTCTGAGTCCTTATTCTCCATAATCCTAATGCCAGTCCTTATCTTAATCCAAGTTCAAAGCTTGGTAGATAAAAGAAAGATAAGACTGGAAGAGAAAGAGTTTCCTATGCCAGCCCTCATCTTCCCACCCTGTCTCATGCCATGTAGACCACTCCTCCTTATTCCAAGCTTCTTGTAGCCCTCACTGTCCATGGAGGCTTTCCGGACTCCAGAAGGATTATGAAATATTTTTGATAGTATATGACTGTGGTATCCTTGGAAAGGGAAAAAAAAAAGAGAATCTTCTGAAGGTACCCTTGCTGTTTTGGGGGGAGAAAACAAACCTAAAAAAATCCCAACAAATCCAAACAACAATATAATTTAGAAAACATTCTACAAGGTGATATTGTCATGTTCCTTACAGTGTAAACATATACCAATAAGTGGTGCAAGCATAACAACCAAGGAACAGTAGAGGTAAAAAAGAACATGCACAAAAACCTACGGTGATCTGAGTTCCTTTGTTTCCAGCACAGGGTTTCGGAGGGGCTTTAATTTTTCCATCACTGTAAGAAGCTCTAAGCAGAAAAGAAAAATAAGACAAGAGTTCACCCTACATTGGCTGCTGAAGTAGAATTTATTTTGAGGTTATCTTCACCCCTATTTTTAAAATACATGGTTTAGTGATAAGATTACCTTTAGAAATTTTAGAATTTGGAATAAAAAAAAAATTACTCCAACTATGGTTTCTCACATTCTGGGTATTTTTTGTAAACACCCAAGAAACAAAAACCCCTCTACTCCTCCTTAATAAGACCACTGAAAAGAGAATTAAATGCATGTGTTCATTATTACATGGATTACATAAGTCACTTGGATAATAAGCAGCATACCTGTACGCACACTTTGAATCTGCTGTTTTAGTTGTTACCGTGACATGAGCAACATGACTGATGCTAGCCAATGCCTAGAGGAAGAGAAAGCATCTTTGTAAACCTTGCTCTGGAGACCACTGATTGCTAAAGGAGCACCCACACTTTAAACAGCATCACTGAATTTTGATACACTGCTTGCAAGAAATTAATAAAAACCCTTACAAGAAAATTGTCAGTAAAGCTTTAACAAATTTTAGTACTTGTAACACTGACTTTTACACAGGACCTTCTTTTGACTTTTCTAGTATTTGATCATCTCTGACAATGCAAACAGTTAACCATGTAACATAGCTAAAAGAAATCTGCAGTTATTACAGGCGTGCCCTTTTTTTCTTTCATGATAGCAAAAACAGCTGGAAGGTTTTAGCCATTACTTTCTCATCCCTGCCCAAGCTCTTCTCCTGACCATATGTAATATTACAAAGTTTGGTTACGATGGTTTTCCTGAAAAACCCAATGGATGTGCCTACACAGCCTGCTTAAACCAGCCTCAGGAGCAGATTCCTCTGGCTCTGGAGCCCATTACGCTGACAGTGTGTGAGGAAAGGACTCAAGCCGCCTACTCTCTGGAACGTACAAGGATCTATATATCTGAGCACAGGCAACATACTTAAATATCTTCTTGTCCATCTGAAGGGGAAAGCAGAACTCATCCTGGACTGTTCTTTCAGAGAAGTTATATACAGTCTATGAGAATATGGAGAACTTCTATATCCAAGGGGTCAGAGATAATAATTTTGACTAACAGCAAAAGCAAAGGCAGACAATGTACATTTCTAACATTTAGATTTAAGTATCGTATTAGACCAATGTCTCGCATCAAAGATTCACCTTCGACTCAAATCTTTCACTGTCTGCACCTGTACGTTCCTGAAGTAACATTTGAGAAGACAGGACTTGCTTTACTTTAATTTTAAAAGACCACCCAAGTCTTACTCCAGAAAGGAGTCTCCCTGGGCATTGATCTAATCCTGAAAGACATAGAAACAGATTTTGAACTATATAAATGTGGCAGACTCTCTCAGAAAACAGAACCTTCTGTAAAGAGTACTAGGAAATGGATAGTATGAAAAACAGGATAACAACAGTTTCAAAACCTTCATGAAGAGCTTACCTCACCCCTAAAGCCATATGTAGAAATACTAGACAAGTCTTCAAATTTTTGCAGTTTACTCGTAGTAAATCTCTCACATACAATGTTCAGATCTTCTTTCTACGTGAAAGGGACAAGTAACTGTCACTTTCCAAGTTTTTTTCAAGATCAGAAACATTTATAAATGGAAATAAATTTTAAAAGGAAGCATTAAACATTAGCATAAAGCTGCCAACTCACTCTGATGCCACAGCCATTATCTTGGACTTGGATGAGCTTCAGACCACCTTCTTTAACCACCACCTGGATACTGGTAGATTTAGCATCCAAACTGCAGAAACCAAGACAACTTTATTCTTTAGCATAGCTGTTCTCCACAAAGGACTACACATCTTTGAATTAAAATTCAATCTTTTTCACACAAGTGATAGTTTGTTTGCACTCTAGTTGTCAGTTATACTGGAATGTATACATTTTCAAATAAATCTTTACTGTTTCCTTCCCATTTTTTTCTTCTAACGGTGATACATCATTCTAAATCATCACCCACAACAATTGTAACAAATTTTTAGACATTTCAAAGATTGAGAAGGAAGGTGCCCAGTCCAAGAACTGGAACTTCTCTCCCTGTTACCAAAACATATGGCAGATCCAGCTGCTGCTTTCACACGGTTGACACAACTCAATACATCTACTAGTGAAATGGCAGCATCTTTAAGCCCAAACTTTTATCTTCAAAATAAATAACTAAATTATTAAAATGACATGGAAAGCAAAGCATAGAATCACAGAATGGTTTGGGATGGAAGGGACATTAAAGCTCATCCAGCTCCAACCCCTCTGCCATGGGCAGGGACACCTCCCACCAGACCAGGCTGCTGAAGGCCCCATCCAAACTGGCCTTGAACACTTCCAGGGAGGGGGCATCCACAGCTTCCCTGGGCAGCCTGTGCCAGTGTTTTACCACCTTCAGCATGAAGAATTTCTTCCTAACGTCTAATGTAAATCTTCCCCCTTCCAATTTAAAGCCATTCCGCTTAATCACTACTTGCCCTTGTAAAAAGTCCCTCCCCAGCTTTCCTGTAACCCGTTCAGGTACTGGAAGGCCGCTATGAGGTCTGCCTGGAGCCTTCTCTTCTCCAGGCTGAACAACCCCAACTCTCTCAGCCTGTCCTCACAGCAGAGGCGCTCCAGCCCTCTGAGCATCTTTGTAGCCCTCCTCTGGGCCCGTTCCAACAGTTCTATATCCTTATGTTTGAGATTCTAGAACTGGACACAGCACTCCAGGTGAGGGTCTCACGAGAGTTCGTTACCAGTTCTCGATCATCTCCTTGATGGCGTTCGCGGGCCTCTGGATGACCTCGCCGGCCGCGATGCGGTTCACCACGGCTTCATCCAGCCGGCGGATGACACCGGCCATCTCAGCGCCGGCCGCAGCAGCAGCGGCTCGGGCGGGAAGGGAGCCCGAGCCGAGGAAGCGCCGGCACGGAGGGGTCCCCGAGGAGAGGCAGGGGTTGGGGCTAGCCCGGGAGGGGCGGACACGGCAGGGGGCACTAAGAGACAGTCGTGGGCCAGCGGGAGACCGAAAGGACTCCGCGGGGGGGGCGCAGGGACGAGGAGCGGAGGCTGCGGGGCCGGAGGAAGCTTAAAAGAAGGTGGAGAGAAAGCCACAGCCGCGCCTGCCGCTCGCACCAACTCGCCGCCTGCCCTGCCCCACCCCTCCAGCGAACGGCTCTCCCATTGGCCAACGCGAGTGCCCGTCACACGGCCCGCGGCAAAAATAAACACGGAACGGGG